>CM064328.1:72297395-73691395 GCA_032595735.1 Pelochelys cantorii
GCACATCTCTTAGGATTCCAAAGGGCCTGGCAACTCCAACTGGAATCAATGGAAATCTCCCACTATCTTTGGTAAAAGTTGAGTCAGGCCCAGAATGTATTTGAAGTCTAGGCATGCACAAGATAAGGCCAGATCCACTGAAAATCAAGGCCATGATCACCGATTATATTGCAAATGGAAAAAGAGGCCTTAAAGTACTGCTATGTGTGATTTAATGTTTACTTAATAACTGACTAGACTTGTCAACAGATGCGTTCCTGTATCCATGTATTTCTGGCAATTGCTACAAAAGGACATAAGTGAATTTTCACCTTTGTAGTAATGGATACTGTCATAAAAAAGAACTTTTCTGTGCTGGGCAGCTTCATGGACAGTAAATAAATGTAACTCACACATAGCAACATAATGGAAACATTATGTCATGGTGCTGACATTTATTTTAAATGTTTGTGGTGGGAGTGAGGATAACTGATGTGAATAGGTCTTCTTAAAACCTACTACATCTATGTGCTTTGATGCATACAATTGTGATCTATTCAGGAATGTAAGTGAGGTTCTTTTCCCTGTGCATTCAGCCTAGTGCAGTGTATTTTAAACCCTGAGTATTATTCTTCATTTGGTAATTGTGGGGCATTAATGTGTATGTAATTTCAATAATTTAACTTCAATTGGATGACTCTTACTGTTTGATTAGTTTAGCTTTCAGAAGTGTATGTGATTATGACCTGAAAGACAGATTAATAGCAGGATTATGGTTTTATAGATCATACAATTCATTATATTCACACTGATCAATATCTGGCACCAGTTACTACAACTTCAGTGTATATGTTTCATTCATTCAGATGGGCAGATCTATATTTTTGTTACTTTAGTCTTCAGCCTATATCATGAGCAAAAGGCCTTTTCAAGGTCCCTCAACTGCAGCTCTTCTTACTTCAAGAAATAAGAATTGTGTAAAGAGTGTAAGGATTCAGTGACTCAGAAACTGGACATTTGCAGTAAACTGCAGCTATAGTCTTTATATTCATAATCTCTGCAAAAATAAGCATAGTGCAACTGTTACCACTGAAATCTTCTCTCTGTGTCTTAATGTAAGGGTTTGAAGCCTGTCTGCTTAAAATACTTTCTAGGAATACACAAGTTGAAAAGTGGCTGTGTCAAAGACTTTCTTTTGTGTAGTGGGAGCAGCTAAAGGGCACATGCAAGAAATTGTTAGCTGTCCAAACTAGCAAGCATACAAAGTCCCAGCATTAGAACATAGATAGCTATGAAGGAAGCTCAGAAGCCTGAGAGAAGGTCCATAAATAACATGGATGACTCACTGTTCAGTGCCTTGCTAATCTAAAGCATGAGTAACTTCTTTCAGGAATGTATCCATTTGTTTTTTTTGATTAACCAAGACTGTATTTATATATTAGAAAGAGAGAGAAAGGAGATTATTTTGGGATTGGTAGGTCTCTATATACCTATCCAATATTAAATCCCAGTGTTCTAGGGGAAAAGTTTGTAGATACTCAAGAAACAAGAAAAGAAACAAGAAATTCTGAACAAGAGAAGAAGTATAGAATATTGAAAAGAACACTTTTCCCAGTTACTATTATTTGTTTGCATTATGTACATAATAATGTATGATAAATAGATATGTTGAATAAATGAGTCTTCGCCCCAGAGAGTTTATATTTCAAAAGCCTAAACAAGTCCAGTACAGAACAAGTGCCAAATAGATTGATAGTGCAAGTGGATAGAACATCACTATTAAGGACAGAGGGAGAGATAGCTCAGTGGTTTGAGCATTAGCCTGCTAAACCCAGAGTTGTAAATTCAATCTGTGAGGGGGCCATTTGGGGTACAACTGTCAGGGATGGTAGTTGGTCCTGCTGTGAGAGCAGGGGACTGGACTTCATGACCTCTCAAGGTCCCTTCCAGTTCTATGAGATAGGTGTATTCCATATTGCAAAATTATTCCTATTTTTATTGAAATCTTGGATAGGAATTGACATGGAAGTGGACTTGGAATGAAAATTAAATATATACATATTGTCACAAATCTAAATTGTATCCAATTTCAGTCTGTTGTTCTATCTACCAGCCTCTCACATTTAGATGGACAATGTACACTATGAAGTTAACTTTAACCTCGAAGTAGCCAAATACACTGAATTTCATTAATCTCCCTGTAATCCCTTCTTTTTTCTGACATGATTTGCAGAGTTAACCTCAAGAGCTGTTTTATAGGCAGGAGGTGCTAGAGTGTCTCTAAAACTTCCGAATTTGGATTTCACTAATCCACATTTCAGACCTCAGAGGCTAAGGATATTTTAGACTCCCGGAGGTAGCAATTTAATTGTGAAAGTATCTTTTAGATGTATTTTTGCTTTTGTCTTTTTCTTTTTTCTGTTTCAAACTGTGCAACTTTTAAAAAAATTGAAACAGTATAGAGTAAATGCATTATATGCACACACACACACTCACAGAAAGAGAGAGAGAGAGAGAGAGAGAAAGAAGAACCTCTTCAGTTTGGACAAGCAGATACATTTAAAAATGTTTATTTGAATTCAACCTCATCTTTTTAAGGTCTCTCCCCTATCTCTATCTGCAATTTATCTAATAATTGCTAGATTTCTCTTAACAGGCTGCAACCCCAACAGGCTTGTGGAATCCTCACAAAACATAACAAAAAACAAAGCCAAAAAACAAAACAAAACACGTTTGGAACCTACATGACACTTGGAAGCTATCACTCTATTCTCTATCTCAAGGGTGGGGAACATAAGGCCAGGACCTGGCCCCCAAGTCTCAGGGCTCCCCTCCAGCGTTGGGGAGCCCGCAATGGTGCTCCAGACCCCCTGCCCCCCTGTCTCTCCACGGGTTGGAGCACACAAAATGTACTAGCCTGGGTCCTCCTAGGCTTCTGGTGTGCGAGGGGAATGTGGGGAGTGTCTTTCTCCTTTTCGAAGGTCACATCAGTGAGGGTTTTTTGTTTGATTGTTTGTTTTTGCTTGTCACTTGTGGGCAGCCCCTGACTGATTTTTCTGTGAGTCAGTGGCCCCGATCCTAAAAAAGGTTTCCCACCCCTGCTCTATCTGAATCTTTTATCCCTTTTCCCACACACTATCTGCCCTGTATATTGAAATTGTAACCTTTTCTAGGAAGAGACTGTCTCTTGTACTGTGTTTGTACCATGCTGTAGCACAACAGGAACCCCAGTCTTCGCAGGTGCTTCTAGCCATTACCATAATGTTAATAGTAAATGATAAATGATCATAATAATTCTGAGAAATTCTTTCTGTAGCACCAGCTTCAAACATGTAGTCCCATACAACATACTCTCCATGTGAGTGCCTCCCAATAGGCACCTGTCTTTTGGCAGCTTTCTCTTTCTTGGATGTATATGTTAGTAACTTATTTCCTTCCAAAGATGCCCCACATTCCCCTAACCAGTAAAAATAAAACCTGCCTAACTTAGTTGGATAAGGTTTCAGAGCGCCAAGACTTTTGTGTCCTCTCTTCTGGACCTTGGAGACTTTGGAGTTCAATTAGCATGCTTTGGGGAATGTAACTAAGGCACGATTTTCAGTCTGAAGCACCAGGGACTCATCAAATAGACTTCTATAAATTTTGGGCACCACAGATCTATAATTAAAAGTAGATGGGAATTGACTACATGGTATGTTTATCCTTATCACACCACTAACACAGTACTATTACCCTCATTGTAGAGATGAGAAACGAAGGCACAAAGAGATTAAGTGACCTGTCCAACAAGACAGGAAGATTTTGCTGATATCATGGGTATCTAGCGGTGATGAGGGTCACTGTTGCTCAGGCAGTGCCTCTGTATGGGGAATGACCCCATACCTGGGAGATCCTGCTCATTTATAGATTTTAAAATCAAAAGGTGTGACTATCTAATCTGGCCTCCTATTTAACACAGGTAATAGAATTTCACATGATTCCAAACCCAGTAATTTGTGGTTAAACTAGAACATATTTTAGATTGACATCCAGTTTAGATTTAGAAATCACACTGCTTTACATGACAACCTGTTTTGGCCTAGTGTTCCCACAGGTCTGCATGCCCCAACTGGTATTCTGCAGGTGAGAAGCTGTTCCAGTTAAGCCTCTATCCTCTTTCTCCCTTTACTAGTGCTTCCAAGGGACTCTCTTCTCATAGAAGCTGGTTTCTCTTAATGGGAAGTCCTGCTCTTCATCTCTTCGTAAGGACTCAGTCCTCAAATAATTTGGGATAGTCCTCTTATTTCCTTCTCCTTCCAAAAAAATGAGTATTCAGTTATAAATGTCTAATATAGCCACAAAACATGAAGTGTAGAAATGGAAAATACATGTCCTTGAGGGGTGATTTATTCATTTTATTTTCTTAAGTTACAGAGCAGATGACTCAGAAAAGAAAAATGACTATATGCACCATCGCTCAATGACAAACATTTTATTTCCTGAATGAACCATCTTGCAATTTTCAGAGCACAGTATTTTACATTTTCAAATAATATTAAGAAATACACGAGTGAAGAATTGTTACTGGAGCCTGGTGACATCAGATAAATTTGTATTTGAAGGAATCTCATCCCTTACTCTTGTTTTCTTAATTCCTTGATTGCTTTTATCTTATTTGCTAGCAACATATAGAATGTTTGCCACCTGTCACTGTAGCAGAAAAAGCCTCTTTTCTGTAGACTCAGAAATACTGGATTTTAGGCTGGTCTGAGAGAGGTTGTAGGAGTTTTCCTTCATCATTGTTCTAATTGGGCTTCTTTTCTTTTTTGTATTCCCAGGCTCTTATTCATAGGAACCCATTTGGTCAGTACTGATTGTGCATTCAGAAAGAAAAAGAGCTCAGGCATAGCTGATATCAATCCCACTTCATAAAAATGCTATTTTGATACAGGGGTCAAGGAGATGCAAGAATCACAGGGAAGTGGCCCAGGGAATGAGAGGCAGTAGAAGGGAGTGAAGGAAGGCAGGACAAGGCAGAGTAGTGGGTGGGCCTGAGTCACCTTCCCTTCCTCCTTTGCACTGCATGTAGCTATTACTGGAGTGTGGCCTACACAGGCTGCTTGCACCTGGAGTGAGGGGCTAGATTTGGGCTGCAGTTGGCAATGATGATAGGTGGAAAACTGAGGACTGCTGATACCCCTGGAAGGGGATGAGAAACCAGAGTAGCGAACACCAGGGTCCTGGGAGTTACCTGGATACAGAGCCAAAGGGTGGAGAGAGTGCAGAGTGATGACAGGTGAGATACTGGCCATGTTTCTGTATTATGTAGATGTGTGTTTTGCAGCTTAATACAGGTATGCTTATCTTGCGGTTTGTCTAGACTGCAGAGATATCCTGGAAAAGCTTTGCCGCGTCCAAGGAACGCTTCCATTTTTCCGAAAACAATATCAGAAAAGCGGACACATTTTGTTGGCATCCCTGTGTCATGTTACTGGATTTTAAGGAAGCAGCCAGATCACTGCTGCACCCATGGGGGGGGGAGGGGTGTTGGCCCCAAAAGTGGTACAAAGGGGGCCATGTGAGATGTCAAATAGAAGCTTACTTTCTTCTGATTCCATATATGCTATTCATGTAATTGTATAATGTCTGTGTGTGAAGTTATAAGCATGTACTTTGTGTGGATACTGAATGTTTTTCAGTATATGGTTGAGCAATGGGCAAAGCCCGGCCTATGGACATTCTAATGAGCAAGTCGCTATGGAACAATAGCCCTCTATAGGCCAAGGATACACCTCAAGAATGGTGACTGATACCCAAGGGCTACCAGCAGGGAACGCAGGGATAGGCCGCTGGCCAGGTGACGTGCTGCAGCCAAGAAGAGACGGGGAAGAAGGTATATAGAAGCCATGTGGCATCCTCCATCTTGTCTTCAGATCTGCTCCTGACCCCAGATGCGGCCTCACAGAGAATCATGAGCTGGGAAGAACTGTGGACCCATCCGGACATAGGATGTACACCAAAGACTTTTAAGCCAGAAGTTATAACATCTCTGCTGCGAGCCTGCATTGAGAATTGGGAGATTCGATGCATGCAATCTATGATACTTTAACAATCTTACTCTCATGCTTTTCGTTCTTTTAGTAATAAGCCTTTAGATTTTAGATTCTAAAGGATTGGCTCAGCGTGATCTTGTGGGTAAGGTTCAGAGTGTAAATTGACCTGGGATCTGTGGCTGGTTTCTTGGAACCGGACAGAACTTGTTCGGGGAAGGTGAGATTGGGTCCTAAAACCCCTCACCTGTGTATGAGGCCCGGGGCCATCTGGGGCATGGATATTGCTGGGGTGTCGGAGGGGTTTTGCTCGTGAGGCTTCTGGCTGGCTAGGCAGGTGGCTGAAGCACTCTGTGGGACTGGTTTGTGGCCTATTTGGGAAGATCTCCAGTCTGGGGGCTGTAGAGAGCCCCAAATTTGAGCAATTCACCCTGAGCAGATGCCCTCAGCTGTGCCCAGACCCGGCCCGGTCCGTCACACCCTGTAAACTTTGTTTTATGAGGAAGAAGGAATGTTCCAAAAGAGGTTTTTTTTCCAAAATTTGGCTCCGTGTAGATGGGCCAAATTTTGGAAATGACCCTTTTGGAAGTAAATCGGAAAAAGATACGCAATTTGCGTACTGCAAATTGTTTTTCTTTTTCTTATTTATCTTTGTAGTGTAGACATAGCCTCAGTGATAGCATTCCACTAAAATATTTCTGACCAGCAGCAGCCTCAAAAGGTTTGGAGGATTGATTTGGATGGTTTATCCAAATGATTAGTCTCTAGAGTAAGCAAAAAATGGTTGGAAATCTCATGAATACAGGATATTTTTGGTGAGATTTATATTTGGCTTCCTTCCATTTGAGCTGGCAATATCCCAAAAACAGCTTGTTTCAGGGGGCTTCCTCTTTTGATGTTATATGGCTTCTTTTTCAGGTCTTGGCCATGATAACAAGAAAAAATTAAAATCAAAGGAAGAAAGTTTACTAATTTATATTAGCCTTATAAAAATGTGTTCGGTTGGATTTGAATTTGAGCAAACATTCAGGACAGTTCTTATTAGAACTCCTTTCCTCACCTTTCATGAAAGTGCTCGCTTTTGAAAGAGTTACAATTATGGGGCTGTTCCAATTGTAAAGAAGTCCTTGTATATTTGCAGACAGCTCCTGGGTTGTGTCAGAAATGAATGTATAGTTTGCAGGTTCATAAATTAGTTACATTGAACAATTTCCACCCCTGCAACTTGTGCTGTGAGGAATGCAGTGACAGATAGATTCTGTGCTGTGTTTGCCTATGAGATGATTTCCTTGAAGTCTCATAATGAGTTGTATTTGGCAGGATTAATGAGTATTATAATGGTAAATGGATGTTTGCAGCTCAGTTGTGTTCCATCACATAGTAACATGGGGTTTCTGGTCCCTTGGAGGCCATAATTGGTGGCATTAATGCAGTTTTTAATTACACTTCTTGAAAAAATGAATTGGAACCAAAACAAAAGCTAAGTGATCATCTCTCTGTAGTGTCGTGTGGTGTAAACATAGGGCCATTGCTGTCTTTTCTATCTGTGTTTTGAATTAGACTGACTGGAGGAGAGAGTAACAACATATTATGGTACATTGAATTGGGATTTTTTTCTTATATAACTTAAAAAACAATGAATCGTTCTGCTGCACCTCAGAGATGAACAAAAATGTAGATGGTATCATGAGCTTTCGTGGCACAACCCTTTCCCCCAAAAGCTCATTATACTATCTACATTTTTTGAGTCTCTAAGGTGCTGCAGAACTATTTGTTGTTTTTTAAGATTTTTTTCAGTTACATACTAACATGGTTACTACCCCTCTGAGGCTATGTCTAGACTGCAGAGTTTTTTCGGGATACCCTATCCGGGGAATGCGTCTGCTTTTTCAGAACAGATACCAAAAAAGCCAGCGCGTTCTGTCAGCATCCCTGTATTCCTCTCACTGAGAGGAATAAGCGATGTTCTGAAAGAGGAGATTTTTCTGAAATTTGGCCCCGTGTAGACAGGCCAAATTTCAGAAAAGCTTCTTCCGAAAAAAAAGCAAAAAAAGATACGCAAATTGCGGTTCACAATTTGCACATCTTTTTCTGATAAAAGTCTGCAGTCTAGACATAGCCTGCAACTTTTCTTATGTAGTTAAATGGCTTTTAAATTCTAAGATGCGAGGGCATTTCCCCCCATCTCGATGGCTCAACATGGTAAGTCTTGCTGAACCCATGCTGAATTACCTGCATAACGGAGTCCATATAGTTCTAAGTATAGTTCTGCTCCTCCAGTGAATTTGCCAGGTGTTCTTTTGTAAAAAATGTAGGATAAACTCTAGCTCCTTCTCTCCTCCCCATAACACACACAGGGCAAAATGCTTATTACTGCAGAGTCAGTGAATATTGTCTGTACCATCATGACATGTTAGATTTTACTTGTGTCTTGTACTGGCAACTCTCTGTAGGGAGTGCTGTATCCATATCATTGACAAGATGAGAGAGCCCCATATTAAAAATGTTGAGAAATATGTATATAGAAGCTTGGAGCAATCAACAACAGAAGAATAAATAAAAATTAAAAAAATCTCAACCATTGGTTTCTAATTAAATGGTACCATAAAATAAAAGTCAGTCTGGGTGGTTCTTTTAAAAGAAGTGTAATTACGGTTCCACCATCCTCTTGTAACATTACAATGTATAGTATTAAGGCATTGGTTACTTAAACAGTTATAGGGTATTTATTAAATAGTTTATCTCTCTTCCTGAAGTGCTGTTAAACATTTGCTTCCAGCCCTGCTGCAGTATCAGAGTTAGAAAAATGTAGCTAGAATTGCCATTTCTAATGTGATACTGAAACAGGGATTAACTCCTTATCCAAGGATCTCACTTTTATATCAACCTTGGTGAACATAGCAAACCTACTTGTGATCCCTGTAGTTTTTTCATCTGATCTTCAATAAATCAACAGAGATATATCTGCAGTGTGTGTAGGCCCCTATCACTTTATTTCTATCTAAAGAAACAGAGCACACAAGGCTGAAGTGACAGAAGGGCTTCAGGATGAAAGTTTAAGCTCCTGGTTGATGTGAGATCATTCAAAATCTTCAAACCAAGTCCAGATAAAGGAGCTATGTGACTAGATCCATATGTCCATGAAAATCTCTTTCAGGCAAATGGACCTTTAAGGGAACTGGATCGTCAGGATGGGAGACAATGTGGATGAAGACAAAGGTATAAGCATTGAGGGTAGAATGAAAAGGACAGACCTTGGCAATGGTATGGGGGAAAAAGGCCAGCAGTAAGTAAATGCCTTTTAATTAATGATCAGTTTCTGTTTACTATTTTGATTGAATACTGTAGAGAATGTAATATGTTTTAACTGTGCTAATTTCTTCAACATCTGGAAAATAAAGCCTTTATTCCCCAAAGAATATGAACAGTAGTGCTGACATCTGTACGCTGCCCTAAGCCCTAATATTTCTGAGGTGAAAGGAAGACATAACCAGGATGGAATGCAACTCCTGGAAGGTTAGTGTTTTAAAAAAATCCCTAAACCCTCTTTCACCAACAAGTACTATGAAAATTACAATACCTCTGCTGTTGGCTCTCCCAGATGGTGTTGTATAGTACATTTAATGCAAATTCAAGTCCTTCCTGATTATTATTGTTATTATTATTATTATTATTATTACTAACATTTATAATGCAATACGGCCCTAATACTCCAGTTGTGTATTCAGACAATTTTATAACAAAATTCAGTTCCAACACAAGGAGCTTACTGTAAATTATCTGAAAGTTTCCTGGTGCAATAGTTTTATCAGTAGCTCAAATAATAATAACAACAAACATATAATTCCTAAATAAGCATGCCCACTCTTAGGGTTTCTGTGCTGACACCTTCCTGCTGTATCCTCCAGTTCTCTCTGCCTTCCCAAGTTACTGTTTTCACTTGCATTTTTGCCAGGGTGGAATTAACCAGCTAACCTGCTTGGGTTTATCCAGTGGCTTTTTTCAGGATTCTTCTGTCTCCCAGTAAAGAAAATAGGTCAACAGAAGAATCCTGCCATCCTGTTAATGATACTGTACAGCATTGAAAAAAGAAGGGGTGTCCTTTCTGTCCTAGATTTTATAAGGGAATTGGTGGTAGGCAATCAAGAATCGGGGCTTTTAATGTTCATTTTACAGGAAAAAAAAGTTTGAGGGGATGCCAGTTTACTAGATAAAAGCATAATGTAGCTGCTGGGATCCTCTACAGCATTTAATTCATTCAAAAACTGGATTAACTTTGAAAATGAAAAAGTTGCTTCTCTAGTCATGGAGGATGGTTTGTAGGCCTCCATAAATCAGGCTGAAAACTGTAGAGGGTGGAGAGGCTTATGTAGATGAAGTCTCTACCTCATGAGGCTTGTATATACTTATCAGAATAAGAAAAAAAATCCGAAGTTGAATAAGTCAGCTAGGGTGTAGAAACAAAATATATGATCTTATGCAGCCTGGATAAACAGAATCTATGGGAAGGGAGAAATGTTCATGATATTGAAAAAAAATCAAAATGAAAAACAGCATCCGACACTGGAAAGGGTAGCATGTGAAGATTTTTTTTTTAAACACAGTGCAACATTAGGATTTTTACAAAATGATTTCACTTTAATTACTGGTGCTGTAATGTGTATGTTCAGATATAGATTCCCTATGTATGCAGCAGTCAAATCGTGCACACATTGTTTTCAGTGGGTTGATTCCATTGTGCATATTCAAGCAAAATCAACTGCACATTTTTTACAGTGGGCTGAGTCTGTGAGGTCTTTCCTCTCTCAGCAGGAAATAAATCTCACATAATTTTAGAAGAGCAGACTATGGAAGAGCCAGTCACCTCCTATTTGCATTGACAGTGCTTGTTTATTTTAGCCAATGCAATTTTAGTATATTTTTAAAATATATGCCAATCATATTACAACATTCCCCTGTACAAGTACAATTCTTTATAGTCCTGTCCTGAACTCACATACAAACACCTATTGAAAACATTTATTTAAATGATAGTAATGATAACCGAGTCTAATGCACAGAAAGATTTTGTTGTTATCATATTTTTGTGTGTATAGTTATTAATAATGCATTGATATAAAAGGTAAGAACATTTCACCTCTGGAAATGTGTATCTGCAATGTGTTCTTCCTATTGCACAAACATTTTTAGGACACCACTCAGCAGAACTGATGGGATATTTATTTAAACAAATATCAGTATTACCCAACTAGCTGGAAAATCCATGAGTTTGGTTTTGATAGCAGAGCATTTCTCAACAATTTATGTGTGCATGCAAATTTTGGTGCTTTGGATATAGGCTAAAGTATTTGTTTTATATGTATTATTTTGTTTGAATACAAGAAAGCTGGTTTGATTTGTATGTTTTCCCCTTATAGAATTGTTCCAAGGCTCTGTCAGAGATCACGTAGAGTAATTTTTCCCATCAATCTTTGCTGTGCAGCCATGCACGAATGCAGTAGGAAAAAAGGGGCAGAAATCAAATCACTTAATTGCAGCATTTTTCATCTACATCTTTTGTTTTATGGTGGTAAAGGCCCCGAAGTAGCCTACCATGATTCATGGCTGTCACTGCTGCCGTTAGCAGTTCAATCTTTCATTCTAGGCATTTTGGTACTGAAAGTACCTACACAATTACTTTGATGAATATGACTTGTTTGTTTTTTCCCCATTTTTAGCAGAGAGTGGTTGTGCTTAATACAGACATTTAAATAAGATAGTATTCATGGCTACTGCATCTGCATTGCATTTCAAAAGTTCTATATTTAGTTTAATAATAATGCCATTTTGTCATAAGAATTTAAGTTCGCTCAGCTTACTGGGTTTTTTACCCCCAATATTTATGTTTATATAATGGAAAGATCTTCATATAACCCCTACTTCATTAAGAAGGATTAACTTTCCTGTAGAGGTCTGAGGCTGTGGCAATTTCTTCTAAAGTTTTTATTATTTTTATGTTTAAAGTCTTTTTATGAGAATGGCATGACAAAGCCAGCAAAGTGGTATGCTGTTAGCTGATGATAAACTAATAATGGTTTTAGACATATGTGCGTGCATCATAGAAAGCAACTAACAATATTTGCATATTAAGAGGAATGTTAGCAATGGCAGCAGGGGTTCTGAGACTAAATTAAAAAAAATCAGCTGTGTACTGTCAGCATAAAATGTACCTTCTTTAAGGAAAAGACAAAAAAAAGACATGTGACTTAATTTCTTCATTAGCACACTCAGTTCTGAACTATTAATATATCTTGCAATGTACCACTTCACACTGTAACCACATGGAAATCCATTTAACACCCTACTTTCTCATCCCAGCCATCTTTCAATGCAGAATGTATTACTGGTTTGGATGGCTTTTGCATGGCTTCAGAAATTAGAATGACTTGGATTTCATTGAATACCCTAGTTTAAATTTGATATTGCTTTTTGTAACCCTGTTTTATACTCAAAGCTTTTGTCTTCATTTTGTTGGTGCTCATCCTCATTCACTTCATTTTATATTTTGTTTGCTTTGCATGCAAGCTCTAGATTTTTGTTCCATAAAAAGACATTCATAGGAATGATTATACATGCAACTAGGAGGTAGGACAAGTCTATCATTATACAGTGATAAAAATATTCAGTGCAGTCAGTGGCATACTGTTGAAATAAAACTCAGTACATTAACAGTGAGGTTGAGTAACCATTGGAAGAATTTACTGAGGGAGATGATGTATTTCCTATCACCGGCAATTTTAAAATGAAAATTGGATGCTTTTGTAAAAGTTGTACTCCAGGAATTATATTTGGAAAATTTGGTGGCCTGTGTTTATACTGGAGGTCAGACTAGGGTTATATCTACACTAGAGAGCCTACAGCTGCATAACTGCAACAATGTGGCTACGCAGCTGTAAGAGCACTAGTGTAGCTGTTCTAAGCTGACAGGAGAGACCTCTTCAATTGTCATAAGCAATCTACCCTCCCCCCCCCCCAAGTGGCAGCTCCGTCAGTGGAAGAAGCTGTCTCACTGACATAGCGCTGTGCACACTACTGTGTATATTTATGTAATTTGTTGCTGAGGGATGTGTTTTTTTCACACCCCTGAGTGACATAAATTATACTGACATAAGTGGTAGTGTAGACTTAGCCAAAATATTCATAACAGTCCCTGCTGGCCTTGGAATCTATGAGTCTGTGAATTTTAAACAGAGTAAGGTTAAATACACAGTCCCTTAAAACCGCACTAAACCTAATGAACCACCATAACTAAATCCATAATATTTAAACCTCAATCTAATAATTAAAACTCTTTCAACAAACAAGCAAAGGGGGATAAAGTAAATTTACTACCTGATAACCCTTCAGCAAGGCTTGGGTAGTCAAATTGTACATTGCTGTTATTTAAAATACCTAACTCCATAAGTCCACACCTCAAATTGTGGGAAACAGAAATGAATCACAAGTTCCTTCTTTTAAAATAAATTTGGACAAGGGAGGAAAGGGAAGAGAGGGGAGTTTTCTAATGCCCTGATACTGCAAACATTTATGGAGAGGCAAATGTTCACCATCGTGAGTCATTCTGAGAGTGAGACTAATCATATCAGGAAAATTAAGCTTGTGTGTAAATCTTTGCAGCAGTGGAGCCTGGAAGGATCAAATTCAAACATATGTGTGGTCCCATGGAAGAGATGATCAAATACAATGGAGAAATACTCTAGATCCATGTTTCTCAAAGTGGGATGCAAGCCTGCTTTGGGAAAGTTGCTAGCAGGCCCATGCAGCTTAGTTTACCTAAAGGGTCTGTAACCATGGAGCCTTTCAGTTCGATGTGGTTACGGACCTAGGCCCACTTTGGGAAAACCACTAGCAGGTTTGCACCATTTTGTTTATCTAATGTTTAGATTAAAAAAAAAACCACTGCAGACCTGCTTGCAGTTTTCCCAAAGTGGGCCTGTGGCCAACTTTCAGAAACACTGATCTAGATTGATATGCAAAATGGGACCACTCATGAGTCCTAGGATCAGGCTCTTGAAGCAGATAACACATTCAGCTTTAAAAAAATTGTCATGCACTAACCATTTCTTCAAAGAAACGGAAAGTTAAAAAAATAATTCTACCACCCTTTCAGACAAAGATTTATTCACCTCATAGACTCATAGACTCATAGACTTTAAGGTCAGAAGGGACCATTATGATCATCTAGTCTGACCCCCCGCACAATGCAGGCCGCAGAATTTCACCCACCCACTCCTAGAATAATCCTCACCCCTATCTCTCAGATATTGAAGCCTTCAAATAGTTTGAAGACCCCAAGATGCAGAGAATCCTCCAGCTGTGATCTGTACCCCATGCTACAGAGGAAGGCGAAAAACCTCCAGGGCCTCTGCCAATCTACCCTGGAGGAAAATTCCTTCCCGACCCCAAATATGGCGATCAGCTAAACCCTGAGCATGTGGGCAAGACTCCCCAGCCAGACACCCAGAAAGTTCTCTATAGTAACCCCTATCATCCCTCCATTGACCTATTTACCACTGATAATGACTAGTCAATTAGTTACCAAGACCATGTTATCTTGTCAAACCATCCCCTTCATAAACCCATCTAGTTTAATTTTGAAGCCAGGTAGATCTTTTGCCCCCACTACTTCCCTTGGAAGGCCATTCCAGAACCTCACTCCTCTAATGGTTAGAAACCTTCGTCTAATCTCAAGTCTAAACTTCCTACTAGCCAGCTTATATCCATTTGTTCTTGTGTCCACATTGGTATTAAGCTTAAATAATTCCTCTCCCTCCCTAGTATTTATCCCTCTAATATATTTAAAGAGTGCAATCAAATCCCCCCTCAGCCTTCTTTTGGTTAAGGTAAACAAGCCAAGCTCCCTGAGTCTCCTTTCATAAGACAGGTTCTCCATTCCTCGAATCATCCTAGTGGCCCTTCTTTGTACCTGTTCTAATTTGAATTCATCCTTCTTAAACATGGGAGACCAGAACTGCACACAGTATTCCAAATGAGGTCTCACCAATGCCTTGTATAATGGCACTAACACCTCCTTATCCCTACTGGAAATACCTCGCCTAATACATCCCAAGACCATATTAGCCTTTTTCACAGCCATGTCACAGTGGCGGCTCATAGTCATCCTATAATCAACCAGGACTCCGAGGTCCTTCTCCTCCTCCGTTACTTCCAACTGATGTGTCCCCAGCTTATAACTAAAATTCTTGTTATTAATCCCTAAATGCATAACCTTACACTTCTCACTGTTAAATTTCATCCTGTTGCTATCACTCCAATTTACAAGGTCATCCAGATCTTTCTGTATGATATCCCGATCCTTTTCTGAATTAGCAATACCTCCCAACTTTGTGTCATCTGCAAATTTTATCAGGACACTTCCACTTTTGGTGCCAAGGTCAGCAATAAAAAGATTAAATAAAATTGGCCCCAAAACTGATCCCTGAGGAACTCCGCTAGTAACCTTCCTCCAACCTGACAGTTCCCCTTTCAATATGACCCGCTGTAGTCTCCCCTTTAACCAGTTGCTTATCCACCTCTCAACTTTCATATTAATCCCTATTTTTTCCAATTTAACCAATAATTCCCCATGTGGTACTGTATCAAATGCCTTACTAAAATCGAGGTAGATTAGATCCACTGCATTTCCTTTATCTAAAAAATCTGTTACTTTCTCAAAAAAAGAGATCAGATTGGTTTGGCACGATCTACCTTTTGTAAAAC
Source organism: Pelochelys cantorii (assembly GCA_032595735.1). Classification (NCBI taxonomy): domain Eukaryota; kingdom Metazoa; phylum Chordata; order Testudines; family Trionychidae; genus Pelochelys; species Pelochelys cantorii. Next base: position 72,313,163 of record CM064328.1, read on the forward strand.
CATGTTGCAACTTATCCCAATTGCCATTAACCTCAATGTCTCTAACTACTTTCTCCTTCAAAATTTTTTCCAAGATCTTGCATGCTACAGATATCAAACTAACAGGCCTATAGTTACCCGGGTCACTTTTTTTTCCTCTCTTAAAAATAGGAACTATATTAGCAATTCTCCAATCAAATGGTACAACCCCTGAGTTTAGAGATTTATTAAAAATTTTTGCTAATGGACCTGCAATTTCATGTGCCAGTTCCTTTAATATTCTTGGATGAAGATTATCTGGGCCCCCCGATTTACTCCCATTAAGCTGTTCAAGTTTGGCTTTTACCTCAGATATGGTAATATCTACCTTTATATCCTTAGTCCCATTTGTTATATTACCATTATCCCTAAGCTCTTCACTAGCCTCATTAAAGACTGAAGCAAAGTATTTGTTTAGATATTGGGCCATTCCTAGATTATCCTTAACCTCCACTCCATCCTTAGTAATTAGCGGTCCTACTTCTTCTTTTTTTGTTTTTTTCCTATTTATATGGCTATAAAACCTTTTACTATTGGTTTTAATTCCCTTTGCAAGGTCCAACTCTACCTGCCTTTTAGCCTCTCTCACTTTGTCCCTACATGCTCTAACCTCAATAAGGTAACTTTCTTTACTTATCCCTCCCATCTTCCACTCCTTATATGCTTTCTGCTTTTTCATAATCACCTCTCTGAGATGCTTGCTCATCCAGCTTGGTCTAACACACCTGCCTATAATTTTTTTCCCTTTTCTTGGGATACAGGCTTCTGACAATTTCTGCAACTTTAACTTAAAATAATCCCAGGCCTCCTCCACCTCAAGATCCATAATTTCTTTAGTCCAATCAACTTCCCTAACTAATTTCCTTAATTTATTAAAGTTAGCCCTTTTGAAATCAAAAACCCTAGTCTCAGATTTATTTTTGTTTATCCTTCCATTCAATTTGAACTGTATTAGCTCATGATCACTCGAGCCAAGATTATCCCCTACAACCATTTCATCTATGAGGTCCTCGCTACTCACCAAAACCAAATCTAAAATAGCATCCCCCCTTGTAGGTTCAGCAACTACTTGATGAAGGAATTCATCAGCTATCACTTCTAGGAATCTCTGAGCCCTATTATTATTACTAGCACTTATTCTCCAATCTATATCTGGAAAGTTGAAATCTCCCATGATTATGCAGTTTCCACGAGTATTTACTTCATTAAAAACATTAAAGAGGTCTCTATCCATATCCAAAGTGGATCCTGGTGGTCTATAACACACCCCAAGCACTATCCCAGGGGAGGATCTGATAGTTTTCTTCCCCAATGTGATTTTTGCCCAAACAGACACTGTCTTCTCCATTCCATCACTTTTTATTTCTTTACAATCTACCTCATCTTTGATATACAATGCGACTCCACCACCTTTACCCTTATTTCTGTCTTTCCTAAACAGCACATACCCTTCAATACCTGTACTCCAATCATGCCTAGTATTCCACCATGTTTCTGTTATTCCTATAATATCTGGTTTCACTTCCTGGACCATTAACTCTAGTTCCTCCATTTTGTTACCCAGGCTCCTCGCATTGGTGTACAAACATCTTAATTTTTTTTGTTTGGCCTCACTCACATTCTTTACCCAATTTGGCACGGACGTTGTACCTCCAATATGACCTATTAGACTAGTATCCACCCTACCCTTCCTCATGTACATTCTCCTACCCCCAGCTATATCCTTTACTTCATTTGCCTCCCCCTCAGTGTTCAAATCTGGCGTAGAGATTACCTGAACATCTGATTAACTATGCATACAATTAGTTCAACTAAACTCATTGGAACCATTCACATGTGTAAAATTGTTCACATGCATACGCATCTATGAGACTAGGGCCTAAAATTTTGAAATTAATTTTTGAAATCTTAATGTTGCTAAACCCCTCTCTCCTGGCCTTAACTGTGACCATATGAAGATATCTGAGCATTTCTCAGAATTAAGGGGAATTGTAAGAGGAATACAATATAAAACGAATGATGTACAGGAGAGCCAATCATACACACTAGATTGCAGTTTTGAGGCCATCACATGATTGAAATTTACCAATTTTAAGAGGTTTAATTTTTCTGGAAACAGCACAAATTTGCCCTTTGGATTGCCCCCAGTACTAATTTACTTTGCATTGACGTTAAGACCACCATCATTTCCAACAAACCAGCTACTGGAATTTAAAACCACAAAACCCAAAACACAACTGGATTTAGGGCCCACCTCAACAAAGAACTTAAAAAGGATATTGAGCTATGGTCCTTAAGCCATCCTTAAACTGGATGGGACTAATCATATGCTTAATACTGGGCACCTAATTACTTTTCTAAATCAGGGCGATAGGTGGCTTTAACTTTGCCACAATGACATACTATCATAGGTAAACTAACGTCATTAATGAATAGATATAATATACTTCAATATTGTGAAGATTCTTAGGTTAAAATGATACTATGCTGAATAAGACTGATTAATCAATTATAAAATGAAAAGAATTGAGCTTAGCTTGCATTAGCTGTCTACTGCACAGACAATTGGTAGACTTTAAAAAAATGAGTGTAGGTTGGATTTTTCAGTGTAAAAGGAGGCAAGTAATTACATCTGTACTTTAGAATATACTTAAGAATACAAAAGAATTACTCATTACATTTTTTGTGATAGTATAATATAAACCAACAAAAGAAACAACAAATTGAGACCCTGATCTGACAAAGACTTGAAGATAAGCCTAACTTTGCTCATATAAGTCCAGTGAGCTACTTTTATGGATAGAGTCAGGCAAGTGAAAAAGTGGGTTAGGATCTTAGGGCCTAAAGAAACCAAGAGAATTCTAGTTGGATTTTTAAAAGTTTGAAATAGTTAGCTGCATAACTGCTTTTGAAAATCTCACGGGGCAGCTCTCTGTCTTTAGAAACTTGAAGACCTTTTAAAATCTGGCCCTCAGTGCTTGTGTGGGGATGTTAAATGTTATAGCCAATGACTAAAGTCATGCATACCAATCATTCTCATATACATGCATGAATGTGTGTAAGCATGTATATACACGCAATTATAATTCTCATAATTGCATGTTTTCTGATTATTTTAATATTAATTTTCTGTTATAATTATCTTTTTATTAAGTGATTAGACCAATCAAAATTTCAGCTTTTCAGTTTTAGTTTGTTTAAATGAGAACATGCATGATTGATGAAAGACATCATGAAGGCTTATTTTACATGTGAAGCTTGAATAATGTCCCCAAATATTATTTCACAATGCATTTTCCTTTGGTTCTGTGGACTGGCCATAGCACTTCATGCTAAAGCTCTAAACACAACTGTACCTTGTGAAATGCTGAAAGAAAATGAAAATTGATTGAAGAGGGAGGCATCGGTAGCATATCTGAAAACATGCAGAGGTTGGAATTGATGCTTCTTCTGCAAAGCCCAAATTAATAAGGTTTTTCATGAGGGAACCAACATGGGAACTATGGAATTCTTTCTACAGTCTGAGAGCAGGATGCAGGGTTAACTATAACAAAGCTGATTACATATGCAGCATCCATATATACATGGAGTTTGGTCAGTGATTTGACCTAGGCTAGGTCAAGACCAATGTCTTGGCTCACTACCTGTTGGTTTGGGGAGTCACCAGCCTGCACTGCATAGCCGCTCTACTTCCTGTTTTCATCCTGCACACTATGAAACTGGTCTCTTTGTGCTTGAGATCTTCTGTGGTCATGAATGGACCAGGTTAATTTCAGCTATAAGTTAGGGCCACAGTGTAGAATTATTTGAAATATTTAATTCAGCACTGTGTATTTGGTTATAACTCCAGAAAACTATACTATATGCTGAACCTGAGAGATTATATAGACAATTTGTAAGAGAACCACAGCCCATGAAATGTCATTAAAAGCTTATATCTAAAGTAAACTCCTACTCTACTGACATAGTACACTAAGTCAATACATGTGGGCTGCTTTCTGAAGCTGATGGATAAAAATGTGTTTAAGACAGAGGATGCTAATTTGGATTTTGATAGGAGGAATGCCTTAAAGGGGAAAGGTAGCCAGCTGTCTAGGGTGGTCCCTGTCAAGAATGCTGCAACTCTTGATGGTTTCAGAGTGAGATTGTAAACTGCAGTTTACAACCTGCTTAATGCTGGGAAGAAAGCTTGTAGCTGTTTTGCCTTCTCATCAGTATGTGATATGAAGTAATCACAGTGGTTACTTAACAGTGATGAAAAGCTTCAGTAGCAAGGGGAAAGAGACTGCTAATCTGATTGAATGTGGGCATTTCAGGTTTGGAAATATGCACTACCTACTAAAATGAGCTATCGACTAATTCTGAAAGAAATGTTATATGGGCTTAATGTTCATCTTCATCCACACTATAATGAGAAGGATTAGACTGGCTTCCATATGTGGAATATTTATTTCAGCAATACAGGAAAATGTATTTCCCTAATATTTTTTCTATATGCACAAAACCTTAAATTTTACAGATGTGATTAATGTTTTAATTTGCTGTTCTGGTTGGATACAAGTTTACCATACAATATAAATTACTTACAAAGAAATTTGCTTATATGGAGTTTAATTCATATGCTGTTTAACCACCATGTGTGGCATAGCTCTGCTGTCTCTATGGGACTGAGCAGTTGTACAATTGATTTGAAAAATAAAAAATAATCAGGTTACACAAAGCATGTCTTAACAACCTAAACCAAAGCTTTTATGAAGCAAACATGTGGTATAATTAGTGTTTATTTTACCGTGGATTAATAAACAGGAAATTAATTATCAGTTGTGAATTGAAAACCTGACAAATAATTTTGATTGGCCAGTCTTTAATTATTTATTTGTGTTGTCAATTGAGTACTTGTTCATAGATCACATTTGCAGAGCAAAGGAAGGTTAATCAAACATATTACAGGGCAATATTTATATAAATCTGAGGCCAGATCCTTAGCTAGAAACTGAAATCAGGAGTTATGTCTCAGGCTGAGAATCAGGCTACTAATTGTAGTCATATATATTTTTAAAAAGCAGTAGAATTCTAGCTCAGGATTGCCTTTATTGCCTTCTCAAAGAACAGCTAAATGCAGTACTTTTCGAAAAATGTATAAACTGATATGAATTCCTCAGTGCCCATAAATGTGTTTTTAGTGAACCATCTCCAGTGTGGACTCCAGCTTCTTACCTTTTTTGGTGCTCTTATAATAATATATAATATATGTAAAATATATAAAATCACCTCTTTACTTACTAGCTAATGTGCAGCAACTAACTTCTCTTAAATGTTACATATCCAGAAGCCACTGGTGTTAAGGGTTGCAGTAATTTCCTGACTCTGAAACAAACAAGGAAATACAAAATATCACAATATTTAAGTCCAACTCCTGTTTTCATTTAAATGAATGGGAGCTTGATCACTGGCATCACTGGGGACAGGACTGGACCTTATGTAATATACATTTCCACACTAAGAATAGCTTCTCCTTAATCCTACTTCACTGCTGGGGAGGTCATTAGAAGACTGGAAGTCCTGTCCAGCCCTATAGTTCTGTGATTCTGTTATCAGAGAAAGAGAGGTTGGCCTGACTGAAATGAAGGCCAAAATCAGCCCCAGACAGAGGCAGAACTCTTAAACCAATAAACTCACTGGAGAACTCCCCCCACCCTATTAGATGTAAAGCACATTTCTACAAGTGTAATAATTGTGATAACATATGTCCCTATTCATGACTAGTTCTAATGCATAAAGTTACATGTCCTTACTATTAATATGAAAGTTTCAGAGGGGTAGCCTTGTTAGTCTGTTTAAAAAACAACAAATAGTTCTGCATCATATTAGGGCACGTCTATACAGCAGGGCAAAAGTCTAATTAAGATGTGTAACTTCAGCTATGTCAATTAGGTAACTCAAGTTGAAATAGCTTAATTTGGCTTTTGGTGCTGTCTACACAGCAGGAAGTTGAAAGAAGAATATTCTTCCTTCAACTTCCCTTACTCTTTGTGAAATGAGGGTTATAGGAGTTGGAGTAAGAAGTCCTCCAGCTCACCATTATTTTGGGATCTACATAAAATACAAGGGATTTTTTTTAAAACTAAAGGCAAACTGCAGAACTCCTTAATAAAAATTATTTCAGGGTGAGTTTGGCAGGAGACAGTTTTGACAGCACCAGGTGGATGAGGCAGAATTAATACCAACTCTATAGGAACTTTTCATGAGGGAAGAAACTTATGACTGTCTCTTATTTTATCAAAATTTGCCATATCGGACCATGTTTTCTCCAAAGTTCATGTTACAAAGTCACTTCCTGAAGTCTGATTTATCCTATTGCCCCCCCCCCCAAAAAAAAAGGTTGTGGAGACAAACTAATTACAGTTCTTCTCTCTGTTCTGTCTCTCCCACCCACTTCCCTCCTACTATTATAGATTAATGTTCACTGAAGCTATTTTTGTCCTATAAAACAAAAATAAAGCAAATTGACAGCACTTGAACCTGGAGTCCTCTCTTTAATCAAAGAAGAGGTAAAGTGTGGTCAGTGGTAATGCACACTTCCTCTACATTTTATCATCCGTTCATCTCAACCATGTCTGATAATTGCCTTTAATTTCAGTGAAGTTATCCAATAATCTGATGTAATACCTTTTTGGTATCAACTGGCCTTGCCCTGGTTTGAACTAAATTCAAAAGGCCACATGGGCCATTATTATCTTTTTTTAACTTTGAAATACAGATACGTGCCTAACTCATAAATAATCTCTGAAACTTCACTCAGCAAGCAATAATCTGATGTCTTTTGGGTCAAGTTCAAATGCTTTCTGGAAAAGAGAAAAGAGAAAATCAAGTGTTTCTTTTAAATGATTACTTTGTATCTTCACTGAGAATAGGGGGGAAAAATCTCTGTTTAATTACTTATATTTTAAATAAACCATTTGTTTCCTTTCTTTGAGACTAAGTTGATTTGATCCAGAGAGCACACATACCCAGGGGATCACTCTGTTTTGATTTATGGGGCCTTTTATGCATCAGACAATCCTTCCAATCAGGAGGCACTGTTGTGCTTTTTATGATTTACAGTATAATGAAGCAAAGCAGCACAGTACATATGTATCACAAAGACTGGAAATAGACTGCAGGCCTCAACTATTGCCTTTTCCCAATAAGTACTGAAAAAGTGCACCCTTTTCTTCTGAATAATTATGTTCCTGACGAAGCTACAATATCATCAAGTATTATTTGTTTTTCAAGAAGGGAGCAATAGGAGAGGCTATTACTTACTGCCATTCAGTGATAAATATTTTAGACTTCTGTTTATCATATATGTATGTTTTATTTAAACTTTTATAGAAGTGAAAGATCTAACTGCCTCATACAAGTTGTAGAGTTAGTCTGTCTTTATTGGAAAAATACTGCCCAGGGCAACATTTAACCCTTTGCAGATTGTGGATTCTTATGCAGACTTTACAGAGTTACCTAACTAATTTTGTATGTATATAGATAAAAATGTGACACATGAGGTATCTCTGGACAGTAACTGTTGCCAAATGCAAATTTGTAATGGTCATTGCTATAATACATTCTCTTATATATTCCTTTCATTAGAAGTCTAATGAATGTATCCAGTGTTCAGAGGGTTAAAGTACTTTCATATATTACAGCCAAGGTCACAGTGAAAAGAGAGCTACAGTGAGTGATTGTAAATATTAATATATCTAAGGCCAGTCCTCAAGACATGTTAAAATTAATGCTGAAGTTATGACACAACTGAGCAAAACAAGAATTCAGACTAGGATGTAGCTGTAACATTCATGTGCTCTGTTATGGTGCAATATTGCAGACATCTGAGAGCAGGACATGCTGCTATATAAAATATACACATCTTTACTCTGATACCAAGGGATTAATTGTTTTTTCTATAACTCCATAAATCAACATGATGTGACACAGAATAAAGGAAGATTCCATGTCCAAAAAAGAATGCAATCAGTTGAAGGCCCTGGATCCCGCAATAAGCACCAAACACCAGGATCCCCTCTCCCAGCACAGAACCCCTTTCAAGTCAATGGGGCTTCGCACAGGGGTGTGCATCATAGATGCTATTGCAGGATGAGGATTTCAGATGCACTTCTGTAAAAAGCATCCATGGACGGATTGTTTCATGCCTATATGGATCCCTTTGAAAGGCTACGGAGTAAGGTAGGGCTGGAACTATAGGAAGAAATAACATAAGGAGGAAAGGTTGGACAAAGGAGACAGTAAAATTATGCAGCTACATAGGAACAGAGTATGGTCTTCTTGGTAGTTCCTTTTTGGTTTTGGTAATATTCATGGGTTTGATTTAATTAGAACTGAGCCATCAAGAAGGTGGCAGTGGTTAGGGACGGTTTCATGTCTATTTTTGAACTGTTGCTTCTGGGACTGAGTTAAATGAAACACAACTCATGACTTCTTTAATTTTTTTCTTGCCCATAACATCAAATAGATATGATCCTGAGTTTGTATGTTCAGATCCAGCTCCAATTTTCCCCTTATATTTAGGGAGTTCATTTTCTTTTTCCAGAGTACTTAGCTGGGGTAGCCAAAGCCAGGGACAAATTTTTTGAACTTCTGGACTACCATGCCAACTTGGAAATACCCTCAGTACCAGAGCTCTTCAGTTGTCCCTTGAATGCTACACTAGCCTCCTTTGAAAAACCTCCATTTTCAGACCTCAGATCACTGTTGGGTTAGAATGACCCAAAGAATCCCGCAGTGCCATCTGGTACACCATAACACACATCAGGCTTGCCACATTCATTGTCCCAACTCACTGTTGTCATAATCTACATCTAAGAGGTGTCATATGTAAACTGGTAAAACACTGGTCATTAATATTATTGTGCATTGTGTGTATAGGTGGTGCATAAAGGATTATGGATGTGTATTGGTGATAGTTGTTAAAAGATGTTCAGCAAGAAGTGTATGAGCTCAGTCTGTCCTACACAAAAGGAATGCCTTTCCCCCTGTTTTCTTGTGTGTCCATTGTAAACTGAGCTAGATAATATCTGAGAGGACAACAAAAAGTATATCTGTATATGAGATAAACAAAACCATCAAGCTAAGCCAGCAGGGGCAAAGACAGTTTAAAGCTCACAATGAGGGAAGGAGCTTGCCCTCCCAGGAAACCTTCCTGGTGCTTGAACAGAAACAATAGACTTTGGGAAATGTCAGCAGAAGGAAACAGATATTTTGGCCATCACCTAGAGGACAAAGGAGGAGCAGCCCCTTTTGAGCTCATGAGATGTGGACTTTCTTGGTGTGAAAACCAAGAGTAGCTGGAATTGACTATAGGTGAGAAATCTGCTTAGGCAGAGATTCTAACTTGCTGAAGTGAGGTTTTAGTCACTACAAAGGGTGTTTTGCTTTGCTTTATTCATAACTGCCCCTGTCCCTTGTATTCATAATTATCACATAAATATCTGTTCTTTTTGTTTAGTTATTCTTGTTTTATTACATAACTACCTCAGTGCTCTGTATTAAATTGAAGGGTGAAGTTCTCAGTTGAAATAAAAGGCTGGTGCATGCTCTCTCTTTGAAAGAGCAAACTTATTAACTTCAGTAAGTATCCAGTGAGATGGTTTCTGGGAGATTTAGAAATGAAAGATTGTTGGAGTCACACGGAAAGGAGTAATCAGGCTAGTAGAAGCCAAGGCTAGGTTATTGTGCAATGAACATGATGCTGACATCATGAGCCAAAGCTGTGCAGCACAGAAGCAGACAGTGGAAACAGAATTCCTGAGTGGAATGGATGAAACCCCCAAAAGCATCTCAGTTAGATGAGTCTCCACTGAAAATATGCCACCACACCAGGAAGTTGCATGGCTGGGAAGACTAAAAGTGGGAATTTATTTTTCTTGTACTCACAGAAAGGGGAACATCTGTAAAGCCCCCAATATGATAATTTGCTTCACTTGTGCAGGGTTCCAGTGACTCAAGAAAAGTCTGCCCAGCTCAAAAATCTAGCTAATAATTGGAGGAGAGGAAATCTATTCCTCTAAAATCTTCCTCCTCATCTCTACCTATGTTTATGAATATCCTGTGAAAACCACTGCCAAAAAGAAGGTAAGTAGCCAGGAGTTCTTCCCTCAGCTCTTTGAAGTTGAAGGAAAGCAGGTAGGCTCATTAAGAGCAATGAATCTTGTCCCCTAATCAGAAGTTTATAAAAAAGTGCTCACTGAGTCAGAAGGGGGTGAGAAAAAAAAATCTTTCGTAGAGAAAGGTTGCTAGAACAGACTCCCCACAGAAAATAGAGTTGAAAACTATGTGAGTGGTTTATTCTGAGGCTGAATAATTATATATTTATTTTGGGTTTGAGCCTGTCATTTTCCATGTGCTATTTCTTGGCCACTCAATGGCTGCGAGTGACCACAATAGCTCAAGAAACTATTGCAATTGAACTGCAGTGCAGTGATGAGATAAGTAAACCTGAAATTACTTCTGCACATATTTAATTTTAGACACATAGATAGTTCTACTGAATTCCCACAAAAAAGTGTGGGTTAAAATTTTGCCTTTTGCCCTGGTCGTTTCTATGTAGTTTGGTCCAAAGCTAAGCTTTTTTTGTTTTGAGACTCAAATTGTTTTGTTGGTTTTGAATCCTAAAATATATTGCTTCTCTAATTTAGCTAATTTCTAATTTAGATTAATCCAAATCCAATTGAGGTATATTATTATGAAATTATTCTTGGTAAACAAAGAAAAAAGGAACTTTCCAAATTGGACTAATTGCACTAAATGGATTTGTGGTGTTATACACAGATAATATGGTAATGTGTCTCCTCTGTTTATATACATCAACTTTTGAGAACATCTTGTGACTATAACATGAACAGATTTAGGGACTGGGTGAAGGTTCAAAAGGAATCCTTATAGTTTATTTTATATAAGAACTCCTTGGCACAGACATTTTTATGGTGTTTCAGTTGGCTTCTACATCTGTTAGTATATGGAATTTTAATCTGGAAAGGTCCTTCTTTTTCAGTTGGGATCCAGGCAATGTGGTAAATAAAAAAACTTTTGAGTAGAATTAAACATAAGGTCCTTTGCTTCCACCCTTTTATTGGGCTAGCTGCCTACTGTATCTCCATTGATTGAAGGCAGAGGCAGATTTCAATTGTGTGGGGCCAGACCTGCAAATGGAGGGGATTGTGGAAAGTGGGGAAAATGCTCTAGAGCCCAGTGATTCAAAATGGCCCAGGGCTCCCAGCTGCCACTGCCGCAACTGTGGTGGTGGCAGCTGCTGGAGCTCTGGGCTCTTTAAATTGCTGCTGGAACCCCAGGTGCCACTTTCTGGGTAGTGCTAAGGGCTGTCTGGGAACAGTGTGGTGCACTACAGGTGGTCTTAAGGGCTGGCTGGCACCAGCCTCATGCCTTCCACCTGAGGCCCTGCCCCTTCTGCGAGTGTGAAGCCAGTTTTCTCTTGCCCCTGGGCCCAGCAATTCTGTCAGCCCCCCTGTGTTCAGGCCTGGGCCAGAATAAGTAGGGGCTGTTCCCTACTTCTGCCTGCAGTCTCCTTGCCCCTGCACACCTGTTGTAGAAACAGGTTGGGGTACGGAGGCTTGTCTGGCTCCTCACTTAGAACTCTTGCCAGGGCATGTGGTTGGGGAATGGGATATCCCTTTTTCTAGGGCCTCCCAATTGGCTGGAGCCCTTGGGTGCAGGTCCTGTTGGCGCAATGACTAATTTGACACTGCTTGCCTGGCTATGCATTATGGTTTACTCCAAGCTTTAACAGAAATATCAACTGAAATCAGTTGAGCATGCAGACATGCCTTGTATCCCAAGTCATTCTGGAGAAATAAATATTCCAGCATACACATTGTAGTCCGAATTACTCCCTAGGGTAACACTACTGATGTCAGCAGAAACACATTTCTTTATTGTGCTGTGAAATTCATTGTACATCCTTGTGCCCTCTCTTCAGTGGATATTTTCCAATCGCTGCAAGTGTGTCACTTTAACATACTAGGGAATCTAGGGTGCAGTTCTTGTGTCTCTGCTCTGAAGTCTCCTGAGTTTGGGAGAAAAGAGAATCCTGTTTATTATGAAATTTAAAGGCTGGACTGCTAATAAAACATGTTGGTAGAGAGCAATTTATTTGGCATTGCATGTGTGAACCAGATTAACAGAATGTTTTCTCAACTTCAAAACTATTAGATTTGTGATGTAGATTATCCATAAAATAATTTTCATATGACTATCTACGCACTCTAATATTATTTGCATATGAATAGTAATTCAATAGTATGTTTAATAAGCTATCACTTTTGTTGTAGTTATCCGTATTCACGCTGTATATTACTGCTGAATAATATACCCTCTTAAGTATATAGCTAGCAGTAGCATTTTTTTAGCCAGGTTTCATTTCAAAGACTTTTCTGACACAAAAGATAAACACAGTTCTGCTGACTAGAGTAAGAGCTATGTTCTCCTGAATGCTTTCACTTTTTGAAAATAGCTGCCCTAGGATCCTGTCTTCCACTGAAATTGTTCCCTCATCTTAACTGTTTGCCAATCCTTTGACTTGTTTTTGACTTATGACAGGCAGCTTTAGTTGGGAGAGTTGGACACACTCTTCATTGCTGTATCACTTAAAACTCCAGCATTTGGTAAGAGTTGAACTGATAAGGAAGGGCAGAAACCTTAGCTAACAAGGTCCCCCCCATACACACACATGCATGCACACTCCACCCCGACAACATGATGTTTATAGAGTACCAGGTATCCTCTTTGAATGAGGTTGTTAAACATGACCTTTGTTTATGTATAATGACATGCAGTTATCAGCACAATCAAAAACTTATTTAATCCTTTTCTAATTCTAAAGTGATTAGCAGGGGCTGAAAAATCACCTTATCTCACTAAAACACAGGTACAAACACAGAGTAAATATTTTGGTAAACAATTATTCTGCCCTTGCATATTCAGCAGTGTGCTAAATTATGCATAATCTTGCATAAGTAATAAGTGAAGGTAGCTTAAATTCAGGGTTTTTTTTTTACCTGACCTATTTCTTTCAGTGCTGTTAGCTTCTTAAATCATGTATGAGCTTTCCGTAAGGCTTCAATGAGTAGTTCTAGTGGAGAGACTTCAGTAATAAATTTCAGGAGAAGACAAGTTTTTTGACAGGCATAATGCAACACATACAGAGTTTGGAACTCACACTCTGGGAATTTAGAGCAATCCTTGCAAAGCAGCTTTTCCCTGTTACATTAATAGAGAAAATGAAGTATGAAAGTCCTCAGGAATTACTGCAAGGTGTAATTTAAATAATTTACCAGAAGACAGTTCAGCACATGCATAGAACAGGGGCATACAGAGTTTGCCATAAGCAGTTTATAAATAAACTATATTCTGCTGAAGTAAGTCAGGCATAAATTATAACTATTCCTTTTGTGGCTATACTCTGTTCCTCATTGTAATAGTTATTAAAAAAAAATCTGGGTTATGACCTTCTACTAGAAATCATAGACATAGCCTGCCTTGTACCTTGCTTATGAGCATGCTTATATTTAATAGTTTGGCTGCTATGAGATCAAAGTAAAATTACTATTGCTGGGGAAAAAAGAAAAAATGCATTACATTTTTATAAACAGAATCTAGGTAGAATTTTTTAGCTCAGCGGAAAAAAATCATGCAGTGCCAAAGACCGTGGACTAGCATCTGACCATTTTATGAAAGCCTTATGCACTTTAATATATTATTCTATTTCTAGCCTCAAAATAACTTGAGAGTCCCAATAGAAATATGAAATGCAGATGCTAGAAAGTATGCAGCAGATGCAAAATTTCTTAAACATACTTGTACAGATGGGACAGCCTCTACTGCTTAGAACACTAGGGTTATTAAAGACTGGGCAGCCTGTATTGAGAGGAAACATTTTCATATACCCATTGTCAGTGCTTAGAAATAGGATTTCAAGGTAAAAGTTCAGATGGTCTAGAGCGCTTCATTTACTCTTAAAGACAATATTGAAAAGAATGTGAAATATATTTGATTTTGTCAGATTTTAGTCCTGCATAAAATCACTGAAAATTATTTAATATATATGTTGTCTTCTTTACATTATGATCTATTGTGCACTTTGACACCCATAGTCTGAGGCACACAACAGTGTTATCTATCCTCAGCCTTTTATTCCCCAAATCATGGACTTCACCCTGCTATGTTTCTGCACCATGAATGCACATTCTTTTGGAGTGTTACATATTGTAAATGTCTTATCTCACCTTAGTCACAAAAGACCATTAGCAAACTCAGGTGAATAAAGAACAAGATGGTGAACATTTGCTTCTTCCTTCCTTAGGCCCCAATTCAGCAAGTTACTTTATCTAATGTGTTACCAGATTTGCCCATTACTTTGGCATATTCTTATTTATTAGGGTTACTTTTCTGAGGGAAGTGGGGTCGATAATTCTGTCAAAGTGCTTCTTGTGTGATTTGTGTTCTCAGATGGAGCTCTGCTCTACTTTTCCCTTCTTCCAGTTTCCTCCCAATAGAGCTATTCTGCAAGCATAGCCGGCCCAAGGTACAGGCTGACCGGGGTGCCCCATTGTAGGGGGCGCCGCACGGGGCTGCCAGACCGGGCAGAGGCAGCACCACGCATGCATCACGGGGGTAGGGGGCGCCGTGCGCCCGGGGGCGGGGCCGCGCATGCGTCGCACTCCTGGGGGCGGCGCCATGCTCCCGGAGCCCGGGGCCCACAAATGGCTCAGGCCAGCCCTGTCTGCAAGATGTAGGTTCACCAGGCTGGGTGACAATTGACGCAGTTGAAGTTGTGTAGCTTAATTCAGCTTTTGACCTGCTGTGTAGATGTGCCCTTAATGAGCAGGAATTTAGAGCGCTACAGAGATCTTTAGTTTAGTTACAAGGAGTGTTGCTGCAGAGTGAATGGGGAAGCCCAAAACTATACCCCTCCCCCAACGTGTGTGGGAAGAGAGAGGGAGAGAAAAAGAGGAACAACCAGCTTAACTATGAACATTGTTTATTTCCACGTAGTAACTATACAAGGGGAGCCAAACAGACAGTTTTACTATACTAAATCTACCTTAAATCTAATTACAAAAGTAATTTAGAAAACCATAACTGGTCGCATAAGGCAGGATCAGGAGGCAATACCTAGAGAAAAAATCTCTCACCGCTCTGTGAAGCTTGAATCAATCATAGTTCCCAGGTGGCAATAATAGCTTGGGATCCAGTCAGGAGGAGACGAAGTCTCAATGCAACTGATCCAGGCATCAGAACACTTACTTGACCATGGGTAGAGATTTTTGTTGGGAAACAAAAGTGGGTCAAGGGGGGGGACACAAGGTCTATTTATGGGTAAACTGATGATTCACGAGAGTATTCTAAAAGTGTTTTATTTAAGCTAGACAACAGGTGCTCATCATTCCTGGGTTTGAGTTATGTATCTCGGAGGGAGTTGTTAATGCAGAGATTTCCTATCAGGCAATGCTTCCCTGATTTTTGTGTCCCAGAGTTCAGTATGGTTCTTGCCTTGAAATTGCTGATCTCTGATCTGTATGTTATTGGAAATGCCTCTCTGTCCATTCTTTGATGCAAATGATGGTAGGGGGCTTTCTGGAGGGTGTGTCTTTCCCTGCCTTTTCATTCAAGCCTTTCTTCTGATTGGTTTTGCTTTAGGCAGTGGTTGGGGTGGCTTTTCATGAATCAGTCTGGATAACATGCCCTGGTACTCCAGGAACACAGAGCTAGTAGGTAACAGATGCTTAACTTTAAGCACATGCTTCAGCCAGTTTCTGTTCAGGAAAGCACTTAAGCACTTAACTGATATCTTTGTAGACAAGAGAACTCACCTGTATTTCTATAAGGTGGTATGTAAACATGCTGCATACAAAAAAGAAAAAAATCCAAAATGCTCTTGATTAACCCCCACTCCAACTACCCTTTCTGATAATCTTGTACTTGCTGCAACACCAGAATCTTTTTTAATAATCATATTTGCTATTTGTAGCATAATTTAAACTTTTTTTTTACCATTCCATAAGTCATCCAACCAGCATTTTCATTGTATCAGTTATGCTGATCCAAGAATGAGTCAGCCAAACTTGTTAATACAATGACACCAACATACCCCTGCTCTGGCATAATTTTTTCTAAATATATGATTGAAGAAGCAAAATAAAAACACCTATGTGCTGTGAGAAAATATTGATTTCTAGCCCCAGCCAGTCCCTGCTTCTCCCTGGATTGGGTGTTTTCTGTACTTCTGCTCTCTAACTATTGCAATGTGGATATTGTAAGAATGCACTCAGTAAGACCCTCTTCCTGCAACTCATTATGCATGGGCAGCATTGCACCTGTCTGAAGCCCCCTGAGTTAATTTTGGGCTCTGTGGGAGCACGGTGAGCTGCAGGATCAGGATATAAAGCTTGAAAAGGTAAATAAGACCTTTGACTGTCTGGAAAGATATTCAAACACTACCACTGTAATTGATCGATTAGAATATTCTCCTATAGGTATAGATTTTATCTGAACATGACCACTGTGTTTGCAGGATTTTTGTGAGTACACTTTATATGTCTTCTGTGTTAATTTAGGAGGTAGTTTATTGGAAAACCTGTCTAAAAGAATGCCATCCATGCTTACAGTATGTGCCTTTAAGGGACATGCCTAATCCTTGCTAAATAGTGCTTAATGTTCATTGTCAGTCATTAGTGGGTAAATAGTTAAATTCATGAGGTTAGCAACTACTAAGGTAACTGTTTCTCCAGGAAAATCATGCCTAGATAGTGCTTATTCTGCTATGATCTCATTTTCCCCGGAAACTAGAGCTCTGGGACTCTCTTCATTTGGGAATGCAGATCTTTGTTTCTTTTACTCAGTGGGCAGGAAGTATTTCCCATGTTCAGAAGTAATATTCACACATTAAAAGTCTGTTCATGTGATTTGTTTGTCCTGACTGACACCTTGAATACTCTATAAGCAGCCTTTAAAAAAAAAAAAAAAAAAAAAAAAGTATCATCAGTCTGGTTTAAGCAGTGATACTTTCTAGCAGTGTGGCTTTTTTTCCATTATTAAATTGAGCCTTTAGTAGATTAAGTAATGTTAACAAGAAGTTTCTCCTTAATATGCAATAAATGTATCTTGTTGGAATAATAAAAATGGTTTAGTTCAAACAATTTCATTAACATATTTACCATGATTACAAAAAATAATGTGCAAAATCAAATCAAATCACTGTCATGATCCTGACCCTGCATTGCAAATTAAAAACACAATAGTGTCATGCATCTCCACAGTTCAACTTGGGTTCACTTAATAGAACTATGACAAAAGCAAATGTTTTGTCACTTTCAGGCTGTTGCCATGAAAATTTGTAGTGCATAATTAATGATGATTCACTCTTTAATGCATGTGTATAAAAGCATATGAAGTTGCCACTGGTGCCAGAGAAACAATATCTTTTTCCATGTAAAAATGGTAGTGCCATTTCAGCTCAAATAGTGAGTCAGAGGAAGGATAATGGAAGGTGTCAGCAGTACAATAAATAAGATTAGAGTGGACAAGGAGAAGTGAAAAGTGTTAACTGCACTGAAATGTTCAATTAGAAAGGCAAAGCAAATCCTTTATGTATCATCTCTCTCTGCCTTCTTTTAAATGTTCCTGAATAAATGCAATCTAATTGCTTGAATGCTAGTTGATACAATAATATAAAGCTTTTTCAAAGGAATGAATTAGTGTTATGTTGCTGAAGGTGGTTATTTTTAATATCCGTTTTTTTAACCCACTAAGATCTTGAACATTTTCATTTTTAAATCAATGATGAATATTAGTGTTCCTCTTTCTGAAAGATCATAACTTCTACTAAGCAATGGCAAAAAATAAAGTATATGCTGGATACTGTGAATTGCATTGCTTTGCTAGTTTTCTTTAATGCAGATGATGTGTAAGTGATACATCCTGCTGGATTGCAAAGGATCCAACCGGAGGTGAATGATTAGGTGAGTACTGTTTTTATCAGATCACTTCTGATGTACTTATAGCATGAATTGACATTGAATTTGTTCTACAACAAAGCAAGTTCATCCACATGATGATTCTAATTTTGTCTTTCTTGAGCTGAAAATTTGAGAATTGCCTGTTTCATCCTAGTGCAAGTTATTCTCCAGTTGTAAGAGGACAGTCTGTATCTCTGAATTAAATTTAATCTTTTCCTTGGGTTTTTAACAATACACTTTGGAAATCCTCGTCATCAGATCATAATTTTTTTCTCACTGTTCCCAACCATGGGACGGCTCCTTGAAGGCAATAATTTAAATATTGGGACCATTTCTGAATTCGGATTGGGAGACTTTGATCTACCTTTTCATTTGAAACTCCCAGTCTACCTCTTATCTAATTCCCTTCTGCCATAGCAATCGGGTAACCAGAACTCCTAGAAGATTTCAGTGTGACTTCATGAACAGACACCAGGGTGCTAGAGTGTAGTACTAGGCATAATTCCTTTTTAATACCTTAGCCTTGTGGTAACTCCACAGGTGGAAATCTTCAGGGTACTTCTGTTTCTGGACCTTGCATATGGTATTCCCTTCTCTTATTCCTTCCTAATTCAAGTCTGCATTTTTAAATTGTTTCTAACATTTTGGAGTTCAGAAAATAATTTTCCATTACTGTCTGAACTGAGCTGGAGCTTTGATATGGCAAAATGCCAAGTCCTTTATTGGAGTTACTTAAGGGTGACATCTAATTCATCGAGTGCATGAGTCACTCTTTCTGAGAAATTGCAAAGTTTTTAAACATTGTTCAGTGTTGGAGAGCCTCTGAGCTTCTTTAATACATGAACCTTTGTCCTCAGACACACCTTCATGCTCTCAGCCAGCTTACCATGAAAACCATGTACAGTTGATAAAATAGTTATCCAATAAACACTAATTGACATCAACAAAACCTTTGTGGAGTAGTAAGAAAGAAATGGTGTCAAGCGGACTCCATCATCTCTTAAAAACCTCAGGACATAGCAGATGACTGTGTGCCGTCACCAGTCCACCTGTATCCATAATTCTCACACTCTTCTAAGCCCTGTCCATATAGGCTAGCTTAATGGCTCCCCACCTAACTTTCCTTAAAGCATCTCTGACCAGACCAATCCTATTTAGACATAACTACCTAACTGACTCCACATCCCTCTGAATCCTAACTCTTAAATTTAGACTGGTGCAATCCCCAAGATAGTTTTCACTAAGGGGAATAACGAGGACATTAAGCTAATGAAGTCAGCCACTGAGTGAAGATGAGACCTAATATGACCTATGATGTTCCTTTTTTGCCGTATCCAAGGACTAATGACTTCACTTGAAACTCAGTTGTGACCTATCTGAATGACCTAGCCACAGTAGGGTGTCTACAGATCCAGCCATAGAATCATGGGACCTCAAGAGGTCTAGTCCAGTCCCTTATATTCTGCAGGACTGTGTAATAAGCAGAATATCTTTAAGAACAGATCAGACACACACTTCTCAAAAACTTCCAGTGAGATTTTACTATCTTCCCTAGGCAATTTGTTCCAGTGCTTAAATACCCTGTTAGAAAACCAACCTAGACCTCCCTTGTCTCAATTTAAGTCCATTGCTTATCTCCTCAGAGGTTGACGAGACTACTTTCTCACTCTTCCTTGTAACAAACTTGAATGTATTTGAAAACTGTTGTTATGCATTGGGTGCCACCTCTTCAGTCTCAATGAAAAAACTGAGTTTAATCTTCTCATAGAGCATGTTTTTTTTAGACCTGTAATAATTTTTGTTGTTCTCCTCTGTACTTTTCTCCAATTCCTGAAATGTAGTATCCAGAACTGGACACAGTATTTCAGCTGAGGCCTAATTAGCATGGAGTAGAGTGGAAACATTACTTCTCAGGTTTGCTCACAACATGCCTGCTAATGCACCTCAGAATGATCTTTGCTTTGTTTGAAACAGTGTTACATTGCCAATGCCATTATATTATGATCTCCTGTAATTCCTAGATCTCTGTTTGCAGTATTCCTTCCTTGTCAGTCATCTCCAATTTTGTATATGTGTACTTGATTCTTACTTACTAAGTTTATTGAATTTCATCCTACTTACTTCAGACTATTTCCCTAGTTTGTCCAGATCATTTTGAATTTTAATCCTATGCTGTAGAAGCACCTGAAACCTCTCTAAGCTTGGTTTTGTCTTCAATTTTATAAGTGTACTCTTTATGTCAGTATCTAAAGTTATGGAGATGTTGAGTAAGATTGGACACAGGAGCAATCCCTGTGGAACCCCACTTGTTATGCCATTCCAGCATGACTAAAACACTGACCAGTCTCTGGCCCCTTATGGATATCCTTATCAGCTGCTCTGGCCTAGGCAGCAGCCCCTTTAAAAGCTCACTCAGGGTACATCTACCCTGAGGCGCTATTTCAGGATACTTTCAGTATCCTCAAATAGCTATTCTGCATCTTCTAAGCAAGCCTGTTACTTCAAAATATAAACAGGCTTGCTTCTCTGATGTCCCTGTAAATCTCATTCCACAAGGATTAAGGGATGTTCTACACAGGGCCAAATGACAAAATACACTATTTTGAAATTAACTCAAAATAAGCTACACAATGTGCGTAGCTCAAATTGCGTAGCTTATTTCAAGCTATGGGTACAGTGTAGCTGCACCCTCAGAGTTTAAATAGATTAGAAGAGGAGAAATAGAGTGCAACAGCAAATTACCCAGACTCCTAGCTCAGTCAATATAAGTTGGGGGATCGGAGGAGGAGAGATCTGATTCTTTCCTAACTACACATGCCATGTTTTGCTTCCCTGCTCCCTTCTGGGTACTGACTTATGCCTACCAATCTGATGTGACCTAGGGAAGCATTGTATTTGATGTGTGTTAAACAGATTGCAGGTACCAATTGATTGCATTGTTTCAAGGGAGCCAACAGGAAGGAAGGAAAAGGATATCGATAAATAATCCGAGTTTTATAACCCCAACCAAGAAACGTAGCCTGTGACTAGTTTACTAACTAAGTTCAGCATTACAGCAGCTAGCAGCTGGTCATTTTTGTATGCCCCAGTTAACACCAGGGGGACTGTGAACTTATAGGGCAGAATTGGCCAGTAAATAATTAAACAAATCTTAATTTAAGAAGGTTGAGAATTTAAGATGTAGCTTTTTTGTGTGTAAATATATGTGTGTGTTGGTACATGGGATGTGCTTTTCATTTGTATATTCTGTATGGATGAAGAAAAATCTTAGCTGAATATGCTGTCATACTTATTTTGCAATAGTAATATTGCAAATATAGATTTTAAAATATGCACTTTTAGCAGAATTACATTGAAGTGCTTAAATATGTTTAAGTGAGTATATGCATATGAGAATATATGGTGCTTTTACATGCTCTTAAGTCTTCAACTATGGGCTTTTAGAGGCAGAGTCTTTATCTGTGTTTATATTTGTAGCACCTTGCTAAACAAGGGCCAGAGGAATATTTTTCAGGGTCATGCTTGCTCTATGACTTTTAGACTGATATTTTCAAAGATGCTCAAGGGAATAGCAGCATGGAAGTGATGCAGTTTCTTCAGAATTCTTCCTCCAGGGAAACAATTTAGAGACAACTTGGTATATGAGTTATTTCACACATTTTTTTTTCTTTTCTCCCTTACCTCATCCCACCTGACTCGAAAGTTGCAGGAGAAATACAGAAAGCTGACAGCTGTGCAGCAGTTTGTACAAGGACTTAATGTTTGTGTTAGAGAGGATTTATTCAGACTACTCAACTTATACTGAAGATTTGGAACATAGAATTGGAATAGCTCACCTGGGTCCAGTCCTCTACTGTTGCAGGAAGTATATCTCAAAACGCCTATTAACAGAAGCTCTCTAAGCCACTTTGAAGTTCCATGCTTTCTATTTTTTATACCCCTACTAATTAGCACTATGGGAATGGTAGTGTGGCTGTGACCCTCTGACGCCTGTTCGTGACCTGTCTGGTAGGTTGCATGTAGCATCAAAGTGTTTCAAACTCAGAGAAAGAGAGTGAAATCTCACTAGAAAAAGAGGCCCTTCTCTGGATCAAGTCAACACCCTAATGATATAGAGGATGTTGTGTCCTTCCAGATTTTCATAGAACCTAGTAATCAGCATTAAAAATCCTAATCCAATGAAGTTGGCAAATTCAAAACTAATAAAATGAAATAGTGTTTTAAAATAATGCATTATTAGACTATGGAATTCATTGCCACTGGAAGTTATTGAAGATAAGAACTTAAAAAAAAAGGATTGTAATATTTAATGCTACCAAATTTTGGAGGGGATATAAAAACCTCATGCTTTGGGGTGAAGCCACCTTCTAAAATCAGGATGAGAACTGAAGTGGGGAGCAAATTATCCCACATCTATGATTGTGACATACACTACTTCTAAAGAATTCTGGACTACTGACAACTGTTGCAGGACTGTGAACTAGATCCACTCTGGTTTGATCCAGTGTGGTTACTCTGCCAATATTGCATTTATTGGAATTCTGGCCTTGATTGTTTATTGCATATTGCTTATATGTCATGATCAATAGATCTGGGGAGAAGCAGGATCTTTGTGACCATTCACATACATATTCAAAAATTAATAATGTATTTAAAGACTGAAGAACCTGGAGAGTGAAGAATAAGTGGTATGTATGTAAATGGTAAATGATATCTTAAAAGCATATGTGAGATTTTAAAAGGATCCACATAGAAAATAATGAACTATTATTTAAAAAGGTAAATTGCAGCAATAGCACTACTCTAATGTCATTCCCACATAGCCATCACAGCTGAATCAGTAATGTAATTTCTTTGAAATGGATGCTGCTGTAGTTGCACTTATCACTTGCAGAAAAAAATACTTCTAATACTTCTACCAAATGATAAAACTATAGTCATTTATTATTGTTTTACTAGAATTTTCCCTAGAATCTGAATAAGTTTTACCACTTGAAGCATACCATTTTTATTTCTATAACTAATATTGGTCTTCATAAAATATCTTACTTGGACTTCATTTTTGCTTTTGTGCAAGATTCAAATGTTGGTAGAAAATGGAAAAAAAATCAAAGATACTGATTTATTAGAGTATTTTGCTTGTCTTATACCTATATTGACATAACACTATTTCAGTCATTTTATATGATAGCGAATTCTTTCCCCCTATTCTATATTTTATTTTAGGAGATGATTGGTTAGCATAGGACTTGGCTATTCTGCCCCCGCATTTTGGACGATAGGAGTATGAATTGCAGCACGCACTAGCAAGCTATTTTGCAGTTCCCCTAGATGAACACTGTGGATGCAAAGTAAAAGGTACTTCGTGTTAACACAATCCTGTTTAAGGATGAACTCGATACCTCTTTAAGTGAGAGCCAGCAATGTCCATACAGGGTACTGGGAGTTGTATACAATAAGCTGCAAATCACAATCCTGTTGTCTGAACTGAATGACCATTAGACATAGCCTGAGGGAACTAGAACTTATTCCTAAATGTATATTAAAGTAAGGATGAAGTGTCAGAATAAAGAAGGATTGGACCAAAGTAATGAAGGGAGAAAAGAAACGGAAGCCTGCAAGGCCAGGTTTTTTTTTCTATCTCACAGTATTACCATTAATAAAGATGTCATGCCATATTCCACCTTCGTTTAAGTCTGTGCTTAACCTCCTTGTCTTTAGATTGTGGCTTCAGTGAGGTATCTCTTTAGCACAGAGGAACATTGGGATAGGGAAGGGTCATGTTTCTGATCCATTCTATGTAACATTTAGTCTTTAAATCAAGGTGTGGTGTCTTTCTGAACAATCTGCCATAGTCCAAACAGAAGTTATGGTCTTCATACGCAAAGCATTGGGCAAGGCTCTTTGGCCTGTTATGTAGGTCAGACTAACGAATCATAATGGATCCAGCTGGCTTTAAAAATCTATGAATCTTTAAGAGGCAGGTAAACTGAAAGATGGTCTGTAAGGAGTGTGACTAATGGTGATTGTAACCAGTATTCATAATGTACATGAGCCAAGGCAGCTGAATATAAGATATAGAGCTGGGTAGGAAACAGTTTTTTCCTACCCCTAGGGGATTTGGGGGATTTTGATTAAAATTTTCCATCCCAAATAATAAGTCAAAAGTTTCTCAAATCAAACGTTGTGTGTGAGAGGAAGATTTGATTTTTACATTTTATTATAATTAACTTTAATATCTAAAGAAAAAGTCATTTTGGCCCAAACCCAGAATTTTTTATTTTGAAAGATGTGAAAATTGGACCTTTCAATAACTTTAAAATATTTTCATTCTTTTTTCAAAATGGGAAAATTGTTGAAATTGTCCTTTTCTGACATTGAGTTTCTGGTTTGATGAATTAGCATTTTCCATGGGGAAAAAATTAGAAAATTATCTGACCAGCTCTAATAAAAAGGTTTTAAGTGTGTGGATAACTGTGTGATATGACATATAGTTAAGGTTATTTCTGAAAAGTGCACTATTTTAGTTTAAGTTTTTATACCTCACACATGACTGCAGTATCGAAGCACTTTCCAGTAGTGCATTAAGCAATGTGACTAATATTTGTCACATATTTGTGTTCTCATCCTCTCTCCAGGGCAAGAGGTATGTATGGTGAAATGTTTTGTTGGGGATTTCTTGTATAATATTCTCATGCAGCTATAGATTTTAGAGAAGACAAGATCAAAGAAATTCTGAGAGCAGAAGGTGGTGAGGTTCGTGAAGGTTTTCAGTTGCTGTGGGAGGTCATTCCACAGTCTTGGGCTGTTCCCAAAGAAGCTGTCTTCTGCACAAATTTTTTATTGTAGAAAGTTCCAATGTGCTGCAGGAGCAATGCAGGCAACCATAGTCTTCATCCCAAAGATTATATCCCTGGGATACTTCTTTAAAGAATGTGTGAAATAGGAGGATATGTATCTGCCATCTCTTACCTGGTAATTCTATATTACCAAATACTTCCATGTTGGATTTCGTATGTAGGGATTTCAGATGAAACACTCCTTGTTACTATGTTTCTATGTAAATATTAATGTAAATGTATTTGTCTTTGTTTTATCTTTATCAGCTATTCTCTTATTGCAGTTCACTATGCTTTTTTAAAGTATCCACACACAGATTGTGCATGTTGCATTTTTCAGCTATTTTTTATAAACAGATGCCAAAATTTGAGATTTTTGTAGGCTTTTAAAAGAAAGGAAAAAATATAAGATAATGTAATCTCTTTTTTAAAAAAAACCCTGTATCAAATTCTGCTTTTTGGATGTATGTGTGTGGGAGAGTCTCATTAAAAGCAGTAAAACTCAGTAAACATTCAAAGAAAGAATTAAAGCCTTTATAAATAAAATTACTTCTGCCCATAGAATCGTCTGTCTATTTTATTGCAAAAATTCTTCCCAAAACATTTCTGTTTTTCCCAAATCCATTTCTTTTTTCAGACATATGTTAATTGTTGTAATTTTTTTCAGAAGAGAAGTATTAACCATCCAACACTCCTTGTAGTAGAGCTAAATAGAGAAACCACAAATTAAATGAGATTAACGGGAAAATGAATAGAGATTTTGAAGGGACATCCAAGCACAATAATATACAATTGAAACATTTTCACATTAAAGATGAAAAAAAAATTCAATTTCTTGACTGAATTAAATAGCCACTTTGAGGAATATAGAACATTCTACTTTAGAGATGATTCTATCTCTCCTTTTTAAATAGTTTTGCAACCTTCTATGTTTTAAAAGTGTGGTGAAAATACAGTTACTTATTCATTGATAAAAGGTACTTTGAGGAGAGGAAGGTGATCAGGAACAGCCAACATGGATTCATCCAGGGTAAGTCATGCTAGACCAACCTAATTGTCTTCTATGAAATAACTGGCTGTGTAGATATGAGGAAAGCAGTAGACATGATAGATTTTGACTTTAGCAAAGCTTTTGATATGGTCTCCTACAGTATTCTTGCCAGCAAGTTATAATTTTAATTAGATGAATGGACAATAAAATGGACAGAAAGCTGACTAAATTGTTGGGCTTAGTGAGGAGTTATCAATGACTGCAGGTCTAACTAGCAGCCGGTATCAAGCAAAGTGCTCCATGGGTCAATCCTGGGGCGGAAGAGCCAGAGAGGGCAGCACGGGACCAGGAAGAGAACTGGCAGCATGTAACTTCTAGAAGGGGAAAAAGGCCAGCACGGGAATCCCCCAGTGCGATAGAGGTAAGTAATCGCTTTCAGGCTCTCTTCACAGGCTCTGCGGTGGTGAATGGTTTGGAAGGGACCTCACAAGGAAGAAACTGCAAGGGAACACCATCTACTGGGCCAAAACAAATCTGATGAGGTTCAGCAAGGACAAGTGCATAGTCCTGCACTTCAGACAGAAGAATCCCAGGCACTGAGACAAGCTGGGGAAGCAGCAGTTACGCAGAAAAGGACCTTGGGATCACAATGGATGACAAATTGGAGAGAGTGCAGCAGAGAACAACAAAAATATATTAGTGGGCTGGGACACATGACTTATGAGGAGAGGCTGGGGGAACTGGGCTTATTTAGTCTGTAGAAGGGAAGAGTGTGTGGCATTGGACTTGTTAGCCTACTACCTGAAGGGGGTTCCAAAGAGTCAGATCTTGACTGGTCTCAATGCTGGCAGATGACAGAACAAGGTTCAGTGATCAAAAGTTGCAGAGGAGGAGGTCTAGGTTGGATTTTAGGAAAAACTATTTCACTGGGAGGGTAGTGAAGCACTGGATAGGTTGTCTAGGGACATGGTAGAATCTGTATCCTTACAGGTTTTTAAGGCCCATCTTGACAAAGCCTTGTCTAGAATTATTATTTGGGGTTGGCCGTGCTTTGAGCACGGGTTTGGACTATCACCTCCTTGATGTCACTTTCAACCCCAATCTTCTATGAATCTGATACTTTTTTCTTTTTTTTTTTTCCACATCTTGATTGAGTGGAGACACTGGATGTATGGCTTATTACAATAACTTCATTAACTCCAGTTCCCCCTTTGTTTTCCTACCTTAAATCATCTCTCTCATTTTTTTGATGTTTACACTAAATGAACAGTTCTCAAACATTAGGAACCTGATTTGAAAATGTTGGGGCCCCACTAAAGTCTCTGCTCGGCCCTTGCCCTGCACCCTTCTCCGAGGCCCCAACCTTCACTTACTCCATTCCCCTTCCCTCTCTTGCTCTTTCTCTCCACACTCATGCACTTTCACCAGCCTTGTGCAGTGAATTGGGGTGCAGGCTCTGGGAGGGAATTTGGGTGCAGAAGGGTGGATGTGCTGTGGATTTTGAGCTGGGGCAGGGAGTTGGGATGCAAGAAGGGTGAAGAGCATAGGCTCTGGCAGGATGGTGCTTACTTCTGGCAGCTCCTAAAAGCAACTGGCATATCCCTCTGGCAGCGGCTCCTTAAGTGGGGAGTGCCCTGCTGTGGTCTCTGTGTTCCATTCCTATCAGCTGCAGTTCCTGGCTAATAGAAGCTGTAAAACTGGCACTTGAGGCAGGGGAAACCTGAGGAAACCCTACCCCCAGGAGCTGCATGGAAGCAGTGTGGAGTCTAGGTAGGTAGGAAGGATATGTTAACTCTGCTGTGCTGCTGAACTTTTACTGTGCAGGAGGTGCTGGGAGAGAGGGTGAGAAGTTAATCAGGGCTCACAGATCTGCTGAGGTACCTGCAGGGACCTCTATGTGTCTGCAGATGCCAGTCTGAGAAACACTGCACTAAACAACCTGTATCATCTTGCATTCTGTTGCAATGCAGGGAGGTCCTTTCCCTGAACCGAAGAAGTGTGGCTCGAAAGCTGGCCTCTCACCAACGTAAGTTGGCCCAACAGACAATATTAACTCACCCACTTTGTCTTTCCAAATTCCAACTGAGTAGTGATTATTTGCCTTCCCAATATCCCCACTTTTTTCAATTAGTATTGAATTCATTTTTTTGTTCTGAACTGTAAACTGCAGTTGGTTTCCGCTCAAGTTGTGGCTGCATTCACTGACAAGAGGTGACTTCTATATCTACAGAATAGTGAAAACTGTAGAATGCTTTGGGATAATTGGTGTTCCTATATTAACATTCACCCAGTTAATTACTTGATTTTTATCTGTATAAGCACTATTTACACTAATGGCAATATAAAAATAATGAACAAAATGAAACTATTTAAATTTTTTTCTTTGCTAATTACATTTTGCTTAATGGGTGTGTCAGACATTTGAATAGCACAATTAAGTTTTGAAAAAGAGACCCTGAGAAATATAGCTGTTTCAAAGTTATTTATTTTTGACCATTACACACTTCTGTAGCATGGGTACTGAACTGAGACAAAGGAAAAGTGCTTTTTTATTTACTTAACGTTAGTGTCACACAATATAACTTTATTGCTACATCACCTGAGGTGGCATAAAAATGACAGGATGCAAATTAAGATGGAAAATATGGAGTATGCAAATGGATTGGGTAGCTTTGTAAAGTAGGTAGATTATAATTTTAAAATGCTTCAGACCTGTCACAAGCACTTTTAGTTCCCAGTTAAGAGCTGCTAGTTGTGGTGGTGGGGGTCAAATTGAAACTGGTAAGAATTTAATAAGGAGAAGAAGAGAGGTGATATATCCCCTAGAATATTTTTAAAAGGTTGTTTAAAGAGCAATAGTCCAATGACTATGAAATAAAAACTAAAGCTGATGCTCAGTTTAAATTCCTTTTTTGTGGTCTGGGTATATTTCCTTCAGCAACGATGATATAAGGCTGAAAAAGTCTGTTTAATCTTTATTGTCTTTTAGAGTAAGTGGGATTCTATGTATCTGATGGCAAAATGTGGATCTTAGTAACATAGATACCTGTAAATTGTACTTCACTTGAGAGACCTCATTTAGTCCTACATTTACTTTTGTTTCACTCAAATTTGGTGCCCCCGACTTAGTTGCTGGAAATTATTTACATCAGAAACGAAAGAATCGTTAAATTGATATTGCAGATAGGGCTATTTGCACTAATGGAAGAAATCCCCCAGCATTTTAACTTTCCTGCTTGAATAATTTTTTGTGTCCCTGTTGTATTAATTTAGATGGAATAAATGGACTAAAGGTGTTAACCAAGTCACTGTCAAGCATTAAACAGTGTTAAATAAGGTCTGGGGTTTGGCATTCACAGACTTTAGTTTGCTTAGTACTATGGCAAAAACACCATTAAAAAGCCCTTAAACTTTTTATTAAAGAGACAGAAAAGATAAAGTTAGTGCATCTGAAATGTAAAGTACTAATTAAGGCTTCTATGTTAACATTTTTGTTCCTTTTTCTTTAGTGTTTAACCTTTAGAAAAATTAAACAATCCCCCCACCTTCTAACAGTGTCTTAGATTCTTAAATGGTAAACTGTCCTTTTGGCTGAATAAGTTTGATGCAATAAACTGGAGCGGTGGTTGTTTCTGTTGCTGCTAACATTCAATACTATCCTTTTAAGTAAAAAACCTAAATAGCTCGCTGAAATGGTCCTGGACCTGATGTTAAAGTCCAAAGCCATTTCAGGTTCTGGTTGAAATTCAGCTGGATCGGATCAGTGTGGTGATTTCCTCTGGATTCCCTTTTTATTTATTTTTATTTATATATATAAAAAAGGGCTGTTGTTTTGTCATAGTTAACTCATGTGATTACAATTAATTGGTTTGTGTTAATTAAAAATTAATTGCAATTAATCACAGTTTTGTTAACACTGCTAAGCAATGGAATACCAACTAAAATTTATTAAATATTTTGTTTTTTGTTTTTTACATTTTCAATTACAACTCTGTAAAAGTGTACATTGCTCACTATATTATGTTTATTACAAATATTTGAATTGTAAAAATGATAAACAAAAGAAATAGTATTTTTCTATATTTTGTGCAAGTACATGTTGCACCTCCCAAAACTGGGATTCTTTTGTCTGACAACATCCATGGTCCAGTAGGACCATTGGATGTTCCTGAACAAGAGCCTGGGGCAGGAGGGCCAGCAGCTGAGAACCCTGCACAGGGCAAGGCTGGTGGTAGTGAGGCCATAGCCTCAGCACCCTAGTGGTGATAGTGGGGCCATAGTAGTGGGACGGGGGCAGCCCAGCAACCCAGCGGGGGGCCAGGGCAGCCCGTGCGACTATGCTGCAGCAGCCCAATTGGGGCTGCATGCTGGCCCGGCAATGGGGGCAGAGCTGCAGCAGCCTGGCTGGCAGTAAGGCCAGGACATGGCAGCCCAGCAGGGAAAACACATCAGGGGCCGTGGCAGTGGAGCTGGGGCTGCAACAACTGGGCCGGGGCTGTGGCAGGCTGGCAGCATGATTGGGGCTATGTGCTGGCTGGCAGTGTGGCAGGAAGCTAAGGGGGCCAGTGGCAGGGGACTTTTCCTGCTCTGGCAAATTCCCTCATCTGGAACTGCCCAGATCCCAAGGGTGCCGGACCAAGGAGGTCCAACCTATACAGCAGTGCAATCTCTC
Source organism: Pelochelys cantorii (assembly GCA_032595735.1). NCBI lineage: Eukaryota > Metazoa > Chordata > Testudines > Trionychidae > Pelochelys > Pelochelys cantorii. The sequence goes on from CM064328.1 coordinate 72,343,709, forward strand.
GATCTCTTCATTTATGAAAGTGCAACTTACAAATGTAGGTTGCTTTATAACTGCACTAAAAATCAAACAATATAAAACTTAAGCACTTACAAGTCCACTTAGTGCTCCTTTTTGTTCAGCCATTTGCTAAGAGAAACAAGGGTTGTGTGTCTCCTTTTTTTTTTTTCTTTTTTTTCCCCTTCATTTGCAGGAGATACGATTACCCGGGTTTTATTTACAATGTCACTTGAAAGTGAGAACAGGCATTCCCATGGCACTTTTATAGCAAGCATTGCAAGACCTTTGCATGCATAAATGCTAAACATTCCTATGTCCTTTGTGCTAGCGCCACCATCCCAGAGGATATGCTTCCATACTCAAGATGCTCATTAAAAATAATGCAATAATTAAATCTGTGACTCCACTATGGCTTTTGCTCTGTGTTTTACTTGCATTCTGCCATACATTTCCTGTTATAGCAGCCTCAGATGAGATGAAAAGTTTGCTTTAAGAACAACTTTACTATAGGTTTGACAAAACACAAAGGATGCATCTACACAGCATCCTGACCTAAAAATAAGCTGTGCAATTTGTGCTCCGCTAATTGCATAGCTTATTTTTATCTTATTTTGAAATAGCTTATTTCGAAATTTGACGCTCTCTACACAGTGCCAAATTTGAAATAAGGCACTATTCTGAAGCATCTCTTATCCCTTGTGCAATGAGGTTTACAGGGATGTTGGAATAGTGAACCTGTTATATTTCAATATAACGGGCTTGCTCTGAAGACAAAGAATAGAAATAGCTCCGCAGTGTAGATATAGTCAAAGGTACTAATGTGAGATTGCTAAAGATAGCTACAGGAATCTTAAATGCTATCCAAAATCTGGAGGAAAAGGTGTGGAATATGCTTTCAGAAGTCTTAAAAGAGCAACACCCTGCTGCAGAAAACTACAGAACCTTAACACCAAAAAAGAACATCAACCTTCTTTTTGCTGGTAGAACCTGGTTCTGGTGATGAAAATAAACATGCATTGGACCACACTGGATCATAATCAAGCAGAATATGTTAGCAACATGGATTCATGTCCTCTGCAATATGGTTGAAGCATGAAGGGACACATGAATCTTTAGCACATCTGACATGCACGTATTTTACAGTTCTGGCTAGAGCAGTGCCATGCAAATGCCTGCTCTCACTTTCAGTTGACACTGAAAACAAGAAGCAGGAGGCAGTATCTCCTGCAAATACAAATAAACTCTTCTGAGTGGACAAAGTAGGAGTGGACTTCCAGGCTCTGAAATTTTACATTGTTTTCTTTCTTATTTGTTGTAAATCATTCTACATACAGAAGTTCAACTTTTATGATGAAGAGATTGTACTACAGTAGCTGTAATGGGGGAATTGCAGCATAAAGGAGTTAGAGAAATTTCAGCAGTAAATTTGCTGAACAACTGCCTCATGGGAGAGGTAATTCAGCCTACAGAAGGAAATGGAGGTGTGAGACTCCTGAATTACAATACCCAGGGGATTGTCCGGTCATCTGAAGAAGTGGGCTGTGCCCACGAAAGCTCATGATACCATCTACATGTTTTGTTAGTCCATAAAGTGCTACCAGACCATTTGCTTGCTGGTTTTTTTTCTGTAACAGACTAACTTGGCTACCCCCTGAAAATAGCCAGGGGCACATCAAAGCACTTTTAAGCAAAATTTTCAATTTTCAGTCAAAATGTTTTGGGTGCAAACAGAAACTTTTTCCATTTTGGAGTGTCCAGATGTGGGTTTTTTTAAACTATGAAAAGTCAAAGTTTCCAACTAGATAAAAAAAAATCTAAACAAAACGTTGACAGATTTACTCCCACAGAAGTAAAGGGGAAGTTGTCTATGCAAAACTGGAACTCGGCTACTGTTACGTAAAGCCTCCATATCTTGTAGTACACAGAGCGTAGCACCATTGTAGAGCTGGGTTGATTGTAACCGGGCTTATGCTGTTAAGAAGTCTGGATACTTGCTGCATAAGGCTGGGCAGAAGCTTTAAATCTCTCTTTAAATCTCAGTAAATAGGATGTCCTTTTTTAAAAGGACAGAGTATAGCTAGGTATGTTTATACCTACTTGTAGAATAATTGGCCAATAACTAAATATCCATGATTAAAAATACTGGGCAAGTTTCTGGGCTGAAACATTTACTTGAAAATTTTCCACAGGAGGAGCATATCTCAGTTCTAGCTGCCTGTAATGGGATGTGCTTTCTGAGGTTGTATTTAGAAAATCAGAACTTGTCACTATGTGCTTTGTCAGGTACCTTCCCTGGCTCTAGCTTCTATCAAATACAAAAAAGCAGAGAAAACTGAAGATAAGAATGGGCAGGAAATAGATACACTAATATGGCAAAAGCCACATTTTTTTTAAAATCCTGTTTTCTAGCCAAGTCTTGACATATACTAAAATTCTTAGCAATGTCATGGACACATACAGATACAGCCTATGGCAGACATAATTTTGTATTTATTACGTAATTATTTGTAAATCAATTCCAGTGATCTCCAATAATATTTTTACAAATGTGTTGGCAAGTAATTAGTATTACCACAATATTCTCTCTCTGGTAATATAAGATGTGCTGCAGTAATGTTGGTAAAATGCAAAAGATTTAGTCACTGAATAAATTACAGTTTAAAATGAAGATGCAAATTAAAGTATATTATTAAGAAGCACTGTAACTACATCATAAAGGTCAAAACTTACTATTTTTTTTTATCATCTGAAGATCCAGTTGAGATCCTCTGTCCCTTAAAGCTGATAGGAGAGTTTTGCCAGCAGGATTGCACTAAAAAAGATGTAGTTATCTTAATTTCCCTGTGGTAGAACTTTGTGATTTGAAAGGCAAACGTGTTGTACACAGATGTGCCAAGGTCACTCATTCCTGGAAAAGAAGCATAGTGCTAAGTGCTTTTTAAGATACATTGAAATTCATATGAAGACATTTCAAATGGTGTACTCTTAACGATACCACAGACAAACGTGAACCATGATGAAATACATTTGAGTGGAACATGAGGATTGATTTCTGGTATTTAAGTATATTTTGGCTGGATTTCCAGCTTGCACAATTTGTGCACACAGTTATGCACATAGAGAATATTCTGCACATGCAGTTAGGAAAACTTGTCTGTGAACTGAAGATCTTAGTAAATATTTCCAAGTGTCTCATATGTATTCTGCATTAATATGCAGAAAATAGATTTTAAATGTTTGAAAATCTGAATTTTGAAAAATAAATTGTTGTAATTTATCTGAAAAGCTGGGACACTAGTCATCTTCAAAAGACAGTAATTATTTCTTTCATACCACCACTGTGCAGACGTATCGGGAACCAATAGGTGTACAAATGAATCATTAATTTAGAGAATGTTGAGGGAAAAAGAGAAAATTAAGCCAGATAGCCACGTAAATCATCCCAAATGTAACTGTTTTGAATGTCCTAGAAGTTCAAAAGGGAATATTGAAGCAGAGAGTTAAGGAATGAGTTAATGAGGCCCAAATAAGGCTAGTTATCCTGACACATTGCAGTTGCAGTTATTTTATGTAAAATATTTTCACCCCCCTTCTATTTAAAATATTCGAGGTGACTTACAAAATTTTTTAAAACACAATTCAAATATATATAAAAAATTAAAATGCAAGACCCCAGAGGGGGACACAACCTGCTAAAAATGTCTTGAGATGAGGAACACACACAGACTCAAACACAAATAAAAGCACGAATAAAATGGATGGCTTTAGCCTGATGCATATTGTAAGAATCTTTTTTAAATTTAGAGATGTAAAGCCATAACATTTATATTTAGAGAGGTAAAAGGAGAGAGGTATTTACCTGTAGTAAATATTATATATGCAATTAGGCGTGCAACTGCTACTCTAGGGCACACATGTGGGATTTAGTGTTGATTAATAAAAAAAAATTCAAGATCATGCTATGCAAGAAAGTCAGAATATAAACAATTCCAAAATTTTTTTTAAACCTGTGTCTAAAGTTAGGATTATAAATAAAAGTATCCTGATTTCTACAGGTCCAGATCCCATCAGTCAATGAGAATTAGAGAAGACATGCTCTGATAATCAAGGCCACATTTATTTAAGTGTTTAAATATAGCTCCTGTACTCTAACTTTGGGAACCAAGGTTTAAAATTGCCCAATTGTTTAAAAGTGCTCAGTGGAAATATGTGCCAGGATTTACTGCTGATGGTCTGTCCCTCAATATTGTTTTACATAAATATATCATGCATTGTTTTTTCAGAATAGAATATGCCTTCAACTAGGCTCAGAGCATGTGCAAGTCCCACTCAATGGGTGCTGTGCATATGGTAATTTTAGTAGAACAGGGGAGGAAAAACAAGAGTGAAAACGTTCCCCATGTTTTGCCTAAATTCTTGGAATCTACTCATTAATAGGCACTAGCTAACAAATTTACAGCTGAATCAGAAACATGAATTTTTTTACCTGAAGAACTTTTTCACCGTGGGATTAAATATGGGGACAGTGGCAAAAATCCTCCTAGAACCTTTTGAGTAGACAGAGATCTCTTTATCTTTAAAAAGCCCTAGAACTTTTAAGGTGGTGTTCTCAGCTTTAGCATTACTAACAATGTAACAAAAGAAACAACTCAATTAAAAAAGTTAAGACATTTGAAAATGTTGGGAGAGAAAAGGGAGGAAGGAAATCTGGACTGACTACTTTGGTATCATTCTGGTAGTTAATGTTCAATAAAACTTTCACAACCACAAATCATTCTACATATTTGATCATTTGAAGTCTTTGTATTTCTGGTTTTCTGAGCCCCTGAAGAGTCATTTTAAATCCTCTTCGTATATGTAACATTTTCCTGTGAGTCTAGGTAGCTAGAGAGTGAACTTGAAACCCTATAATAAAAATGTGTTTGTTATATTTTCAGGGAGAGGGAAGAGGATAAGAGGAGAAATTATAAACAATTTTATTTGTAATAGCTGTGAGCTCAGAAAAAACTGTTTAACCTGAGATTTAAATTTTTGTTTTCTTTTTTGTGAGAATACTATTGAAAAGTCTAAAAGGACTACTTGTAAAAACCCAGAAGCTACATTTCTGTTTGAGTTGGCCCCCGTTTAATGCCTGAAGTCTAACAGTCAGGGTAATATTGTTTGGAAGACCTTCAACTCAGAAACTTGCTTTCCTTGTTGATTCAATTTACCCTGAAAAAGAGTTAGCTGTGCATTTTCTGTTGACATTGTTTTTCAACTGAAAGAAGTTTCTAAAAAAATGCAATATTCTATTAACAAACTTTTATTTTACTGAAAATTTGATTTTTTTCCATCAAGAAAATTGAAAAGAAAAATTTTTTCATGTTTGTTTGATCCAAATTGTAGTATTTCATTTTTGAACAGATCTAAAATGTTCCACATTAATTCATTCCAATAAAATATTTAAATTGTATTTTTTCTGAAATAGCAAATTACCTTAGAGAAGTTGTTGTAATCCTCCTGGCTAATAATAGAACCATCTTGCACAGTGCAATGCAGACTTGACTGAGTTGCAGGCTGTATCATAGGAGACATATGACTCTCTATACATTATGGAAGATTTAGTCCCAATAGGGATTCTGACCCATATGGGACTGAAGTGCAAACCTTGTAAGTCAGTGCACCATTATGGAAAAATACAATTAAACATTGTATTGTTCCAAAATGCTTCATTTTGGGACAAGTTCAATAAATCAAAATTAATTTATTCAATTCTAGGTATGTCAAAATGTTTCATTTCTATTAAAATGTTGAAATGAGATTTTGACATGAGTCTAATTTTTTTAGAACTTACATTTAAGAATTTTTTTCAAAATTGCAACTTTTTGCCAGTAAAACATTCCCTGTTCTAGTTTTTCTACTGCAAAGAAATTATTAATAATTAGAATGAGGGAACTGAAGCCTGTTTCCTACCTCTGAGGTGAGTTCCCTAAGAAATGGACCATAGCATCACTCCTTCTCTTTTGCACTGTCTCTCTCTGACCCAGTGGTAAAAAGTAATGTATCCACAGTGGAACTGTCACTGAGAAAAAGAAATGCTGGAATCCAGTGGTTAGGGCACCTCCCTGGGAAGTGGGGGAAACAGGGTCTAATTCCTCATTGGAACAGAGATTGAAGGAGGCAGAACACATTACTAAAGGGGTAGGAATTAAAGCAGGATCTCCCTCTTCTGCTTCTGGATGGTGTAGGGAATTGAACTTAGGTCTCTCACCTCCCAGTTAACTGCTTTACTGGACTAAAAGTTGTAAGGTAGGAATGGTCTTGATCCACTGGGATTTAAAATGGATCTGATCTGGTAGGCAGTCTCCCAGCACACTAGCAAACTGGGTCCTGCACGTGACCTAGCAGACAGACATCTATTTTACCCTGGTTTGTGAATTGCTCTGGGGCTTCAAGATGACAGTTCAAGATGACAGTTCAAGATCTGGATTCCTAAAGGAAGGTAGAAACTTAGGCTCAGAGAGAACTTTTATCCTGAAAATGTCAAATTTGTTTAGGCGCCTACAGGGGGGAATTTTGTCCTTCACACCAGAGCCAAAATGGGACTTAAACACTTAAGCCTCAGAATTAAGCCCGAAATCTCAGGTTTAAGCACTTAAGTGCTTTGGTGAATCTGAGCCTGAGAGTTTTGCATGTGGAAGGGCTGCTGAATATGGCCTAGTTAACTAATTAATTTGCACTTATTTCTCAACTTCAGAAAATAATCCTGTTTTGTTGATCTCCATCCATTACTGCTAATATCAAAGAGTGCAGGCCAAAACTAAGGTATGCAACCAAATTCAGAGGATTTAGGTAGAGGTACTTCCATCTTCTGGCCTCCTCTATGTATATGTTACATGAATTTAGTTGCCTTCTAGATTCTCCATTTTAAATTCTCCTTGGACTCACTGCTTGTGACTCAAAGTTTCATACGCTTGCCGATATGGAACTTATGCTTCATGTGATTGGAGGTAGCTCTCTGCACAGTGTTTTAGGTGTTAAAGCCATCTATAAAAGCCTCCCTTTTCTCCCAGCTAGGCAGTGAAAGTAGTAGGGTAGATGAAGAAATGTTACTCCATATGTCTTATAATAGGTTCAGTACTTTGGATGGGCAAATGGACAGAATGATGTTCTAGAAAGTATTATTTAGGGGTTTTTTATTTGTTTAAACTAATTTTGGTACCTTTTCCCCCTGTTCAAACAGGACTACATTAATTCAAACTAGGAATTTTTTAGTTCATGCCCACAGTGTCCATACATAGGTTAATCACAGCATTTTGGTGTGCATTGTTTTTCACAAGGCTGTTATCCGCGCTGCAAGGCAGTATAAACATAGCCTGAGGGACTATAAATTGGTGTACATCACATTTAAAAGGCTACAAAAGCACAAATAAGCTCTTAATAGGAGGGTGTAAGAATGTGACCACTACCTTACACCCTTCTATTTCTTTTACCTTGTGCCATATAGTTTCCACTAATGTAGACTCTCTTTTACACATGTATAAGTGGGTTATAGTAAATCTAGAAAATCTAAGAGTTAGACCATTTTTCACATAACTCCTGAACTTTGTCCTTAATTTAAAAAAGAAAAACACACAACTGTGCTTATTTTCATAAGTAGGGCTATATTTCTGTGTGTGAGGGAGAGAGAATGTGTACATACTTCAATTTAACTGGACTAGAGAGATGTTCACATATAATTTAATGACGTGTGTATACTTCCAAAAAGCCAGTTGCAGCTAAGCAATTACATTTATCCACTAATTGTGAGCAGACAAAGGTTAACTGCAATGGTTAAATCTAACCCTTCTATATGAAAAAGCAGCTAGAGGCATGTTCTCATTCAACAAAAGTTCTACTGTGCTTGCATGGGTAGTATTTTAGCTGTTTTTAAACTTCTTGCATAAGTGTCACCATTATAATCTTTTAATTAATATTGTGCTGGAGAGTGAAGTCATGAATGAACGCTACTGGTGGTTATTGCCATAGTGCCCAGAAGGATTCTACTGTTTTGCCAAAAATGTTCTGTTGCTAATGTGAGGCCTGTTGACAGACTACTGTTTATATATGTCAACATGATGCCAAGTCAATTGTTTCACTACAGGAATTCTGGCTTGGCCCCAGTGGTTGTCTGAAGCTATGCAAGGGGGGGGAACCCAAACCTTCTATAGTGGAAAATGAAAGAGAAAGGCTCTTTAGACTTTTATCTTACTCCTATTATAACTACACTCCAATGAAGATATGAAGTGAATTAATAATCCAACAATTCTGCAAAACAATTTTCTATATTCTATTCTCTGAGCAGAGAGGGGAATTTGAATTTAAGTGTATCTATTAACTGAAAGGCTTCAATCTATTTGTACTGGAAGTTTAATTATATAATACAGAACTGTGTATAAAATGCTGCAGCATGTTTACAAGTGAATTTGTGTGCTTGTGAAAGGCACCAGTTTTGTGGAATTGCTTTTTATTCAGCTACTCATGTGGCTCAGCACAGTGAGTTATTCACAGGTTTCCCAATGCTGACCTGCTCATGTGCCCCTCATGCAGTGGGAGGGTAAGTTCAGACTGCATGCTTATTTGATGCTACTGGAAATGATCTCACTAGAAAGTAAGAGGTAGTGGATATTGTTTGGCTTCTAGGAAAAGGTGTGTGGCCCCTTTCAGAGCTAAAAAGCTGAGAATTGACTTAAGAGCAGCCATCCTGGGTCAGATCAAAGGTCCATCTAGCCCAGTATCCTGTCTGTCGACAGTGGCCAATACCAGATACCCCCAGAGGGAGGTATCACAACAGCTTATCCTCACGTGATCCCTCCCCGTCATCCACCTCCAGAGAAATAGTCTAGGGATACCATTCCTACCCATCCTGGCTAATAGCCATTGATGGACCAAACCTCCATGAATCTATCTAGCTCTTTTTGGAACCCTGTTAAAGTTCTAGCCTTCACCACATCCTCTGGCAAGGAATTCCACAGGTTGACAGTGTGCTGAGTGAAGAAAAACTTCCTTTTGTTTGTTTTAAACCTGCTGCCTATTAATTTCATTTGGTGACTTCTAGTTCTTTTATTGTGGGAATAAGTAAATAACTTTTCCTTATTCATTTTTTCCATACCAGTCATGATTTTATAGACCTCTATCATATTCCCCCTTAGTCTCCTCTTTTCTAAGCTGGAAAGTCCAATTCTTTTAAATCTCTCTTCATATGGGACCTGTTCCAAACCCCTAATCATTTTTGTTGCCCTCATCTGAATCTTTTCCAATGCCATATATCTTTTTTGAGATGAGGTGACCACATCTGTACACAGTATTCAGTATGTGGGCATACCATGGTTTTATACAGAGGCAATAAGATATTTTCTGTCTTATTCTCTATCCCTTTTTTGATGACTCCTAACATTCTATTTGCTTTTTTGACGACTGCTGCACACTGAGTGGATGTTTTCAGAGACCTATCCGCAATGACTCCAAGATGTCTCTCTTGAGTAGTTGTAGCCAAATTAGTCCCCACCATATTGTATACTAGCAGAAATACCCGGCGTCGCCTGGGAAAAATATAGTAAAAGGTGTGATGAATGAATTACGTCAATTACGTTAACATAGCATATTTTACTGGAAATACTTTTCTCTGATATATTACTATAAGAAATTAACATAGCTAGTGATGTGATTACAAAACTACAAATCCCATAGGGCCTCTTTCCTCAATCCCCACAAATCAGGAAGGCCCATCTTCCCTTAAAGACTCTATGCAAACCAATGCCTGCAGCCTCCTTGCCAGAAGTCCTGAGAAATGGAGGGGATGTCTCCTGGGCTCTGCAGCAGCATCAAATCACTGCTCCCTAAGTAGCCACTCCCTGAGTGCCTTCAATGCATGCTCCATGGGGCAGCCTGAATGGACTTCCTAGCGGCAGCTGGACCGGTTGCATTGATCAGACAAAGCGAAAGACCTTCAGACCAGGTGCAATTAGCGATATCTAGATGATCAGTATGTGCAGCACCTGAACATACCTGTTCTAATGAGAATAGGCTGTTCTGAGTGTACCGTGTCCTCCTCAGGCTCCACGGTGCTCAAAACCTTGTCCTCCAACCCCCTCCTCCCCCACCTCTTTGTACTGTGAGCTGAATCCTGCAAAGTGCATAATGCCCATGGCACTTGCTGATAACGCACACACAGCCCTGCCAGGAGAACACACACAGCCCAAAGGAGGGCAAGTGGTGGGATGGCTCATTTGGGGGTATGGGGAGGGAAGCAACTTTAATTTCCAGAAGGGGTTTAGTTGGAGCCCGGCTGCATGAACAAGATGAGAGGCTGTGATAGCTGGAGGCTTCTCCCAGCCACAATTAGCAAACCAGCATCAGCCACATTTAGGTCTGTCCTGGAGACCTGCTGGTGCCCTAATATAGGGGAGGTTGCTGATTCTCTGCCCCACTGCAGCCTCTCCCCCATGGGCTTTCCCTTGATGGTGCTTCAGGTGCCCACATGCTTTATCCTCTAGGATCTCGTAGTTGCAGTTTGTGACATGCTTAACAGAAGAGTCCAGCAAATACCTATGATCAGGCGCTACTAAAAGCTAATTATCAGTGGGCCCAAATTGGGGCTCTGGGGGAACCGGGGGAACCAATTTTGAGAGAGAAACAATCCAGTTATTGAAGTTAGGAAATCAGTGGTATCCGTTCAACATTTGGTGTTTCTAGCTCTTACCATTTCAGAGATCTTTTGGAACAGACAGACAAACTTTCAGAAATATTTAAAAAGGGCTCTAGAGGTGATCCTGGCAATTATAGACCGGTAAGTCTTACGTCGGTACCGGGCAAATTAATCAAAACAATAGTTAACAATAAAATTGTTAGGCATGTAGAAGAACATAATTTGTTGGGCAAAAGTCAACATGGTTTCCGTAAAGGGAAATCATGTCTTACTAATCTATTAGAGTCTTTGAAGGGGTTAACAAACATGTGGACAAGGGGGATCCAATAGATAGAGTATACTTAGATTTTCAGAAAGCCTTTGACAAGGTCCCTCACCAAAGGCTCTTGTGTAAATTACATTGCCATGGGATAAGAGAGAAGGTCCTTTCATGGATTGAGAACTGGTTAAAAGACAGGAAACAAAGGGTAGGAATAAATGGTACATTTTCAGAATGGAGAGGGGTAACTAGTGGTGTCCCCCAAGGGTCAGTCCTGGGACCAATCCTGTTCAACTTATTCATAAATGATCTAGAGAAAGGGGCGAGCAGTGAGGTAGTAAAGTTTGTGGATGATACTAAACTGTTTAGGATAGTCAAGACAGAAGCAGACTGTGAAGAACTTCAAAAAGATCTCACAAAACTAAGTGATTGGGGAACAAAATGGCAAATGAAATTTAATGTGGATAAGTGTAAAGTAATGCACGCTGGAAAAAATAACCCCAACTATACATATAGTATGATGGGGGCTAATTTGGCTACGACAAATCAGGAAAGAGACCTTGCAGTTATCGTGGATAGTTCTCTGAAAACGTCCACACAGTGTGCTGCGGCGGTCAAAAAGGCAAATAGAATGTTAGGAATTATTAAGAAAGGGATAGAAAATAAGACCCAGAATATCTTACGGCCCCTGTATAAAACTATGGTATGCCCACATCTTGAGTACTGTGTACAGATGTGGTCTCCTCACCTCAAAAAAGATATTTTGGCCTTGGAAAGGGTTCAGAAAAGGGCAACTAAAATGATTAGGGGTTTGGAACAGGTCCCATATAAAGAGAGGCTAAAGCGACTGGGACTTTTCAGTTTGGAAAAGAGGAGACTGAGGGGGGATATGATAGAGGTATATAAAATCATGAGTGGTGTAGAGAGGGTGATTAAAGAAAAGTTATTCCTTAGTTCCCATAATATAAGGACTAGAGGACACCAAATGAAATTAATGGGTAGCAGGTTTAAAACTAATAAGCGAAAGTTCTTCACACAGCGCATAGTCAACCTGTGGAACTCCTTGCCAGAGGAGGCTGTGAAGGCTAGAACTATAACAGAGTTTAAAGAAGAGCTAGATAAATTCATGGAAGTTAGGTCCATAAAAGGCTATTAGCCAGGGGATAGAAATGGTGTCCCTGGCCTCTGTTTGTCAGAGGCTGGAGATGGATGGCACGAGACAAATCGCTTGATCATTGTTTTCGGTCCAGCCCCTCTGGGGCACCTGGCACTGGCCACTGTCGGCCAGGCTACTGGGCTAGATGGACCTTTGGTCTGGTCCAGTACGGCCATTCTTATGTTCTTATGTAATATTTATGAGAGATAGTTAGGTGGGTTTTTTTCCAATGTACATTACTTTGCATTTATCAACATTAAATTTCATGTGCCATTTTGTTGCCCAATCACTTAGTTTGGTGAGATCTTTTTGAAGCTCTTCACAGTCTGCTTTGGACTTAACTATCTTGAGCAGTTTGGGATCATCTGCAAATTTTGCCATCTCACTGTATACCCTTTTCTCTAGATCAGTGGTCCCCAGTGTGGTGCCCGCGGGCGCCATGGCGCCTGCTGGGGCATTTATGTGCGCCTGCCAAGTGACCAGGGCCGGCCTAAGCCATTCTTGCGCCTGGGCCCGAGGCGTGCGGCGCATGCGCAGCCCCCACCCCCGGCCATGCGACAGCCCCAAAAGGTTGGGGACCACTGCTCTAGATCATTTATAAATAAATTGAATAGGATTGGTCTCAGAACAGACCCTTGGGGGACCCCACTAGTTACCTCTCTCCAGCCAAAAAATGTATTTATTCCTATCCTTTGTTTCCTGTCTTTTAATCAGTTATCAATCCCCAAAATGACCTTCCCTCTTCTCCCATGACAGCTTACTTTACTTAAGAGCCTTTGGTGAGGGACCTTGTCAAAGGCTTTTTGGAAATCTAAGTATACTATATCCACAAGATCCCCCTTGTCCACATGTTTGTTGACCCCCTCAAAGAACTCCAGCAGATTAGTAAGGCATGATTTCCCTTTACAGAAACCATGCTGACTTCCCCCAACAAATGTTATTCATCCATGTGTCTGACAATTTTGTTCTTTACTATAGTTTCAACTAGGAATAAATATGTGGCCTAATTTAAACAATATCCAGTGTCTCCTGTCCTTCCAGCATGTTTGGACAAAGGTCCTGTACTAGACAAAAAAAGCAGTGCTGATGAAGCTGCTAATTTGATTAAAACCTTAGCACATTTCTCATTATTCTTTTGTTTGCTGCAGAGGAAGGTAGTCTGCTACTGGCCTTTAGAAAACACAAGATATTAACATAAATGGTTGGGTCCAGTAGGGCAACTCCTACATTTATATGAAGAGAAATCTTGTCTGTATACAAGTGTATCCATCTTGGAACATTAGTGTATTTGGAATTTTCATAAACCTCACTGCTATTGCAAAAAATATCTTTAATTTTTTGTCTAAGCCAGTTTTAGCAACTAGACAACTACCAGCTCACAATCAGAATCCATAAGGCATGGTCCTTTCCTCTAGCCAGGAAAAATATCTGTGGGTCTCTCAGGAATGTATCAGAAAAAAATCATAAGAACAAAGAAATTGCATGGAAAAATACCTCCAGGTTTCATTAGAACAGTATTTATGGTGTCTCCAAAAGGAGATAAAAGTTTACTCTGCCCAAGGCCCATATAGTATGGTTTACTAAATGATCTGATAGACCCTCTAAAATATTCAGCTGAAGAACCAAATTTTGAAAATGTGATGCTCCATATTTTTATTCCAAGTTGAAAAGCACTATAAATAGTATGGTGTCATATTGAAATGAGAAACAATTGTGAAGCTGGAATGAAAATGAGAGTAGTTTCTGACAGTGTAAATCTTAGCTAGAAATGGGAGAACCTCCAGGAGGTTTAAATACATACCTGGATATGTATCTGAACACAGGAGATTTCTGTCTATGCCCTGCAGCTAACTCATGCTCAGAAATCGGTCCTTTAATATTTCTGCCTGTATCTCTCCTTCCTCACATACAGGCTTAGTTACTCATTTCCTATTATCTACATAAAGACTCAGTAGCTTGCTGGCCTTCAGAATATGCACATGACAATGGGGAGACCTTTGCGACTTTGGGAGTTCAGAAGAGAATATTAGATGCTTCTGCTGTCATTAGTAGGTGCCTGACATGCCTCTGTTTCAGGTTTTTTGGACCAGCTGACCTGCAGAATTTTTAACATTTCTTCTACCAAATCCCTTTATCAATGATCTATTAGAACTCATACAGAATACCTGATACACGAATGCACAACAGAAATTGAAAATTTAGTACAGGGCATTGGTGTCCCCTTAACAGATGAAAGCACTGTAGGGTTGCTAAGCCCCTTGGCTCAAAAAGGTTAATTGGAAAACCCTTTCCAGAACTCCATTGCACGGTAGGTGAAAGCAGCTTCCCTGAGCTTTCATTCTGAAAAGGGGAGCAATATCAGGACCCAGCAGCATTTTTTTCAGTATTCTGCTATCACAATTGGTGGAAGGAAGATCTCTGCTGAGGGTGAACTAGGAGGGCTTTATCGCTAATGAGCTTATGCAGCCATCACTACAACCATAAGGATCTGGATGGGATGGGAGGCATGGTGACCATCCCCTCCAAAAAATCACATTATGGGGTGGACTTACCTCTTTTCCCCACTAGCAATCTTGGAATGTCTGCAGGAGACTTGAAGCCTGGAGCTGTCTTGCTAAATATGCTAACCATAGATACAGGGAGGGAACCTCCAAGATATAGTTCCTTATAAGAGAATTGAAAATGTTGTCATTTAAGAGGGCTAACACTGGGAAGGTTATTGAGGAGTCAGCACTAAGCTGGATAGCTGGAAGCCAAAGCGAGGTCACTCATTAAGATATCATAAAAATGATTGGGAGACTCTGTGAAGGAAGCCTTTCACTCACTCATGCACTGAGATAAGAGCCATGCCTTGGGACAGATGTTTTTTGGCACTTTGAGTTTTATTTTTCTGAACTATTTTTCCAAATAAACTCAGACCACAATAAGGGTTTTGAGTTGACAAGCAATCGTGTAGAATCTCAATAACAAAGACTGAAAGAAGAAGACTAAAGGGCGGGGTAGAGGCACTCCAGTCATGAAAGGGTGCAAAAGGACCGTGGACATCTTTTAGTGAAAATTTAAGGTTCCAGCTTTTTCCTATTCGTTTCTGGTTCATGCTTTCTTCTTTATTTTACTTTGAAAACAAACACAAATGATAGTCTTGTTTTAGGGGTCTTTTTTTAAATTAATTTTGATCTAAAATTCGAGCTGTACTATTCGAAAAATGTCTCTGTATAGAATAACGTGGGCAGAACAAAATGTTGTAAACCCCATAGGAGGCCAAGGACCACTTTAAAAATCATGAAAAATCCAAACTCAAATGATGAAGAAGCATGAGCATTATAAATCATTGCTTTCTTGCCATATAGCCGGCTAATCCAGAAATCTGCATCATTTTTATTTTCCCAGTCGTGTAATCTCACACAGCTCTCGAGCCTTTGGGAATCCAATTAGCTGATGAGGAGTTCAGTTCTGTTCCACCAGGTGGTACAGTGAAACGCTCATCCCCTGCTGGAACAGAGTATTTTACCAGAAGGTAGGTTACAGAAGGGGCTGCTTTTTACCTTATTCACAAACCAAATGAAGAGAGTATTTAACTGGTGAAGAAAATTGGAGTGGTTCACAGTTAACAAATGCCATCAGGATGCCTTTTATACTAGAGGAGTCAATGTGATTAGCTCACAGTTCTCACACACTGTAGGCCATAAGAGGTGCTTCCCAATGGCATATATTAATTTTATAAACTAGAGTCATAGTAAGTGACAGTAATTTTATTAATAGAAAAATATTCTAACTTAGACCAACTGCAGCAGTACACTTGAATTTTTTCTTGTCGTATAGTATTTACAATATATGCATGTAATTTGTTCTTGAACAATGACTCAGACATGCATTTATCTTGTGGAATGTGCATTTCAAAATATTAATGTGCAGGCATTTGTGTTCTGGGATAAGGTCATCTTTTTTCTCTTTCCCTGAGAGGAGGATTTTTCCTTTTTTTTTTATTAACCAGTAGTAATGGATTCTAACTCTCTGAATAATTTTTTGAATATTTACCATTTCTCATATATTTTGTTATTTATATTACGATAATGCACAAAATGTGCTTAGTGCTGTAGCCATATATGGAGATTCTGTCCCCAAATAGTTTATAGTTTATACTTTATGGTTCTAGTTTTGCAGTGAACTCTATTTAGGCTGACCTGTAAGCCTAGGTATGGAAGTTTACAGGATTGAGGTTTATAATAAATTTCTATGGCTGACATATTGACTTCAAGATTTGGGCTAAATTTCACACTCAGGTTTGAGACTTGCGGTTGATTTTTGGTGTTGAGTGAAGATCTAATTCAAAGACCATTTTCTTATAATCGTATACTTCAATGCCGTGATCATCTATAAATCTACTTATTTTCAGATTTATAGCTCTACATGGCAGATTGTAATTTACCTTTGATCTATATATGCAGCTTCTACAGAAATTAATTGGAGTTTCATATACAGCTGAAATCAAGTACATATCTCCTTTCTTATGTTTGGTAGAATAGATTTTGCTAAAAGGCTGTGTTGGAACACAAAATTAGCAAAAGGCTGCAAATTTCCCGAAGCTTTGTATTTGCTCAATTGATTCAGACAGACACCATTAGAACTTTCTGATTGTCAGTAAAATTACTTATGGTTTCAAATCTCCCCCAGATGGTCAGCAAAATAAGAAGATACCTAGGCAGACTTTTTAAAAGTCTTTTAAAGTCTGCCTCAACTAAATTGCCTAGCTTTCTCTGACTTCAAATGGAAACATTTGACAGTTGGTCTTTTGCCTAGACACAGTGTCTTGGCATCACTAGGAACCTGGAACTGCTCCCTATGATGAAATTGTGTCTTGGTGAATGGAACAATGTTGTGCAGTTGTTATTACACTTGGATATTTACCTCTTGATCCCAAAGAGGCCTTTTTCCTTTCCTAACAAAAGATTTAAGAGCCACTCTTTCCACAGTTATTTTATCCTGTGTTTTCTGATGCACATGAATAATATAACATATCATCCATGGTAATGGCAAAAAAAACCCCCATAAAGATTGTCTCCACTAATCTTTTTCAAGTGGCAGGTTACTTTGATGGAGGGGAGAGCTGAGGGCTAGAATCCACACTAGCTTCTTAATTAAATTCTGCTATGAGACTCCACTGTTCGCCATGCATGCCTTTGGTTACAAGTTGAGGCAATGTCAGTAGAGAAACAATTTTGGCTGAATTTAAGTTTATTTGGGATGAAAATAAAAAGATAACTTTTTTTTAAAGAACCATGATAC
This sequence comes from Pelochelys cantorii, assembly GCA_032595735.1. Lineage (NCBI taxonomy): Eukaryota > Metazoa > Chordata > Testudines > Trionychidae > Pelochelys > Pelochelys cantorii. The sequence continues at coordinate 72,361,073 of CM064328.1, forward strand.
CAAATTCATGAAGATCACCAGAAAAGTTTACTTTGATTGGAGCTGGTTCTTCAATATATTTTTAAAACAGTTTTAAAATAATTATGGCATGTCCATTAAAACACCTGTTGATCTATTTGGTTAGTGTGATTACATGTATAATATTTTGGACAGAACGACAGGAATACGTCCTTTGTAAATATGAGAACCATCAACCCTTGACCTGAATATTAGTCAAATTCAGACAAATTTCAATATAATCATTTAGAGGCAATAACAAATGGTATAATGCAAATCTTAGAAATGGATGGAAAATGTTATATTCAAAGGAACGGCCATGGTGACACCAGACTAACTATATTTTATGTGCATTATGGTAATAGGTTGATGGTTAATGGCTTCCTAGTTATTGTGTAATGATATCTGAGATACTATGGTGAAATTTCTCCAGTTTGCCCACATCCTTCTTGAAATGTCACACCCCAAACTGGACATAATACTCCATTTGTAGCCTAATAAGCATGAACTAGAGGGATGTTTGCTTTTTGCAATAGTGTTACACTGTTCATTCATATTTAAATTGTGACCCACTAAAACTCCCAGATCCCTTCCTGCAGTACTCCTTCCTAGACAGTCATTTCCCATCTTGTATGTGTGCAACTGTTTGTTCCTTCCTAAATGGAGTACTTTGCATTTGTCCTTATTGAATTTCATCCTATTTACCATTTCTCCAGTTTGTCCAGATCATTTGGGATTTCAATCCTATCCTTGAAAGCACTTGCAACCCTCTTCTCCCAGCTTGGAATCATCCACAAGCTTTGTAAGATATTTTAAAATAATATTTTGGGTTTCCATTTGAGCACCACAAATGATTTCCAGGGTGGGTTTTCTCAGTGTTCAAAGCAGAGCAAAGCTATCTTTTCTTCTATCTTCCAAATCTGTTAACTGAGTCTGATGTCTAGAATCCAAGTTTGTCTTTCTGTTTCATATATCATCACTAACTATTTCCAACAAGAAGGATTCAGGCATCAGAACTTATCTGCCAACTGTGTAAATGATGCAGAAAATAGAGTTGGTATATACAGCTCTTTAAAAACGGGCTGTTTTCTAAGTGTCTTTAGAGAAGGTATGTTTTTGATTAAATTAAGCAAAAGATTATCAGGAAGGCACTAACCAAAGTACTGTTTTTCTAGAACCACTTTCCCAGTCATATACTTAAGTGGCTTACAATGTTTCCAAGTTTATAGGCTGAAAAGGGCAGCTATATTCTCTGATATTAATTATTCACTGTTCAAAATCCTTAAAAAATACATCTATATGGCCATTGGCAAGATACTCAGATTAAACGTTATCATTTTTCCTAAAAATGCACTTTCAGAACCTAATACAAAAACTCACTGCTGCTATCTTTTTTTCCTCTGAGAAATTGTTTGTACTGTGGTTACACATGACTTTTTCTCATTTATTCTAAATCAAGCATATATTTCATTCATTTTCCCCCTTGGTACTTCCACACTTTTAGTTTATTTAATAAACACTATTTGAATCGGGTATTTAAAAGTTTGATAGCATTTAAATGTCATAGTGAACTCCAGAATAGGTTGAAGTTAAATGGACTGCATAGAAAAGCTTAGTTATTTTATAGGTTACACATCATCATCTTTATGCAGAGTATTTGTGGATTTTCTTTGTAAAAATCATAGAACAATTATGCTACACTTAATTGTTGTGCTGAGAAAAAGGAAAAAAAATAAAATGGACATCTATTAAATGGGGAATAACTGCTAAGCAATAGCAAGGGCACCATTCTGAGCACAAAGGGGGGCAGCAGCCGTGCATTCTGGGACACAGCTAGCTTTTCATCCTATTCCTCAGATGTTAAGAGAGTGAGGGGAAAGTGCTTGCATTCCATACATGCCTCTCACACCTGACTGGTGAAGGGAGATCACCAGCCAGGTATGAGAGGAATGCACAGAATGCAAGCACTTGGCCTTCACTCCCTTAGCATCTGGGGAACAGGATGAAAAGCTAGCTGCATCCTGGAGTGCACTGATGCCGCCCCTTGTCTTCTCTACCCCCTCCTCCCAATGTGCTTGAAATGGCACCCTTGAGCAATAGTACTGCTGAAAAGGATCTGGGGGTTACAGTGGATCACAAATTGAGTCAACAATGTGATGCAGCTATGAAAAAGGCTAATACAGTTGTGTTATGTGTGCCGGGACTGTTGTATGTAAGGCATGGGAGGTAATTGTCCTGTTCTATTGAGCATTGGTGAGGCCACGGCTCGAGTACTGTATCTGTTTCTGGGTGCAATACTTGAAGAAAGAGGTGAAAAAAATGGACATAGTCCAAAGGAGAGCAGGAAAAAATACAAAAGTGTACGTAACAGGAACCATGAGGAAAAGCTGAAAGAAATTTGTCAGGTTAGCCCTGAGAGAAGAACACAGAGATGGACCTGATAACTACCTTCAGATATGTTGAGTGCAGTTATAAAGAGATCTATGATTTATTGTTCTATATATCTACTTTGAATAGGGCAAGAAATCATCACCTTAATCTGCAGCAAAGGAGATTAAGGTTAGAAATTAAGAAAAACTATCTAAATATAAAAGTGTCAAAGGGGTAGCCATGCTAGTCTGTAACGTTAAAAAAAAGCAGTCCTGTGGAACCTTAGCCCTGGTCTACCCTAGGGAGTTAGTTTGAAATTATTATTTCAGTAGTTATTATTTCAAAATAATTTCCTAGTGTAGACATGCCCTTAGACTAACAAAAGCTCAAGATACTATATATATTTTTGTTAGTCTGTGAGATGCCACAGGACTACACGTTGTATCTAAATATAATAACAGTTAAACACTGCAACAGGTTACCATCTGAAGTTGTGGAATGATCATTACTGGAGATTTTAAAGAACAAATTAGACAAATGCAATCACAGACAGTCCAGGTTTACTTGGCCCGGCCTCAACACAGGAGGCTGGACTTGATGGCGCTTGATCTCTTCTAGACCCATATTTCTGTGTTTCCATGCCAGGCAAACTAAATCATATTTGGTGGAGGAGATCTACAGAGTATGGAAGCAGATACTCTGGGGAAGCCCTATAGGCTGGTATCCTGAGAGGTGGTGACAGTGATCTTTATTTCTTCTGAAGCTGCTGACCTGTCATTCTGGGTCTCTATAGTTTCTGTGTTACCAATCGATACCAGGGCAGTGCCAATAGGAAGTGAAAGGCTCACAGAGCATTTTCAAAAATAAGAGGGAGGAAGTGAAACCTAGCCCATAAACTAATAACGGCAGAGCAGCCAATATGTCATCTATTTTATAAAATATTCATAACTATAAAGAATATAAATATAAAATATTCATAACTGGGCACATATACAATTTAATACAGCTGGGCCTTGCTGATGTCCTTCCTAGTCACAAATTACTCATGATCCCAAAAATAACGAGGAGTCCTGAAACACTGTAAAGACTAACAGATTTATTTGGGCATAAGCTTTCATGGACTAAAAACCCACTTCATCTGTTGCATCTGACAAAATGGGTTCTTGCCCATGAAAGCTCATGCCCAAATAAAACTGTTAGTATTCAAGGTGCCAGAGGATTCCTCATTATTTTTGTGAATACAGACTAGCATGGCTACCTCTCTGATACTCATGATCTCAAAGTGAGTCCTCGGCATGACTGAATAGTACAGTAGTATAATGGATGCTGCATGTATTTATTTTTAAGGGGTCCAGTGAAAAGTTAATGGAACAATAAAACAATGAGATAAATCCTTTGTTGCTTCCATCCCCACCTCATAAAGCAAGGGGGACAATATAAGGGTCCAGTAGGAATGTACACAATGGTTGGGAATGTCACCTCCAGAAACCTGTTGGTGGCTACAGGTGCCACTGGCTTCTGCTGCACTCTATAGTCTCCATTCTACAGAAAGGACTATGCTAGTGGGTGCCGGGTTAATGTAGTCAGCTGCTTGCCCTCTTTGGGGCACAGCAGGAAGTTGGCAGCAAAGAGAAGAGAGGAGACACTGACACAGCCTAGCATCTCCTTCAGCCACTATTACTTGATTACCTCTCGAGGACTCTTCCAGTTCTAGTATTGTATGATTCTATTGGGAGTCTGTAGGAGAGAAATTGAAATTTATGGGGAAAAAAGTGGGAAAGGAAAAAACCAAAGATTCCCTAGGAGGTTGTGAAAAATATTTCCATATATGACATATGAGGTGGTATTTTGAATTGGGATATGATACTTACCAGCCTTAAGAAAAACAGATCAGTCAGGGACTACATTGAGAGGATGGGAAAAAGTGAGTATCAGAGATTAAATGAAACAGTGCATACACCTTTCTATCTTTCTGTTAGTGTCCCCCTTTTCCTTGATGAATAATATTTAGCAAGAATTAATACTGAAATCAGTAAAGAAAACTTGTAGCATCAAGTGCTAATCAATGTGATTAACGATAACAGAATTAGACATCACTTGCTATCTTGCAGAAAGAAAAATGAATGTGAAAGATGAAAATGTATCACTTGGGTTTTCCAACAATAGGAACTTTAGAAGTCTCTGTAAGCAGCACAACTCAATTCATCATACTATTCCATATTAGCTTCCAGGCTGCGGTATCTTCTGATTCCAATTACTGCTTCTGATGGGTGCAGCATCACTGGATGCTCAGGTTTTCTCACAATCCAGGCAGGGTGAGAGATTCCAAAGTGCCATTTTAAAATGGATGGAAGTCACTTTTGAGGATCTTATCTTTTAACGTTTTCCATCTTCAACGTTGAATACCGTGTAAAACTGCTGTCTACTGTATTTTCCACTTCATTGTAGCCCTGATACATCTTGTTTAATTGATATATCGGCTTTAAGGCCAGAACCGATCATCTGAATTATCTAGTTTGATCTCTTTCACATGGCTGGATGCAGAAGCTCACACCACCCATTCCTGTAATAGAATCATAACATGTGGCTTAGTTACTGAAGTCCTCTCATTGTGGTTTAAAGAATTCACATTACTGAGAACCCACCATTTACACTGCATTAAACCTGTAAGTGACCTATGCCCCATGCTGCAGAGAAAGGCAAGCCCCTGATCCTGCAGGATCTCTGCCAGTCTCACCTGGGGGAAAATTCTTTCCTGACCCCAAATATGGCCAACAGCCAGACATAGAAAATGAAGTTCTCTCTCATAACTCAAGCCCTTCCCATCAAGAACCCCATCACAGATGGTTAAATGTATTTGCTGTTCACAGTTCCAGACTGTGTGTCATTCTAGGCAGTCTCATCATATCATTCCCTCCCTAACTTCTCAAACTCAGTCTTGAAGCCAGTTAGGTGTTTTGCCCCCACCCCTCCACACACATACACTGCTCCCCTTGGAAAACTGTTTCAGAAATCCACTCTAGTGGTTAGAAACAGTCATCTAATTTCAAGCCTAAACTTGTTGATGGCCAGTTTATATACATTTGTTCTTATGTACACATTGGTACTTAACTTAAATAACTCTTCTCCCTTCCTACTGTTTATCCTTCTACTGTATTTATATAGAGCAGTAATGTCTCCCCTCAGCCTTCCTTTGGTTAGGCTAAAGAAGCCACACTCCTTGACCCCCTTCTCATATGCTTAATTTTTCTTTGTTAACCCAATTAATTTTACAGATGGTTGTTAGTTTCCTGTGGCAGAGTGGACAAGGCCGTGAGCCCAGAAAGAGCCATAAATAAGTGCTCCAGGAAGCTAGAGAGGTTCTGGAGGAGCCAGCCAATCTGGGGCTAGGGAGGCCTACCAAAGGAGCTGCAAAACTTAGCAGCAGACACTGTGGGGCAGATCTCAAGCTGAGAACACTGCAAAGCAGATTGAGGAACTTGTCTGCTGGAGGGGAAGCGCAGGAAATGTCACTCTCTCTGAATGAGGAAAGAGACTGAGGGGAAACAGACTGAGACACAGATGTGGGGATGCCAGCAGAGGGCACCGGCATGGGCCCCTGTTAGGCGTATACTCTGGAAGGGGTTGTGAGTCTCACAGGTTGTGTCTACATTAGCGCGTTCTTGCGCGAAAACGGCTGCTCTTGCGCAAAAACATGATGCCTGTCTACAGTGGCCGTGCATTCTTGCGCAAGTAAACTGACATTGTACTGTACAAAATCAAGGCTTCTTGTGCGAGAACTGTGACGCTCCCTCTCAGGAAGAAGCCCTTTTGTGCAAAAGCTCTTCCAGAAGAGGCCAGTGTAGACAGGCAACATGAATTTCTTGCGCAAGAAGCCCCTATGGTTAAAATGGCCATCAGAGCTTTCTTGCTGAAGAGTGTGTCTACACTGGCATGGATGCTCTTGCGCAAAAGCACATCTCTTGCACAAAAGCACATGCCAGTGTAGACGCTCTCTTCTGGAAGAGTTTTTGCAGAAGAACTCTTCCACAAAAGAGTTTTTGCGTGAGAATGCACCAGTGTAGATTTAGCCACAGAGTGTAACTCGACTGGAGGATTGAGTGGTCAAAAAGGCTGTCAAAACTGAGGCAGTGCAGGAACGTGCACTCGGCCAGAGGGGTGCATTTGATGCAGGTGAGTATCACTCCCTTACATTTCCGCTTAAAAAAAACACACAATTTTTTTGATTCATGTATTTGTGATAAATTCAGTAATTTTTCCAAATCCACCTTGAACCATTGGATTTGTATGTATAGTCTACTCCTTTGGCTTTGAAGTTTCCCATTATCACAAATATGTCATATTTTGGCTTGAGCTCTGCCATTTACTATAAAACTTTTTTTTCCAACTGAAAAGTTTTGTTGCATTTGGCAGAACAGACAGAACAAGCAAGAGAGAAATATAATACAACAAGATTTCTGCTTCTACAATTCAGTGGAGTATCAGCATAATGTCTGGTACAAATTCTATCTAGCCCTTATGGAAAAGTTTAGGGAACTTAATAACTACTCAGTATAATTTAAAGGATTCTGTAGCAAGGACAGAAATCTCTATTAAAAAGGTTTTAAAAAATCCACAGAAACCATGTTCTTCTCCTGAAGGGTACTTTAAAGATCAAGTGGTAGAATTTTATTAGGTATGCCAAGTGTGTTGAATTAATATAGCCAAACAGTTGAATAATGTGTGTGAAACATACCTGATAACATCATAAAGGACTAATTGGAATAAATGTTAGATAATCTTGCCTTAGCCATTGAACCTTTTTTTTGCAGGCCACTTCTGCCACAGGAGTGAGTGGTGCTGATCCTTGTGCTGATGTTTGTTTTAACATTTTTCTCTCATATTTGGGCTTTAAGACTGAAAAGCTGGAGAAGTATCAAAAGCTACCTACTTGAAAGTTTAAACATCCATGCATATACTTCTGAAGACTTTGTACTGATATGAAGAATTTGTAAGAAATGTTAAGAATATAAATAGGATATGAACATGAAAAATTTGTTTTTTAAACATCTGAGGCACAAACTACTACCATACACTGAGACATTAACTGTAATGGTAGATCTCAGAATATTTTTTCAGTTGGTAATCCCATGGGATCAAACCATAAGAAACACTTTCACACATCAGTTCCTTGATTTCCTAATGTTAAGTTGTTTGGAGGCATCTGTAGGAGGGAAACGATCTTATCTGTTACTATATGTGAACTGTTGAATGCAACTAGAAATCAGAAAGGAATATCCATTTGGATATGGCACCCCATAGCAGCATGAAATGTTGGACAAGCATTGGATACTTCATGCTTTTCATTTAATGAACTGTTTCTTTATTACTCTGCAAAGCTTGTATAATACGCATTTATGGTTTAAAAAGTGCCCTGCATCCCACTTCATGGGAAGGGGACCTCATTTAGATTAACATGTGACTTCAACAGCAGGTGGTAGAATGAATCAACTGTTTCAATTATGCTTTTGCACATGAATTTCACGTGTTGCTAAGATTACCAGAGGAACCTGATTACAGCCCCTTAGATGCTATTGTTTGTACAATGATTAAGCTGTGTGGGTTTTGTTGTTGTTGTTGTTAGGGTATTTTTAGATTAGAAACCTAAAGAGCTTTTTGGCATGAGCAAAAGCGCTGTGTGTAGAGATCAGACAGATAGTGAGTATCATTGCCCTGTAGCTTATCTCCCCATATACAGCTCCCTGGTGGATCCTTATGATAAACATTACTGGAACAATTAGCTGCTGCTGACATAGAATCCAGACACAATGGCAGTGGCCAGCACTACAGAGCCAAAAATTATAGAGCCAAAAAGCATAAAAAAGCAACACCAAGCTACTCTCCCCATGCAATTGCTGTCATAAAACCCTCCCAGTGTTATGTTTGCATAGCTGGCTTCACCGATATGGCACCAAAACACAAAAGAAGCAGCAGCAGCACTTGTCTTTGTTTAGTTGAAATTACAAGTCATTGAATTAGTATGTCATCTTTATTGGGCTGTCATGCAGCAGAGGTGAGAAGGCTCTCTGTAATGGATGGAAGAGTTTGATGGTCTAAAAGACAGGCTCACAGATGGCTGTTGATATAAAACAGTTTGCCCTTTAAAAAAAAAAAAAAAGATTAGGCAGGGAGGCTGAATTGGTCTCCACTGATTTGCGTAGCTGTAACTAACAATATTTATGTAAGATTCATCTTTGAGTCTGGAGCTAAAGGGTGACCTAAGAGTTTGTCTAAATTATAACTTAGAAGTGCATGGTAAGCCATTTCAAAAATTTAAATGTTAGCGAGGCAACATGGCTTAAAAGATGAAGTAGTAAAGGTCTTGCTCTGAAAGCTGTTACCGCTACCCTGACATGGACAAAGTTATCCTTGTGATGTTCTGCAGCACCAGCAGAATTCTTGTATGGAGAATCAATGGAGTTGAAAAGCAAATATCAGGAAAATCAAGAGGTAATTGTTGTTACGTTTTCAGAAGCCAACTAGTACTCTTTTCCATGCCCTGTTTAAACTGGGGAAATAAACTGCTGACCAAAATTTGCTTCTAGTGCAAGATACTGTACCTTGAATAAAACATCTGTTTTCAATTAAATACAACAAGACTACTGCTCTGTGGGAGCAGTTTCAGACATTTTCCTCCCATTTCTGGTTCTGCTGCATTTTTAAAAGTATTTTGTGTTGCAACTTTTACCAAATTAAGTTCTAGTTTGGTGCAAGTCTACATTTAGTTGTTCAAAGTTCACTTGTGTGACGTGCTGATCTCCTTTAATAACCATTGAGTAGATGGCACTCAGCGCCTTGCCAAGGCTGTTCAGCAGTTCCCAGTATCAGACTTCCCAGTTCTCCTCTTCAGATCCAAAGCAAAACCTTCCTTTGAATTAAGGGCCAAACAAGGAACATTTTAAGAACATGATGACTCAGAGGTTTATTTATATTTTCTGAAGTTTTGGATAGTTCTATGGGACTGTTCTGTGGTCAGCATTATTTCACTGCAGTTTGTGGAAACAGTAAAATAACTTGTTTGCTTGTTTTGTTTTTCCTCTCCTTTATGCTGGAAATCTGACCAGATGAAAGAGAATGCCCAGTTGGATTCCTCTGGTTCATTTTGTTTTGTCCCCCACCCCCCCTTCCCTATGTTGTCCCTAGCCTTGAGAGTCATTGGATTTTTTTCTAAATAATATCACAACCATCTTATTTTTATCTACATAAATTAATTTAAAATATTGCAGTATTAGAAAAAAGAAGAGATGGTATCAAGAACTAGGGACCCTGTCATCCTCCTTGGAGCTATTGTGTTCCTAGCATATAGGGAACTGGGAGCTCTAACTCCCACATGCTAAGTTTCCCCCTTATTTGTGGAAGTGGCATTGTTACTTTCCTTCCCCCAAACATGCTGACAAGGATCTAACCCCCACTGAATTGGCATAGTGATAGAGCACCTCAATCTTGATAGCATTCCCTAGCTGCTTCCCAGGTGCCCATGTGTTTCCCAGGAATGCTAATTCTAATTACTCCATTTCTCCCTATTCTCCTTTAGAGAATTCTTTCTTCTTGCCAGACTGGGACTAGGGAGAACACTAGGCTGTAATAACCCCCATGTAGCTGCTATGATGGGAGAGAGGGAATGTGTTTGTCTTTACGCAGAGGGAAAAAACCTGCATATCGATGTCCGTAATTAGTGCTCAGGATCTAGTCCTAGAAGTGAATATAGCTGAACAATTTGGTAATAGTGACTCTAAAATAATTAAACTTGGCTGCCTTGTAAAGGGCGGGGGGGAATGCAAAAAAAAAATCACCATAGTACTTTTTAACTTCAAAAAGGGGTACTACACAAAAATGAGGATGGCAATTAAGCAGAAATTACAAGGAAAATTCATAAGAACATAAGAATGGCCGTACTGGGTCAGACCAAAGGTCCATCTAGCCCAGTATCCTGTCTGCCGACAGTGGCCAGCACCAGGTGCCCCGAAGACAATGATCAAGCGATTTGTCTCCTGCCATCCCTCTCCAGCCTCTGACAAACAGAGGCCAAGGACACCATTTTATCCCCTGGCTAATAGCCTTTTATGGACCTAACCTCCATGAAATTATCTAGCTTCTCTTTAAACTCTGTTATAGTCCTAGCCTTCACAGCCTCCTCTGGCAAGGAGTTCCACAGGCTGACTACACGCTGTGTGAAGAAGAACTTTCTTTTATTAGTTTTAAACCTGCTACCCATTAATTTCATTTGGTGTCCTCTAGTTCTTCTATTTAGGGAACTAATAAATAACTTCTCTTTATTGGCCCTCTCCACACCACTCATGATTTTATATACCTCTATCATATCCCCCCTCAGTCTCCTCTTTTCTAAACTGAAAAGTCCCAGTCTCTTTAGCCTCTCCTCATATGGGACCCGTTCCAAACCCCTAATCATTTTAGTTGCCCTTTTCTGAACCCTTTCCAAGGCCAAAATATCTTTTTTGAGGTGAGGAGACCACATCTGTACACAGTATTGAAGATGTGGGCGTACCATAGTTTTATACAGGGGCAGTAAGATATTCTGGGTCTTATTTTCTATCCCTTTCTTAATAATTCCTAGCATCCTATTTGCCTTTTTGACTGCTGCTGCACACTGTGTGGAAGTTTTCAGAGAACTGTCCACGATAACTCCAAGGTCTCTTTCCTGATTTGTCGTAGCCAAATTAGCCCCCATCATACTGTACGTATAGTTGGGGTTATTTTTCCCGATGTGCATTACTTTACACTTATCCACATTAAATTTCATTTGCCATTTTGTTGCCCAATCACTCAGTTTGGTGAGATCTTCTTGGAGTCCCTCACAGTCTGCTTCTGTCTTGACTATCCTAAACAGTTTGGTATCATCTGCAAACTTTACCACCTCACTGCTTACCCCTTTCTCCAGATCATTTATGAATAAGTTGAACAGGATTGGTCCTAGGACCGACCCTTGGGGGACACCACTAGTCCCCCATTATTATAGTGTTCTTTATTCTGGTAGCCTCTCTAATCTCCCTCAGCATTTCAATGTCAGTATCGCTGTCCTGGTCAGGTGGTCGGTAATATATCCCTACTGCTAATTTCTTATTATTGGAGCATGGAATTACTATCCATAGCGATTCTATTGAACATGTTGATTCACTTAATATTTTTATTTCATTTGATTCTACATTATCTTTCACATACAGTGCCACTCCACCACCCACCCGGCCTGCTCTATCCTTTCGATATATTGTATATCCCGGTATGATTGTGTCCCACAGATTTTCCTCATTCCACCAGGTTTCAGTGATGCCTATTATGTCAATCTCCTCCTTTAATACGAGGTACTCTAGTTCACCCATCTTATTAGTCAGACTCCTAGCATTTGTGTAGAAGCACTTAAAAAATTTGCCACTGCTTATTTGTCTGCCCTTTCCTGGTGCATTGGATTCCCTTGTATGCGGTTGTTTGTCTGCTCTGGCCCATGGTTTGCCCTCTCCCCTCCTTTCTTTCTGACTACAGCTTAGAGAATCTCTATCAATGGATTCTCCTCGAAGAGAAGTCTCCCTCCGATTTATGTGCATCTCCGCACCAATCGGCTTTCCCCCATCTCTTAGTTTAAAAACTGCTCTACAGCCTTTTTAATGTTTAGTGCCAGCAGTCTGGTTCCACCCTGGTTTAGGTGGAGCGCATCCTTCCTGTATAGGCTCCCCCTCTCCCAAAAGTGTCCCCAGTTCCTAATAAATCATAAGAGTGAAATGCCTACAAGCTGTGTGGAAACTATTTAAAAATAGAATAGAGGCTCAACTATATGTATATGCCATTAAAAACAAAACAAAACAAAAAAAAAACCAAAACCAAAGTGAGGACCAAAAAATGCCCTACGCCTAAACAGCAGAGTAAATGACATGGATAGAGGCAAAACAGCCTTTTTTTTTTTTAATTGGAAGTCAAATCATAATGAGGAAAATACAAAGGAATATAAGTTCTGGAAAGTCAAGTGTAGAGGTATAAATAAGCATGCCAAGAAAAAAAATTGGAGAGCTATTAGCAAAATATAAACATTCTAACAGCAAAACCCTCAACAAAATTGAAAAACCAAATTAAGTATATCAGAAACAGCACCAAATGGTATTCACCCAAATGTTCTCAAGTAATTCAAATGTGAAATTGCAGCACTACTGTCTATGGTATGCAACAGTGAGGAGTCCTGTGGCACCTTGAAGACTAACCGATTTATTTGGGCATGAGCTTTCCTAAGCAAAAAATACTTTGTCAGATGAATGGAATAGAAATTACGGAGTAGCACATGAAAAGAAGGGATTGCCTTATCAAGTTGAGGACGAGCAATGCCCCTCAGCCAGGCCCACTGGCCAAACCAGACAGTGTCTACGCAAAATAATAGACACAAATCAGACATCAAGAGCTGCAATTCATTTCCAAACTTGACACTATTAATCTGGATTTAAATAGGGACTAGGAATAGCTAGCTCACTACTGAAGCCATTTTCCCTCTCTTGGTTTTCACCTCATCAGCTGTTGGGAGTCGGCGATATCCATCCTGACTGAATTGGCCTCATTAGCCTTGGTCTTCCACTTGATAAATAACTGCCTTTTTTCCACTCTTCTGTAATTACCTCTCCATGCACCTGACAAAATGGGCTTTTGCCCATGAAAGGTTATGCCCAAATAAATCTGCTAGTTTTAAAGTGCCCCAGGATAACTCATTTTTTTTGTGGATGCAGACTAACATGGCTACCAATAATCCCTCTAATTTTTTTCACTGTGTGCAGAATAAATGTTATGTGCACAAAGACGTGTGGATGTGCACCATCAGAAGAAACATATGTTAACAGCTGTGGGTGCTCTGCTAATCTAACTGGGGGGTGCTTGACTTCCCTTCCTCCCAAGCTTCCGCCTCTGCCCCACCTCTTCCCTCCACTTTCCACCCCTGGGGGCTGCTGAATGCCACGAAACAACTCTTGGCAGTAGGCGAGGAGTACTGGAAGGGATGGGGAGGAGCTGATGAGTGGGGTTGCTCGCAGGCAAGAGACATTGAGGAGAGGGGAGGAGTTTGGCTACTTGTGGGTGCTGAGTACCTGCAAACTTTTTCTGTAGGTGCTCCAGCCCCAGAGCACCCACAGAGTTGGCACGTAGGGTCATAGTAGGATGGCTTGTTTTATATTGCTATCAGAAGACTGTAATCATGTGGAAAAGGTGGGATAGGCAGGGATTAGAGGCTATAGAACCACCACAAGAAGTCATCAAGAGCTGCTTATGTGGCTATGACTGAAACAATCTGTGAGCATGCTGTTATGTCTGTCCACTTCTGTAGAATGCAGAATCACTTTATATTAAGCTATATTTTAATAGTAGTTGCCTCAGATGTGATGAAATCATTTCAGTGCAAAATATTTTCAATTTCATTTTTCTAAAACAAAATTACCCTTCTAATACTCTTGCTTGTATGCAGAATTAGTGATATTATAAGCTACTTGGAGACCTACATACTAAGGATGTGTCTACACAGCAGGGCTTATGTTGAACTAAGTTACACAAGCTGAGCTATGTCAATTGCATAGCTTATTTCAAAATAACTTATTTCAAATTTGGGAGCATCTACACAGCACTTATTTCAAAACAGAGCACTCTTCCTCTGACTTCCCTTACTCCTCGTACAATGAGGGTTATAGGAGTCAGAGTAAGAAGTCCTCCAGCTTCACAGTATTTCAACATTATTTTGAAATAACTGCCTGTTGTGTAGATGCAGACTAAGTTATTTCGAAATAACGCTAGTTATTTCAAAATGACGTTGCTGTGTAGATGTACCCTTAATGATGTTAAACACCTGTAATGAATGCTGTGATAAGTAAAATGTAGCCTCTGTATAAAGTTAAAATCAGTCTGTTAATTAAGCCTTTAAAAGGATGAGGAGGGGTTGTTTTGTTTTTCTTTAATTGTTTTAGTTTGGGGGTATAGTTTTGGGAGTGGTTTTTTTATTTGTTTTTTTGTTTGTTTTTGCTGCTTAACCTAAGGCATGAGTTCTAATCAGTTGGATTGGCCAATTTTTTTTCTGTAAAGTTATACTTTTTCAGCATTTTATTACTATAGATTGTCTCCATTTTCATTTCAAGATGAAAAAACAAACCATAAATACATTTTGGAGCAATTTTACCACAAGTAACCTGTTTAAAAAAGAAACATTTGGATACTTTGAGAAATATTTCAAAGTATCCGACATCTTAAACTCTAAATCAGGCTTGAAAGAGTCTCTTTTCTTTGCTGTATTAGCAATTGTATTTCATTTCGTGTAATGCTTATTAAATTGTTACTTTTTCATGTAATTAACTGGGACACTAAATCAACTGTTGTTAATGAGGGAGATTTTAAATATGTCCAATGCACTCAATCTTTCCTTCTTAATTTAGCCTTGTTGGTTTGTACAGAGTCAGCAATATTTTATTTGTTTTCTATATTTTAGTAACACGTGTACTTAAATTCTATTGCTATTTGGATGTGTCCTTAATTTACCATCTGTAACATGTGAATAAACAAATGACGTGGAAATCCAAGGACGCGGTAGGGAGCAGCTCAGACATTTTGCACCTGAGCATATGCGTAAAAACAAACCTCACTTTTTCTTAGAAAGTGCTATGTCTTTCAGACAGTTAAGGAGTAACAGATGTTGGGGACTCAGTAGGAAGCTAAGAGTATGCTGGTATGTCACTCATGTCTCTTGAACAAGCTGCTGTGAGTTAGAGAACCAGATTTTCTGTATAGACTCTTAGTGTCTCAGAAGATAATGGGCTTCCCATCAAAACCAAATTCCTATAGTTCTCAATTTATGTTGGAGAAGTTACACATTTTTCAAAAAAGTTTCATGATTGCAACCTGCTAGATAGAATGCATCAATTAAATACATTCTATACAGATGGATATTGCTGAGAACTATGTTGTGTGAAATATGACTCCTTTGCATTTCTGAATGAGAAATATAAATTGATAGAATGTCTCAGGTAACACTCAGAGCCTGGTCAGCGAAAGTGCAAGTAGCATTTGAAAGGCTTTCAATCAGGATAGTAGGTAGCCTCCATGTTAGCTCTAAAGGGATACTAAATTATACTTCGATACGGGAAGATTCAATGTCCTTCTGAATCAGGTGTGTATAAACAGTGACTATGTGTTAGTTGGCAAGTGCAGCAACATACAATACAAAATACAGCATCAGCAAGTAAAATATTAAATGAAACTGAAGCATGCAGCTTGCATGGGGCAGAGATAGAGTCAGCATGTGATTAAAAAACATCACCAAAATGTTAATACAGTACAAGGGACACTTTCATGCTTGATATCATATGGAATAAGGTCATACTTGGCCATATAAAAGTAGCCTCGCAAGTATAATTGACAGATATCCAGCATCAAGAGACAGAGCTCACTAAGGGTGTATCTAGACTACAGGTTTTTTTTTAAAAAAGTGGCCTTTTTTCGAGAGAACTTCACCTGTGTCTAGACTGCTGCCACGTTCTTTCGAAATTAAATCAAAAGAATGCGGCAGTTTTTTCGACCGTGGAAACCTCATTTTATGAGGAATAACACCTTTTTTCAAAAGTGCTCTTTCAAAAAAAGCGCTATTGAACGCAAACAGGGCTTTTTCGAAAGAGAGCATCCAGACTGCCTAGGTGCTCTCTTTCGAAAAAGCAGCTTGCTTTTTTGAAATAAGTGGTTGCAGTCTAGATGCTCTTTCAAAAGAGGCATTTTTGAAAGATTGTTTCTAAAAAGCCTCTTTTGAAAGAGGCTTGTAGTCTAGACGTACCCTAAGAGTACATCTACATAGTAGGGCTAAAGTCAAATTAAGCTACACAACTTCAGCTATGTCACTTGCTTAGCTTAAGTCGAAATAGCTTAACTCAAATTTTGGCACTGTCTACACAGCAGGAAGTCGAAGGAAGAACACTCTTCCTTCAACTTCCCTTACTCCCCATGAAATGAGGGTTACCATGAGTCAGAGTAAGAAGTCCTCTAGCTCAACATTATTTTGAAATAAAGGCTCGTAGTGTAGACGTGCACTATGTTATTTCAGAATAACATCAGTTATTTCAAAATAATGCTGCTGTGTAGATGAATCATGACAGTGGAGAATTCTGAGGCACTGCAGTGTAGAGACTCAAAGACTTTGACAGCCTGAATATAGAACTCTAGAAACATAAGCACTATATTTTTCTTATATTTATTTTGGTAAGTTCAGTTGCTTGGGCCTATCTGGTCTACAAGAGGGTATGAGATACAAGTTCATTTTTGTTCAAACACATGTTGATTTATTGAAGATGCTTTTATTTTAGACTGTTGCGGGGAATATTATAGTCTGTTCTTGGGATTAGGGAAATAATATATTTTGTTAACAAGGTGGAAAGAGGAACAGTCACATTAAATGGAGCACTCTATCAATGGTGCTAGAGATATTTCCAAAAAAAAATTAATGAAGTCATGCAAGGAAAAAAAGCATCGGGATCCCATGGAGTGACATAATTAGAGGACTAATTGGTCATTATCTTCTGTCCTCACAGGGGTTATCCACAGTGGTGGCCTTTGGATGTTGGAGGTTCATTAAGATGATTCTTTGCGAACCCTTCACCCCCTACTTAACCGATTATGTATAAAAAAAGGGATGCAGGAAAGACTTTTTGTCCCCAAACATTGTGGTCCTCCATTGCAAAAGTGTGGAGTCCCAGTATTTCTACAGGTTGAGCCTCTAAAATCCATGACTCTGTGGTCCAGCAACATCCATGGTCCAGTAGGACCACGGATGTTGCTGGACCAGAGAGCCCCAGCTGGTCAGGTTCAGAAGTGCAGCCCAGGCTGGGCTGTTGGTGCGGAGCACAGCCCCAGTCAGGGCTGGAGGCATCAGGGCCAGCAGCCAGGACTCAGTTCTAGCTGGGGCTGGCAAGCTTGCCTGCGGCTGGTGCTGTTGGGAGGGGAGTGGCACAGCCCCAGTCATGGCTGGTGGTAGGGAGAGCAGCCCCAGTTGGGGCTGGAGGCAGCAGGTCCAGCAGCTAGGAACACAGTCCTGGCCCGGGCTGTTGACAGAGAGCGCAACCTTGGCCAGTACTGGAAGCAGAGGGGCCGGCAGCTGGGAGCTCAGCCTGGGCAGACTCCACGGAGGCAGTGGGACCAGCTCCTGTTTGGGGCTGGTGTGGTGTGGGATGCAGCCCCAGCCAGGGCTGGAGGCAGCAGGGCAGGTGGCACAGAGCACAGCCCCAGCCAGGAGCAGAGCCTGACCTCCTCTTGTCTGGCAAACTCAGTGGTTCGGGATCACTCAGGTCCCCAGGGTGCTGGACAAGGGAGGTTTGACCTGTCCTTGGCTACTGTGATAGAGGACAACATTTCAAAGGATAGTTCTCAAAACAAATGGATCCCACCTACTGAAGTTAGCGCTGTAGCGAATGTTACCCCTTGTATAGTAAATACTATACACACACTAGCTGATAACAATAATTCCATGAAGTAGATAAATTGTATTATCATGCTTTTACAGTGGAGTAAACAGTGGCAGAAAGGATTAAGTGTTTTAACCTGAGCAAGAGAGAGAGAGTGAGAGATTGCATCAGAGAAGGGGTAAAATCACAAGAATCCAATAATCTCAGCCTCATACTCCATTCTCTTATGTGTTTGAGTTGCTTCTCCTCTCCTTATGGCACACAGTTGTTGAGTGGAAAAGAAAGTGCATGAATAAAGTGACAAAATTAGAAACTGAGCAATAGGTTTACCCTAGTTTGCTTTCGGATAGGCCTATGCAATGTAAGAAGAAGGGTTTGCAAGACTGCTGAATCTTGCTAAGAACATCTATGGGTACCAGAACCCCCCAAATAAGGAATTTTATATATTTTTAATCTAGAATATTGCTTTTTATTCACAATTTTTCAAAATCTCCAGGAGCCCAGAGCCAACTTATAGTATCAGATGTGATGTTATTTCTTTAACAAGTGTTATCATTGTTTATTTGCCCATAGTCTTAAAAAAATAGCTGAAAACAAAGGAAATGTGACGAAAATGCTGAACTTGCCGTCTATTCCTATCCTTCCTCCCTTTTCCACTATGGGTACAGAATGGTAGCTGGTTATTAGAACCTGCATAATATTTTTGTGTTGACTTCAGCTTGGTGTGAAGGGCAAGGAATTTGACTTTAAAGAGGTAATGAGTGACATCCTAGGCCCACAGAAGTCAATGGGAGGTTTCTCCCTGACTTTAGTGGGTCCAGGATTTCACCCAATAAGTTTTAAATATCTCCTACATTGTCAACATTTTTCAGCATAAGTGTGCTGCTGCATCAGAACAATTGTTAAAAAAGTTTTCAGTCCCAATGACATGTATACCCTGAAAAACTTTCACCTAAATTCGTATCCAATGTTCCTCTTCTTGTCTCCCCCCATTTCATGGCATCTCATATGGTTATTTGCATACAATAGATAGCATTTGGTAATATAGAAAAATTTACCTGTCACTTGCACTCTGCATATTCGTTCAGCAAGTTTTCTAGTTAACTTCTGTTCACCAGCAAACACTTTTATTATGACCTCATCAAGTTGTAGAGCTGTTCATAGTGTCGAACTTACTTGACAACCTTTTTTTTTTTCATTCACTCTTGTTGAATCTTTCCTTAACAGCATGTTCCTAAAAGATCGGGCAGTGGGATATAGACATATGTCCTAAGTGGACTGGTCTTGGTCCTCCAGATAAAATTTTATGATTATGAAATGTGATAGCTTTACTATAGTAAAGCTATCACAACAGGCATATCGTTTTTGTGCATTGTTGTATTGGAAAGTGACAGACAGATTAAACTAAATACAAGGGTGATAGTTATTTTTACTACTGGCTTTTGAATTCACTTGCATAATATTGTGACTACAGATGATTAGGGGAACAGAGAAAAATGTGAAATATGTTCAAAAGCATTAAATAGTGGTTCCTTAAGATTAAAAAAAAATCTTAATCATCTCTAGCATTTTTGGAGGGAGGTGGAGACTTTTTTTATTAACTATCATTTTAATCTAAAAATGATGCCAGCAAATGGAAATTTGAAAAATTTCCATCAGCTCTAGTTGTCTGTTCAATAGCCCATAACTAGAGCCTATCTAATGATGTTTATTTACCCATATAAATGTCCAATCTCATTCTGAACATTACAGAACTCTGTTTCAGTGGTGCCTTGGGGGAGCAAGTCCTGTGGGTAAATTGTGTGTATAAAATAAATCTTCATATCATTCGTTGCCTTTCAATTTCTTTGAATGTCCCCATGTGCTAGGAGTAAGGGTGAACTGAAGCTCTTGATTGTCTTTTCTGTCCTATTCATTATTTTAGGAATCTGTAACCTACCCCTTCATTCTGCAACAGTCACAATCTTTTCCACCTTTTCTCATATGCAGGTTTTTCCATCTGTCTGATCACTTTTCCCGTTTGCCTTTAAACACCCTGTGCTTCTGTAACATTCCCTCAGGAATTGTCATAACTGAACACAGTTTTCCAAAGGCGGTTGTATCACTGATTTGTATAATGGAATTGTAATCTTTTCAGTATTATTTTCTTTCCTGTGCCGTATGTGGAGGTTTTCATTAACCTGTCTAGATGATGCCCAGATCTTTCTCCTGAAGTGTTTATGGTTAATTTAGAGCCTAGCAATGCATGTGTTTTCATCCAAGATTCTCAACGTACTTCACAAGCATTACCTAATGGGCTATCACCATAGTAACTAGTGACTTAAGCTAACAGCTAAGCCTTGCAAAACTCCTTTGTATGTAGCTCCTATATTTGTATAACTATTATACTAGCTTTAAAGATAGACAAAACAAAGCTGACATGGGTTAAGTGCAATATTATATGGTGGCAGAGCCAGTAGTAGTATCTAAGATTCCTGACCCTGACTTGTGCTTTATTCACTAGGTCATCGGTCAGATAACTAGGAAGATTATTCATATCTCAACTAGAGCAGATCTTTTAGGAAAAAAAAATTCAATCTTTATTTAGGAATTGTGAGTGATGGAAAATCCACCATAACCCTTAGTATATTCTTATAATGCTTAATTACTCTCACTGTTAAAAATGTACACTTTATTTTCAATGTGACTACGTCTAGCTCCAGCCAGGGATTTTTTTTATATCTTTGTCTGTGAAGATGAAGTCTAATATCAAATTTTTGTTCCCTATCTGTAGATTTTTAGACTGTAATCAAGCCATCCCTTAATTTTCTCTTTGTTAAACTAACCTTTGTTTTCTCTTTGTTAAACTCACCATAAGGCATATTTTCCAGTCCTTTACTCATTCTTGTGGTTCTTCTCTGAAACCTCTTCCTTCATCAACATAATCTGTGTGTTGTGGATACCAAAACTGGATGCAGTATTTCAGCAGCAGTTGCACAAGAGCCAAATATAACCTTACTTCTCCTCTAGTTTCCTTTGTTTCCTCAGTTTTCCTCTGTTGTTGAGGCAGATAATGATTCTATATGAGTTAAGAGGGAGGAGCCAGGGTATTTACAATTACCTCATTCACTCTGGCTTCATTCTCAATCTCAATTTAGAAGGATAGTTGTTTTGTTTTGTAGAAATAAGCAAGGATGTGGGAAGGAGCTAAATATCTTTATAAAACAAAACATGATGATAACAGAAACTCTTAGGAGCAATACTAATGCTTTTAAATGAAGGTTTTATTTGTCTCTGAGCTGCAAAGAGAAGTCACTAATGAGATGTCATTTAAATTCTAACACCTGTTTAATGGCATTTTTTCTCTTCCCCAAAGAGTGAGCTATTTATGAATGTTTGCAGTTTTCGAAGTGTATCTACAAGAATTATTTTTAAACAATGCTGTGTATTTTTCAATATGTTTAGTTACTACAACTGCATATAATAAAACCACCAAAAGCTACCCAATGTTATCTTTGTTATTCCATTGTAACATGTAAATTTAACTAAAAAATAACTTACAAAGAAAATATATTAATCAGGATCCTTGTTGTATATTTTGGAAGAAATTAATGCAAGTGTTGTATGAAAGAGCATTGGCATTTAAATGATAGTGCTAAATTTAAGGACAGTTAAAATTTTAGGGTACTGTATGCATTATGTTTTACAGTCCATGTTGGGTCTGAAGAGCAGAACTATTCTGACAAGCAGTAGTTGCAGGATCAGGGCCTAAAATAGACTTACCTCCAGGGTTCTGGAACAGTTTTATAATGGGGGTGCTGAAAGCCATTGAACCAAACTATAAGCCCTATATACAATGGAAACTCCTGCAAACCAGGGGATGCTGCAGCACCCTCCCCCCCACCTTTACAGGTTGGACCACTCTAGTCCAGCATACTCTGGCACTGCAACATCCGTGGTCTGGCATGATTTTAGTTAGCCATATGTCCACTTATTGTGGGTGTGGCTAAGTTTTGCATGGTCCCATAAAGTTTGTTTGCAGCCACCAGCTCCCAGTGTTCTGTGCTGTTACTTTGCTCTGATTTGCTGATAAATGCAGTCTAAGAGCCCAGTAAGCAGTTGAAGTGTTGGTAATGCTGCTAGAAAATATTGACCTCCCGGGGTTCAGCAAATTCTCTGGTTTGGCACTGCACAGGTCCTGAGGGTGCTGGATTAGGAAGGTTCAACCTGTACTTATGATTATCACAGTGGAGGGAACAATGTTTAAAGAGAATGGGAAAGACAAAGGACTTCAACAGTCCAAGCTACATAGTTTTGATATGTAGTCACACTTTTAATTCCTTTGCAGTTATAATTTTTTGGGGGTAAAGTATTTTAATGTTTGTATAAATGAACACAGAGTTAGTAGGAAGTAGTAGAACTAGATGGGAATTTCTTGATATGGATTGTTGTTGGAAAATGCCAGTTAACTGAGACAAAATTTTCACATGAATGCATCAAGTTTGATGAAACTTTAGTTGAGATGGGTTTCTCAGCGGCGTAGGGGTGGGCATGCATGTGTGCAAAGGTCCTGGAACTAGGGGTGCTGCCCTACTGGCCGTTGCACCTTGGGTTTGAAGTGGTTTCCATTATAAACAAGGTTTACAGTTTGGTTCAATGGCTCTTGGCACCTTCACTATAAAAATTGCCCCAGCACCCACGTGTGTGGCGGTGGCTGTACTTACCCATATGCAGATACATAGAATATGCAGCTGTGTAGGGCACCCAAAAATTTGGGGCACCACTGTGTTTTAATGCCCACCCACCTCTTCCTATCCCTGTTCTGTGGCTCTGCTTCCTCTGAAGAGGATCTAGTTAACTTAAAAGTCTGCCAGACCTATTAGCACAACACTGAACCTGTGAAAGAGCCATTCAGGTGGTAATTAAGCCATTGAATAGGCATTTGCCAATCCCATGAATATCCAGTCAGTTTTTGAATGTACTGTTGTTCTATAGGATCTTTAAATTTTGCTTTTAAAATTACATTAGTGTGTCTTTTACGATTATAAAATCACATCTCTTAAAATATTGTCATCCCTCCTGCTCTGGGCTGCCAGCAGGCACAGGAGTACCATTTTAGTAGTACTGCACAGAGCCCAATAAATCCTAAGGACATCCCTGGAGAGACCTACCCCTAAGAATAATGAATAACTGGATGGCTAGGGCATTAACTTTGGAGGTGGGAAACCTAGCTTGAAGTCCCTGTTCTGCCTGATTCAGACCAGGGACTTGAACTCATTTCTGATAATTGAAGTGTCAGGCTCATTCTAGGGAACTAACCAGTTAACCGGTAAGCATCACATTTATGCTTACCAGTTATCAGTTAACTGGCTGGGCTGGAGCAGTTTCCCCTCCCCCCCGCACCTGTCCCCCTCAATATGGGTAGGCAGGCAGCTGCTCCAGCCTGTCTGGGCCCACTGCACTGCAGACTGTGAAAGCTCCAGCCCAGCTGGGCCCACCACATCACAGGGCTGGGGCACTCCAGCCTGGCCAGAGCAGCCCCTATTTACAGCAGGCCTGGCCTGGCCATGCAGCCTAAGGTGCAGTGGGCCCAGCCAGGCTGGAGTAGCCCCTTGCCCATGGGATCCTGTCTAACTGGTTACGTTTAACCAGTTAACTGCTTCTGACCATTGCAAGATGGTACAGTTCTGGTGTGGAAGGCTGGGGAGTTGTGGGGGAATTGTGTGCTTCATGTGTGGCTGGAAGTCCATTTATGTAACAAAGTTGAGCGTGACCCTGCGTGTGGATGTTTGTACAAGTACGGTGCCTATCGCAGGTTTGTTGCTGGACATCACACCATAGTGTGAGAGGCAACCCAGCTGGTGGGTTTGGAAGGGTCAGAGGTCCCACAGTTCAGGTGGGACCCCAGGGATCCTGTACTGGGATCAGTTAAGCTTGGGATTTTCTAAGAAATTTCTGATTCCCTTAAATTCTGTTTAAAATCCAAACTGGTACAATTAAAAAGTTAGTGGATTTTTCTTAATTATATTGAAATCATAAATGAAATGCATGTTGCTAGGAACCCAAACAGTTGTTTGGGTTTTTATTGTTGTTTTTTAAAAATATGTATGGTCTGATAGATACTGTATGAAATTCAGTTTTCTTTAAAGAGCCCTTCTGGGTTGCTAGTGTCCATTTTAGCAAGCAGGAGGTATGACAAAGAACAGTTGTTTGTAGGTTAAACTCAAAGCGAAGACAAGCCTTTGAATGAAGGTAAGAGTAGGTTCTTACGGAGAATATCTTCTTAAGTTGCCTTTTGGATTTAACCTAAGTGAGTAAGACTCTTTCAAAAGAGAATGACTGAGCCCTATTTAAAAAGCCTCTCTCTCTCTCTCTCTCTCTCTCTCTCTCTCTGGCCTAAGTGTTCTGCACGTTATGAGGCAGAAAAGAATATTTGTTTTGGAAGTGATTACATGTTTTGTTTCTCTTTTTTAAAAAACTATAACGTTTCTCCTCATGATCTTCCCCCATGCTTCCTAGTTGTAGTTTCATTATGTCTCTCCCTTCAAACCATAGCATTTGCCAAAATTCTTGCTAGTTTCAGCTGTTCTATTCTGAGAATATAGAATGGATTTTGTTTTAAATTTACAGTGGATTGTATTTTCTTTGTGTTTTAGAGTCTGGCTTGCATTTCTGATCTGTCGAGTCTTATACGAGACTGCAGACGAAAGAACATGAGCTTAATCAGAATGTTCTGTAATTATCCACTGGCTTCATTCAAACAGGATGATGCAGATCTTGCATGTTGCTAAAGGAAGCAAGTATATTCATTTTCTATCCAGTTTCCATCTTGCATTAAAAAAGCTAAATATCCACTCTGTAAATAGAGATGAATCAGCAATCTATATACTATCTATTCATCATACATATTTCACAAAGAGGATATTATGGTGGCTGGAAAGTTCTTACAAAAATAATATGGAAATCCGGAACTTGATGTGAAGTGTCAGAGAGCTTCTTACTGTTATTTACCTTATCAGCTTTTGCTTTCTGAAATCAATGGAAGGGCATCAAGTTCAGCTAATCCATATTTCTGAGTATGAAATTGAATTTATAGTCTGTAGTATGTTGACTACCGCTTGCATTTAAGGCATAATTGATTTTTATTGAAAAGCCAGCAGGCACATCAAAAATTTCCACAAACCACAAGGATGTTAAATTTTACCCTGTTTAGATAATAGTGTTGCTTTATTTATCCTTTAAAGTGAAGCTTTTATATTTATATCAGCAAATGCTGTGGTAGTGTGACTGATGCCTTGTGAAACCATCAATCCATAGTTCTGTTAAACTCTATAGTCCTGAAATAAGCAACTTTATATTGCTAAGGTAGATGTCTATGGCTGGTTTGTTTTAAGAATAAATGGAATAATAAATCTGTACAAAAGAAACCATTTCATGTCATGAAACAAAGTTATTTTTCTTCATTCCAATAAATAGCTAGCACCATTACTTTTTCTATCCTGTTCTGTTCCCTAGCCTTCTCCATTTTTAGCTCTGTTTCTTGGACTCCTTTTCCTTTCCTCAAAAGTGTAATGCTGTATCTGATTTTAATTGCTTATGGATAACTGGCTGACTAATCCATAACACGAATTCTAGTTTCTGAGGCATTGACTTCATTGCCTTCAGGTCCTAAGGTAAACTTAATCACAGACTAGATTTTAGTACCAACAAGCATTTTGTGGCAACTTTCTTCTCAGCCAATTAAACCAGCACTGATTTTACTTCCTTCACTCTTTCACCCTTCAAATTTTTCATGCATGTCCTTGCATTTTGCCTGTTTCATCACATCAATGCACATATGCATTAGATAGTAAAAGTTACACACATAAGTAAAGAAGCCACGGTTGCCCTGCAAAAGATGTTCTAATAGCACAATAACATCTATGGGAATTTTAAAGATGAGACGATGAGCATTGTATGAGTGTGTGTGACTGAAGAGTGTTCAAAACAATTTGTCAAATGCACAAAAATACAAACCCTGAAGAGATTAAACATTAGCTTCTTAGAGTAAAACCACCTGAAAGAAGCACTGTACTTTTCGCAGAGGCAGATATATTTGAAGCTGTGTATGGCAGGTACAGGCACAAATCCTATTAATAAGTAACAGGATTTGTGCCTGAATCTGTCACCTAGCACTTTGAAAACTTCACCTCAAACTGTCTACAAACTTTCACAGCTATCTTTCTTTTTTTCCCTCTTTCTACAACATGCCTGGAATTGAGCTCACAAATTCCAGACTCCCTTTTTGTTTACAGAGTATTGTTAGCCACAAGCATTTCTTTGACATGTTGGGATTAAAATTTAAGTTGTAACTAAGGCAGCTGACCAGGTCAGGTGATTGAAAAGGGACTGGGGTCTGGACTGCTGCTGCCACTACCGCAGCAGCAGCTGGAGCCCTGGGCCCTTTAAATAGCTTTCAGAGCCCTTTGTGGCCTGGTCCAGGCCACTGAGGGCTGACTGGGAGAGATTTGGTGCCCTTAGCCCCGCTCCTTCTGCTTTTCTGAGGAACCAGAGCTGAGCCCTCCCCACATTGTCCAGGGCCCAGTGGAATGTGTCACCCACCCTGTTTGTAATTAACTGAAACTGTAGTGTTCTGGGGGGAAAAAACCCTTTGATATAAAAATATGTATTGGTGTATGTATATTTTCAGATGGGAAGAAATGGAAGATTTTCACAAAATACCGTTGGTAACATCCTTGTGTGGCAAGGTGTTGTTGGCAAGAGTAAGTCTCAGGTCCGACACTGGGTTCTCAAAGTACAAAGGAAGCTACACAGGTATCTGTCAAACACAAGTAGTTTATTTCCTGACAGCTAACAGCTGCACCTCTTAACTAGAAGGGCAACATAACAAAGAAGCGGCATATCTTACGTCCCTTCCTGCTAGCCAGGGATCCCGAGTTGGCTGCGGACAAAGTGGGAGGTTGTCTCAGCTTCCGAGGTGCCAGTGCCCAAAGCCCATCGGTGAGGTCCAAATTGCTGTGCTTTGGTGCAGTCTTAAATACAGTTCTCTTGCCTTGTTTTACAGTTGGGAAATTTCCAGGGATTACTCATTATGTGCTGATGTAGGGTTTAGCTGTTAGTTATGGATCTGGTTCTGATCTAGTTCTACTTGTTCTTTGGCCTTGTTTACCTGATCAGTATGTTAGGGTAAATAGAATTGTTTATGCGTTCTTGCCCTTTACCTTTATCTTATACTTGTTCTTGCTATACTGGCAACAATGCTTATCTTAAATGGCATATGTTCCCAAAGACTTGCTTCTGGCTCATCAGATATAGGAAAAAGGGGGGGGAGGAAAGAATGCAGGCCTCACCACCCCTAAACTAGCACGTACAAAGGTCTTCCGCAATTAACGCCTACACAAGGCAAGTAAATATTATGCCCATTAGACAGCTCCCCCTCAGAAAAAAACCAACTCTTACAATTTAATGAGAAGTGACTTGCCTAAAGTCACACTGCAATGTAGTGATATAGCAGGGCCTAAAATGCAGGATTGCTAGTTTGCAGGCTCCTGCTCTAACCACAGACCAGTTTCTGGCCATACAAGGCTATGAGATAGCAGTTTCTCTCTTCAGTCTTTGTCTATTAGTTACATTGCTGTTTCAAACCCTCCCCCTACCCTAATCCATTTCCTGACTCAATTTTCTCCTTCTCTTACTTACTCCACCCGACCACCCCCCCCCATACACAATTATAGTTGTTTGTATTGTGCAAGTGCCTAAGAGAGTTAGTCATGGATCCCATTGTCCTAGTTGCTGTACAAACATGAATCCTATTAGTCCCTGCTCCAAAGAGCTTGCACTTGAAGTGTCAGGTATGAGACGGTGTATGAATATAGACAACCAGGAGAGCTCAAAGAAACAGTGTTTAAAAAAAAGGCCTTATTTGGACGGTCTTGGTTTTTCATGTAATGTCTACATGACTCAGGAACACCTTTTGATACACCTGAAGTGCCCTAGTTTTTCACTTGAGTTTTTAATATATATACACAAAATATTTGTTCAAGACACATTGCTGTGCCAAGTAGAATTTGTCCTTTGTTGATCTAAAACAAGCAGTCCTTTGGCATGTTCAGTTGGATGAAAAATGTTTGAAGGGAAGAAAAAAGCTGCATGAGCATAGCTAATCTTCTGGTCAAAGGCTATGTCTATACAGGAGGGCATGCTTGGAACTGAATCTTGAGGTTTACCAGCAGTGCAAATCTGCATATTTCACCTTATCAGTTTATAAAACTTCCCATTCTGCTATATGGATAAGGATAACCATTAGCAAAAACATGCCTCTTGGCCCTCTAGTGATCATTTTAAGGTGGAGTGCAGTGGGGGCTATAGTTAAATTCAGAAATATAGCACCAAAATATGAATATTTGGGGGGAGAGGGAGGGTCTAGTTGTATTCACCAGGTTCCTGGTTCCAGCTGTGTCTCAGAGTCCACCTCAGGTACATCAGGGGATGCTTTCTCAACTGGCTTCTCGGGCTTGAGACACAAAATCACACACTACTTATCCTCCACAGTCCCTGCAGACTACTCATCCAGGCCCTCATCTGCATCCTGATAGACAATGAGGCCAGCAGGATTAAGAAGGTGGTCATGAGCATCTTCAGATTCTTCTCGGTACATCCTGAACAGCTCATTGTAGAACTGGTATGTATGATGATCTCTCCCAAAGCAACTGTTTGAGTCTTTTGCCTTATTACACAGAAACTTCAGGTGCTATGTGTTGCAGGAGCTGGGCCAGGATATTCTCAATGCTCACTGGCTCCAGTCTTTGTAAAATTTCTTAGAACAGGTGTTTGTTCCTGATGCTCCAAAAGATGTTGTGGAAGACAGTGTACTCCAATCACCCACTGATCAGGTATAAAAAAGGGTCTGTGTATTGTGGGAATGGGGATGGAGGGCTGCTGAGATTCCAGACATTGTATCTGGCCCCATTGGAATGTAACTGGTGGGACATGACCTCCCTTTGTTTCTCCCCCTCAGCTGTAGTTTGACCTAGTTCCTGTTAAGCAAATGTGGTTTAGACAGTTCCTCTTATGTTGAAAAGTCCCCATAATGTTAAATATTTGTTAAAACCATACTGCCTTAATAGGATCAATTGTATTCCTGCTTATGAATATGTATGAGTGCATGAGGAATTGTGAGTGAGAACTGCCAGTCATAAAGCAACACAGCATGCATTGCCTTTTATGGTTAAGGAAAACTCTGGCAAAGTGCTTAAATGGCAGCCAGGTGGGGTCTTTTGCCTCAGAAAGCTGTAACAGCACACCAAACTCAGGACTGGATCGGAAGCAGTAGAGCTTTTCCATGGATACAAAGGGACCCCAGCAAGCTCTGCATCACCTTGTGGCCAATCTCTGGGAAGGCTGTGGAATGGCCTGTCTCAGCCACTTGTGAAATTGAAACTAACTCTTGCCGCCTGCAGCCTGCCTCCAAACAGTCAACATGAATGTGGGGGGAGAGGGAGAGAGAGGGAGGGGGAGGGGGAGGGGGAGAGAGAGACTTGCCACGCCATTAAGAATCTGTACTAATAAACAAGCTTCAGTACTCCTCAAGTTCACCCTTTGTCTGGGGTTATTCCTTGCCTGATCCCAAGGGCAGGCAACAGATATAATACATATCCCTGTTGCAAACTGTCATGGGTATGAGGCTAAGCCAAGAGTCATGTACTTTTCCCACACACTCAGGAGTGCTAGCTAAGTTGCTCACTACTCCCCTTCAGTCAATGATTCGGGGGGGGGGGAGGTCAGATGTGGAACAGTCACATGCCTGGACGCATGTGTAGACACAGCCAAAGTGAATCTTAATGGCACTTTTACAGTGTTTCATGAATAGCTTAGTATTTGAATAACTTTCTAGGAAAAAGCTTGTACTCCGAGGAATGTCTGAGCTGGAACCTGCCAGTTTGATACCAGCACATTTTGGTATACTTGTATCTTGTCTCACTATCCCACATACTTAAAAAATTGATCAAGAAGTGTGACGGACCAGGCTGGGTCTGGGCACCACTGAGGACATCCTCTCAGGGCAAATTGCTCAAAACCAGGGCTCCTTACAGCCCCAGACTGGAGATCTTTCCCAAACAGGCCACCAAACAGTCACACCAAGCACTTCAGCTGCCAATCCGGCCAGCAGGAAGCCTCACGAGCAAAACCCCTCCGACACCCAGTTCTCCCTGTGCCACAATCAGCCCCAGGCCTTGCACACAGGTGAGAGGTTATAGAACCCAATCTCACCTACTCCAAACTGGTTCTCCCGGTCCCAAAGAACCAGCCACAGATTCCTGGTCAATTTACACTTTAGATCTTACCCACAAGATCACGCTGGGCCAATCTTTTAGAATCTAAAGGTTTATTAATAAAAGAAAGAAAAGGTTGAGAATAAGGTTGTTAAGGAGAATACATTACATGCACCAATCACCAAGTTCTTGATGCAGGCTCTCAGCAGAGATGTTACAAACTGCTAGCTTAAATGTCTCTGTTGTACATCCTATGTCAGGATGGGTCCACAATCCTTCCTGGTTCTCTGTCCCTTGCAAGGCTGCATCTAGGATCAGGAGCAGAATTGAAGACAAAATGGAGTCCACCTCATGGCACTTTATATCCCTTCCTGGTACCTCCCCAAGCTGGAGCGGGTCATATGGCCAAGTGACCTATCCCTGTGTCCCATGTCAGCAGTCATTAGATACTGAATGGTTTTCAGGTTTCCAGACACATTCCTCAGATGTGTATTGGGCGCCTTGAGAGCCATTGTCCTTGGGTCTGTGCTAATTAGCATAGTCATTGACTGAACAATCCTTCTTTACAACAGGCAGTCCAGGTCCATTGCTCTGTCTCAGGTAGAGAACATTTACAGTACAAGCCCAGAGCTCATATTCATAACCCCACATACAGACATCATACAAGTACACAAGTAGCATACACAGAATCAATAGAACATACGCTTTCATTTGAGACCTTCCATGGCCCCCTTTGTATAGATTTTGTATAGACCTCCCTCCCTCCCCCCCGTGGGCATAGCAGTGATCTGGCTGCTCCTCTTAAAATCCAAGAACATGACAAGAAGTCTCCTATTTGTTTTTGTTTTTGAAACTGAGTGCTAAACTGCTACCACTGGGGTTGTTATTTGATTTGTCTGATGCTTCCTGAGGGTTTTCAGGCTTGGGAGGCATCTTTGTGGCTGCACCAAAGTCTGGTAACACAAACGCTGCCTCCCAGCCTTTGCAAGCCTTGTTCTTTTTGTACAGGTTGGTGAAAAGTGCATACCATCCCCCAAGTCTTGGAAGTGTCTCTCTGGAGTGCCCAGCCCCGATCCACTGAACAGACTCAGAATTCTTAGATCCACTGCTTTTGAAAGACTGGTACACACCAGCTTGTAAGGGTCAGCTCAGGATCCCCACTCTTCTACACATGCAGGGGCAACCCGTCCATATAGGCAAACTAGGCAGTCACCTTGGGCGCCAAGTTAAATGGGGCGCCAAATGGTGGCACAATATCACTGAGGGGTTTGGAGGTGGGGGTGCTGAGTGCATGGTTGGCCTAGGGCGCCAGTTGCTGGCACCTAGTCTAGGGCCGCCCCTGTATACATGCAATGCTTGGGTACCTGTGGGCTACAGCGAACATAAGGCTAAAGAACAGAGATTTAATTGATATAAAGTAAGAATATTGGAAACAGATGTTGCATATAAAACAAAATCTCTACACACTTCCTAGAGCCTAAACTAGTAAGCAGATGTACATGAAAACAGGTCTCACCCATCAGTGAATTTGTCAGTAGAGCTAGGTAAAAATAGATTTTCCCATTCTGAGAGTTGGAAAGGTTTTGAAAGATTTTGATACATTTTTCTGGCTTGATTCAAAGGGGGGGGCGGGGGGGGGGGGGAAGTCAACCATGAGATTTTTCCAAAACTGATCATTTTGCAATAGTTTCAGATTTGGTCAGACAAAATGTTCTGATTCCATTTTTTTATCCTTTTTTTGTTAATCATTTTAAATAAAGGTTAACTAAAAATTCAAAACAAATTTGTTTAGATCCAGAAAATGGATCTTTTCATTTGAAAATTATCTAAACAAGATATTTCAACAATTTAAAAGCTTTTGGTGATTAATTTTAGAATTTATGACTTTCACGAAACTAACCCTTCCCCACCAATCATTTTGGTTTCAAAGAACTGACAATTTCTAATTGAAAAATGCATTATCAGAAAATTCCTGACCAACTCTATTTGTCAGTTCTCATGTGAAATATATAGAGGGCATTACTTACAAGTAGTGAAATATGAGCTACTTCCTTAAAAATACAAGCAGCAATTTGGCTACCATGCAAGGATGACATTTTTGTATGAATATAATTTAGATATGTCATATTAACAGTTTAGTCTTCTATCAAGGGGAAATGTATCTGCATTCATTTTCATGGAGATGATCTGAAAATTACTGATAAGATGAATTTGTGCTACAAATTTCTAAAATTTCTAATAATCTGTTTGAGGATGAACTTGGAGTTCATTCTGTACTATAAAATGAACCATTGTTGGAAGGGAGAGGAATAGGTGGTATTAGAAAATTGATTCTCAAGCAATATGAGCTTCTGTCCCCCTAAAACCATTCTCTTTTAGAACCTTTCAGGTAAATTTTAGAGAAGTGTTTAGATACTCCCTTTCCAGCCAGAATCACAAATATAAATATGCAAAGATGAAGCCTTGTGGCATCTTTTTTCTTCTTTTGTATATGTAATGTCACTGGCCTTCTGCAAAACTAATGCCTGCCATATTTGCAAATTAGATTTTGCTAACTGTACACCACACTTCAGTTTAACTTATAAGTAGAAATGGGCCCAGACCAAAATGTTGCATCCCAATACCTGTACATTTGGATATAGTTCAAGTCCATTTTGATTTATTTTTTAGCATAATGATCTCCTTCTCTTAAGTGTTTGTGTCAATTTGGTTTTAATATATTTCCATTTCTTTTCTAGTAACAAGCATTACTGAGGAAGCATAACAAGACTGGTATTTTCTTGCAGAAAGGAATATAGGATGCATTTTGCTCAAGAATAAAATGGATCACTGTAGAAAACTGTTTAATGCATCATTGTGGTTGAGGTCTTAAATACACACAACTCAGGAAACTCAGTTATATTTCCTAAAGCAACCATATCTTGCCAACCATATCTTGACACAGTATTTTCTGGTGCTGAAATGGATATAATTAAATATATAATATATTTCAAACTTATGTTCACAGTGATCAGATTTTTTATACAGGAGCCATAGCCTGAATTTTATGTTTGTGTATTTAAATTCTCAACCACAATGTTTTTTTAATACTGGATTTCTTTGTTAATAGAGAGAAACAGAAAACAAAACTGTGATTAATTATATTTTCAGCTATTCACATTATATAAAGAGAAATAGTTCTATGTTCTAAGAAATACATCTGATTGATGGGGATTTCAAATGGGTGCTTTGAGGCATATATTTCATTGACAGCACTATTGGATATTAAAAAAAATGCAGTAGGTCAAATTTTACCCTTTGCTACATCTACACAATCGTAGTGACACTAATGTTGTAGTATGAGGGTAATGAAGCCAGTGTCCAGGCTACTGTATGCACTATAGTGTGTGGAACTCTGTAACATTGGCAAACCAAGTGCCAGTTCATACCACACTCAGTTCCCTGTAAGCTGAGACCCCACACAGTGCTAGGCAACCCACCCAGCCTGGACTTGCCATGTCCAGGAGAAAGGTGTCCTGCCCTCTGCTCTGGCCCAGTTCTGCCAGGGCCTGCCATGGCCAGGGTAATGGCAACTATCCAGGACCCCAGCCCCGGAGCTGCCATGTCAGGGACTGGTATCTCTGGTCCCTCAGCTCAAGTGCTGTGGTCCTCTTTCCCCACTGTAGTCCTGGGGCAGCATGCATCACAAATCCATC
Source organism: Pelochelys cantorii (assembly GCA_032595735.1). Classification (NCBI taxonomy): domain Eukaryota; kingdom Metazoa; phylum Chordata; order Testudines; family Trionychidae; genus Pelochelys; species Pelochelys cantorii. The sequence goes on from CM064328.1 coordinate 72,394,838, forward strand.
ATCCTTAGTGCCCCCTTAGAGCCCTCACACCATTGCCCCAGCCCTGAGCCCCTGGCCGCACTCCAGAGCTCACAACCCCAGCTGGAGTCCTTACATCCCTGTACCCCAACCCTTTTCCCCACCCTGAGCCACTTCCCACCCTCCAAACCCCTCTGTTCCATCACCACCACATTAGTTTGACATATCACCTCCATGTTTGACATATCACCTCCTTATTCATAAATGATCTGGAGAAAGGGGTAAGCAGTGAGGTGGTAAAGTTTGCAGATGATACCAAACTGTTTAGGATAGTCAAGACAGAAGCAGACTGTGAGGGACTCCAAGAAGATCTCACCAAACTGAGTGATTGGGCAACAAAATGCAAATGAAATTTAATGTGGATAAGTGTAAAGTAATGCACATCGGGAAAAATAACCCAACTATACGTACAGTATGATGGGGGCTAATTTGGCTACGACAAATCAGGAAAGAGACCTTGGAGTTATCGTGGACAGTTCTCTGAAAACTTCCACACAGTGTGCAGCAGCAGTCAAAAAGGCAAATAGGATGCTAGGAATTATTAAGAAAGGGATAGAAAATAAGACCCAGAATATCTTACTGCCCCTGTATAAAACTATGGTACGCCCACATCTTGAATACTGTGTACAGATGTGGTCTCCTCACCTCAAAAAAGATATTTTGGCCTTGGAAAGGGTTCAGAAAAGGGCAACTAAAATGATTAGGGGTTTGGAACGGGTCCCCTATGAGGAGAGGCTAAAGAGACTGGGACTTTTCAGTTTAGAAAAGAGGAGACTGAGGGGGGATATGATAGAGGTATATAAAATCATGAGTGGTGTGGAGAGGGCCGATAAAGAGAAGTTATTTATTAGTTCCCTAAATAGAAGAACTAGAGGACACCAAATGAAATTAATGGGTAGCAGGTTTAAAACTAATAAAAGAAAGTTCTTCTTCACACAGCGTGTAGTCAGCCTGTGGAACTCCTTGCCGGAGGAGGCTGTGAAGGCTAGGACTATAATAGAGTTTAAAGAGAAGCTAGATAATTTCATGAAGGTTAGGTCCATAAAAGGCTATTAGCCAGGGGATAAAATGGTGTCCTTGGCCTCTGTTTGTCAGAGGCTGGAGAGGGATGGCAGGAGACAAATCGCTTGATCATTGTCTTCGGTCCACCCTCTCTGGGGCACCTGGTGCTGGCCACTGTCGGCAGACAGGATACTGGGCTAGATGGACCTTTGGTCTGACCCAGTATGGCCATTCTTATGTTCTTATGTTGGTGCACATAACAAATTTCATTCCTCACATGTGTGGGGAAAATTAAAGGGAATTCTGATGCTAAGGGCCCCAGCCCTCAGCTGAGTGCTGAACATTACCCAGCTGGAAACCAGTCTGGCTCCTTGGTGTGTTAACATTGTTAAAATAGATACAAAAATTAATAAAAATGTGTTTAATGAAAACCTTGTAAGTTGTTGTATACATCCATGCCTTTTATAATATCTGTATCCCATGTTAAAAGGTAAGAGATTAAATGTTTGCTCTGTACTTGTAAAAGTGTTTGCTCTGAAACTGTAAATCTCTACAGATGGGAATGAAGCATTACCAAGTGTGAAATATTAGTTTGCCACAGGAAGTGTTATCACCTGCCCAAGAAAAGAAGGCTCATAGATTTTAGACAAATCAGCAGAGGACAGAAGAATTTGATTGCTCTTCCAACACTCATGAAGAAGAGATATGCATGAGGACTCTGGAAGAAGGGAATAAAAATCTGACAGGAAGACTCTGGATCATGATGCTGCTTAGGCTCTGAGGAGCAAGGATTACTAAGCATAAGCAAAAGATCCCTAGTGTTTAGCTGGGGTCCAATAGACTTGTAGAACTTGATCATTGTAGAAGCTTCTGCCATGTTTGAAACCTAAGTCTGTGACTCATTTGTGCATGTATGTTTATTGGTTTTAACCTTGTAAATAACTCACATCTTTTTTTCCCCTCAGTTAATAAATCTGTAGACAATTTATTATAGGCTTCGCTATTACAGTTTTGGTGTGAAATCTAAGACAAAATTGACCTAATGGAAGTGACTGGCTTTTTGAGACATGGGGGGTAACATGAATATTGTGATTTTTTTTTTTATGTTGAAGACCATCTATCACAAATGTAAGCTTGCCTAGGTGGAAAGGTAGGCTGGAAAATCCAAGGGGACTATTTGTGATTCCATATTAAGGCTGTTCTAGTACTTGAGGAGTTCATGGTTGGGTTGGGATGGTGAAGTCTATGTTTAGAATATTCAATCAGTTTGGGGTTTATGCCCTAATTTGTAAGAGTCTGCCCTGAGTTGGGGATGCTTGAACCACGCCAGACAGCTTGACACTTTGCATTTATTATATGGATTTTTTAAAAAAAGTGGAGGTCATCTCTTAGTTCATATGTGACCCATAATAAAAAGGTGTTTCAAAATAAATGTTTATATAAACTCCAAGTAACTTCAGAGGGAATCGTGTGAGTTGATCTAACTACTTACAGCATAACCTCCCTCCATAAAGCACCAGAAATGTGATGATGCTTTATGCCTGAGTGATTTGTTTTTGCTGAATGGATATCACCAACAAAAATGTCAGTGGCTGTCTTGTATGCTACTGGTAAAAAGTGAATGCATTTGCATGATGTTTGTATGTATTTCTGCTTTTCACAAAGCCATAGTAAATAATAGCTTCTGGCTAGACTTCAGTTATGAAGAGCTTGTAATTACATGGCCATTGTTTGAAGGTCATGTTAAAGTTCATTTTCATAAAGCAGCAATACGCCCAGTTGGATATTCCTTGTAAACTCTATAAAGCATCACCAGAGTTCACCTACAAAGAGACTCCGGCATAGAATCATAGAACTAGAAGAACTCCAAGAGGTGAGGAACACCAGGGCCAAGCTCCATCTAGAGCGTCCCTGACAGTTGTTTCTCTAACCTGCTCTTAAAAATCTCGAATGAAAGAGATTTCACAACCTCCTTAGGCAATTTGTTTCAATGGTTAACTGCCCAATGGTTGGGAAGTTTTTCCTAATGCATAGTTTTAACAGCTCTAAATAGAAGAAGTCAGCTAAAACAGTAATTTTCTGGATCCAAGAAAATGATGAGAGATCAAATTGTGATGGATTACTGTAGGGGTCAATTGTGGAAGAAGTCTGTATGTGTGAAGTATAGGGGTGGTGAGGCCTGCATTTCCCTCTTCCCACTCTCTCTTCCCCGTCCCGCCCCCCCCCCCCCTTCCCTACTACTGATGAGCCAGAAGCAAGCCTCTAGGAACATACGCTATTGTAGCAAGAACCAATTGTAGATAAGGGGCGGGAACATAACAATCTTCTTTACCTAAATGTACTGATCATGTAAACAAAGTCAAAGGACAAGCAATACAGCTGAGCCATACTGTAACAAGTGATGAGTAACCCCTGGAAATTTCCAAGCTGCAGAACAAGTATTTAAAGCTGCACCAGAGCACAGCAATTTGGACCTCACTGATGAGCTTTGGGTACCAGCGCCTCGGAAGCTGAGACAATCTCCCACTTCATCTGCAGCCAAAACGGGGTTCCCCAGCTAGCAGAAGGGATGTAAGAATGTCTCTTTTCCTATCATGTTATTCTTTTAGTTAAGGAGCACAGCTGATAGCTGTCAGAAAATAAACTGCTTGTGTTTGACAGATACCTGTGTAGCATGTCTTTGTACTTTGAGAATCCAGTGTCGGACCTGAGATTCACTCTTGCCGGCAACATTTTGCGCAGTGAGCAGGGTTCTCTCGGTACAAATCACTCAGCATGTGGAAGAAGGGGAAGCAGATGGGTGAGGGAGAGAGTAAGGTAGAGCGCCAAATTCTAGGCTGGCCGTGCACATCAGCCTGGGGTTCGGTTCCTCAAATATGGTATGATGTAACGCCTGCCATGTGGTTTGAGGGGGAGCTAGCTGATGGGATCAGTCCCGCTGGTATCCAAAAGGTGCTGGAGGCTTTGGAAGTGCATAAGAAGGATAAGGGGCTGTGTCAGGCTGGATGGCTATTCCTAAGTGCATTCCGCAGTATATGTGAAGAGGAGAAGGAGTAAACTATGTTTTTAGCTTATGTTTATGTTATGCAGACCTGGAAAGCAAATTGGAAAACATTTACTCAAAAGATACTGCTGCAGTCTGGCTGTTATGAAAACCCCTGTACTGAGGAGTTTAAAAAAAATTAGCTGATTGCAAACATTAACATTTGGATTTACCCATGTAAAGGAATCAGAAGGTATGATGGGTAATCGAGGAGCCCACCCTTCTTACTAAATTAGTAAAGGACAAAACCTGTGTCATTGGAAAGGAGCCATTTAGCAGAAAAGCAGGTTCGGGTACAGACCATAAGAAGGAAATAAGCATGTGAAAGGGGGTAAGAAGTCTGGGGCCCTGTGTGGGCATAGTAGAAAGAATAAGAAAAGCAGTAGTACAGGCACTGGAACGTTAAATTACTGGGAACGAGGAAAGTTTTTATTTGAGGGACAATGCAAGTGACTAAGGGTACAAGAAGGTGGGAAGTTGACTCCGTGGGAGTGTGGAAGGAATTAAGCAATTGTTGTAATGTGTTAGAGGAAAATCTGCTATAAAAAAACTCCCTATATTTCTTTGCAGCCTCTTTCCTAAGAAATGTGTAAATAATCCAGGCAAAAAGACAATCTAATTTAAATAGTTAAATATGAACACTTTTATTAAATTTGCTAAATAAAGTAAAGGAGTATTACAAAATATAATGTACCACCCCCATGAGGGTAGGAAAATGTTTTTGTCTTTCAGAACATCAGAAAGAGCTGGTACCAGCTGAAGAGCAACTGAAAAAAAACCTCATGGTTCTACTGCCATGACATAAGTTGTGTTTTGTGTTCTAAGTTTGTCTTGTGGCACATGTATTGCAAACATTGTTGTGTATTGTTTTTTTTAAAATGAAAGGACATTCTAAGTAAAGCAAAAGCGTGAGCTAGGGAAAAAAACTGTTCAGCAAGGGAAAAGGAAAGAAAAAGAATTTGGCCCAATCAAACGGCACCTCTAAAAAACTGAGTGGAAGGATAATAGTTTGGTAATTGATTAAGCTAGTTGAATGCTAAAAATGTCTCCACAGGTGAACAAAACAGGAACTAAAAGGTAAGCATGAGGCCGTTCCTGCTGTAGCTCCTGCTACCCCTATTGGAGCCTGACAGAGGGTATGTCTACACTTGCCCCCTAATTTAAACTAGGGAGGCAAATGAAGCATGCCAAAGTTGCAAATCACGCGCGGGATTTAAATATCCCGCGCTTGATTAGCATATTTGCGGCCGGCTGCCATTTTAAAATGCCAGTCGCCCGATTTAACTTGCCGCGTGTAGACGTGATAGTCCAATTTAAAACCCTTCCCCCGAATTAACTGTTACTCCTCATGCAATTTAAAACCCTTCCCCCGAATTAACTGTTACTCCTCATGCAATGAGGAGTAACAGTTAATTCGGGGGAAGGGTTTTAAATTGGACTATCACGTCTACACGTCCATGCAATGAGGAGTAACAGTTAATTCGGGGGAAGGGTTTTAAATCGGACTACCGTGTGTAGACGCGGTAAGTTAAATTGGGCGACCGGCATATTAAAATGGTGGCCGGCCGCGAATATGTTAATCAAGTGCGGGATATTTAAATCCTGCGCTTGATTTGCAACTTTGGCATGTTTCATTTGCCTCTCTAGTTCGAACTAGGGGGCAAGGCGTGTGCCATGTGAAAAGGAGGACTGGGAGTGAGGTACCACCCCTCCCCTCCACTAGGTTTGCTTTGCTTTAATTGCCACACTAACGAAATATTTAGCTTTTGCAGAACTTGCACACCAACCGTGGAAGGGGCTTGGCTAGAGGTAACAATAAATCTGCAAGTGGAACATCAGAAAATTTGGATAAAAACATATACCAATGCTCACAATAATAGGGAAACTACTAACCTCACTATTGTAGTATCAGCCGATCACCCAGTTACTCTGGTGCCAGGTGCCTGATGCCTTAAAAGGCCTCGAAAATACCTGGAGAAAATCATGGAATTGCATGGGTTCCCCATTAATAATGAAAGACATTCTCAAACCATGCTGTGGTCCTCTTAAGGGGACAGTATTTGCATTTAATGCAACCAGTGTCCAAATCACCTTTAAAAGAGGACAGCTGCATACTGACAACCAAGGAAAATACAAGGTGCTGGGCTACCCCTCATTTAAACACAACTACTTTGCATACTGTAACAACACTGGCATTGAAAGAACCACACAATCCTCTTTATTGGAACTTGAGTGGCATCTCATAGGTAACCAACCAAACACTGAGATCAAGTCATGCATTAATGACACCAGCATTGTGCCTGAGGAAGTCGGGGCTGCCGACTCCGGATGGGGCCTCCCACTTAAAGCACAGACAGAGGTCACCCTGGAAGCATGGAAAATCTTTGTGGCAATGGCCCATGTTGAAGTGCCCTCAGCTGAGAATGATTAACCGAGTTCTCAGGAACAAAGTAAGAATGGGAAAAGCTCTAGGTATCAGCACACAAGGAATTGTAGCAGACCTTTTAGATGGTCGAGTCCACCCAGCCCTTATGAAAGTGGTGAGACTCCCATCTCCCCAATACGCCTCCATCGGAATGGGTAAACAGAGAATCCATGAGAATACACAGGCCGATATGGATGGGCCTTAGCATGATCTTTACCCTTCTAGCACCTGGTGCACAACATGGGCGAGCACCCATGGACATCCTTCACACTCAACCAGTGAGAATGGTGATCTCCCTTCTAGTGTTAAGGCGAGGTCCCGTTACCAGCATAAAAGGAGTGGCATACCCCGAAGTCACGGGAAAGGCACTGTACCCCAGTGAATGTTGTACCCACTCTGACAAGGAGATTCTATGTACATGCCCAAGTTACGCTTTAGTGAATCTGTCTAGGTTTGAAGTGGCTGTTACCAAGAAACTAACGCATGCAGAGTTGATCCAAATAAATGGTACCTACTGGTATGTGACTGCCAGAACCATTCTATTGAGTTAAATGGAAAGCCCTGCCTCTCAACACACCTATCCGGGTGTATGACAGTCCTTTGCAGAGCAATCCTGACCATTGACAGTGTGCGGCTCTAACGTACTCCAACAATGATGGATAACCTAACATGGGATCTGGAATGGCACTATGGCAGTAAGTACCTAGAGGAGGGCCCACTGGCACTGCAGGCAAAGATTGAGGAGTTGGTGGCTGAGGCCCAGAGACGCATTTGGGAAGGCCGACTGAGGTATACTCAGATAGAGGAAACCATGGACCAGGCTAATACCAAGTATTCCAAGGCCCTAAACCAGGCAGTGGAGGTTAAAGCTATAGTCATGGGCAGTGCTATCTCAGGATGGAATACCCCAGGGCTGAATTTAGGTGTTGGTTTGCCAAATTATGTGGAGTGCATTAATTATAACATTCCTACTGGTACTACCAACGATTCCAACGATTCCAGAGTCAGCTAAAAATGTTAAAATTGCTGTATTTTACCTGGTGGGTTAGAGAACCCTAGGTTAAGAGAAGGGAACATAGGAACAAGTATTTAACCCACTGTAGCCAGTAGCTCTTTGATATATAGGTAAAACCTTAAACTATTGGTCTGTGGGTAAGCTGTCCCCCCCAGAAACCTGCTGTTTAGTTGGAGCAAAGAGACAAGGCCTAGCAGGCCTAGCTGAAGTCAAAACAGATAACAGGAAACTTGGAAAAAACAGGCCAGACGCAGAAAAGCAGTCCTGTCTGTTTATAAGTTAGGCAGCACAACACTAAACGGAAAGCCATAATTGGATACCACTATCATGAATTTCACACATACACTCAAGTTTATGTCCCTGCGAGGTGCCCCACAGTCTGCATGGGAAAGAGACACCCAGCTGCCCTTTTAAGGCCAACCACAAACTGTTGCTAAGGAACTAGAAATAGTGCCCCCCCCTTTCACGAGCCTAACTTGCTAATTTACCAAAGACATATTATAAACAATTGCTGCTGTGTATCTTTCTTTGTTTTGTTTTTGCTTTATACCCCCAGACAAGCACCTATGGACCACACCTATCACCTCTGGGAAGACACCGTTACCACTCCTATGCATCCGAATCGGAATATGGGGGCTTGTCCGGGATCCAAGCTTGTGAGCTAATCGGGAGCTGGAGACTGACATCCAAAGAGAGGCATGCTTGCGTAAATGCCCCGGAATGAATGGATGTGTCCTTTTAAACACCACAGTCTGGATCCTTGTAGAATAGAAATTGATACAGTGGGGGAAGTGTGTTATGGATGGTATATTCAATCAGACCACTGTGGTACTCACTAATCATGTGGGGTGCTTGTGTGTGGTATCTACACACCTGTTATCTGGAGTGACCAGACACCCAGTTTACCCCCTGTCCGTGAATGCAGGTGCAATGCCTCTTCCCTAGAAGCTGGCGACCACATTTATGCCAAGCCAGTGTATCAGCAATCTGAGGTTTTGGCTAAAATGTTTTCCCCAATTTGGACTCTTTCCCTCGGGCCAAAATGGCAAACAGTGTGGGATCAGATCCACACCCTTACCAAAATGCAAGAAATAAAACACCAGGTCATCCTCAAATGGATGATTCCCTAATTAAGGGGCATACCTGGGTAAGGTGCAGTGCTCCACCACCCAGGGGTAGAATGTAGGAGTCAACTGCAGAAGAACTCTGTACGTGTGAAGTATAGGGGTGGTGAGGCCTGCATTCTTCCCCCTCTTCCCATTCGCCCCTCCTTTCCCTACTACTAATGAGCCAGAAGCAAGCCTCTCGGAACGTAGGCCATTGTAGCAAGAACCAATTGTAGATAAGGGCGGAAACATAACAATCTTCTTTACCTAAATGTACTGATCATGTAAACAAAGTCAAAGGACAAGCAGTACAGCTGAGCCATACTGTAACAAGCAATGAGTAACTCCTGAAAATTTCCAAGCTGCAGAACAAGGTAGAGACACAGTATTTAAAGCTGCACCAGAGCACAGCAATTTGGACCTCACTGATAGGCTTTGGGTACTGGCACCTCGGAAGCTGAGACAGTCTCCCACTTCATCTGCAGCCGAAATGGGGTTCCCCAGCTAGCAGAAGGGATGTAAGAATGCCTCTTTTCCAGTCATGTTATTCTTTTAGTTAAGGGGCACAGCTGATAGCTGTCAGAAAATAAACTGCTTGTGTTTGACAGGTACCTGTGTAGCATGTCTTTGTACTTTGAGAATCCAGTGTCTGAGACTTACTCTTGCTGGCAACAATTACAAAAAAATATCGCTGTAAAAGACTATTAAGAAGTGCAAGATCTAAATCTGGTAAGAGCAGTAAAAATTTGTCAAACTTCTGGCAATGGACACACTCAACACGTTTTGTCAGACTATCTAGCTAAATAGCAAGATATCCTACAAAAATGGTGACATTCTGGTCATGAATAGCATTGTATGATATGTATATTGGTTGTGTATTAAAAAGTTAAGTCTGTGTGCTAGACATAAGGTCTTAAAATATGTTTTAGAGGTAGTGAATAAACTAGCCTGCCTTAGACAAATGTGAATTTACGCTGCCTTAGACAAATGTGAATTTTAGCTTGCAGGCAGAGGAAAATGAAAATATATTCACATATAAGGTAGGCGCAAGTAGCAAGTGGAGGAGGAAACAGCTTAATAAGCGTATTGGGGGTACACACTGGAGTCTGAATCTTCAGGAGGCCTTCCTGGCTCCTGTGGCAAAGAAAATGGATTTTGGGAAAATACAAGGGGAGCAAAAAGACTTTCTAGTTATCACTGACTCAGGGGACAGAGGAGAATCACCCTCTGATTCTGTGAATGTTGGATCGATCTTCCTGAAGGTCTGGAAATGTTGGTGGCTTTAATGTAAGAGAGAAGGCTGTATGGACAAAGATTGTAACATTCTAAAATTAAGTCTTAGATTGATTTTGTACTCATTCTTTGTTATCTCTGCTTAGTATCACTTAAAACTCTGTTCTTTATTTATAAACTTATTCCTAGTTTTACAATTAACCATCACAGTGCTGTGTTTAAGATAGTGTGTCCTCATCAGGCCAGAAGACTGCTGTGTACATGGTCTCTTTTGGAGGCAGCAAACAATCATTTCTCCATGTGTCCTCAGAAGGATATTGGACAAGGCAGAGAGATGTCTTGAGAGAACTCAGGAAGTGGGGTACACTGAATGTTACCTACAAGACAAGGTCTAGACTGATGGAATTTGTGAGGCAGACAGGATGTAACCCACATGCCTAATATCTTTAAGAGTATACAGAGAGAAGGGTGGGAGAGGAATGGGTTGTCTCTGGGTGACTTGCTAAGGAGATGCATGATTGCTATTCTACACCCATAAGTGTCTGCAACTGGGTGTAGTATTTTGAGGCATGCTCAATAGACGCCATTGAGGGCAAGTAATCATGTCAGCTGCTTTAAGGGGAGGACATGTGACCTGGATTGGGAAAGACTAAGCCACAGGAATAGAAGGCATTTTGCAGCACATTCGTGCTACCATTAACTTTCTAACTATGAAGCCCCAGCACTGTTAATTACAGAAATGGGGAAATAATTTCTTTTGTTTTAGTTATATATCATAATGTTTAATTAAAGCAACATTATTTTAGTCAAATTGTGTTAGCCAGTATGACTTGCCAATTCTTTTCTTTCTTTTTAAATGTGATGATAGGGAAAGATTCATCCATATTTTGCTATACTCAGTCTTGTATTTTTCTTGTGACAGGGTTTTTCACCTATATACATAATAGTGACTGGTTCATGAATTAGTTAGCTGACTAGCTTACTGAGTGATTCCACGGTTCAGCAGAAGAGAAAGAGGCTGCGTGAATTCTGGCTGGAGATTCTGTGAGCCAAAGCAGAGACGCTATTACTGCTGTGCTTTTGACTCGGCAGAATGTACAGAGTTGATGACCAAAGCCTTTAGCTGAGGCTCAGTGAACACAACCTCAGGTTTTAAAATGTTGAGTTCCTTATCACAGCTTTTCTATAGGGACCGACATGTTTAGAATTAATGTATTACTTTTGTTTACATTTATGTACAACTAAAATGATATTTGTGGATTATGAAGTAGCCTTGTTATTTAGAAAAAATTAAGCTAGTCTTATTATGTTTTAGAACTCTAAAATTCTATAAAGTTAGTACTTAATTTTTAAGTTTATTCCTTTTGTTCTTTTTGGGCTCCTTTATGGGGAGTTTGACCCAATGCAATCCTTGCAAAACCTCAGTGTCTGAATTCTGGGCCTCCATGTGCATGAGACAGAAGCTATGTCGAGACTACATCCCTCTTTCGAAAGAGGGATGTAAATTAGACATATCAAAATTGCAAATGAAGCTGGGATTTGAATTTCCCGTGCTTCATTTGCATAATTGCATCATGGTGTTCTTTCGAAAAACCCTATTTCAAAAGTGAAACCACGGTCTAGACGCAGTTCTTTCGAAAAGAAAAGCCTTTTTCGAAAGATCCTGTAAACCTCATTTTTTGAGTATAGGATCTTTTGAAAAAGGCTTTTCTTTTCAAAAGAACCACGTCTCGACAGTGGTTTCACTTTCAAAATAGCATTTTTTGAAAATGCCGTGACATGATTATGCAAATGAAGCACAGGAAATGCAAATCCCGGCTTCATTTGCAATTTTGATATGTCTAATTTACATCTCTCTTTCGAAAGAGGGATGTAGTTTAGACGTACCCAGAGAGGTAACTGTGGCTTATGATTTTTGGTGCTCTGAGAGGAGCATCACAACTTCTTCTACCATATCACTTTGATTTATTTGCTCACTAAATTTTAACTTTAGAATGAGTTTTTTTTCTTTTAGATGAATACTATAGTTAAAGTTATGTTCAAGTACATTTCACATGCTCAGAACTGTCTGAACAATTGTTGTTTTTTGCTGATATTTTCCATGGATCTCAAAATTTCAAAATTGATTGAACTGTTTTCATAGTATGTAAAAGTGAAAGAAAAAAGCCATATTCATATATTTTCCACAGAAGAAGTGTGTCTTTTTTCCCTTGTGTGTGCATGTAAGTCAAATGGTTTCACCTCCTGAGGGCTAGTCTACAGACTAATCTGCAAAACCAGTTAGGCAATTAATCAGTATGAAATATCTGATAAATTGAACTTTTTGGACCCAATCCTGATTTGTGATCCTTACAGACATACTGCATCTGAACAGAGAGCTTTTGAAGACACAGAGGGTACACAGCAGCGTTATTTTGGATTAACTGATGTTATTTCTTAATAAAATGTGTGTCTACACAGCGAGCAATTATTTTAAACAATGTCGAGATGCAGGACTTCTTACTCTGAGTCCTGTAACCCTCATTTCATGAAGACTAAGGGAAGTTGAAGAAAGAGAGTTTTTCCTTTGACTTCCTGCTGCGTAGACAGCACCAAAAGCTGAATTAAGCTATTTCGACTTCAACTACGCAATTGACGTAGCTGAAGTTGCATAGCTTAATTCGACTTTTCCCCTGCTGTGTAGATACACCCTAAGAAACCACATGGGTAATACAGTCCACCCAAATAGATCACAGTGTGGACTCAGAGACTCTACTGCTGTTTATGAAGATTAGAGAAAATCCTGTTTCCACTGAAGTCAATGGATGTTATGTGATATTGATTTGATTGTGAACTTTACTAAGCCCAATAACAATAATTAGTAAAAGTGACAAGGAGTCCTTTAGCACCTTATAGACTAACAGATGTATTGGAGCATAAGCTTTCGTGGGCAAAGATCCACTTTGTCAGATGCATGTCAATGTTTAATAGTGACTATTAAAGCCTGCATATACCAATCATTTCCACATAGTAGTACCACAGCTGCAGTAATCGTTTCAAGTTAGCTTCGTGAGGAGGAGCTGTCTTGTCTCAAATATATGAGTGCTAAGTATTGGTAAATACTGAGGATGAAATCTTGGACTAGTTGAAATCTAAGTATTCTACTATTTTCCTCAATAAGGCCAGGATTTCCCCTTGACTTTTAATGGCGGCCATAGTATTCACTGTAGAATAGTTGCATAGACATTTGACTCAGCAGCCATGGAAGTACATAGTTAAACCTCTAGAGAGCTATTTCCCCCACTTTTTCTTAGCACTAAACAAGCAGACCCCTCCCACATGCCATGAAAATTAAACTGGGTATTTGAATTGTTGTATTTACCAAATTTTATTTTTACGGTTACGTTATATTGCTTAGTGACAGATACTCCGTTGCACTATGTTCCCATGAATCTATGCTGAAGCCAAGCTACTCTAACACTAGCTTACATTGAACATCCTTTGGTAGCGTGGTGTTGGTGTAGTAGTGGGTGCAATGGGAAGAAACGTTTATCCCTTTCCCCATGTTATTCTGTGCACTCCTCAGTCACAACCAATGACCAGGGACACTGTTACAGCTACATTCTCTTTCTTATAAAACCCCACACATGAACTGAAATGAGACTTTTTCTGTCGTCCTGACGTGATTTTATTTTTCTAAGTTGCTTTAACCAAGGTTATTCTACTTTCAGAATGTTCAGGCTCTGGTTCCTTTATGCAGTCACATTGCTAAAGAGAGAGACCACCATCTCTGTGGTCTATAGGAGTGATGATTTCTCTAGTGGCACAAAAGGCTCTTTAAGAAAGAGGCTACATTACGTGTAATTGCTGCTATAAGAAGACTGTACACAGAGCCATGCTTGGCCACCCACACTCTGTTTGGAGCTAGGACATGATTTGTTAGATTACAGCCTTAAGTATTTTGCTTGTTGCATCCAAGAGAGGAATCTATGCAGAAAACAACAAAACGGAAAACAGCATTTTCAGGTTAGAGTAAATTCTTTCAGGCAATGACTTGTCTTTGCCCTCTGTTAAAATGTACCTCTTATTCTGTAAGCTAAGCACCAGAAAAATTAGGGCTTATAGTAATAATGATTTAAAAAGTTCTAAATAGTCTATTTTGATTTCTGCAATCAGATATTGTTGCTATCATTTAGCAGCCCCCAAATCCTGCTACCCGATTCCAAGCACTTTGCTGTAGACATAAGTGTGATCATGAAAGTAGAATACAAATAGGTATTTCAATAAATGGAAACAAATGAGCTTTTCCTTACCAAAGAATTACGGAAAATCAGCCCTTCCTCTGAAGCTAATCCCCCAACCGATAAGGCTGTGAATCTCTCCTCCCTACACGCGCACAGATGGTTTGCAATAGAAAGATGACAAATGAGTTGTGTTTGGCTGGATTAATGGGTATTATCATGTTAATGGATGTTTATGGTACGGTTTGGGAAATCACGTGGTGTGCAAAAGTGTTGGTCTTCCCAGTAGCTCAAGCTTGTGTGTGTATGTATTGTTAACTAACCCTTTATATGTAGTATGTTTTTGGTCTCTTTAATGAGTCACAGCTAAACTGGTTCTGGAGGTACTATCTGCATGCTTAAGATCTTTCATCATGGGTTTTATCTTTTGACATGCAAAATATAAATGGTTCGGATTTTCCTTCCACTGTCTTTGTTAATGCAGCCATCTCATGATCCTGAGTCTAGTTTGTTGCAATCGCTTTTGAAATCTGACATATTGATCAAGAGTTTAGCCTTAGTAACTACTGCACATACATCAATTCTTGTTGATGATGTCAGGTCAGATTTGAAAACAAGATGATCCTATATCCAACTGGGTAACTCCTACCATTTGCATGCGTTGATGCTGGTAACCTATTCTGTTAACAGAGATTTATGTTGCATAATTAAGACAACAGCATTTTGTGCTAACCTGACCAGGACCTGACATACGGTCATCACTAAAGAGAAGTGGGGGTGGGGTGGGGAAGACACAGACTGGTCAATGAATTAAAATTCCTCAAATATTTAAATTTACACACAAATGAATGTGCTTTTGGTCCAGATTTTTTTAAAAAAACAATCTTATTGAAGGCTTTCAACACTACCTGCGTATTTTGGGTAAAGAGGAAAGGAGAGAACTATGTTTCTATAATACTTTCTTTTCTTACTCCATTGCAAGGATCCTTAATTTCCTACTCCACTTCAGCATTATTTCTGCAGACCTTATCCTAAACTGACAGACTTTTTATGTTAACTATATATAACCAAATACATTTATCAGTTTTTCTGTGTGAATTCTTTAAAACTCTAAATGTCTCTAAATGTCTGTTTATATGTGAAAATTTAAAGTTTGAAAATATACTGTTACAGTAAATGCATAGAAACTGCAGTTTGGTTTCGGAAATTTTGCTGAATCTTTCTTTAAAAGATGTAATTCAATACTGTATCTCTCAAGGGAAATAGAAGCAGCTCCCAACAACTGGTACATGTAAAATTATATTGAACAAGGCTCCATAAAAATATTAGAGGGGGCAATTGTAACTTGGCAGGGTGATGAACAAATAACTTTCTTCCGTCTCTAATTTGTGTTTTTCTGAAATTTGGGATTTCAGATTGTCTTACCAGAATAGTGTCATTTTAGATTATGTAGTGCAAAAAGTCTAAAAAGATCTGAAATCATTACTGGAGGGTAATGATGTACTGAAATGGATCTCACCATTTATATAGTATTCTTCCACTATACAATATAAAATAATTTCTTCATGTCTTTTCTTTCTGTAAAAATTCACTATGCGTATGTGGACCTCACAGATGCAGCTTTAATTGAAAGTAATGTCAAAAACACTGTTTTGATCTATTTCCTTTCTTTGACAGTCTCTGTTTTTTGGAATGTGTTGAGTCTATCCGACTCTCCTCTGTTCAGAAATTCATCTGGAAATTTACATATTTTAAAGACTTCATACTCTATAATACAGCTGAGCCTAAAAGTGCAAGCTACACAGAAACTGAGGCGTGAAAGAGAAATTTCTCAATTTCATTCCTTAACTGAAATATAAAAAACAATTCTTTAAAATATGGGTATTGATACACAAGTCTTCTGAATAGGCATGGCAGAGGAATAAAGTTTGCATGATCTGATAACAGAGAGCCTATGTCTGTTTTTTTAAAAAACAATTTTTTTATTTTATGTACATTCATTAATTTACAGTGCTATAATGGAAATGCACAGAATGTTTCATATGTTCTGAAATATATTATATTCAAGAATTCCAATAAATTACATCATATTCTATAGGGTGATAAAGTCTGTTTGTTAAAATGTAATAGGCGTCTTATAGCAAAGTGCTGAATGCCTTGAAAAGACATTTATACCATTAGGAAGTGAAGGTTCTCAGCATCTCTCAGAACTAAAGAAAAAAATGGAAATAAGCTAAACTTCCATAAAGCTTCTACTACTTCAGTTAACAAATGTCATGAAGAGTGATCTTTGAGAGAGGTTGTTAGCTGCAGATAACTTTTCTCTAAATGAATTATGAACTTAAATGAAGGATGAATTGAATCTAAGAGCATTGTATGTGGCCTTATTTCACCCTGTCACATAAAAGTAGAGCCAGTTCTGCAAGCTCTATGCTGAATGCCATGGCCTGCAAACAACTTTCAGATTATATTGTTGTACATCGTGTGGAATGATTCTACATCATCAGGCATTGTCTGGGCTTTTCAGCTTGCATTGACATTATCTTCTTTTATCACTATAACCCTGCTATTGCCAGGTAAAGTAAAGGAGGAGGGGGAGAAGAGGGAGGCTCAGTAGCTGTAAAATTTTAAAGTAGGCAAATATATGTAATAAAGCACCTCTAATAATATCTGGTTTATATAGTCCAGATGTTGGGATTATATATAAAGAGCCCCTGTACATGAAGAATAGGATACATACCTATGACAGCAGCCTACATCAAATTCTGAGGTAAAAGCATTTAGGTCATTTGCAAACTTTGGACAGCTGCAGAGAGAGAAAGAGAGAATCTGTATTCCGTTAAACCTTTTGCTTATCTTATAGTCATGCAAATGGAACTCATAAAGGGTTAAAATGCTTTATTTAACCCACCACTGCTAGTTACCACTACAGCCTCTGTGTGGGGCAGTGGAACTCAGCACCAGTTTTTAGGCCTCAATTCAGCAGCACATCCCATTTCATGAAAGTACTTAAGCATATGCCATTGGCATTAACTCAGACTATAGATGAGCTGACATTGGGCAGGTTAGTAATAAGAAAGGGATGGTCAGGGTCTGTAGCTAGCACTCCAGCCTTGAACTCAGGAGTTCCTGATTCAATTCCCTGCTTCACTAGACTGCCTATGTGACCTTGGTCTCTTTGTGCTTCAGTTCCACATCTGTGAAACAAGGGTAATAGCACATACCTCACAGGTCTATGGAGAAGATAAACACATCAAAGATGGTGAGGCACTGACTAGGGTGACGGACCCCATGTAAGTACCTTGCATAATAGATCAAACCTCTAGTTTCTGAAATTGGAGCGGTTTCTTTGTAGAAAATAGAAGCTAAACCACTTCAGAGAATGTTTTTGTCCAATTCCCTATTCTTTTGCTTTCTCTGATGGTTGGAATGGCAACATTTTATCTCCACCTGTGAACTGTGTAAACAGCTCCCTCAGTGGATCATTCACTAGGCCTGCTGTGTCACAGTGTCAGCATCAGTTCAGCGTAGCAACTGAATGCTTTTTCTTTCAGCAGGGATCTCACTCTTTCTCTGACTCCACTAACCTGTGATATCTCTAGTCTGCTCCTGAACTAAGCTCTCCTACTTACAACACATGTGCTATTGATCCACCACTGGCCACGCTCAACTTCTATAGAAATTACTGTGTTAAAAGAATAGTCATGAATGTAGTACCTTTCTCTGTATGGTATTTGTAGAGATTGTTTTAAAGAATCATCACTTTGGATTTCTCAGCCCATCAAGGTCCAGAAATTAGCATGGGAATAGTAGGGATTCAGTCAGATGATCTGAGATTCACACATGCCTGACGAATCAAAATGATTTTGTTGTCAGTAGTATCATTGGCAACAAGGCATTCTATTATAAGAATAGTTATTGTTACAAACTTGTTTTGTGAACTAGCAATTTTCAGTCCAGCAAGCATTAGTATCCGTATTAATGGTATTGGGCAAATGCGTTCAAATGTATAATTGCTTCACATTTTGCAGAGGATTTTTGGAGTAGATTTTCGTGTTTTATCAGAGGATCACCACAGGGCCATGCCAATGACAACCTATGATGTTTTATATTATTTTTTGACAAAAATGATTTTTAAATTTTTTTTGGTATGAATCCTTCAGGGCTTTTTTTCCCGTTTTCTGTAATATGCTCTTTCCCCTCATATTGTGACAACAACAAATTGTTGTAGAGACTGTTCAAGGTTCTGAGACTTCAGTACCTCCCACTCATGATAGCTCTTGTGAGAGTATGTGTGAGTGAGAGAAAGCAAGTGAGAGAGCTCTGCTTTCAGAGATGGTACTTTTTTCAATGTTTTATTATGTTTAGAAATAGTAGAAATCTTATAACAACATTATATCACTGTTTCATCTGAAGCAAGTTTAGATGTTGTCACAATGATGTACTTTGTAATGGATTTATTATTAAACTGTCTGCATAATGGAGTTGAATGGAGCTGTAACAGTTGAACTCTAATGAAGTTCTAATGCAAGATTGTAAAATTTGAACACAAAGTGGATTTCTCCAGTGACAGATATTTCCCAACTCCCAATGACAAATCAGGTGACTGAATGCAAAAAAAATTGACGGCATGTGTTATGTGTACATCTTTATTATCATTTTCCTATTGCATTCATAATATGGACATAATGTAAAACTGATATATAGCTGATCATCTAATGACCAGCATCTTTCTTAGTAGGTGTCTGTCCTCTTGTCTTATTTGGGAATATACAGTTTAACAAGACATTTGCCATCATTTTCTTAACAGGGATAATAAACAGAACAATTCTGCATAAAAGCTTCCTATCAGCTTCTTTCATGCTTTTTCTTTTCAGAAGGCTGCCTTAGGGTTTAAGCAATTTAGTTGTCTGACCTGCATCCTTTCTCTGCAGTCTGCAGTTCTTTTGTTTAACATTAGTATGTGGGCAAACAGCATTCAGAGCTGTGCAGAGCTTATCAGCCTGTGTTCAGTCAACCAGAACCCCATTCTGTGTATCTAAGAGGGGCCACGTTTAATGCTTCACAGTGGGAGCATCTGCAGTTTCCAAAAATGACTTGTTTATCAGATAAACTCTGTCCTTGCACTGACACATAGTGGATCTTCAATATCATGCACTCCAGTATGAAAATGTGCAAGCAGGGTATGCACAACGCATAATAAGTGAACTTTATGCATAAAGTGTGGTGACATACATACCCTGTAATATCACACAGATTTTCACTGAATATATGTAGTAATTACAGTCCATGGTAATACCCCTGGGAAACTTTTGCATTATCTCTTGAAAAAAGATTACTCTTTCCCACAATATTTGAAACATCCAAGTAAAGTAGTAATGCTTGTTATTTTTACATATTTTTTGTGCCAATTAAAACTAGCGTTAAGGGGGCTGACTTTTAACACCTCAGGCAAGAGATTTAAAGCAAAGGCTGAAACGGAGACAAAACATGGCTCTGCTTAGGTACAGCAGTTCATAAGGTATGCAGGATAACATATGGTTCTTTTCTGAAGCCTCTGCAATAGTGAGGCACAGCTATACTAATACACACAACAATTCAAGAAAATCTTGTCTCTTTCGTGCTGATGTTTTAGAAGAGATTAGTCAGGCTGTTAGATATTAATCACTAAATTATCATTTATGTTTTGTCTATTTTGCATATGCAATACTTGCCTTTAAATATGCAGATTTATTTCAGATATTGTGTTGAGTGAAATAGAAAAAATAAATATATATTTTAGCACTATAAGTAAAGATGATCAGAAGAAGCAGATTAGGGTTAATTTAGTGTCCAGGGTTTTATTCAAAACCCTCCCATCAAGAATGATGAAAATCTCATGAGATCACATGTCTTTGCAATATTTCTGCCCTCGTGGACTGGATTGAGATCTTTTGAGAATAACATTAGCTGTTCTTGTGAGGTTTTGGCTTCAATAGAACCAGAAATTATAACCCTGTCCTTTTTTTGGAACTGACTGCAAGTCAGAACTACATGTGGATATGTTAAGATCCACAGTTTTGATTTGAAACCTTTTCTACCTCACTGAAATTGAAAAATTCATATTCATAATTTCACCTCTGGACCATTTCTAATATGAACAGTTTTATTGTATTAAATTGATCTGAACACATGGTAGTGGCCCAAAAGGAGTCTTATACAATTAACTTTATTGTCTCAATAATTAAGACTTTCATTATAAAAATGAGAATAATATTGAAAATCCACGGATTCATTTTCTACACATACAATAACTTTGCTGAAGTTTCACTCTAGAAACCGAGACTTACACCATAGTAAGAAACACTTATTTCCCCTTCTTTCCTTACATTGTTGTACACTGACTGGCCAACTATTCATGGGGAAATTGTAACTGTTAATGAGGGTTAAAGGGAAGTTCTCCATTAAATGTCATTCAGGTTGAAGACATTTATATCATGAAGTCCATATTCCTCCATACACCTTTCCTTATTCATCCATCTGCTTCCTCTCTCACCCAAAGGAGACTATCCACTGGATCCCTGGCAGCATCTTCTGATTACTTGCTGTTTTCCTGACACTAAATCTATTGTAATATTCCTTGCATGGGCTGCAGAGTTTGGCCTTTTCACCCTGCTGTTTTGGTTGGCTTTAGATGCAGAGAAAAGAATATGAAAAAGGAGAAGGGGGAGGGAGGGAAGTTGAGAATGTTGAAGCTAAAAAAAAAAAGGCAAATGTTTTTAGCGCCTTCATCTAGACATGTGTCCCCTCACTCTGTGACATGGCTGCTCCAATGTTGCCATGGTGAGGATTTCTAATCATCCCTACACATGACAGGCTCCTATTTGTCTGCACTCCCTTGGGTGTAAATTTCCAGGCTTAAAAAAAAAATCCATGTGAGCGTATCATCCGCCGTGCAGATGTTTCACTGCTTTAGAATATCAGGCAGCTGCTTGTGCCACTGTCGACAGCTAATTGGAGACTGCATCGCAGGAACAGAGGCGTAATTATGGCATAAATACACATCCTCTGGTGCATCATTGTATCTCTATTAACAGAAAATTTTAAACAGTGTTCAGAGTGTAATTAGTGTAGTTGATAAAGTTGTAAAACATGTAAATAAGGGAAATAGCAGGTACGTGGCCAATCCACTACCCAGCACTAGGGGATGCAGATTATTGCCTATTTAGAAATAATTAGCAAAGCTGCATTAGCAAAGCCTGTGTCCAACAGAAGCAATGCAAACATTTATTCTAGTAACAGCTCTTTCTGTGCTAGCCATGAAAATCTACTAATATTGGTAATTTAGCCTTCATTACCAGAGGATAAAGCATGAAAAGAGCTCAGACATGAAATATGACAAGTAATATTAATTTTTATTCCAAGGGAAAGGATGCTTTCTTGGGTTGCATGCTGATTTCTCGGCAGGGTCTCAGCAGCTAGTGCAGAGGAGGCGGTGGGAAGCTGGTAGTTGAGAATTCAGGATATGGAGCTGGCTCTCTGCTGGAGGTATACCCTGGAGTAACTATGACAGTGGGCTGATGAGGCATGCTGTGGTTAGTGCCCAGCCAAACCTTGGGTCACAGTTCAAAACAAGCACCGAGGCATTAAACTTCTGTCCTTATAGACCTATGCTGAATTTTGCATCCTCGCTCTATTCCTACTCCAAATGATTTGTAAAATCGCTTTCTTTTCTTGTTTTAAACTGCCCTCCCCAATGTGTCTGATAAAAAACAGCTATGCTGGGCAAGTTGCGATTTGAAGAGGTGTGTGTTCTATTACTTTGCAATTATGTCTTGCACCTTGGAAATGATAGCTTCATCCTTTACAGAATATATCTTAGATTCTGTTGCTAAAAAACATTACACTGTGACCACTAACATACCCGCCAAAATGTTGTTTGCCTTACAAATGTATTTCCTAATGAAGGAAAATGTCATTAGCACCTCAGATATAGACCTGGTGACCAACAGGAGGATCAGAGAGGCTAAATGTTCAGGAAAGGGAGAGGGGTGTACATAACATGCCTCATGGTTTACTTTTTTCTTTGAGGTACAGAGGAATAAATTAAAACTCCATCTTACACTGTCAGCTAAGTTGGGCTGCAGCCTTAACTCTGTGTGTGTGTGTGTCTGTCTGTCTGTCTGTCTGTCTGAGAGGAACAAGAGAATTCTGCTTGACAAGTGCCAGTATTTTAAAAAAGAAGTCTAACAAGGATGCTATCTGTGGCTCAGGCAAATACATTTCCCCACTTAGCTACTGTTTCCTGAGCATTTTAAAAATTCAGTGCTACAACTCTCACCACAGACACTAAAATCCCTCCAAACAATGGTTGAATTTCATGTAATACAATGTGGGATTTTTTTTTTTTTTTTAAAGCTAGAGATGAAGAGGAGCTGGACAAGCTACTATACAAAGTATTAAAATGTAAAATAAGCCTTAGCACTGTGGCGGGGGAAAGCCTTTTGTAGCTCAAGGGTTCATTGTGTGTATTTTATCATCAGTGACTAAATGAAAATAGTGAAAATACTGAAGTTTATTATTTAAGTGGCTTTTTTCCACACTTTGGTGGAGATTTAGTATCTATCCTGACCACCCCACCCCTTTTAGATGAAAGCCAGAATTGAAGAGCTGAACTCATTCAGATTTTTGCCTGCCTTACAGCTAAGCTCAGACAATGGCCCCTTAATCTGTTCTAATATGACCATTCATTTCAGCTCTAGTATGCCCATTTATATAGTAATCATCTATATTTCTGTCTTAAAGAGCTAGGCGGATGGAGGGATGCATATACATTTTATGTTACAATATGTATGTTTTTAAATGCTGCTGTATATGTAGACAATGTATATGTATGTATAGCAACATGGAAAGGAGTTCCAATAGCACTGGCATAACTATACTTCCATTGACGTCAGTAGGAGCATTACTACTGACTTCTCTCAAAGGAGAGAAGCCAACACTGAGCGCTTTTGATAATCCCACTGTGTGGGCTAGGTAAAATATTTGTGTGCGTACAGCCAGATATAAGATATTATTTTGTACTTATATGGGGTGTGACCATACACGTACCTATCTGTGTGACAATTTCATTAGTAGTGTAATAACCAAGCGACAATATTGTGCATTCTGCATACATAGAGTTTCACACACCAGTTTTATCACTGATCTGATGTTTTTCTTAAGTACACATTCTTGGAAAGGGTTAAAACTCATAATCACAAAGGGTTGTTTGTGTACACATTTTTCTGAATCAGAAATTTTGACAGGCATCCTGGATAGCTTTCAGTATTTTGCTGGCCATTACCCATTTGTTAGAAAGGGGTGGCGGGGGGCAGAGGGGAGAGATGCTACTTGATATCAGGAGCAGTTTTTTTCCCACTTTCGTGTTTAAACCTCACACTTTTTTTTTAATAGAAAAAGAAGCAGTCGTTACATCCACAGTGTCAGGGTGGGACCAATGGACACAAACTCTGACCTGCAAACTCTGAGAGAAATATCCTATTCATCTCCATAAAGAGAAAGAGAGGCTGAAATGAGAGAAAAGATATGCAAAGAAAATGCCTTTGTTTGAGACAAAACATGGAAGACATAAAAACGGGGATTACCTACGGTACTTGCCCTCTACCTATTTTTTGGGGGAAGAAACAAATCCAACAAACACTGCAAGGAATGATGCTACCATGTTTCAGTTTGTTCATGATCTTGTATTCGTAACCTTTGTTATCTTAGCTCCCCTAGACACAGAGTTTAATTTTTCTCTGAAGTTATGGCATGTCTAGACTGAAGGGTCTTTGTGGTAAGCAAACTAACATGTATATCCTTGTTCTGTAAAAACAGCAATATGATGAGTTTCTCTAAAGTATGTTGACCTATCCTCTCACTTCTCTTTACTCTGCAGGTGCTTTTCACTGTGCTCTCATAGGTGAAGTGCATGAAAGTGCACAAACAATTAAAAAAATACTTTTTGCTCAGACATGTTCAAAGCTACAGGCGGCCTGTTATCTGTCAACCAGAGTGATCTACATGGGTGAATAGTCAGTCCATGTATATTACATCTTTGTAGTCGTTCATAGGGAGTCTGGACAGGCTACTGGATTGAGCATTGATCTAGAAGTTTGGAGAACAGGGTCCGATTAATTGCTGCATAAATTTAGGCAAGTCAGTTCACCTTTGACTCCATTTCTCAGGCTGTAAAACAGAGATAAAGCACTGAGAGACAATTGAAAAAGTACTTTGAAAGAATGAAGTGTGCAGCTGTTGTTTTTATTATTATTTGGGAGCAGGCCTGTATATCCCACTAAATCTGTTTTGGGGCAACTCAGTAGAGTCCACCATTACAAAAGGAAACCTAGATGTGGGAGAGAAAAGTATTGCTTTCCTTAGTTAAAGAGAAGGTGATTTTCTTCAGGGATCATAGGGAGTTTTCAGCTGTGGACAAACTTTGTGCTTCAATCAGACAAAAGCTTGGAGCATTTGTTACCTTTGATTAGAATAATCTGTTCTTTTTGTACTGAAGGTTTGCCTGATAGCATAAGCCACATCAATATTAAATTTGTAGATGTTAATTCCTTTAATGCATGTGATTAAGACTTGTTTGGTTGGATACTTTTGTGTTGATAAAACCAAAGTCTTTACATGAGAACAATCCTGTGTCATTGCTTTATAGTGTGCAGTACAGTATGATGACATTGAGAGTTAGCGATACATAGACAATTATCAATACTGTCTCCAGTGTATCCATGCCCTCTGATTTTGCTGACATTGCCGGTCTTAGATATACTGCTAGATTTGGATTACCAAATATCAGCAACACACTTTCACTAAAATAGCTATGAAGTGCATTTGTGGCTGTTTGTGCAAATTTTTCAGAAGTTTTATTTGCTGATAAGCAGCAGCTGTTACCATATTATCAATTAGCATTAAATTGGCATCTTTGGGGTCAGTTGGCGCACATAGGAAAAGATCTGCTGTCAATTAAGTTTTACATTACACTGAAAATTTCAGAGGGAATTCACACATTCCTAAAAATGTTAGATTTCCTCTAGGTATGGGTGAAAGCCAACACGTTGTTTGGAGGTAGCCCCACTATATATATATATATATATATATATATATATATACACACCCATACCCCTCTATCTCTTATAATAAAATCTTGCAAAAAAGTATTTGTATTTTGAACCATTGTTGGCTGAGGAACAGCTCTATACCAAATTCTAAAGATAGGAACTAATAGCTCACAGGACTGAGTCGAGACTCCTGGGTTCTGTTCCTGGTTCTGCATCTAACTTGCTGAGCCAACTTGTTCAAGTCACTGAAACTCTCCCGGCCTTAGTTATACCCCTGCCACAAATGGATCCGAGACACAACTTAGTCACAGCTATGTTAATGTTTGTAAAGCACACTGAGCTCCTTAGATTGAAAGGAAAAGTATAAATACAAAGTATTATTATTAAAGTTTCCATAAGTTTATTATATCAAGATCAGTCACCCCTAAGGTTTTATCATGGCTATAAATGGTTCATTTATAAGCATATGATTTAAGTCATCTGTCGCACTGGTGTGTTTATTTTCCTTTATTTCCTGTTGACACAAGATGGTATCTTGATTTAATGATGACTCTAGGACAAAAATATTATCATCTTATTGCTACAGTTACTGTATAGATAAACTTGCTCTTTCCCATGAGTATGCTATATATAGAATAAAAATATGTTTGCGTGTATGTATACGCTTCTTCCCTTCCTGGTCTGGGAGAAATTTCCCATACTTTAAATTGGTAAAACTACCGAAGCAAGTCACATCTCTAAACCAGAAGAAAACTTCTAAGTGTGCCCACTGTATATGTCTATATATGAATCCACTTTTTTAACACATCAAATGGTTGATTTTTTACAAGCTGCAAAGCCTGCTGTATAACACTGAGTTCATCAAAGTGCCATGTGAATGCTTAGTTGCTTGATGTATGCTGTTCTTACTTTCTTATGTTCACTATAACATGCTCAGACTGGTGTATTTATAGAGTCAGAATTAAAACTAGGATTATAGCTAGCCTTTTAAGATCTGTTGTAATAGAAACTCTGTATGACTAGCAGAGTAAAAGATGTATAACTGGCTTAAAAAAAAACTTGGTAGGATGTTTTAAGTGAAGTATTGATATTAAATTTGGCCTGAAAAGGGTTCAGCCTGTCCTAGTACTAGAGCAACTCCACTTTCAGAAGTCTGTTCTATGAGATCTTCTACATTAGGCCAGATGGTATCCTCCTGTTCCTGAATATTTTCTCATATGTGTGCAGTATTAAAAGCAAGACCCCTTTTCAATCACTAAAGGGACTAATATTGTTTTTGGCCAGTATAACAGGTAGTCACATGATATAGTGTGACTAATATACAGAAATTTTCACAGAGACTGAAATTTTACTTGCTGTTAGGACAGGTGATTAAGGTTAGTATGTGACCATTAGTATAGGTTTCACTAGCATAATAATAATCTTACTATTATATAGCTCTTTTCATCTGAAGGCTCCTCAAATGCAATGCAAACTTAACATTGATATGAAAAACTGTACAGTGATCTCTTATACCCTGTCTGCAGTAAAACACAGCAGCTGTTCAATAGCACATAACATCCCCAAACTTTTTAGAACATTCAGTGATGAATGCTTAAAAAACTAGGACCAGATTTGCTGAACTGGGGTGCATTAAAGTAAGCTGCTGAAATTCCAATTTAGGCAGATAAATCCTATATGCTGCCTGTCTTGAAGAGGTTCTTAGCAGTATGCCCCTCTCCCTGCCACCTATAAGAGCTGTAGGATGTTTACTTTGTCAGAAAAACAAAGCTTACATGGCTAACTTTAGGCCAGTGGTCTCCAACCTTTTTAACCACCTGATCACTTTTTCAATTTAAGAGCAATGTAAGATCTACCTCAACCCAAATACCCTTGCCCTGCTTCCTTTCTGCCCCTTCTCTGAGGCCCTGCCCCTGCTCCACCACTTCTCCAAGGCCTCAGCCTGCTCCCTTCATCCCCCATCCTCATTCACTTTCACCAGGCTGGGGTAGTAGGTTGGGGTGCAGGCTCTGGTCTTGGGCTTAAAGGAGTTTGGAGTGTGGGAGGGACTCCGGGCTTAGCCCAGAGTGGGGGATTGGGATCCAGGGGGGGGATTCAAGGTGCTAGCTCTGGGAGTTTGGGTGCAGGGGGACTCACATCTGGGGCAGGAGTAGTGATGTGAGGCGAGAATATTCTCTGAGAATGAGAATATTCTCCAAAAGATTATTTCCCGAGAATTTTTGAGAATTTTCTAATTTTTCATTTCCTCTTGAAATAATATATTGTATTCAACTTTTAGAACACCCTGAATGTTAAAGAGCTTTCTTGATCATTCAAGATAGTTTGAGAATGTTATTGAATGTTCCAGAATGTTATGGAACTTTCTAGAACATTCATGAGTCAGGACTTCTGGCTGTTATGGAACTTTCTGGAAGCATCACAAAAAGTATATAAAGAGGCAATAACACATTATTCTCTTTTGTGAAAGGTGTAATTGTGTTTTCATCAGTATGAAAAGAAGAACTAAGCCTAAAAGTGATGGGTGGGATTATTTCCTTCATAAAACAGTTAAAGACAAAGTGTTATATGAATGTAAGTACTGCAAGGCTGAATATATCAGAAATGCGACAAGGATGAGAAAGCATATTTCCAATTGTTTGAAGACTCCTGCTTACATCAAGGAAAAGGCAACAAAATTCTCAGAGTCCAGAAGCAGATCACCTCAACCATCAACTGCATCAACATCTATAGAACACACTGATACTGCTAGTGAATTTACAGCACCACCTTCCACATCTAGTTCAGCCAAGGTGTCTCGCTCTATAAGTCACTACTTTGATTCTATGAATGAAACTGAAAACAAAGTTTTGGATGATTTTTTTGCATGAGCTATATTCTCATCGGGATTGCCTCTTTCACTGGTTGAAAACGAAGATTGGATTACTTTCATGCAAAAATTAAGACCATCTTACAAGATGCCATCCAGGTACACACTTTCTAACACACTTTTGGAAGCTGAATATCGATGTGTTGATGCTCTTATAAAAACAAAAAGTACTGAAGCCTCTTCTCTTGCACTGTAGTGTGATGCTTGGAGCAACCGAAGAAACGAATCTGTTATAAATTTTATTATATCAACACCCCAACCAGTGTTTTACAAGACAGTGGCAACCGATGTTGAACGCCATACTGCTGAGTATATGGCATTCCGTATGGAAGAAATAATGACAGAGATAGGCACTGAAAAATTTGGTGCCATTGTCTCTGATAATGCTGCAGCAATGGTGGAATCCTTATCAATGCTTAACAAAAAGTACAATCACGTTACTATGTACACTTGTGCTGCTCATACACTAAATTTGTTAATTGGTGACATCGGTAACTTAAAATCTGTTCAAGAAACTGAAGCTACCTGTAAAACTATTGTGAAGGAAATTAACAAATTGCAAGTTTTACGAGCTCATTTTACTGCATTTCAAAAAGAGAAAAATCAAACTTGTGCACTTAATTTGCCATTTAAAACTAGGTGGGGTTCCATTTTATATTGTTTGAAAAGCTTATTGAAATAAAAAAATGTCTTAAAATGCCTTGCTGTCCATGAAGATTTACAGACTAAACTGAGCAAACGTACCAGGAATTCAATTTTGGATGAAGGTGTATTTTGGGTACGGGTCCAAAAAATGCATGCACTGATAAGTCCTGTTGTTAAATGGATTACGCTGCTCGAATCTGACCAGCCAAAAATGAGCAAAGTTCCTGAATGTTTCAGGGAATTAAGCGATCATTTTGATAGGCTACTTCCTGAAAGTCTACTTACCAAACAAGAAAAACAGGATGTAATGAAAAGTTTTGAAAAAAGAAGATATGGCTCTAAAAGACATTCACTCTGCTTCAAATACTCTAGATCCAAAATTCAATGGTGAGTGCCTTACTAGAAACGAACAAATACAAGGAACTGAATTCATCGATAAATTAGTCACAAGAATGTATGGCACTGATCACTCAGCAAAAGTCATTGCAGAGCTTGCAGAGTATCATGCTAAAGAAGGTTTCTTTGGAAAATCATATGTAACAAAATCAGCTGGCTCAGTAGATCCAGTAGCATGGTAGAAAGCTATTTGCTATAGATCAAAATTAGGGAAAGCAGTGATCAACATATTGAATATGCCACCAACAACGGCAGCGGCTGAAAGAAGTTTCAGTACTTATAGTATCATTCATAATGCAGAAAGAAACAAGCTAACACAAGAAAGGGCAGGCAAGCTGACATTCATAGCCCATAATCTAAAGCTTCTTAAAAACCCAAATGATGCTCCGTTGAAATCCCCAAGAGAAAAAAGGAAACAGAACCAGAGAAATGAGGAGGAAGAAATTGATGATGCTGAAGAGAAAGAAGAAGAAGTCGAAGAAGAGGATATGTATGAGGAAGAAGAAGAGATAGAAATATATGGGTCAGATTCAGAAAGTGCAGATTCTGATTAGACTTGTATTCAGTCCAGAAAGTTAAAAATATTTGTATCCTGCAACAGAAGATTTGTAATAAAAGTTCTAGTAATTTAAACCTCTGTCTTTTTTTTTCTTTACTTTCCCGAATTTTCATTTTAACAATTGGAAACTTTCATGATTCTTGAAGTTTTATTAAAGAAAGACATTATTATAAATAGTAAAATTATTTAAAAACTATTTAACAAGTATTTGAGAAAATTCTAAAAAATTCTCGCATTGGAGAATATTCTCAAGAACATTCTCGAGAATATTCTCCGAAAGTTTATTCCCGAGAATTTAACATCACTAGGCAGGAGGTTGGGTGCAGAAGGTTCAGGGCTGGTACAGGGGTTCAGGAGGCAGGCTCTGGCTGGGCACTATTTAACTGAGAGAGCTTCCAGGTGGTGGAGCAGTGGGGTTAAGGCAGGCTTACTCCGACTCTGGCCTTGCACCACTCCTAAAAACAACTGGCATGTACAGCAATGGCTCCATGGTGCCATGTGCTGCCCCTCATCTACTGGCACTGAGCCCACAGCTTCTACTGGCTATAGTTCCCCGTTATTCATCAATGAGAGCTGCAGGAGTGGTGTCTCCAGGCAAGGACAGCATGTAGAGACTCCCTGCTCTGCCTTTCTCAGGGGTTGCAGGGACATGTCAGCTACATCCAGGAGCTGCAATTACCATAGGGATAACGGCTCCAGCCACGACAGGTTAGGCATTTTAAAACTCACTACTCAAAGAATTAAATTTAAGCATAAGAGAGAAATGAAAATTAAGAAATGCACAGACCAGTCAAAAACCACACCTAACACTTTGAAAGCAGTAAAATAAATAACGCCTCTCCCCACCACATATCTGTTGGGTCAGGAGATGAGAGGGAAAGACAGTCTGTGTTTGTGAGAATGACAGAGACACACACACTGTGTGAGAGTGACAGAGATTTGCATTGCCAAGCTCCCTCCATCCTCTTCTCTCTGTATGGAGATGGGGTACAAAAGTGGGGGGGGGAGGGACACCCTGACATCAGCACCCCCTTCTCCCTCCCACATTCTGCACAGCAAGCAGGAGGCTTCCAGGGGGGCAGTTCCAAGGCAGAGGGCAGGAGCAGCATGACAGTGGGTGGAGGTGCAACTGAAGTGCCAGCGCTTGATAGCTTCCTGGCCAAACCAGTCAGGATCACCCATTAGAGGCTCCAAGATCTACTGGTAGATCCCGATCTACTGGTTGGTGACCACCGCTTTAGGTATTCAAGTGTCAAATTCTGCCCAGTTACTGTGAGTGACCATGGATAATAAAGTATCATATTCTTTAAAAGATAATTGATACAATGCAAGTTTGTTTAAATTGAGTGCCCACTCTTGACATATGTAAATAGCTCCTCTTGATGATAAAAATAAGTTTTTGTTCTAGATAAACAGGCTGCAGCTTTATTAAGTAATTCATCTTAAGTAATGTTAATTATCTATCCAGCAATAACTCATCCACTAGCCTGTGCTGTCTGGTGGAGGGTTGCCCTCAGCCTCCATCTCCCTCCATGTGACACTAGTGTTAAGGCTGTGACTCCAATGCCCATCAGTCATACAGGTTATGGGGATTGTCACCTTATGGTACCAGAATTTAGGAGCCCCATCCTTATTGTCTATCATCTTTAGAGACTGCCTTCCCCTAAATTCACTTCCAGGGAAATTAATGTAGAGGAACTAGGCCCCTTATTGATATATTGCCTCTAATTGCAACAGGATGAATTCTACAATCTCACCTACTCTCCGATGGACAAGGCAACCCACCCCCTCCAGCCCACTGTCTAGAATGAACTGGCAATGAGGAGAAAATTCCGTTCCAGTCCCCCAAGGTGGAAGGGTATGATGCCCACAGTAAAGGTCCCAAAGCAGGTCTTACTCTAATCCCACATGGGGTGAGGAAAAGGGGAATCTTCCCTGATGGCACAGAATGGCACCTCCGGTAAGAGCAAGGTCTTATAAGACCACCGTTGAATGCATGGCAACCAAATGATTTACAAAGCACCCTTCTGATCAGACAAGAAGCCTCCCAGATTGCATAGAAGGATGGGAGAAATCAGTGGGTGATACAGTTCTTTAAAAGAGCCAGGGGTTTTCTTTTCCCTGCTGTCCCAGACAAAGCCTCCTCACCTCCTCACCTGCATGAGGAGATAAGTGGAATGGACTGGCACTTCAGGAGATTATTCATTTTAAAAGTTTAGCTGCCTTTTTTCTATCTGCCTAACAATAACTAAAGGACAGAGTCTAATCTCAGAGGGGCATTGGTGTGTGTCTTGAAGAATGTGCTACTATGCAAGAGCATTTTTCAGCATCATCTTTAGTGTTCATTATGCACTGAGTCTTGCCCAATTAGCTCCATGTAAAATTTTACCAATAAAATCCTAGATTATAATCACACCAACATTGTTAGCGACAGTTGCAAAGCAAGGGATGAGTTAGCAATATTTTGTTTTACTGAGCTCATTTCTCTAAAGACAATTCTGTGCTGTTCTTGTTAGCATGTTACATTAAATAGTGAAAATGGCCAGCAATAGATGGTTGGAGTGATATAACATATTTGATCAAATATTTTATAGGAAAAAATGACCTGTAAACATTAAAGAATATTATAGCTGTTTGTGGTACACAAAATATTATCCTAATTATTGAATTAGTTGGAGGTAAGAAGGAAAACAGACCTTAAGCATTAGATGCTGTGACAGCCATGTTTTGCTTCCTGGTAATCTAGGATATTGCTTGATTTTTCAGACAGCATTAAAACCAGACATACTGTAGTTTAAAAAAAAAAAGGCTAATCTGCTATGAAGCATTCTAACAAAGTATCTAAAAGGAGATCATGGAATAACATCTATTGACCTATTTCTAAATTTGTGTTAGAGTTCAGATTTTTGAAAAATTTCAATTACATTCGTGTCCATAGGGGTGTGTAATATTTTGTCCGTATCACATTTTAGCAAGTATTTTATCACCCAGGAGTGCAGTTGTGATTCTTGGAGAATAATAACACACAAGCTTTATTCTCAAGCCTGGGAGACTGTTATCCTGACCTCTGTTTACTGCTATTAAACACTGAAGATTTACTTTGAAGCATTCATTTAAGGAGGTGAGTTATTATTCCTTTGCTTGACCTTAGCCCATGGTATATATATCATGGTGTTCTGTAAGACCATTGTACGCAAGAAAATTAGTTAAAAAATAAGAAAAAGAGAAAAGTGGGGAAGGCAATCATAATTCATATTTATCAAAAGTTATGCCAATTAAGTAATCCATTTATAATCTTATTTTTTTCTAAAAAATACATTTTGCATAGATTTAATTGATCAATGGTACAGGTGGCTTGAAATTAACCCTAATCTTCCATTTAGAATGTTATGCTAGCTATTGCTTATATTTATTACTAGAAAACATGATTCTTAAAAGCATAAAAAATTGTTTTCAAGCTGTTCCCCTAATGAACTGGAAATAGTAATCCTGTCAAATATAATACAGAAATAGTGATATAAGCCTATGGCATCTATTTGTTACTGGAGAACAAAAGCCTTCATCCATTTCCTTTAGAGAATGACATTTTTGTAATTCGCTGCCCATTTCATTTGTTCTAAAAGGACTTCGTAGTTTGACAAATATCCCACAGAAATGGCTTCTGATGCTTGATAGGATAATGTGCAGCCCCTTAGGACAAGGGCAAAGGCAGCAAACTTATCATCCTTTAGTTTAGCTTAGCATGGGTCAGTAACAGTGCCAGGGGTGACAGAAGATGTTAAAGTGTGGGAAGCAAGAACTAAGAGCTGTAGGAGGGTAGTTTTTATAGTTTATCCTTTCTTTTACCATGAAGCTGCAGAGACAGCTTGAATCACATTGTTGATTTGGTTCATTGCACGCCACAATAACTGCTCCAGTAGGAGGAGAAGAAAAAAAACACTTATGGGTCATTCTCACCAATAGTGTGTGACATTTCAGCACTTATCCTAAAAGAGGAGGAAATACATGTTTAATATTTTAGCTTCAAGTTAATATTTTAAAAATGCATTATCCCACTTGGAGGTCTGGTGTGTGAGAAATCTGTGGAATATTGCCATGAGACTGATGGAGGAACAAAGGGTTCAACGTGTTTTGTTGTATTCTGTAACTTGTTCTGAGTCACTTTCTCCAGCAAAGCGAGAAAAGAATAAGCATTGGCTCCTGTGGAGTGTTACATTTAAAAATCAACAAGCTAGACTTTAAAATCATGATGATGACTTTCATTCATCAATAGCTGCAAACCATTTAGAAATGTCATTTTAGAAATGTGTTTAACAGAGTTAATTCTTCCCGAGTAGTAAATTGTTTTCCCTCTGTTATAGATCTTATAAGCTTGGTCCTGATCTTATTAGACATTGTGCAAAGAATTCCCTCTGAGTGCTATTGGAGTGACTGGACATATGAGTAGGATCAGGCCCTTGATTTTTATCTTGGTTGCAAATTGTGGTGAGCGTTATAGTAATCCAATGATTCCTGCAATTCATATTTCAATGTCAAATTGCTAAACATTTGCTCAGAATACTAGAGTGCTAGCTATTGCCCTTCGTTATAGTGCCTTTTAAGAAACATAGGCATTTATATATCCATGCCAAATGCATTTTATTGTTCGGCTAAATGAAACCCACAATCAATCATAATTGGTTTGTATAATGATGAGGGGGTTTGTGAACCACAGGTGGCTCAGTTGGTGAACTGGACTTTGCATTTTGGTTTGCAGGAGTTGGAAGAAAACTAATCTTTGCACATTATTTTGAAGGATTAAATCTGATTAATCCGAGCATCCCCACACTTCCCCACAAATCTGATTAATCCGAGCCTCCTTCCTTATCTCTTCTTTGCCCCTCACCCCCACCTTCTGTTCCAATGTCTAATTTGTTAGTTCATCATTTGTTGTTCATCATTCTTCATTATATTCCTTTGTTATATATGGTCATTCCAGTTCACTTATGATCTGAAGAAGTGGGTCTGCCCCACGAAAGCTCATCACCCTAATAAACTATAATGTTAGTCTTTAAAGTGCTACATATTTTTTCCTTTTGTTTCACCCACAGCAAGGGTACGTCTAGACTACAAGCCTCTTTCGAAAGAGGCTTTTTTGAAAGATACTTTCGAAAAAGCCTCTTTCGAAAGAGAGCGTCTAGACTACAGCCAGTACTTCGAAAAGCAAGCCGCTTTTTCGAAAGAGAGCACCCAGGCAGTCTGGATGCTCTTTTTTGAAAAAGCACACTTTCCATTCAATAGCATCTTTTTTCGAAAGAGTACTTTTGAAAAAAGGCTTTATTCCTCGTAAAAAGAGGTTTACCTCAATCAAAAAAACTGCCACGTTCTTTGATTTACTTTTGAAAGAACATGGCTGCAGTCTAGACACAGTGAAGATTTTTCGAAAAAAGTCTACTTTTTTTGAAAAAATTCTGTAGTCTAGACACATCCCAAGAGACACCTTTCCTCTTGACAACATGGGAAAATTGTAGTCAAATTTTCAAGTTGACTTGAGCACTTAGGATCCTAAGTCACTTAGGATAACAGAATTGAAAACAATTCCTTCTCACTGAACTGCCTCCATCCTGTCTCTTAACTGCACTTTTGAAAATAAGTCTTTTTTAATCACATAGGCCATTGTAAAAATTTTACTCCTTGTCTTCAGGTTGGCTCTGGGGTTTGGTTTTGTGGGAAAACATCCATTGCTCATGTATACAATTGTGACATAAAGTTAAATAATACTCTAGCCTAAATCTCATGGCTCAGAGTGATTGAATTGTGAATATTTTGCAGAGATCCAATAAAAATTTGACTGTGCAGCAAATTACATTTCATTTTGGTTTAAAAGGTTTCCCAATAAACTTTTCCATGCATATTGCCTGACACAGTGAAAGCTGTACATGTTCTTTGACCCCATACGGCCACATCCACTAGAGATTAATTACAGAATTTCTCCTCACTGCATTTGTGACTCTGGTTAAATCAGATCCATTTTACAAAGGAAACTAAACAATTTTATAGTGTTACAACAGATCACATGAATAAATGTGTTGTAAGAGTCAGATTAAACTGATATGAGAGCCTATGAAGGGACTGATTCAGCGCAGAAGGACTGAAAATTTTGACATGGTTTAATGAGCTGTGTGCTAACTCCATCTGAGTAATTAACAGTCTTGACAGTCCTTCTGAACACAGATATCATCTGTAAGAATGTTCAATTCTATGAGTATCAACAGTTTTTGCATTCAAGGTAGATGCAGATCTGGATAGGTGGTGGGTGGTTTTTGTTTGTTTTGTTTTGTTTTTGTTTTTTGGGGTTTTTTTTTGTTAAGTAGTGGCAACTATATTTTTGTATCATTAGTCACTAAGGGCCACATTTTTAGATGTGGTCACTAATTTTTTACTATGCTTGTTTTTTAGTGAGTGCCCAAATTAAGACACCTTGTCACTCTCTTCTAGTGGTGTGAAGGAGTGGCTGCTTCCATTTGGGTTCAGCTTCCCTGAAAACAGGTGCAAGGCATCCTGATATAGGCATTCACAATTCATGGACACTTGTGAAAATATTAGTAATGAAAATACTAAAACATAAAATGCTCAAACAATTAGCTAGGTAAAAATTAAAAATTCTATACCAGTTGCATGATTTATTAGAAAGGATGTGTGTAAATACGTGTATAGCTGATGTGAACAAAGGAACATGAGATAGATATAAGTTAATTAAACTTCCTTTAAAAACTTTTACCCATACTTCCTGGCAGGGCTGTTGGTCCAGTTTAGTTTGACAAGTGCATGTGGTTGGACTGTGAATTTGAAAGTCAGTATGAACACCAGATTCTCTCCCTCAGGCTTGGCAAGAGATCCGGACTGGAAACCAGAGTTTTAACCCACTTCCAGCCTCCACCCAGGAAGTTAGAAGAGGTATGATGAGAAAAGCCACAATAGAGGCACACTTCTTCACAAGCAATGCCATTCTCTAAATGAATGCCCACACTTTCAAAATCTATCAACAGCACTGGACCTCTCCTCATGATTTGTTCCAGGTCAATTTTAACTAGCACCAATGGCCTGAGTAGATTACAGACCACAGAATGTGTGTGAAGACCAAACTGTCTTTATAACTTTAGAAACTTTAACTGGAATCCAGAGTCTCAATCCACTTTCAAGGAAACTAGAAGCTATATAGAGGCAGCCACTCTCACCAGGTATTGCCATGCTCATGACCAGTGCCCAGGCATCCCACTGGACCACACTGCCCAATCCCACTGGAAACTGCCCAAGTTGCAACCTGTGTAATTTATACCCCACAAAGCTAGACCCTCCTGGATGCTCTATGAACAGTGAAAAAGCCCACACAGGAGCTTACCAATTTTGCTATGTGGGAAAAATCCCTTCAAGCCCCCAGAGCTGGCAATCTAGGCCCAGGCATCAACAGAGACACAGTAACTAGATGATTGTGGAAAGGAGGGGCTGACACAGGGAGCCCCTAGAATACTCCCCTTGGCAGACCACTGTATTAACTTCCCTCATGCCCTCCACCACCACCACATGGGAGCTACGCTCCCAGCTACAACCTCATCCGTCTTTGGCAGCAGCACTGGGCTGGGCAGACCCCAGAGCTGTGGTCCTTAACACTGTGTGAAGTAAGTGGGGAGAGTGAAATGAGCAGGAGTATTGGTTCTAGACTCTGAAAACAAAGGGAGGAGAAAATGGGAAAGGAAAAGAGAGCAAGGGGAATGTTGAACTCTAACTTAACTGCTTCCACTTGAGATCATTTTCTTCCTGTCCCACACCCCAGAAAGTGCCCCCACTTGCTTCCAGCCCTCTCCGCGTGTGCCCTGGCATGCAAAGTGAGCATTTCCCCAAGATGCCAGGGAAGAGGTAAGGACCAGACATTGTTGGAGGATTTCTACCACACTCAAATATATGTGCTGTAAGTGGGACCTGTGGAAGGCTTATTACGCCCAGGACAGAACCTACTTCTCCTCCAAGCAGCTAGTAAAAGCTTCAAGATTGATCTCTGAAAGCTCTGAAGCAAAATACCTAGTCACCAGTTTCAATATCAACAGGTGGTGGGGGTGGAATATGGGTGGAGATGAAATTTCTGTGAATTGGCACTCTCCCTCTCTGGCTTCCTTAAGGAGTTTTAAGTTCAGCTCATTTTCAAATCCCACTTCATAACAGCAGCCTGTTGAGCATTTATTACCTTATTCTGCTGTGTAAAGTACCACATTCCTTTGTGGTACTAAGTAAGGGTATGTCTAGACTACATGGCTCCGTCGACGGAGCCATGTAGATGAGTTTACTAGACATAGGAAAATGAAGTGGCGATTTAAATAATCGCCGCTTCATTTACATCAAAATGGCCACCGCGCTGTGCCGATCAGCTGTTTGGCGGCACAGCACGGTAGTCTGGACGCACCGCGGTCGACTGCTCTGGTAAACTTCATTTCACGAGGCATAACGGAGCAGTCGACAGGGCCTTCCCTTGTCAACCGCGGCGCGTCCAGACTACCACGCTGTGCCGCTAAACAGCTGATCGGCACAGCACGGTGGCCATTTTGGTGTAAATGAAGTGGCGATTATTTAAATCGCCGCTTCATTTTCCTATGTCTAGTAAACTCATCTACATGGCTCCGTCGACGGAGCCATGTAGTCTAGACATACCCTAAGTGTGTAGTGATTATCTGGGAGGAGGCAGAAGAAACAGAATCTCACATTTTTTCCTTTTAATACAGTAGGCACATTAGACTCCATGTGTTAACTGGCAGGCCCCTGAGAGCAGAAAATTTGGCGGGAGCAGCAGTTTGAACCATCCACAGTCCTTTCTGCATGAAGGATGAGGGGGTAAGTGCAGCCTCCTACAATACCAAAAGTGAGCTGGGCTCCCCTGGAGGGAGAGTAGAAACAGCCCAGGTTGTAAATTCATTAGTTCAGTGATTTACTGGGCAGCCTTCTCTAGATTAGCTCCACAGAAGCCCAATCTAGAATTTAAAGCTACCTCCCCAAGCAGAAACTCTTAGGAAGTTGGCAACATTGCTATCTTCTACCAGGCTGAATCTTTCCTTCTGATACAGCTTCCCTTCGGGTTTAACAGTGTGTCTCTGGGTGTGAACGTGACCCACTATCTTATTTAAAACACTTGGCTTTCCGATACTTTAATATTAAAGTGTTCCTCATGGCATCACTACACACTGAAATTCATCTTTTTCTAAGAGTGCATTTGTTCTATGGAAGAAACAGTCCTTTTATTTTTAAGTTAAAATTCCCAGATGATTGTATTCATATATCATGCAAATCTTTACATGTTGATGGATATAACTTTTCTACTTAACAGATCTTATTCCTGGCTATGCTTGTCACCGGTTTAAGCAATCCATGTGTAATTGATTTATCCAGTAAAAAAGATAACATTTGCTTTAAGCTCCTCTGATAGCTTTACAGCCTTTACATTAGCAGAAATACTTCCATCTCCACTGTCATTCTTGTAAAATATAATTATGATGTATCCATCACAGGTTTAAAAAAAACCTCAGAGATTGTGGGAGACAATGCTAATTTTCCCCTGAGTTCAGCACTGCATGAGTGTCATATTATCCAGCTCTGACTATATGGGCCGACCAATCAGTGCTCCCATCTATGGACTTGGGTTATCCAAAGCCCACATTTTCTAGTAGGACTTGAGGTTTTTCTGATTCAGAAGTAAACACAGTTATGTT
This sequence comes from Pelochelys cantorii, assembly GCA_032595735.1. Lineage (NCBI taxonomy): Eukaryota > Metazoa > Chordata > Testudines > Trionychidae > Pelochelys > Pelochelys cantorii. The sequence continues at coordinate 72,434,190 of CM064328.1, forward strand.
CTTGCAGGTAAATAGAATTGCAAACTTCTCTTCCATTGCATCAGATAGCTCTATAAAATAAAAAAAATCATTGAAACTTTTTTCAGGATCTGAGGTTGAAAAATACAAGAACAGCTGAAGGAAAAATCAGCTTTTGCCTGGAAAGGATATTCAAATACAAAATAGGGCTGATGGGTGTGGGAATTTAAGTGTGCCAAATAGACAGGACCTCAGAAGACATTGGGTGGCCTCTATTTTCCTGTCTGTGCTCTGTAGTGTAATCAGTAGACCTGCCTGTGTTCATGTCCTTTAGTACCAACTGCTCATCAGCAGGAAGGAAAGCCTAAATGGTGGAATTCTAATAGGTTTTGATTGTTATGTCTTGATGATTATTACTTGCAGATCCATAAAAAGACTTTCCTCATTTAACATTTACACACAAATAAAATGTTCACTTTCCAAGGTGAAACAGAAGTCTGTTAGGCTTTTTAGTTCCAACATAGGTGAGGCTTTAATTGGCAACCCACAAACTGTACATCAGCTAAGTAGCACTCTGAAGTGTGACATTAAAGGAGTCAAGGAAACTCTCCCTTTCCAGCTGAGCGTAACAAGCCTAATGTGAATTCACCTAACTGAGAGAGACCTTCCTCAGCAACAGTGTAACAGGCCACTTGCCTCTTGAGCACCCACTCCAGGGTAGTGGTCACTCTGTATCTTCCTGCCTCTGTTCCTCCTCTTACTACTGCCAAAGGTAATTCGATTACTCTCTTTGTAAGAGTCCAATTTGCTTAATCCTGTGGGTAGGGTACACACACACTGGCCTTCCAGGCCCTACCTCCAGTTCAGTAAATCTCTCCCTTTGCAAATTTAATATAATCAAAGTAAGAGTGAATGAGGATTTAGAGTGGTTATCTCACTATAAAGGCAATTTTCCCTCTCTTGCTATTCACACCTCCTCATCAACTGCTGTGAGTGAGTCACATCCATCCTGACTGAATTGTCCTCATTAACACTGGTCCTGCACTTGATAAGTAACTCCCTTTTTTTGTTGTACTAGTACATATAATTTATAAAATATCCCTGCCTCTGTAACTTCCACTGCAATTTATCTGAAGTGGGTTTTACCCACAAAAGTTTATGCACTTAAATTGCAGCAAGGGAGGTTTAGGTTAGTGTGACGAGGCGGGCCACCTCCACCCTCCGGAGACAGACCTGCCCCCTCACTGACCCCGCAGGTCGCACTCACGCTCCTGGGGGCGGCCCGGGAAGTGCTAGCGGCATGTGGCCCCTGCACCGCTGCCGCCTTTCAGCTGAGAGGCAGGGGGAAGGAGCGGGGTCGAAACAGGACCCCAGCCAACGCGCCGGGGAGGGGGCAGGGCAGCAGATATGACGTACGCAGCAGCGGACATCAGGTGATGGGGGACTCAGGCATGGGATATTTAAACCTGGGGGCAGGACCCGGAAGGGAGGGAGGGGAGAAGCTGCGAGAGGCAGCGGAGACTTGGGGGCAGGCGCGCCGGGAGGGTTAGCCCCGGATCAAAAGTCGGGCCCAAGGGGCGGGGCGAAAGGCGGTAGGGAGAAAGATGGCGGGATAGGAAGTAGCCCAGGGCGGGGCGCGGAGCCGGTGAGCCAGTGAGTTTCGGGCATTAGCCCCACTGGCTGGGTAGGTTCCCGCGAAACCTGTCCTTAGGACCCTGGGCTGGGGCCCATGAGAGAGGGCGGGCCCGGGCCCCCCTACCCCCCGGTCCAGAACACCAGGTGAACTATGTGTTGGGCGGCGAGATAAAGTCAGCAAAGACTGTTAAGGACCCAATTCGGGTAGTGAGAACACGGGGGGGGGGGGGGTTGTAAGCACACAGTGGTCGGCTGGGGTGGACCCTCCACTTGTACAGTTGGACATTAGGAAAATCTTCCTAAATGTCAGGGTGGTTAAACACTGGAATAAATTGCATAGGGAGGTTGTAGAATCTCCATCTCTGGAGATATGTAAGAGCAGGTTGGTTAGACATCTATCAGGGATGATCTGGACTGTACTGGATCTAGCACAGGGCACTGGACTTGATGATCTCTCAAGGTCCCTTCAAGTTCTAGAATTCTATGATTCTAGGTTTATGACCTAATACATCCATTAGTCTCTAAGATGATACAGAACTGCTCGTTGTTCTCCCTTCTTAGGTAAGGAGTGGCCAGTCTTCCTTCCCAGAGCTGAGTCCTAGTTCACTGTCACTCCCAGGCTTTACTGGGCTAGTGTTCAGGATCTTTTCTGAGCTTTCCCCTTCTTCATATTTTCCTGCTGTCTTTTATAGGCAAATCAGCTTCCCTCCATCAGGCTCTATCCAGGTGTTAATGGGGCATGGGTGGATCAGAACAGTTCCTTCAGTAATCAGGCTTGGCTGGTTCCAGTCCTCCAGCACCTTGCAGGATCAAGCGCTAAGTGAACACCTCAGGGGCAATCACTTGAAACAAAATTCCATTGTGTTCCAGATTACCAACACTTCAGTTGGTTTTTTCCACTTAATGCTCTGTGATTGGATTCTGGTTTTACTTGCTTGGTGGGTATGTGTGCAGAGTGGGGACGATGGCAAGTAAGAAGTCTGTTGTGGTATTCCAATCATGTGCCAAGAATAATTGTTTGCTGCTTAAGAGAAATCCAATTCCAGATAAAACACCTTTTTGGTCCCCCTCTGTCATTTTATTTTATTTTATATATTTTAATTTGAGCTTTCCATTTTTGTGTGAGATTTGGACTAGAGGAAACTGCATATTGCAAAGGAAAGTGAATATTTCTCAAATCCAGAATGTTGAGGGACAGAGAGAAAATACAAGCAAGCTGAATAAATTGATTATGCAGAATGCAAAAATACTGAATGGTTAGGATTGGTGTGGCAGAACTGTGGTCCATAAAATTTAGATCCCACCCTAGATGTGTCTCATATCCGTGTCTGTTTGAGATGGATTATAAGGCAAAACACATTTCATTTTCTTAGCATAAATGTTTCTAATAAAAAATACTTGGCAAAGTTAGTGGGTTGGAGTAAGAAAGGCACTGGTAGTTTGGATTTGGATTTTTGTTTGTTTTAATATTTTTGACAAAACTATAGATAAATTTGTTGCTTGTTGGAACATTAATATGTATAATTTGATATTTATTTTAAATCTAAGCCTTTGCTTTTCTTCAATTGAAAGGGTATCAACTTGATACATTTTAACTGCCAAAAGAACTTCTGAGGCAAAAAAATTCTGTATGATTGTTTAAAATACATAAATGTGGATTTGATTTTAATTTACAATCATTCTAAAATAATAACACTGGATTTCTATAGTTCTTTTCTATAGTTGTTTGCAAAAAATTAAAACTCATAATGCTATTGGGGAAATTGTATTACTGTATTTTTGCTACCATTGTGCTACTGCTCACCATTTTGAACTCTCTGTGGGCCTCAAGAAGACAGAGGCTACATCCCAGTCTGTCTAGAAAGAGTCCAGCACTCCAATGATCACTGCTGCTGATACTGTCCCCAAGACTATTGATAAGTTTCACTACCTTGGAAGCATACTGTCCTCCAGCATAAACACTGATGTCGATGTATGTACTCAACTAGCTAAAGCCAATGTTGACTTTGGAAGATTGACCAAGTGCTTGTAGAATGACCATGGTGTTAAACTTCATATAAAGGGAATAGTTTATTAGGCAGTTGTCCTGAATATCCCACTGTATGGTTTAGCGTCATGGACCATATATCACTGTCATGTTTTGAAATTTGATCAATTCCATATGCGCTGCCTCATGACAAAATTCCTAATGTGGATGTCCTTAAACTGTGTCGTGTCATGAGCTTGGAAGCGATGTTTATGAACAAAGAGTTTTGCTGGATTGGTCATATTATGAGGATGGATGATACATGGATACTGAAGATGGTCTTCTATGGCCAGCTTGTTCATGGAAAGCCCTCTATTGGTGGTCAGTATAAGCAGATTGTTCAGAGAGAGAATACGGACTGATGGCAGAATAAACTCTCAATGAGCTGGACTGGCAACAGCAATGCTGATGGAACTGATCCTGGATGGTAGACATGAGTTAAGCCTCCTTTCCTGAGACATTGACTCACTCAGTCAGGAGGAAGTGAACCCTGATCTGAATCCAAAGCCATGCCCTTAAGTGAGATCAGACCAGGCAGCTGCCACAGGAGAAGCCAGGACTTGTGAGGGGAAAGTCCACCCCAAATGCTTAGGCTACACTGATTCATGGTGAGGCCATCAAAGAGGTGGACTCTGAGCATCGAACACATATTAAGATGGTGAGGAAGAACAGGTGAACAGACTTCTTGCAAGTCAACATGGGATTTCTTAAATTTATCAACATAATCACTTTTAATTTCTGATATTCTCTCATTTGTGTTCTCCTTCCTATCTATTAAGACTCTTTTGTCCCAAAACAAGAATGCCTGTGAGTGGGGAAGAACCATGTGACAATATGATCAGAAAAAGCTGTATTTTTTTTAAATTAATTTGGCAGAACAGGAATACCAGTGAGACACTTGATGTGCATATGAGTCATTATTCTGAACCTGGTCTTGTTTTTGCTAATGCTACTGGATGGAAGGGTTATAAATAAAAAGGCAAGGCCACTGTGTAAATGCAAATATATTGTGTTAAGGGATTGTGTTAAAACAAGATAGTGACCTAACCACATTAAAATAGACATTTTGTGCTTAACTAAGTAGTCTAGAATAACGACTATCAAAACTGAGAATTGTTGGTATTTAACTTTTTTTTGTTACAATTTGGAACAAAGAAAAATATTTTCAAAATTTTCCTGTAAAGTGAAAAATCAGAAAAAAAGTTTTAAAAATTTAATGTTGGAAGAAATTCACTTTGAAACTGAATTTTCATTTCCAACTTATTTTGTTTTATATTTTTGAAATGCAGGAATAATTTCAGTAGTTGCAGTGCATAATCTGATATATCATAGCATGGCATATTATACACTAGTGCTACTGATATATCATATGACACAATATAATTGAAATATTCTGGTATTTTGTTTAATTTTTTTTTAAAACCATTAAGGGTAACTAATTCTTAGCTCAGACTAAAACATCTCATCTTATTTTCTAGATCAAATTGTCTCCTGTTTGTGTGGTAAAGAAACAATTTCATACTTTGAACAAGAAAAGAAGGTATGCTCTCAGTAAATCTCCTCACTAATCAGAGAAGTAGCTATTTTCAGTATCCTAGAAAAATTATTGTAGGCTAAAATTAGGATGGATATTCTACAGCATTATGTACTGCCACGGGTGCTAGCCAGAGCAATTTAGGTAAAATAGTCTAGAACTACCTATACATTTTGATGCTGCATTCTGCTATTTTGTTTGTAATGTACTTTAAAAAACACACACATGGAAGCTGCTATTACTGCTCTGAATATTGCCTGCCATGTTAAAAATACTTGACACTCAAGATTTCAAAATATTTGCACTTTTTTATTCCATTCTCTCATTCTTTGAACTGCTGCTGTAGCAAATTTCCTGCATTGCTAACACCAGAAATGACATGCTAAGAAGGCCTCTACATTGCTTTTACTTCTGCCTAACTGTCAGCCGGTGGTCAGGGCAGTGAGTGGTGTGTGTGAGCTATACACCCGAGACTTTAACTGCTAGGAGTGGGGTCCCTTAGCAGTGGGCAACCTGGAGGAGGTTGACGGGTGCCCCAAAGAGTTTAACGTCCGTGTCTTTACTGCTAGGATCGGGATCCTTTGCAGTGGGCAGCCAACAGGCTGACAGACGCCCCAGAGTTTAACAGGGAGAGCTTTACACCTCAGACTTTGACTGCTAGGACACAAAGTCCCGTCGCAGTGGGCAGCCTGGGGAGGCTGAGAGGTGCCCCAACGGATCTGTCCCCTGGAAGCGACACGATCCAACGCTCAAGCTCTCCCTATATCTGTCCCTTATGACCAGCTGGAGTTCTTTTGTTTGTGTTCGGTTCGGGTACAGCAGCACGGGTTCAAGTCAGAAACTCAAACCACACTTGCTTATTTGTAGGAGAAAGAAAAGAAAGAAGAAAGAAAACTTGGTTCAATATATATATTTAAACTTATAAAGTGAATGAGGGCACAATCTTATTTTTCTTGTTTACAATAGAAGTGAAACAGGTTGATTAGAGAAACTTATAATAGAGTAACTAAATTAAAGTGTACACATAAGAAACACATTGCAGGTATAATTCTCACCCCTGCGTTCCAGACTTGGCGTGGCCAGCGTCTTTCTCTCAATCCCTCGGGAAGAAGTAGGGCGAGGCTGGGCGTCCCACAGACCTCGGGAGACAACATATACCTGCCAGCAGGTATAGATTGGAGCTCAAATGAGGTGGGCTACTAAACCCCTCTTTATACCCCTTGGGTCACGTAGGCTTCTTCCTGGTCTCAGGTGGCCAATTAGGAAAAATGGCTTTGAATGCCAAGTTTCCCACGGAAGGGTGCAAAGCATAATTCACACCTGGGAAAATGCAGACAATGGGCACTCTAGTATGTGATGGGCGAAGATTCCTCTCCTGGGACAGTGTAGGCGTGTCAATAACTGGTGCTAGCCATCAGGGCAGCAGGAGGCCCTGGGTCGTCAGCTAGCCCATTTACTGTCTGGTTTCTGTTTATTAGAGTCAGGGACAAGCAGCACACCTGCATTCCCAGGGCATCAAAGGCTGACTGCCTTTCTCTTGCTCTCTGGGGGGTGGGGGGGAAACAAGATGGGGTTCATGTCTGGCTACATTCCACCCCCTTGACACGCCTCACTATGTCCCAGAACGCAAGATGGCGGCGATGCCAGCGCCTTTTGCCCTCCTTGGAGGAAGCTAAAATCGCCCTATCGGCAGGGTCTGATCAGATAATTTTGGATCAAGGGATTGATTAGGATCGCTTCCCAATGCCATATATTGGACTTGTGCAGAGGAGGTAGCAGTGTACACCAAACGCTTAACAATACATAGAAGCATGCAACAAGCAATTACAACAAGGAAAATGGTTAATATAGTATTTACAATAGAGTGAAGGAATGGAGTTAACGAAAATCCTAGGTGTTGGGCTAGCCAATCTAGCCATGAGGCTTTTCCCTCCTCAGTTACAGCGTGTAGCACCTTAACAGTGCCCTTTATAGTGAATGCATCCTGTTTAATTTGTAAGCAGCAAGAATGGTTAATTATCGCACATACTCCCCCCTGCTGGGCTAAAACTGCGTCTAAGGCTATTCACTAATGCCTTCTCCAGCTCATCTACTCCAAGCCCGGGCAGGAATGCACAGGTGAACTGGTGAAAAATCTGTAGAGTGTTCTATAAGGGGGTTCAGGGTGAATCGCCTTGGCATCCGGTGCAGGAAACTTCCAAGGTTAGTTATACCAGGAGCCATAATGTGGGGGTGTACAGTGAGTCCCCCAGGGGCAGCATGCCCAGTGAGCAGTGCCCTATTTAATTCAGTGGCAGATACTTGTTGGCTTTCTGCCTGCAAATGAAAAAGAGTCCTGGCTCTTTCTTCAGAATAGGGGAGTAAGGTCCCTTATACCACCCTGTTCCAGTGGGTCCTTTCTTTGGGGTATGGTGGGTAGCACAGTAACTATCATTAGCGGCTGTGCAATGCAAGGCAAACAGCAAGTCCTGTAGGACCTGATCCGCTGTAAAAAGCTCTGCCCTAGCACACTGGTTTGGGAGTAGGGTGTTACTGGTTACCAGTGTGGGGTTGTATATTTGACCGGTGTTAGGAATAATGAATAATGACTGATTGTACCAGGCTTTTCCTTCCAGGTATTGGCTGAAGTTTAGGGGAATAATGGTAACATTGCTAGATAGTGGTGTGCCACCTTGGGAGATGTTATATCCCCAGCACCTTAAGGGTTTTTGGTGGGTTGCTCTGGGATAGACATCCCAGACTTTTAACCTTTCATTAAAACTTACAGTGTGGGCACACTGCTGGTCCCCTAACCACCCGAGGTGGGGTCCAGTACCATTTTTGTTCTCAAAGCAGATGGGGTACACTTCCCTGGAGCTTCCTGTTACATACTCCAGAGTTTGACCCCATAGTGTAGGTTGCCATTGTCTATGCCACCCCCAAGTTCCCTTCCCAGAGTCATTTAAAAGTTTGTAGCTGCTGGAGCTGCTGTCATCAAACCAGGCTGGTCCCCACTTGAAAACGTCGCTCTTGTTCCACCAGTCATTCAAGTTTAAAGGGACAAATTCAACTCCCAGTCCTGTGGAAGAATTTAACAGGGTGCATATCCAACAGTCCGTGGCGCCAGTTTGGATGGCATTCTGGAAAGGGTATCTGGGAACAGCGGAGGCTGCTGTGGCCACAAGGAACGTTACAACAAGTCCAAACATCATGCTGTCGCTTGGATCGGGGTCTGCCACACAACCAAGTTTGATTCTAAAAGAAAACATAAAGTCAACCGGTCTTGGATACAATCCAAGCCTCAGAAATAGTTATTGGCATCTTGTTGGGGTTTGCAATAATCCAAACGCCCTTGTCTTTATAAGACTGAAGTACACAGGTATGTGTGCCCAGGCTGGGGTGTTTGACTACAACAGTATCCCCAGGGGCATATTTGGAGTCCTTATCTGATTGTATTACTTGGGGTGTTGGGACAAGTGCTGTTAAGTGGTTTAGTCCCATGATGGTTGACAACCCCATTGCTAATCGGGTCGGGTAGGCAAAGCCAATTCCCGAGACAATCTCTACTCCAGTCAAAACATATTTCCTTCTCTGTCTGGTGGAGGGTAATGGGCCAATGTAATCAATTCGCCAGTTTGCCTATTACCAGTTTAGCAAGGAGGGTGGCCTTGTTCACTAAGCCTCATACCTCCTGGTCCTTTTCTTAAGCATATTCCTGAAAAATCTAAGAGTTGCTTTAACTCTCAGTACCCATCCTTAAGGGAATCTAGCTCTGTCTGGGTACTGAGGGACATGCATTTCTACCTCTCCACTTCTGCAGCAGAGGCTTCTACATTTTTGCAGCTTCATATTTGCAATCTTATATTCAGTCAATTTGAGGAACACCTCATTACAGGTTTTCCATAGAAGTCAAGCTGCAGCTGCTTCCCCCTTCATTGGGGCCAAGGGTTTACATATCCACAAGTAGTTAGCCAATTTGTCTTCTAGGTCTGAAATTGTATGGACAGCAGCTAACACTAGATCAGACCAAGGGCTATGCCCAAACTTTTGCAAGATTTTGTTCAAAAGGGGCAACATCTTTTACAAATGCCAATTTCTCAGTCTCCTCTCTTGGAGCCTTCTTAAAAAGACTGCTTACATTTAAACATTTTCTAGTATACCCAACCTCCTATTGGGACTAAAATAGCAATACCAATACCTCCTTTTTTTTCTTTCTTTCTGGGGATAAGGCAACACGTCACATTTATTGAACATACATAGATCAATCAATACTTATCATATGCATATGATACATTACACTCGTACTCTCACACACCCACAAGCACACTCCATCTTCTTGTTACCAAAGGTTGCTCCCCCTTCTGTATCTGTTCTCACATTTAGCATTGTGCAAACATAAATCCTTTTAGATTCTCACTTTTATGTTTGACTTTCTGGAGGGCTACAGTTTGAGCTTTCTGATCTCAGGTAGTTTGCTGATCAAACTTAGCCATTACCTGCAAAGCTTCTTTGTGCTGCCAGCTAGGGCATTTGCATCACAAAGGAAATTACAACCTGTTGTGGCTCCTGGAGCCTCCACAGCATTTTAATTTGTTTGCAGTTTTTACCCCTTCTACAATATACATGGCATGTCACAGGAAAATGTGCAGTCTTTGTTTATAACACTACTTAGCCACATTAAACTTTGCATAGGGTGTAACTCTTTCTTTATGCTTACAGTTTTCCTGTACTTTCATTAAACAACTTGGACTGAAATGGTCTTACTGAAAGTAAACCAAACCAATTTGTTTTAAACCTACAAAACAAGATTACTGGACCTTGAAAACCTCACTTATTTACACTATATATATGTATATTTACACACAGATACACATACATTCTCTCTGAATCTTTCTTACACTATTTCTACATAGCTGTACAACAATTACATTCCCTTTTATTCATTGGGGTAGTTAAGTTCCAATAGAACCCCTCCCTTTAGAGTTCTTTTAGCAGTATCTATAATCAAATGTATGGATTTGAGTCAAATTTGCTTGGATTATTTACAGACATTCTTTTGGAAAAAGGGCCCATTTTTCCTTCAGAATGGCTGCAAAGAAACCACAATTTTCTATCTACACCATTTTAGCATTTGCACAACTGCTCAATTCTCTCCATTCTCTGTAGAGTTAAATTCTCTGTGGGTTTTTCCTTTTTCTTAAAACACTTTCTTATCTCTAAAAATAAAAAAAAAAACTGGCCTTGTTTCAGATATTACTCTTGTAAGTATTGTTTTAAGGATTTAGATTTCCAGTGCATGTACTGACTGCCTTTTTCTCAGTTCTACCACAAGGCCTTCAATCTATCTGTTACCTGCCTGCTTGTCTGGGCCTGATCCTGTTTTCCTTGCTAAATGGAAGGTGGCTCCTTTCCACAGACTCAGGCTTTGTCCCATTCTTTAACTTGCAGGTAGTTCTATACTTACAGAACTGCACCCACAACTCCTCAGGATTTCCCCAATCCTTTTCTAACATTTCTCTATCCCATTTAGGGTCAGCCCAACCTTCCTGGGCAAAACTCTTTTCTACCTTGCTAAAATCAGTGACTGGCTTCATGCTGCTGTATTTTGAACCGATATCACAAATCCTGCCGACTACGCCAATTCTGTCAGCCGGTGGTCAGGGCAGTGAGTGGTGTGTGTGAGCTATACACCCGAGACTTTAACTGCTAGGAGTGGGGTCCCTTAGCAGTGGGCAACCTGGAGGAGGTTGACGGGTGCCCCAAAGAGTTTAACGTCCGTGTCTTTACTGCTAGGATCGGGATCCTTTGCAGTGGGCAGCCAACAGGCTGACAGACGCCCCAGAGTTTAACAGGGAGAGCTTTACACCTCAGACTTTGACTGCTAGGACACAAAGTCCCGTCGCAGTGGGCAGCCTGGGGAGGCTGAGAGGTGCCCCAACGGATCTGTCCCCTGGAAGCGACACGATCCAACGCTCAAGCTCTCCCTATATCTGTCCCTTATGACCAGCTGGAGTTCTTTTGTTTGTGTTCGGTTCGGGTACAGCAGCACGGGTTCAAGTCAGAAACTCAAACCACACTTGCTTATTTGTAGGAGAAAGAAAAGAAAGAAGAAAGAAAACTTGGTTCAATATATATATTTAAACTTATAAAGTGAATGAGGGCACAATCTTATTTTTCTTGTTTACAATAGAAGTGAAACAGGTTGATTAGAGAAACTTATAATAGAGTAACTAAATTAAAGTGTACACATAAGAAACACATTGCAGGTATAATTCTCACCCCTGCGTTCCAGACTTGGCGTGGCCAGCGTCTTTCTCTCAATCCCTCGGGAAGAAGTAGGGCGAGGCTGGGCGTCCCACAGACCTCGGGAGACAACATATACCTGCCAGCAGGTATAGATTGGAGCTCAAATGAGGTGGGCTACTAAACCCCTCTTTATACCCCTTGGGTCACGTAGGCTTCTTCCTGGTCTCAGGTGGCCAATTAGGAAAAATGGCTTTGAATGCCAAGTTTCCCACGGAAGGGTGCAAAGCATAATTCACACCTGGGAAAATGCAGACAATGGGCACTCTAGTATGTGATGGGCGAAAATTCCTCTCCTGGGACAGTGTAGGCGTGTCAATAACTGGTGCTAGCCATCAGGGCAGCAGGAGGCCCTGGGTCGTCAGCTAGCCCATTTACTGTCTGGTTTCTGTTTATTAGAGTCAGGGACAAGCAGCACACCTGCATTCCCAGGGCATCAAAGGCTGACTGCCTTTCTCTTGCTCTCTGGGGGGTGGGGGGGAAACAAGATGGGGTTCATGTCTGGCTACACTAACATAAATGTTGTTTCATCAGAAACTAATTTTAGCAATCACCCTAAATCTTATTTTCTGAAAAAAATCATGTGAACAAAACTTCACCCACAACAGTGTACATAGAAAAAAGGATGACTTAAAAGGGCAGAGTGAATCAGTGTGAGCTTTAGAACTATCTGAATGTTTGCAAATTTCCTGCAAGCTCTAATATTGAAGCATTTGGTCTTCTTTGCTGCTGGAGGTGAGATACCATATTTTGGATGCTATGGATTGGAGGACCTTCTATCCTCTTGTGGTCACTAAAGATAACATGGAACTCTTTGTCAGGCCTTGTCTCCACTTACTGGAGGATTGACAGTCTGGTGATCGATCTTCTAGGGTTTGATTTAGCGGGTCTAGTAAAGACCCCCTAAATCAAATGCTGAGGGTGCCTTCATCGACCACGGTACTTGTTGACTCCAGCTACGCAATTCACATATCTGGAGTTGCATCCATTTTCTCCACCAGTGTAGACCTGCCTTCTGAGCAGAAATATTTAACTCTTGAGTCTCAGCAAACTTCCAACTTAGTCAACAAGTAAATACTCATTTAATTTTCAATTTGTTTTATAGTTCACTTTCTGCCCTAAAATGCTATGTGCTGCTGTTGCTGTGCTCCATATGTATCTCACTTTTGGGAGGAAAGGCACTGAAAAGCAAGCAATGTCTTTTGGGACCGCTTTCCCTTATCCCTGCTGTTCCTTTACACTGGATTCTGATGGTGTGAAAGGGAACAAAGCGCCATGTGCCCATCACTTATTTCTAAGAGTCACAAGAGTATTGGGTTAAGTGCATCTGACAGAGATACAGCCAAACTATGTTTAAATTAGTATTGAAAGCCCTATAGCGAAGATTTAAATGGAAGCTTCTAGAATGTCTTCCATTACTTGTTAATGTAATTATAGCTAGCTTTTGCATAGTTTTATAGATGGAAAAGAACCTGGATAAGCACAGCAGTTCTTGACAGATCTGCTCCATGGGTACTCAGAATCTCAGAGTTTATTACTAACAAAAATAAGTATATTATGCTTCGCTCCTGTTGACACAACAGTGCCAATAAAGCTATGGGAGAATGAGCTTGATTTGGGGGTGGGAGGATAGACATCTGAAGTGTACTTTTTTTAAGTTCCATTTTTACATTCTTTATTACTAAAAGGGGTACATGAACCAGAAAGAACACACCTTGACTTTAAAATCTCAGAGTTGGCAATATTTTTATTTTAATTAATAAACTAAGCAAATTCAGTCAGGAATTAGAGGTGCAAAGAGAAGTATGTGCGTAAAAATAAGTGTCAAACTTGTGTTGTGGATTATGGTACTCTAGTATACCCTAACCTAAGGTCCCATTAATAATGAGAATAAAGCAGTGGATATGACATAAAATCTGGTATTAACCTATGGTATCATAGAAAGATTTTTTTAATCGTGTTTGAAACTTTGTTCTGTTGATATGATTATATCCTGTTGACAGGACCTTAGATTAAAGTAATCAAAGTACATCCTATTCCACAGTTCCAGCTTTATAACAAATAACTGGTATGCACATCATTTGCTAACACTTTCTAAATGACTCAGACAAGTCATGAATAAGGAAAGACATTCTGTAAGCTTGCACTTACAGAATTCTCACTGCAAAGGAAACACCTTTTCTAAAATCCATATATTTAGCAAGGCTGTCTCTATTTGCCTTTGGCTTTTTGAGAAGTGGCAACAAATAGAAAGGGGAAATGAAATTGTTTAAAGTGGCCCACAATGAAGCAAAAACACTAGATACATTAAAAAAATGTACAAGAACTCTTTGTGTGTAGCTATATTATTTTCAATTTTGATTCAGGTTTGGGCATTTTTGTACTGATATTATCAATATGACTGGGGGCCATATGTCTTGGTTGCTAAACCTGATTTGGACACCAGACGTTCTATCACACTGTTCAGTGAGTGCATTGCTAGGATTTTTGAGAAGGGCCTTCTGAATCTATTCTGACACTATGGGCCTCTCTCTGTATATTCAATCACCTCTCAGGGCACATCTATATAGCAGGGCTAAAGCCGAAATAAGCTACGCAACTTGAGCTACGTCAATAATGTAGCTTAGTTGAAATAGCTTATTTCAGCTTTTGGCACTGTCTTCACAGCAGGAAGTCTGAGTTAGAGCACTCTTCCTCTGACTTCCTTTACTCCTCATAAAATGAGGGTTACAGAAGTCAGAGTAAGAAGTCCTCCAGCTTGACATTATTTTGACATTGACAAAATAACTTATTGCTGTGTAGACGCGGACAATGTTATTTTGGAATAACATCAGTTATTCCAAAATAATGCTGCTGTGTAGACATAGCCTTAGAGACTGATGCTCAATTCCTGTTCATCCAGAGGCCTGATCAATAGCTGGTGAACAATGTACTTAGCATGGGAGATAAAAGTGCATCATCTTTGGCTATTGGTTCATTTCTCTCTCCATCTAGGAAACACATTTGAGAGTATGTGAAGTCCCAGCAAAAGCCTATGTTGTCTGTTTTTTCTTCTCTGTTTCCATTTGGGGACTGGTTTTTCTTGTACAGGTAGAGGGATTCCTGAAAATCTTCTCAACCTTTGCATTAGAAAGTGCTGAGGAAAAGTAATCTTCTCTCAAATGGGAACAACAGAGAAAATTGTGCAGCAGTATCATGGGGAAGAGGGTTAATTCTCATTATTCTTAATTTTCAAGAGAAAAGTGTTGTCTACATTTTTTAAATGTTATAGTAAATTTAGTACACTCGCTTCTGCTTAATACACACCAAGCTGGTGTATATATTTTTGTTTGTTAGTTTCTAAGGTGCCATGGGGCTACTCATTGTTTTTAAAGTTACAGAGTATCATGGCTACCCATCTGAGACTTTTTACCAAATTGGGCAGGCAGTGACTACAGCCTCTAATGCTAAAACTTCCTTTCACTATTGTTACCTTTTCCTCTCCTCATGCCATGATCCTTGCCATCTGCCTATTTAAGTTTGTATTTTGTTAGGTTTATTCCACTCACGTTATGTCTTGTTTTTCAGGTCAAGGGCTGTCATTTCCTATGTTTGTCTAGTGCCTACCATAATGGGCTCCTGACCTGACTGAAATTTCTGTCCACCTACAGAATATGCGTATTAAAATAATAGAAGTTTGAAGTTCAATTCAATATTTTTGTTATGTCCATGAGGAGGAAGAAAAGAGATAATCATACTTCTCAAATTGGGGAAGGTGAGATAATGAAGTTATTTTTAAATCACCTATGAAATCCAAGATAGCTGACTAGATTTTGCTCAAACTTAAAATCACTTTTGGACAAAGTAAAAGTGTGACTTAAAAATGCAATTGGTGTAATTTACTGTAAAGAAGTTCAAACTTAAATTAAGAATGAGGAATGAAATTAAATTGTAAAACATGTTTGACTGTGCCATCAGTTTCTGTGATGGCTAGTAATTTCTTTATAACACACCTCCAATTTTTCATTTAAAAAGACAACTTGTGTTGTACCTGCTATTTTCTTGATAAATGAAAACAGGTTTTTTGCTGTTGAACTGATAATAGGCTGTTATTATACTAATATGAAGATATCTTCACCAAATCTATCAAGAATTAGGGATGTAAGTGCAATACAAGTCATTTTATTGGCAAATTTCCCAGGAAACTGATTTATCCTTGCAATAACGAATACCAACAAGTACTTAATTGAGCAATATTTATGAAATGTCATCATCTTAATAGGAACAATTTCAGCCAGTGCCAAGTGGTTAAGTGGTGTTTGGTATGAAATTCTGAGCTGGAATTCTTAACCAGGTGCTAAATGCAGCTAACATTTAGTTTTGGTGTTTTAATATGGAAACTGGCATAAGGTGTGAGAGAGGTAGATGCAGTGAGTATAACTTTTAAGTCTAATTCTGCACATGCAGCTGCTCAGTAGGAAATGGTGAATACAGGTATACAGAAGACAAAGTGTGCCCTGTGTGCTTATTTGATACAATATTTCATTAAAGATCATTTCAGTCTCTTTCTTAGTAGTACACGAGGCAGAGAAGTGGTGGATTCTACTGAATGGAGATGTGCTTTAGTCAATGCAAGTGACTGTGCTGAAGAAAGGGACAACTGGCTGAAATTTTGAGGCTTGTGTTATATAGGAGGTCAGACAAGATGATCTAATGGTCCCTTCTTGCCTTAAAATCTATTAATCTATTCCTAATTGAGAACATCACCTAGCACAGTAGGCTGTCCGTTTAAGTACTTCATTAAGAGGATTCTATGATTAATTTAAAGGGATGAAGGAAACCTAAATTAACTTGTGCTAATTCACTTAAGCTCAGTGAAACAAGAAGCTTACCCCCATACCTGGTACTTATTCATTTCAGTATAGGTAGTGTGGTCATGTGACAAAAATACCCTTTATTATGAGTGAAATTTATTCCAGTACAGAGGACTTGCTGAAGGCATTATTTGACAACACCATTTAAAGCCTTAATCAATAGGGGTATGTCTACACTACAGCGTTATTTCAAAATATCTTATTTCGAAATAACGCATCTTATTTCAAAATAACGCAGCTTTTTGCTATTTCAAAATAGCGCGTTTACACTGATTGGACGCTGAATCGCATTTAAGGCCAGCCGGAACTGGTTCTGGCAGCGCATCAGGTCAGAAGTTACCTTGTGGCCAGGGCGGCCAGCAGGGCACCCTGGGAAGGGCTGGAGGCCCCCTATTTCGAAATAAGTGTCTACACAGTGCTTATTTTGAAATAGCAGTTTTGAAATTGGCTCTATTCCTCATGGAATGAGGTTTACCAATTTCAAAATAAGCCCTCCGCTATTTCGAATTAATTTCAAAATAGCAGTTGGCTTGTGTAGACGCTAGGAAAGTTATTTCAAAATAACAGCTGTTATTTCGAAATAACTTTGCTGTGTAGACATACCCTCGGAGAATATTCTGTCCTGGGGCATTTTGCACCCATAATTCTTATCAAGAGGGCACAGTTAAGGTTGTGTAGGAATCTTTAATAACTGTCTAGAATCCTAGTCTATTAAAATTTCACTGTGGAGAGTATTTTAATATAGGCATGCAAAATGCTACAGTTATGAGCACAGTCCAAGTACCTATATAGAACAGAATAGTCTTTTTTGCATTTATGTTGCATCAGTTCATATTCTGATCATTTTGAATATCTTCTTCCTCACAAGCACTATTATTCTATAATCATTTTAGTCTTTCATCAGAAAATTCCCTGTCATCTTACAGAAAATGCATTTTTCTCTCTCAAATGGATTGGTGTGTGAAATTTTTCAAAAAAAATTGTTTATTTCAGAGGTAGGTATTAAAGATGGGAAATTGAGAAAGCTTTAAAATGTACTAACTGAAAATATAACCATAAGTACTCTTTTTGTGTCCAAATTATACTACACATAATTAAAATATACTCACTTTTACTGGTATTTAAGAAGTCATTTTAAAGCAGCATTCCTCCATAAAGATGTTATCAAAAAGCATAAATTGCTTTATATAATTTTGTAAAATATCACAGAAAGAGTAAATTTATTTCACTAAAATATTTTTGTGATTTTTGTCCTCCCTGCTCCTAATACTCCCAGGTGTGTTTGTTAAGACATGTAAGACCTAATTTTCTAAGTATTTAGGAAAATACCACTAGTGTACATCCCATTATGACAACAGCAGCGGTAGCAGAAATATATATTTTTTCTGAATATCAAGTTATGAGATTGAATCATGATGCTACAGTCTTAGGCTGTATGTTTCGCTTATGGAGATGCAGTGTAATACTCTTGGTAGAGACTTACTAGTTAAAACAAACCAGGTCTGATTCTTATTTACTTTAAAGCTCCTTCACCCAAGTCTGCCAATCTAAAGGGTTCTTAAATTAGATATAAATTACATTTATACTTTCTGTAAGGCCCCTTTATGCTCCCAAAGTGGTGTGGAAAGAGGTGTTAGAGTAAATAGGATCAGGATTACAGTTTTTATGTTGCATGTATATCTGGCAGTACTGAAGTGAAAATTTTGAATAAAAAATAATTATCATATGTAGAAATGTAATATTTTAAAGACACCTTGTTAAAATGTTTAATGATGCTTTTGTGGGAAGAACTGAACTGGAAAAATAGTCCAATGCTATGAGGGACTGCTTTTGTGCTGTTATTTGAGAAGATTCTGTAACATACACTTATATTCATCTATATTTTACAGCTTCGCGTTTTAAATGAGTTATTCTCTGCTCCTAACAGCATATCTGAAGGATTTAATCAACTCTACAACTTTGGATGCCTTTCCCCCTATTGTCTTAGGGCATGTCTTTACTTATGAGGTAGATCTTCTAGCATTTGATTTAGTGGGTCTAGCATAGACCCGTAAATCAAATGCTGAGGTGGGCAGCCCCCACCGGCATCTGGTACTACTCCTTCTGTGAGGAGTAAGGGAGGCTAATGGGAGTGTTTGTCCCATCAGCCTCCCACTGTGTGCATAGCTGGAGTTGCGTACCTTAAGCTGACCTATTTGGTCTAATATAGACCAGGCTTTAGGGTGCATCTACACAGCAGGGCGTAACTCGAAATGCACTACACAAATTGAGCTATGTCAATTGCGTAGCTTATTTTGAAATAGTTTATTTCGAAATTGGGAGTATCTACACAGCACTTATTTCTAAATAGAGCACTCTTTCTCCAACTTCCCTTACTCCTCATACAATGAGGGTTACAGGAGTCAGAGTAAGAAGTCCTACACGTTGACAATATTTCAACATTATTTCGAAATTACTGCCTGCTGTGTAAATGCAGACTAAGTTATTTCGAAGTAATGTTGGTTATTTCGAAATTATGTTGCTGTGTAGCCTTACCCTTAGTGTTAAAACTAGTGATTACCACTCTGACCCTAGTTTTGTGGAAATGCAACTCATGGTCTCAGGAAATGCAACAGCACACATGTTACAGGAACATCTACTTAGAAATATTTTTGAGTTTACCAACAGTCAAGGCAGTTTGGATACCCAGATCCCACTTATTTAAGTGAAAATTAGGTTTATATATCTCTTTCATCATCATCATCATCATCATCATCCTTCACGCCCACTGGCATATAGGGCAGCCATATAGCTCTTTAGTAGCTTTGAAAATGTACGTTTTTTAAAGCAGGGAATGCTTTCTGTTTTGTGCTCATATAGTGCCTGCCACCATAAGATCCTGGCATGAGTGGAGATCTTGACACTACTGCAGTACAAATAATAATACAAATTTCAGCCTATTAGCACTGCTTTTTAACCCTGCTTCCATCTGAAAAGCTTTTGCAAGTGTCCAACTGCATATGCATAAAGGGAGAACATATAATACTGGAAAGCTTAAAAATAAGGAAACAAGACTATAAGTTTCAGTTATGATGTTCTGATGGACAGATAATTTATAATTTTAGAAACTGGACTGGTAGACTTTGTCTGGGCAAGTAAACTTGTATTATAAACTTTCAAGTCAAACCTATATCTCAATAAAACTCATATATAAAAAGATGACATAAAAAACTGCATCAAAAGAGCAATGAGATTGCTGTGGACAACACTCAGAAATGAGGACATTTCAAAGCTGAGGGTGTCTCTCCAAACTTTTCCAACCCTTGTGTATAAGCCTTTATGATGCAATCTTTAATTTTACGATTATACACCAACATACTACAGACCTGCTGCTTTCTTTAGAACACAGACTGGATAGTATGCAGCAAATGAGGTTTCTTATGAAAGTATATTTTTATCCTTGCTGCTCAAGATGTTGCATCCTACCCCACTAACTGAACAGTGAGGGCCTGATATAAAGCCCATACAAGTCAACTGGTGTCTTTCCACTGATTTCCAGGGGCTGGATTAGGTCCTGACTGAGGCAGTGGTCCAAAGGATTTTAGTGGAATTATACCTGTGTAATGGTGGAGGATCAGAAGGTGAACCAGTCTCTTTTTCTCTTGTGATTCACTGCCAAAGTGATTCCTACAGAAACACACTCTGAAATGAGTGTGCCCTTATCGTGAATTCATTTGGCATTCGTTATAATAGTTGTGCTCATCAATCTGATTAGTACTCATATGGATGTCAGTGATGCCCATTGTAATTTATGATTAGTTAATGAACACCTATATTAAGATCATATCATACTCCTTTTTAAAACTGCTTAAAAAGGTTAGTCATACAAGTTTTGTGTCAGCCAAGTTCCGGGCCTCAGATCAATCCTCCGCTTCCAGTGCCTGCAGGATCTGTGAGCCTGGCAAAGGTTATGCACACAGTTTTTGTGAAGAAGCAACAAAGGCAGGGATCCTTAGTGTTGTTTCCAGCAACAATTGCTGACTAATCCAGTGAGCGCATACACAAACAGGGAAACAATGTCTAGTCCTCTAATCTTATATGCAATGTGAATGAGATGTGGAACAATACAATATAAATGGGGAGAGAATATTTGGTCCTTCTGTAACACTGTTAACCTTCAAAGCATTATGCATAAAGATAATATTTATAAAGCCACAGCGATGGAGAAATTCTCCTTATTTTACAAATAGAGAAACTAAGGCTGAGAAATGTACTTATTTGTCAGGACCCAGAAGGAGATGATTTTAGAGGATTTGGATTGGTACACAAGAGTTGCTGGCTCTGATTGAACTATGTTTGTCACTGGACTGCATCTCTTTCTTTGCTTCCATTCCACCAGTCCTGCTGCTTAACATGGCTGGAAAAAATCCCATAACCAGGCAAAGTTCCTTTTCTACAAATGTGTTCTCTCGTCCTACAGGTCTCTCTACTCCTGATCAAATACCAGTATTTCTCCACACACACATCTTATAAACCCCTTCCCACTGTCCCTATACTTGTCATCTTCCATATAATCCCACTTCTTAGGCTGTCTCTTGGGCATATGATCCTGGTTGCCTCATCATCAAATTGTATTTACTACGTCCAAAACTCAATTCTTTATTTCCTCTGAGAATCTTTCCATTCCTCTTGTCACTGATAACAATACCACCATCCTCCATGTCACTCAGCAGTTATCACCTACTACCACCACTCTTACCCCACATACCCAAGTCACATCTACACCTTGCTGCTGTTTCATCCCTAATGTTTAAGGTATGACTTTTCTTTTTGACCACTTAGCTAAAAGTTTTGTTCAAGACTATATCTCTCACTTTAACGTCTGCAATATCCTCCTCTCTGACCTTTCAGTCATTCATCTCCTTGACACAGCCCTCTCAAAACATAGCTGCTGAATTCATCTTCTTTTGTCTGTCATTCTATCCATGACATCCTCCCCACTGAATTTCTCCATGAATTTTGCCTTTTCTATCTCCTGATTAATTTGAAGTTTCTCATCCTCATATTCAAGGTCACAACCCTTCCTGCTTATTAGATCTTGTATCTTCTTTCACTATGATAACGCTCAAGCAAGTGATGGGTGACTCCTGCTGTCTGAGAACTTCAGAGCCCCTGGGACGTCTCAGTCAACAGAATCTGCTTGCATTTGGAGAGGATGGGGGCTTTTCTTTCAGACTCTCAACTCCCTCAATGGCTGGAGAGTTCAGTACCAAAATCTGGGCCTAACCTGAATGGCCAGTAAATGGGAACCTATTGCCTTGTGGGATTGGTGAGTATCCTCCCATAGGGCAGATTCCACAAAGTTCCCTTTTGGCCTCTGTAGAACTATTGTCTGCTCTCTCCCAGACCTACCCAGCAACTGACTGGAACTTCCTGCTTTTAAATGTCTATTCCACTCCTAGCATGACTGATAGGATCAGGAAGGTGGACTCAACCTTACCCTCAGTGGCTCTTTAACTCTTTTGTTACCAGTGTGGATTTTATACACCCTGTCACAATCCTGCCCCTCTCTCCTTCCCTGCTGCTTGTTCTCAACCATTTCTGAATACTCTTTTATGCTTCCCTAAGGAATGGAACACCCTCTCTGAACTGATCTTTAATGCCACAACTGTCCACCACTGTCAAACCCCCATGTCCCTTATTAGCAAACTAATACTACCTGAGTTAAAAGCAGGGCCATCCCAAGGAGAGTGTGGGCCTGGGGCAACCCCTCCCCACCATGCCACTGCAGGCCCTGCTCCTCCCTGCCCTCACTCAACCCCTCCCCAAGCCCCGTCCCCACTCCAACCTGCCCCCTTACTTCCTCCCCCAGGCAACGCAGCCTGGGGGATTATGGTGGCCTAGTGTGGCAGCAGCAAGGGGGTTGCCTTCCCCTCACTCACCAAGGGGGCAGTGAGAGCCTGAGCAGCCCAGCAACCTGCTCTGTCATGCCATGCCACCCTCCCAACATGCTGCACCTCTCTTTTCTGCTGCAGCAGGAACCAGAGCACCCTGCGGCCAGAGCGCTCTGCTTCCCACTGCTGCTAAGAAGCCATGTGCAGCAGGCCAGGAAGAGGGTGGCACTATGGGCGTGGAGCAGGCTGCTGGACCACTCCAGCTCCTGCTGCCAGCATGGTGAGTGGGGCGGGGGAGGAAGTGGCCCCTGCTGCTGCTGCAACAGGCCCCCATAATCCCTCAGGTCCCTCCCATCCATAGGATATGAACAGGATGGCTCTGGTTAAAAGGGTAATTTGAAGATTGCCGATAATTTATTTAGGGGGTGAAAATGTGTGCTATGTTATATTGTGCTACCCCACCCTTTTTATATTGCTTGTCTTCTCAGACTGAAAGCTCTGTTTCAGGGACTGCCACCTTCATATACATTGGGACAGCACTCTACACTTGGCCAGGGCTAGTGGAATACAAATAACTACAATAATAATAATCCTTACCTAGAAAACCTAATTCAGAACTTCAGATATCCCTTGGGTTAGGTACTGAGCCATGCAAAGGACTGCTGTGTCATGTGTTCATATGAAATTCCAAATTTAAATCCAACAAAACACCACAGAGGGATCATATCGCATTTCCACAAAGAAGTTTGATTAAATGTGAATTTAGTTCAAGTTCTGATTCGAACATATTAAAACACTAGAATATTTTTTTTAATGAAAACATAGATCTTTTTGCCTGCTGAAATCCTTTTGTTGTTTTGGTGTAATTTGTAAGGTAATATTGATGTAGCTTGTTCATTGATACATAGCAATTTCTTGTCATACATGATCATCATCCTTGCACACAAATTATTAATTACAAGAGCTTGTTTCTGTGAGTCTATCATATTTCCTTCATTTTTGTCAAAAATGAGTGTATTGTATTTGGGATCCGCAATATCATCTGCAACAGAAGAAATAATAATTTACAGGCATGTTAGATTGAAGTAGGCAATAGTTGTTTATAAAATATTACAGCTTTAAGTCTATGGCAACTTTAAACATTCCAGTGTTTGCTGAAAGGCATGAGGAGACAATAACACAGCTCATTTCCTCTGCTGAGCTCTCTTTGCTGCCTTGTACAACACTTATTTCAAAGCACGCCACAGCTTAGAACTGTCGTGATCCCCATTAATATAAAATCATTGACCTCTGCTCCTGCTGGTGCGACTAAATTACATTCTGCTGCTCAGCAGCAGCCGCATATGGGGCCAGCTCTTTTAGTCATGGCCAGGTGCCTTGATGTCAGCGCAGCCCCTCCTACGCTCAGGGTTTTTCTTTAATGAGGATTATGCACCTTCAAAGATCTAGGAGGCCCTACTCCCAGGATGGTAGCCTTTCTAATGGCATCTGGTTTTATCTCAGACAGTAATTTAGTATTGTAGGAGGCTGTAGAGATTCAGTCTATTTTTAAGGTCAGTGAGGAATTGAAAGAATGTGTGCTTTTGTAGTGCTCCCCCCCCCACACACACACGCACTAGATTAAATCCAAAAACAGTGTGCACAGTAATATCACATTTCTATGAAGCCTTGCAGCCCAGTGTGCTAAAACAATATCCTGTATCATGTCAAACCCCAGGTGTGAAAAATTCTGTTTATGCAATATGATATAATCAAGAATGAAAAAAAGCTCAGCTTTATAGTCTGCATGTAATTATATTCCTTTAAAATGATTTTGTTCTTTTATAGGATTGATACAATTTCCCTGAGTGTGGTCAGATTTTCTCACTATGTGGTCTTCCTCCTTTTTTTTTTCCTGACTCTTTTACCATGCTTCTACCCTCTCTCTTCTGCCACATATACAGAGAGATGCTCTGGTGTGTGAAACTCCAGTGCCTGCAGTCTGTATCTAGAAGACTGGCGTTCTGCAGCAAAGTTCTATCTCAACTTTCCCCAAATGATTGAGTTCAGAAATAGGGCTTAAAGCCCTGATGTGGGTGGACCCTGGTTCTCAGACAGGTACCCTAGCATAGAAATAGGGCCTTCCTAACTATCACAAGGGTATTATTGCATGAGCTACCTATTTGCACTGACACAAAAAAAAGATGACCAGTATCTTTTTTGTTAATAGGTCTGATCCTACAAATTATTGAATATTGTCAATCTGTGTTTGCAATGTACAACACCTTTTCAAGACGTGTCAGATCCCTGCAGGATTGGATCCTCGGAGAGCAAATAACTGGAGAATTAGTGCCAAAAAAATTTCTAAAAGACATACAATTAAATCAGGATGTTTGCAATATCTTTGGGAAATGTAAATAGTTTAGTAGCTATTACGTTCACTTATTCATGCTTTAGACTACTACAAAATTTTAATTGGATTTTATGTTTGCAATTAATTTAAATTTGCTGAAATCTATGATTTCTGTTTGGAACAACAATATTTCATTTACACAAAGGGATTGTGTAAAATACTAGTAAATGTTGTTGATGATTAAAGTAATCAGATTGTTAATGTGGTCTATCATATTCTGTCCTGTTTTCTCTGTCAAATTTAGTGAAGCCCCTTAAGTGACCTGAAAAGGGAAGGTTAATGTTTAGAAGGCTCTCATGGCCATATACGAGTACAAAGGATGGTCGAATTTAAAATAAATCATTTAAATGTAAAGGAACAATTCTTGATTTTTTTTTCTTTCATATTTCTCTTTGTTTGATGTATATGTGGAAGAGGAGTGGGGAGAAAAGGAGGCTTGTAATTGTGTTTCGTGCTTTGTAAAAACTAACGTCTGGATTAATAACTCGCTTCTGGAAGCTGATACCCAAACAGAGGGCTTTCTTTTCAGAAAGATGTCCTAACCCCAGTCACACGACTGCTAATTTGGCTTTTCTCTTAATCTCTGCAGAACTTGCTGAACAGAAGCGCAACTATGCGCATGCTAATAGCTCACTTTCTACACACTCCCCTTTCTCCCTGAGAGTATCTGGTGTGCAAAGCTGAGCTGGAACAAAGATACACTAATTATTCTCCATTAATTTGTCTGCCTGAATGGTCCTAAATACCAGAGTGATTAATTAGCACAAGGCACCCAGGGCAGGATGTCACACCCTTCTCTGCGTTTAAGTGTCGGCAAGGTTGTGCTCAAGTGTTGACAACAGCATATCTTTAATTTTCTCTGAGAAGAAAAGTTTAGTCAGTACAATTAATTTGAGCTTGACTAGCTTGCAGAAATAAATGTATTGTGGAATAATATTACTGCTGCACAGGCAATTTTTTGCATCCTTAGGGTACAGTAAAACTTTTTGGCAACTCAGTTATTGAATATTGTTTTTCTATAATTGTTTCAATTTGGCTTAATTACTTTGTGCATTTTGCAGTACAAAAAAACGTGGATCATGAAGCAGTTAGAAATTATTATCCTTAATGACTTGAGATGGGGTACAGATGAATGGCTAAATGTGAAAGATGAATTAGAGAAGAGACAAATAGACAATGTCACTACAGTTTTTTGTAGCCTTTTTAATTGAATGCTGTCTCATAGTGACTTGCCTCAGATGTATGTCAATGTCATTTTAAAATTATGGACTACTTAGCCCTCACAAGCCAAATAAATTAAATCAAAATAACTTAAAATTAAAACCTATTCTTGTAATATTTCACCTGAGACCCAGCCTTGCTTTATGGTTGTTCCTATTTTAATGTACAATTGCTAAAGGAACGGTTAGCAATACAATCTGTTAAAATTAACATCATAATAATATTAAGGTTTTTATACACACATTTTATGCACTGAATAAAAGCTGCTATTCAGCAAAGATGGCTACAGAAAATCAAATTATCAGTGTAAGAAAGTTGCTAAGAGTAACACGTCTTTGTATCCACACTGCAGCTCCCCTCAAGCCTCAGACAATCCCCCCAAAGAGGCCAATTCAGGAGCTTCAGAGAGATCTTCGTCTCTTGATTCTCTATTGGATTCTATTGTTTTCCTATTCAATTAAATCCTCATATGAAGCATTAAGCCATGTTGTGATGCACACAGTCAGCTCGAATATACTACTGTACAATTTCCTTTAACCAAAACCTCCTGGGAAACTTGCCCCTCTGCCACATTGAAATTATCAGAACATATTTTACTGCTAGGATTTCTTTACTCATCTGGAGTAGTGCACAGGATCCATCACGCAAATGTGTGTGATATTTGGGCAGGGTCTGACCAGCTGTGCCTGTAAGCTTTTATTGGTATTGTCTTTATTCATTTATAGGACACAAAATATGCTAAGTGCTTTGCAGACAGATATAAAGACAAAGTCCTTGCTCCATAAGGACATGAGATGGGATGCCGTAAAAAGCAGATGATCCAGTGGTAATGTCCCATGTCTGGTTCCAGATGTTGTTCATTTTCTTCCATGCTTGTTCGGTGGCGTTTTTTTGGAGGGGAAAGGTGGTTGCATTAACTTCCAATATAAGCAGAAGCTGGTGTTACCTGATAAATTGATAGCATTTGACACTATAAATCAACAGATCCATTCCCTAATACTCAAAGCTCTCATGAGCCTGCGAACAAAAACGTTGCCTCCTGGCTCTCTTTCAGTGAGGAAGGGTGCTACCATTCAGGATCTGCACACTATGTCCTTCTCACCAATTTTTTAAAAGCAGCTCCTGGTAGAGGTTTGTGGAAATAAACATATTGATTATGGAAGAACAGATAGATCAAAGTGTGTGGCATTGCACATGTTGATAATTTTGGTAATTCCCTTTTTCTTTTCCTGAAAGCTGCATCTCATCCCACTGCTCTCAAGAAAGGTGAATTAATTGTTCAGTGACTCTCAAAGTATCTTGACTAGCTGCTCTACAACATACGCTAAATGGTTACACAACAAGAGATGGGGTAAAACCTTTATTCTAATCTTTATTATCCAGAGGCACAACAGAGAACTATAAAAGGGTAGAATCCAACACACATACTCCCTTAACTGGGACTCTCTGGTCCAGCAACATCCCTAGTCCAGCATGGACCATGGATGTTCGTGGACCACAGAGCCCAGGAAGAGGGAGTTCTGGCAGCAGGGGCAGGAGCGCTATAAGGGGCACTGGCGACTCAGCTGGGAGCCCAGTGTGTGTATGAGGGGGGTGAGGCACGGATAGCATGGTGGGGAGTTCTGTTCCCAGCAGAGCTCCCCGGCCCCAGCAGCTGGGGAGCTCTAGCCTAGCCCCAGCCATGGATCTCTGGCCCCAGCCAGGGAGCGCCGATCCCAGCAGCAGCTAAGGATCTCCAGCCCCAGTGACAGCCGGGGAACTCTGTCCCGGGCTGTGGAACTCCAGCCCCATCTCTCCCCCGCCCCCAGCCACAGAGCTCCAGCCCCAGCTGTGGAGCCAGGTGACTGCAGAGCTCTGACTCAGCTGTGGAGCCATGTGGCTGTGGAGCTCTGGCCAGAGAGCTCCGCTGGAGCCAGAACTCCCTGCCATGCCAGACTATGGATGTTGCCAGACCAAGGAGTCCCAGTTAAGGGAGGTGCAACCTGTAGTGTATTTGTCCAACAAGAGGTGATACACTTAAGCCCTCTTTTTGCAAAGTAATAATGAAAGAGAGTTGGTATATACCTCAAACAGTAGAATAGGATAATGTTACTTTGGTCATGTGAATCACACTGTGCCTGAAGGGAACAGATCTGAGTTGTGTGTGTGACTATTTTGTTGGTTTGCTGCACCCCTCTCCCCCTCTTTTGCTTCATTGTTCTATTACTTTTTCAGGCTGAACCTCTCCTTTTCCTCCTCACAGAAATCAAGTGCAGAGTCCTATGCATCAAGAAATCTAGGACCAATTTCAGTGCTGACCAATACACTGCATATTAGCAGCACAGAACTTGGCTGGATAGATTTCCTTTCTAAATAATACTTTGTAAGTTGGCTCTTCCCTTCTTTATCAACCTGCAGAATTATTCAGCTCTTCTGGACAAAGGCCAGTCTCCAGTTTCTAATGGTTCTGAATTGTGTAGGGTTGGGCAAATTATGGCCTATGGGCTACATCCAGCCTCCCACTGCATTTCCCCACTCTGGTGCTCTGAGCGGGGTTGGGGGCTTGCCCTGCTCCATCTGTTCAGCTCTCCAGCTGAGGCCCACCATACAATTGGATGGTCTGCCATAGAGTTTCCATATCCAGATGTGGTCCTCAAGGCCCAAAAGTTTGTCCACTCCTGATTTGGCAGTTGTGACCATGACATTTCAATGTGTGGAACATCTCTGTAAGAATTCTCATTGAAGCTCATTGATATTGTGGATGCTCATTTCATTCTAGAAATTGACTGGGGTAGGGGACCTGAAAGATGGAATTTACTTAAAATCCTATTTTTAGAACAGAAACTGGAATGTTCTTTGCTTCTAGAGGAACTGGTGTATTTTTTTTATCATTCCAAAGATGTAATCCTGAGCAATTAAGCTAAGCAAAATTTGACAAGAAATGGGAGGGTACCAGGACACATGCAAATGGGTTCTTCTTGTCTTCTGATTGTTTGGTGCTGTCTTTTCTATCATACAGAAATCTACCAGGCTCAATTTATTTGCTGTCTCCAGTAAAGCATTTGGTGAGCTCTTAGCTGCCTAGTGAACAACTAGTACATGAGCATCACTTCTTCACAGTGGGAAAGGGGCATCTTTGATAATGTATTACCCTTTCTAAGATATAAAAAATATGGACCAATCCTATTTTCATCATGTTATTTATAGACTCCATACATCACACAAGTCATTTGGACAGGATTTTATGCTCACATGAGGAAGCCTCAGGGAAATATTTAAAAAATTCATCAGGTCACTAATAGCTGTTTGCTGTCCTCCTCTCAAAATGAAAGACAATGGATATGGTTTATGACAAAGCCCTGGCTGGAATGAATTAGTTGGGATTGGTCCTGCTTCTAGGAAGATGTTGGAATAGATGACCTTCTGAGGTCTCTTCCAACCCTAACCTTCTATGATTCTATGAAATCTCCATGACTGGGGGATTTTGCATATTCCTACCAATTCCTCTAAATAATTCATATTCACAAAACCAAGCAGATTTTTGGTCAAAAAGGGGCCAGGCAAAAGCAAATTTCAAAGACCATGTGTCTTTTGGGAAAGGACTTCAGACAAAGAACCTGCAGGAGAGGGAGTTTCAAGTGTTTTGGATTGAACGGAAGCACATGTATGAACAGGTGCAAGAGACGTAGATGGAAGAGGATCTCAGAAAGAAGAATTGGGCAATAGTTTAGCAAAACACCCAAACATGTCTGTAACTTGAAACACGTGAGCAATCCTATATTCTCTTCAGGGGGATTATTTGTATGCTTAAAGCTTTGCTGGACTGGGCCCTGGATAGGAGTGTCTTCCATTGGGAATATCTGGAGAAATACAGCAAAAAAAGTAAATCTTGAAATATTCTGGAGAATTCAGCTCCTGATCAAAAGCTCTGAAGCTTATGAGAGTCTATCCATTGACCTCACTGGGCTTTTTCCAGATGTACACCAACATCTTTGTCTCAATGCTATTTGGAATCCCTCTGATCAGGTACTCAGTGAGGGTGTATTTTGTGTTCTGAAATAAGTTTGCAGAAAGGAAAAGCCTTGTATGTACTAGGGAAAATTTGTGAGAGTACTTGCCTTGGACATGTTTTCAAAACTGTTTAGAAAAGTGCTTATTTGCAGAATACCATAAATTAGTTGAAAAATCACAAATATTCACATATTACTAGTGAACAAAAGTGGAACTCCCTGTTTCCAAAGTTTGTCATTTATTCAGCAAAAAGAAACAATACAACATATCTTAAGCAACTGAACATACAGCACAATCAACAAAACAGTGAATACTCATAGTTTCTGGTTTGAGAACAAAGCCAAAGGCTAAAATTTGCTCATGAAAACTATGGCCCCAATCCTGAAGGAAATCTCCAGCGGCATATTCCCATGGATTTCATTGGGGGTCCCCACAGGCACAGATGTCTGTTTGCACAGATTTTTTGGGCCTGGGGGCTATACAACAATTGTGAAGTATGATCCCATGAATCATCACAAATATTGCTTGTGGATATTTCTGAAACATAAAAAGGCTTCACACTCCCTTGTACTGAGAAACTAAACTAAGAGGCTGTGGATTTTTTTAAATTTGGTATTCACTTCCGCATATAAATTATTTCTCTAGAAAAAAGAAAAAGTGTAGTAACATTTTGACAAAAGTTCTAGAAGAAGCAATTCAGTTATCAGATGGGAAGCCAAATAGAAATGTTCAACAAAACATGTGTGCATATGCACAATAGAATAGTCCATATATTTTACATCATTACATCATGTAAAGAGTCATGGAAAGAATTTTATTTGCACAGTCAACAATAGTATCATGATTTTTATTAGTAGCAAAAGACAGAGTGAGAGACTACTAATTATTTTTCAGCCTGAGGGGTATTTTTTTTCTGAAATGACTGTTAATTTGATCATTGTCGTGCAGTTCACAGATTTACATGAACTTTATTTCAGTGTGACACATGGGTAAGAACTTGACTAAGATTGTTGCTTTATTAATGGTTTTCAGCGAATGTATTAAAAAGTGCTAAGCATGTGGGTGTAGGGATGATATTGAGAATACTCAGAATGTTGAATCCTTTTGGAAGTCGCTAGCCTGAAGCCCTTTCCAGGTGATATTTTCTTTGTTCATGCAGTGAGATGTTAGGCCTGCAAGAATAAAATGAAATCCAAGTGAAATGAGAATTTGTTGATGTTGTCTCAGATCTTAGCAAAGCGGTGGTGCTGGAACAATTTGTATAATGAGGGTGCTGAGATCCATTGAGCAAAACTGTAAACAATGTATGTGATGGAAAATATTTTAAGTCAGGAGATGTTAGTGCACCTGCAGCACCTCTAATTCCAGCAGCTAGGTACTGAAGTGATAAGAATGCTTTGCTAGAAGTATTATTTTTCCTAAATGGGAGCCTAGTAAATCTAGGAGTCAATGTTTTTTTTAAGGTAATGTTGTAATCAATAAATTCTGTTTTAAGTGTTTGTTTACATATGTGTTACCGTATAAACAAAATTGTAATGATCTGGCCACCAGATTCAGGAAAGAAGTTCTTGGAATATGTCAGCCTTTCACACAGCATTTCAGTATTTTCCAATCTAGGCTGTATCCGCTCCTTTCAATCTTCGTAGACATAATTCCCTCAATCCTAAAGGCAGTTATATGTGCAATCTGAATATTTTCAGTCTGAATGGCCCTCAGTTTAGATTGAAAGACTATAGAACAGAAAAGGAACAAAAGTAAAGTCTCCATAATGGCAAACAGTGACTCCTTGGTCAGATGCTGCATGAACTG
The DNA here is from genome assembly GCA_032595735.1 of Pelochelys cantorii. NCBI lineage: Eukaryota > Metazoa > Chordata > Testudines > Trionychidae > Pelochelys > Pelochelys cantorii. The sequence goes on from CM064328.1 coordinate 72,465,763, forward strand.
TTCCTCATGAAGTGGCAGCTTCCCCCTACCTTCTACATCTGTAAACTACACTTTCACAATAAAAAGACTGCATTACAGTACTTGTATTAGATGAATGGAAAAATGCTATTTCTTATCTTTTTTTACAGTGCAAATATTTGTAATCAAAGTAATATAAATGAGCACTTGTACACATTGTATTCTGTGTTGTACTTGAATCAATATATTTGAAAATATAGAAAAGCATCCATATTATGTATAATGAATTTAAATTGGTATTATTCTATTGTTTAACAATTCAATTAAAATTCTGCTTAATAACAACTATTTTTTAATCTCATGATTAACTGTGATTATTTTTTAAATCATTTCAAAGCCCTATCATAAAGCCCAACAGCTGAGCATAGAAGGGGGCTGCAGAGTGACAGAGACTTCAGTCACTGTTAGAGTGAAAGAAGACAAGCTAGGAAGCAGCCAAAGGATACAGCATTATGGGACAAGACTGTACAGACCTTGCCTTCTTGTTGTAGGATTCCTGGGATGGAAGCCAGTGTACAGTGTGGGCCTCAGTTCCCCTTCCAAGAACCAGGGAAGTGGCACTACTAAGGGACAGAGAAATAGAAGAAACAATATTGCTTCACTGGTTAATCATTTCAACATAGGTCCTGCTGCTTAGCACCAGCACTGCCATGGCTGTGGTGTCCAGCTGTGTGACTGAGGTCCCACCACCCAGCAGGGCTGCTCTGTGCAGCTGGCTGCTGCTGGAGTTAATAGACAAGGGCTGGTTAATGAGTAAGCATACTAGTAAGCCTCCGTACACACTGGTATGCTTACTGGTTAACATCCCTATTCAGTGATTGTGGGTCCTGAGAGACTTTGATGCATGTTATTTCCTGAAAGGAGAAGACCTGGTCAGGGCAGGATCAGTTGTGTCCTTACAACCAGTTCCATGTTCTATTTATTAAACTAAGCTATCCTTTATAACAGAGATATCTATACTGCGCATCACAATCAGACATAAGTTCTTCCTTGATAAATACATTTCTAAATAGTAAGTGCCCTAAAGGACTTCATTTGTAGACTTTTGCTTTTGTTTCGTTGTTTACAGAAAACTTTGCTTGGGGCATATATAAACTAGATACCCAAAAATTTGGACTGTATTATTTTTAAAGCTCACCAGTGAGATCAGTGCTATGGTGTATTTATCAATTTTTAATTTTTGTAACATTTTCCTTCACTGTAAGAATATAATTCCTTTGCAGGTGGGAAAGTGCATCCCAGCTTGGGTACATAGCTATGCACTAGTTCTGGCTGAGCTACCATGCTAAAAGTAACCCAGTAGCCAATTGTAGTTCTGATAGTTGCTTGATAGCTAGGGCAAGCTGGTGTCCATGTTCCTCTGGCTACACATGCTAGCTTGAACAGAGCTAGTACACGTCTATCTACTGGAGCTGGGAAGCATGCTCCCCCCCTGCAGAATATCTATGCCCTAATTTTCTTTGTGCATATTAGAAAAGGCTAAGACTCTTGTTTCAGCAACAAAACAGTGTAAAAAATTGCTGTTTCCCACCATCACTTGCCTGTTCAGTTTTTATCATTTTCCTGTAAACCGACTGAATGAGCTTCAAAAAATGAACACATATTCTGGGAACCACAGAGCAATGCTGACAAACTGCATCTGAAAATGCCTCCCAGGTCTTTAACACCTGTATGCCCAATAGATGTAGCTCTTCAGCTCTTGATAGGATTGAAATCCCATTTTTAAAAGCTAAATAAGTAAGCTTCACAACTGCATCATTTATTTAAGTTTGTCTTAAGAATAAATTCTTCTAATCGATATCATTCTTGTAACATGAAAAGCTCTTTTCTGTGACTTTAGTATGAAAATTCAGCTTTATTTTAAGTACAAAGAACATAAGCAGAAGTGAATTGTGGGAAAAAAACATGGCTTTTAAATCAACCTGCTTCTTCATTTTTGAAAGCATCCTGTATAAGGAAAATAACCTGAAATCCTGCTGCTTTAACTTGGAAATAATGAATATAAAAATGGGTCTGACCTGCAAATTAGATCTGAACTTTCTTATACTTTGTGATTTGTTGTGATCTAGGGCTTGAGGCTAACCCATGACAGCAATGTAACCAGGTGTGCATATTGTTACCTGCCCAAATGGATATTGACACTATCACTACTTCCTTAGCTTTAGGATAAAATACACCGTAGTCCTATATTTTTTTTCAGACTAAAGCATTGGATTTCAATCATTATGCACTAGTTCTGAAAATGGAAGGTAAAAAGCTAGATACATTGACCACTTTTGGCAAACCATCCGCTTGCTCTCTCTCTCTCACCAGGGCTATGGTTGGTCCTTGATGCAGGTTTTGGGAGACTCTTTAGGGAAACCAAGCCACCTATAAGTTAACAGCGTGGCTACTCCAAGCATGATGTCTTTGGGGCTTTATTTAAGGGAAAGTAAAATTTGAGAGGTGGGAGGGAAATGAAGGGTTATTTGGTGCATATGCAGTAGTTCTATAACAGTGTAGAACCACTGGTCATTTCTCCCATTGTCCTGCAAAGGGCAATTGCAGCTCTAATGCTTTGAATTAAGTAGACACTGAGTTTCCCCTTTTGATGGAGAAAGCAAATGTGTGGTGCAGTGAAAATGTCACCACTGGCTAAAGAGTTCAATTAATCAAAATATTCATTGTGAAAAATGGTTTTCAACAAAGTTTTCAACTCACTAACCTCTGAGAAAGGAAGATCAACTTTATAAAATTAAAAAAATAATTTTTTGGTGCACAATATTTCTTACAGTTGGATGTTCATTAAACAAATTCTACTTCTAGATTTTAATTTACACTTTTGAACTTTGAAAACCCCTTCCACCAAAAAAAGTTGTTGGGGTATCTGTACAAAGCCATATGTTTTAAAGGATAAAAACTTGCCTGTAAATCAGGAGCGACTGATTTCTGCTCCAATTTTGCCACTCTACACTATTTAACACTATTTAATTATGCCACACAGCAACCTACTTTACACACCATAATTAGGCCTCATTAGGCTCCTTTGTGGTAGGAAGTAGGTAAAACTACATGGCCCTCTGCATCTACACTTCAGGGCTCAACTCGAAATAAGCTATGCATATCGAGCTACGTCAATTGCGTATCTTATTTTGAAATAGCTTCTTTCGAAATTGAGAGCATCTACACAGCACTTATTTCAAAATAGAGCACTCTTCCTCCAACTTCCCTTATTCCTGGTACAATGAGGGTTACAGGAGTCAGAGTAAGAAGTCCTCCAGCTTGACAGTATTTCGACATTATTTCAAATTAACTGCCTGTTGTGTAGACGTAGACTAAGTTATTTTGAAATAATGTTGCTGTGTATATGTACCCTGATAAGCTCTTTAAGCCTTATGTTCCCTGTTAAATTACATGGCCAAAGTCACCAAGCAAGATTAGCGTAGACTAAGTTATTTTGAAATAATGTTGCTGTGTATATGTACCCTGATAAGCTCTTTAAGCCTTATGTTCCCTGTTAAATTACATGGCCAAAGTCACCAAGCAAGATTATAATACAAGGCTGTTATCTCCAAATCCTATGCTTAATGTATGGAACTACATTGCTCCTAAGCAAGATTAGTTGGAATTTTCATGTGGGGACATTTGGACATACAGCAGAGAATGTGAACACTTAATTTGGGATGCCCTGGAATTTGGGATTATTTTCAATGCTGAGGCTAGATGCTTCAGGTGTTCTTGACAGCCAACCCCTGATATAGGTACCAAAACTACCCTGGCTTCTTGACTCAGGCCTAATAACTAATGGACAAATCCTGTGCAACGGAAAATTTAAAAGGTGGAAGAGGTACCGACAAAGCAAGTATCACTTTTTGACATATTGTAATATTAGGGTATTTTCAAAACTAGCAGTGCTAGTGTTCTAAAATAGTCAGCCTCTGATCTGGTCTTAAGTTGTCTGGTGGCTTTGAAGCCAGCTGCATACAGAGACTGGGATTTTCTGAAGTTAACTGTCACGGTGGGCATTGCTACCTGGCTGCTGCTGAACAAACATGTTGCTAAATGTAAAAGCATCCTCCCATGACTAAGCCCTGATCCCTGAGACAGGGAATGCTAAAGAATACTGTTGGTGAAATAGGCATATATCAAGGACAGTTCCAGGTTGTGCTAGGCATACAAACATTACAACGCTAACTGGAGGCACCGTATCCAGTGAACTCTTCTCAGTAGTTCCCTGTGCATTACCAATCAGTTCTGAATGTGCATGCTATAGTCCTACTTTAGCCACCTATGTACAATAGTTATTCAAAACAATGATGGCAGCCAATGTCATGATAGAATTTAAGCAGAGCATGAACCTCTGAGAGGGCCAGAAACAATGCGCCCTCTAATCTTTTTCATCCATGTGTAGATTTTTTCCATTCAAGTGCGGAATAAATTTGTATGTGTACCAAAGCATGTGCAAATGTTCACCAATAGTAGAAACAAGAAAACTACCGGTGGGTGCTTTCTTATCAGCTGGGCAGCATTTAGATCTTTCCTGAACAGCTGCACAGTTGAACAGCTGACAGGGAACACTTGGCCAGGAACATATGTCTGTCAACTGTGAAGACAGTATTAAGATCACCAAGGCGACTGACTAATACAGTAGCTGGGATACTGTGATTGAACAACTTTTCCTTTTTTTATCTCATATCAAACAAAAAGGGAGGGGTGAAAGAGCTAGGGTAGTTATAGTCATCCATGACCACATGGGGGGCAGCAAGCAACCCATGTAGCTGTTGCTGGCTGGCAGCACCCACTACCCTGGCCTGCCTGGGGAGCAGCTGCCGGTCGTCACATGACCCACCTCCTGCTCCCAAGCCAGCCCCGGGAAGAAGCTAGTGGATGGAGTGCATGCCCCCCAGGCCCAACTGGGGAAAACCTGGTGATCAGGGTGTGTGCCCCACCCAGGCTGGCCCTGGGGAGAAGCAGATGGCCACTCTCACACCCCTGTCCTAAACCTACTCCACCTCCTGTGAGCTCCCTTCCTCCCATCTCCTGCCCTCACTCCTGCACTCCCCCCCACCCTGAGATACCCCTCAACCCCCAAACTGACTCCTTGCACCCCTCACTCATCCAGCCTCCTGCCCTGAATCCTCCACTTCCCCAAATGTGTCAATTCCGTTGTCCTAAATAGTTTCATAATGAAACAAGGAAATTTTACCATACTAAACTTACTTCTGTGCAGAATCTCCTCATATTGCTTGGTTACCAGAATTGTGGTGCAGCCTGGGACATCTCTCCACCCAGACTGAGGTAAATATCCATTGCAGCAAAAATAATATTGGGAGGAGCCTTTTCTGCTCTTGCTGCTGCTACAGCATGGGAGAAGGGATAGTCTGATCCCCTGAATATCCTTTCTGTGAGGGATTTATCACAGAGTGCCTATCTTAATGAACATATAAAGAACTGGGGTAAAGAAGCTGTCTGTATTTTGAACATTGGGAAGGGCCAGTTGGTAATAGGGATGTTAAATATCGGTTAATTGAATAGTCAAGTAACCTCATGAATTCTTATCGCTTAGTCGACTATTCTGTAGTTCCCTGGGGGTGGGGCTGGCAGCCTCTGTATCAGAAGCAGCAGTGCAGGGTGTCAGGCAGGAGCTGGTCCACAAGAGCAGCCAGTTTAAAAACCAGCTCCCCTTGTAGATTGGCTGCCTGTTGCCCAGTGCTGCTGCCTCTGATAAAAAGGCAGCAGCGTGGGGTAGCAACAACCCCTTTCTAAGGTGGGTCTGAGCTCCTGGACCCAGCACGAGCCGGAACTGAGCTGGGCTGCCTGACTAGCTGGCTCCTAATACACTTTAAATACAGAGCTGTAGCAGGAGTAAGTTCTGGACCCAGTGCGAGCCAGAACTGAGCTAGGCTGCTGGCCAGCCTGCTAAAAAATTTACTGGCCAGGGTGGGAGAGGGAAATGCATGTAGTCTATAACATTAACCTGTAAGCTTTTGCTTATCAGTTAATCAACTATACTATTACATCCCTAGTTGAGAACATTGTTATTCACCCAACAAAAACACAACTAAGGATACAAGGAATAGAGCCCAATGCATTTTGTGAAAAAAAGTATGACAACGTCAAGTCCTCCGTGTTTCTATTTATGTGTCTGTATGTTTGGCTTTTTTGAAACATAAATTTTGGGAATATAATCTCAGATGAAATTCCCTTGATTTTAGACTAAGAGATTAGACCCCCTCTAGTTTTAATAGGTGGGAAAATGGCTAATATTTCCATCTATACTTGTATAGGATGATTCTGAACACCATAATGTGTTTAGATTTCTCACACCAGGAAAAGTTTGACCACCTCCTGAAGACAATTACATTCTGCCTCAGTCTCTTGCCTATATTTTCCTAATGTTTCAAACATAAGAATAGTAGAATGGTCCATATTCTTTTTTCTGATGACTTTGCTTCTGGTCTAAACTTCTAAGCAATGGTGCCCACCTGAATAGAGAACAACCCACATCCTGCTTTTGGTTAAATCAAAAATGACAACATTCTGGCTGAAAGTGTAATTATTGTTTTGGTTTTTGTTAACCTTTTTTTTGTTTAGGCAATATTAAGTCAATCCACCTGGAGCTTAATACTGTATGTTACTATAGTAACTTTACAGCCTGTTTGATTGTGACAAAGGAGCTTCATCTCATCCATTTCATGCTCCTGTGTCGACCTACTCCCTCCCAGTGTTTTATTATATCTGTCTTTAAGAGTATCTGCAGGAGCCACAGCTGCTGTGCTTTTGTAGCAGAAAGCAGCTTTCACTGTGTGAAATGCTCTGCTCTAAGAGGTCTTATGGGCTGATGGCATTATTGAATTTCAAAGCAAACAACATTAAATTGTTTAAAGCTAATATTCATGTTTTGCTGTACACCATGTATTTTTGCAGAACAGAACAGTATATAATCACTGCCTGATGCCCTTGAGAACAAAACCAGAAAATAAAGTAATGTAGAATACGAAAGGACTTGAAAGTAATTCAGTTTTCAAATCAAAACAACAAAAAAAAATGTGTGCGGGGCTCAGGAAAAGCATTAACTTAGCATGCTGGAGTTAGCAGTTTGTAAAATGAAAAATCAAATAATACTTCTACAAACCCATGGTCAGATTTTACCCAGTTAAACTGGTGTAAATCTGGTATAACTCTGTCAATTTTAATTGAGTTACTCCAGATTTATGCTGGTATAACCGAGAATAGAATATGACCCAGGAGTGTAAAATGTTAGTGGTTTAAGACTTTCAAACTGTTTGTCTGTTCATTTTACAGTCTGGCTGTTATATAAATACTATGAACAGTCATGTAACAAGCAGCTACACAGCTATTTAGTTTACTAGCTCAGCACAACTGTTTCATGTTATTTGTCCCTATTGTTTAAATTTACGTTAGTTTGTTTTCTGAAGAGGAGGTTTTTTTACAATAACTTCATTCTTTACACTGTACAGGTAGATACAGATCACAGTGATGCCAATATGTGAAAATATTTTGTATTTTTAGTTTATTCAATGCAAACCTGTAATTATTGATAATATTCTATCTGAACATGTCCTTTACAAATAAATACATTGTTTTCATTAGCTTTCATCTGGCCTCTTCAATTATTACAACCTTCTTTCTGTATTGATTTATATTTTAAAAATGTAAATGTGTTTATAGTGATATGAGGGAGCTCTGGTGAAGTTCCTTCTTAAGAATTTCAATAGAGCCATTCTCCAGTTGTGTTAATTGTTGCATTGGGAGGACAGTGAATGCTGAATGCTAGCTTGTTAACTTGCTAAGCAGCTGGTCAGCAGGGTAGTTTGATTCCAGCCAGGCTCTTGACACCTCTACCAAGGGTTATTGATACCTCACACACCCCAGCTGAGACAGATTGTTTTAGTGGTGCTTCATATCCATAGCACAGCCTGTAGTTAGAAAAAAAGTGATTGACAGCTCACACCTCCTGGGCCCTTCTTACTACCAGACACAACATCTGCTATGCCCTGTGGAGCAGTGAACCAACACACACTGAGAGAACTGTTTCTAGTATTGTCAGGGTTGGTTTTGTTTAACCCTTTGTGGCTGCTCTCTGGAGAGGCACATAGGGAATTTTTTGTAATCCTCTACACAGTTAAAATGTATGTAATATTTGACTCAGGAAAACATTGGCAGCAGTGCTGGTGCTGAGAAACTGTTCTGTTGCTGCTCTTCAGAGGTATCCTCAGTGTGCTTTTGACTGCCAGACAGAATTTTGTTACCTTATTGTTATGGGATTAGCCCATTTGCTCAACCATATAATGAATGCAATTTAGTAGTGGCACAGATTTTGTTAATGGTATTTATTAATCATAGAAAATGTTTGTTGAATTTGTAGTGATCAATAATATACATTGGGAGTAAAAAAAATCAAAGGGTTAAAAAAGTGAGTACATTTGTTCACTAGAAAGAAAGGTCAAAGTGTGTTCTGGTTAAAGGTTATGTGATACAGACAAATGTGACATTATTTTAGTTTTCTGATACCAGAGAGAGATAAAAGCTATCTTCAAAAAACTAGCCTGTGATATATTTGCCAGATGCAGCTTCTTCACTACAGAAATACAAGTGATCCCAATGTTTGATTACAAATATGGTTCATTAAATATACATGTAGGAAGCTTTTGTAAACTGTCTTCAGTATGTGAAAAATGTTAAGAAATGTTTAACAGTTTCCAAATATAAATTTGATGGGTTTCAAATATGTTTTGACATGTTAGAAGGACTGATTTGTCTTAGCTGTTTATAAAATAAGTCTGAAAACTACTATTAAAGCTTAGAATTGAAGAGATACATTTTTATTATGAAATATTATTTCACTTTCATCATGCAGATATTACCAGTGAGGTTTTCATCAAAAATACCAGGCAAAGCTACAGTAAGTGGAGCAAAAAAAGCTTTGGTCCTTTTTATTTTCACTGGACCAGAGGCCGGCTTTTCCTCACTTTGTAATATATCAGAATTGATGCTTGCCAGCCATATTATCTGTGTTTACAATTCCATAAGGATGTGTTATGCTAGAAAGGAACTAATAGCATTATTTATTATATCTTTATTATAGCAGTGTAATTAGCAATGTTATTATTGCTAAGCATCACTATCGCCTCTTGTCAGCATCATGTAACTCCAACATAAGTCACTGTCTATTTTATATCCTGAAGGAAAATATTGGTTAGATTTCTATGATGCTATCTTTTAGTGCTTCACAGGATTACACTGTTATACAAATGCAATGTTTTACTGTTCTGGAGAACAGAGGGTGTGTTTTGTTTTGGTTTATTTCCCACTCTCTGTAAACTGATAATTCGGATGTCAAAAGCTGCCAGTTCTGAAATCCAGACTATGGATTTCCCCCAAAATAATTTACAGGCACCAACTGTATGAAGCAGTCACAAGTAACATGTCACACAAGATGTTTTCTAACCAAAGATTCTGTTCTCTTTACTGTATGTCACTACTAAGCAACAAACATTCTGAATGCATTATAGATGTTTGGGATTTACAAGGTTGCCCATAAATAAGTTTGATATAAGGATCCAGGGACTGCTAGACTTATACTATAGAAAGTATTAGAATGGAGAGCTTTGTTCTATGCAGTGTATATTAGCTGCAATTAGGATCATTTTAAGCCTCTATAGCAAAACCTTTATGTGAAAGTTAGCAGATTGTATATCCATGGTATACAACAAAGGCTTCCAGCCCGCTATATATATGATGACTGAGGTAAGGGAGTGTCTATGCATTTCTGAGCTTGAAGAAAAGCTCTTCTCAAAGGACAAGTAGTGACAAATTTGCCACTCAGACTTTCATACAAACTATGGCCCTGATCCAGCAAAGCACTTAAGCACAAGTACACCTACTGACTTCAGTGGCACTACTCAGATCCTTAGTTAAACATGTGCTCAAGGGCTTTCTAGATGATGGTCTTATATAGGAGCATAGAAATTGCTTTAGGGCAGGTCTACACTACAAAATTCAGTGACTCTACCTTATGTTGGCATACAACCACTTCAGTAATTATATCTCTTGTGACTCTCTATACTTTGTGTCCTTACTAGGAGAGTTTTTATCGATTGTACTGTCAGTGTAGGGAATTGTGGGATGGCTTATGAAAGCCACTAATTGTTGACATAGTCATGCATGACACTTTGTCCACCTAACTGCATGACATTGATGCTACATCTCTCATGGTGGTGGAGTTATTAAGTCAGAGAATGGAGGCAGTTACATCCACATAAGTGAAATTTAAATGTAGACACTTCTATTGTTAGGTCAACGGAGCTGTCTTTCATTAACCTAATTATGTAGCATTGGTAAGGCCTGCATGATGCTAGTGTTCCATTTAGCCCATGGTCTGTCCCTCTCTGATATTGCCCTGTACCAGATGCTTCAGAAGAAGGTGAAAGAAACCTTGTGGGCAGTTGAGTAACCCAGTGGACACCAACCAGCAGATCGGGATCTACTGGTAGATCTTGGAGCCTTTGACACGTGATCCTGACAGGTTTGGCCAGGAGGCTGTCAAGTGCCTGTACTTCATCTGCCCCTTTCAGCACTGCCATGTTGCTCCTGCCCTCTGCCTTGGAGCTACCACCCCCGGGAGCCTCTTGCTTGCTGTGCAGGGCACAGGAAGAAGAGGAGGGGGTGCTGATGTCAGAATGCCCCTCCCTCCGCCATCTCCACAGAGCAGGGGGGGGCAGGGATGGAGAGAGTTTGCTGGTTGCTTTTGGGAGTGGTGAAGGGCCAGAGTAGGGGTGAGTCTGCCTTCATCCCCTGCACCACCACCCAGAAGCCACCTGTGGTAAGCAGTGCCCAGCTGGAGCCTTCATTCCAAACCCTGGCCCCAGTCCTGAACCCCTCCTGTATCCCAAATCCCTGCTCTAGCCAAGTTCTCCTTCACCCAAACTCCCTCCCAGAACCTGAACCTGCTCCTGCACCTCAACTCCCTGCCCAAGGCTCAGCTCAGAACCCCTCCCACACTCCAAATCCTTTAGCCCAAGATCAGAGTCCACATCCCCCTCCCCTGCACCCCGGCCCTCTGCCCCCAGCCTGATAAAAGTGAGTGAGGATGGGGGAGGGAGAGAGGATGGAGTGAGCAGGGGTGGAGCCTTGGAGAAGGGGTGGGAAGGAGGCGGGGCAAGGATTTTTGGGTTTGAAACGGATCCTGGATTGCATTTAAATTCAAGAAGTGATCTCATGGTTAAAAAGGTTGGAGACCACTGGAGTAATCTATCCACTGAAAGCTTTCCTAGCCCTCATTAGTTGCGGATTATGATTTGAAATATGGCTGGTGCAGGCAAATGCTTCTGGAAGGCAGGGCAACAACTGCACCACAGTGCTAACAAGTGGAAGTTTTGTCCAAAAATACTTGTGTAAACTTTTTTTTCTTACAGAAGTACCATGGAATCATTAATGACTCTATGGAATAGATAAGACTTGAAAACTGAGGTCCTAATCAGAAAGTCCCTTTTCCCCTCCTGTTACCCCATCCAATATACTATGTGAACCTTGATGTGCTTACATATGTACCTTAGTCAATTAAAAGTTAGGCAGTTAAAACTGGAGTAATTGGATGAAATTTTATTGTCTGTGATATACAGGACATCTGATTAGATGATCTGATGTTTCCTTCTGGCCTTGACTTGTACAGAAGTTAGGAGGATGAAGAACTATTGAGAATGGAATGTATAGCTCCAGTGAGTCAAGGTATTCAAATTGTGCTGTTTTGCCCGTCAAGACATCTCCTTTTTATTAATGAAAGATTTTCATATTGGTGAAAACATGGTAAAGAACATCTTCAGTAAACAAAAATAAGCCCTTTGGAGGCAGGCAACCTCTTTATACAGCAGTTAGCACAGCAGTACCTTGATCCTGATTGAGGTCTGTCGGGCCTCTGTAATTATAAATATTACAGTATGGTAATGTATGTTTGTGAATATTTTTCTATGTTTAACCTCTCTACATTTGGTGTTTCAGCATATTTCAGTAATGATTGTCTCCCTCTTCTTTCCAGTTTCTCAATTCTGTTTGAATCTCTGGTGATGCAGGGGTGCTGGAATGGTTTGTATAGCATGGGTGCTGAGAGCAAGTAAAACAAACTGTAAACCCTGCATATGATGGAAACCACTTTAAGTCTGGGTGTCCGGCAGCAGTCCCTGCACCCTTCATTCCAATACCTATGTGATGATGTAATAATGCTTTATGACATCACAATTTTGTTCACTAGGGAATAATTGAAATGTTGCCAGCTCAGTCTTATGAGCCCAAGTTTGTTTGGCACTTGCCAAAGGGAATTATAACGAGGAGATACATATCACCAGGTTTAATTTCCTCTTGTGGCTTCTTATTGAGCTGCACACATCCTGACACATTTCAGAGGATTTTTTTTAATGAAAATGCTACTTCACTACCTGTCATGCTCCACCCTCCTAGATTGCAAGCACAATTTATTTCAGTGGCTGACAACTGAGCATAATCTACAGTGCTGACACAAAATTTTAAAATAAATTTTAAAAACTTCTCTCTGGGAAGCCTTATTTTTCACATATATCACTTCCCATTTCATTGGATCCCAAATGAATGGGCTGACATTGCACTGCTGTAAAAGAAAATCAAATAAAACATTTGTTTCTAGATATTTCTCCCCAGCTGGCAGGAAACAGGGTTTGCATCAGGCTGGAACTTGAGAGCATACCTGCACCCTGCAATTCAACTGTGAGTGCTGTAAGAACAGCTGCCTGACCCCCAGTCTGGTAACAAATTAAAACACAAATGTACGTATGAAATAGCTTCCTCTAAGCTATTTAATCTCTGTGGTCTGCTTCCCTTCACTATCTGAGAGAGACTGAAAATTAAGTCCCTATGTCTGGTTAAAAGACAGGAAACAAAGGGTAGGAATAAATGGTAAATTTTCAGAATGGAGAGGGGTAACTAGTGGTGTTTCCCAAGGGTCAGTCCAGGACAAATCCTATTCAACATATTCATAAATGATCTGGAGAAAGGGGTAAACAGTGAGGTGGCAAAGTTTGCAGATGATACTAAACTGCTCAAGGTAGTTAAGACCAAAGCAGACTGTGAAGAACTTCAAAAAGATCTCCCCAAACTAAGTAACTGGACAAAAAAATGTCAAATGAAACTTAATGTGGATAAATGTAAAGTACTGCACACTGGGAAAAATAACGCCAACTATACATATACTATGATAGGGGCTAATTTAGCTACAACTAATCAGGAAAGAGATCTTGGAGTCATTGTGGATAGTTCTCTGAAGATGTCCATGCAGTGTGCAGTGGCAGTCAAAAAAGCAAACAGGATGTTAGGAATCATTAAAAAAGGGATAGAGAATAAGACGGAGAATATCTTAGTGCCCTTATATAAATCCATGGTACGCCCACATCTGGAATACTGCGTACAGGTGTGGTCTCCTCATCTCAAAAAAGATATAGTAGCATTAGAAAAGGTTCAGAGAAGGGCAACTAAAATGATTAGGGGTTTGGAACGGGTCCCATATGAGGAGAGATTAAAGAGACTAGGACTTTTCAGCTTGGAAAAGAGGAGACTAAGGGGGGATATGACAAAGGTATATAAAATCATGAGTGGTGTGGAGAAAGTGAATAAGGAAAAGTTATTTACTTGTTCCCATAATATAAGAACTAGGGGCCACCAAATGAAACTAATGGGTAGCAGGTTTAAAACAAATAAAAGGAAGTTCTTTTTCACACAGCGCATAGTCAATCTGTAGAACTCCTTGCTTGAGGAGGTTGTGAAGGCTAGGACTATAACAGGGTTTAAAAGAGAACTAGATAAATTCATAGAGGTTAAGTCCATTAATGGCTATTGGCCAGTATCGGTAAGGAATGGTGTCCCTAGCCTCTGTTTGTCAGAGGGTGGAGATGGATGGCAGGAGAGAGGTCACTTGATCATTACCTCTTCGATTCACTCCCTCTGGGGCACCTGGCATTGGCCACTGTTGGCAGACAGGGTACTGGGCTGGATGGACCTTTGGTCTGACCCAGTATGGCCATTCTTATGTTCTTATGTCCAAAACATAAAACTTTAAGGTATGTCTATACTAGCACTTTTGTTGGTGAAAAAAACCACACATAGGTTACACGAATAGAAGCACTGCTATGAACAGTGCTTTGTCAGTAGGAGATACTCTCCCACCAACATTGTTACAGCTGCTCATGGGGGGGGGGTAGTTTAATTATGTTGATTGGAGTGCTTTCTCCCATCTGGATTGAACGGTTACATAGGAGATTTTACAATGGTGCAGCTGCACCAGTAGAGCAAGATCTCTAGTGTCGCCATAGCCTTAGACTATGATATAGGGATCTCCTCGATGTTCAATGGAATTAATTCATGGGAAAATATTTTTTCATATTTTTGCTGTAATTCAAGAAATAATTGGTTTTTACCGGTGGTGTGTTCTCCCTTTTGCAAAGCTATTTAAAAATATTTAAAAATCCAATGCAAAAGGATCCTCTTTCTGTCCATCTTTCGTATAGCCCACCTAAAATGGTCAGGGGAGGCCAAGATGTACGCTGTCCTTCCATGAGCTGCTCTTGATTATTTAGTCTGGCCTACAGCAGAATGGCCCAAGCCATAGAACTTCTCCATAATAATTCCTGTGTGAACTAAACTACCTGACACTAACTGTGAAGAGCACTTGGAAGCTCCCATTAGCACACAATACAGTTGTCCTACTAAGCAGCTCGTGGACTAGTCAGAGCATATTACAACTGTTACCCTGGGACGCAGTAACGATTAATTTTAAAGATCTAATAGGCTCGCTCTGGCTTTCAATGATGTTAAAATCCCAAGTCCCAGAAGACGGGAACTACCCGAGGCCGTATCTATCACTGGCTGATTGGTTTTACAAACGAGTCCGAGACATAGTTTAGGGCCAAACCATATATTGTAAGAATTTCAATAACCAACAAGTAAACGCTCAACCAAGTCCACCCTAACCCAGAAGTGAAGAATGAAAGAAAGTCCCCGATACAGGAATATACTGTACATTCATCGCGGATAAGCCACAGAAGACTGGGTGCTCACGACCTCAACGCTTTGGCTCAGTGCGAGCCGCCACGGAGGAACAGCGAGGCGGTCCCTCGATGACAATATTCCGGGTCACTGGTCTGCACGGTCAGGTGAACAGGATTCAGGTACGAAGGCCTTCCGCACTCCGTCTGAGCCTTGACTCTTTCAGAGTCTCCCTGACATAGGCTGTCGTATGTCTGGGATTTCCCACAGACAAGCGCCTTCCAGACAGTAACCCACACTTATCCAATCATTCATTCACCTCAGTCATACCAACAAACAGGATAGACGAACAACATTCAAACCTAAGGAATCACGCATGAACCTATGGAACGAACGAAGAACACGAACAAACCTCAAAAGGGGTTTATATTGACGCTTAGGCGGGAAAATCTCCGTAGGGTCGTGTGCATAAGTTTTAGTGCCTAGTGCACAGAGATTGGTGCTTAGTGCAACGATTTTGAGCTGAGTGCACAGGTATTGAGCCGTGTGCAGAGCCAAAATGGGGTCGTGTGCAGAGGATTTTTGAATAAGGGCGGGAAATCCAGATGGCAGTTACTCCCTTAGTTCGAACCAACAGTTAATCCGAACTAACAAAGGGACTAGTCCTTAGTTCGATCAGCTAACTCGAACTAATATCCAGACTTTAAGCTTAGACTCCTTAGCACAACGAAACTAACGTTGAACACAAACCTCTTAAACATTCCTAAAGCCATTTCAGGGTAACACAACCATACTCCACATTGCTTCACATGGTACCATTGCATGCTACAACTGCCCATAGAGAGAATAAGGGCCCATTATCAGGTTTGATGCCATAGCCATCTCTGGGCCTTTTATGTCAAAGTCCTTTCTCTATGTCCCTGAAACATTTAAGTCCCATATCTGAGGGACCAATAGCAGGGCATTGTTGGTGACAAAATTCAGCTCTGGAATTTACTATGAAGCCTGAGCCTTCTAGTCTGACTGCTTTCAGAAAACCTAATTGTCCAGACTTCTCAGATGCTGCCAGCTCCCTGACCCTCAGCATTTTATAACACATGTACAGTGCAGTGTGCAGATATGATACTTTACAGATGACTAGAAGAGGGGTTGGTTTGCCAAGGAACCAGTTTGGATCTTTCAATCTAATAACAACAAGCATGAAAATGACAAAGGTTACATGCACCTGTGTTACACAGTGAAGGCAATAAGATAAGCTATTTATGCATATATCTTGTCAGTTTCTTTTTATTTCCAACTGTTTAATACATATGGTAAATCCTGTATTATCAATCTACTGAAAAGGAGGAAACTGACAAAAGTAGTTTCTTTGATATATTTGAATAACAAACTTGAAAAAAGCAGTCTGCTTCCTGACATTTTGTAAGTAGAAATAAGTTAAAATAACTGGGCAAATTCTTCTCTGAACTCTATGTGTCTTCTAACATTTTCATCTTAAGGGAGTTGGGTGTAGGGGCTAGTTCACTGGATTGTGCGTCAGGAGTCCTGGACTCTGTTCCTGACTGTTCCACTAATCTGCTATGTGAATTTGGACAAGTCAATTCATCCCTCTATGCCTCTGGTTCCCTGCCTAATCTTTGTCTGCTCTTTCAGTTGAGTGTTTCAGATTAAGGGTATGTCTAGACTACATGCCTCTGGCGACAGAGGCATGTAGTCTAGATATACCCTTAGAGTGTAAGTTCTACTCTGTCTCTTACCATGTGTTTTTACAGAGTGTGTACAGAGTATTGTATCAGGGTCTCTAGGTACTATTGTCATGCAAGTAATTGTAATTTCCTTTCCATCTCCAAATTAGACCAAATTGCTCTGCTGATTTTCAAAATGTTCCATAGATTCACTCCAATCTAGTGCTCTCACCAACTGTCCACCTACTTCATAACCATTTACTCCCCTTGATTCCTGGTCTCTTTGCTTTTCTCTTCCACTCTGAAGAGCTGGGATCAAGGTCACTCCTCCTATTATGCTGCTCGGTTTCTCTCTCTCTCTCTCTCTCTCTCTCTCTCTCTCTCTAAGCTGCCAAGTAACCTCTATGAATTTCTCCTTAAGCCTTCTTTTTCTTTAGTTTATGATTCTTCCTTGCTATAAGCTTTTTCAGTGTTCTAGGTGAAAGACATTATATAAACATGAATTGCATTTTAATAGATACTAAGGCTTGGGTAAATGTTAAAATGTAGACTGTGGACATCAGTGTAAATTATTTTCTTAATTGGAAGTCTTACCATTTTTAAGCTACTCCATAGTATAAATACAAGATTATTCTAAAGAAAATACATAAAAAGATGCAGACAGCTAAAAGGGCTCTCTTGAAAATATTTTCCTGGCATATATATGGAAAGTTATATTCCCTTGTAAAATCCCTTTTTGTTGTGTAGTTGCTTTGCATAAACAGAACCATTTAAAAATGTAAACAGATTTTTATGTAGATTTCCAAATACCTAAGACATTGTTATTGAAATATGTCTATTTACCTATGATATAGAAATTACAGAGATATATATCATAAGCTTGATGTCTATTGTATACGTTTCTGGTTATATCAAATATTTAATACCAGCTATACTTTGGGAATTGTTAGCATCTCCTTTAAAACTTGCCTGAGGCAGTTACAAGATAAAATGTAAAAAGTGGTTTTGATTATTGTTTTGGATTGTCACCTTGACAGTTTGGGTTGGGGTTTATAGGCATGGTGAAAGAACACACACCGACACACACAATTGCTCCTTTTCACTCTTCATCACTTTCCCTGTAGACAGCGCAGTGCAGGAACAACTCAGGAGTAGAATAGACATGAAAGGATTACCAAGTGGAGCTATTCAAGAGAAAACTTGCTCATTGTTATTTGGAGACAGGAATATGTAATTGCTAGGGGACATTAAATAAAACCTGTTAGATTTTTGAGTGGTCAGGTATATTACTTTCTTTATTTGGCAGCACCTTCAGCTTTTGTAGTCTACTGAGTAAATGGAAAACATTTAATTCTGAAAACACTAAGAAAGAATGGTTTGAGGCTATTGCTTCAGTTTTGTAGGGGGAATTTTTGTGTGAACATATTGAGTCCCTGAACTTCAAAACTAGGATGCTACATTTGCTGCTGTTGGCTTATCTTCCTAGGTAAATAAGTGATTGGTTGATTTTAATTTGGAGTCTTCTGAGCCTTGATGTTTTAGGCTCAGTGGTTGACTCAAATCTGCAGTGTGTACTAGGGGAAAGAAAATCTTATCCGAAGTGGAAGAAAATCTGATAACAATTGGGAATTCAGCATATTCTCAGATACTGAGATGATGGAGTCTAGATAAATACACAGAATAAAGTACTTTGGATATTTTACCTAGTTTTTGTTTGACTTGCATATGCAAAGTGAAGGCTGTTGTGTCTATGATTCTGCTCCATGTTCAGATGCTGAGTCACCAGAAAGAATCTGAAAAATGAAGCTATCATGTGGGGGGAGGAGACAGAACAATGTTAATTTCAGCATCATCTCAAAATTGAATTGTAAATGGAGAATTGTCATTGAGCAGGTCTGTTTCCAGTGTGGCCCCTCCGGGATTGATCCTTGTCCCTACATTATGCAACATTTATATCAATGCCCTGGAAGAAAACATAAAATCATCACTGATAAAGTCTGTAGACAACACATAAATTGGGAAGGGTGATAAATATTGGAAAGGACAGGTCACTGCTTCACAGCAAGCTGGATCACTTGGTAAAGTCACTGTATTGTTTCAGGCCAATTTCACAAGCCAAATACACAGGGAAGCCTTGGACCTTAACTTCATTTACAGGTTTGATTCCTATCACAAAGGTATGAATAAAGACATTGGCTGAATGGCCTTCTACATTCCACATCCTAATGACATAAAAAAACCAAACAATGGATACTTAAGAACAATTTGCAACTTCTTTATCAACTTCATGTAGCATGGAGACTCTAATTAACTATTTCTTTCCCTTTTTTCCCTTCCCCACCCCCATCCCCTATTTATTTCGAAACTGGACCTTTAATAACTCCATTCATCTGAAGAAGTGGGTTGTGCCCATGAAAGCTCATGATACCCGGAGCTGTAACAAGGGTGGGGCAAGTGGTGCACTTGCCCTAGACACAGTACATTTAGGGGCACAAAATTAAAAATTAGAAAATTAAAATATTATTTCATTTATATGTTTACTATCATCTATTTGCAATCTCAATATATGTGCAATTAACAACATGTGCAATGAATAAAATTAATACAAAAAATTAAGAATTTTATCATTTTTGGGTGGGAGAGGGGGCGCTGTTCAGTAGCTTGCCCCAGGCACAGAAAACCTTAGTTTCAGTTCTGATGATACCATCTACATGTTTTGTTAGTCTTTAAGATGCTGCAAGACTATTTGTTGTTTTTCTGAGTTTTTCCAGTTACAGACATACAGCCGCTCCCCGAGTTGCGAATGGTCGAGTTACGACTTTGCACTTATGACCAAAGCTTCCATGGAGAGGTCGTAAAGGCGGTCCCCGAGTTACAAATGCGACCCGTGCTTACAAACAGCACAGTCGCGTGTAACTCAATGGGGTCCGAGTTACGAACGGATCGAGTTACGGCCAAGTGTTTGGTCCGTAACTCGTTCGTAACTTGGGGAGAGGCTGTATAAGATGGCTAAGTGTAAATGTATTCATCTAGGAACAAAGAATGCATGCTATCCTTACAGGATGAAGGACTCTATCCTGGGAACCACTAACTCTGAAGAAGATCTGGGTCATATTGGATAATCAGCTGAACACATGGGTGACTCATATAAGAGGCTCGGGGTGGGGAGGGGTCCGGACGAGGCTAAGCATCTCCAAAAAAGGCTAGCCTTCTAGAGGGCAAGAAATAGCAGATGCAGTAAGGGTCACCGCCCTTTGCAGGAACATTGGCCCAATGCCTTTGGAGCCAGAAGCTCCCCAGCAGTGTGGGTCGCTTCGATCATGTCTGCACCCATCTTCTGCCCCAAGGCACTGCCCCTGCTTGACCTCTTCCTTTGAGGCCCCACCCTCTCTCTGTCTCTTCCTATTCTGGTTCCACCTCTTCCCACTTCTGATTCCACTTTTAAAAGTGAGAAGCCATGGCCCCCTTCTCTCTCTTAGCTGAGATGCTCTAGTATCAGCATGCACTACTTCTCATTGTCTGGCCCAGCTGTGGGACGACTCCTGCTGCTGTCCATGTTGATGTCAGAACAACTCAGCTAAGGAGTGCCAGATCCTTGGTCCCATTGCTTTTAAAAGTGAGAAGGCTATGCCCTACCACTTTTTCCTCACCTTAAGCAGGAACAATGGAGTGGGGGAGAGGAGTTAGCAAGGAGCTGGTGGGCTTCAGGAGAAGAGGTGGAGGGGGTGTTGGAAGAGGCAGAATGAGGATCGAACCACTGGGGGGAAGACAGAATGACGGCAGGTCCTTGGATCGAGGGGCAAGGCCTGGTCTGGGCACTGGTTCCCCCATTTCTAAGGAGCGTCTGATGATCATTTAGGCCTCACCAAATGAAAGAGTAATGAGACATTGATGGCTGAACATGAGCTCCCAGAGTGACACTGAGGCCAAAATAGCTATTGCGCTCCTGGGGTGCATAAACAAGAGAACATGGAGGAGGATCAAAAAGTTATTTTACCTCTGTATTTGGTGCTGAGGTGGCTGCTGCTTGAATATCGTGTCCAATGCTTGTGTTCACAACTCAGGAAGGTGTTGATAAACTGGATTCAGAGAAGAGCCATGAGAATGATTAAAGTATTGGAAAGCCTGTTTTACAGTGATGAACTTAAGGAGCTCTATTTAGTTTAAGAAAAAGGAGGTTGGGGTGACATAATTCTGGGCTATAAGTATCTACCTGTGGAACAAATCTAGCAGTCTAGCTAGATATACTATGAGCCAATGGCTGGAAGCTGAAGCTAGACATATTCAGGCTGGAAATAAGATATAAGTTTAATAGAGAGGGTAATTACTAATTGCAACAATTTACTAAGGGCTGTGGTGAATTCTTCATTGATGACAATTTTTAAATTAATATTGGATTTTTTAAAAAAGAAAAGTTTTTAATGGGAAGTTCTGTGACCTGTGTTTAAATAGGAGGTCAGATTGGATGAGTAGTCTCTTCTGGAATTGTGCTTTTTCTTTATACAGTTTGACTGGAAGTTGAGTGTCAAGATTCTTTGTAACTGACACCCATGCATAATAATGACTTGGATGTATTAATGTCCATCTTTACATTGAGTCTGCATGTAGCTCTACCCTGAAATCCACAAGCCTCTGTGAAGCACACTGATTTTTTTTCATTTAAGTCCTTTTATTACAGTGGTGCCAGCTACTGCTGCTATCGTTCTGTGTCTGTCAGCATTTCCATTATAAACCTTATTTTCAAGGGATTTATAACTTAGCCATTTTAATTCACATTGGTCTGAAACTTGCCATAGAAATTCTTCACATAGAGCAGGTGCCACTTTCTTTTCTTCCCCCCCCCCCCTTACGTTTGATTTAAACCTGTATAGTTCTTTTAGAATTAATGATGCACAAATACAGAACATGGGATTGGATGGACTAACTTGTTTTTATGCAGGGCAGGGGATAGAAGGAATCTGCCTGTAAATGCCTGGATTTAAAAAATAACATTTATTAACAGTCCTGGTTGCTTTGTATGTTGGTTAACAAAGTCTTTGTCACAGCAAATTTGAATAGGATGCACTATGCTCACACCATACATTTTTTGTTCCGTTTCCTATGCTGATTTTGATTTGTACCATTTAAGAGTGTGCTGCAAACAATGTAGAAAACACTTGAGTTTGATGAACTTCTCGTACAAACATTTAAACAGAAATGGTTACGCTGACATGAACATTACATAATATGGTCACAAAAAGAAGGATAAATGCTACTGTTAGTCAGTTGCACAATCTTAACCTTCGTTTCAAATCATACCTGTGCTGGTGAGGCAGTGACCATATCGCATTTCTTCAGAAATTTTCTGCAATGACGATGCTATTCATTTAAGGCCTGATCCAAAATCTACTGAAGAAAATATTACAGGAGCCATGCTATCTTTGTCAGCAGTGTGGTGTGGTAGTGGGAAGGTAGCAACAGCAACATAAAGCTACTTCGTGTTGGCAGTATGTCCGTCCATCCATCCATCCAGAAACTTCTAATATAGAGGCGGACAAGATCCAACCTACTGAGCTGCTGGATCCGGCCCGCAGGCTTCATGATCCAGGCCACAGGTTGCCCTGCTGGGACCCTCAGGCACAGAGCAGCCAGTTACTTCAGAACAGCCCAATACCACTTTAAGCTGCCAGTTCTTTTGAGCAGCCTGGGGCTGCATCAGGCAGGGAGCTGGGAGCTGCCTAGGTAAGAGCCTCCTGGCCACAGGCTGCCTTTGGCAACCCAGCCCCTTCCTCCCCACAACTCCTTCCTCTTGGTCACCATCCAAACCCTTTGCACTTCTCTCCCCTCCTCCCCCAGGTCACAACTCCCTTCCAGACCCTGCACCCCCTCGTACACTCTTTCCCCAGGCCAGAATCCTCTCCTGCAAGTATACCCCCTCCAGGCCTCTGCCCCAGATCACAACTCACTCAAACTCTCTGGCAGACCCCCACACTCTCTCCTACACCCCAGCCCTCTAGCCCAAGCTACCTTCTGCATCTAACCTCCATCCCAGACTCTGCACCACCTTCATAGAAAAGTGTGGCCCTTGACCAAAATCTTGGAGTGGCCACCCTTGTTCTAATATATGGGCTTCTTTCTGCAGGATCTGAATGTCTCAGACAATTTGACCAGAGGAATGTCAAAGAATATCTGTATTTTAATTTGACATTGGAGACTTCAGGGGCTTTATAGTGATTTTCAATTTGATATTTTTCTTGGCCTCAGCCTCTTAAAACATAGGCAAATAAACTAGAGATTTGCCATCCATTTGAAAATCAGTCAATTTAAGAACATTGAAAGTAATTTCAGATTCTTTGCCTGCCTGTGTGCCCTGCTGGAACCTCCTACTCCGGACTCCCAGAACTGTGAGGCACTGTTACTTCTCTGCCTCAGTAAGTGAGGGTTTTGTTGCCTGTGTGCCATTCTTTGACACACCAACCTGTCTGACTTGTCAGTAATCTTTTTATGACTCTACTAATCTAAACCTTTCCTTGAAGGTAACAATCAGTGAACCTCAGTTCCCAAATTCCCCATAGATGCCTCCCTGCAGTGTCTTAAACCCTTTCACTGTACTCTCCCAGAAATTAAGTTTGCTTCCTCTAAAGAAACAGAGCCCACATCAGCCTTTTGGGTTACATGATGACTAACATTCTACTAATATATAAAGCTGAGATGGCTTTGTAATAAAACAAGATTATTTATTAACAAAGAACAAAAATGTAAGCGATACTAAGCAAAAAAGAAGGGATGGGTGTGGTTACAAACAAAATAAAACATCCTTTTTAGTGACTAAAACTTAATCTTCGTAAATTACAATATTTACCTATGTAGTTTTCATATATCAAGTTACTAGCATTTCTAGCTGGTTTGTAGAACCAAAGAGCTCTGTTCCCTAAATTACGAATAGCAAAGATTTCTCTTTGCTCTCCTTATACTACCCCAAATAAATTGTGTCTGCTGCAAGAGTCAAGAAGAATTTCTGAGGTGCAGACTGTTTCCTGTGCTGTGCTCACTATGATGCTTCTCATTGGCTTGCTAGCTTTGTTTAGACATAAATGTACTTTCATTGTTCCCTAACAGTAACCAACCTGGTTAATGTGCAAGCTAAGTTTAGGCACTGCCTCCCAAATACATTTTAAGAACATATTTTTTCAGCGTGCACACACAACTCTTTGTACATAACTTATATGTACATTACACAATGACCAATATGTCATCAGTTTACATATGACACTTTTTTATTATATATGCTAATAATAATGTATTTGGGTTGAGGAATGTGTCAGGTCTGACAGCAGAGGGCCAGCCATACTGTAACTGACAGCTGGCATTTAGGGGTTCCCAAGGTCACGCCAGCTGTTTATTATAATTTTACAGATGTATTTGTCTTTTTTTTTTTTTTGCAGGGGACTTGTCTTGATGACCTCTCAAGGTTCCTTCCAGTTTTATGATTTTAAAAATATGTTCAGGTTCGTGTTGCTGACCAAACACTAAACAATTAAAAATAAAAACCGAGAAAAGCATGTGTGTGGTGAGACAATAAAACAGACTATTTAGAAGGAGTAGTTGATGCACAAAGTAAATAATCTGGGGGGAGTGAGAGGTGGGAGTGGAATCAATGAGAGAAAATATTTTTGCCTCTCATCTTTTCTTCCTTTTACTTAATCTCTGAGTTTGCAGCTCTCCACATACCAGCATGCTCCTGTGTGTAGCCACATTGAAATGTGTCTGTTCATATTTAATTGCAGAACTGGGGCCATGGGTTTTATTTCAAATAGTAGGATGTTTAAATATATTGGACTGAATTTGAAATGTTTAAAAATGGTTATAATTGCCTTTATGCATTATATGCTACACTACTGTGAACAAGATAAATGAACTTTAATTCCTTGGTTAATTCTTAATATTAATATTAAATGTTGAAGTATGATTTGTAGCTAATTCTTTTCTGATAGACAATAGATGATGGTCTTTTCCATTTCTAATTTCTGATTTTATGCTCATTCTATAGAGCATTCAGACCTGGTAGGTAATATTTTAAAGGACTCAGATTGAAATGCCTTACTCACAACAAAAAAATACCTTGTACCATGAGTAGTCCTATTTAAGTCAATTGGGCAACTGATGGAGTTAGTTACTACACAGTGTGAATAAGGGTATCTCAGTCTAGCTGCAGCAGGGGTTCTGAGCCAGAAGGTAACTCAGCACCCTTTCACTGAAATCTCCACCAATATAAATTAATTGATCCTGTGTTTAGGTCCCAGTTAACAAGTAGGATCCCAGCTGAATGGGGTAATTTGTAGGGGAAGCAGCCTCAGCAGCTGAAAAGGGAAAAATGAAGAGGAAGCAATGAAGGGGAGTATAAGGGAGGGGGAGAGGGAAGGAAGGAACCGTCTTCTGAAATAATGGCACATCTCTCTGCAAACAAAATGTATTACTGCTAATTTTTCCTGCGATACGTAGACCAAATGTGTTTTGTACATAATTTGTAGGAACTGAATTTCTTTGTGGATTTACCATACATTCTGCTGGCTATATTAAGTATTGTACTTTGCTTATATGTGAAATATTCATATCTGGCAAGGGGAAGAGTATTTACAAATGAAAATCAGAGAGAGAGTAATAAGATTAAAATACATGGACTTCAAATTTCCTAGAGGTGAGGGTGTGAGAGAGAGAGAGAGAGAGAGAGAGAGGCTGTGATGATGCTTCTTATTGTAACTGGGCACAAAAGCACAAAGCTTGCAAATAGAATTAGTTGAAATCTTTTTCAAACAAAAGTTTTAAGGGATATTTTCACAAAGTAGCACAAAAAACATTTAGTAGCAATCTGCTTAGATCAGTGATCAAATTGCTAGCTGTTATTTTTTCATACGTGAAACAAAATATACACTTTCAATATAGGTGGCTTTTATTGTATCTTCTAGAAAGCAAGTAAAGATTTTAAGGAAAAAATTTCTGTGGAAGGTAGCTCACTCTTTAAAGTCCTTGAGATCTGACTTCCAGTGAGAGACTTAAGAAGTTCTATTTAGCTTACCAGAACAAAGGTTAAGAGGTGACTTGATCATTGTGTATAAAGTACATACATAGGAGGTTTCTGATCTTAAAGAGCACTTTAATCTAGCAAAGGCATAATGATATTTCAATCACTGCAAGACGAAACCAGATAAATTCGGACTAGAAATAAGATGCACATTTTTACCTGTGAGAGCAGTTAACCATTGAAACAGTTTACCAGAGAATGTAGTGGATTCTCCAATGCTTAGACAAGATTAGATGTCTTTCGAAAAGATATATTCTGTAGCTCAACCACAGGTTACTGTGCTTAGGAATCTTTGGGTGCAATTCTATGACCTGTGTTACACAAGAGGTCAGATTAGGATTATTAGGATAATCTTTCTTGAAGTGTAATCTTCAAGCAGTCAGGCAAGTGTACTTCTGGTGTTTAAAGGCGCATTTCACAGTAATCAGAATTGTGATTACACCACTCAATGCATGTTAAGGACGCAATGTATGTGATATAAAATTGAGTAAATAATGTAGGTTGCCCAGAAGCTTCTAACTCTGATTAGAAGTTGGAGGATATGAAGAAGTTTTTCTGACTGACTCATTTATATAGCGCTATAGTTATCAATGGCACTTTACAGATTTGATTGTGTACTAATTCTGCTACATTCTTTTAAATGTACATCTATAGGGTGTTATTGATGTTATTGGGACTAGCACTTTAATCATGTCACATTGAATATATTGTTAGTATTTGGATACAGCCCCAGTGTATAGCGTGTTCTGAAAATAATTAATTCCATGCTCCTTCAAATACTGTGAAGCTCCTACATGGTCTGAAAAAAAAAATGCATCAAGAAACAAAGTTGCCTTAAGTGCACAGCTTTGATCTTCTGACATCTTCTTTTGAATCTTCCCTTATGGAAAGGTCACTTTTTGGTAGTCTCTTTAAACACCCATTCATATATATAAAATACAAGAGTGCTGGTCATTCAAAACTTTATTTTCCCCCTTTTAGTATACTTTTTTATATCAGTACAATGTATATTAAAATTTACTCTCCTCCGGCAAGCAGAAGAGTTATTTATTGATCCAAAGCTATGTCAACAAGTAAATAGATCAAAATTCAGGTGAAAAGTTTCAATGAATATTCTTCATTCAGTTTTTTGGATTGTTGTGGTTATTTATCTATATGAGCTGGGATGGGTATATATAAGTTGATATGTTATTGGCTTGTGAAATGGTGAATGGGCTACTTATTGAACACACCAAATATGATGTGCTTTTCATC
Source organism: Pelochelys cantorii (assembly GCA_032595735.1). Lineage (NCBI taxonomy): Eukaryota > Metazoa > Chordata > Testudines > Trionychidae > Pelochelys > Pelochelys cantorii. The sequence goes on from CM064328.1 coordinate 72,492,790, forward strand.
AGTATGTTATGTCACAAGTCTGGAGTGTTTTTACCATTGGCTTTAGACTCAGCAAAGCAAGTAGAATACATTTGCAGTAGCGTATATACATGGTGTCAGGCTGTCAAATTGGTCAGAAGATTGAATATGTCATTCTTGAGTTTAGAACATGTGTAACATGTCTGTGGAGTCATGAACTTCAGTTTTGCTTCTGAAATTGTCTGTTTTAGTGCTATTAGAATACAATTGTCAGCAGCAGTTAACTTGTGTGAATTGTGAATATGATAAAACACAATAGAGCAAAATTTATAGACTGCTGCCTGTGTGGAGTAGCTCACTCTGTTTTCCAATGTGTAATTAATGTAAAATAATATAGAAATGGAAGACTGAATAAACTCTAACCAGAAGGTAAAGCGAGAATTTCAGTGTATGCAGAACATTTTTTTCTACATTGTGGTTGTATTTTACTGATTTATGATTTGGTAAAACTCCCCATATGTTGTAGGTGACAGCAATTAAATGATCTGTAAGATTTGTCTTTTTAGGCCATTCATGTTGCCATTTGCTGAAAAAAACCCCACTGGCTGCATTAATTTTCTTTAGGACTCTGAAAATTCATAGTTGTAGTTCTTTTGAAAATGAATTCATATTGAAATAGAGTAGCAACTATGTAAGAAAAAAGAGATTGATCTTGTCCCTGCTGAGCTCGCTGGGGCAGGATTGGACCTGAAGTTGCAGTTCATTGTTGGCCTTATGTAGCTGCTAACATGAATGGTGTCTCTTTTCAGCAAAGTGGCTAAACTCAGCAGTAAATTAATGAATGGTAACAGTCTGACTATAACTCTATTTCCAGATCTATCTCAACATGCAAACATGTTCTTGTGGTATTGGGGACTGTACATTGAAGTGGTTTAGTTTCCTGGGCAGGAAATCTGGGGGAAAGGTTTTGAAGAAGCCCATGTTTTGTCATGCAAAGCAGTTGGAAGGTGTTCATGAATAAAGAGGATCTTTCAAGCACCTTGAATCTAGAATGATTAGTGTATACCACATCCCAGACTGATAACAGTAAACCCTAAATACCACTCTATATAAATTTTGCAAATGCTATGTGTTTTACACTGGGGGCAAAAAATGCTACAGTGTTTTAGAACTTTTTTAGAAATTTTTTAGAAAAAAAATTAGTGGTCCTATATTTCATATCCCTCTTCTTGTAAAATTAGGTATCTTAGTCATCACATTGTTAAGTCATAGAATCATAGGATACTAGGACTGGAAGGGACCTCGAGAGGTCATCCAGTCCAGTCCCCTGCCCTCATGGCAGAACCCAGTACTGTCTAGACCATCTCTGTTAGACATTTATCTAACCTACTCTTAAATATCTCCAGAGATGGAGATTTCACAACCTCTCTAGGCAATTTATTCCAGTGTTTAATCACCCTGACAGTTAGGAACTTTTTCCTAATGTCCAACCTAAACTTCCCTTGCTGCAGTTTAAGCCCATTGCTTCTTCTTCTATCCTCAGAGGCCAGGAAGAAGAATTTTTCTCCCTCCTCCTTGTGATACCCTTTTAGATACCTGAAAATTGCTAGCATGTCCCCTCTCAATCTTCTCTTTTCCAAACTAAATAAGCCCAATTCTTTCAGTCTTCCTTCATAGGTCATGTTCTCTAGACCTTTAATCATTCTTGTTGCTCTTCTCTGGACCTTCTCCAATTTCTCCACATCTTTCTTGAAATGTGGTGCCCAGAAAGTCTAATCATAGATGCCTAAGAAGGAGAGGAAAACTATAGCTAATCCATTTTAGAAAACTCTAAAATTCCCTAAATAGTATTGGAGATACAATACTGTTATAATATTAATACAATAACTCAAAGTAAACGTTGGGTTCTTTTGAACAGCTGTGTATCTCCCCATCACAGGGTACGCAGGCACACCCACAGCACCTCCTGCTGATCACTCTTGGAAATAGCTCTTCAGCTATGGAGCACCCCTTTTTGGCCGGTGTCTCTCCCACTACTACCTATTTTCCTCCACCTCTGTGTTAGGACCCATGTCTCTCCCAGACTGTGGTGTCCTCCCATCTGGGTACTGCCCTGCTGCAGTGCCCCTCCACTCTGGGGTCCTCCCTGTCTGGCAACCCCCAACCCTCTATGCCCACCTTGCCTCAATGACCTCCTGCCAGTCTTCTTCTAGCCCGTGCCACAGGGGTAAATTGTAGTCTGAAATGGCCACTCATCATTGGCAAGGGGATGTGGACCTGTTACCTTTGCCTATCCTGGCAGTTTCTGTGCAGCTCTAGTAGCCTCAGGCCATGTTTCAAGCCCTGCAACCTGGGAGCTTGCCTGGCCAGAGCTTCCCCAGCTCTGCTTGCCTTTCCCCAGCCCTGCTCTAAGTCAGAAAGCCTCTAGCTTCCCTGGCAGCTAGGTCCCTCCTGCTCCACCATGGGAGCAAGAGTGAGTCCATCTCCACCCTTCCAGGAGGCTTTATTTTTACTGCCCTCAGCTGGGCCCTAATTGGCTCATAGCAGCCCCAGCTGCAGGCTCCACAGCTCTACCACTCCAGCCCTCTCCCAGGCTGGATTTTAACCCTTAAAAAGTGAGTGCAGGGGAGATGGCCCATCACACTCCCCTTTTACAGTGCTTTCAATTTTAGTCTTGATGGATCAAGCAATGTCAGACATTAAAACTGTCAATAGTCCAGGACACCACAATTCTTGTCCTGAACCTCATAACTTTTAAATTGAAAGTGGGTTTTCATCCACATTTGAAGGAAGAAAAGGAAACCCGTTTCAAGCACCTTTTTTGTTTGATTTTGTGACTTCTGTTTGGAGATGCTGACAGTTTTAGAATTTTTAGAGTACTCTTGGAAACATAGATTAGAAGACAGATAAGGCAGTCAAAGGTGCATGTCATCATTACAGACTCTGAAATGTAGTATATAGATATTGGAACTGTATAGGTGAAGTATGTGCATATATATATATATATATATATATATATATATATATAGTACATAAACTGTGTATATATATGGTGTATATAAAGTGTGTGTGTGTGTGTGTGTGTATATACACACACACTTTTGTGTAATAAAATAATGAAGAAGAGTTGATACATACTGTATTTCAAAATTTAAAGAACCCTCTTCTCATGGTATTCTACTTATAACATATGCTTTTTAAAAACATTATTCAAATGAAAGGCTGAAATTTTGCTCTTTAAATTTTTAATAAGTAAATGGGATGAGAATTTTCTGATTTGAAAGTTACCAAATTTGTGTCCTTTAGGTTTTTAAAAGAAAAGGTTTCCAGATCTAGTCCCCATAAAATAGTAAATCTTAGCCCTCATCACTGACAATTTTTAAATCGAGCTTGGATGTTTTTCTGAAATATGTGCTCTAGGAATTCTATTGGGGGAAGTTCTATGGCCTGTGTTACACAAGAGGTCATATTGGATGATCATAAGTATCCCTTCTGGCTTAAAAACTGTGAATCAATGAATCTAGTAAAATCAATTTACACTATATCTAAAACACATCTGCACAACCATTTTAGCATCACTTATCTAGCTCTGATTTCTGAGGGGCTCAGTCTCCTTTGCAAATCATCTCAAAATCCTCATTAAAATAAAGGAAATGGTCAGTCCTTAAATTGTCACTTTAATAAAGAACATGGGGATACTTTCTAAAAGCTACCAAAAAGTGACCTTTCCTTAAGGAAAGATTCTCAAGCGTTTTAAATAAATGATATCCATTTAGTCATAAAAAAAAATATTTGTACTAATCAGGAGGTGTGACTAGCTACTGAAAACCCTGCATTGAAAAACCTTCAGATACAGCTGCTCTCTTTAAAAAATACATGCTAATATCTGAGCACTTGTTAAGGGCCACTGTGTACAGAAGCACTTGCATATTTTCCAAGCTTTCTGAGATGAAACTAACCCATGTATGCACACAATTTGCAGATGGCCTTTGTACGTGTACAGGAACCTTTGTATTTTGCCACCTTGTTGTGATTTATTTTTTGGTCAATAGTTAATTAACACAGCTCAAAGCAGCAATTAATTATAATTAACATTTGTCAAAATGGAAAGCATATTTTCGTTAACAATTGAAGGGGTTTTTTTTGTTTTTTTCAATTTTATGACAAAAACAATTTTATGTTGGTGAAAGAAAATCATTTTCTCTTATTTCCCATGCCCATCACCTCCCCCTTTCCTCCCACTGTAGAAAAGTACTTCCAAAGGCTTAGAAAAATATTTCCAAAGTATCTTATTGATTCCCCAGGTAGGCAGAACTTCAGGGGGAGTGGGAGTTTTTGATGAGAACAGGGAAGACTGAATAGGCCTTATAGATTCTCCACTTATCATATTTAAAACCTCAGCTTCACCCTGAGCTCTGGTCTACAGTAGGGAGTCACGTTGAAATAACTCCCCTTATTTTGAAATAGTTAGTGAAGCGTCCACACTACTAAGCTCATTATTTTAAAATAACGGGCTGGATATTTTGAAATCTGTACCCATGCTTTCCTTGGGGAATAAGCTTATTTTAGAATAATTATTTTGGGAGTTATTTTTTGGAATTTAGTTATTTTGAAATAATTTCCTAATGTAGACAATCCCTGAGAGTTTACGTCTATTTGGGAGTAGGAAGTTTGAAAATGTTTTGCAGATTTTCTTCATTGGATAAATTCTGTTTTTAGAAATCTAGACTTAAGCCTTACTCCTGGCTATGATATATCATAGTATCTGAGCACCTCTCAGTCTGTAATACATTTATCCTTTCACCATCCTTTGAGGTAGCAAAGTAGATTTTCCCCATTTTACAGGTGGATAATGAGGCATAGCAAGACTAAATGACTGGCCCAGGGTCAGAAAGAAAATCTGTGATGGAAATGGAAATGGAACTTGGGTCTCACAAGTCCAGATTACAGGCCTAACCACTAGATTCTGAAAAGCAAACACAGGGATTATTTTTAGTTATAAATGATTTAATATATTGTTAAAGTGTCCTATTTGAACCCTGTCACTTCAACATCGATTCCAAATCCTTTTAATTTTCAGTAGCTGTAATCTAAAGCAATTTCAGTCCTGAAAAGTAGGAAGGAAAAATACATATTTATCATGTTTAATATGTTTGTATGTACATTAACAGTATATGTACATGATGGCTCTATCTTTGCTTGTGAGGCAAAATAAAATAACTCACTTGTGACTACAGCACTTGTGAGTTATCCCTCCTCACAAGAGAAGATAAATGTCAGAGGAGAGTTCAATTCTTATGTATTCTTTGCCAGTGAGTTGGGAATTTATCATAAGTGCTTTGGAATTTGTCTCGATGAGACATGGGTAACTTCATCATGGGTAATTTGGGAGCCCTTGTGGTGTGCAGATGAATTCCATATTCTTAGTACAATGGTAAATTTTTTATATCTTTTCTATCTGTAAACACTCTTATTTTTAAAATCATATAAGTTGGAGCTCTTAACCAGAGGCATTTTCTTGACAAAGGGAGGATAAAAAGCAGGGAGTGGGAGGAAAAGGAATGGGAAAAAGAGGGGGCAAGGCAAACAAAAGAAAAACATCACATAATTAAGGTCTTTGCTGTAAAGTACACAAAGTTTTAAGGTGGCAAATGCAATCTTAACTTTGTTATTTTATTTTCAGACTTTTGAGTTCTTAGCAGTTCATCGTGATCATTCTCTTAATATAGCATTTATATACAGAGTAGACATATACCACAGATAGATATACTGTATCATAGCTGTGATATATTGCATTTGAAACACTTGAGCAAATTTTCACCAAAAGTAATATTTAGTTAAAATTAGGGGTGTGTATTCATCATTTAACTCATGCAATTAACTCAAAAAATTATTGATTTGAAAAATTAGTTGAGATTAATTGCCATTTTCATTGCATTGTTAAATAGTAGAACGCCAATATTAAATATTTAATAAATTTCAAATGTTTTTCTACATTTTCAAATATAATTATTTCAATTATAACACAGAATAGAAAGTATAGAGTGCTCACCTCATATAATTATTTTAATAAAAATATTTGCACTGTAAAACTGATGAACAGAAAAATACCATTTCTTTCACATGAAAGTGCACCTTACAAAGACAGCACTCAAAACCAAACAGTTGAATAACAAACAAATAAAAAAGAAACTTTAGAGTTGTGATATCCAAACAGTTCTGAAGCAGTAGCCACTACAGTGGCTACTGCTATAGTGAACTAGCCACACTCAACCAGCCAAATAGACACAATTTTTCAAGTCAGCTAGCCACACTCAATTGGCCAAATAGCCACATGTGTCTAGTGCAGTGTTTCTTAAGCTGTGTTCCGCGGCACACTGGTGTGCTGAGGAAAACAACAAAGTTCAAAATGGCCACCCGTAAAGGGGGGCAGGCGACTTTTTTTTTTCTTTGCTCAATAACTTCCTCCCTGACCCTATTTTTCTTCCTTGGTGTTCCTCATAAAAATATTGTTTGGTGTTCCTCTATCTTAAAAAGTTTAAGAAACACTGGGCTAGTGTGTTGGACACCATGGCTTTAGAGCCTACTAGTCCACACAGTCCTACTTCTTGTTCAGCTAATTGCTAAGACAAAAAAGTTTGTTTACATTATGGGAGGTAATGCTGCCCACTTCCTATTTACAATGTGATCTGAATTCAAGGTATTTACATGTCAGATATTCCAAATATTCATATGCCCCTTCGTGCTTCACCACCATTCCAGAGGACATGATTCTATGCTGATGATGCTCATTAAAAAATGTTAGTTAAATTTGTTAATGAACTTTTTGGAGGAGAATTGTATATCTTCTGCTCTGTTTTACCCACATTTGGCTATATATTTCATATTACAGAAGTTTCAGAAAATGGCCCAGCATATACTGATCATTTTAAAGAACATTTTCACTGTAGATTTGACACAACACAAAGGTACCAATATGAGATTTTTAAAGATAGATACAACATTCAATCCTAGGTTTAAGAATCTGAAGTACTTTCCAAAATCTGAGAAGGATGAGAGATAGAGCATGCTCTCAGAAGTTGTAAGAGTAATACTCTAATGCAGAAACTACAGAAACTAAACTACCAAAGAAGAATACCAACCTTCCACTGGAAGTATCTGACTCTCATGATGAAAATGAACATGCATCGGTCCGCGCTGCTTTGGATCACTATGGAGTGGAACCCATCATCAGCAAGTCCTCTAAAATGGTGCTTGAAGCATGAATGGGCACATTTCAGGTGACATTTTAAACAAGAAGTAGGCAGCATTATCTCCTGCAAATGTAAACAAACTTGTTTGTCTGAGTGATTGGCTAAACATAAAAGGACTGAGTGGACTTGCATGGTCTAACATTTTAAATTATTTTGATTTTGAATGCAGTTATTTTTTGTATATAATTCTATATTTGTAAGTTCAACCTTCATGATAAAGGAATTTCACTACAGTAATTGTGTTAGGTGAATTGAAAAATACTATTTCTTTTGTTTTTTACAATGCAAATATTTGTAATTAAAAATAAACATAAAATGAGCACTGTATGCTTTGTAATCTGTGTTGTAATCAAAATCAATATGTTTGAAAATGTAGAAAACATTCAAAAGTATTTAAATAAATGGCATTCTATTATTATGAGAAGTCCTGGGGCACCTTACAGACTAACAGATTTATTGGAGCATAAGCTTTCGTGGGCAAAGACCCACTTTGTCAGATGCATGTCTGACGAAGTAGGTCTTTGTAGCCAGACATGAACCCCATCTTGTTTTCCCCCCCAGAGAGCAAGAGAAAGGCAGTCAGCCTTTGATGCCCTAGGAACGCAGGGGTGCTGCTTGTTCCTGACTCTACCATAAACAGAAACCAGACAGTAAGTGGGCTAGCTGACGACCAGGGGACCTCTCGCCGCCCTGATGGCTAGCACCAGTAATTGACACGCCTACACTGTCCCAGGAGAGGAATCTTCGCCCATCACATACTAGAAGTGCCCATTGTCTGCATTTTCCCAGGTGTGAATTATGCTTTGCACCCTTCGTGGGAAACTTGGCATTCAAAGCCATTTTCCCTAATTGGCCACTTGAGACCAGGAAGAAGCCTACGTGACCCAAGGGATATAAAGATGGGTTTAGTAGCCCACCCCATTTGAGCTCCAATCATCTACACCTGCTGGCAGGTATTGGTTGTCTCCTGAGGTCTATGGGACGCCCAACCTCGCCCTACTTCTTCCCGAGGGATTGAGAGAAAGACGCTGGCCATGCCAAGTCTGGAACGCAGGGGTGAGAATATATACCTGCTAGGTGTCTATTTTGCATGCATTTAATAAGAGCTCAGAGAACCAAAAGGGTTTCATGGTACCTGTAAGGGACTTATTAGTGTAATTTCTGTCCTGTCCTTTGTAGTGGCTGTGTTATCTGTAACACAGTAGTAGCATTTAACAGCTAAGTTTACCCTGTAACAATAAAATAGTAACTGTTTAAGCTGTGACCTGACTCCTTCAGTTGCTGTAACAGAACCAAGCACAATTTTAAAAAGAACTCCAGCTGGTCATAAGGGACAGATATAGGGAGAGCTTGAGCGTTGGATCGTGTCGCTTCCAGGGGACAGATCCGTTGGGGCATCTCTCAGCCTCCCCAGGCTGCCCGCTGCGAAGGGATCGTGTATCCTAGCAGTCAAAATCTGAGGTGTAATAAGCTCTCCCTGTAAACTCTGGGGCGTCTGTCGGCCTGTTGGCTGCCCGCCGCGAAAGGATCCCGATCCTAGCGGTAAAGACACGGACGTTAAACTCCTCGGGGCACCTGTCAGTCTCACCTAGACTGCCCACTGCGACGGGGCCTTGTGTCTCAGCAGTTGAAGACTCGGGTGTAACATACATACATGCACTGCCCTGACCATTGGCTGACAGTCTTTGCCCTTGAAAGCTTATGCTACAATAAATCTGTTAGTCTATAAGGTGCCACAGGACTTCTCATTGTTTTTGCAGATTCAGACTAACACGGCTACCTCTCTGATACTTATTCTATTATTAGCAATTCAATTAATTGTGTGATTTAATTTTTTTAATTGCTTGACAGTCCTACTTTTAAAACTCTTAAAGCTTTCTCCACTTTTTTTCCTCCCATTTCTGATTATCTGTCATTGTACTGAAGATATGGGCCTGATTCATGGGTACAGTATATGTCCCATTGTGCTGCTCTGGTCATGCAGGAAGGCTTTGAAATCAATTGCTTTTCAGTCCTTAGGGACACTCCAGTTTTATTCCAGAGGCATAGAGTGGGGAGGCTGATCTATACCTACATCTTCTCAGATTTGTCAAACATTCATGCCCCTTTGTATTTTGGACATGTTTCTATGCCGATAATGCTCATTTAAAAAAATGTCAGTTAAATTTGTGAGTGAACATATCAGCATATCAGCTCACAGTGTGGGAAAGTAATGGTAACGTAACTGGGGAAAAGAACCGAGACCAGGGCACCACTATGTTATGGTTATTCTCAGTTGTCACAATGATCCTTTGGGGTAGTGGAAACTGAATGCAGTTTAGAGGAGCATTGAAACTGCTCTATCATGTCTGGGTGGCCATATTAGACCCTTAGATTAATCTAATCTAATCTACTCTAATCTAGATTTGATAGCCCACCCATAATAGCAGCACAAAAATGTCTTTAAGCCTCCTTTCACTTCCACTTCAATGGAGGTTTGCCAAGCGGAACATGAACAGACTCAAGGCTCAGGGCCTGGGTTTTTTTGTTGTTGTTGTTTGTTTGTTTGTTTGTTTGCTTTCATTTTTTTAAATAAGCCTTTTGCTCCTGATGGAACAGCTCATGGCTCCTGAAGCCACAGTTGTTTCCATGGTGTTGAAATGGGAAACACAAACACTAAATTGTGATTCCATTGAGAAATGCCATCAGGCAGGAGTGAGCTAACTGGAAAAAAAAGTCTATTTACAAACACACACAAATCCTGACTCAGACATCTTTGTAAAAAGAATACAGCAAAAATACTTGACCATGAATAAACTATCGATAAATGATTACACTTGTTAAAGTTGGCTGGCTTGCAAAAGTAGCCTTTTAATCAGAAAAATCCTTGGACTCAAGTACAGCATTAAGGTTTTTCTTATAAGATTCATATTATAGATTCTTTAGGTATCAGCATTGCATTATGCTGTAATAGAGCATATTTCATTGTGACATATTGTCCTATTTGTCACTTTGCGTCATGTTGCTATATCTCAAAAGCCACAGCATTACCTAGATTTTTTTTTTTATTTTGGTGAAGGAAGGCAAATGGACACCTCATCTGTGACATTGAAACAAGGGTATTTCAAGGATCAGCAACTCAGAATCAGAAGTAATTTTAAATGGATGTTTTAAGGACGAGATACCTTGGGGAAGTGGTTATTGAAACTGATATTTTAAAAACCTTTGAGTCACCAAGAAAAAACAAAATGTTTGATTTTGAATATTTCCGTCTTATAAGAAAAATGGTCTGCCTGTAAATATGTATATATTTTAGATAGAAGAGCACCTTTAAAAATAAATCAATTCTAATTTTTCATAACAAGAAAACAATGAGTACATCAGTGAGTCTGATTGTGCAGCATGTACGTCAGTTACCGTACTTAAAGACTTCTCATTAATTTCATAAAGTTATCCTTCTAGGAAATGAGTAAATGTATCTGCATGTATTAGATAAATAAATACGTTGTGTACACTTTTAAGTTCATATTTGTGTTCAGGCTAATACACTGCAACCTTGAGCACAGTAGGAGCTATGAGAATCAAGGGAGCCATCAACCATCCTGATTAGACTGCCCACTGAGCACAAGTGATATCAAAGCAAGGTAGCTTTAGCCAGCATTAAAAACCAAATGCCAGGAACTGCAGGCACGTAATATGAACTGCTTGTTGGCACTTACAGAATAATGAGTTGGTGCAGAAATGGACCGATTGTCCCAAAAACACAGTCCTGTGTGATCAGTGAAGCTCATGGGAATGTGGAAATGTGACTTGTAGAATTGAAAACTAAATCATAGACACCACTGTACACACATTTATGGGGACACTTGTTTCTATATAATCTGTTCACATAACATAATAATATAACTGCTAATGATTGCCAGGCATGTAGGTACAGTGTTGCGATTGTAAATTGACGTACTCCCCTTTTTTTTGGTGGGTGGAAAGGGAGAATGCAAAGACTAGGAGGGACATGTTTTCAAAATATCATATAAGATTTTAGCCGTATGACTCCTCGAGAAGCTAGTCATGATTGACGTCTAGTAATTTTTTTAAATGAATGCATAGAGGTACAGTTATTTTGGGAAAGAGGTCTGTATATTTGCTTATTAGGGTTGTGTTAAGAGTACAGCAGATTGAAAAAAGACCAGCAGCTTGTGGGCTGGCGACAAACTCTTCCATTGCTGGCTTACTATAGAGAGCTTTAGAGATGCCTGCTGCTATCCTCTGGTATGGTAGAATGTGCATTCTGGATGAACCTCGCTTAGTTGAAGGATTTCCTGTTCAAGGCCCTCTGCATCATTTATATATTTTAGAAATGTGCATCTGTCTCTCTGTCTGTCCATCCATAAGTTCCTTTATTCAAGAAATCCTCCTAAGTAATATGAGCTAGGACCACCAAATTTGGTATGTAGCTTCCTCTTATCCTAACTTAAAGCAAGGTCAGGGTTTGGTTGTACCAAGACAATGAGATGTGTCTGAAATGTGATTTTCTCATAAAATGGAAAGATAGGGGTCTGGTAGGAGGAAGAGTTATACTGTGGAAATACCACAGGAAAGCAGCAAGTGCCCTAGAAAGAAGCCACTGCATGGCTCTCATCACCCCCAGGCCAGCCTTGCAGTGCACCAGCAGGATGCTAGTGCACTCTCTTCCCTACTCTGGGCTGGTCCTGGAGAGTGCCAGCAGAAGATCTGCATGGCCCAGTGAGAGGCCTGCGTGGCCCACCCTGCCCCGAGCCGGCTCTGGGCAAAGCCATCAGACAAGGTGCTCAGTCTCCACCCCACCTCTCAGGTCGGGCCCAGGGCAAAGCCAGCAGCCAGAGTGCATGCCTCCCTGCCAGCCATCACCGGGGTACACATTCCCTCACACACACACGCTCCAGGCCGACCAGGGGAGAATCCAAATAAAATAAATATTGAATGTGAGGTGGGAGGAGTGGTTTTGCAAGGCACTCTTTCCATCAATACATTTCATAGATGGGTTTTCTGGGCTGTCCATAGATCAGGGGTTCTCAAACTTGTGATACTGCGACCCCCCCTCTCAGTTGCTTGCGACCCCCCTCTCCATTGCTGCAACCAGCCTCTCAGTTGCTCGTGACCCCCCTCTAATTTGTTTGCGACCCCCCTCTAAGTTGCTTATGACCTCCCGGGGGGTCGGGACCCACAGTTTGAGAAACGTTGCCATAGATAATATGAAAGGTAGTGCTGAGATTTGAGCCACAGGAGAATCAATACATATGTGGATCCAGAGGTCATAACATAAAAAAATGGCCAGCATAGAGTAGTTGCAGATGTATTCCAAACTATAGACAAGTGCAGTGGCCGCAGTACTTAACCCTATGGCCCTGCTGTCCTCATCTGTTGCACTTTTCATCCATGGAAAGCCTGACTAGTCAGGTTTTGTGTGTTTGAAATAAATGTCACCCTACTTGGAAAGCTGCACAGAATACCAATATGTGAAAAGATTGCCCATAGATTTCTTTCCAATGTCCCTCATGCCACTTGCTTAATTCCCAATATCACCTACTTCCAACAGAAATTTGATGTCTCCTCTCTTTCCTTGTTGAAAACTGTCACAAATATCATGAAACTGAGGCTGATAGAATAAAGTTTTTCAGAGTGAAGGAATGGATCACACAGGGGTTTCAGTTTCTTGTGTAAATAACTTTATGTGCTTCATTGTGTGTCTTTGTCACACAGACCACCCACATTTGAGCACTGGAAGTTTGACTGATACCTCAAATTGAACCCTCACGGTCCTATAAGACTGTTTCTACAGCCAGAGTCACAGTGATTGATGGTGAAACACAAGGCTTCATACAATGAAGATCTTAGATCTGGCTCAATCCTGCAAATGCATGGATATCTGAGGAGGTGGCACCAGGTAGGATCAGAGCATATGCACTCTTATGTTGTTGTGGAGAGCTTGAGGGCATGATGTACTGGGGTATTTTTGTCCATCCAAGAGACATGGCTGACAATCATACAATGCAATTGTAAAAGGATATTTGAACATGCCTCCTTTAGATGGATTCAATGAATTCCATGTCACATGGGGCAGTAGAATTAACCTATCCACCATGTTTTTTAAAGTGGCAGGAATATGGTATATGCTTTTTGCCAGGTTATAGATGCTTTATAGGCCTCTGACATCTTTTGCACTTCTCCTTTCTGCCATTCTCACATCATGTTTTTTCTGATAAAAATATTTTTATTTCAATTCAACTATGTTTGCACATAAGCCTAATTGTGACTTTTCATATTCTGAAAAATAAACCCGCTCTGATAGATAGATGTATGTTTTATGGAATCAAAATGTCAGTGGCCTTTGGTGCAAGTAATAAAATCAGCTCTTACATAGAAACAAGCAGTGCTGTTAAGGCTTTAACATCCTCGTAAAGCATCATGAGTCACTCAGTACATCATCTTCAGGTACGAGATCTTTCAGTCCTTTTTTCCTAGTATCCATCAATCAAAGTTTATAGGTTCACAAATGGCTTGGGCAACACTCCGTAGTAATATTTTAGCCATATTTATACTTCAAATAAAATCCATAGAGGGTATCTAAGGTAAATGTGTGGCACTTGTTTGCTTTGCTTTCTTAATTCCTAAAGAAAATAGATGCATTTTGCTTCTAGTGACAGCATACAATTGTTGAATTGAATCAGTTGCAACACAAGTCATTGCCTTCATCTACACCAATGACCAAGGCTGTTACCTATATCTTTTCATGGAGACCAAAACACAATGGAATAAAAATGGCAGGGACAGAAAGGCTTTGAAAAGGGAACTATATAGGTAACATTAACATATTCTTCTGTGTTAATGTAGTAGCATGGCGGGAAAACCTAAGCAACACCACATAGTGACTAATCTGCTCTTTTTGCCCAGGGGCACATGTTATAATAAATAGATAACTGGTGCAGAATCTTGGCATTTTGAAACTAGACACAAACCTTGTATGGCTAAACAAGGAAGCTAACTTCTTAAGAGATACAGGGGTTGGGTCATTGTTTCCCAGATAGTACATTCCTGATATGCAAAAGAAAAAATATTTGGAAACATTCCATGGTAACCTGGGTTCAGCTCTATGAAATACTCTGAAAGAGAGTGACTGACTTAACTATGCAAAGAATTGGCTAGTGGACGCTCTTCTTTCATGTCATATTTATCATACTGTAAATCAGCACAGAATTCTCCCTTCTTTGACTATTAGGACATGATTATTATTTTGAGATTTCTGTTCTGTCACAGCACATTTCATTTTGCTATATTTTCATAAAAGTTCTTCTTTATTTCTTATACCTCACCTTAAGAGATTATATTTACCTAGGTTTTTTTCGCCATATTCTTTCTATTCAGCCTCATTAATATAAATGAAAACTCATAGAATCTTAGAATCATAGAACACTAGAACTGGAAGGGATATCAAGAGGTCATGAGTCCAGTCCCCTGCCTTCATGGCAGGACCAAGCACTGTCTAGATCATCCCTGGCAGGTGTCTGTCTAACCTGCTCTTAAATATCTCCAGTGATGGAGATTCTACAACCCCCCTATGCAATTTATTCCAGTGTTTAACTACCCTGACAGGCAGGAAGTTTTTCTTAATGTCCAACCTAAACCTTATTTGCTGGAGTTTAAGCTCATTGCTTCTTGTTCTATCCTCAAAGGCCAAGGAGAGCAATTTTTCTCCCTCCTCTTATAACACCCTTTTAGATACTTGAAAACCACAATCATGTCCCTTCTCAGTCTTCTCTTTTCTAAATGAAATAAGCCCAGTTCTTTCAGTCTTCCCTCATAGCTCATGTTTTCTAGGCCTTTAATCATTTTTGGTGCTCTTTTCTGGACCTTCTCCAATTTCTCCACATCTTTCTTGAAATATGGTGCCCAGAACTGGACACAGTACTCCAAATGAAGTCTAATCAGCACAAAGTAGAGTGGAAGAATGACTTCTCGCGTTTTGCTCACAACACTCCTATGCATCCCAAAATCACGTTTGCTTTTTTTGCAAGTGTCACACTGTTGACTCATGTTTAACTTGTCATCCATTATGACCCCAAAATTCCTTTCAGCAGCACTCTTTCCTAGACAATCACTTCCCATTCTGTATGTGTGAAACGGATTGTTCCTTCCTAAATGGAGTACTTTGCATTTGTCCTTATTAATCTTCATCCTCTTTACCTCAGACCATTTCTCTAGTTTGTCCAGATCATTTTGAATTTTGACCCTCTCCTCCAAAGCACTTACAATCCCTCTCAGCTTGGTATCATTTGCATGTTTACTTTGTCATCAATCAAATATTATCTCTTTTAAAATTCTGTTACACAGCTTGAATAATCTTACATTTTAAATATTTTGTGTTGAGAGAAACATGATCAACTTTGTAAAGTTATGCCAGCAGGGCTTTTTAAACTCCTAACTTCTAAAGCCCCACGTACCCCTTCATAAAACTGTAGGCTCAACTGTAAAGGACACTTAAGTAGCTAATGTGATATTGTAAGAACATAAGAACTGTCATACTGGGTCAGACCAAAGGTCCATCTAGCTCAGTATCCTGTCTGCTGACAGTGGCCAATGCTAGATGCCACCAGAGGTAATGAACAGGTAATCATCAAACGATCCCATGCCTGTCACCCATTCCCATCCTCTGACAAACAGGGGCTAGGGACACCATTCCTATCCATTCTGGCTAATAGCCACTGATGGACCTAGCCTCCATGAATTTATCTAGTTCCTTTTGGAAACCTAGCTTTCACAACATCCTCTGGCAAGGAGCTCCACAGGTTGACTATGAGTTGTGAATATAAAGCTCTTAAAATAAAGCTTAGAGGAGGATTTTTATTCCTCAGAAATCAATACAATTACAAGAACCATTGTACCCAAGATTTAAGATATAGAATTGCTATTGTAAGATTTTTCAAAGGTTCATTTTGAACTATTTTCTCCTTTGCACTATTTTTCCAGTACTGTGATTAAATATTGCATTATTACTGCCTATTTTTGTTAATATCTT
The DNA here is from genome assembly GCA_032595735.1 of Pelochelys cantorii. Classification (NCBI taxonomy): domain Eukaryota; kingdom Metazoa; phylum Chordata; order Testudines; family Trionychidae; genus Pelochelys; species Pelochelys cantorii. Next base: position 72,509,032 of record CM064328.1, read on the forward strand.
AATATTGTCTTGAGCAAAAATAAATGCTATGCCATTTTTTCTTCTGATTCCAGTCTTTGCCATGGGAATTAATTATCAGTGATGTGACATTACACTCATATTCTTTACGAAAATATGCTTATGATATGGATGTGATATAATCAAGATGTACTTTATGCAATATGGCTCATGTAAATCATCATTGGAAAGATTATGATTTACAGAATGTGGTTATCCAATTTGTAGGCCAGTATCATTTCTGTAAATGACGTTAGGAATTTTGACCATGTATCTATATTTCAAATGTGCTACTTTGGTGTTAACCACAAATAGCTCTTCAGGTACAACAGTGAAAAAGCCAGACAAGGCTGATGGCCCATTAGCTCAGACAATGGACTCTAAAAGAACTTAGTTTTCCTGTGGATACTCCAGATAGCTTGTGAGTAATGGCTGCCACAGCCCTGAAGATCTATTTTTCATTTTATGTAGAGATTATAGCATGGATCATACATTCAGGAGCTGGACTGTTGGTACCTGATTATTCTGACTGTTGTCCAGGCACCCTTAGGGCCATATCAAGTCAACAGAAGTTATAGCAATCCAGAAGTGCACTTAAAATAACTTTTTACACCCCTACTCCTCCAGCTGTAGAGCTTCAGTTCAGCATACTATTTAAGATATGCTCAGGCCCATCCCAATTTACCAAAGGATCTTAAGACAGTGGTGGGTAACCTGTGGCTGCACATCATCTGTCTGCCTCCTGCCCTCCCCTATGCATACACTGACCACCCATCCTGGATTTTCTGGGACAGTCCCAATTTTTAATCTCCTGTCCTGGTGTCCACATGAAGCACTGAAATATCCTGGAAAGCCCTGAGTCTCCAAACACAGCTAGAAGTGGCTGAGCACTGCTGCCACACACACACGCCGTGGCTGGGGGAATAGCAGGAGCAGGGACACTTTCTGGAGGCTTTCCCTGCTGCTTGGGAATCCAGCCAATAGGAGCAGTGGAAGCCAGCCCCTGTTGGGTGCACACAAAAGCAAGTCATTTGCAAGGGGGGAGGGGGCAGGGAACCAACATGCAGCTCAGCTGGGCTGGGTAGGGGGGTTGCAGGGGAAGAGGGGAAGCCAGTGGGGGGGGGGGGCGGTCAGCAGAGGGCCTGAAATTACCTCCCCTGGTCCAGAAAAATCCCTCATTCAGAAACATTCAGGTCCCGAGGGTGCCTACCCAAGTGCCTTACCCCAACTCCCTTCCTGCACCCTCCCTTCTGGTCAGACACCCTACCCCCAGTCCACTCCTGCACCCTCCCCCTTGGCCAGACACCCTACCCCTATCCTGGTCCTGATCTACCATTGCTCCTGCACCCTTCCTCCTGGCCACACACTGCACCTTTCCTTGCTCTTGCTCCCTCCCCCTTGCCAGACACCCTACTCCCAGCCTGCTTCTGCACCCTAATTCCCACCCAGACCTCAAAACCTCTCCCCCTTCTGCACCCCATGTCCTTCCCAGATCCTGCACCATATCCCTATCCCATTCATTGGCAGCCCTGTTCCACATGCTGAACCCTTCATTTTTGTCCCCACCCCAGAACCTAAGAGGGGGGTCCATAAAATCCATCAGAAAAGTAAATCTGGCCTATGGGAAGCCCTGAACATCAGTCCTCCTTGTCCCTTCCCCTCACCCTGTGGGGATGAAGCACCAGAGGAGTGAGGTATATCAGTTGGGGGCCATCTCAATGAGGGTTGGGGATTGGTCCCCAACCCAGTAAAGGTTGTCCACTCCTTCCATAAATAAAGAAAACATTGAAACCTTTAGTGGTTTACTTGATTTAAAATGAAGTTTGATAAACTAACATGAGAAAATTTAAAATACTTAATCTGTTTAATAATTTACATTAAACCATTCTCCTTAGCTGCAGCACTAGTAAAATGGCTTAGGCATAATTATGTAATTAACGGTGAGTTTCCATTAGCATCTGGTGGCCATGGAAAGGTTTACATTAAGCCAGATGGTCTACAGGTCAAAAAGTTTGAGAACCACTGAAATAGAGGCACCCAGGCCTTTCCCCCTAAGAGACCACCCCTGGCTCCCTGATGCTCTACAAGAGCCCACAGAGAGATTGGGTCTGTTACCACTGTGGTGAAATCATCGTGTCCCTCTGGTGTGGGTGATGGACAGACTCTTTGTGAGTGTTTCTCATCCAAGCAGTTGATGATTTAAACAGTGAGTTAAGATGCCACGTGAAAACACTTGGTGCATCCACAGAGACACAGGATGTATCTGTCTACAGAGAGGGTTGTCATGACTTGTGTGTCTGGTTAAACAAGACTTTTGTGAGTCATGAAGAGGTGAGATGTTTTGACTTCCCATTTCAAGGGGTTTGTTCTTTTATCTTTGGGCTGCACATTGTCTAGACCTGAATACTGTTAGCTGTGACAAGGCATTTCTGAGTTATTCTGACATACAAAGTGAAACCGGTGCTAACGACCCCATGTCTGATAGCACTGCTATCAGAAGAAGTCAATTCAAAGTCTCTACAATTTTCTTCAAAGATTGGCTCTCCCAAGCAGTGGAGCTTTTACTGATTGGTTCCTTATATTTTTGAAGTGTGACTAAATGTTAACTGAATCTTGGGTAATGTCAACAGACTGTGTTGGGCCCAATGCTAACTTAAAGTTTAAATTGGATCAGGCCCTTCATAAGCAGGGAAGTGGTCTCATCTGGCAATTATTATTAGATATTATTTACATAAGATAGGCATTGCCATCATGGTATTGAGATGTACATTTCTCATTAGCTTTACAAATAAAATAGCCCAGCACCATTGACCTCCATGGGATATGTACCTTTCAAGCAGTGGTGACGGGAGTTAGTGACATGGTCTTCTCCACCCTGTAATTATCATGGTTAGTTCAGTATCATCATTCTGGCTTGTGGAAACGAAGGACACGTGATAGTTTTCCAGTAACATCAAAAAAATGCAGTTGCAGTACATCTCATTAGGGATGTAAATTCCCATTAATCAGTTAACCACTTAATGTTAGGTCACCCTAGGACTGCCGCCAGCACCCAGCCTACTCTGGAGCAGCCCATGTCCACAGTAGCCTGGACTCCCCACACAGAGAGGCTGCTCCAAACACTGGCACAGTCCCTGCCTACAGAACCTCCAGGTTCCCCACAGACAGAGGCTCCTCCAGATGAAAGCAACCCCTATCTGCAGTGGGACATCTGTGGGGCTGGAGCAGCCCCTTGCCCACAGCAGGTGGAGAGCTGCTCCAGCCCCCTCTGATTACCAGTTAATTGGAATTGGTAAGCATCCTCCGTTAAGATGACTAAGGAAGTTGCCCCATGAAATTGTGGGATAGTTCTGGATGACTCCCAAGCTCTGAGTCAAATGGGGCTGCATCTACACTGCAAAGTAATAGGTCTCAGATCTTGGATCTCATCTTGAACTGAAGTTGGACTTCTAGCACTCCCGGCAGGCGAGTGGGCAGGGCCTAAAGGGCTGGGGCGTGTCTAGCGGTGTCAGAGGGCATGAGTAATATGTTCCCATTTTTAATTCAGAAAATATGGTCACCATACCTATGCACCTCTTTTGCATGGGGGCACTGAAGCACCATACTTCCTACTCATCCCCCTCCCTCCCAGTACTTTTGGAGCACCAAGAATTGCCTGATTTGTGCTCCGTCCCTTCTCCTCCCTTTCCTCCCAGAGCTAGAACCTTGCCAATCATCTGTTCATGGATGTTCAAGCTTTGGGAGGGAAGAGTAGGAACAAGAGTGGAGAGCAAATCAAGTGATTCATGGTGCTCCTAAAGTGCTGGGAGGGAGATGGACAAGTAGGAAGTGCAGGGCTCCAGTGCCCCAATGTGTGAAAGGTACATGAGGGGAAGTGGGCCGGGGGGGGGGGAGGTGTTGGCCGCTGTGGAACCCTAGTGTGCTGTTGTCTACCACTGGTCATGTGACCAACTAAGATGGAGGGCCACTCATGCAGCCCACTCACTATTTTTTGGTTGCCCATCACTGACCTAAGAATATGCCCAAGGTTAAATTTGCATCTCACTAATAGATTTTTTCAGAGTGAGATTGGATTATAATAGATACAAGAGAGGAGCTCTGTATAAACCTAAAATCTTGTCTTTCTCACCAATAGAAGTCATTCCAATATATTACCTCATCCTTGTCTCTCTAAAATCCTGTGTCCAACATGGCTACAACATTGCATACGCCAGGGATCATTGTGATCACCTAGCTGGATTTCTGAATTAACGCAGAATATTAAATTTTACACACACACACACACACACACACACACACCATTGGAACTGGGTGAGAAATCGTTTTCTTGTCCTATGAAAATTTAAGATTTCAAAAATAGAATCATTTTGAAAAATTTCAATTTTCTCAGAGAAAGAGAGAGAGGGAGGGAGGGAGGGAGAGAAACCCCTGTAAAATAGCCAATAAGATGGTGATTAAGGAAATCGTCTGGGTTACTTATGTCCCAACAAAGTACCTTCGCTACTGTATTAGCTATATTAGGATGAGGGTGGATCTATCTGGTTTTGACCAGAAATGCATCCTGGACCTGATGAAGTTTTGATACATTCCCATTAAAATTTTAGGAATTTTCAATAAAACATTTGTAGCTGAAAAATTCTCAACCAGCTATACCTCTAAGTGCTTTGCTAAATAAGCATGAAGTGAAGCTCTGTTTGCAAAGATAAAGTCCTCTGAGTCTTCAAAGGAAGTATTCTTGGTTTTGTTTAAAGAGGATTGAAGTTGTCTGAAAAAGTTTTCAAGACTCTGATTTAACCTGAAAATTGCATGTCAGTCATTACAAATGAATTTGTACAGCTGCCAGCTTTGAATTGTTTCGAGTTTTTTTTATTAGTTTTTTATTAGCAATAGTTAAGTACTAAAAATGATGGGAATGTTTAACAGAAAAGTTATTAAAACACTACATTGTCAAAACCATTTAATACCAGATTATAATATACATGTGTACATTGATAATACTTTGGCTTATTATGATAAAGGATTTGCAATAAAAATAATATACAAAGTCTCCCAAAAGTGTTTTCATTAAAATGGAATTGGAAAGAACATAGTTTATAAAAAAATCAATTATATTTATAATATTGCAGTTTGAATTTTAATAAATATATTTCAAAATATTTTAAACCTGATTCACTATAGTTTAACAAAAAGTATAAATTTAATCCTAAACTATTAGCCAGTTCATAAATAGCTGTTAAGAAAAATACTAACCGATTATTAACTGGATTCCATTCTTTAAAAATCTGTTTTTAATGAGAAGGTAAATTTTAGAACAGGCAGATAAAAAAGATTTCTTGGTCATTCAACTACACAAAGATAAGTACAACCCAAATATTTTACTAAGGAGTCCTACTCCCAAATAATATCATTGATATAACATGTACCATACATGTTTTCATGTATGTAGCTTTTTATTTCTTGCAAATCTATGGGATGGTTTGAGCAATAAAATCCTGGTACCACAAGGTACCACAAACCCTTACAGATATTCCACTTTAAAAACCTGAATAGTCATTCTGAGCTCACAAACTTAAAGTTAAGCATGTTCATAAATGATTGCAAGATCAAAGTGTAAGATTCTATTCAGCATCTGTACAGATGGCAGAATCTAGTCCTTTATTGACTGTACCTGGTTAGACCTACAATAGCTATGTCTTTGTTTTTCCTTTTATTTTACTATTGACTCTGGATAGTAAGGTGAAATTTCTATACCAGTTTGTAAGTATTTCTTTATAGGTAAGCCTGGTAATGTAAGAAATAACGGTGATATTTATTAATTTGGGCATTTTAGTCTTAAAGTGCATGAATTAGCTCGCTAACAGAAAACCTAACAATTTTATATTTCTATTGGAATTTGGAGGAGAAATAAAACCCTTTCTGTTGGACATAGGTTTGGTAAAAATTCCTTTCACAAAATCTCAGTCTTGGGCCAAGTAGGATTTGAAACAGTCCCTTTCATGTGAAAAACATAATCCTAGAAGGTCTCATCTGTTTGTATTGACAATATAGGTTTTGTATTTTACACTGTGGAAGGCCTGTACCCAGAGGTAACGTGTGGTGACAAGTTAGCTAAAGGTTGATCATTCTTTTAAAAGCCATGAACCAAAGCAAAAAAAAGTTCATTTTATTTTCACTTAAATAGTTTGCCGATTCATTTATATCATTCCCATTTTGGAACAAAAAGGTTTCAGTTATTGACACAATATTGAAATATGCAAGAGGTGGTTTTGAAGATCTGAAGTTCACCCACCAAACTAATCAGTGATACTAATGCTTGGGAAGGAGAGATGATCAAGTCTACAGATTTTCTAACGGTTAAAAGCACAACAGTGACTAGGACATGAGTAGTGTATTAGTTGAGTGAAGCAGCAGGGGAGTGTGTGATTGATGATCTCTGCACTCTCCGGGAGCTATCACTGCATTAATGGAAATGATTGCAAAGGATTGGAGAGATAAAAGGATAATCTCCATAGCTAAAACAAAATAAAGTGTAAAACAGTCATGAATAATTTTAAACTTTTTTATCCACTCAGTTAACAGAGAAAGAGAGAGAGAGAGAGAGAGAGAGAAAATACTTCTTTATTTGGGCCTCTGAAAAAGGACGAATGGTAAATAATCATTGTGCAGCCAAAGACTTTGTCAATACTATCTACCCTGTTTTCATTAGCACCATTGCATTTGTGATGGTCATATATTTGTCTTTCAACCATGTCCAGCTTGCATAGCTGTGATATCTCTTGGTTCTCCTTTTGATTGGAAAAGACGCAACCTTTATTTGGAACGAGAGACAATTTTAAATTGGTAGCAAGTCTCAGACAGGTAGCCATGTTTGTCTTTATCTGAAAAAGCAATGATGGGGCCGGTGGCACCTTAAAGACTTAGATTTATTTGGGCGCAAAAGATTTCATGGGTAAAAGCCATTTTGTCAGATGCACGTTGTTGACTCTGGATCTTGGTTGTAAAATGGTATAGAGATAAGATTTTAAATTCTACCACTGAGTTTGTCTTGTGGAAAGCACATGTATTGTTCTTTCCCGAAAACAATGGACTCTGTGTACAGGTGTAATACTGAGGATGTATTCTGTCCCAGATCTTTCTCTGAACCTTCTTAATTTTTACAGCTAGAATATAACATGCAGTAGAATGGAAATTTTTGCTGTGGGTGAGTATATGAGGGGAGCCATTGAAATTCTATCTTTTTAATAACACAGGCAACAGAAAAAGAAAGAGTGGAATAGCGTGATTTGAACCAATGTTTCAGTAATTCTCTGTGTATTGTCTTCTGCAGGTCCACATTGTATCTTTGAGTTTGCTGTCATTCTGGAATAAAAAAGATTAAAAGAGTCCTAGATGATGTTAATTTTCCTGACTTTTTACTTTAAAGAGACATGTCTAGGATCTGAAAATTAAAGGGGCCTATAGGAAGCAGGAAGACTATATTTTCCCTCCCCTATACAGACTGCAAGATATTAGGAAGAGAGAGATGCACTTTTCACTTAATTCAAAGCATGTACTTCCAAACTGTATGCTTAGAAATGAGAGACATGTTCTGTATCACAGTGTGGGTAAAAAGAGTGAAAAAGAGTGCTCTTAATGTATCGGTGTGTATAAGTATGAATAAAATTAGTATGGGAAATAAAGTAGATAGGTATCAGTCATAGTACATGATGGAGAATAAGACCTGCTTCATTTTTTTAAAAATAGGGGGATTAAGATTGTGAGGGCAATAGAGAAGCTTGATGCTGGTAACACAAGCTGTTTGAATGTAGGAGAAGGCAAAAATTCAAAGAATACAGAATTGAAAGGAGGTGAAATTGTAAGTGAGCGCATATATTTGTAAGATGTGCTGTGTGGAAAAGGCACAATAATTCTGTGGCTCCAAGAGCCATTAAATCCTTTCCTGGAATGGTGGTGCAGCACTGCAGTGTGCCACACTACTACAGATTATGTCCTTCTGACTCTCACTCCCTATTATGTTTGGAATTGTGGCAGCAAAGCATTTCGACGGAAGTCCTCTTCCTCCTAATATTGATCACATTTTGGCATGCAATAGCAGCAAATAAGCAAATTTTCCTTCACTTGGCTTGGATGACAAATTAAACTTTTTGACAAATGTGTCTTTGAACTCTCGGACAGCGGCCTAAAGCTTGCAGATTTTATTCTCTCTTACAAATTAACCGAAAGGTGTCTTGGAGCAGCTATTGTCAAGTTTGCCAGGCCCTAAAAGTGACTGCGCAGCCCAGAAAACTACTTGCTACTCTGGCAAAGAGAGCTGCCTTTGAAGCACTGATTAGTGGTTGAAAACCCCACACCCAATCATCCACTTTATTCATTACACACCTCTGAGTATATCGATTACAGACATTCAGATTAAGACTAAACCCTAGCCATGCTCTATGGAGTACTTATTCCAGGTCCCACAGACTATTGTGTTCTCTGTTATTTTTACCACACCTGAGCAGAATGCATTTTCTTATGAGCCCCAATGTGGAGGTCACATGCGACACAGAGGTGATTTGCAACACATCATCTTCATATTGGTGCACATAACAAAATTCATGTGATGGGAGTGGGGCCAAAGAGTTCTGTGTTTGGAAAGGGGCTCAGGGCTGGGACAGAGGGTTGGGGTACAAGAACTGTAGCAGGGGTGCAGGCTCTGGGGTTGGGCTGGAGATGAGGGATTTGGAGTACAGGAGGGTGCCAAGTGCTGAGGGGACCTCAAGCTGTGGCAGGGGGTTGGGCCAGAGTTAGTGCTTGGGATGGGAGGTGGTATGTGTAGACTCCCCAGGCCAACCTCTCCCCTAGAGCTACAGGGACATGTTGATCACTTCCCGGAGTGGTACAGGAGCAAGCCAGGGCCTGCTTTAGCCCTACTGCATTGTTGGACTTTTAGAGGCTGATCTCCTGGTTTGGATACAGTAGTCTTGGGGAGATTGGCCTTATTCTGGGAGACTCCAAGCAAAACAGGGAGGGTTGGCAACCCTATGGTCCAGAGAACACTTTTTTGTCTTCAGTTTCTAAGCATTATGATTTTTTAACAACCTGGATGTGCCGATCGTACTTGTTGGCGAAGCAGCACTTTCCTGGTCCTCTGTTTTGATGACTCTCTGCAGTCTCATTTATGTCAGGAACAAATGCTTTATCTTCAGATATTCCTTCCTTTTAAGGTTCTGGAATGACAGAAACATACAATGTTCTGGTTTCTTCATTCCATAAGATGAGCATGTCTCAATTATATTTGACAAATTAGACATGGTCTTTGAGCCAGTTGTGTGATGTCTTGAGCCCCTCCCACCCAGCACCTTGAGCATGCCATAGAACACTTGATTGTGGCAGATTCTAGGAAGTATGGGAAGGAGATGTTTGGGGGTTGCTGGTAGGTTCTAAGCACCCACCATAGCACCATAGAGTTGGCTCCTAATGATGGAACCCATAGTACAGCAAGAGAAAATACTTCACTATTTTCTATTTGTAGAAATGGAATGGGGGGAAGACTTCTGACTGAAAACTAATCAGGAGAGAGAGGAAAAAAGTTTGAATTTTTTTTTGTTTCATGGTTTTCAATGCAAAGTGTGTGTGTGTGTGTGTGTGTGTGTGTGCATGAAAAATTTTAATATTTTGTTTTTCAGGGGGTTTTCTCTCCCGCCACCATGCTCTTTCCCCCATCTCTCTCCTCCCTTTTTTCTACTTTTCACTGAAAATGTGGTAAATGAGCAAGACCAACAAAAAAATTAAAATGTTTCAGTTTTCAATGAAAGTTTCTTTTTCTTTCAAAAAAAGCATTACAGTATTTTAAAAAATACTTAGTTCAAAAAATGTTGACCACCAATACCGGTGACTTTGAAAGCAAGATAGTGCTCCTGTTCTGTACTAAGTAATCTTGTGCTGCATCAAGGCAAACTTTACCCATTGTTTGGAGTTTTGTTATATTGGTAACACAAATACAAAGTAGTTCAGGTAATATATTTTATTGGGCAAACTTCTGTTGGTGGAAGGTACAAGCTTTCAACCTACACAGAGCTCTCTTTCATATGACCCACCTTGTCTCTCTCATCTCCTGGGACCAATGCAGCCACAACAAACTGCAAATAAATATTAATGACAGTTCTTAAGCTTCAGCATAAGCTTTCTTTTAAGCCTTGCTGTTCCTATGACTTTTTACAGAACATCCTTGTCTCTGTCCTATATTTCACCTGACCAGAAGAGCACACAGACGTCTTATATCCTGATGCAATGAGCAAATCACACCAACTACTCTGAGTCAAAAAAACTTCCTCAGTGATTTCATTCAGCTGCTTACTCTTGCTGATAGCATGAGTCGATAGAGAACCGCTCATAGAGCCTACAATCCTGTTACAAATGTCAAACAGATTGCCACACAATTAACTCCTTGCTATATAGGTAGCAGAACTAAACAAGGTGCTGACCTAAGTCATTGCTTGAGTCAGATCTTTATAGCATAATGGATATTATTGTATAGATATAATAATGACCTAGGTAAAAAGAACTAAAATTGAGAACATGGCTACCCTTAACATATGGTATATTATAACATGATGAAGAAATATATTATTAAATATAAACTAATGTCAAATAGAAGAAAATGCAAGCAGGTTCCTTGTAGAATAAATCAAGGAGAATATACAAGGTAATACATTCCCATCAATTTCCTGGCTGTATGGGCAAAGGGGGATTAAACAAGGCTGTGGTTTAAATTTATAGTGGTTCTTACTTATGAGTCAGGCCTCAGTCATGTATGAGAGACACTAGGCCTATAATAATGGCACAAACCAAACAAAATAGATTCTCAGAGAGCAGATGCCTTTAGGACATGTGTGCTACAGTGCAATGGAGAAAAATAAAATGTCAGAGGAAAATCTAACAAATCCCTAGCTGTATCTCCCCCCAATCGAAAACTGAAAATCCTAAGATTTTCCTCTCTGTTGACTCATTTACTCACCTTCAGTTTTGCTACCTTTCCTTTTCCCTCTTGTGACTGTTTTTTTCTAACATAATGTAAATCAGTAAAACAATATAGCACCTCTTCAAATGAATCCTGAGTGCTCAGGGGCTCACAAAATCATCCTCTTTGTGGCCTCACTTGTCAGCCTTATATAGTCCACAGTAGCTACAAGCTAATACCTCAGGGGAAAGTATCTGAAACACAAGTGTTTACTTGTCAAACAGGAATGCCCAAAAGAGACTTAGGGGTGACAATAGACTGCAAATGGGACATGAGCAGATAATGCGATATGATGTAGGAAAAGCCCCTGTAATTTTGGACTGTTTCTTCAAGATATATATAGTTATGGTCACCTCAATTCCAGAAAGGTAGGTGTTTGTTTGTGTATGCCCATATTGACTCTCTTGTACACTAAGTCCTCTTTACACTGCCCTGGCAGCAGAATGCTGCTCAGGGCAATATACAAATCTATATAACAATGCATCCCAAACTGTGAGACTTGGTTCCCTAAAGGAGCCATGGAGTGTTCTTGGGGGAGCCATAAGTGTTTAGGAAATTTAATGTAGGGAACAAGACCCTACTGGTAGTGGTTGAACAAAATAAGTTATTTTCCATCTTTAATTTCTATGAGTGTTTTCACTTAAAATATTATCCAACCATATAAAAACACTTGAATATATGAATGCTTCCAAATTAATAATTTTTGGACCATAATCTCAGAAACAAGTATGGTATAAGTTGAAAGGAGAGGGAAGTAAATATTTTACATGGGGAGCATTCCATAGAGATAGAAATGCATCATACCAAGGTCTTGCTTAGATTGTGTTATTTCCCAGTGTTGTTATATGTTTTACAAGACAGAATATTGATTTAGTGCAGTGCTGGTTCTCTTGTTGTGCCTTCCAGGTAATATTCATTTAAAAAAAATCTTCATGCTTAGCTAAAAATACTATATATTGTGCTGCAGCATTGGATTATGTTTGAGGGCTGTGAATTTTATATCCCAAGTAAAAGTGAGATGCAAGTTGTGACAATTAGCACTCAACATCTGTAACAATGATCATCTCAAGTTCACCCAAATTTGTAGAACGTTCCTCGCTTTGGTCCAGACTGCACTGATATACTTGTAATGCATGTATGTCATTCTGAAGGAACTGATAATGGAGATTACATATATTATTTGAAACAAAAGTAAAAAATGTATAAAATGTTAGTCTGGATGCTCATTGTCGCAGCAGTGATTTTTTCTGCCAGCTCTTAGTGGTTTACAGCTTGAACTCTAATGTAAGTCTTCATGGTATGCAGATCACTCAGAATCTCATATCAGTTCTCCTGTCCCTGTCAGTGAAGTGTGTTGCCTGCAGAGAGGATGTTTTCTGTCCTTCTGGACTTAAGATTGCCCTTACCACCTCCTTGGATGGTACAAAGCTTAAAGGAGTAAAAGAAAATATATCTTCCTTACTCTTTAACTGTATTTATTTTATGTTGTCTGTTTCCTTGCCTGCAGCACTGCTAGTGTTCCCAGAGCTCACGAACCTATTTACTTTCCATCCACAACTTGCTCCAGAAGGCTTTGTTCCTGTCTATCACAGTGGGAGGAAATGCTTCTAGCCTTCTGGGTTGCATCACGGCTGTTGAATGCAGACAAGGAATATAAACAAGCTCTGGACCCCGAGGGACACATCTGGTATGGAGGTAATCTGGCCAGTCCTGAGGTGATTTTAACCTTCATGACTGACTATTTTCCAGGAGCTTGCTGAGGCTAGTAAAAAGTGTGGTGGAAAAAGGAAAAGCTAGAGCTGGTCTCCTGACCAGAACTACTCCCCACTACCTACTTCCCCCGCTAGGTCTCAGATCAATGCTCCCCTCCTCCAACCAATGGGGAAACAACATATATGGGCTGTACTCTAGTGGAGACCAGGGTTTAGACGAAACCATTGCAGAGTCCAAAATGGGAACACTGAGCACCCTGCCACCACTTGTCATTGCAGGAGAAAAGAGAACAGTGCTTTAGCTTCAGCGAGGTTGGAGGAATGAAGGATGGAAAGGACATGTGACCATTGCATAGCAACAAAGCAGAATGGAGTAAGAGGGAAGCTGTTCCTCACTTTAGAAACCTAAAGACAAATATGTTCATGCTTAGTAGTTAGATGTGAAAGATAAGTCTGGCTGATTCTACTGAAGGTTGGAGTCACTCACTTGGGCTGGTTACGGTTGAATAATGGTAATGTGTTCATTCTCATAGATTTATTAATGCTACTGGATTGGGCTTTTGAAGCAATTGGGAATCCTGAGAGGAGCCATTCTTGAAGAAAAAGGAGAAAGTGCTTATGCTCTCCACCTAAAACCCATTCTGCCATTTTCTTTTTAACTTGCTCTTAGAGTGTACCATTTTTCATTTTTTATTTATTTTTAATATCTCCAAGAAATAGCTCTCCGGATGCTTCTATAGTACATTTACTTTTCAAAGGGAATATTTTAGCTTGCACATTAAGAATAAAACTGGGATAATAAAAGCAAAAAAAGAGCCCCATTTTGTTTTCCCTTCTTTCCCAATAAGAATAAAACAATGTCCCCCATCAACATTCATGACAATGAACAAGAAAAAAAAAGAGCATCTGTTTGGCCGGTGAAAGACAGTAGGGGATTTTTTCTGCATTAGGAAGAGAGTAGACTGTTCTTCTGAAGTCAGAAAATACTGAGAAGTCTTCTGATGAAAACAGGGATTTGCACAGGCTGCTGTCTGTCCACTCTGCATGTTATGTGGAGATGGAAAACTAATTTCCATAAAAGCAAGTATCTTTTCAATGTAATGAACACTTTTACACGAGCTGCAGTTAGAATATTTTTTCTTCATCTGAAATATATATGCCCCATTGGCATGTTTCCCTGTTAACTTGGGCTGTGTGAAATATGCAGGATTCACAGTGGTGTTTGCAAGGTAATGGTCCATTTGCTGGGTGATGACCATATATCTTGCCTGTAGATTTGCTTTGGAATTCCAAGTAAGATGAATCAAAGCTTCTGAGGAATGATCTCCCACTGTACTAAATCTTAGGACCTCTTACCCTCAATTATTTTAGGTTCATCAGGTAGGGCTTGAGGGTCTTTTTACCTCTATTGCTGGGCACATATTATGTGCCTCCCACTAGGGCTTTTGAGGGATGCTGACTAGCACCTCTTCTTTCCTGGGGAAGCATAAGGTATGGCCCCTGCCACCCCGGGCCTTCTGAACTGGTTGGAAGTGCCTAACATTCCCCCCAGCACCAGCAGGGCAGCATCAGAAGGAAGCACTCCCTTCCCTGTAGCAGACGGCTCTATAGCAGCAATGGGCAGCCAAATCTAGTGAATGGGTCACATGTCCCAGAACTGGAACACCACGAATCAGCTGTTTAAGATTTGGGAGGGTGGGGTAGGAGCAGAGGTGGAGAGCAAATCAGGTGATTTATGGTGCTCCAAAAGTGCTGAGAGGGGAGTGGTAAGTTCAGGACTCCAGTGCCCCAGTGCATGAGAGGCACATAGGGGTGGGGGCAGACGGGATATGTGGGCTGCGAGTGGAACACAATGGGTCACATGTGGCTTGTGGGCCATAAGTTGCCCACTACTGCTCTGTAGGCTAATTTGGTAGCTGGGGAACAGTAAACAGAAGAGGGCTTGGCGCTAAGATGGGAAATGTAGGTTTTGCAACAAAGCAAGGGAGGCTGGTTCAGTGAAGGACAAGTTGTCTATTTGCAGGAAGAAAGTCTGTAGGTCTACTTACTTTGCAGACTTCCTCCCCAAGATTCCCAAAGTGAACCTTGGATGTAGGCCCAATTTGAGCCATATATATATTTGTTAGTCTCTCAGGGCACATCTACACAGCAGGGCTAAATCTGAAATAAGCTATGTGACTTGAGCTATGTCAATTGTGTAGCTTAAGTCAAAATGGCACAGTTGGAAGTCTGAGGAAGAACGCTCTTCCTCCGACTTCCCTTACTCCTTGTACAATGAGGGTTACAGGAGTCAGGGTAAGAAGTCCTCCAGCTTTACAGTATTTTGACATTTTTTCAAAATAACTGACTGCTGTGTAGATGCGGACTAAGTTATTTCAAAATAACTCTAGTTATTTTGAAATAATGTTGTTGTCATCAAAATAGCACATCCATACTGATTGGAGGCTGAATCATATTTAAAGCCCCCTCCCAGCCCCCTGGAAGCAGTCCAGGCAGGGTATCAGGACAGCACCCACTTCCTGTATCTGCTACCTGAGGCTATCTGAGGCTCATGCTTAAAGGGGCTACCCTCTATGGCCATGTCTCAGGCTCTTCACCTTTGTCTACCTCCCCAAGAGACAACAAACTTATCTCACTGCATGCTCTGGTTGCTCTTGTGGACAACCACAGCACTTCTGCCATGGAGCTGGACCTGCTGCAAAGCACTCACTGGCTCTTAGTCATCCTGCTACACTTCCTGATGCAGTTACTGCAGGCTGCCCACATGGCACTGCAGGACCATCTCCTCACCTCTCTCCATGTGCTGCTGTTTGACCAGCAGGCCTCCAATTATATCAGCAGGAAGGGGTACTTTTCTGTCATGCTGCAGGCCCTCATGGATCACCAAGGCCGACTCACCAACATCAGTGTCAGGTGGTCAGGGAAGGTACACAACACCCACGTCTTTAGGAACTGCAGCCTGTTTCAGAAGATGCATACCGGCACTTTTTTCCCTGACTGCACCTTCAGGGTCAGGAACATTGACTTGCCTATGTGCATCGTGGCGGATGCAGCCTACCCTTTGTGCCCCTCGCTAATGAAGCCCTACATGGGACACCTGGACCCCACCAAGAAACATTTCAACAGTAGGCTCGGCAGGGCCTGCACTGTCATGGAGGGCACCTTGGGGTGTTTGAAGGGGAGGTTCCACTGCTTCCTCACCCACCTAGACCTCAGCAAGTGGAACATCTTCCAGGTGGGTATCGGCCTGCTGTGTCCTGCACAACCTGTGAGAGAACAAGGGAAACACATTCCTGTAAGGATGGGGGCAGAGGCTGAGCAGCTTGCAAGGGTCTTTGAGCAGCCGTGCACAGCTGTCATCTGCTACAGGCCCATCAAGGGGCTATACACATCTGGGAGGCTCTGAGGGAGAATTTCAGACAAGGACAGCTGTGATGAACAAGAAGGGGAAAGGAGTCTAGGAGAGCTGGCAATATTTTAAAGAAGCCTTATTGAAGGCACAGGAAGAAACCATCCCGATGTGCAGTATGAAAAGCAAATATGGTAGGCAACCAGATTGGCTTACCAGGGAAATCCTTGGCAAGCTTAAACACAGAAAGGAAGCTTATAAGTAGTGGAAACTTGGACAGATGACTAGGGAGGAGTATAAATATATTGCTCGAGAATGCAGGGGAGTAATCAGGAAGGCAAAAGCAGCTAGCAAGGGATGTGAAGGGTAACAAGAAAGGTTTCTACAGGCATGTTATCAATAAGAGGGTGATCAGAGAGGATGTGGGGCCCTTACTGGATGAGGGAGGTAACCTAGGGTATGTCTAGACTACAGGGTTTTGTTGACAAAAGTGGACTTTTGTCAACAAAACTATACCTGCCGCCACACTACCACCGAGTTCTGTCGACAGTAAGTTGACAGAACACGGCAGTTTTGTCGACAGCAGTAAACCTCATTCTTCGAGGAATAACGCCTTTTGTCGACAGAGTTCTGTCAACAGAAGGCGCTATTGCATCCACACTGTGCTTTTTCAAAAGAGAGTGTCTAGACTCTCCGTCGAAAAAGCGACTTGCTTTGTCAGCAGAACTGGCTGTGGTCTAGACGCTCTTTGTCGACAGAGGCTTTGTAGACAGTATCTGTCGACAAAGCCTCCGTCGACAAAAGCCTGTAGTCTAGACAAACCCCTAGTGACAGATGATGTGGGAAAAGCTGAAGTACTCAATGCTTTTCTTGCCTCTTTCTTCACAGACAAGGTCAGCTCCCAGACTACTGCACTAGGCAACGCAGTATGGGAAGGAAGTGGGCAGCCCTCAGTGGAGAAAGAAAGGTTAAGAACTATTTAGAAAAGCTAGACATACACAAATCCATGGGTCAGGATTTAATGCATCTGAGGGTACTGAGGGAGTTGACAAATGTCATTGCAGAGCCTTTGGCCATTATCTTTGGAAACTCATGGAGATCAGGAGAGGTCCCGGATGACTGGAGAAAGGCAAATGTAGTGCCCATCTTTAAAAAAGGGAAGAAGGACAATCCAGGGAACTACGGACCAGTCAGCCGTACCTCAGTCCTCAGAAAAATCATGGAGGGGATCCTCAAGGAATCCATTTAGAAGCACTTGGAAGAGGGGAAAGTGATCAGGAATAGTCAATACGGATTCACGAAGGGCAAGTCGTGCCAGACCAATCTGATTAGCTTCTATGATGAGGTAACTGGCTCTGTGGATATGGGAAAGTCAGTGGATGTGATATACCTTGACTTTAGCAAAGCTTTTCTTGCCAGAATATTCTTGCCAGCAAGTTAAGGAAGTATGGATTGGATAAATGGACTGAAAGGTGGACACAAAGCTGGCTAGATTATCAGGCCCAATGGGTAGTGATCAATGGCTTGATATCTGATTGGTGGTCGGTTTCAACTGGAGTGCCCCAAGGATCAGTTCTAGGGCCTGTTCTGTTCAACATCTTTATTAATGACCTGGATGAGGGGATGGATTGCACCCTCAGCAAGTTTGCAGATGACACTAAGCTAGGGGGAGAGGTAGACACGTTGGAGGGTAGGGATAGAGTCCAGAGTGACCTAGACAAATTGGAGGATTGGGCCAAAAGAAATCTGATGAGGTTCAATAAGGACAAATGCAGAGTCCTGCATTTGGGGCAGAAGAATCCCAAGCATTGTTACAGGTGGGGGACCGACTGGCTAAGTAGGCTGGATATGAGTCAACAGTGTGCCCTTGTGGCCAAGAAGGCTAATGGCATATTCTGGTGCATTAGGAGGAGTATTTCCAGCAGAACTAGAGAAGTTATTATTCCCCTTTATTCGGCTTTGATGAGGCCACACCTGGAGTATTCTGCCCCCCCCCCCCACTACAGAAAGGATGTGGACACATTGGAGAGGGTCCAGCGGAGGGCAACCAAAATGATTCAGGGGCTGGAGCACATGACCTCTGAGGAGAGGCTGAGGGATTTGGGCTTATTTAGTCTGCAGAAGAGAAGAGTGAGGGGGGATTTGATAGCAGCCTTCAACTTCCTGTAGGGAGGTTCCAAAGAGGATGGAGAGAGGCTGTTCACAGTAGTGACGGTTGCCAGAACAAGGAGCAATGGTCTCAAGTTACAGTGGGGGAGGTCTAGTTTGGATATTAGAAAAAACTGTTTCACTAGGAGGGTGGTGAAGTGCTGGAATGGGTTACGTAGGGAGGTGGTGGAATCTCCATTCCTAGAGGTTTTTAAGTGTCTGCTTGACAAGCCCTGGCTGGGATGATTTAGTTGGGGTTGGTCCTGATTCCAGAAGGGGGCTGGACTCGATGACCTCCTGAGGTCTATTCTAGCCCTAGGATTCTATGATTCTATGCCACTCTCCCCTGTGTGCCTTTCCTTCCTCACCCTTCCCTTCCCCTGGCTTTCCTTCCCTCGTCCCCTCCTCGCCCCTCACCTGCAGATACAATAAACCAGAATTTTTGTTTTGAAAGAATAAACTGTTGTTTTTATTTGGGGTAAATATAACCGGGGAGGGACTGGGGAAATAACCTGGGAGGGGGAAGGTAGGGTAGGGAGAGGAGAGGGTCAGAGATGGGGCTTGGACTGGAGCCTGCCTCAGATATTCCCACTGGTCCGTGTGCAGGGCCCTTGGCAGCCATGGTGGGGACTAGGGAAAGAAGCTGGTGGGGCGGGATCAGAAGCAGCAGCAGTAGCAGGACCAGGGGTAGGGTGACTGCTGGCCACAAGGTGGGCAGTGGTGGCAGTGTGTGCCGCTCACATGCTCTGGGTCTCCTGGGGCAGCTCCTGCCATATGGTGTGGCACAGCTCCTTGTCAGCACAGTGCTCCTCTAGGTCAACATCCAACCTCCAGTTCTGCCACTCCAGAGACCACTGCAGGGCACTCAGGCAGGCAATGTGTTCCCATTGCAGGTCTTCCTGGGGTTGTCTACAGCAGTGGCTCTCGTGGTATCGTGAGGTGGTGGGTTCACCTCACTTGCAGCTGGTCCAGCTGTGAAGAACAGAGAGAAGGACAGTCATCCCAGGTGACAGGGTGCCTGAAGCCTCTTCCTCATGTGTGAGTTGACTTCAAAAGGTCAGATGATGGAAATGTGCCTCAAGCAAGGCCATCTGTGGCCTAGATAGCAGGCACTATTCTGCAGGGGCACGGACATCCCAGGGGAGCCTTGCTACCTTCACGTTCCAGAGACAAGCAGGCATGAGAAGGTGCCACTGGGAGCCTGCGGTGCGAGGGGGGCAATGGGGCAGCTTGCCTTCCCTCTGTACCACACACATGCTGGGTCTGGCAATGATAGCATCCCACAGGGAGAGGACTTCTATCCCTGCCCTCTGGAGGAGGGGGGAGAATGGAAGGTGTGTGAGAGTGGCAACGTTCCTTACTGTGGAGGGTGGTACTGGGGTACCCTCTGCTTCCTCCCTCCCGGCAGGACCCCATGGCGGGGAATTGGCATCCTCCGCCACGCCATGCTTGCCTGGGAGTGGATGCTGCCCTGGAAGTGCAGGCATGACCCTGTGCTGTGTGTGGCAGTGCTGCGTGTGTCCATGACCCCAGCCTCCTTAGTGGTGGCTTGTGGTGGGAAGGTGTTCCACCATGGGGTGAGGAGTAAGGCAGGCCTGTGTAAGACCATGAGCAGGAGTGCAAGGTTCCTGTGTGGCAGCCTCATTGTGGCTGTGTGCTCTGGACTGGTGCTCCATGTGCACCCTGTCACATAAAAAGCTATATGTAGGCCTGCATGGGTTAAATTTGTATTCCTCTAGGCCAGTCATGAGCCCTGCTGGTGAAAATACCAGATGTTCTTTATCAGACGGCTTTCATCAGCTTCAACTCCCTGTGCTTGCTAGCTGAGAGCCGAGTATGGGATAAATAACGTGAGCTTGGTTCTAAGCCCCGTGGGAACATTGAGAGCGGCATGGGCCAGTATGTGCACATCCGGTAAACAATTGTAGTTTAACTAGAGTCTCACCGGGGACCTAGACCTCAGAGGGTGCCCTGGATTCCCCCAGCTGGAGCCACGTCAACTGCGGCCTAGTGCGATGTGACAGGAACGGGACTTCCCGCAGACTGAAGGGGCATAAATATTTCCAAGTGCCTGTTGCTCGCTTTTATGCATTGCTCTGCCTATCCTTATTGGCGTATTACTTTGCAGTAGCTGTGTAACCATCTGGCAGCATTAAGCCTGGAATAGTAGTGATGTAGTGAGATTAATAAAAGCAACTATCCCTAATCGACTCTGTTTTGAAATGAATCCATAATCCTATTGGGCCCTGGCCCCTTCTGCCTGAGGCCCACCCCTTCTGGGCCTCTGGAGCTGAGCCCCATCCCCCACCTTGCCCAAGACCCAGAGAATTCTGTCAGTTGCCCTGGAGGCAGTTTCAATGACAATTTACATGAATCTTTTTTTCCTCATTCAATGAGAGTGCAGCAGTTCCTTTGATTCACAAGTTGGCAGCGGCACATCACTCTGGTGCTCAGATCAGTGCACTAACTAACCATAGACTAGATGAGATCAAGTTTAAAGTCCTAAGGGCAAATTCTACTATAAGGTAAACATGTAACTAAGGCTGTGTCTAGACTACACCTCTCTATCGACAGAGAGATGTAGATTAGGAGTGTCGAAATTGCTAATGAAGCAGGGATTTAAATATCCCGTGCTCCATTAGCATAAACATGGCTGCCGCTTTTTTTCGAAATGGAGCTTTTTCAAAAAAAACCCCGGCAGTCTAGACACGGATCTGTTGAAAATAAACCCTTTTTCGACATATCCTGTATTCCTCAAAAAATGAGGTTTACAGGATCTGTCAAAAAACAGTTTATTTTCGACAGATCTGTGTCTAGACTACCGTTTTTTTCAAAAAAGCTCCATTTTGAAAAAAGCAGCGGCCATGTTTATGCTAATGAAGTGCGGGATATTTAAATCCCTGCTTCATTAGCAATTTTGATGTGCTTGATTTGCATCCCTCAGTCAACAGAGGGATGCAGACTAGACATAGCCCAAGAGAAGAATTTGGGCCTTAGGCTTGATCTTCACATCTCTCAGTAGGAAGCATGATTATTGTGTTTAGGACAAAGGGTAAGGATGCTTTGTCAAAGGCTTTATATACACACAGTATGAGACATCAGTCATTTTTTAGTTAAGTTTTGATAGCATTTTGGGAGTTCCTGAGTTACAGGAATCCTCCTGTGACTATTCATACTGCCGTACCTTTATAAGACATACTTTTCTTTGCTTAGACACTGAAACATACTACAGTAAATGTGGCCTGAAATAATAGATTTAATATTATTTTCACAGGAAAACATAATTAAGATAGTTAAATGAAAATAAACACCAGGAAGTGAGACAATTTGTAGTTAAAATTTCCCAAAAGTCATTATCACTGTCCCAGATTCCCACTGAGCCTGAACCACAGACTCCAGAAACCCTCATATAACCAGTACATATCCACATGGGCCAGAAACCCTCACAAATAACTTTGAGGTTTCATTATATTTTATTTTCATGGATTGAGAATTGCACATTTCATTTATGCCTTATTTGGAAGTTTGCAATTCCTGTGTTAAATACACCACTCTAGCCAATCTCGTAGCCCAGTGGCTTAGATAAGGTTCCCAAACTTTTTGACAGCACAACTCCATTCTAATTTATTATTTCCTCATGGTACCCTAGGAAGCATGACGGATGCCATTTTGAAGAACAAAATGGTATCCTCTGCACAGCATGACTGCACATACATCATAGGTGTGACACAATGCCTCATGGAGGATGCCATTTTGTAGAGCAAAATGGTGTCTTCCATGTAGTGTGACCTCCATGCACCATAAGTGTGATGTCATGCCACATAGAAGTTGCCTTTTTGATTTTCTGTGGTGCCTGCAACATCATGCATGTGGATGATTCCATTTTGTACAGCAAAAATGGCATCTTCCATGTGTCATGATCTTTTACACATCATTTAGATGAAGTCATGCTGTGCAGTGCAAAATTGTGTCCTCTGCACACTAGGGCTCACCATGACTCTATCTATCTGACAATGACACAGTCACATTCAGAGTTGCAGCACAGTCTGGGAACCACTGTAATAGAACAGATAGTAGGTCTTTATTGCTAGCAGCTGATGTCATTTCTCATATACATAAGGGGCTAGCTAGCAGACCGGGATCATTTGTTTGAAAATCCACTCACTTGTCAACAAATGACAAGTTGAAACAGCTCTGGTTCACTTAGGATTCCCTTACTTCATGACTAAAGATCCTTCTTTCCTGACAACCTGGAAAGCAACCACTTGGGTTTTGCTTCATGTTTTTTGCAAGAACTCTATAGAGGTAGGCCAATATTTTCCTGCTTCAGTGACCAATGTTGTGTTTTTTGGGGAAATAGGAAATCTCAGATTTCAGTGAAATGGTTTTATTTAACTGTTACCTGCAAGAGTCTGTGTTCTGTATCTTACTCAGACAATCCCCAAACTGTGTATGCCTCCTTGTTCTACCTCTTTTATGAATAAATTTTTGCCTTGTCCACAAGATGGCACTTTGCCATATCTAAAACTAGTCATGCAAATCCATATTTAGGCATGTGAATTTTCAGTGGTGCCATTAACTTCCATTAACTAAACACAGTCAGTGCTTAGAAGAAAGGCAGACAGCAATTTGTTGTTATGCTAAAATATTGCTTTTGGAATGCAGAGTCAAAGACAATGGGATAATTTTCTTTTTTCAAGGACAGTCCAGGTTCTCATCTCCTCTTTTTTTCATGCTACAGTTGTCTGGTACATGGAGTAGGATTATGAGTATGACACTGAGATTATGAAGCCACTGATTTGTCTGCTGTTGAAGTTAGTACCTCCCATTTTTTGTTTTTGTTTTTAGCAAGGGATGACATCATCAATACAGTTGCAGTGTACTGTCTCCATCTGCTGGTAGTGAGGAAACTATATCTGAGGCCTGGGCTATACTGCAACCTAAATTGATGCAACTTATATCACTCAGAGCCTGAGAAAATCACTCCCCTGAGTGACATACCTTACATTAACTTAACACAGAGTCTAAACTGCACTGTGTCATCAGGAAATGCTCTCCTGCCAATTTACCTTATGACTCTCAGAAAGATAGAGTACGGAAGTCGAGGGGAGAGCACACTGCCATTGACTTATCAGGTCTTCACCATATCCACTAAATCGACACCACTGCACTGATCGCAGCAATGCCAGCTTGGTCATCTAGTTTAGATGAACCCATAAGTATTTGGACTGGTATCGTAGATACTGAAGAAAGAAAGTTATCAGTGTAGAAAAGGAAAAAATACAAATATCAATAAAGGATATTTGAAGTACCCAAAATTGAGATTCAAACTGAATGGGAGTTGTTATGAATAAGAAAAGTGGGAGGGTCAGAGAATTTGCTCACAGATCATTTCTTGTACAGACTAGAATAAATTTTCCCCTTTTAAAATTCAATGCTATATTAAAGCATTAAGAAAATTATTATAATAGTTGTAAAGACTTAAACAAACTAATGATTTCTAATGTGTTTGAATCATAGATATGTAAAGCTATAAAGAGGTCATCTTCATTGTGAATTCTGATTCATAGTTGCATAACTAATCACGACAACTTTATTAATTGCATATTACCAAGGGTTTTCTTTTTTATTAGAGAACAAGCGACTTCCTTCCCTTGTAGTGGTATATATTTCTCTGTGTGATAGAGATTAATGCATAAAGCTTTTCAGGAAACTGCCTCATTGATTTTGTTGCCTTTATATTTGTCTTCCTTAGGTGACTTACAGTAACATAGATGGAGGGGATGTAACACATTTCACTAGGACATCAAATACTGCACTTTCGGCAACTGGAGTTCTTGTTTTAATTCTGGAAAACCAGTAAGTTGGTTGAAATGTATCTTTTCCCCCTATCTTTCATACACCCAGTCACTCCCCAAATAGGTTTTTTTAAACACAGGTTAATTCATGGACTCCTACTTTATTCAATTCTATTGGTTAATTAGAAAATGCATTATTAAGCTAGCTGCAGCAGTGTGCACTGGAATGTTATTTTGAAGTGCATGTATTTTTCATAGGGATTTCAATTTCCATAGTGTAATGACTTAATCTGCCTACAGATTTATACAAGGCTTAATTTATGTATTCATACATATAATTAAATATAGTATTGTGACCAGGGTCTATATATAATTTTTAAACCAGCATATGTAGACTTCTTTCAAAAAACGGAAACTTTCTAATGTTAGCATTTAACTTTGACAGCTCTGTGTTCAATTTTATGATTATTTTAGAGCAACTTCACCTTACATGAAATTTATTATATACTGCATTTATATAACCTAATAACAAACAGAAGACACTTGACTCTAGAAACAAAAACCTTTATTAAAAGAAAGTCTTAGATCGGTACCTTAAAAAGCCTTTAGTTCAGGAATAGTGTCCACGAAAGAATGCAAGAGCATTGGTAGGGTAGTTTTAAAAAATGTCCTGACAGAGTCAAGGTGATGGCCATTTTTAGCTGCCCTGCTATCCATCACCTCTTTCAGCCAGGCATACTCCATCATATGCAACAGCCTCATGAATTTATGCATCAAGCTGTGCAGCCAGTCGTGCCGAGGGCTCTGGTGACAAGTGAAATTGCTGTGCGCCTCATTTAGCTGTTTATTGCGCCTGAGTACGTGTTGCAGCTGTCATCGTACGATGGGATGATAGTGCTCGTTAATAGACAAGACAGGCAAATAATGATGGAGACTACAGCAAGAGATGCTCAGCTGCCAATAGGCTCTCAGCAATATCATATACATCCACAAAGTTTTCAATCAAAAATAACACTGCAGGAAATACTGAGGCCAGCAGCTTTTATTTTATCTGACTGGCAGCAAAGCTTAAACTTTTGGAAAAAGAGAGCCCAATGTGCTACATAACATAACTTCCTTTTTTTTTTTTCAATCTGCTAACCTTTGAGAGGAACGGTTGGGAAATGAAAAAATAAACTAATGTGGTATTCCCCCCCTCACCACATTTTGTTCTCTAATTAAATCCCCATCTGACATAGGGCAAAATATTTTGCCTCATTTAACCTTTGTGCCTAATAATACTGCACCAGAAATTTTCTGAACACTGTTTTAAGATTGTTAGGAAGTTTTGTTTTGTAAATTTCAGTTTTTCCTTATGCTTCAACCTATCAGTCCCATCTATGTAGATCCTCTGTAAAAAAATGTGGCATTGTCTTAGCGGCATGCAGAATCTTCTTTGATATAAAATGAATTATTCTACAAAAACACATTTTTTGTGGGAAATATAGGTCAGCAATTAATACACATTTCTGTTTCTAAAACTCTATCTATAAAGATGGTGCTGTGTTCTGCCTTTCGTCTCCACTGTGAAATCTGTGGTATGCTGCCATTTACAACATTTACTTTGCTGTGATACAAAATTCTTAGCTCGAAGTAACAGCTTTATAGACTATAGCGTGAATTTTTTAATTTACTTATGGGAAAATCAATTTTGTTTACTAATTAAATCCACTAATTAAAACAGGAGATAAAGAGTTAATGTGTTTGATATAATTAGAAGAAGTGCTTGTGTTTGTTAGATGAAGAAACTTTCTGTAAACGTTCCTGGAATTTTCTGTGGAATGCTACTCTTACCCCGTGTTTTAATTTGTAATCGGTAGGCACTTTACTGCATATTAATTGCAAGGTTTACACTTAAAAGAGATGTTAAATAATATAAAACTCTATACACATTCTCAAAAATAGAATTGCAGTGTATAATATGCTATAATATAATCAAAGAATTATGCGATAATAAATTCTAAATGAAAAGTAAGAGAATTGGTGGCTATTTATTCAGGTTTAATAAACATTTTCTAAATGTAATGGACATGACTTTTCAGATTATTACAATAAAATAAATGAAAAAAAGCAAAAAAATAAAATCACAATATATAATTTAATGTATATGTGTATTAGGCTGCTTTCAGTCTAACACGGACCTGGCAGAATTGAACCTACGGTAGACTTATGGTACTTTGTAATTATAGCACCTTTCATGTGATGGCCTCAAAATATTTTACAGAGGTGTAAGTATTACTTTCACATTATTGATGGAGAAACAGAAGGAAAGTTAAATGACCTGTAGTTTATCATTTATTACCTATATTGCATTATATTACATTTTGCATATTGTAGTCTGCCAATGGGAGGGGCAAAGGGGGCAACTTGTCCTGTGGCCCGGTGATTCAGTCACTGCATTAAACCCAAGGCAGAGTGCTCTGGGCAGCTCTGAAGCACTGGTGAGGGGAGGTTAGCCCGAGCTCTGCCCCTTCTGCCCAAGACTCTGTCCCTTCCAGAAGTGCAAAGCCAGAAGCTCCCTACCTTGGCTAGGGGCCTGGAAATTCTGTCAGCCCCCCTGTACTCTTGGTTGTTTATATTATAGTGGCACTTAGAAACAACAAATGCAATCAGGGCTCCATTGTATAAAGTAGTGAACAGACCGTGGGAAAAGAGTCCCTGCCCCAAAGCTAACATTCAAAGGACAGGTTTACACTGTGGACTTTAATCAGCATAGTTATATTGGTCACTGGTGTATTGTGTGCTCTGCACACTATGAGTGTCCACACTAGGAGTGCTTTACTGGTATATTGTATCATTATACCTTTTTCACACTGCAGTGACATCCTTTGATCATGTATACAGAGCTTTATATTATTTAACATCTATTCTAAGTGTAAACCTTACAGTTAATATGCCTTACAATCTACATTTTAATTAAAATTGAAATTGAGATACATTGTGCGATGTGTATCTCTACTGGCAAAGTGCTCATAATATAATAGAGTGTGCCTGTGGACAAGATAGAGAAAAGTAGTACTATCCTCATTTTCCAGAGACACAAAAAGACGAGGCGATATGCCAGATGTCACACATGACGTCTTGGTCAGAGCTGAGTGTGCCACCCAGATCTCCTAAAACTAGTCAACAATTTCTCAACACAAAAATTTTATTGAAAAAACTGACATTTTCAAAAGCAAAAACTATAGTGGAAAAATTTAGATTTTTTTGAAATTATCTATCATTTCAATTACCCTAGAAAATGAAAAACTATAGACATACCATCGCCACCCATGTTTCTCCTTTTCCTGTCCTTTTGTATTTTCCTCTGCCCCTCTCTTTCACTAGCAAATTGGAAAGAAGGAAAACAGAAAAACTAGAAAGGATAAAAGTAGAAAGAAGAAAAAACAAAACATAAAAAATAAAACATTAGATACTGACATTTTAATGCTATTTTTGATGCAACAATTTAAATAAACAAAAACCTATTGCAGTCTAAACCTGCAAAATAAAAATGAGTTTGAAAATTCCAAAAACTTCCTGTTATTTTTAAATCAATTTTCTAACGAGCTCTAGTATAAACCTAAAATTCCTCTTGCTTCCTTGTGATTACATCAGTTTTGAACTGATATTAGCTCCTTTGAGCTCAGTGATTTACATCAGTGAAAGCAAGAAGAGAATCAGGCCCAATGGAGTGTAAAATATATGTATAACTACAGTTACATACAAAAACAGGATAGTGCATGCACATACATATAGCCTAACTTCTGATTTATGAGATGACTTTACTATATGACATGTAATATCCATGAACAGTTTGTTGATCTTTTCTCATTTGTGCTGAGATTATTGTGTAGAGTGGATACAGTCTATCCACTACAACATCACTGCATTAAAAATAATCTTTCATTTGTTTTTGTCATTTACAGAGCTAATGGTCAGCAACTTTGTACATGCTGATTTTTTTCTTAATGAAATGGAAAAGGGATGTGTGCTACATAAAAAAAAAAAGTTTTATAAATGTTTCATAAAATGGTTGCTACAATCAAAGGAACTGCTATGAAAATTAAATTACTGGGCTGACTCTGAAAATCAGCATAATATGCTCTGTTTAATTCAGTCATGCTAAGATGTTAGATTCTCCTTCATTCTCTCTGCTTTCTCTCTCCTTCACCTGGGGGCATCTGCTGATGAGTCTCTTCTAGAGGTTGTTTAATGACTATTTTACTGCAACTGTCAGCTTTCTAAAGCCCAGTGGCTTTGGGCATCACTGTATTACCAGCCTTTTTACACAATTTGCCTGACTGTAAATCTGAGGTTTAAAAGAACAAGAAAAGCTCTTATTTGATTTAATGACTGGCTGACAGGGGTTGATTAATCTTTTTATGCTTAGATGTTTTACTCATAGAGGTCATCATCTGTTTGTTTACTCTTTCCTTCTCCCACCCTGGCCAATCAAAAACACATAAAAAATTTGAAATTACACTCCGGGGAGCTGAGTGATGTAGTAGATAAAACCTTTGCTCTTCATCTAAGCATAAGCATTACAGAAGGCTCCCTTTTCAGGATCAGGGCCCTATTGTTCTAGACACTGTGCAAACACTGGAAGCCACAGTGAAATCTCTAGGACATGGCTTTTTAATATAAGACAAAGTGCACCAAATGGGTATACAGATCAATAGGACAGAATGAGGAAAGACAAGGATACCACTGATAGGAACAGTTAGAAGCATTCTTAAAAGTTTTTATAAGATATCCATGATTAACATACCTATTGTTATTTTGTAGATCTGTAGTAAATTAAATAAATGCTCTAGTGCGACCTGCCCACAGATGGATTATCCATGTTACAAAAATACCGCATCAACTGTGTGGTGTCAGAGCTTCAAAACAACTTACATTCCATTTTCAAAAGTGATGGAGGTGATTAAAACCCTAAGTCTCATTGACTTTCAATGTGGGTAATATTTTCAAAAACATTATGTAATTTAGAAGCCTAAATATAATTTTCAAATGTCACTGGGAAGCCTCAGTCTCACTGAAGTGCCTAACTCACCTGAACATTTTAACCTGTCAGAAAGTATAGTAGGTAGCTACTGGGCAAAATAAGAAGGCACTTCCTTTCCCAGATGCCTTTATTAGGCCCTTCTGTGTAGGCATTTGATGATGTTTCCTGACTATGTGTCATTAAAATAATATGAGACACTTCGTACGATTTCAGCATGATTCAAAAGAGCAGGATGCATACAGTCATTCCCATCTTTTATCTCCCCATGCTGTCCTGTCTTCTCTATCTTCTGCTTTACATTGTAAACTATTTTATGTCTCGTACAGCGCTGAGC
Source organism: Pelochelys cantorii (assembly GCA_032595735.1). Taxonomy (NCBI): domain Eukaryota; kingdom Metazoa; phylum Chordata; order Testudines; family Trionychidae; genus Pelochelys; species Pelochelys cantorii. The sequence continues at coordinate 72,538,398 of CM064328.1, forward strand.
ACAGTATTAGCATTTAACTGCTACTGTTAATAGTAATTGTATATGTTCAATCTGTGTCTGGCAAGTTGTAAAAACATATAATGGACAGGACTGTTTTGACAAATTTTGAATGTTCATGTGAGTTCTTACGGAGGCACGATAGATTTCCTCACTTTAAAACAGAAAGGGATTATGTAACCTTTTGTCAAATGATTTAGAAGTACAGACTACAGTCACAGTGATTCCTGCTGCCAGCTTCTGAAAAACCCTGAAAGAAGAAAGCTTCAAGCAGTTTAGTTGTGTCAGCCTACTTGGATGCAATGATGCTCAGTGAAGACAAAAGTTCATGTCTCCAGGGACTTGCTAACTTCCTAAGAATGTGGGAGAGTCACCAAACACAATGATCTGTGGTGGAGAAATTAGGACAGTGGAGATCCATGTCTGAAGTAAGTCTTGATTCACTCTGCCTCTTTTCTGTGCCAGAAATCTTTCTCCTATCCCAGGCCTCTTTTCTGACATGAATTGTCTATTTAATTGACAGTTTCTGTCCGATTTCCTTGACTTGGTACCATTATGGAGACAAACCATGAGTCAAACCTTGTGTGCAGGACAAATGGGAAGCTGGCTGAAGGAGAAAATGGATAGGTGGACCCAGAGTCAGAGAGGAGGTGCATGGTGTATTGAGAGTACCAGCTTAGAAAGTACAAAGCATCCTGGTGCTTGACAGTGATCTAGACAATGAGAAGAAAGAACATTCAAGGAGATTGGGGATAGGTGATGCAATAGTTTTAAGGGGAAAGAGAAGACAAGGCACTGAAAAAGAGAGTGATGGTATAGTAGTACTCCAGGAATTATGTATAGGAATGGGTGAATCATTCTTACTGACTTGAATTCGCAAAAATATTTGGGTGTCACTCAACTTTTCATCACTGATTTTAATTTTTATTCAGTGTTTTTTTCTAGCAGAGAGGAATCCTGTATTATATTTTAGAGTTGGAGAATCCACCCTCAAACTTTCAGCTGTCACAAGTGTGGGACGTAGTGGTTTACTCTGTATTTCCTTCCTTTTTGAAACTTGAATGTTTCTCTTCCCTTCTCTGCTCCTTTATCACCGTCTTTTGGCGGTTTGAGTGTATTTATTTTGCTCCACTCCTTCCTGCCCTGTTTTCTATATCCCCTGCTATGCTGCTTTCCTCCCTCCTCATCACTTCCCCCTCTCTCCTCAAACCCAGTTCAAACTGAACTTTCAAATGCATGATGCTCCAGTGGGACAGAAATGAGACAGTGAATTTTCCCATCCTTAGGTACATTGACTTCTATATTATCCTCATTTCTTTCATCATGCAACTGAAGGGTAAGCAGAAGTCCTTTAATAGTCTGCTATCCAGTATATCTGGAAGTTGAAGCTAGACAGTCTGTGAAACAGGAACAGTAAGAGACATTCTGATTGCTTTGTCAAGGTTATGCAATGAGCATTTTATCCTTAGCATATGCTCCATGAAGCTCCATAATCAGAAAGAAGTGCTGCTCATCTGCTAATCCAATATGTTTATAAAATAAGGCACTAAAAAGTTGTTAACATACTGCTCCACATGGTTATAGTTAGCCACATGATTGCCCTGTAGAGAAGCTGTCAAAGTTGGTAGAGAAAAGAATTATGGCTTTTCTGCTTTGAGACCTGTGGATAGACACAGTAAATTACCAGGCAAAGTGCAAGCCAGAACAATGGAGAACTGACACTTGTCCTTGCTCTCTCAACTTGTGTGAGCCACATTCTGCCATAGGCCAGCTGCTAACTGGTACCAAATCGACTCTGGTCATCCATATTAATAATAAGTCAGGTGGGATGGCTTTGTAAAAAGGAAGCATAAAAAGAAATCTTTTGGAGTGTCAAAATCATTCTGTGCTTTACACACATCATCCATTCCCATATGTTACTAATACCACATTCTGTTTAGTTGCCCATAATGTAGGGAAAGTTAAATTATCTTCAAGATCTCTTTGCTGTGTCTGGTTATGGTCTTTCAGATTTATTTAGAAGCTCTGATGACTACAGATGCTTTTGGAAATGTAGTTTTATTATATTGCCAAATTATCTCTTCTCTAAATTGAACCCCTAAATTCTTGATGAGAAAGAGACTAATCTAACCTTGATATTTTGGTTCTCTGTTACCAGAATTAAAGCTGGGACTTAAGTTGTACAGGAAAATTCTTCTGAACTTCCTGATCATGGCTTTTTATATTTTTAAATGTTACTGTACCTTGTCAGATGTCATTCTGAAATCCCAAGAGTATACTTGTAAATATGAACTCATATCATCCATCTAAATATGGATTTCATATTTTAATCTCTATCATTTGGCAAGTTTAGGATGGGGAAATACTGGAGCTGCAGATTCCTGTTTTTTGCCTTAGCACAGCTTCAACCATTTTGGCAAGGATGTGTCAGTTTGATCGATAATGATGTCTGGATTAGCTGTCCCAGTGGCAAAAATGGGCTCTTTTTAGGCTTTGCGCCAGATTTTGAAAGCCACTATGACATTCTGCCAAGCAAGCAAGATCTGAATGCTGATTGAACCCCTTTTTTAAAAAAAAGTGCAGACTAATAGGCGCTAACGCGTGAATAATAATTAGTGCAATTAAGTGGCTGGCATGCTGCCTGTGAAATTTTCAGAGTGCACAGTTAAACAATTCTACAGTTTTGTCATGTATAGATATAACCAAACCCTAAGAATGACCAAGAATGACACATTCATGAAGAACACTCTGCTACCATATGTAGCGATCTTTAAGGGTTTCACCCTGCAGAGGGTGAACATATTTGAAGACTCTGCAATAAAAAAGGATCCTCTGAATGGTATGTAGTTCTTCACAGTACCGTAGAACCTTAGAGCTCAGCAGCTTTTGCAACTCTCAAAAAAGTCTTATTTGAGAGCCTTTGATAAAGGCCTTTCCAACAGCAGAAGGGTCAGAAGCTGCAAAATGCTCAGTGTCCTTAACTCACGTTGAAGTTGATGTGTGTTAAGGAATGCAATACCGTGTAGGGGTCTTTCAGCATTTCTCGAGTCAGTCTCTGAGTATCTAGAACAGTCTCCTGTACAAATGTCTTCTGTTTGTTTAGGGATGTGACTGGGGGCTTTCATGAAATGAATCAAGGACATTCTGACACCTAACATCTCTCATCTTCTTCAATATCTGTGGTATTTAGAAAGTATAGGTAATACATTGCTGCTTCACACCTCCTTTGGTGAGGGTAGCTATTCGCAAGCATAGGAGGGAACAGTAAGATGCTGAAGAAACCAATATAAGTTTCACCTGTTGTTGTCAGACTTAGCTAGTAGGTAAAGCAGCTTCCAACAGAAATTTTAATTCCCCTGGGTTTGTAAAGGGGTATGTATAATAAAGAAGGAAAATACATAGAAAATTGTGTTGAAAATCAGTCCCTCAGTGTAGGCAGTTGGTGTAGCCATTTAATAAAAATAGAGGTGTTTAACTTGGTGGTCTTAAAACATTTACTCGGTTTAATAGAAAATCATGAAGGGAGCATATGGCTTTCTATGAACTGCTTCTGGGTCAGGCTATAAGATTACAATGCCCTGATCCGTTTTGCTGTATACAAGTAACTCTTCAACACAGATTTAAAACAAACACAATAGCTATCATCTGCTTTGACTTAATAGAGTGAATATATTAAAATAGGTAACTATTTTTTAACTTTTGCTTACAGATTTAAGTATAGAAAAAAGTAGATACAAAGATTGCCATCAAAACATCAGTGTTCCCTATGCTTAGAAAAGGAAATCTTGATGTGGAAGATGTTGACGTTTGAATAGTGATGGTGGTATTCTCTATAATTACTGATCTCTCTTCTGTTTAAATGTTTCCTTGTACAGATTTCTAGGAACATTCTACTTGGAGCCAAAACAAAGTTTATTGAATGAATTAATGTAATCCACTCATAATAAACATATATATGCAAATTTTCAAAGTTCATATTGGGTTTATAAATATATAAAGGGGTTGCAATCTGCCCTTCACGCTTTGCTTTTGAAGGTTGATGGCAACCCCTCTCACAAACAGTTAAAGGCCTGAATAACTGGGAAATAAAAAAAGACTTAATTGAAATAACGATAAAAATAGCACAACTGACAGACAATGACAGAGCACTAAATGGCAGATAGTAAGAACTGAAAGACAAATTTATGCAAAATAAGGAATAAACATCAAAGAATGAATCTTGCTCAAAGTTAAAGACAGAGAGTCACTTTATGATGAAAGAGCTAGTTAAAGGTATATATGCAGTTTCTAATACATTAACAGCCCTCAACTAAGATGCAACCAACTCTCTAATATGTTGTATGTGGTTTCATGTGTGAAGAACTGGTTGTTAAAACTTTAAAGCTACCAACATAGCTGCCTCAAAAAACAGAAGAATCATGTAAAATCTCCTCGAGCCTTCCTTACTTTCATTATGTAATAACACACACACACACCCCTACCTTTCACGGGAGTATCATGAGGCACAATTCATTACTGTTTGTAAAACAATCCAAGATTTTCTAATAAAGGCGATACAGCCATTAAAACTGTTATTAATCTATCAGTAATTGAAACATTAACACAATTGATCTAATTAAACAAGAGGATTTAGCTCAATCACAGAAAAAAGTAAGGCACACAGCACTTTTCTGTGGCTTCAAAATATTTTTTTTATTTATCTGTTCAAAGGCAGGGACAGTAGCATTTTGGCTATACTATTTTGACTCTACTGTAGAAAGCCTAAATGTACAGTGGGTAAAAGGGTGTAGAGAATAGTGTTAGCTAATCAACATTTTTGCCATCAACTAAAGCAGGATGCTCAACAGCTATAAAAACTCAAGAGAATCTCAAGCATCAACAGCATGTTGAAAAGGTCTTTACTATAGATATAAAATTCACAAGTTAATGTGGATCCAAACTGAATCACAAGAAAGAAAAATGAACACAAAGATTTGGATGTTCAAATAACACATAATAGGCATCTTGTTAAAGAGGAGGTTGAGTATCAGGATAGAAGAAGAATGTTCTGATCAATAATTTTATCTCATAAGTTGTAAGATTGAAAGACTGATTTCAACCAGAAAGATAAATACAGTAGAAATAGCCATTCCCTTTCAGGTACAGTCTCATTTCTCGTATGTACAATATGGAGACTTAACAAGTATAAGTAGTATTAGGAATGTATAGTTATTTAGCAAACATTCAACTCAAATAAAAAATAGTAAAGAAGCCAGATCATGTAATGCTGAAGGTTTTTTACACAGAATAGAGAAAATGTTGATGAGGAAATGCACTTCAAGGAAAAATACTTAGGAAGAATTAGATCAGGGTATGTATGGAAGGTAAAATTCTACTTTTTATCACGTAAAGATCAAATCCAATGTGCACAATAAACTTACACCTTTCCAGTTGCCCAAAGGGTAAAGACTGGACAAGGCTTAAATTTCTAAAGTTAAAATAATTGTGCCTATTTTTTCCAGCTCATCTCTAAGCACATAGGACTTGTTTCAAAAGCAATTGAAGTAAGGGGAAAGGCTCCCCTTTATTCAGGGGACTTTTGATCCAACCTATAATTTGCAGTTAATGCACTGTACTAAAACATGAACCACACATTTTTAAAAAATCAATTTTGGAATTGGGGAGGCATGTAAAGAAATATTGAGGTAAACAGCCCAGCAAGCAGAAATAAGGAAAAAAGGGGCAAAGGGTAAACCTGTGATGATCTCTCTTTCACTTTTCCCTGGCAGGCAATCCACAGCTTTATTTCTATTTTTAAAATCACAGTTTTTAGAAACAAAACAAACTATGCAGAAGTCAGTTTTCTGTTAACAATGGATCTAAAATTAGTTTTTTAAAGACAACACACACACACAAATCTTTAAAACACCTAGGCCTGAGGTACCCTGTCTCTACACCCTGTTGTTCCAGGCATATAGAAAAAAGACAAGATACAAGGGGGCTGTGGTTTAATTAGATCACAGCTTTCTTACTCATCTGGGAATACCCTGTTATAAATTGTACAATTTCCTTAGTTGCTTCCATCTATTTCCAACCCATTCTCTGCCAATTCCTGACAGTCTACTTCCTTCCTTTTGAATGAGGATTGATAGTCTCCTATCCCTAGCCTATCTTTGGTCCCACACCAAAGGCTTTTACGTAAATTAGGTGGTCATGGGATAGGAGGAAAGGTCCTTTCATGGATCAAGAATTGGTTAAAAGACAGAAAACAAAGGGTGGGAATAAATGGTAAATTTTCACAATGGAGGAGGGTAACTAGTGGTGTTCCCCAGGGGTCAGTACTGGGACCAATCCTGTTCAACTTGTTCATCAATGATCTAGAAAATGAGGTAAGCAGTGAGGTGGCCAAGTTTGCAGATGACACAAAGTTGTTCAGGACAGTCAAAAGCAAAAGGGATTGTGAAGAACTACAAAAAGATCTCAGCAAACTGAGTGATTGGGCAGCAAAATGGCAAATGAAATTTAATGTGGGTAAGTGTAAGGTAATGCATGTTGGAAAAAATAACCCAAATTACACATACTACATGATGGGGTCAAATTTAGCTACGACAGATCAGGAAAGGGATCTTGGAGTTATAGTGGATAGTTCTATGAAGACATCCACGCAGTGTGCAGCGGCAATTAGTAAGGCAAATAGGATGTTAGGAATTATTAAAAAAGGGATAGATAATAAGACAAAAGATATCATACTTCCCCAATATAAAACTATGGTACGCCCACATCTCGAGTACTGCGTGCAGATGTGGTCTCCTCACCTCAAAAAAGATATATTGGCATTAGAAAAGGTTCAGAAAAGGGCGACTAAGATGATTAGGGGCTTGGAAAGGGTCCCATATGGGGAGAGGCTAGAGAGACTGGGACTTTTCAGTTTGGAAAAAAGGCGATTGAGGGGCGATATGATAGAGGTATATAAAATCATGAATGGTGTGGAGAAAGTGATTATAGAAAAATTATTTACCTTTTCCCATAATACAAGAACTAGGGGACACCAAATGAAATTGATGGGTAGTAGGTTCAAAACTAATAAAAGGAAATTTTTCTTCACACAGCGCACAGTCAACCTGTGGAACTCCTTGCCCGAGGAGGCTGTGAAGGCCAGGACTCTATTAGGGTTTAAAAAAGAGCTTGATAAATTTTTGCAGGTTAGGTCCATAAATGGCTATTAGCCAGGGATAAAGTATGGTGCCCTAGCCTTCATAACAAAGGCAGGAGATGGATGGCAGGAGATAAATCACTTGATCATTGTCTTCTGTTCTCCTTCTCTGGGGCACCTGGCATTGGCCACCGTCGGCAGATGGGATGCTGGGCTCGATGGACCTTTGGTCTGACCCAGTATAGCCATTCTTATGTTATCTTCATTAGGAGCCCCAACCTCATTCCTCAGCTTCGATAGATGCTTTCCCATAAGTCCCCTTCCAGGACCAATTTGTCAAGGAACTGGACCCCCGATGGAATTAGTACCAGCACTAGAAACCTTCCACCTACTAAGTTGCAGCAATTTGAACTCAATCTTCTGACTTGAGGACCTGAGCTGTTGTGGGGAGGATGAAAAATCCCACCCACTTCAGACAATCAGAGGGTGACAGAAAAATTCCTTCTTAGTTCAAAAAAAGGCAAAAAGTGCAAAGCCTATTTCAGACAAAAATGCTGGCCGTGTTTTGATACTGTGAGTGGGGGAATGAGGACTGCTGTTCAGGATGAAAGGAAGCTCCATCTGGAAGAAACAGGGTATAAATACCCTCCTTCTCTCAGGTGCATATAGGGCATTGGCTCACCTGAGGCTCTTTTGGCCTGCACTAACTCAGGTGACACTTTCTGCATGCAAAGGAATAGGAATATCCATAAAGAAGCCACAACTCCTTTTTTCCCCCGTTAGGCAGACAAAGCCCACACCCCTGAAATTCTGGTTACAGGGAGCTCACTTTATCTGCTCTCTCTCTCTCTCTCTCTCTCTCACTCAGTGCATTCAGGACATTGCTGAATACAGAACACATTATACCCTGAACTATGAAGAAACCTCAGCACAGGTGCTGAGACTTAGTGCTTTGGCTCACCATGCTTCTTTTGCATTGAGCACTAAACCAGACAGAGCAAAGTCATAGGAAAGGGAATGGCCATAAACATACGATGAAGGAAGGAGTTATGGGATTGCTTATTAATTTTTCCACCCTTCCGCACATATTGCGAGTCTCAGGATTTTTTTGGTGTTTGCTATTTTTTGCTCAAAGCCTTAGCACCTGGAGTCACATGATTATGTGAGAATTTCAGTTTTCATTTAAAAAATATTCCTAGCCCTCATAGTTGTAGAGAAAAATTTGAAAACCTAATGTGGTTTGTTCTGTATATATTACACTGTCTCACAATTATTACAATACATATGTTTTCAACATTGTTGAAATCATGAGTGGTCAGAAATTTGGCACTCCTACCAACCTCCACTTGAAATGTGATTTCTAAGTTCAGGGACCAATAGGGATAGCATAGCTGCTTGCCAATTATTTATTTATATGAGAAAACTTTAAAATTATTTGTAACCATCAAGCTGTGCACATACCTCATTTATGTATTCACATAATTTACTCAAGTACCACCTTCCCATATTCTCCTTTTGTCTGATTGCTTATTACACTTTACATTATTACACTTATTGCATCATGTCATAAAATTAGCCCTAGTTGCACAAATACTTGTGTGTGCTTGGTGTTAAACAGATGTGAGTAATTCTATTGACCCACATGCTTAAAGTTACTGTGTTTAATTACAGTACTAAATCAGGCCCAAAGGGTAAAACTTGCATCAATGTCATTGACTTTCAAGAAGACTTCAGCTCCTAAGGCACTTAAGTTTTGTCCTTAGGGCCTGATTCAAAGGTCATTAAGCCAGCAGAAAGACTCCCATGAAGCATAATGGACTTTGGATCAGGCCCCTATAGGCTTGATGCTCTGAAGTGCTAAGTATGGCTGCCAATTAATTTCAGTTAATTTATGTGATTATCTCAAGACAAATTAACTCAATTAAAAAAAATTAATCATGATTAATTGCATTTTTTAAAGCACTGTTAAATAGTAAATATCAATTGAAATTTATTATATATAAAATAAGTACTGATGTTAATTTCAATTACAACCCAGAAAACAAGTATACAGTGTTCACTTTATAGTATTGTTTTTAATTACACAACAGACACAGTATTTTTCAGTTCAACTCCTGCAAATACTGTAGGGCAATCTCTTTATAACAAAAGTACAACTTACAGATGTAAAATTATTTTCCATTACATAGCTGCATTCAAACACAAAATAATGTAAAACTTTAATGCCTACATGTCCACCCCGTCCTACTTTTTGTTCAGCCAACCACTAAGACAAACACACTTATTTACAATTACAGGAGATAATGCTTCCTGCTTCTGATTTACAATGTCACCTGAACGTGAGAACAGGGAGTTATGACACTGTTGTTTCACATGCCAGATATGCTAAACATTAGTATTTCCCATCCTGCTTTGGCTACTGCATCAGAGGTCATGTTTCAGTGCTGATGACTCTTGTTAAAAATATAATGTATTAATTAAATGTTGACTGAACTCTTTGAGGGGAAATTGTCTGCGTGTGCAATTTTGTTGTTTTACCCACATACTGTCATTTTTTTAATGCTGTAGAAGTCTTGAATGACAACCCAACACATGTTTGATTTAAGAACACTTGCTTTGCAAATTTGACAAAACACAAAGAAGGCACCAATGTGAGATTTCTAAACGTAGCTATATCACTCAATCCAAGATTTAAGAATCTGAAGTGCCTTCCAAAATCTGAGAAGAACGAGATGTAGAACATGTTGTCAGAAGTATTAAAAGAGCAACATTCTGCTGCAGAAACTACAAAACCCAAACCACCAAAAAAAAAAAAAAAGAAAAGAAAATCAACTTTCTGTTGGTGGCATCTGATTCAGATGATGAAAATGAATGTGCAATATTTTGTCCGCACTGCTTTGGATCACTATCCAGCAGAACCCATCAGCAGCATGGAAGCATGTCCTCTGGAATTATGGTTGAAGCATAAAGAGGCATATAAATGTTTAGCATATGTGGCATGTAAATACTTCACAGTAGTGGTTACAGTAGTCTCATGCAAATGCCTGTTCTCACCTGACATTGCAGAAGTGGGCAAAATTATCTCCCATAAATGTAAACAAATTTGTTTATCTTGGAGACTATCAGAACAAGAAGTAGGACTTGCAGCTCTAAAGTTTTACATTGTCTTGTGTTTGAGTGCAGTTGCATAACAAAAGTAATTCTACATTTTGTAAGTTGCACTTACATGATAAATAGATTGCTTTATTTTACTTGTATGAAAAATATTGTTTTATAGAGAAAATATTAGTAATTAAAATAATATAAAGGGAGCACTTTACATTTTGTATTCTGTTATGAAATTGAAGTAAATATGTATATAAATATTTGAAAATGTATAAATAAATTTAAAAAATGTGGTTCTCTTAGGGCATGTCTTTACTAGGAAATAATTCAAAATAAGTAAAATAAAAAAACCGCCCACAATAACAAATTGAAATAGCGCATTCACACTACAAGGCAGCATCAAAATAGCTCAAATTATTTTGAAATAGCGTGTCCATGCTGATTGAAGCCTGCCTCAGACTTAGACCCTCAGAAGCACTCTGGGGAGGGCACAGGAGGGCAGACACTTCCTGCTTAGTCATGCAAGCTGAGAGGTGCTTACAAGGGCTCCTCTTTACAGCCAGGTCTCACATGCCACTCATACAGTGCCTCCCCCTGGTGAAACATTAAACTGACACACTGTGCTCTGGTTGCCCTTGCAGATGCCACAGCACTTCCAACAATATTTAATATGAAATCAAATAAAAAAGAAAATTAACAGTACCCTTGAAGTACATGTATCATCATCCTTTCTAACAACTCAAGCTAGTAAACACACCAAAATGCATATTATCCACACATATCTCAGCTTTAAGATGCTAAACAAATCTATGAATCAACTAGAAATAGTATTTGCAAGGAGAGCATGACTAATACAATAGTTACTGACACTGGAAAGGAGAGTAAAATGCATCCACTAAGGCTTATACTGTTTCTCTGGGGAATGTTTAAGATCCATGCTGTAAAAACAGATAAAAGTTCTCCTGGTTTTAAACTTTCACCTTGGTGTGTTCTCACCAACTTAAAGATTGGAAGTCCAAGAACAAATTAACACATGGCTTCAGGGTTTGTAGATAGATGCATGTTTTAAAGAGCTTGCAAATAAGGCTTTATTCTACAAAACACCTAGTACTTACTACTTTGGACTCATAAGAGCCAGAACTCTACCACATAGCAAAGATCTGGCCTTAATGTAATACGATGTACCATGTATTAATTAGTAAAACAGGATTTTTTTAAAATCATTACGATATCTGCAACACTCCCAAAATTTCTGTTAAAAGAATCTTTTTTCTTTCTTACCTTAAGCCATTAACGCTTATGTAAACTTTTGTTTGAAATGTAATAATGAAAATGTCCTGGCAAACACACACACCATGAAGCCTGCTTCCCTTCCCTCCACTTCCAACCCAGACAGAGGGGACTGTCATCTGGACTGCAGTAAGTGAGTTAGGACACCCCAAACAAACTCCCCCCCAACCTTACTGCACAGAGACCAGCACCTACCCACGCCCTCTTTCCCCAACCTACCCCATGCATTCAGCCCCTTACCTCCCCTTCTCCCCTTCTCAGGAGGCTTGAGAGTGCTGGGTTTCTGCCTCTGCTCCTCTCTCTTCTAGCACAGAGGGGATTCTCTAAACTCCCCTTCCCATCCCTCCTCTCCCCTTTGATGCCCCCCAGCCAATTATTCCCTCCCTTCTTCCTCCTCCAAACATTTATTTCCTCCTTATATCTATCTCTCCCTGTTTACCTGCTCTGGCTCTGGGAGAGCCTTAGTTCAAGCAGGTGGCTAGCTCCATTCAGCTGCTGCTTAGCCAGATGCTCCAACCCCCCTGGACAGTCAACTGAGCTCCCTGCCTTAGCAGGAGTTTTGAAACTCTGAGCAGGGCTCAAAAACAGCTGTGCAGCCATGCAGCTTACAGGGAACACTGGAGAGAAGTAAAGAAAACTACCTACGTTCCTCTTACTCCTGGCTAGAGAGGGGAGGCAGGAGACAGTATCCTGATATGGTAGGGAATCGAGAAGGGGCTACTGCCTCTCCAGTTTCCACCCCAAAAAGGCACCATGGGCTTCAGCCTTCTCCCGGCTGGCTGGAGCATGGCAGAGAGAGGCTGGAGCAGTGTACCGCTTCTGCCTTTCCTGGGCCAGCTGGAGCATAGAGGAGGGAGATGGGCAATGCACCACCCCAGCCTGGCTGGAATCAGCCCGATGGTAGACCATGGGAGAGGCGGTGTGTTTGCACCCTCCCTGCATACGGGCCTGACTTGACTTGCCCCACTGACTTCAGTAGAGCTTGTTTAAACACAAATATTTGCTAGATTGAATCAGAATACTAAACTCTGTGCATCAAATCCTTCAGTTGTAAATTCTGCAGGTAAAATACCGTGTCTACTTATGTGTTCCTAAAACCCCTTGAATAATGGAGCCACAAACCTGGTTAGGTCACATAGGCACTACAATAAGCCCCCTACCTACAGATGGTTGAGTGATATTTGTCAGATAATTTATATGGTCTCCGTTAATTTTTTCAAATAATATCTGATTATTTTTCCCCGTTATTTATCCAGCTCTAGCCATGAATCTGGAGGTGGGGAGACAGATACTGAAGTAGCTCTCCTGAATCATTTTCACTCCTCAATTCTGCTTTCTCTTGGCTGTGTCAGTGAGATGTGCAAAGCTCCTCCTTCCTCACAGTAATTTTTCAAACTATGCCCATGGGTATTCTTCACTTTTGAGCAGGGTTTGGCAGTAATAAAGCATTACTCATTTCTCTCCTTTATTTCTTTGAGACATAAGAGCAAACATACAGTAAGTGATAGCTCTGTTCAAATGTTACTGTATCAAATAAGTGAGCAAGGCTTGCATACATTATCCCATCACAGAGAAGGAATAATTTGCTTGGATGCTATGAGAATGTAAATTAACTGCAAAATTTGCTTTTACCAGCCTTCTTACTATAATTCACCCCAATCACCTGAAATAAATTGCTGTTTATTTTGCTATGATGTCCTCACACTTGGGACTTCTACTTTTTTAATGTGAAAGTTAAGATATTTATTTAAATTATCAGGAATATTCAATTAAAAACACTCTTGCAAGAGATTACTATTTATCATTCTTCAGAGATAATGAACCAACTTTTACAGAGTAGCCATTTTCTACTCTACCTGAATGTCTCCCCTGAAGGAAGATGATGATTTCTGTTAACTATCATAACACCGGAGAGCAAAAAGGCAAGTTGATTAAGTTAAAGAGGTGTTTAAATCTCCAAGGGAAAACAACATGCTTTGCTTCTGAAGTATTCCCAGTAGAAGCTGGGGAAATCTTACATGTCCTCCCTCTATGATCCATTATTATAACTTAGCTGTTTGTAGATCCCCAGTGGGTCATCATATTTTACACTTGCTAATAGTGTAAACGCAATCAGGGACTTCTAATTACAGTACTGCAGATAGTCTCAGAAACTTTCCACTTAGGTAAAGCACAAAGAAAAGCCTGGGAAGCTAATGTTTCCCATTGTTGTTGCATTTTGTTAATGTACATTAACATAACTTTCACTTTTCTGGATCTCTAACTGTAGTGTAAAGATTCTTTTTCATATATAATAGCATGTGGTATAATTTACACTAAATGGTGTAAATCCCTGATCCTGCAAACACATAAGTGCTTAACTATATACATGAATATTCCCAATTATTATTATTTCGTATTTATTGCATAGAACACTAAAGAAGCCAGTAACCATCACATACTACATATACACTTTAGGAAAACTGATGAATAAAAATTAGTATAAACATATTCCTTACTATATAATTTAATTTGACCTGAACTGTTATGCACAGAACATATTAGCAATAGACCTAACTTTGCTATATTCTAAATGTATAATAAATAATAATAGTGATCACAATTAAACTCTTTAGAGTTTATCATTTGCAGATAAAATTAACTTTACTGTCATGTTATGTTCAAAGCATTCCTATAGCTAGCCTGTGGATTAATGTAGAATGCCTCATAACATTCCATATATAATTGCATGATAATAATCACATTTTAAAGGAAACCACTGTGACAAAGATTATATTTAATTATTACTTATTAGCTATTTTAAAATTATGTTCATGAGTTTTAAAAAATTAAACATCAACTCCAATGGAGTTCTGTCAAATTACCAAACTGAGGGTATGACCGCACTTCATCTTGTGTTTCTAATATACCACAGAGCACACTGTTGATAGTTACATAACATACATACACATATGAGAGCTTCAATAATGGTGGCAAAATGAGCCTCTCTGCTTTTTCTTGTGTCCTTGTGTTGTACTAAATAACAGAATTCCCATAGTTCAGGTTTTGCTGCTTCTGATGCAGGGGTTTATATCTGAGTTTAGAAAACGTGAGACATATGGTGAATATGTGAGCTGGTCAGCAATCAAGAATGATTAATTCAGGTTTGGTCTATCAATTAAGTGAGAGAATTTTTTTTTAATCTGGAGACACTAGAATATTATAATTCCCTTTGCCTGCCAACAACAGCTGACTTGAACCCATAAACTATGGTGCATTGATCTATTAGTTCAGCTACTTCAATAAGTCTTTTCAATAAATACATTTGGGATCTGGCTTTATTTCCCCATCATCACCATAGGTATCCTTGTTCCGTGTGATCTAATATGTACAGTGGCATCTGCACACAATCTAATATCTGTTCTGAATAGCAATACATAATTCACTATGAGGAGAGTGGTTGTGAAGTATCCTACAGTTAAATGACTTAGAGTTGTAAGCATTTCACTTCCTCTGATGAAAAGAAGTTATAACACCAAACCTTCACCTTCCTGAAACATCTGGATTACCTTACCAAAAGGACCCAAGCTTCTTCCTTGTTTGTATTTTTATCCTATGTCCCTTTTTTAGATTGTTTCCCTGCCTCATGTCACTATACTGTGCTGACAGCAATGCTTGTAGAGAGTCGAATGGCAAGATTAACTTCAAATGCTTCCTTCTCCCTACCTCCAGCCCCTGCCTGTCATTGTATCTTCCTGAGTAAGCAAAGTGAATGTGGTCAGAACAGCATGGGACTGTTGCTTTTTTTCCCTTTCTCAAGGACAGCCATCCTTCTCATCAGCAAATCCATGTAACCTGCTAGAGTACCACATATTAAGCTGCATTTTCAGTCATGAGGTTACTCTCTCACAGTTGAAGCATTCAGCATAATAATATTTTATACCTGGTGTTTCTGTAGTCCTTTCCAGATATCAGTGTCATCTCTCATCATCCATGAGTTAGGTCACTTTTACTCCATCTTACAAATGGGGAAACAGAAGTACAAAGTGATTAAGGAACTCAAAAGAGGTCACTCAGGAAATGGGTGGCAGTGTGGGGAATAGATGCCAAAGTCTCTTAGTTCCCAATCCTGTGCTTTAAACACCAGATCACACTTTGAATTAAAACAAGATGTAGGACAAGAGAAAATATAACTATAAAAATATTTGAGACAGGAGAGATTCCTTTATGTTCATTGTCATGAACATACAAATGGGTATTAAATATATACCAAAGGCACATAGAGAGCCTTTAATTAAATGAACTATTTGCCCTCTATAGATTGTTAATTCTTCTGCCAGATGGAGCCAGTAGCAGCCATGGCCAAGTTCAATATCTAGGGTTGCTTTCCATCCATCCAACACAAAACTGGCTCGAGCACCCCTCCAGTAACCTGGGAAATTCACACACCACCTCAGGCACTTCTGAGAGGCAATGCTTCCCCACTCACAAGCAGAGTCTGAGGGCAGAAAATAATCTTTTAATAAAAGGGAGGAAAGTAACTTGGCATTAATTTGGGAAACACCAGAAACCAGGTTCATAAACAAAAACCATGAGTAAAAGTCCCACCCAAAGTAGGTTGGACAGTGCCCTTTCCTATCAGGTTCTTAAGGCCAGCAATCAAAATCTTCCATTTACATGCCCAACCCTTCTCAGCACTTCACTCACAGTTGCTGCCCTTGGTCAGAGCAGACCCAGAGTAGAGAGGTGCATCCACAGAATTCTTCTTCCATCCTGGGGGGGGGGGGGAGGGCGGCTGTGTGCAGATAAAGAGGCATCTTACTCATTCCTGTGCTCACTCACCATCCACCTGCTTACTGCTCTCTCCTACCACCCTGCTGACTGCTCGTTGCACCTCTCTGCCATCACCCTACTGGCTGTTCATTATGCTGCCACTGCCCTGCTGGCCACTCATCTCTCCACCACTGTCCTACTGGCTGTCAGTCACCATCCACTGCCATCCACCTCCTGGCTGTGACATCTGCCCATCAGTCTCAAGTGATTTCAGTTCCCAGAGATTTCAAGTCTTAGCAAGAAGGATAGAAGAAACACAAGTCCAACACAATTAACATTGCACTAAGTGCAAGCAGGTCACCATTTTGGAAGAAAAAATTTGAGGACTTGAGGCCCAAGTATCGACCCTATGTTCCATCAGAGAGGATGAAGACTTCCTCAATAGAAGGTAGCATTTAACCATGCAGGCACAGCAGGCTAAAGAGCCAGTCAGGGAAGTACAGGACAAGGAAGAAAACTGGCAGCATGTAACCTCTAGAAGAAGGCCAACTCAGGGACCTCTCAGAGAAGAAATCAGAAGGGAACACCATCTACTGGAAGGCATGGGATGCATAGCCCTAAGGATGGAGGTTCCATGACCACTACCCCCAAAAGAAGAAGACAGGTGGTGGTGGTCGGGGACTCCCTCCTAAAAGGGAGGGAGACCTGCAATCTCGAGAAGTGTGCTGCTTACCAGGCGCTCACATTCAGAATGTGACCGAGAGTCTTTCAAAAGTGATTAAACGTTCGGATCGCTACCCCTTCCTGCTTCTCCATGAAGGAACTAATGATACAGACAAGAACGACTTTGAACGGGTCACAGTAGATTACGTAGCACTGGGAAGAAGGATCAAGGCATTTGAAGCGCAAGTGGTGTTCTCATCCATCCTTCTGGTTGAAGGAAAACGTCCCGGTAGGGATCGTCGAATTGAGGAAGTAAATGCGTGGTTGCTCAGGTGGTGTTAGAGAGAGGGCTTTGGTTTCTTCAACCATGGGACTCTGTTCCGGGCAGAAGGATTGTTAGGAAGAGATGGGATCCACCTCACCAAGAGAGGAAAGAGCATCTTCGCGGGCAGGCTTGCAAACCTAGTGAGGAGGGCTTTAAACTAGGTTCATTGGGGGATGGTGACCAAAGCCCTGAGGTAAGTGAGAAAGTCAGTTATGGGGAAGAAACACAAGGAGGAATGAGCAACAAAGGAGGAACCCTGACTCGAATGGAGAAGGTAAGGCAATCAACTGGCTATGTAAGGTGTTTGTACACAAATGCAAGAAGCCTGGGAAACAAACAGGAAGAATTAGAAGCCCTGGCCCAGTCAAAGAACTATGATTTGAATGGACTAACGGAGACTTGATGGGATGACTCGCATGGCTGGAGCACTGTCATGGAAGGATATAAATTGTTCAGGAAGAACAGGCAGGGGAGAAAAGGAGGAGGAGTTGCATTGTATGTAAGAGAGCAGTATGATTGCTTGGAGCTCCAATATTTAGAGGGAGAAAAGACTGTTGAGAGTCTATGGGTTAAGTTTAGAGGTGGAAGCAACAGGGTGATGTTGTGGTTGGTGTCTGCTATAGACTGCTGGATCAGGTGGATGAGGTAGATGAGGCTTTCTTTGGACAACTGAGAGAAGCTTCCAGATCGCAGGCCCTGGTTCTCATGGGGGACTTTAATCACCCTGATATCTGTTGGGAGACCAATACAACAGTACACAGACAATCCAGGAAGTTTTTGGAGAATGTTGGGAATAACTTCTTGGTACAAGTGCTGAAGGAACTGACCAGGGGCCATGCGCAGCTTGACCTGCTGCTCACAAACAGGGAGGAAGTAGTAGGGGAAGTAGTGGTGTGTGACAACCTGGGAAGCAGTGATCATGAGATGGTAGATTTCAGGATCCTGACCAAAGGAAGAAAGGAGAGTAGAAAATACACACTCTGGACTTCAGAAGAGCAGACTTTGACTCCCTCAGAGAACTGATGGGCAGAATTCCCTGGGATGCTTACATGAAAGGGAAAGGAGTCCAGGAGAGCTGGCAGTATTTTAAAGAAGACTTATTAAAGGCACAGGAAGAAACCATCCCAATGCGCAGCAAGAAAAGCAAATATGGTAGGTGACCAGATTGGCTTACTGGGGACATCCTTGCTGAGCTTAAATACAAAAAGGAAGCTTACAGGAAGTGGAAACTTGGATGGATGACTAGGGAGGAGTATAAATATATTGCTCAAGAATGCAGAGGAGTTATCAGGAAGGCGAAAGCGCAATTGGAATTGCAGCTAGCAAGGGATATGAAGGATAACAAGAAAGGTTTCTACAAGCATGTTAGCAATAAGAAGGTGATCACAGAGGGTGTGGGGCCCTTACTGGATGAGGGAGGTTACCTAGTTACAGATGATGTGGGAAAAGCTGAAGTACTCAATGCTTTCTTTGCCTCTGTCTTCACGGACAAGGTCAGCTCCCAGACTAATGTACTTGGCAATGCAGTATGGGAAGGAGGTGGACAGCCCTTGGTGGGGAAAGAACAAGTTAGGAACTATTTAGAAAAGCTAAACATATACAAATCCATGGGCCCATATTTAATGCACCCGAGGGTACTGAGGGAGTTGGCAAATGGCCAAAGGCTCTGCAATGACATTATTTTTGAAAACTCGTGGAGATCGGGAGAGATCCCAGATGATTGGAAAAAGGCAAATGTCGTGCCCATCTTTAAAAAAGGGAAGAAAGACAATCCAGGGAACTACAGACCAGTCAGTCTTACCTCAGTTCCCGGAAAAATCATGGAGGGGATCCTCAAGGAATCCATTTTGAAGCACCTGGAAGAGGGGAAAGTGATCAGGAATAGTCAATATGGATTCACAAAGGGCAAGTCATGCCTGACCAATCTGATTAGCTTCTATGATGAGGTAACTGGCTCTGTGGATATGGGAAAGTCAGTGGATGTGATATAACTTGACTTTAGCAAAGCTTTTGATACGGTCTCCCACAATATTCCTGCCAATATGTTAAGGGAATATGGACTGGATACATGGACTCTAAGATGGATAGAAAGCTGGCTAGACTGTCGGGACCAACGGGTAGTGATTAATGGCTCGATGTCAGGTTGGTGGTCAGTTTCTAGCGGAGTTCCCCCAAGGATCTGTTCTAGGACTGGTTTTGTTCAACATCTTTATTAATGACCTGGATGAGGGGATGGATTACACCCTCAGCAAGTTCACAGATGACACTAAGTTAGGGGGAGAGGTAGATATGCTGGAGGGCAGGGATAGGGTCCAGAGTGACCTGGACAGATTAGAGGATTGGGCCAAAAGAAATCTGATGAGGTTCAACAAGGACAAGTGCAGAGTCCTGCACTTGGGACGGAAGAATCCCAAGCATTGTTACAGGCTAGGGACCGAATGTCTAAGTAGCAGTCCAGCAGAAAAGGACCCGGGGATTATAGTGGATGAGAAGCTGGATATGAGTCAACAGTGTGCCCTTGTAGCCAAGAGGGCTAATGACATATTAGGTAGCATTAGGAGGAGCATTGCCAGCAGATCCAGAGAAGTGATTATTCCCCTTTATTCCGCTTTGATGAGGCCACATGTAGAGTGTTATGTCCAGTTCTGGGCCCCCCACTATAGAAAGGATGTGGATGCATTGGAGAGGGTCCAGCGGAGGGCAACCAAAATGATTAGGGAGCACATGACCTATGAGGAGAGACTGAGGGATTTGGGTTTGTTTAGTCTGCAGAAGAGAACAGTGAGGGGGATTTGATAGCAACCTTCAACTTCCTGAAGGGAGGTTCCAAAGAGGACGGAGAAAGGCTGTTCACAGTAGTGATGGCAGAGCAAGGAGCAATAGTCTTAAGTTACAGTTGGAGAGGTCTAGTCTGGATATTAGGAAAAAATATTTCATTAGAAGGGTGGTGAAGCACTGGAATGGGTTACCGAGGGAGGTGGTGGAATCTCCATCCCTAAAGGTTTTTAAGTCTCGGCTTGACAAAGCCCTGGCTGAGTTGATTTAATTGGGATTGGTCCTGTCTTGGGTAGGGGTCCTGACTTGATGACCTCTTGAGGTCTCTTCCAGTTCTATGATTCTAACATAAGAAAGAGGCTCTTAAAGATGCCTATTTAGCTCTATTTTTTGAACAGTGAGGGGGAAAAACCACTCCAGGCAGTGGAGGGCATGCAGCTTCCTGACCATATAACCTTTCCTCACCACCTTAACTTTCATAAATCTCCGAAAGTTGAGCTCCTGCTTCACAAGGTTATTTCTGCTAATTCTGAGCCCTTTCTTTTGGAACAATTTCGCACAGTCCTTCTTTTTTCTATTCTACAAAATTACACACATTGATAATTACATTTTAGCTATCCCTGCATTTAATACAAACCTGGCTGGTGTTGGGTCACAACTTAAGTGGATTACAATGAAGAAAATATCAATCTGCTGAATATCTAAAAAATCTAAGCAAAGAAGGAGCAAACTGTATTTACATAGACATATCCAGGGGAAGCTATAAGGGAAGCACTCCTTCAGATCCTGCTTACATGATTATAGCCAAAACAAGAGGGCTACTATAGGACTTTTGCTTTAGAACAGCAACTTGAGATACAATATTCAGGTTTGTCATCCATTGTATGGCTTCTGATAGCATGCAATGAAGATCTGGAGAAAGATTCCAAAGGCCAGTGGTTCACTGATTGTACCATGATTTTGGATGTCTTCTTTTGGATGTCTTTTCTTCATTTTCCATTTGTTTAGCAGGTAACTGCAATGCCCATATAAGAGTCTGATGCAGTTCTCTCTAATCCATAGTTCACATGACATGATGAAGCCAGGTGGTTGTTCTTCAGGAGCCATGATCAGGTCTTAATCCTTGACCCTGATGTCTTCCCACAGCCTCTGACACTTGACTTTTGATGACAGCCCTAAAGTTTTGGCCTCTACCCACAAGGCAGCAACTCAGCAAGCAGTGGGGGAGGGGGGCGAGAGGTGTGGAGATATCTGGATTAATTATTTTGTGGTTATATACTGTTATGGTTACTGTTTTTCTTTGAACAGATCATGGTAAGACATGCATGAGGATGGGAAGCCAGATGGCCAATATTGATTTCAGCACTCTTCTGAGATTTTCATAGCAGTGTTCAATTACGTAACTAGTTTTATATGTGTACTACCTGCCTAACCTGGTGAGCAATATTCAGCTGCTGAGAAGATGAAGGCCAAGTTGGTTGTCCACAAGGTGTGAGAATTTGCTACTCAACTCCTCTCCATCTTCATGATCATCTTTATCTTGGAAGCTATCTGCACTAGTTTTGGTAGTATGTGAGTCTATGGTTGAGAATAGTGGTTTTTTTGTTAAAAAAAAATAAAGAAAAGGTGCCAGTACTCCAGGGGAAAAGTTGTTGAGAAAAAAAACAGCTCACATAAATACAGCTGGTTTTTTGATGCTTCAGTCAGAGTTATCATGTAACAGGGTTTGAGAGTCACTGGTGTGGCGGCCTCCTGCTGGTCACATTGGGAATTAGCCCAGTCCTTTCTGGCCAATGTTTCACCCATTATCACTTTGCACTCTCTCTGCCCTCTGACTCTAGACTCATGTTGCTCCCAGGACCATGGCGTTCTTTTCAGGACACTGCCCTCCAGCAGCACCCATGACACTGTTCTCTCTCCCCCTTATAGGGATGTAAGCAGTCCTCAGTCTTGACCTGCCCCCAAAGCCAATTGCAGCCAACATCTCGCTCATCATCTCAAGGTCAAGCTGCAGCCTGTATAGGCCACAGTCCAGTGGTGAATACACGCAGTGCAAATAGGGAAGGAGGGAATGCAGGCTTGCCCACTACTCTGGGCCCTAACCCAGGGATCTCTGGTGGCAGCCTTGTCCTGTCATCCGTCATTCTTCTCTACTGCCTCTCATTCCCTGAGCCATTTCCCTGTCACTCCTTGCACCTGTATCAAGGTCTACATCCTGGCAGGTGTCAGGCCAGACCCTCACTCTAGCTCCCCTGGGCCTGTCCAGCACTGCTCTATCCAGGGTGCTTTCTCTCAGGGACCCTGTCCTGCACCCTCCCTTGTCAGGACCCTATTGCTCTTTGCTCTTATGAGCAACTACTTATAACAGGGCCGCTCTAGCAAGCTACCCTCATTGGCTCCTTACAAGTGTCTCTCTGATTAGCTGGGGCTCTGTGTGGGCTTTTTCCAATCTGCATGCCTCCCACAGCCCTACTTTTATCCACCCCCCCATGATTCCTGAGCATGCTCCATACAAGCCAAGCAGCAAATTGTTGCAGTTAAGAATTGCCTCTGGAGCTAAGGCATGAGCTTTAAAGCAGACCTCAAGTATGAAATCCAGTGGTTCAAACTTTAGGGGGATCACATAAGTGCCACCCTTGGGGAGCCTGTTATTCAGTAGATGAAGTCACTGAACAATTTATTTAAGGGTGCACAAATTTGCAGGTGATGAGCATACTTGCTAGTGGATACAGTGTTGTTCTGCACAGGACTATTTTCAACACTTACTGAAGCAGACTCTCTTGCCAAACCATATCACTTGTTGAGGACAGATCCCCAAGGCCACTGTTGTTTTGATCTTACTTAACAGCTGGCCAAGATGTAGATCATGAGTGCAATTATCTGATTGAAGATGCTTCAGCCATATCTAACCCCAGATTATTCTTTGGGGCTTTAGTCTTCAAAGATGGCATGGATGTAAATCTCTGGACTAACATCCTTTCTAGGAGTTTGCACATTATGCATAGGAATTATATTGACTAATAAGTGTTTTGGAAATCCTCGTCAGCTTTCCCCGGGTTCAGGATGCGGGTTATGTTTATGCATTTTGCCAAGGCCACAGACATATCAACATATATTTTTCAGAAATTCTGGGAAGATGCAGACTTACCATGGATGTATGAGGACTACTGAAATCTCTAACCCATACTGAAGTTGCATTTTGGTAGAACCAATGTGGTTCTTTTGGTGGTTTATAAATATTGTTCCTCATAAGCTAACCAATTCTAAATGAGATGGCATATGGTGTTGAATGATACAAATCCACAGAGCAGATTTTATAGCTCCATCCATTGGCCTGCCATCATGTAGTATCCTGGAATGCAACAGTCTGATGCTTTTTTCATTCTCTGGTACATGAGTTTCTTATAGCACAAGTACATCGATCTTTTGTTTTGCATAGCAGTTTGGTCAAGGAATCACTTTTTTCAGAGAGAGACCTTGTTCATTTAGTTGGCATACATGTAGGTATGAACTTCATTGTCTTCCATGAAAGGAGGAAGAGGGCAACCCATATGTGGTTGTCCCTGTTAAGTGCTTTGGCGTCTGCAATCTAAAAAGTAACTTCAGTGACAATCTCAAGTGGCCTCTTCAGGGCAAAATATATGTTTAACTTTTTAAAAATCCAAACTCAGTTGCTATTTTCATTTGATCACAATTCCCATGTTTTATTTGAGCATTACCTGATTCATTTATTTTTATTCTCTCGTCCTTTTGTTTCCTTTTTGACAATAGGCAGTTCAATTATTAAATTCCTTGTTTTCTTTTAAGCTTGGCAGTTGTCTTAATCATTCTGTTTTGTTGCTTTTTTCTTTTCATCTGACTTGTATTTAATGTCAATATCCAGGGCCCAATTTTAAAATGTATAACATGTTTCCTGACTTTTTCCCCTTAACTCTGCACTGATTTGCACTATTGGCCCTTATTATTGCTTGTTGGTTATTAAAAAACCTTTCTTTTACAGTAAATTTTAATGTGCTTTTGTTTTAGTCCTTTTTAAGTTAAAATATTTTAATTATGGTGGGACAAAGTGATATTAATGAAAACCAAACATATGATATATGTGTGTGCATATATAGAGAACACATAGTCTCTTTTAAAAGTGCCATTATTTGTATGTAGAATGTAAAGACATGGGAGTTTTGTGCAAGAGTACAGGGCAAAATATGGCCCAAAGCAGCATTTTAGAGTCTAGTGTCTATAATACTGCTTCCTCTCTTCGGCTAAAAAACCCCCCCCAAAACCCCAAAACAACATTTGTACTTCAAAAATAAAAAAGTATAAAACTGCATAACCAACATTTATACAAAATCATGCCTATGAAAAACATTGCATGTTTAGCTGGTTTATATCCTGAACCATGTGCTTTATAATCTTTACCCACTTTATTCCTATCTAAGGAAACTGTGGGTATTAAATAATAGCTGTTATTCATAATAATGCCCAATCCTCTTTTGAATTTTGCTAAGCAATTTGTTTCAATAACATCTTGTGGCACTGAGTTCCGAAAGTTAACGATGTTGTGTGAAAATGTAATCAGTTTTAAATGTGATTAATCCAGTTTTGCCTTGTTCTTGTATTATCAGGTTCAGTAAGAGTAACTTTGTTAGCTTCTCTATGCCATCTATTGTTATCTAACTTTATCATGTCACTTCTCACTCATGCCTTACCTCAACCAGATAGTCCAAATATTTTTTATCTTTTTCTAATACAGAAGTCTTTCTGTGTCTTTCCATTGCATTTTTTTGTCCTTTCTTGGTCTGCCATTATTTTTGTTTGTTTCTGAGAGAGAATAACCAAACAGAAACATAGTATTCCATGTAACAATGGCATTATAATATTTTCAGTAATAGTCTATTCCTTTCTCAATAAAGCCATCCTCTTTTCTGTTTTTTGACCCTGCTAGCACACTGAATATATATTTTCAATAATCAGACCTACAATGAGGAGTTAATGTTATAAGATTAGAAAATAAGAATTCCTGGTTGCCAGTCCTGTACTTAGATCATTAGACTGCTGTCTTGTAGAATAATGTATAAGAAGTGTTCCAAAGAGCACATGTATACATGGCCAAAAAACACAGGCTGTTTTCATGAAAGATCTTCAGGGGTACACAACAGAAGATTAATTCTGCTGTCCTCAGATTGCAGCCATTGTATCAGTCATACAGTGGTCTCTTGCTCTTTCAGATCACCTCATCCAAAATGTAAAGAACATAGGATCTATATTTATCAATAGATCTTATACATTTTCTATTCTCTGTACACAGAGTTGCTTTGCATTGGGATGCAGAAGTCTATGAGAGGCCCTATTCAGTGGCGCGCAACACTAGATCATCGTATCTAGCTCCTCATGCAAGAGAACGGCAATAAACTCACTCCATTCAGAGCACTCTGTGCCTGCAGAAGGGTGCTCCCTTTCTGTCAAATGATTCTAATTAAATATTTTACAGGATCCAAATGTAGCATAACACACATCTGAACTTCAAAAGTACCATGCTGCCTCTGCTATGGGTTGCTTTTTTGATATTTGAAGAAAGTGAGCTCTTTATTTTGAAGATCAATGATGTTAGGATATACATCTAAGTAGCACAGGCTTTCAGTATGGTCTCTAAGCCTAAACTGGCTAGTTTTTGTAGTTAGATGTTTTATATGAAATATTGAATATACATTTCAGGAGGACAAGTGCAACTGGCTGTTATAGGTCTTGGTTCTGCTGCTCTCATACAAGCCATATCAAGGCAAGAAAAAGACATATTGGTTGGCTCTCAAATAAAAAAAAATCTATTCATTTTCCTTTACCCCTAATTATACAGTCCAGTAGGTGAACCCATTATTCATACCGGTGAGAAGTTATTTGTGCAAATAGTCCCATCAGGATAAGCGAATGAAGTTACTTTGGTAAGTAACTGGATACCTGTCTTAATAAAGGGTTCACAGTCTAGCCCATATACTGTTTTCTTTAAATCAAGAGCTGAAATCTATCAGTCCTTTTCAGGTGTCCCTGCCTGTTGTACATTTCATTTGTTTAATTAATCATCCATTGCCTTATTTGACTTGCATTGATTTGTTTTGTTTTCATTCTCTTGTTATTGTTTATTTTTTTGTCAAATCTGAATTTTGAAAAAAACAGAAATTAAATTTAAGGTGTCGGGAAGCACTGGTGTCTGAAGGATTTGTACCATATGCCCAGGAAAACCACTGGAAACCACATTAACCTGCTCTTGGAGCCCTCTATAAGAGCAAGATGAGTCTGTGCATAGTATAATGACTCCAAGAGAAGCTGCTGTTCTCTTATTCTTATTTCCCTTTAGCACAGGTCTTTTTATAGAGAAAAAGAGAGTTTTGTTGTTAAGACATCATACAGAGAATCAGGAGGCCTGATTTCGATCTCCTTGTCTTCCACAGCTAGTCTATAGGTGTTTGGATGAGTCACTCAGGCCTAATTTTCAAATGTGTTCAATAAATACGGCTGCCTTCATTTTTGGGTGTTCATCTTTAGATCCCAAACAGGAGGCACCCAAGATGAATGGACGCTTTTAGAAGATATAAGGCTTAATGCCTGTGCCTCCAGTTTTCTCATGAATAAAATGGGGATGATAATGATAACAATAGCCAAGTTTGTGAGATGTTGTGAAGCTAAATAACTGTAAAGCACTCTGGGGATAAGTCTACACTGCAATTAAATATCTTTGGCTGGCCTTTGTCACCTGAGTTGGGTTACAGGGCTCAGGCAAAGGGGCTATGTAAGTATGGTGTAGGTGAACAGGTTCCAGCTACAGCCTGAGCTCTGGGCTCCTTCCACATTGCAGGGTCCTAGAGCCCAGGGTCCAGTCTGAGCCTGAATGATTACACTGCAATTAAACAGCTCTTTAGCCCAAACCACATGGGCCAGAGTCAGCAGGCACATGATAGCCACAGGTGCAAATGATTATTATTTTCTGGGCGTGAAGGTCACAGGCGCGAAATGTCATTTTCACTTAAAGTATTATAAAAACCTGTGCTTTTGTCTCAAACACTTTATGAAGCAAAATTATTGCCTCTTGCATGCATTGAGGGATCCTTAATTTTTTCTTTTTAGGTTGGTTGTGATCAACAAAAAGGAATTGTTGATCACTGCTTACTGACATATTTCAGAATCTAAAATGTTTAATCTTCATAGATACAAGTGAGAAATATGTTTCTTGGTAACATTAAGCATTACACTGGTCTACAATTTTTTAGAAGTCGTCTGCTTCAGAGATAAAATGTGCTATTTATTATGTATTTTGATGTGCTGAATTCAAATATGACAATTAAAACAACTGATTGGCTACTGTTTCCAAGATATTTAAGTTTTTACATTTTACGTCTATGTATATTGTGTAGATAGTAGAGTTTTAATCATAAATTGTAAACCTAGGGCTTTTCATGTGTTTATGGTTGCTTTACATGATAATATTTCACCTGTCCTGTTTATGTAACACTTAAAAATCAGCAAAAGGCTTATATAAATAAAATTTATTATGAAACAAAAGGCAAAAAACTATTATGTACATAGTTTAGTCCTATTCAGTGTCTACTCGGCGCTTCTTGGCTTGTCTCTTGTATTCATTAAATGGAGCATCTCTTGTCACTGTACAGCAATAGTCTGCAAGCATTGATGGGCTCCATTTGCCCTGATAGCGTTTCTTCATTGTTGCAATGTCCTGGTGAAATCGCTCGCTGTGCTCGTCGCTCACTGCTCCGCAGTTCGGTGGAAAAACATCTAGATGAGAGTGCAAAAAATGTATCTTTAGTGACATGTTGCAACCAAGGCTTTTGTATGCCTTGAGGAGGTTTTCCACCAACAACCTGTAGTTGTCTGCCTTGTTGTTTCCGAGAAAATTTATTGCCACTAACTGGAAGGCTTTCCAGGCCGTCTTTTCCTTGCCACGCAGTGCATGGTCAAATGCATCATCTCGAAGAAGTTCACGAATCTGAGGACCAACAAAGACACCTTCCTTTATCTTAGCTTCGCTTAACCTTGGAAATTTTCCACTGAGGTACTTGAAAGCTGCTTGTGTGTTGTCCATGGCCTTGACAAAGTTCTTCATCAGACCCAGCTTGATGTGTAAGGGTGGTAACAAAATCTTCCTTGATTCAACAAGTGGTGGATGCTGAACACTTTTCCTCCCAGGCTCCAATGACTGTCGGAGTGGCCAATCTATCTTGACGTAGTGGGAATCTCTTGCATGACTATCCCATTCGCAGAGAAAACAGCAGTACTTTGTGTATCCAGTCTGCAGACCAAGCAAGAGAGCAACAACCTTCAAATCGCCACAAAGCTGCCACTGATGTTGGTCATAGTTTATGCACCTCAAAAGTTGTTTCATGTTGTCATAGGTTTCCTTCATATGGACTGCATGACCAACTGGAATTGATGGCAAAACATTGCCATTATGCAGCAAAACAGCTTTAAGACTCGTCTTCGATGAATCAATGAACAGTCTCCACTCATCTGGATCGTGAATGATGTTGAGGACTGCCATCACACCATCGATGTTGTTGCAGGCTACAAGATCACCTTCCATGAAGAAGAATGGGACAAGATCCTTTTGACGGTCACGGAACATGGAAACCCTAACATCACCTGCCAGGAGATTCCACTGCTGGAGTCTGGAGCCCAACAGCTCTGCCTTACTCTTGGGTAGTTCCAAATCCCTGACAAGGTCATTCAGTTCACCTTGTGTTATGAGGTGTGGTTCAGAGGAGGAGGATGGGAGAAAATGTGGGTCCTGTGACACTGATGGTTCAGGACCAGAAGTTTCATCCTCTTCCTCTTCCTTGTCTGACTCAAGTGAGAATGATTCTGGTGCATCAGGAACCGGCAGCCCTTCTCCGTGGGGTACTGGGCGTATAGCTGATGGAATGTTTGGATAATGCAAGGTCCACTTTTTCTTCTTTGACACACCTTTCCCAACTGGAGGCACCATGCAGAAGTAACAATTGCTGGTACGATCTGTTGGCTCTCTCCAAATCATTGGCACTGCAAAAGGCATAGATTTCCTTTTCCTGTTCAACCTCTGGCGAAGATTTGTTGCACAAGTGTTGCAGCATATGTGTGGGGCCCACCTCTTGTCCTGATCTCCAGTTTTGCAGCCAAAATAAAGGTGATAGGCTTTCTTAACCATAGTGGTTATACTGCGCTTTTGTGATGCAAAAGTCACTTCACCACAAACATAGCAGAAGTTATCTTCACTGTTCACACAAGTACGAGGCATCTCTGCTCACTTTGGCTAAACAGAAATGTGTCCCTTTGCAAAATCAAACACTGACAAATAAGAGAGCCCGACACTGTATGATTTCTAGAGCTGATATAGGGCAATTTGTTCAGCAGAGTGATGTAAGCTTCATTATGATTGCTTCATCCATGACTTGAAGGAATAACATGATGCAATTCATATCATGTATGACACAATACCAGCTTCAGATTGCATCATTCATTGTTTTGCCTAAAAAGCAAGTACTGTCCAAACCCAGTCATAGATTTATTCATAGATCCAGTCAAAGATGTATTTTAGTCATTTCTGGTTTAAATTGAGATCCCTTCCCTTTATAACTCACTTATCCTCCGCCATTCCCAAGTCAAGGGTCATATATACTGACCCAATAGCATATCTTGAAAACTAGAGCCAACCAACAATTTTAAGCATCATTTTCGTTCTCAGTGACCCAGAATTAGTAAAGTTTGACTACATTTATTTCAGAAGCATTTTGGCTGTAGAGCAGTGATTGGTCCTGGAATTAGTTAACACGTTGCTTCCTATGATCAATTTTAGGACAATTTTATTCATAAACAGCAATCTGTTGTAGCCAAATATTGGTTAGAGAAACTGAAATAAAATGGAACCTCTTCATTAGCATTAACCCAAATTATTTTCTCTCTATGAGGAGATTGAAGAAGGTGGGCATGGTCCATTAGATGTCAGAACTACAAAATGGCACGCATAAGTTAGCACAATGAACACTTTATGCTAAGAGAGGTGCAAGGCTAAGATAGCAGAGATGTCACACAGTTGCAAGTCAAGACTGAATTGCATTAGCAGAACCAATTGGGAACGTTACTCTGCTCATACTCTACTTGTCAGCATTATTAGCAGTGCAATTTTATGTCCAACATATCTATCAGTGTGAAGCTCACAATTAGTTTGCACATTAACCGACAGTATAGATTAGGGCTACTCAACACACGGCCTGTGGGCCGCATGCAGCCCATGGCCCATTTGTTTGCAGCTTACAGTGTGGTTTGGGTTTACGTGGGGCTCAACATGTGGCCTGCGGGTGCAATCCTTTGAACTTGGCCTCCACTGGGATAATGCTCCACAATTGCCAGGCATCTCCCAGGCGCGGTGAGCATTGAAAGATGCAAGTAGACGGGTTGCCTGGAACAGACGGATACAGGGTGTCGGCATTTCTAGCCCCCAGAAAGGAGGTGCCAGGAGCGCCGGGGCATTGTGGGAAGTGCTGGCTGCTTAGCCTTGTGGGCAGAGCATGAGAGATGCTGACTGGCTCATACTGGCTACGTTTGGATCCGGCACCACAGCTTATGGCTTAATCTTTATATTCATGCCCGTCAGTGTGAAAGAAGCTATTTGTATATATTTGCATATATATGCAACCACATTTAAGTTGTGGCCCTCGGCATGTGCTGTGAGTATCATTGTGGCCCCCAGGGCTTCCAAAGTTGAGTAGCCCTGGTATAGATTATGCCATGCACTTGTAGCTATGTCAGTCCCGGGATATTAGAGAGAGATAAGGTGGGTGAGGTAATACCATTTTTGGTCAAACTTCTGATGGTGAGAGAGACAAGCTTTCAAACCACACAGAGCTCTTTTTCAGGTCTGGGAAAGGAACTTCCAGAGTCACAGCAAAATGCAAGCTGGAATGGATAGGTTAGCATACATAGTACATAGATTAAAGGGCCATTCAAGGTACATTGGGCTATTAAACTTCTGCTGTCAACAAAGAAAGGGGATTAGTGGGTTACAGCATGTTGTTAACCATCCCAAACACACCAAGAAATCTGTTATGTACAACCAAGCCCAGAGATACCACAGATTGTGCTCAGAGGAGACTGTCCAGCATATAACTTTAACACACTCAGAACCATCTTCACCAAACAAGGACACTCCACCAGAGAAGTAGATCACACCATGGAAAGGGCCAACCATGTGCCCCACAAGAACCCGCTTCAATACTGAAATAATCACCCAACAGCAGACCCAACAGTTGTTACCTATCACATTACACTGGAATCCACATGGGGTATTATCAAACAAATATAAGCCCTAACCTATGGCACAGGTGGGCAAACCTTTTAGCCTGAAGCTGCATCTGGCTATGGCTCTTGAGAATGAGGCCATAAGGCACTGGGAGCACTGCTGTGTAGAAGTGGAGTTCTAATCCCTGAAATGGTGTGGGGAAGTCATGTCTGCGCAGTGTGGCACTGCTGCTTGTTGGAAGAACATAGAATTCTTAGTGAGGAGCTAGGAAGCACTGGGCAAGCTGATCAGGTCAAGCCCCCAACCCTGCTCCCCACTAGGAGTGATGGGAGTGCAGAGTGAGGCAAGCCCCTAAACCCGCTCCCTGGTGAGAGATTTGCAGGCCAGATAAAAAGGTCAGCTGGGCTGGATGCTTATGGTGTCCCATGGAGACCTCACCCTTAAAGAAATCTTTCCTGAGACTTCACTTCTGGCCTACAAACAATACCACAGTCTCCCCAAGTACATATTCGGAAGTATGATCCCCACAGACCAGGACATACCAACTCGAACAGACCCACATCCAGACAGAAGAAAAGATGCAAAACCTGCACCATATCTGCATGGTTAAAATGATCAACACCTACCACAACAAACCTTTCAAGAACAATAGATCCACTTAAACATGCCTATCACAGCATGTGGTATATCTCATCCAACAACAACTATGTAGGTGAAACCAAACAATCACTATGCTCTCGAATGAACTGATACAGGAAAATGATCAAAGGCAAAACACGCTATCATCTATGGGTAAATGCTTTTCACCAGTCATTATATATCTCACCTATCAGTCTTCATCCTTAAAGGGAACCTGTGTAATACCTTCAAAAGACTTAAAAAAACAACAATGGTCCTGTAGCAACTTAGGGTATGCCTACACAGTAACATTATTTCGAAATAACTGGTGTTATTTCAAAATAACTTAGTGCACGTTCTACATAGTAGGCAGTTATTTTGAAATAATGTTGAAATACTGTCAAGCTGAAGGACTTTTTACTCTGACTCTGGTAACCCTTGTTGTACGAGGAGCAAGGGAAGTCGGAGGAAGAGTGCTCTATTTTGAAACAAGTGTTGTGTAGATACTCCCAATTTCGAAATAAGCTATTTCAAAATAAGTGATGCAATTGACATAGTACAAATTGCGTAGCTTATTTTGAGTTAAACCCTCCTGTGTAGATGCACCCTTAGAAACTAACAAAAATATGTAGCTAGTATCATGAGTTTTTGTGGGCACAACCCACTGCTTCAGATGACAAATATTTGCAGGGTGTTTTGGGAAGGATTTGCAATGCCTTATGGGGTAGGTACAGTGTCACATGATGAAGGTTTCTCAATCCCATCATTCCATGGGCATCCTACTAGATTGAGAGCTGCTTTTGAATTGCCCTGGCAACCTGCAACCCAGCCATTTCTGTCACAACGCATGTATCCTGTACTGCTGTTCAGCATTGTGCTGTGTGTTATGCACAAGAGGCTATAAGAGGAGCTCAGCAGGGGGCTATTGAGCTGGGAGATGCCCTGAGGGACCATATTAACACTGAGCCAAACTAGAGTGTGTTGCTGTAGTTGCTGAGCCTGGCATTGTTTGTGTGCACCACTATGCTATGAACCTTGAAATAATTTTGGGTGCCCAAAAAGTAAACACATTGTAAATCACTTTTAAAAATCACACTCAATAATATGACCAATCTGACATTGTTGATCACTAATACAAGAAGCCAACAGAAGTGGTGATTGGGGTGGGGAAGAGTGTGTGACAGGGAGTGTGTGTGTGTGTGTGTTAAGGGAGAATGAGTGGAGGAGAGTGGCACACTGTCTCTTTAAGTACAGACATCAAGCAGAACCAACCATTCCTGAGACAGAAGCTGGTGCACAGACAGCTGGGGTCACCTTGCTCCCCCACCCCAGCTCAGCAGAAACTGAGACATGTGTGAAGGAAGAGGGGGAGACCCTGACATAGCCACTGCCACCCTCCCTGACTCTGCACAGCAGGGCATGAGGCTCTTTCCCTGCCCTGCCCTCCCCCCCACCCGTAGTAGTCCACTCTGCTTTGCCTGACCCTGCCATCCCAGAGCTGAGGACAGAAGAATTCCATATTAATGTTTTGATTCCGTAGTTTTCTCTGAATTCTTCCACAATCTCCCCTCCCCACAGACCGGGAGATCCACTCATTATGCTGTAGTCCAGGCAGGAGTGTGTATGCTGACAGGAGCTGGCATGATTGGCTGGGTAGTACCCATGTGAGCTCTCCATGCTAAGCAATTTCCCAAGTTCCTGGGGCTTTGAAAGAAGAGGACTCATTCCTGTGTAGCTGGGATGCATGGCAACGGAGTTCAAAATAGTCAGCAAAGTGGTTGTGGAAGGCCTTGTGGGATATCTTTTGGATGCCAGTTATGCCATAACAAACACAGCATCTACACCAGGAGTGGGCAATAATTTTTGCACGGGGGCCACTTCATGAACTTTGATAGGTGGTTGCAGGCCAGCCCTGCCCTGGAAAGGTGGAAGGTGTGGGCCTCAGGTTCAAAGGGGCCTCAGGTGAAAGGGGCAGTTCCCTGTAGGCACCATGTGCCCCTCGTGAGGGGGGAGCAAACTTCATGTGCTCCCCTGTCCTAGGCCAATTGGGACCTGGGGATGTAAGCGTGTACAAAGACATTTACTGTTGGAAAAGGCTGGTGGCTTCCTCTAGGCACCACATGCCCATGGCAGAGAGAGGGAGCCCCCAGCCCCTTTGAATAGTGAATGACTTTGTGCGCTCCCTCACCCTTAGGTGTTGATTGGTCTGGGGATGGGGGAGCAGCAGTGAAGACTTTGGGCCAGATCAAATGGCTTGGCGGGCCGGATCCAGCCTCCAGGCCATATCTTGCCCATCTCTGGTCTACATTGACACTTTGTTGATCTAACTTTGACACAAAAAGGTCTATGCCTCTGGCTGGGGTGGTTTTATTTTGTTGGCAGAGTAGGAGAGTTTTATCAGTGAGAGGAGCATTGGAATGTGTACACCTCCACTAATTTGTCAAGAGAAGCTGCCTTTTGCCAACAAAACTGTGCACATGGCCTCAGCAACAGACATTGGTCCAATAGAAAATGTCACCCCACTCACTGAAGATACAATAAATCAGAAGTTGGTGTAAGTTGCAGATGACATAATAAACAAAGAAGTCTTGGAGAGAGTTTTGTAACCAAGCACTAAAGTGCTTATAATTTTGTAAGGTAAGAGGCAGCAAAGGTCAAGCATTTGTGCTGTGTGCAGAGAGGGCTGTATATCATTTCAGAGACGTTTGGGGCTGAACAGGTTGTGATCCTTGGATAATTTGTATTCATCATTTGAGGTAGTGAATTGTAAAGTGATGTCCTTGCCTTAGTCTGTTTGCAAATGCTGTTTTTGCTTTTTGCTATGTTGGCTTCATTCCTCAAAGACTACCCACCTTTTCTCTATATTGTACCTTATACAAACTGTCCAACTCCGAGACCTCTAATTCTTCCTAAAAGCCTAATGACAAAGTGGTTTGCCTGCTTTTGTACGGCAAAACACTCGTATATGTCATTGCGGTCTCAATAATTACACTGGGAGTCTCACCCAGCTGTGGGAAACGATGCCAACTTTATTCTCTTTGTAGTAATCTCATTTGTACTTAATTATGGGAATTTACAACTCAGGAGAAGGGAGTGGACAACTGGAGGTCAAAATGACTATGAACTTATTTTTTGACAGATGATGCGAGATTATTAGTAATATGCATGTAGTCAAAGCAATGTAACTTCCACTTGTATCTACATTCTTATATTGGTTAAGGGGGAAAAGGGTGTTCAAGTAGGGGCCCTTTAACCTTAGCCCCGCTGACCAAAGCTGAAGCCCTCAGGCTTAGGCTTTGAGTGGTGGCACTCGGGCTTCAGCCCTCAGGCCCCAACAAGTCTAAGCCAGTTCTTATGACCCTATTAAACCAGGATTGCAACCCACTTTGCAGTCTCAGCCCACAGTTTGAGAACCACAGCATTCGATAATGCTATTAATACCTAGCATGGATTTCGCTTTTAATACATTTTTAGAAGTACCAAAATGGAAACAAACTGTAAACTTCCCACTGTCCTGAGCATGACATTTATTTTTTGCACAATCTGAAACCTTACAATGTAGTTTAGAAATGTGCATCTGTCTGTCAGTCTGGCTGTCCGTCTGTGAGTCCATTTGTTCAAGAACTCCTCCTATAGGGTAAGAGCTAGGGCCACCAAATTTGATATACAGCTTCCTCTTATCATAACTTAAAGCAAGGTCAGAATTCGGTTGTGCCAGGATAATGGGATGTGTGTGGAATTCGATTGTTTCTCATAAAATGGAAAGGGAGGAGTCTGGTAGAAGGAAGTTATACTGCAAAATGGCCACACGGGGGCAGAAAGGACCCAAAGATGGGAACCAGGATATGACCCCATCTGGCCAGCAGGGGATAAGGATAGAGAAAGACACAGGTAACTACTAAATATTTCAGAGAGTTTGTTTGTATGTCTCTGTGTCTGTCCATCCCCTTACTGGGGGACATGCCCCCTCACCCAGCTGTGGCTGCTGTAATTGCAGTGGCCATGGACAGGCACTTCTCACCTGGCCCCAAGCTGCTGTGGTGAAAGAGGACTGGGTTTGTCCTCTCTCCCCAGTGCAGCCAGCATATTGAACCCCTCATCCCCAGCTCTAACCCAGAACAAGGATTTAAATGAAGAAAAACAAAACTTATTTGAGGTAAGGACCTGAGCAACTCCAGGTAAATCTTCTAGTGTTACATATTAGAAAGTCCAGCCAAGTCCAATTGTCTGATTGGCTGAATGTTGGTGCTTTATAATGAAATGAAATGGTATTTATTTTTCTTTCAAAAATTATTTACAGAATGCAAATGTTATAGTTCTTTGTCTCTCTCTTTGCTGTGGCAAGAGGACATTTTGCATACTGTCTTCACAGTAGTAGTTTCACTTACTAATACTTTTAGTAAAATGTAAAATCACTGTTTTCATAGACACATTATTATTATGCCAATAGTATTATTGAAGAATCAGACCTCTGATTAGAGTGTTAAATAAGGCCACTGGGAGAAGAAATGGAGGCCAAATTGCTGCTGTATGTCAAGTGAAATCACCTGGGTGACCTTGTAAGAATGGCTAAGGCCATGTTCCAGATCCTGTGACTTGCTAGGAGTAGGGCTATATTTAGGCATTATTAATGTGAGGTTTTAATAAAGATGTCTGACTCTGGCCAATTTCTCTTCTGAGTCATTAAAAAATGTCATTTCCATGATTACTAAAGCACACAGAACTTTGTGCTTAAAAATGGCCTCTTGTTTGTTTTCAGTAAAAATAATACTAGAGGCAGGGAATCGATTTTAATCAATCTTTTCATGGGAATAGAATAGCAAATTCACCAGAATGTTTTCTGTCCTCTCCCTTCTTTCCTTTACAGGGCACAATTCTGCCTTCATAAACGTAAGCATAACTTGTAATCGGTTCTGCTGGAGCGGCATGAATGTAAGTAAATTAGAATTGGGCTCATAGGGTCAGATCATGTTCACAATGATGCTAAGGAGATGTTTGCCATTAGAGCAGTGGTCCATAAGATACCTGCATTCTGGAAGGTACTGAACAACATTTGAAA
Organism: Pelochelys cantorii; assembly: GCA_032595735.1. Classification (NCBI taxonomy): domain Eukaryota; kingdom Metazoa; phylum Chordata; order Testudines; family Trionychidae; genus Pelochelys; species Pelochelys cantorii. Next base: position 72,575,392 of record CM064328.1, read on the forward strand.
ATATCAAGCACCCCCCACTACCACTGAGATCACCTACAAAATCTTTCAAAAACAAGTCCTAAAGCTCCTCTCTTGTGATTAGCTGAGCACCCAGAATTCTCCTTGAATCCCAGAATCCCAACAGTTGAGGATGCTGAGCACATCTTGGGGCATGCACTTGGCTCTTTCTTTAACACGAATGTTCCCCTGGCTTAAAGACATGCTTTCAAAATGGTACGGAGCACTATATGGTTATGTGTTCTGTTCCTGGCCCCTGTGGCACCTGGCATTGGCCATGATCAGAAGACAGGCCACTGGGTTAGATGGCCCATTGGCCTGACTTGGTATAGTGTTTTTTTGCTGACACACCCTAAAACGGGTTATTTTGAATAGGAAAAATGTAGCCAGTGAAATTACTTAAACATTTAAAAGTAGCAGCCTGATTTAAGCCAAATGAAAGACTAGCATGTATTTAGTTTCAATAACTTGTTTTCTAAAATGATTTGTGAATAATGGTACTACTCCAAGCTATGAAAATGAACTTTCTGCCCAACCATCCAACAAAGGCTTTAGGGAGACCCAAATTCGTACTGAGTAGCAACTTCTATATTCTATTCAAATGTGCAGATGACATCCTTCTTTGAATATCCAGGCTGGATGACCTCAGGGGGAGATGTGCTGTGTCATAGACTTGAATGATAGAAAGGCAATATTCCTCCTGCAGACTCTAATTGGAACCACTCTGTGCAGCTGAAGAATTTAGCAACTCTTTATTATTCTATTTAATGGCCCTTTTACATTTACAAATCATTTATCAGACTCATCCCCAAATGAAAAATGGTGGTAATAGCAAAGATATTTGGCACAATACAGTTGGCTTGTTATCCAAAGGTTTTGTGTGGAGGCACAAAAGTGCAAGAGATGATGTCATACCCTGGAGTGGGTGCAAAAGGGGAATCATTCTTTAGTTCTGGCTGACTTCCCAGGTTTTTTCTCAGTCCTCTTCTACCGGAATCTGCCACGGTACTTTCTGTCACAGTTGTAAAATACTTTTGGAGAAACATAAAGTTTTTATGAGAAGAAGGAAAAAAGAGATGACTTATTCTAGGGCTAAGGGTTAATATTTGCACTTGTGGATTGACTCTGAGGATTAAAAATAAAGAGATAGAGAGAGTCCTTTGTTTCTCCTTGCAGCTATTCTGACGAAACAGCTCTCCTTTACAAAATGGAAGATAGTGAGGTGCTCCACTGGGGGTGGTGAGGTTTTGGTAGCTATGCCTACTTCTGCTGATTTTCTTAAATGAAAAATGAAGAAGTTTTTAAAAATACTATTTCTTTTATTTCCAATTCAGTCAGTGGGGATTGGAGACCTTGGAGTCCTCTAAGACACTGAGTACAATGACCAATTCTTTTAGAACATTGTTTTTAAGCAGGCAGTTCTGTCTCAGAGACAGAATACTTTCTTCCATGTGTTTGCCCTTTTCATATAATATTTACTTAGCACAACATAATTCAAAATGTCACCAAGGTTTGAGCATCTTCTGAAGAATGGAAATGCTAAGATACTAAAACTGCATGCTGTCAAAAACCATCTTAAGTGATCTGGTTCATCAAGTAAATGCAGTAAGTAGAATTGAATTTGGGGGATTTTTTTCTTTTATGATGAACAAGGAATGATTATAATACCTGTGATATACTTGACTTTTTTTTTTTTTTTTGAGGGAGGGAAGTCTCTTAGTTCTTGAAGTTTATTAAAGCTTTAAGCTGTCAGGTTATTACTGTCATTTCCAAGGAAGGAAAGAGCTACTGATGTAAAATTAATTTATTGAATGGAATTGTTTTGCCCCAGGGGAATAACATCACCATTTAATTTAATTTCCCCATCATATTGTCTCATTTGCAGAGGGAAAAAAACTTCCCCTTTTAACCAGAAAAGACTTTATGCTGAATGGTCCTTATAGCTTTTTCTTCTCTTGTTCACTTTCTTTCAATAAATTTTACTTCCTGTATTTTGGAAAACACTGAATTCTCAGAGTTAGGCCTGATTCAAAATCCTTTGAAATCAATGGGCATTTTTCCACTGACTTCTCTGAGTTTTGGATCAGGTCAAAGGAGAAGAGAATAAAATAAAATAAAAATGTACTAAATGTTAGAAAGCATGGCTGAACCACTTGCCAGGCAGTCCAGGATGCTTTCAACATCCAGACAACCTGAGCCACTTCATCCCTGATGAAATTAGCAGGGGGCAAAACACTCTTGAACAGTTCAGCAGGACAAGACTTATTTTTCACAGTACCGGAGATACTGTGTCAAATCAACATACTGTCAGATCCAACCTGCTGCCTCAGTGAAGGTGGAGGCTCCTAGTCCCACCTTTTTTACCACCTGTTCAGTCAGATTGAAGTTACTTACATAGAATCTATTTCCTTAGGAAAACAGCAATTTGCTTGGTAGTAGACAAATGATTTTAACTTTCCTAGTTGATCCAGAAGGAAACCATTTTTAAGTAGGGAAAACCAGAAAAGAAAGATCTTGACTGAAAAGTTTACCCTCCCCTTCCAGGCCTCTCAATTCTTTCCCCTATGTTTAACAATCATTTGATGTCTTGTGAAGGTTACTAAGAAAGTAAATAAAGTGATTCCAATCTCCTTGCTAGTCATGTGTATAACTTATAATGGAGGAAATGAATTCAAGGAGAGGATATATAAGAAGAAAGAGAATATGAAAGTTTGGTTAAAAGGTTTATGGTGTAATTATATGTATACTACGAACCTGGCAAGGGGTGGGTGTAGGATTGCCAGATGGTTTCAACAAAAATACTGGACAAACTTGACTTTACATCACAATCTACATTACATCTTATTTAGAAAATAACGGACATTTATATTTTCTCATTTATATTTTCTCAATTTCTTTCCCGAACAGAAAGCTCAAATACTGGACTGTCCGGTTCAAAACCGGACACCTGGCAACCCTCGGTGGGTGTTTTTGTTATAGAAGTTGATGCCCTGGCTAGAGTTATGTGACTCACACCAGGTTCAAATGTCACACTGCCAGTTATCTGAAAATCTTATAATTTGGATTCAGAAGGCTGAAGAGTATTAGACACCTGCTGCAGAGCACTGTCTGCACAGGGTTACTGCAAAGTTAAGGTGAAACACTGAGATCCAAGATAAATTAATCAGGCTTTAACACTTGAACTTTGAGAGAATTCAATCAGGCTGAAGTCAAGAGAAAATATATCTACTTGGAACAGAAGACTAATTGCAGTAGAGATTTTTTGTGCCTAATAGCTACGTATTCAAAGGGTACCTGCAACAAGCATTATAGACTGTTTCAGTTTTGAAATCGGGGGGAGGGGAGAAAGGGCGTAGTCCCTGACAAACTCCATCTGAGATTCCCTACTAAAAAGATGTAAAGTCTAGATATTGGGAAAGAGAGGACAAGAAGGAAGTAAAGACTCGAAGTAAGTCCTGGTACAAACCAGGGAAGTTGAAAGAAAACACAAGAATCCCTTTGGAAGTCTGAATCACCCAAATAAAGACAGCAGTGGTACCCTTCTAACAGAAGCAAGCAAAAATAAAGGTCAGACCCTAGGAAGCTGATGCTGCTGAAGGCAGTGTCTATCATTTGGGTAGGAATTTCTATGGTCAGCCCTGAGAACTAAGCCCTACATTTTGGTCTGTTTCTGTTTATTACTTGTCTGTAGTTTGGTTTGTCCAAGTAGCCAGCCCAAGGGATATTGGAAAGGCATTTGTATCTGACAGTTTTCTCTTACTATGATCTAGCCCCACAGAATGAGCCCCTTTGGGGAAGATGGTTTTGTTTCATATTCACAGAGAAGCCTCTGGCGTTTTGTGGTGGCAGAACCATATTACCATATATTAAGCCTCTATATGTATCTATATTTAATAAATGAGCAAGGGACAGTCTTTTTGTGCAAATATTTTCTCCAGAAAATTGCCTCTTTTTTTCTCTTTTACCAGCTCTAATATAGAGAGAAGCCAACTAGACTGCTGTACGATTTCTAAAGAAGAGGACTGGCCAGTAGGCAATGTGGCGCTGGCTGCTGTCTTGGGAGTTTCTGATCATGCATTCAGAGGTAATATACTATAGGAAATCTTTATATAGAAAGAAATGTGTGGTTTAAGTGATGTTAGTGCAGTGGCCTCCATCGTGGCTGACATCAAGGATTGAACCTGGAAACTCTAGAGTGGATAAAATGTAAGAGCAAAACTTTCAAAAAGCAACCTACATGATTTATGAGCTTTTCCTGACTGATGTTTCTCTGAGTCTCTACAACCTAAATTGTAAATGGGAGCTATAACAGATCAATAATCTCTGTTTATTGGGCACAGAGAGGGGACATGTAACATGCACGCATCAATGGACTATATATGCACAGAGCAGGGAGTCAGAACACTTGAGTTCTAATCCTAGCACTGACCCATTACCTTGAGCAAACCTTAACCTCTGAACTTCACAGGCTTAATTACTCTGCCAGTAACATGGGAAGAAGAAGAATATAGGCTTAGCTGCCTCACAAGGGGTTTTGAAGATGTGTTAGTTAAAAGGCTTGATTTATTTCCTGGATTGTTCTGCTGTAGTCTCAACTGTGGCTCCACTGTGGTGTAAAGAAAACTCAGCTGTTGCCTGTCTAGGAGAATGAGCATGGCCAGCCATTATGGATGCATGATTTGATCACATTTCCAAGGTAGCTTCCACTGGCAGGGTTCACACAGAGTTTTGTTTGAGACTAAAATTTTCCCCTTTGTAGCCCTTCTTTTCCCCTCTGGAGCAGAGCATCAGTATTCTCCTGCATTTCCTCCCACACTGGGAAATTCCTTTCCTGTGTGGATGCCCTTTCACATGCAAGTGCACCCTGTGTCCATTGGAATACTGCATGCCCAAGACTGACAAAGCATTTTTGCAGGCAGAAGGTACTATCATAAACCATGATTAAAAATAAAAAAAAAATCGCTAGCAAAGATGGGGTCAAATTTAGCTACGACAGATCAGGAAAGGGATCTTGGAGTTATAGTGGATAGTTCTATGAAGACATCCACGCAGTGTGCAGCAGCAGTTAGTAAGGCAAATAGGATGTTAGGAATTATTAAAAAAGGGATAGATAATAAGACAAAAGATATCATACTTCCCCTATATAAAACTATGGTACGCCCACATCTCGAGTACTGCGTGCAGATGTGGTCTCCTCACCTCAAAAAAGATATATTGGCATTAGAAAAGGTTCAGAAAAGGGCGACTAAGATGATTAGGGGCTTGGAAAGGGTCCCATATGGGGAGAGGCTAGAGAGACTGGGACTTTTCAGTTTGGAAAAAAGGCGATTGAGGGGCGATATGATAGAGGTATATAAAATCATGAATGGTGTGGAGAAAGTGATTATAGAAAAATTATTTACCTTTTCCCATAATACAAGAACTAGGGGACACCAAATGAAATTGATGGGTAGTAGGTTCAAAACTAATAAAAGGAAATTTTTCTTCACACAGCGCACAGTCAACCTGTGGAACTCCTTGCCCGAGGAGGCTGTGAAGGCCAGGACTCTATTAGGGTTTAAAAAAGAGCTTGATAAATTTTTGCAGGTTAGGTCCATAAATGGCTATTAGCCAGGGATAAAGTATGGTGCCCTAGCCTTCATAACAAGGGCAGGAGATGGATGGCAGGAGATAAATCACTTGATCATTGTCTTCTGTTCTCCTTCTCTGGGGCACCTGGCATTGGCCACCGTCGGCAGATGGGATGCTGGGCTCGATGGACCTTTGGTCTGACCCAGTATGGCCATTCTTATGTTCTTATGTTCTTATGTAAGATTCTATCCATTGCTAATAGAAACAAAATTCTGTCAAGGGCACCAGGGTAAAGCCTTCTTACAAAGGTAGGGAGAAGACCCAAAGGCAAGTATTCACATCTGAAAGAGAAGAGACCATGGAGCACCTAGAAGTATAAGCACCTCCTAGAAATATGCTTTAGAAAGAAAATAATAGTTATAATATAATATTCCAGGCTCATAGATAGCAAATCTCAATATTTATCACATCAAGGAAGACCAGATGGGATTAAATAGATTTTAAAAACCAAAGGTGATTGGTTGATACTTATTTGGAGACAATAGGAGGAAAATAGCTACAAGCATACAATGAGGCTAGTTGCTGGTTATTGCTTAAAAGTGCTGACTTACTACACAGCACTACAGCTTCAGTTACAATTTCCATTCTGCTTACATGAACTACTGAAGCTTCAGAGAAATTAAGTTCAAGTAACAAATTCCAGTCAATGGATCTGTGTTTATTAAGAGGTCACCAGAACCAGAAAGAAGGGAAAGATTATAGTTTGTGCATTACATTAAACTGCATTCTATCAAAATGTCCCCATCCTACTCTAAAGAAAGCTGACCATCTTGCACAGCTTGCTATTTACTGATTGATACATTTTTATAACTTGAGTTGAGGTGACCAGATCCTTGAATAAGCATACCTTTCCATTGTCATATTAATCCAATAAATAAACAAATGAGGTTTTGTAGTGCCTCCTTTTCTAAATAGACTACTGACAGTATTAGTATACATCACTGCTGGAGAGAAAGGTATGCATCAGCATTCATGTCACATTCCCATTGGTACCTAGCCCAAGATGAGGAAGCTAATGATCCAATCAGTGAACCAAATTTGGTGATGAATCCTGGTCACATGCCACCTGAGGCATGTTGCACATATGCCAAGAAAACTGTTCGAGAGAACTTTTTTTTGTCTTTTTGATAAGTTTGTTGTCTGTGAGATGAGATGCTTAATTTGGTTGAATCAAGAATTTGGTTTCATAAGAAGTAGTTTTTAGGAGGATAAACCTACAAATGTTGTGTACATTGACCTCTTTTTGGCTTTAGTTCTTGCTATTCTTATTCTCTCCAGGGGTTCTGCATTCCCCACAAGTAGAATGGTGACTGGGATTAACCAAGTACCTTTTTAGTTAGTTACCTATTTAAATTTCTCTCTTCTCTGTCACCATTTTTTAAAATTTTCCAATCACTAAGGAGTAAATATTATAGTTAAATTACTCCTTTCTCTTGTCTCTCTATATGGAAAAGACATATACCTGGAGGTGGTTGAGAATTTTCCGTTAAAATGTTTTTTCATTGAAAATGTTTCCCCACAATATTTACATTTTCTAATGAAATGTTTTGATTTGGCTAAAAATGTTTTACTTTCAATTAGAAAAACCTGATTCCTCTTTACTTGAATCAAAACATTTTGTTTTTTCAGACTGAAGCAAACTTCTTCATTTTGGGTCACTTGGGACCCTCATGAGAGTTGTAATTCAAGCCTCCCATGCCCCTTTTCTCCCTCTAATCTGAGCTTCCTGACTAGACTATAACTCCCATGATGTACTGCAGTCTTCCGTCTGTCTGAGCCACTGTGATGCATCATGGGAGTACCATGACCATGGTGCATAAAAGGAAATGTAGCCCATATGGGAAACCCAGCCCATAGCAAAGAATCAGAGCATAAGGAATTCAAATGTCAATTCCCTTAAGGCACCATTTTAGCTCAGGAGGATGCAGCTTAATTCTGAACCAAGCCAAACCAAACCATTCTGATTCAGGAATACCTAAATGTTTGGTTTTGATAAAAATGTCTCATCCTATGCGGCTACATATGTCAATGTTTCTGAAACAATTTTTTCCTGAACTTTATATCCCACAAAATAATTCAATATTTCAAGATTTTTGTTTCCATTTGTGATAAAAAACAGTTATCAGAATAATTGGAATTCCACACAGGAAGAAATTTTGATTTTCCATTACAAAAGGAGACAATGACAACAACAATTAAAGGACTGTAGAAGGAAGGAGTTTGGAGATGACACCAGACTGTATGCATGTGGCTTAAATGTTACCAGTTGTAGAACAACTGTAAATATTTCTCTCAGTAAAGAAGCATTTTAGTTTTAAAAGTGTGGAACCCTATTATGTTATTATCCAGTGCATGATATATGAAACAGTGCTCCATAATGACACTGTTAGTTTACAGAAGAGTCTGCCCATACAGCTCAATTTAATATACTCATATACTTAGAAGAAACTTCACTCATCACAAATGTATCATAGGTCCATAAATTAGGCCCTTATTTCTTTGGTTTATTTATTTTTTGTGTGCACATATCCTTGCTGAGACAACAGTATAATGTTAGTAGGGCTGCAGTCTTAGGCAAGATAATGTTAGGGATTTAAACAAAAAAAATTATAATTTGTCTTGTGATTATTCTCTCTTTATTGTGCAATTGAAAAACTGGTAGATTTCATTTATGGCTTTTGTAAGCATTTGTCAGCAATCATGTCCATTTCTTTTGGGGGAAATTAATAAAAAAATTCTGTTGATGACATGAGCTGCAAATGCATTGAAGCAAACCTGTTAAAGCACAGAGAACTAAATGTGCAATTACTAGTTTCACAGCATCAGATATTTTTCTCACTTTCTTTCACTCCGTCCTCTGTAATATGATTGTTTTAATACCGAGGAAATTAATTTGATGTACCAGTTCTTTTTGTAATACATATGTTCTTGATTATGGTATCTACTTTAATTATCAGAAGCCTTTTTAAAATCCTTACTTCATTAAAAATTACACATTAAATTGTATACACTCTTACTCACTCATGTGCAGAGATGGAATATTCAGGTATGAAATTCAGTGCACAAAAAGTGCCCTTCATTAAGAAGAAAGGTGGTGTTGGAGTTACAAAAATTAGACTGGGCTATAAATGTTCTGGATTTGGATCCTGTCTCTACCAGAGACTTTACTGGGTGATCTTCGGCAAGCCTGCTGGAGGAGAATTTTTAGAGGTGGCTATTTTATTCTTTTCTAGTTGCAGCAGATTAGGAGAAATTTCCAAAGTCAAATATGGGCAGGGCTGGGTATTTCTGAGTAAATTTCTGAGTATTTACTTCTGATTTTATTTCCCAAGCTGTGACATCAGCTGCAAACTCAGGTCAGGTCTACACTTACCCCAAGACTGATGCTCTGGAGATCGATCTTCCAGGGTTCATTTAGCAGGTCTAGTAAGGCCCCATTAAAACTACCGTTGATGGTGCCCCTGTTGACTTCACTACTCCACCAGGCTACAAGAAGTAAGGGAAGTAAATGAGAGAGTTTTTCCTATCGACTTCCCGCAGTGAGGATGCTGCAGAAATTTGACTTAAGGTACATCAACTTCAGCTACACTATTCTTATAGCTGGAGTTTTATATCTTATGTTGACTTTTTCACATGGTGTAGACCTGGTCTTAGTTCCTAGAATTTTCAGAAGGCAGCTCTCACTGTGGGCACTGGGACTCAAGTATGCTGTGCTTACCAAAAAATTTCTTTCTCCAAATTATTGAGCAGGAAGCTAGGCATAGTCTGTGTGGTGATCAGTGCTCAAACTTGGTGCAGGGAAAAGGTGTTACTGTCTCAAATTCCATCCACAGACACCTCCACTTACTAATAGTGGATTGCGTAGCTAGTCATACATGACCACATTCTTGTTGGTCTTGACAACACATTGATGTGTTCCTCTGGGTTAGCTCATCCTCACTGTGGTTCATATCCATGCTTGGACAATGGCAGATGAAGGGTGTAGACCAAATGGGCACATGCCTTAGATCAGGGGTGGGAACCTTTTTAAGGTTGAGGCTTCTGACCCACAGAAGAATCAGTTGGGGGCTGCACATAAGTGAGAAGCAAAAAATAACCTCACTAATGTGGCCCCCGACTGAGAAGAAAAAGACTCTCTCCACATTCCTCTGGCACACCAGAGCCTAGGGGGGCAAGGAGGCCCACACTATAGATTTTACGTGCTCCACCCCTGCAGAGGAGAGGCAGAAGGGACTGGAGTGCCAGCGCAGGCTCCCCAATGCTGGAGGGAGAGCCCTGAGCCCCAAAAGCCAGATCCAGGCAAGCTGGGCCACATCTAGTACCTGGGCCTTAGTTTCTCCACCCCCACCTTAGATCCTGGCTGCCTGAGTCACACAATGGTGGTACACTATAAACTTTCTTTAAAAACAAACAAACTAAAAAATTCCCTGATCTCCATTACAAACATAGGTTGCTATAACTACATTACTCAGTGCTAGATTTTCCCAGATGCCCGAGTGACATAGTTTTATTGACTTAACCTCCATGTAGACAGCCCGATGTTGAAGGAGGGCTTCTCCCATCAATATAGCTAATGCCTCTTGGGGAGGTGGAGTAGTTACGCAGGTGGGAGAAACTCTCCCATCAGCATAGATTGCATCTTCAAGAAGCATTGCAGAGCTATAAGTATATACAAACCCTGAGTCTCATGATCGTGAAGAAAAACTTTCAAACGTGAACTGATTGTAGCCAACAGAGAGGTTTACCTGATGAAGCAACAGCTATTAAAACCATGAGAGAGCCACCAGGAGAGAGCCACCTGGCCCATACCTCCTCACACCATATCAGACAAGGCTCCCACTGCTTGACCTTTTCTTCTCTCAATGAAGCTCAGATGTCTTCTGGGTTTGACTGCTCCCCTTGGACTGCACAATTCAAATGGCAGTAAAATCAATGTCACTCCCAGCAGATTATACATGCAAATGATCATTTATCAATATTAGGCATCTGAATTATAATGCTCGGTAGAGAATTACAGGCCAGCTCCTAGTAATTATTTTGGTCTCTCTGCAGATTCATGTGGAGGTCACTGCATCTTGGTTCTCAATCTCAAGTTTATTTTCACAAGCATAATGGTTCTTTTTTAAATGAGGTCTGGAAAAAAGATGACAACTTAAAATTTTAAAAGTACCAGGTCATCATCCTGGAGTGATCCAGTCCAATTCCAGTGACTGCGCTGTGATAGGAAGAACCCACAGACACCCAGGAAATATGCAAGATAAAAGTAATAAAAATACTGCTCGTGTGGCCACCTGAGTCATATTATCCCTGCTCTCTCTTAGCTGCAGAAGAAATAAAGGACTACTATTGCTCACTTAGACACAAAAATTATACATTTTAAATAAGAGATCTTGTCAGGAGCTCTCCATTCAGAATAGCAGCTCAGATCAGTGAACGTCATACTCAGGAGAGCTGATGTTCTTGCTGGGCCCATGGGCAAAATGTGGGATGGGCCCCAGCACCACACTCCTGCAAGGGGCAGGGCCTTAAATGGAAGGGGTGGGGCTGGGGGCAGCCAGGTGTCAATGCTACCTGGATCACAGCGTGCCCCCCCCAACCCTCAGAGCCACCCGAATGCTGCATCATGGTCTGGCAGCAATAGAGGTGGCAAGTGAAGGCCCCTTGGCCCCACCAGTTGAAACTGGTCACATTGCCCTAGGGACATGGTCCCCTATGTTAAGGTAAGTTCTGGTCTATGATTTGTACAGGGTACCTTGGAAGTAGAAATAGTGACCACTTGTGGCAGGCATATAGAGATAGAAAGTTTCCAAACTGATGTCAGAGTTTTATATGTTAGTCCTGGCTGAGTGAATTCTGCAATTGTTGCCTTTGGATCCATAGTAAAATTAAAGAATTCCCTCAGAACTGCTAAATGTGCATTCTGTGCGGAAATGGCCCTTCTATAGTTACGCTTCAGTCTAGAGTGAAAACTAGACCTCAAAATTTGCCAGTTGCCACTTTTAAAAATGAGCTCGCCCAGTACTCTCATTTATCTATGGAAACATTAACTAGTTTGTAAGAGTGGTTAATGGGTAGATACAGCATAATGCTAGTAATGTTCAAGGACTATACCAGAAATATGTAGCTGACATTAACATTTTGTCACTTAGTTAATTTGATTAACTCAACCTCACTACCTAAACCAGGGCCAATCTCCCCACGTATTTGTGTAACTTTGTAGGTCCATTCCTGTGGATTCCTTCATTGGGTCAAGGTATTAACAAAATAAGTAACAGATGGAGTTTTTAACATTCATTGTGAGGCCATAGGTGACTCTTAGTGAATAACAGACCCTGTATTATACCAATACTGTCTGGGGCAGCACCTGAGTTGTGGGTTTGGCGAGGAGAACGTTTGAAGCCTGTGTGGGGTGGAGAAGCTGATCTTTTCTGAGAAAAACAGTGTTTCAAGAGCAGCTGCTATTTCCCCCCACCCCCCATCCCTTTCTTCTGATCAGGTCATTTTAAATGCGTTTCAAAACTTGACACGAAAGAGAAAATGAGACTTTTCTTTGAAATGCTGGAAATTTCCAAGAAAAATATCCACCCTCTCCCCAAGCTATAGACACTTCAAACAGGCTGAACAAGGAGTCAGAACTCTTTGGGTTGGAGAAGCTGTTATCTTGAAAGCTGCTACAGGCTACAACCTCTTAGAGGATCCTATAGTCTAAACTGTAGCTTTATATTCAGTTAAAATAAGCTAAATAGAAAAAAATCAAGGCATAAACTTTAAAGATTAAGGCAAAATTCTTCTCTAAGAGCCAGACAGCTGCACTCTACTTCTTTCTTCTGCTCTCCCTACATGTTCAGATACCCCATTGATGTCAAAAGGGGAACCAAAAGGAGAGCAGAATACCAAAATTGAGTTGAATCTGAGAGAAGGATTTTGCCTTAATAATAAGTTATATTATATATGGGATTCCAACTCTGAAACATTTTTGTGATATATCTTTATAAATATATATGTAAAATTGTGTTAAAATGTATGCCAAAGGAAATTTTTACCATGTGGTTGGTTAGTGACTCTGATGTGACTGGAAGTGGGTTAAAGGAATACATTGTAAATCAGAAAGTCTGTGTTCTCTTCCAAGGTCTGCTACTCACTTGGTGTGAGGTGTTAAGGAAAACTGGTAGATTACAAATGGATAGGGATTTTTGTTTCTCTGCTTTAGAGGATTGTTGTGAAACTAGCTCATTAACTAATGAGGCACTTTAAGAATCTTTGATGAAAGGTGCTTTAGGAGTACAAAATAGTACTATTGTCTGCAAATGTTGAGAGCGGAAGACACTGACCACTCAGTTTGAAATGAGCCAAAAATGTGATACCTGACCTGACCCTACCTGAGGGTACGTCTACACTAGCTCGTTAGTTCGAGCTAGGTAGGGTAATGAGGGCAACCGGAGTTGCAAATGAAGCCCGGGATTTAAATATCCCGGGCTTCATTTGCATGGTCCCGGGCACCGCCATTTTTAAATCCCCCTTAGTCCGAACTCCCTGCCCGCGGCTACACGCGGCACGGACTAGGTAGTTCGAATTAAAGATCCTAATTTGAACTACCGTTACTCTTCATTCCACGAGGAGTAACGGTAGTTCGAATTAGGATCTTTAATTCGAACTACCTAGTCGTGGAATGAGGAGTAATGGTAGTTCAAATTAGGATCTTTAATTCGAACTACCTAGTCTGTGCCGCGTGTAGCCGCGGGCAGGGAGTTCGGACTAAGGGGGGATTTAAAAATGGCGGTGCCCGGGACCATGCAAATGAAGCCCGGGATATTTAAATCCCGGGCTTCATTTGCAACTCCGGTTGCCCTCATTACCCTACCTAGCTCGAACTAACGAGCTAGTGTAGACGTACCCTTAGTTAATTAAAAATCCCCAGCTGACATATGCACAATGATTAATCCTTTGGACTATTCATCCAACGAGAATCAAATGTAAATTTGATGATGATATTGAAGTGTGCTAACGTCTATCACAAGGGTGGGCAAATTCTGACTGAGAGCCAAATCCAGACCGCCAGGTTTAGTCCCTGGCAGGCACTTCCACAGGTACCAGGTGATCGCAGCTCTTGTCGGCTGTGGATTGCTCTTCGCAGCCACCAGGAGTGGCAGAAAATAGTATCCCACTCCATGCCACTTCTTGCCATTCCCAGTGGCTGAGAGTGGCAATTCCTGGCTGACGAGAGCTGTGATTGCTCAATACCTGTAGAGGTACAGGTAAATTTAGTGGCAGTTGGCAGGCTGCCATATTTATTGTCTACCTTTAATCTATCATATTAGTATGACAGCCAGAGAAATACCTCACAGAAATACCTTAAAATAATGTGTCGTTACTTTATGGCAGGCTAGATAATAAGTAGTAGTAAACAAACATCAAAAGTGTGGGATAATTACTTGGTCTGGAATAATTTTAAAGTTCAGGGTTGAAATCCTGGTTCCATTTATGCCAATGGCAAAACTCCCATTGACTTCAGGTAACCAGAATTTTAGATAAATTTGCAAACCTATTCTGAACAATTCAGTTTCTTTGGTCAGCAACACTATGGTGGAAAAATCACAAGACCAGAATAGAGATTCCCTGTGTTTCAGCTTCTGGGCTATGCCCCTGTCTGAAAGAGAAGGAGCATCAAAAATATTCTGTTCTAGTATGGCTTAAAGATTCTTATATTTGTAATAGTTTTTCCTTATCTATTAACTGGGGAATATATGGCTTATCTCTGAGTAGATGAATACAGAGCTTTCACATCTGAAGTGCTGCTAAAGTCTCCAGAAATGAGTGTAAAGCCATCTTGAATAATACCACATATCCTGCTATGATTATTGTTTTGTCTTGCTTAGACTTCTGCTAATGAAACAGTTTATGAATAAAGTCATAGGACACTCCTATAACAGGTTAGAAGGGTACCAGTGTGGGGAGAAACTGGGTGGTTCACTCTTCTGTGTCAGTAATAGATTGCACAAAAGCCACTTGCAGAGTTGTTAACTGCAAGTTGTAGTTAAGCAGGTATATTGTGAGCCAAAAGATTGCTGCCTGCAGGAGCACTCCATATTCTGAGCTGATCTCATGCAATCAAAACCAGATCAGGAGACTTGTTGAGTGCAGTTCCTGCGGCACATGCTCTCTGATGTTTGATAATACCAAACAAGAGTATAATATTTATGCAAAAATATTAGCTAGTGTTTTTATTAAAGGCATGCTTTATTAATCTTACTAAATCACAGTGTGTCGGTTGCTTTCTGACTGCCTCTCAAGTAAAACAGGGATTGACTGTGCAGTAACACTGTTTATGTCATGCTTGACTAGTTTAAGGTGAGGCTTTGAGTAGTTTTATTGCTTTTGTTTATATAGGTAAACCCAATCTGAGCATTTGAAATGATTGATGAAGTGCAGTCCCTCTTGGAGTGTTTGTCATCACTCATGTGCTGAAGTGACATTTCTTTATGTATTTTGGCATAAACATATGCAACTACTGGCAAAGCATTTGACCCTAGGGTCTGACTATTTGTCATTCTGTTCTTCCGCCCACCACCAGCACCCCCAAAGTCAAGCAAGTTACTGTATATTCTATCTGCATGCACCTTGCTAATTATTCAAGAGACAATAAAATAGTCCTGTGGCTGAGATTGCATAAATTGCTGAATGTGCAGTCTTCATTTCACAAGCTAGGTACTACGCAGTAATATAAATAAAGTTGAGATGTGTGTAAATGTCAAGAGCGACAGCCATATTGAACTACAATAGCTTTTCGGTGAAACCTGAAGCCTAGTCTATATCTATAGAATAAGGCAAAACACCAAGCATAGAATTTAGCAAATCAAATGCGGGCAGAGATTAAGTAAAATACATTAAACGTAACCAATAAGTCACATTATGTGGACAGAGATAAATGGATGGTTGCTTAACCTCCAGGCTCAGGGTTCAGACTGTGTGTTGTCTTGTTGAAAAACAGCTGATTATTTATTGGGGAAAATGTCAGGGAAAAAATTAAACTGTAAAGTAATTTTCCCGGGAAAGTAATCCATGTCATTTATAGAATACATCAACATTTTTTTAAATCCAAGAGTCATAAAAGCACAGTATCTCCTTATTGGGCTAAATATCTAAGTTTTTTACATCATCTACATTACTATATTTCTCTCAGTATAGATATGACTATTTAAATGCATACAATGGATGACAAATATATTATATAATCCCATTCCATATACAAATAACAAGTACGTGAAGTAGGATTAATTTATAAAATTAGGTACTTTTTTCAAATGTGGATATCTAAATGTGGGGCCTGCATTCCATATTTAGGTATTTCAATGCATGACCTTATTTTCAGAGATACTGGACCCCTCAGGTTCCATTTACAGCTAGCCAGGGATCTCTCTTGCTGCTATGGCTCTTTATTGACAATACTGAGGAAAATCTAGGTTTTCTACAACCCTGATTTTTTTGTTTGTTTCGGATATGAAACGAGGTCTCTCTTTTTAATGACACTTTTGTCATTTATATTTAATATGTCAATATCTCATGGATATATGTGTTATTCAGGTAGAAAATCCATAGTAAATACAGTCTTCTCATGTGAAGTAACAGCATAGTATATATGTGATATAAAGTTGGGCATTAATTCGTATACACTGGTCACATGGCTATGCACTGGCCTTTCTCAGTGCCAAAATTTACAAAGAGAGAGAAAAGATAAAAAAGTACAAAGTAATAGATGTGTTTGTCTGCATTCCTTTGTCCTGATATCATTAATGATTATTATTTTATTTGATTTTAAGGTCTAACTATTGCACTGGGATTTTTGTGCCTATCTTTTTTTTTCTTTTGTTTTAATAAATCAAGACAGACACTTTGAAAGTTTTTCAATATCACATCTTTGTACATATTTGCTACATAGTAGAGGAAAGGTAACAGTTGTGCTGATCAAATCTTTGTTCTTTTTTATAGTGAACTACCTGACCCTGTTTTGGAATGTTAAATATTGTTATTTTGTGCTTCCCTTCTTTCTAGAGTATACTTTAAGTCAGAGAGATATCAAAATATTTCTGGGTTTAGTTATTTTTTTTTCAATTTTAACTTGAAGTATGTCACTGTTTTGGAATATGTATTATACATTGGATATGCAATAAGTCATGTGTAAAACAAATACAGTACCACTTTAAGCACATGCCTCACTTGGTAAAAGAATGTATTCCAATTACATTAATCCATCAATGGTTCATTTCCTCAGATAATTGGCTACTTATATGCATCTTTATTTGCATCCACTAAATACATAGCCTAGAGTTACCAGTATCTGTGTTAAGGCTAATGATTTCATTCTATGTTAACATTTCTCTAAGCTAGGACCACCTTCAAAGACTTGTCTTAAGTGGGTAAAATTAATTTAAAAAAGGTGTGGGGGGATGGAATATTGGCTGATTTCCTGAATCAAATTACTTGGGCCCAATTCTGCAAGATATTGAGTGCCTCTTATGAGGAATTTTTGTAATGATAGTGCAATATGATATTTGGTTGATCACTGGACTTCCATTAAACCATGCTTTTAAAAATCATGGTTTTTTAGTTTAGTTAAAGTATTACTGTGATGGCATTTAATTACTGTTTTTTGTATCTGATTGTAATGGTGTCAGCACCCACCTCTTCATAAGTGCCCACGCTCCAACTTGCCTTCAATCCCTCAATTTTAAACAGGCTGGCATTTACCTTTTACAGGTTCCCCCTTTCTGATCAGGTGTGAACCCTATGTTTCTTTCAGTTATTATAACACAGATGAAACTGCAAATGCAGTTTCCACAGAGAGTCAAAACTGGAAGAGAATTTTTTAAACAATGCTGAGAACACCTG
This sequence comes from Pelochelys cantorii, assembly GCA_032595735.1. Classification (NCBI taxonomy): domain Eukaryota; kingdom Metazoa; phylum Chordata; order Testudines; family Trionychidae; genus Pelochelys; species Pelochelys cantorii. The sequence continues at coordinate 72,592,906 of CM064328.1, forward strand.
AGTGAATCACAGAAAGAATAATTAAATCCACCATTTGAAAAATAACATACTTGTCCCATTCTTCTACAGACTGATAACTGTTGTTATGTATAGCAAAATATGGTCAAGCACATGCTAGGTTCTTAACAATTATATTGGAGGGTTAACATACAAATATTTCAATGAGTTTTCCTCCTTAATAAAAAACAATTTCCCTCGACTGACTCACTTCTTTCAGGATTACTCTTGAAGAACCAGTCAGTTACCAAGTCCTACTTTTTTGTTACTAGGTAAAGAAAGAAACACAACCTTTGATCTGAAAATGCATCTCTGACCCAAAATATGGCATTGTTGATGACAATTGCCTCTTTTTTCCTGCGTGTATAATGTTTTTTCTTGTGCAGTTTTATAAACCTAATAACCATATCAATCAAGGTGCTTGAAAGTGAAGCAGCACACAGTACTGCAGTGTGTGATGGATGCTGAGGTTAAGAATATGTTTGAAGTCCTGAATGGATGGCAAGGTTGTTTTCATTTCTAAGTTAACAGAATATAAAGTAGATTATGACTCCTAGAGACAAAGTATCCTCAGAGAAGCAACTAAAGTTTACAAATATGAGGAAAAAATATTTAAATTTAAGATCTCACCACTCAAATACTTTTTCAGTTCTTGGATTTTAAAATGGGTAGAGGATGACAAAGAAATGCATCTCACAAACTTAAAAGTAAATTAATTTGATTTTTCCTCCACATTCTTCAAACCTCTGTTACTGCTACTTCATACTTGTACATTAGAGCTGGCAACCTGACCCTTTTTATGTCTTTCTTGTGGCTGGCCAGCTGGTACCCTTCCTTCTTCACCATTCTTAAAGTGAATGGTTAATTTGCTCCTCCCATTCATATTCTCAGGATGGAGGGGCTCACTGCTGAGACGTGTATACCTTAGAGATGTCCCAGAGATGTCCTGGTTTTCCAGGAAATAAAGTTTCCCAATGGTGTGATAGTCTCTGTCATGTTAGCCTTGCAGTTTTAATAGACAGTGGCAGTAACAGTGCCATAAATTATTTAGTTCCACTGCAGGTGACAAAGGGATGGGCTGGCCTCCCACTCCTTTGAAGATAGTCCAGGAAGTATTCACACACAAAAAAAAGAGTAGTTAATTAATAATCACCTTTGAAGCAGAAACAGAATAAGAATCATCATTGATAAATCCACATTTTCACAGAATAGATTTTTCCTTTAAAAGCTTTGCTACATGTAGTCTGCATTGATAATTCCATTGCAAATTGTAGATCACAAGCAGACACATGTTCTGCTTTTATACTGCTGAAGCAGAAATCAGTAAATTTAAAACATTTAAAATTTGCTTTAGGATCTTAACCTCTCTGTTCCTCACTCTCCTATCTGTGCAATTGGGGTAATGAACTTTGAAAATCACAAATAACATCTTGTATAACAGTTAAATATTTTTATAACAAACAGAATTGTTTCATATAGGGCAAGCAGGTTAACCAGAGCCTGACTTTAAGGGTACTAAACTATTCATGGAAGAGTCAAAAAATGGTCAAGAACTTATAAGGATGTGTGCCTGATCCTCCCTACCTATAAATCCCTGGGGGAAAAGGTGCTTTTCACAAATAATGGAACATGTTGTGTGGCTGGTTCAGTTCTGTATGGTGCTTATCATGGAAAGGCCACTCAGGTGTGGTACTGAAAAATTTTTTGGTGTGGGTGTGCTGACCCACACTCTTACTTCTGACCACACTTCTCACTGCCCCCTAGAGCTGGGGCTGTCAGCCAGGACCCTGCCTGTGGGGCCAGCTGCAAACACCTGGTATCCAGTGGCTGGGCAGAAACTGGTATGTGGGAACTGACACAGGGCCAGCAGCTGAGCAGGACCCAGTGCCCAATTACAGAGAGAGACTGCAGAAGTGGAATTCATCTACAAATTTGATACTGTTAACCTAGGCTTGAATAAACACATTAACTGGTTGGCACATTACAGAGCCAATTTCTTCTGCAGGTCCAGGATATCTTCAGAATACTTTGAGCCTGGAGTAATGCATGTCCCTTGGCACTTCAGCAAATGGGTAATTTACTGTTTCTTCTTACCTGCCTAATTTTTTTTGGTAGGCCTGTTACCACTTCTTCTACGGACCCCTGGCCCTCCCAGCAACTTGTTCTTTTGTGGACAATTTTCCAAAGTGTATGCAAAGGGTAGGATATAGTCAACCATTTTTTTTTTTGCATGACCCTAATTACTCCTCTGGGTCCCACTGTGGCTACATACAGCCCTTAAAATTACTCTGGGATGGAGATGCTCCTGAATGTACTATAATAAACTATGTTTATGGGAACACTTTCAGAGGAGATAATGAAATTAAATGTCCAAGCATTTCAGAACTTCAAGTAAGTAAATATATATAGAGAGTTCATTTCAGTTCAGGTTAAAATTCTGACCAAAGGTTATATTATCTGAACCAATTCCTTCATCTTTTATCCATGTTACAAAAGTGTTTAATAAAAATGTTATTAACTGTGAATATAATACATATACAATCAACTATTCAATGGTCATTCAAAAGTTACCCAGAATTAAATTAAAAATAGAACAGGTGCCATACTGGGTTTATGTATTGTATCTCTACATAAATAGAGAATTGTCTGGCTACTAAGCTTTAAATGTGTTGAGGTAGGGATTCATGGTTTGTTTTTGAAAGTAAAATGTGTTGATAGTGAAAGACTGTACAGTTTCTTGTTGTGTTCTAATAACCATTAGGTGAAATTTCTTTAATGTTGTCTAACATTTGTTCACTTTTATATACTCTTCCCTTCCTGAGGTTTACCATAATCCCATTCACTTCAGTCTCCTTAAGAACATCTGTTGCATTTTTCACATGACAATGACAAAAACTTCACTGTGCTCCAATAAAATAAATCAGACCAGTTAGAGCACTGTCATATATTTGCTATTTAATTTCATTCTGCTTACTTTTATTGAAGGTTAGTCTTCTGCATATGCTGTAGCAGCACTGATGAAGTATTGTAACTGAAGGTACAGGAGGTGTTGCAGAGCTAATCAGTAATACTGATATTGCTTCTCACCTTTGAACTGATGTCTAGGCAGAAAACTTGGCAAGCAGAAATCATTTTGCATTTCATAAGGTCTTTCTCTCTAAAAGAGCACAAGCAGGTTTGGTAAAGTATTGTGTATCCTTCTTAATAAGTCACAGATCATTTAAGAACACTGCCAGTTGCTATAGTATGGATTCAGAAAAAGTATTAAAACTCCCTCTGAATGCTGTAGGCACCTAAATGCACTTGTGCCTAAGTTTTTGCAGTAAGCCTATTATTTCTGCCTGTGGGCCATCCACATTGTGACATCCCTCTAGAGGTCCAGACACCTAACTCCCACCTAAGCCCAAGACTGCAAATTGGGGGAAGATAGGCATTCATCTTCCTAAGTCATTGGTGGCATCTGATCAACAGGTGGCTTCTGAGCTAGGGATGTGAAAGTGTAACCATGTAGATGGTTACACACAGGCTCACAGTACACACAGGGAGTCGGCTTAAAAGTCAGCTCCTACCCCACGCTATTCTGGATTGGACCCATCAGGCCAGTCCATATAAAATAATTGGAGGGATATTTCTCCCTCATACCTTTTAGCCCAGGGGTCAGGAACTCACCTGGGATGTGGAGGTCTCCATCCTCCAGTTCAAGTCCCTCTCTCCATCTGGGAGAGGGAAGGGAAGAAGTGATTTTAAGAAAGATTTGCCATCTGTCAGGTTCAAAGATTCTAGAAATGTCATCTAAGAACGTGAAGGTGGTCGGGAACTTGGAAAGAAGTAATCATGACCAGTGTTCCCTCTAAGCTACAGGGAAGCACAGCTTCACAGGTGATTAATCAGCCCCACTCAGTCAGACACTCAGAGCTCCTTGCATGGAGCTGACTGACTGGGCAGGGCTGATTAATCACCGGTGAACTGTGCTGCCATGCTTAGAGAAAACACTGATGATCTGATAGAATTCAAGATCCTATGGAAAAGAGGACATGAGAACAGAAAAATAAGGACACTGGACTTTAAAAAGGAAAATTTCAGCCAGTTCAGAGAAATATTAGACCAGGTCCCATGGAAAAACCAGTTAGGAAGAAAAGGAACCAAAGGTGTGACACCAGAGGTTCAACATTGAGCTATTCCAATGCAGAGATGAGATTGGAAGAACCCCAGGAGGCCAGTGTGGCTGCACAAGGACATTTTTAGCTATCTAAACAACAAAAGGGATACATACAGGATATGGAAGGAAGGGCATTTCACTAAGGAAGTACGCATGGGACTAGCGCGAGCATATAGGGCCAAAATAAGGAAAGCCAAGGCAAAGAATAGAATCATAGAATCATAGAGCTAGAAAAGACCTCAGAAGGTCATCAAGTCCAGCCCCCTGCTCTAGGCAGGACCAATCCTAACTAAATCAACCCAGCCAGGGCTTTGTCAAGCCAAGACTTAAACACCTCTAGGGATGGAGACTCCACTACTTCCCTAGGTAACCCATTCCAGTGCTTCACCACTCTCCTAGTGAAATAGTTTTTCCTAATATCCAACCTGGACCTCTCCCACCGCAACTTGAGACCATTGCTCCTTGTTCTGCCATCTGTCACCACTGAGAACAGCCTCTCTCCATCCTCTTTGGAACCTCCTTTCAGGAAGTTGAAGGCTGCTATCAAATCCCCCCTCACTCTTCACTTCTGCAGACTAAACAGACCCAACTCCCTCAGCCTCTCCTCATAGGTCATATGCTCCAGCCCCCTAATCATTTTGGTTGCCCTCCACTGGACCCTCTTCAATGCGTCCACATCCTTTTTGTAGTGGGGGGCCCAGAACTGGAGACAGTACTCCAGATGTGGCCTCACCAGAGCCGAATAAAGGGGAATAATGACATCTCTGGATCTGCTGGCAATGCTCCTCTTAATGCAACCTAATACGCCATTAGCCTTCTTGGCTACAAGGGCATACTGTTGATTCAAATCCAGCTTCTCATCCACTGTAAACCCCAGGTCCTTTTCTGCAGAACTACTACTTAGCTGGTTGGTCTCCAGCCTGTAACAATACTTAGGATTCTTCTGTCCCAAGTATAGGACTCTGCACTTGTCCTTGTTGAACCTCATCAGCTTTCTTGTGGCCCAGTCCTCCAATTTGTCTAAGTCACTCTGGACCCTATCTCTGCCCTCAAGCATATCTACCTCTCCCCCCTAGCTTAGTGTCATCTGCAAGCTTGCTGAGGGTGCAATCCATCCCCTCATCCAGGTCATTAATAAAGATATTGAACAAAACCGGTCCTAGAACCGAACCTTGGGGCACTCTGCTAGAAACTGACCACCATCCTGACATCGAGCTGGTGATGACTACCCGCTGGGCCCGGCCTTCTAGCCAGCTTTCTATCCATCTTACCGTCCATTTATCTAATCCGTATTCCCTTAACTTGCTGGCAAGAATATTGTGGGAGACCGTATCAAAAGCCTTGCTAAATTCAAGATATATCACATCCACTGACTTTCTTATGTCCACAGAGTTAGTTACCTCATAATAGAAGCTAATCAGATAGGTCAGACACGACTTGCCCTTTGTGAATCCATGCTGACTATTCCTAATCACTTTCCTCTCTTCCAAGTGCCTCAAAATGGATTCCTTAAGGATCCCTTCCATGATTTTTCTAGGAACCGAGGTAAGACTGACCGGCCTATAGTTCCCTGGATCGTCCTTCTTCCCTTTTTTGAAGATGGGCACTACATTTGCCTTTTTCCAGTCATCCGAGATCTCTCCCGATCTCCATGACTTTTCAAAGATAATGGCCAAAGGCTTCTCAATGACATTTGCCAACTCCCTCAGTACTCTCGGATGCATTAAGTCCAGACCCATGGATTTGTGTACGTTAGCTTTTCTAAATAGTTCCTAACCTGTTCTTTACCCACCAAGGGCTGTCCATCTTCATCCCATCTTGCGTCACTTAGCTCATTAGTCTGAGAGCCGACCTTGTCCATGAATACAAAGGCAAAGAAAGCATTGAGTACTTCAGCTTTCCCCACATCATCTGTCACTAGGTTACCTCCTTCATCCAGTAGGGGCCCCACTCCCTCTCTGATCACCTTCTTCTTGTTAACATGCCTGTAGAAACCTTTCTGGTTATCCTTCACATCCTTTGCCAGTCGCAATTCCAATTGCGCTTTCGCCTTCCTGCTAACCCCCCCAGCATTCTCGAGCTATACATTTAAACCCCTCCCTGGTCATTTGTCCAAGTTTCCACTTTTTGTAAGCTTCCTTTTTGTGCTTAAGTTCACCAAGGATTTCCCCCGTAAGCCAATCCGGTCTCCTACCATGTTTGCCTCTCTTGCTACTCATCGGGATGGTTTCTTTCTGTGCCTTCAGTAAGTCTTCTTTAAAATACTGCCAGCTGTCCTGGACTCCTTTCCCCTTCATGTTAGCATCCCAGGGGATTCTACCCATCAGGTCTCTGAGGGAGTCAAAATCTGCTTTTCTTAAGTCCAAGGTGTGTATTTTACTACTCTCTTTTCTTCCTTTGGTCAGGATCCTCAAATCTACCATCTCATGATCACTGCTTCCCAGGTTGTCACCCACCTCTACTTCCCCTATTAGTTCCTCCCTGTTTGTGAGCAGAAGTCAAACTGCGCACGGCCCCTGGTTGGATCCTTCAGCACTTGTACCAAGAAGTTATTCCCAACATTCTCCAAAAACTTCCTGGATTGCCTGTGTACTGCCGTATTGGTTTCCCAGCAGATGTCAGGGTGATTAAAGTCCCCCACGAGAACCAGGGCCTGCTATCTGGAAGCTTCTCTCAGTTGTCCGAGGAAAACCTCATCTACCTCATCCACCTGATTCGGTGGTCTGTAGTAGACACCAACCACAACATCACTGCTGTTGTGTGCACCTCTAAACTTAACTCATAGACTCTCAACAGGTTTTTCTCCCTCTATACACTGGAGTTCAGAGCAATCATAGTGCTCTCTTACGTATAGTGCAACTCCTCCTCCTTTTCTCCCCTGCCTGTTCTTCCTGAACAGTCTATACCCTTCCATGACAGCGCTCCAGTCATGCGAGTCATCCCACCAAGTCTCTGTTATCCCAATTAAATCATATTTCTTGGACTGGGCCAGGGCCTCCAGTTCTTCCTGTTTGTTGCCCAGGCTTCTCGCATTGGTGTACAAATACCTCAGATAACCAGTTGATCGCCCTATCTTCTCCATTCGAATCAGGGGTCCTCCTTTCTTGTTCGTTCCTCTTTGCATTTCTTCCCGATATCCAACTTTCCCACTGCCCTCAGGGTTTTGGTCACTGCCCCCCAACGAACCTAGTTTAAAGCCCTCCTCACTAGGTTTGCAAACCTGCCCGCAAAGATGCTCCTTCCTCTCTTGGTTATGTGAATCTCTGTCAGACGGTGGTCAGGGCAGTGAGTGGTGTGTATGTATTATACACCCGAGACTTCAACTGCTAGGACTGGGGTCCCTTAGCAGCGGGCAACCTGGAGGAGGTTGACAGGTGCCCCAAGAAGTTTACAGGGAGAGCTTATTACACCTCAGATTTTGACTGCTAGGATACATGATCCCTTCGCAGCGGGCAGCCTGGGGAGGCTAAGAGATGCCCCAACGAATCTGTCCCCTGGAAGCGACACGATCCAACGCTCAAGCTCTCCCTATATCTGTCCCTTATGACCAGCTAGAGTTCTTTTTAAAATTGTGCTTGGTTCTGTTACGGCAACTGAAGGAATCAGGTCACAGCTTAAACAGTTACTATTTTATTGTTACAGGGTAAACTTAGCTGTTAAATGCTACTACTGTGTCACAGATAACACAGCCACTACAAAGGACAGGACAGAAATTACACTAATAAGTCACTTACAGGTACCATGAAACCCTTTTGGTTCTCTGAGCTCTTATTAAATGCATGCAAAATAGACACCTAGCAGATATATATTCTCACCCCTGCGTTCCAGACTTGGCGTGGCCAGCATCTCTCTCTCAATCCCTCGGGAAGAAGTAGGGCGAGGTTGGGCATCCCACAGACCTCGGGAGACAACCAATACCTGCCAGCAGGTGTAGATGATTGGAGCTCAAATGGGGTGGGCTACTAAACCCCTATTCATACCCCTTGGGTCATGTAGGCTTCTTCCTGGTCTCGAGTGGCCAATTAGGAAAAATAGCTTTGAATGCCAAGTTCCCACAATGGGTGCAAAGCATAATTCACACCTGGGAAAATGCAGACAATGGGCACCTCTGGTATGTGATGGGCGAAGATTCCTCTCCTGGGACAGTGCAGGTGTGTCAATTACTGATACTAGCCATCAGGACGGCAGGAGGCCCTGGGGTCATCAGCTAGCCCATTTACTGTCTGGTTTCTGTTTATTAGAGTCAGGGACAGGCAGCACCCCTGCGTTCCCAGGGCATCAAAGGCTGACTGCTTTTCTCTTGCTCTCTGGGGGAGGAGGGGGAAACAAGATGGGGTTCATGTCTGGCTACAATACCATCTCTTCCTAACAATCCTTGTGCCCGGAACAGAGTCTCATGGTCGAAGAAACCAAAGCCCTCTCTGCGACACCACCTGCACAACCACGCATTTACTTCCTCAATTCGACAATCCCTGCTCAGTCCTTTCCCTTCAACAGGGAGGATGGACGAGAATACCACTTGCACTCCGAATTCTTGGATCCTTCTTCCCAGTGCTATATAATCTGCAGTAACCCGCTCAAGGTCATTCTTGGCCATATCGATAGTTCCCACGTGGAGAAGCAGGAAGGGGTAGCGATCTGAAGGTTTGATCAGTTTGGTAAGCCTCAGTCACATCCTGAATTCGAGCTCCCGGTAAGCAGCACACCTCTCGAGATTCCAGGTCCGGACGGCAGATGGATGGCTCAGTCCCTCTTAGGAGGAAGTCCCCGACCACCACCACCCGTCGTCTTCTTTTGGGGGTGGTGGTCGTGGAACACCCATCCCTAGGACTACGCATCCCATGCCTTCCAGTAGATGGTGTTCCCTTGCGGTTTCTTCCTTGTGAGGTCCCTTCCAAAGCATTCACCACTGCAGAGCCTGTGAAGAGAGCCTGAAAGCGATTACTTACCTCTATAGCATTGGGGGATTCCCGTGCTGGCCTTTTTCCCCTTCTAGAAGTTACGTGCTGCCAGTTCTCTTCCTGGTCCCATGCTTGCAGGATTAAACGCTGCCTTCTATCGAGGAAGTCTTCATCCTCTCTAATCGAGTGTAGGGTTGACACTTGGGCCTCTAGTCCTCTAATTTTTTCTTCCAAAATGGCGACCAGCTTGCACTTAGTGCAGATGAAATTCGTTCTTTCTTCTGGGAGGAAGACAAACATGGCACACGGTGTGCAGGTAACAACAGCAGACCTATCACCATCCATCCCTGCTGTCCTGGAGAAAGGATTTAAAAAGAAAGACAAGAGAACCTCACCCCCTTCCCAACTCCCTCTCTAAACTCCCTGTTAGCACTCACCTGTTCACAAGCTCCTTGGTCGCTTGCTCACTGCTTTATAAAGCCCTGGACTGCCTGAAAGTCCCTCCCCCTACCAAGGCTCAGCCAATCACCAGAGGCTTCTAGAATTCAAACTTTAATTAGAAGCCAACAGTTTCCACCTGCCACTCATAGCACACACTCCATGAAGAGGGGGAGGGGAAAGGGGAAGTGAAAAAAAAGCCTCACTCACAAACACAGGGGAAAAAACAAACAAACAAACAAACAAAAACCACACACCAGCTCTCACTCACAAACACAAGCTCAGCACACAGCAAGAAAGCCCCAAACACAACACACACTTCCCTCAAGAGTCCTGTATCTGCTTCTCCTCTACCTGGAGAACTCCCTCTCTAAAGCCTCACTCACAAACACAGGAAAAAACAAACAAAAAAACTACACCACAACACACCAACCCTCACTCACAAACACAAGCTCAGCACACAGTAAGAAAGCCCCAATCACAACACACACTTCCCTCAGGAGTCCTGTATCTGCTTCTCCTTTTCCTGGAGAACTCCCTGTTAGCACTCACCTGTTTGCAAGCTCCTGGTTGCTTGCTCACTGCTTTATAAAGCCCTGGACTGCCTGAAAGTCCTTCCCCCTATCAAGGCTCAGCCAATCAGCAGAGGCTTCTAGAATTCAAACTTTAATTAGAAGCCAACAGTTTCCACCTGCCACTCACAGCACACACTTCATGAAGGAGAGGGGGAGGGGAAAGGGGAAGTAGAAAAATAAAAAGCCTCACTCACAAACACAGGGGAAAAAACAAACAAACAAACAAAAAATGAGTTACAGTTGACTAGAAATGTTAGTGACAACAAGAAGAGATTCTTAAAATATGTCACACAATAAAGAAAGATTAAGGACAGTATGAGTCCTTTGCTCAATGGTGAGCTGGTAACAGAAGTTGATTGGACAGCAGAGCTGTTCAATGTCTACTTTGTTTCAGTCTTCTCACATAGAATAGCATGACCGGATGACCAGTGAAATTACAATAGACAAAAAAGGGGAAGGGATGCAGACTGGGATAAATAAAGAACACATCAGAGATCTTCTGAACAATATGAACGAATTGAAATCAGCAGGGCCAGATGCTATCCATCTGAGGCTATGTCTACACAGCGGAGCTATTTAGGGATACTTCACAAAATAGATATTCTATATCTTAAGTTCAAGCCTATTAAATAAAATATAATGGGCTTGCTATTCTGATGTCCCTGTAAACCTCATTGCATGAGGGATAAAGGGCATCTTATTTTCCGCCTTCTGCTCCCCCTCCTGCTCCGGCATCTCCCTCTGCTGCTCTGGCTTTTCTCCCTAGCTGCCCTCATGGCCACCAAAGGCCCCACACAAGAGGCAGAGGGACTGTCCAAGGCAGGCACCAGTCCCAGCCTCATCCCTCTTCATTTCCCCACTACCAGGTTCCTCCCCCAGTCCCTCCCCAGTTACATTTACCCAAATAAAATCAACAGTTTATTCATTGAAAACAAAAGGTCTGGTTTATTTTATCGGAGAGAGAGGGAAGGCAAGGGGGAGGAGTGAGGACAGGGGAAGGGAAGGATGAAGGAGGAAAGGCACACTGGGGCACTGCAGAGGCCCCTTGTAGGGAGGTCCAGGGGAGAGTCTCATGGGTGCCCTTGTGTGAAACTCTCCCTCAGGGCCTCTCAGATGTACACAGCCCCCTGCCAGCTGGATGGCAGCGATGTGTGGCTGCTAAAAGGCCCTCGTGAGCTGCTTAGCATCTGGTCCCCACTCTGGCAGAAATGTTTCCCTTTTGTTCTCACATATACTGTGGAGGACACAGCACACCGACACCACTTGGGAGATGTTCCACTCGCCAAGGTCCAGCCAGGTGACGAGGCGGCGGTACCTCCCTTTCAGACGCCCAAAGGCACCCTCCACCAACATGCGGGCAATCCTGAGCCTGGCTTTAAACTGTTCCTTGGTGGGGTCTGAGTGTCCGGTGGTATAGGGCTTAATCAGCCATGGGAGCAAATGATACAGATTAGATTGCCTTTAGTGTCACCGTGGTATGCTGAGCTACAGAACTGCACATCTAATTCAAACGTTTCTCATCTGCTCTCTAAAATTAATTTCATTACATTTTAAATATGCAATACAATATAATATAGGAAGGGTGTCATCATTATCCATCCAGCAGTTTAAGAATCATAGCATGATTACCCTGTTCTCCATTATGTAAATCTTGTGAAAACTTTCTTCAATTTGATACTAATCCTGGTTTTGCCATATGAGTAGTTTATTATGTCTAAAATTTAGTTTGTAATAAATATTGGGGAAATAAAGTACTATGCCTTTGTCCCTTCCTAAAAAATATCTGGACTTGTAGCGGTTTAAACTGATAATATGATGTGGAACAACTGGGCCATCAGAAATAAAACAGTCTATTTGGGTCTTCCCTCAATCTTCATTGTGGAGGCTCTAAATCTCATTCTTAAGTCAACACTGATGCTACTAAATATAGTAAATGTTACTATGTATTTGAACAGAGACATGCCTCTCTAGATCTTCCATTGCCAAAAAGAGGATGCACACTTGTCATTTAACTAAAATTTTAAAGTGACCTTACAACTCTAAACATACCCACAGTTTTTATTTGGCTCTCAGTGTTATACCCAAATCTCTAATGTTCAGTAAATACGCAATTTTAGCTGTTTCCTTATTTTTATTTATATATTCTAGTGTGTAATAGCAATAAAACTCCAGGCAGTGCATTTCTAAGGGATTATTATGTTTCTCAAGTGGTTGGAGTCACTTGGCCTTCAGCCTTATGTCTTATAACACCACCCCAGGCTTTCTATAATCACCCAAATGCAATGGTCTGTCATGTCTTATTGCTCAATTAAATGCTAGTGCTAGGGGGTCACTAAACTGTAGGGATGAATACCACTCACTGTAGTATTATTGCCTGCGAGTGAGGTGTGTTGTTTCATCTTTGCTGAGCAAGTTGTGTGTGAATGCACCATGTAGTCATTGGTGAATTGAGTCCTTAGGACTACCACAGTTTATTGCTCCTTTTACCTTGTATGTCTTGGAATGAAAACCTCTGCATTCTTGGATTTATTAAAGGAATTTGAAATAAATAGAGAATTACAGCTAAAGATGTGATTTTTCCTACACATTGTAATCTTTCCTTTTGTTGGTTTTTTTTCTTTGCAATACCCTGTTCTGAGCCATAGCTAGTAGAGATATAAATGGGTATTTCCTTGGCCTTTTGATTGGTCACCTTTCTAATTATTGGATACCTCTCTGAGTTTCATTTATTAGTCCCTCAAGGTCACACGTGCAATTATTATACAAAATGGAGGTTATTCAAAATAATATAGATTTTTTACTGTTTTCTCTCCATTGATGACTTCATTGTCCTTTCTACTCTTTCTTTCATTGATGAAACACAATTAAAAGCACTCTATGCTTATTCAGTTTTGCTCATATTCTCAGATTGCGTGCTGTCTCTTTGAACACCATTCTTGATTCAATATAATATATTACAATTAAAACTGAGAAAAGAATGGATTTTTTTGGTCACTAGCACAAAATTAAAACAGAAAAAATTATTTCAAGTCAAACCAAAAAGGAATGCTCTTCCAGGTTGTGGCAAATCAAAAAGTTGGAAAAAGTTTTGTTTATATTTTGAGTATAATGGACAATTTTGTGAAACATAATGAATTACAAAATACTGTGGTCTCTGTATTTTTCAATAAATATTTTGTTCCTCAGATTATACCCATCTTGAAAAACAATGCTGTTCATAAGGATATCTTATCATTTAATGCTATGGCAACAAAATTTACTGCAACAACATGAAAAAATATCAACAGAGCGAAGTGACAGGCAAAACCAAACTTAGTTTTTTCTATTAACTCTTAAAAACAGAAAGAGCTAACTTCATGCTGTAATAGTAGAACTCTATCTACCAAGCAGGATATTTGGGTTTGCTCCCTGAGGCTATGTCTACATTATGGGGTTTTTCGGGGATACTGGAGGTATCCCGGAAAAACTCCGCCACATCTAGGGAGCGCGTCTGCTCTTCCGTTGTTTTTTGTGGACGAGCAGACGTGCTCTTTCGGAAGCCCTGTCTTCCTCCTCCCACAAGGAAGATGGGCTCTTCCAAAAGAGGAGGCTTTTCTGAAATTTGGCCCAGTGTAGATGGGCCAAATTTTGGAAAAGCCTCTTCCAAAAAAACTATTGGAAAAAGGTATGCAAATTGCAGAGCCTATTGATATGCCTATTGATATGTACCCAAGTCCAGAGTGTGGAACTTAAACAACTGGTGTAGCTCTTAGAGGTGAAAAATGCCTGCAGTTCCCATTGACTTTAATGGAACTTGATGGTGCTTAGCATTTTCTGAAAATGTAAGTTCTTAGATATAGATTTAGAGGCTTATTTTAGGCAATCAAATTTGAACATCTTGACCATAGTGTCTGCATATCTGTACAAGAACATCTGAACTGAAGGAAGAAGTAAGAGAGCTTCTGCTAAAATAGCACTTCAGAGATTAAGTACAGTTCTGAGGGGCAAGGATTTCACTTTAGGAACCTAACCAGAGTACACAGGATAGCCTAAAATGACAAAATTGGGTGCTTACCACAGATTAAAATTCACAGATTCATAGATTCCAAGGCCAGGAGGGCCTATTGAGATCATGAACTCCCACATAGCACTGACCATGGAACTTTTCCAAAATAATTGCTTAGAAAAACATCCAAACCTAATTTAAAAATCATCAGTTATAGAGAAACCATCATGATTCTTGGTAAATTACTCTGTAAAAATTATACCTTTTTTCTATTTCTGTTTGTCCAACTTTCAGCCATTGGATCATATTATATTTTTTCTGCTAAAATGAAGAGTCCAATACTATAGATTTGTACTCCATATACATATTTATAGATGCTAATCAAGTCATGCTAAACCTTTTCTTTCTTAAGCTAAATAGATAGACCTCCTTTATTTATCACTATAAAGCATGTTTGCTAAACCTTTATACTTATATAATCAACCTTTTCCCTGAGCCCTTTACAATTTATCAACATCCTTCTTAATTGTGGGCATGAGAACTGGACACAGTATTCCAGATGTGACTATGCCAGGGTCAAATACGAAGACAAAATAACCTCTCTACTCCAACTCGAGCAGCGAGGAGTCCTGTGGCACCTTATAGACTAACTGAAGTGTTGGAACATAAGCTTTCGTGGGCAAAGACCCACTTTGTCAGATGCATGTAGTGGAAATTTCCAGAGGCAGGTATAAATATGCAGGCCAGAATCAGGCTAGAGATGACGAGGTGGATCCAATCAGGGAGGATGAGGCCCACTTCTAGTAGCTGATCTGGAGGTGTGAATACCAAGAGAGGAGAAGCTGCTTTTGTAGTTAGCTAGCCATTCACAGTCTTTGTTTAATCCTGAGTTGATTGAGTCAAACTTGAAGATGAACTGTAGCTCAGCAGTTTCTCTTTGAAGTCTGGTCCTGAAGTTTTTTTGCTGCAGGATGGCTACCTTTAGATCTGCAATAGTGTGTCCAGGGAGATTGAAGTGTTCCCCTACAGGTTTTTGTATATTGCCATTCCTAATATCTGATTTGTGTCCATTTATTCTTTTACGTAGGGACTGTCCAGTTTGGCCGATGTATATAGCAGAGGGGCATTGTTGGCACATGATGGCATATATTACATTAGTAGATGTGCAGGAGAATGCATGAGTGACGGTATGGCTGATCTGGTTAGGTCCTGTGATGGTGTTGCTGGTGTATATATGTGGGCAGAGTTGGCACTGAGGTTTGTTGCATGGATTGGTTCCTGAGTTTGAATTATTATGGTGCGGTGTATAGTTGCTGGTGAGAATATGCTTCAGGTTGGCGGGTTGTCTGTGGGCGAGGACTGGCCTGCCTCCCAAGGCCTGTGAAAGTGAGGGATCATTGTCCAGGATGGGTTGTAGATCACTAATGATATGTTGGAGAGGTTTTAGCTGAGGATTGTAGGTGATGGCCAGTGGAGTTCTGCTGGTTTCTTTCTTGGGCTTGTCCCGTAGCAGGAGGCTTCTGGGTACACGTCTGGCTCTGTTAACCTGTCTCCTCACTTCCTCATGTGGGTATCGTAGTTTACAGAATGCTTGTTGAAGATCTTGTAGGTGTAGGTCTCTGTCTGAGGGGTTGGAGCATATGCGGTTGTACCTCAGTGCTTGGCTGTAAACAATGGATCGTGTGGTGTGCCCGGGATGGAAGCTGGAGGCATGCAGGTAAGCATAGCGGTCGGTAGGCTTTCGGTATCGGGTGGTGTTGATGTGACTGTCACTTATTAGCACTGTGGTATCCAGGCAATGGACCTCCCGTGTGGACTGGTCCATGCTGAGGTTGATGGTGGGGTGGAAGCTGTTGAAATCGTGGTGAAATTCTTCCAGAGTCTCCTTCCCATGGGTCCAGATGATGAAGATGTCATTGATGTAGCGTAGGTAGAGAAGTGTTTTAGTTTTGGTAGTAACAAAAAACCCTAATCTAGTCATCATTAAAACTTGATGCTCTGATTCAGTTCTTGGCTTTTGGTGGTTTGCAATTAAAATTAAATGTTGTTTATATGAAATTGCAAATGTATCTGGGGTGAATAATTACAAAACAGAAAAATATAAAATACAGCTGCATGGTGAACCTCAACTAACTGTCTTGAGAGACCTTCCCAGTTAAATTAGAATAATAAGACTGGAAAGCCAGATCAAATGGAGTTAGGTAAGTGTATAAGTTTCCCTATTGCATATTCATCCTAATGATTCTTGGGCCTCTTACAAAAGGAGACTAGAAGATATGCAGGATTGTTGAAAATTGTGTGGAAATCTAGGAGGACAAATATTCACTGGAATGTGTTACATTTATTTTCTTATTTACCTGCTTTGCAATTTAAACAGGTGAAAGAGTGATAACCTATTGTGCCATCTAGTCCTATTCATGTTTAAATTTGCACAAGTCCCTCCTCCCTCTACCCCCTACCTTCAAGCCTTTGGAAAATCTTCAGTACTCCATGTGATTCATCAGATGCTAGCCTGTGATTTGTAATAAACAGTTCATTAGCCATGTTTTAGAATGTCTATGGCTTCTATAACCCTTTGTTGCTTGTTGACCTTCAGCAGCTTTAATAGGGGAATGTGAAAGGAAGAAAGAGGTTTGAGCATTCTATTTAATGCAGATTTCTTTGCTGTCTTCTGCCTTTTGCTATAAAGACTTTGGGTGTGCCCATTATTCAGTCACCAAGGTTTTAAATTGCACCCTAAGAAGCAAAGTACATATTTAAATTCTTATTGCTTAAATTGGAAATCATGCTTTATTAGCACTGTGCAGAGGACAGAAATTTCATTTCAAGAAGGATTTCAAGATTTTGAAATATGGGTTTGTTCAGAATGAAACCTGAAAATTGAGATGTTCACTGTGAGGGAAAATTCTGTGGAAAAAAATCATTTTGGCTCCATCAAAATGTTTTTTTATTTTGACAAAATCAGAACATTTCCTTTCAATTTTGACTTAATTTGTAATAAGGTATATCATACAAATTAAAAATTAATTGAAAAGTTGTTTCAAAACTAAAAATTGAAATGTTTTGTTCTGAAAATTTAGAAAAAGGACATTATAACATTGTTGTAACTTTTCCCCTCTGTGTGTATTCTTCTGAAATGAACTTCTGTGAAGCATTTTGTGAAATATTTCAATTTTGATTAAAGTGTACTCAGCAGATTATGTTTCCACTGATGTTGCTTTGACTAGTTCCATATTTTAGAAGATGAGAATTAAAGTTTGGCAGTGTAATTACCTCTTTGTAGACTAGATACCCTAAACATGTACTATGGTTTTCATCCTCTGTGATTATATCCCAATGGTCTTGCATTTTGCTGACCCTTCGGAGGCCCTTTTATGTTCCTTACTTCAAAAAGTCCAAGACAAGTACATTTTGTAATATGTTTTAAAATTTCAGTTCAATGGATTTGGTGCCAGCCTCAGCTAATGTACTGACATGAATTGTAAACATCTAATGTACACCTCAGGTAATGAAATATACTATCAATATTTTGACATCAAAATCGGCATCCTCCCTCCCCCGTGCTCTGGGGTTGTATCTGGGGTTGATGGCTATTGTGGGGGGCCCTCTGAGTTCCCATGGAGTGGGAGGGCACAGGAGGGGCAGGACCACAGGGAGTCTGGGGAGGCCAGTGGCTCATGTGCCACTCAGAGGCTTGGTCCGGCACAGTGTAGGTATAGAGTGTAGTGTGCTTCTGTGCAAGATAAAAAATTCTGAATAGATCAGGAATGGCAGGAGAACCCATTCCTGAACTCATATGTTTGCAGCAATGTGACCAGATTACTCCTTTTTAATGTCAGGAGTAATGACCAAAGAAAACACAGCTAAGTTATTTCCTTAGTATGCTGAGGATTGAGATAGGCTCACATCTTAGGTGAGTCCATTTTCCACTCAGACCCTGCCTTTTTAAAAAATATTCACTTGAGGGTAAAAGAATCAGGAGAAAAGGATCCTGAGAATTATTCTCCTCAGTTTGGGGGACAACCTTGTTTACAGTAGAGGGCTATTGTACTTTTACAAGCTTTCTGCTTCATGCTGCACAAGAACTTGCAGATTTAAGGTGTAAGAGGGTAATTGTGTAGTAGATAGGGAAGTAGATAAAGTTCTAAATGCAGGACTGAAAAAGAGGAACTCCTGGATTCTAATCCATGGTCTTATCTGAAGCCACAAAGAGAATATACATCCGTCACTTTGGCCGTAAACTATTAAAGTCCAAGTGTATTTATACACCTGGATCATTCATTTCATGGTCACCAGAAGAACTTAGGCTTTGCAGATCCGGGCACAGGAAATCTTTCAAGTGCAGGACTGCAGTGGCACAGTGAATTTATTTCATGGACTAGAGTTCAAACCCCAACAGTGACTGAGGGAGGGGGCACTACTACAGTTAGGACATATATGAATTCAGTCCACTTGTTAGTCCCTCTCTTATGTTAATACTTTCCATAGGAAGTGGGGGGATACTATGGCAAAAGGTTCCTGATAAAAATATGGCTAGACAGACTAATTGCTTAGGCAGATTCCAGCAGCAGAAAACTATTGGCCACTCACTCGTAATTAAATTAGCAATGTCTTCTTTGGGTGCAATCCCCAGTCAGATGCAGTTATTTATGCATGCAAATGTAAGGCTTACTTCATGTTAAGAGTATGCTGTTTATTCAGAACTGTGTACATGTACAAATTCCTGACTTGTCTGAACACCATGTGTATGCAACTTTGAGCATGCATGTTAAACTTTAGGCCTCCTTTCTGCCTCAGTATTCCTGTGTATTCTCAGATAATATTATAAGTCTTTTGCAAACATTAAAGAAGATGGACATGACTATAAATATTAAACCTAGTTCTGCTGCAATGCAAAATAGTATTTTCTTAAAAATTTCTTAAAATACTGATTTAATTAGTAAGATTCAGGTTTGATTGGTGGCAGGTTTCTGCAGTTATAAAAAGACTCTATATGTGTGCATGCATGTTTTGGGATGCCTCAGAATCTCAGATCATCTCTCAAAGTCTCCATCTTTCATTGGCAACATAACTGGATTATACAGACCTTGGGAAAGCTATTCTGAGAAGCAAGCTTAGCTGAGGACAGCTAATGTACAATGTTAAGTCACTATGAGCATATATGGCACAAGGACCATTTCAGTGCATCTTCTCTGACACAATGGTGCACTGAAAATTGCTTCAAAGTACTGCTCTTGTGTGTATTTCATGGGATTCAAAACACCTCAAGTCCATACAGCTATTGTGTTAATCCGATTGCGTTGTATCTATAATTGCGTTGCATCTATAATAGTCACTTTGTGCTGAAGCTAAAGTATCTGGAATCTAATGGTGCCTACATAACTGGTCAAATTTATAGAAGGTAAAACTGATTATTCTGTGCTAACAGTGGCTGGGATCATGTTTGACGATGGTCTGGCAGAAAACCCTCTTTAAGTTCAGAATACACCCATCAGAAAATATGACAGCACTTTCACTAGGGATTTGGGGTAGCCAATGACATCTTATGTCAAGCTGTATTGTATCTGAAAAAGCAACATTGAGAGAGAGAATATGAAAGCCAAGTACTTTTAAACAGAAATTAATGCTGAGAGGTAACAGGTGCCTAATTGAGCATTCAGGCAATCTCCTAATTTTATATCTTCTCTTTGGTTTTTTTGTTTTGTTGTGAGAAGTGACAAAAGAACTAATGATACAGATAAAAATCAGTTAAAAATCCTGAGGAAACCCTATGAATAAACAAGAAACAGCCAAAAGACGGAGTAGCTGTGATTGCTCACAGGAACAGAGTGGACGTCTTTTTCAACAGCAGCAGGAAATGGGGTGAAGGTGGGCTATACCTCTTGCAATTTCTGAATATTATGCTGCTCTTTCGCTTTTCAAGTGTCTGGCCAGTCACATGCTAGACAACTGAAACCCATGAGTGAGAACAAAATGGTATATGCAAGCACATAGAATTACAAGGTAAGTACTTTTCCATTCTCTCCATTGTTTTAGGGCCAAATTCATTACCCAGAATCAACTGGATGTATTTAGGTTCACCTGGCTGGAATTTAGCTATCAGTATCTTATCTATCATTCCCCTTTACTTGCCTTCCCAACCCGCAAAAGCACAGTTTTGGAGAGATAAAGGCTTTTTTTTATTTAACTTTTCCTATCCTTCCACTGTGGACAAGGAAATAGTGCTCAGATACAAGATATATACCTATACAATCTGTTTAGTATTTTGGACTTGAAATTATATTTTATTAAGCTGGAACAAGGAATGTTTCAGCCCATTTGAAATATTAGTTGCATGTGCTTTCTTCCAAACCCCAAGTTTTGCATTCTTTTCAGAGTACCCTTTATATGGCATGTAATGATTTGAGAGCTGTTGAAATCTTTACATTATCCCAGTAATGTGTCAATTAATGAAGGCATTTTATCCAGATTACGAAGATTTGTCTGAAGTGGCCACTGCTTTGTTAAAGCTGTTTTGTGGACATCTTCATAATTAATGGAAAAATCATTAGGAATTCAGTCTTTATTAACCCCTGTAGCTGCAGGGGCCCATTTCATCTTAATTGCATTCATTTGGCACTGGCAGTATTATACAGCATAATCACTAATAAATGATCTTTTAATTTGTACCAATCAACAGAGCTTGCTTTCATGCCAATATTCCTGTTTCTTTGATGTTGACCTGTCTTGATTTTTGACCATTTGGGTTTAAGATGATTTACTGGAAAATCAATATCAATACCTGATCTGCCACATTCATACATCTGTGGTGAAGTTCAGTTTGAGTGATTTTGACTGAAATAAGCGGTGCTTAATTATCCATTCAGATTTTATAAAATAAACTGGCTGTGAAATCTAATCCTATATTTGTATTCAAAAGCGAATAATTAGAAAATGTAAGAAATCTGCAGAGTTGGGACAGCTTTACGGGTAACACTTCAGATTCTACTAATTAACCAACTTCATAATCTCTTAAAGGCCTTTGCCAATAGTGTAATGTGCTATTATCCATTAGCAAGGCCAATGGAGGCTGTGGCTACACTTGTTAATAGGAAAATCTGTGACAGTGTCTCTCATTATCCCCCTGTCAGCACTGTCTCTGTAGTGTAAAATGGCTAACATTGTTCTGTTGGTCAGCTAACCAGAAACCAAGCTACTGTAAAGAAATACTCTAGAGCTAATTGAAAATGACTGAAACATACATAAGAACATAAGAACGGCCGTACTGGGTCAGACCAAAGGTCCATCTAGCCCAGTATCCTGTCTGCCGACAGTGGCCAGCACCAGGTGCCCCACAGAGGGTGGACCGAAGACAATGATCAAGCGATTTGTCTCCTGCCATCCCTCTCCAGCCTCTGACAAACAGAGGCCAAGGACACCATTTTATCCCCTGGCTAATAGCCTTTTATGGACCTAACCTCCATGAAATTATCTAGCTTCTCTTTAAACTCTATTATAGTCCTAGCCTTCACAGCCTCCTCTGGCAAGGAGTTCCACAGGCTGACTACACGCTGTGTGAAGAAGAACTTTCTTTTATTAGTTTTAAACCTGCTACCCATTAATTTCATTTGGTGTCCTCTAGCTCTTCTATTTAGGGAACTAATAAATAACTTCTCTTTATTGGCCCTCTCCACACCACTCATGATTTTATATACCTCTATCATATCCCCCCTCAGTCTCCTCTTTTCTAAACTGAAAAGTCCCAGTCGCTTTAACCTCTCCTCATATGGGACCCGTTCCAAACCCCTAATCATTTTAGTTGCCCTTTTCTGAACCCTTTCCAAGGCCAAAATATCTTTTTTAAGGTGAGGAGACCACATCTGTACACAGTATTGAAGATGTGGGCGTACCATAGCTTTATACAGGGGCAGTAAGATATTCTGGGTCTTATTTTCTATCCCTTTCTTAATAATTCCTAGCATCCTATTTGCCTTTTTGACAGCCGCTGCACACTGTGTGGAAGTTTTCAGAGAACTGTCCACGATAACTCCAAGATCTCTTTCCTGATTTGTCGTAGCCAAATTAGCCCCCATCATACTGTATGTATAGTTGGGGTTATTTTTCCCGATGTGCATTACTTTACACTTATCCACATTAAATTTCATTTGCCATTTTGTTGCCCAATCACTCAGTTTGGTGAGATCTTCTTGGAGTCCCTCACAGTCTGCTTCTGTCTTGACTATCCTAAACAGTTTGGTATCATCTGCAAACTTTACCACCTCACTGCTTACCCCTTTCTCCAGATCATTTATGAATAAGGAGGTGATATGTCAAACATGGAGGTGATATGTCAAACTAATGTGGTAGTGATGGAACAGAGGGGTTTGTATGTATAGTTGGCGTTATTTTTCCCAGTGTGCAGTACTTTACATTTATCCACATTAAGTTTCATTTGACATTTTTTTGTCCAGTTACTTAGTTTGGGGAGATCTTTTTGAAGTTCTTCACAGTCTGCTTTGGTCTTAACTACCTTGAGCAGTTTAGTATCATCTGCAAACTTTACCACCTCACTGCTGACCCCTTTCTCCAGATCATTTATGAATAAGTTGAACAGGATTGGTCCTAGGACTGACCCTTGGGGGACACCACTAGTTACCCCTCTCCATTCTGAAAATTTATCATTTATTCCTACCCTTTGTTTCCTGTCTTTTAACCAGTTCTCAATCCAAGAAAGGACCTTCCCTCTTATTCCATGGCCATGTAATTTACACAAGAGCCTTTGGTGAGGGACCTTGTCAAAGGCTTTCTGAAAATCTAAGTATACTATATCAACTGGATCCCCCTTGTCCGCATGTTTGTTAACCCCTTCAAAGAACTCTAATAGATTAGTAAGACAGGATTTCCCTTTACAGAAACCATGTTGACTTCCTGCTTCTAATGTACTTAAAAAACATTTTGTTATTTCTTTTTGAGTTTTTGGCTAGCTGTTCCTCAAAATCTTTTTTTGCTTTTCTTATTACATTTTTACACTTGATTTGACAGTGTTTATGTTCCTTTCTATTTATCTCACTAGGATTGGACTTCCACTTCTTAAAAGATGCCTTTTTGTCCCTCACTGCTTCTTTTACATGGTGGTTAAGCCACGGTGACACTTTTTTAGGTCTCTTGCTATGTTTTTTTAATTTGGGGTATACATTTAAGTTGGGCCTCTATTATGGTGTCTTTAAAAAGTTTCCATGCAGCTTGCAGGGATTTGGCTCTAGTCACTGCGCCTTTTAATTTCTGTTTAACTAGCCTCCTCATTTTTGTGTAATTCCCCTTTTTGAAATTAAATGCCAGGGTGCTGGACTGCTGAGGTGTTCTACCCACCACAGGAATGTTGAATGTTATTATATTATGGTCACTATACCTTTATCAACCAGCTACCTCTTCTTATTTGTGGAAAATATAAAATCTTGTGAGGAAAGGATTGAACCAGGATTACTGATTTAGCTAAGAAACAAAACAAAAACAAAACAAACAAGCTAATATTTCAGCCTCTTAGTTATGTATAAAAATATGGCATATCCTGCCCAATATTTTACTCTGAGTACTGAATGAATTTCTGAGACTTTACAAGTCAATTTTCTAATTTGTTTTCATTCAAATTAATTTAGACCTACACACAAATGTCTTACTACTTTAACTATACTGTTATAATTAAAGCAATACAACTTCACTACTGTGGATATAGTTATACCATTATAAAAGTGTTCATGCTAGTATATATTTTGGGGGATAAGCTATTCCAATCCAGTGGCATCCACCACAAGGGTTGTGCTGTTGTCATAACTATTTTGGGACAGAAATCACATCCCTTACTAAAATCTGTGTGTAGACCAGGCATTAAAAATGCAGCTGTTATTAGCATCCCATTTTTTGGTCCCAAATACTCTTTTTATAATAAAAAAAGAATAATGTTTTGCCATTATTCCTTGTAACTGAAGGATACTCTTTCAGTAGATACTGAAGAAAATCTTCATAGAAGTCAGTGAAGAATTGTCCATTTTCAAAATGGACAACATGTTTAGTTTGCAGTGAGACTAAGGCATTGCTGTTATCAAAAATGACTACTTCTCTCTTTACCTGCCTCCCATAGTGTTTCTTTTTGCCTTGAGACAGCATGGATAGCTGTAAGTTCTCTGACATCAGTATGACTTTACTTTTGTTAGGAACAGTAACCTTAGTCGCCATTTTGAAATACGACATTTAACCAAAGGCAGCCATTGAGCTCAGTCCTATATCTTAAAATGAGAGACATCTTGAAAGAGGCAATTCTTTGCGAGTTGCTCTGAAGGGAATATTTTTAGTCTGTGTTGACAGATAACTTTTCAATTATGACAAATGGCAAGCAAAAAATATTGGTAATTCTAAATATTTCTGTTGCACCTGATCTAACAACATAACAAGCCTTCAGTGAAGAGGAGCAAGATACATGTATGTGTCTGTGTGTGCGCACATGCATGTACATGTGTGTTTGAGAACTTGCAGAGAAATTAGTTGGTGTGTGAGGGAGGGATAAATAAGTGTACTTTCAGGGTATGTAGCAAGTGAAGGAAAGGGAAAGTGTGGTTGTGCATGGCTGGACGTGTGCATGTGTGAGAAGGAATGTGAAGGACAAGAGAGAGGAGGTAACTGGAGTGAACACTCAGGCTGCCTTTAGATAAAAATTACCTGTAAATGTATCTTTACTGAC
Source organism: Pelochelys cantorii (assembly GCA_032595735.1). NCBI lineage: Eukaryota > Metazoa > Chordata > Testudines > Trionychidae > Pelochelys > Pelochelys cantorii. Next base: position 72,617,675 of record CM064328.1, read on the forward strand.
CAATATGTTCTGATTACTTTCTGCTACTACAGAGTACCATAAAACACCAGAGCACACTGGTTTCTTGTTTAGTGTTTTCATATGAAATTTTAATTTAAAAAAATACAAGAAAATTACCAGCCAAGAATTATTTTTAAATTATGATTGAGAGCATGTGTTAATAATTTAAAATAAATTACATTAGAGAGATGTTGTAATTATCCTGAAAAAAGCATTATAAACCCAAGAAATTAGAGTTAAGGTTAAACAGCAAAACCAAACTTCTTAAAATAGGACACCCAAACATCTGTAACTCTGATCTATATTTGCACCAAGAGGGGAGAAAATATGAAAAAGTCTGTCTTTAAAACTCCATTCAATCATCTGAAACTGGAAACACTAAATTGCATTAATCTTAACCATATCATTATTGAATGGTGCTACTCCCAGGTAGATTCAGGTTTATTTGGGTATCTTAACTATGCATTTCTTTGTGTTAACATGTTTTGATTTCTTGTATGTTTAAACTTAACTCTGAATGTTCTGGGTTTATAATGCTTGGGGTTTTTTAATTATTACAGTACCCCTATAAATATAATTTAGCCTGACTACTGATTGTGCTAGTTTTCAGTTGGGATTCATTGTGAGAGATAATTGTTTATAAGAATATTTTACTTTTCACAGAACTTATGTTTGGAATCATCTTCTAATTATATAGTCCACGGCATTATCCCTTACAAAAGTTATGTGAAAGCATACAAAGCCAATATATATCCCCCCTCCATAAAGTATAGTGAAGATCCACCTGCTCTGTGAAGCATTTAGCTATGTGACTACTCTCTGTTTCCTTAGCTCTCTTTAATTGTTTTGTTCTAGAGACCATGGTCATCACAAAGTGACAGTCCTGTTGAAGGGGAAGCATTGGCTTGTACACTTGTACTGCTCATCTATTGCCCAAATGGGTTTTAAGGAGGAGGAGCACCTGAGTCCTATAAAAAAATGGAATGTGCCAAAGGGCAACTGGCTTCAGAACCTGAGAATGATGAAGTATCTGGAAGAGCTCCTGAGAACTCTTATATGGTTCTCCTGCAATACCTTTGACAGATTTTTGTCCTGAAAGCCAGAATGCTGAAGAAGTCTGAGGGCCAGGGGAGAGTATGATCCATAGGAATAGAAAAGACTCCAGCCAGGATGGGTGTGGAGTGTCCTACCAAGGTAGAGAAGAATTGCAGAGACCAAACTCGGAAGCGAAGAGTAGCCTCAGCATAGAGCATTATATTGCATTGTATTTTACGCCAATATATTAGGCTGTGAGAGAAGGTTCAGTACTGGCGACAAATAAATCCTGTGTAGGAAGGAAATGGAAGAAGGGCCTCAATAGAGCTACAGCTGGTCTCAGAGGCACAGCAGTGCATGGAGGCCCATTTACAATGCCTTTAAGCATTAGCCTGATTTGTCACACTGTGCTTGCTGTATAGTGCTAAGGATATTTATGGAGTTTATAAAGTCTTGAACCTGCACATTTCTGTGTGCATCCTATGAAAAGCCGGATACTTTAGTCTTAGCTCCAGTTTATATGAGGGCCCAAAAGGCTTAGGTGCAAAGAAGAATTTACTCTGCCTGCTTACTTACTTTCCCAACCTGGAGTTGGGAGTGGTCAGCACTTTCCAGAAGACAAACACCATCTCACAAGAGTAAGCCCTAAATGATTGTTGATTTACATAATAATGACAGCTGAAATCTATATCCATTTTAGGCTATATATACACTCCAGAGTTTTTTTGGAAAAAAGTCATTTACGTCCACACTGCAATCGCATTCTTTCAAAAAAATATCAAAAGAGCAGGGAGTTTTTTCTGACATTGGTAAACCTCTTTCTACGAGGAAGAAGCCTTTTCCTAAAGAGCCTTTTTGGAAAAAGGCATGTGTGGCTGGGGAAGAGGGAGTTCTTCTGAAAGAAGAGGAAAGAGGAAAAAGCACAGGTGCCCTGGTGGCCACTCCAACCATAGTAATCACAGCTTAAATGCAAGATAGCATCCATTCAGTGTGGATGCTATCTTTCGAAAAAGCTGATCACTTTTTCAATGCACTTTGGCAGTGTGGACACTCTCTTTCGGAAGAAGTTTTTTTTGGAAGATCTCTTCCGGAAAAGCTTCTTCCGAAAGAAGCCTGAAGTCTAGATGTAGCCTTAGGTACCAGTTAATTTTCACATTTTTAGAAGCTAATGAAAAAAACTAAAGACTTTTTGTCCGTCAGAACATGCCCCCTTTTGCATTACTCCAGTTTCCCCAGGTGACCATCTACTGTAGCTCTCTTCAAAATAACCCCAATGTTCTTGCCTCAACATCCTTACTCACCAGGATTTTTTTTAAACACATTTATTATTCTCATCATGGATGAGTACTTAAGTCTGTTCTGAATTTGTTCTTTAATTTTCACTTATGTTCCTTTTGCCCTATGTTCTTGTGCTGGTCTGAAAGTAACAGTTCATGTTGACATTATCTGTTCCATTTAATATTTTAAATACTTTAATTAAATCTCCTGTTAAGTGATTTTTCTTTCTAGACTTCACAGATTTAGGTGTTCCAGCTTGTCCTTAGTGCTTGTACTTTCAACCTTGCCACCTTTTCAGCTATAGCAATTTCATATCTGTTATATTTTAGAGTAATATTCTGTTGTTTGACTATTGCCTGTAATGTCTGTATAAATCCATGGTACGCCCACATCTTGAATATTGCATACAGATATGGTCATCTCAAAAAAGATATCTTAACATTGGAAAAAGTTCAGAAAAGGGTAACAAAAATTATTAGGGGTTTGGATTGGCTGCCATATAAAGAGAGATTAAAAAGACTAGGACTTTTCATCTTAGGAATGAGGAGTCTAAGGGGAGATATGATAGAGGTCTATAAAATCATGACTGGTGTGGAGAAAGTGAATAAGGAAAAGTTATTTACTTGTTCCCATACTGTATGAATTGGGAGGTCACCAAACAATATTAATAGGTAGCAGGTTTAAAACAAACAAAAGGAAGTATTAATTCATGCAATGCAAAACCTGTGGAACTTCTTGCCAGAGAATGTTGTGAAGACCAGGTCTATAACAGAATTCAAAATAGAACTAGATAAATTCATGGAGGATAGGTTCATCAATGCTTATTAGTCAGGATGAGTAGGATTGGTGTCCCTACCCTCTGTTTATCAGAGGCTGGGAATGGGTGACAGGGGTGGAATCACTTGATGATCATCTGTTCTGTTTACTCCTTCTGGGGCACCTGGTATTGGCCACTGTTAGAAGACAGAATACTAGGCTAGATGGACCTTTGGTCTGACCCAGTATGGTCATTCTTATGCTTTTATGTTCTTAGTCATATTATACTGCCGCCAGGAAAATTGTCTAGGATACCATTGTTGTAGGAATCACTTTTTAGAACAGAGGTGGGTAATAAAAAACCTGCAGCCCACAGGGTTAGTCCCTGGCGGGCTGCCGCCATTATGTCTACCTGCACCTCTGCAGGTATAGGAGGATCACAGTTCGGCTGGCCGCACTGTTCACGACCAATCTGAGCGATGGGAAGCATCGCGGACTGGGACACCATTTCCCACTGCTCGCATAGGCTGTGAATGGCGATTTGCAACCAGTCAGAGCTGCGATCCCACGATACCTGCAGAGGCACAGGTAAATATGGAGGTAGGGTCCTGCCAGGGACTAACCCTGCAGACTGGATCTGGCCCAGAGGCTGGAATTTGCCCACCCCTGTTTTAGAAGATCCTTGTCAAATCATCCTGCATTAGTTCAATATTATCTGTCATTTACATGTGGTTTATATTTATGAGTACAGTGGTTACTAATCCCTAGATAGTGATGCTGGTTCTTTAAAGCCATGTTGTCACCCCTTCTGAGCACGATGAAAGTACTTTGGAGTTTAACCTGATGATTATTCATTACTGTTATTTACTTCCCTAGATATGGCGGTATCTTGCCTGATGTATTTTGTTACTGTCATGAGCACCAGTAGATTTAAATATGTGGTTCTTAGGCTTATGCTAATACTTCAGAAACTCCACATGACACAGCCAGTTCAAAGCAAAGTCCCACACTGTAACTTATAGAAAGAGAACTAAAATTACTGAAACATTTTTATTTTTGTAAATCCCTCCCTAGGTTACATAGGAGCAGGTAACACTCACCTATGTGCTAAGGTGCCTGATGTTCTTGATATTAAAGATCTTGAGTATCTCAGTAGTGGTGTTGGATAGCTGTGGATCCTCTATCCACCCCTCTGCTGCAAACCCTTACTTCTAAAGGAATTCAGAATTAGTAGTGCTTCCACTTGGCTGGCTCCCTGTACATACTTCAATGGTGTACAGCTGCGTAAAAATTAATTAACAAATAAAGTATACAGTAATCAATGAAACTTAACTGACATTTACATTGCCACCATTTACCCCATCCCAGAGCGTACACTCCTCTGGATTTCAGAGTCCTGGAGATTTGCTTGCTTGTGTGTGTGCACTTGAAGACCTGCAGCTGCAAGAGCTGTGTAATAATCCAGTCAAAGCAGCAAGCTGAACAACCCCTCTGACACTGGAGCCACCAAGCTCTACCAGTTCTAAGTCCTAGTTCATTGAGAAGATCACTCTGCCTGTCCTCAGACTCAGATTCGCTCTGTGCTGTGCTTCTTCCCTTGCAACTTCCTCAAACAATAGTCTCAGTTATTCACAGTCCTTCCCTGCAGGCTCCTCTCAGTCAACTTCAGGCACAGCAAACATCTTGTGCCTTCTTAGAAAACCAACAACAACCTCCGAAGCTCCCTGCCTGATCAAAGCCCCAGCAGGCTCTCAGCAGCTCATGGTTTGGAAATAGCTCCACACCAGCAATCTGGCTCCTCTCTCCAAAACGGAGCCTGCCATCTCTCTGTCTCTCTCTCTCTCTCTCTGCGCTGCCTGGAAGAGAAACAATTTCTCCCATTTTCCCCCAAGGCATCATGGGAGCTGTGGTGTCCAGGGCTAGATTGCAGACAGATCTTTCCAGTAAAATAGTGCAATGAAACAAGGTAGCTTGTTACTGGGCACTGTCTTATCTCCAGTTTAACATCCTAACAGCAGACGCCTCCATAAACAGAAGTGGGTGAATAGTTGGAGTTTTTGTTGTTGTTCAAACAGCAAACTGAAAAATAAGAAAATAATGCAGGTTTGCTTCGGAAAATGTCCAGAATTTGTCAGCCAGTTGGAAAAGTCTGTTCAAAACACTTAATTACAGTTAGTTATAAGAGACTGTATCTGTTCCCTCAGCTTTATAACCTTTACCCCAGTGGTTAAGGCACTTGCTTGCGATGTGGGAGAGCCAGGATTCAATCGTTACTCTGGAGCAGGCATTTGAACTCAAGTGTCCCCCTGCCAAGTGAGTGTCTAGCCATTAGGTCTATAACTTATTTTGTTCTCAATTCCTCCTAGCTGTTCCACTTTGTAGAAATATACACATATTCATTGGGCCAAAGAGAAAATTGTAGCCTGATGATTAAGACTCTCATCTGGATGCTCAGAGTTGTGGATTCAAATCCCACCTCCAAATCAGGTAGATAATCCGCTAGGTGAGTCTACACAGCAGTGTTATTTTGGAATAACGTCCATTATTCTGAAATAACAATGCGAGCATCTACATGACAATTCTGTTATTTTGAAATAAATTCGAAGTAACAGATGGCTTATTCTGACTTCTGTAATCCTCATTTCGTGAGGAATAATGCCAGTTCCGAAATAGCTATTAGTAGTGTGGACACTCCAGTGCTGCTATTTTGAAATAGCTCCTCCCCAGGACCATTTGAAGTAATTACTCTCCAGTGCCTCCTGAAATTGAGGTAGCACGTCCACATCAGGGAAGCCTGCCTTGGACTATTTTTGAGGCTTCCCTGTAGTGTAGATGTGCTATTTCGAAATAAGCTATTTCGGAGTATTTCTTCCAGAATAGCTTATTTTGAAATAAGCGTGCTGTGTAGACGTACCCTTAGAACCACCTCTCTTGCTTCAGGCTGGTGATTAGATGGTATACCTGGGTGGGAGGAGCTTTTGGAGGTTCAATGCTGAGTCTCCCATATTCCAAGTAACTTTTCTGATCAAGAGGCTAAAGGTTAGAAGGGCCACATTTACATAAGTCTTTGGAGTCTGAACATGAAAATCTTTTTTCCCAGACAAAATTAATTGGTTCATATTCATGAATATTTTCAGGTCAGCTAAAACTTTATTTTTTTTAGCAAATAAACAATTCAATTCAGAATTGCACCCAGCTCTACTCTGTAGCCTCCGGAGTCAGTGGAAGCCAGAGGCTGCATGTAAGCAAGCTGGGGGCCTCAGCCTGGAGCTGCCTGAAGAGGGAATGCCAGATAGCAAGTCACCTGAGAGGCTGAGGCTGAAGGGTTTGAGATCTGGACAAACATACACCTTGTTGCTGGTAGGAGGCAAGCAATAACTGTATCAGCATGAGCATAGTAATGAAGTAAGACTGGAGCTTCCATCAGCAGTTAAGACTGTGGAAATGTTACATTTGGATTCTGTTCCTTGTCGACTGTTGAATTGAACTGCCTCTAGAGACTGGCTTGAGAACTGGTGGGGTTTGTTCTGTTCGTTGTATTATACTTGTTAAAGCAAATGTGTTATATCAAGTGTTTTTGTAATAACTGTCAAACCTTTAATCAAGCTAGGGCATTTGTATCACTTATTTTTAGCAGGCCCAGTAAAGAAATCCTCTTATTACATGTCCAAATGTTCTAAGGTACTACTGCCATTCTACAAAGCAGCAGTGAGACTCCCTTTGGAATACTGTGTACTATTCAGATCACCCATGTTGAGGAATCATGAACTTAGACTGGAACAGGTGCCAAGAAAGGCTACTATGATGATTAGGAGAATAGAGAGCCTATTTTACAAGAGAAGACTGAAAGAGCTTGGCTCATTTAGCTTAGCCAAATGAAGACTGAGAGGGAGATATGATTGCTCCCTGTAAATTCATCTGCGAGATGAACACCCGGGAGGGAGAAGAACTGTTTAAGCTAAATGAAAATTTTGGCACAAGAACAAATGGGCATAAACTGGACATGAATAAATTTAGGCTGGCTATTAGAAGACTGTTTCTAACTATTAGAGGAGTTCTAGAACTGCCTCCCAATAGTAGTGGGGATAAAAATCTGAACTGATTTTAAGATGGAGCAGAATAATTATTAACTGGATTCTGTGACCTGATACTTGATTTTCCAGGACATCCCTTCCAGACCAATGTCCTGTGTTCCTAAAAAACCATAACAAGCAAACAGAATTGAAGAAAATATTGTATTGTCACTTTATTATGTATAGCATATTAGCATCATTTTTCATATTATTGTAACAGTTCTGGTTTTAATAATGAGGAATATTGCTATAGATTCCCCTTATGACATTCTAAAAACAGGGGAAGAGTATTTGTTTAAATATTAGGACAGGGTAATTGTTTTGAAGTCTCTTAAAACTGGAATTTAAAGAGATACCATTAGAGCAAAAGGTTTCCCATCTTCCAGCAAACTTTCTGAGAGTGCACTTGGGCACCCTTTTTGGCTTAGTGCTGTCATCGCATTTGATTTGCTATCTGGATGTAATGTTATGTGCCATATTGTCACAATTTAGGAAGGAGCAGTAAATTGAAGTCAAGTCCTCATTGGAATGAAACTTCCATTTTAAGGAGAAATTCAGATTTATTCAGTTTGACCTTGGAACTTGAATTAAATCTTTAGAAACTCAACTTTCTCTAGGGAAGTATGAGGTTTGTATGAGCATGGATATATTAAAAGCTCGCACAGCTCTGGTACAGTACGTATTCTGGGGTTGTTAATTTCTAATTTAAAGGACAATGAGAAAATCAAAGGGTTTCACCTGAACTAATTTTCACTGACTTAATTTGTTATACTCAAAACTGATTTATAAGCATTTAACGTTCCATAAAAACAGTATTAAAGTTCAGTTACGATTGTTCCTGAACCACATTTTATGTTGTATTTTTAACTTCATTTTGAATTGAATTTTTGTAGTTTGGGGTGGTATAAAAAGCACATCAAGTGAGGATTGACTCCAATTTTGTTTAGTAATAAGCAGCATTTTTATGTATGGGTCGGTGTACACATTCTCAACAAATCATTCAGAAAGAAAAATCGATCGGATGTGGTTATCGAGGAGGAGGAGGATGGCATTTACTTGCTTGAAATTTGATGCATATAATACATAAGGGGACATCATTGATTCAGCCATAAAACAAATCTATTTAAATTGTCAAGTTCAGGCAGTTAGATACAATACGTTTTCAAGAACTCCAAATCCCCACATAATATTGAAAGAGAGCAATATTCCAAATAAGGGATAGAAAATCCAGTATTCTGCCCCATCTACCACAGAAAATTACTATTCCAAATCCCCTCTTTTGGAGCTCACACAGTGGATGTGAAAATGGAATTTGCCAGACTCCATTGGGAGGCAACACCTAAGACTTCCCTTTCCCTGTACATTGATGAGTTTGATAAAAATGATCTTGTCTTCATTAACTCTATGTGCAGAGTCTTAATACAAAGTTGGAATGCCCGTTTATAGAACTAAAGGAATCATTTTGACGTGCTGTTAAGATGTTGATGACCCATTTTAGTTTAACTTCAGTAGATGCCAAGAAATACTGCTAAATTAACCCAAGCATCACTAATGCAGAAATGATAGGTCTTCTGCGACCTATGTGTCAGAGTGAATTGCGAGGAAAATAAAAAACCTTTGGTACCTACAATTCCTTGCTTTGTAGTAGAATTTTTATTTTGTAGATCTGATTTTTTAGGGGGGAACAAAAGGAGGCAGCCCTCTCCCTCAAGTACAAGGAACACTAGCCAAAGAAGTCTCTCTACTGGCATTTTCAACCTGGGGATGGTGAATGCATGAGGGGTAATGCTCAGTAAATCCAGTTAATTTGTGTCCTTGAATGTATGAGTAAGATGTGCATTTCTGCTTAATGGAGATGAGCTTGTTATGTGCCCAAGTGGAGTGAAAGAATGTCCTTGATGGAGCAGTGCTGACATTTTAGTAGCATAATGTGCCCTTGTATTTTTAGCAGTTGGACGGGAAAGTAACATAACATGATCTATTGGAGCATGTGGGATGCGGGGAGGTTGCTTTCTGTTATCTCTCTTTTGCTTCTTTAGAGACACCATCATAGTGTTCATCCCATCAAAATAGCAAAAAAAAAAAGTGATGGATTTAACATCCCTGGGGACTAATGTCCCTTGCTTAATGACAGAACAGTTACAGCACAAGCAACAGCTGCACATATGTCATTTGAACCTTGTTCTAGAATGAAAATCTCCAGTATGGGGGAGTGAGGGTCAGCCATTATGACTCCTCTGCTGAAATGACCAACAGGAGACTCTCTTAATCAGGGGTGGGAAAATTCCAGCCCGTGGGCTGGAATCGGTCCACAAGGTTAGTCCCTGGTGGGCCACCACCTCCACATTTATCTGTGCCTCTGCAGGTACCGGAGGATCACAGCTGTGGTTGGCCTCAAATCACCATTCATGACCAATGCAAGCGGTGGGAAGCGGTGTCCCTGTCCATGATGCTTCCTGCTGCTCAGATTGGACAAGAACAGAGATTTGCAGCCAGCCAGAGCTGTGATCCTCCGATACCTTCGGCGGTGTGGGTTAACATAGTGGCAGTGGCCCGCCAGGGACTAACCCTGTGGACTATCATTTTTCTATTGTCCATCCCTGCTCTTAATGCTAATTATGGGGGATATTTTCTAATGGGGGATATTTTCCATTGGGAGAACTGAGACCCTGAGCTAATGTGGATGAGGTAATACCTTTACTGGTGAGAGAGATAAGCTTTCAAGCTTCAAGAGATCTTCCTCAGCTCTACTCAGGCCAAGTCAATGCTACACACTTACTTGGGTAAAGGTACATCCACACCCATGAGTGACATAGTTATAATGGCTTAGCCCCTCCCCCCAAAAGTGTTAAGTTGTCTCTCTCCCATCAGCTTAAAGTGTCTTCACACAAAGTACTAAACTGATGCAATATAATTGTGCAGACTGGCCCCCAGTGTCACAGCTAAATACATGATGAACAGATTGTTTAGCACAAGTAGTTAACACATATTTCAAGGGACCATTCAAGGTGAAGTGACCTGTTAACACCCCTGCTGTCAGAAGACCAAAAGGAGGGGTCAGTGAGTTTTATATAACTTGTTGGATTTATGGCTTATTACAGTGTCTTTATTCAGAACATGACTTTTTGTCTAGCAAAGTCATGAATTAAAGATTCCAGGCTCATATTTTGTCATGACTCCAACAGCACTACGTACCCTAAGATAAGGCATTTGGATAGGAGTCACTACCCAAAAGTGCTACTCAGAACCAGCAACTTAGAAGTGAAAGGCTCTGATGAATCTTCTTGCCCTCAAAAATACCTTTTCCAAATGAAATACTGAGCAAACGTGATTTTTACGACTCTGCATTTTCATGACTGTATATGGATATATGGGATGTCACAGGGGAAGTGAGTTTCTGCAATAATTAATTGTGATTGTTATCATGCATGGTGATAACCATAGGAAGAAATAGATGGAGGGTCCAGGATGGCAGCAACTGATACACCTCTCTTCTAAGACAACCTTTTTATTTCATTATTTTTCCATATGTAGTTAACATTTTGTTTTTCTGCTGATTCATTCATTTCCCCATAGACCTTCATGCATGCACCTGAGAAGTGTTGACTTTCTCTCCCTCTATTGTTTGTAAGATATAATCAAGGTATAAGTATAATCTTTTAGAAGGTAAAAATAGTTTGTGGTCTTTAAGACACAGAAGAAAGTGGGAATCACAGAAATGAGCAGGGATTTTTTTTTTTCCTTATAAGTAGGAGCCTTTGTTCACTGAAACAATTGTTAAAATGAGAATTAATTAAATAATACATTTTACTGTTGGAAAAATGTAATGTAACCTGGAATCCTTTATTCAAACTGATAATTTTTGTTCATGTTGTCACATTACAAAAAAATCTTAACGTGTCTTGAGTGTAACTGAAAATACAAAACACTATGGGAAAGATAACTAATAAAAAAGGACTGCATTTTCCTTCCCCTCAAAGCCATCGCAGAAAGAAATTACACACACACACACACACACACACACACACACACACACAAAGAAAAATGCATAATTTGATGTGGTAGGAAAAGGAAAGAAAATAGCAAAGAGATTCTGATAGGTCATTTTTTCATACATGTGCATTTAGTCTACAGTAATCTACCAGGACTGTCAAATTTGATTGAAAGATAATGCAAGTTTTTTTTCCTTGCCACAATTTATAGCATGTATCCATTAGGAATAATTATGGTTGCATGATTTTGCTAGCTGTTATCTCTACAAGTGTTACTAATGGTTTTATCAATTACTCCCTGTCCAATAAATGCATGGTTGTAACCTAATTTAAAGACACTCTATCACCGGGCTGATTTGTGTAGTAGTAAATGACAGCATTTGAGACACCAGCCAAACGACTCACTTCAGTGACTTAGTTAGTCTCTAATAATTAACAATTAGTAGGTACGGTGGAAAAGCTCATGAGACTGGAACTCCCATGTTCCCCTCAGTTATCTACATACCAAAAGTTACAGAGACTTTGCTCTAGTATGTAGAAAATCTATGTCCTCTATGGATTTGGGGAGAATTAGGTAATAAAGGTTAACATCAGTGGAATAAAACAGAAATGAACTCTAGTATACAGAGGTGTAATGCCGCACGTACTAAGGATCAAAACTGGAAAAGGTTTGCTCTTTATGGTTTTGCTGTTAGTGCTAGTGCCACAGTTCACAGGCAAAACCGATATGCTAAAAGAGGAATAGTGCTGAGCAAATTGGGTTGTTTTCTTGAACTTTAGAACTAAAATGCTGGATGTGCAAAAGGAAGCACTTCATTACAGATCATTACTGAGGTTTTATGTACATCTCAGAAAGGTATTGCTTGCTCAGAACAAACTGGAAAGATGTCTGAAATCTATTTTAAATTAATATAAAAGATTATATTCCTCTAAGGATAAAATCTCTGAGGATTTTAAAGATTTTTTTTCCAATTAAAAATCTCTCTTCCAAAATAAGACTTTGAACTTTAGATTTAAAGATTCAGTATTCTGCATGTAGCTATATCTTTATAGGCACAGAGACATTTAAAATAATAGTGAGTGAAAAGGAGTTAAGATTTTTGCAGTGTGCAGTCCTTCTGCACTCTCTGTTAGTATATTTGAATTTAGCCTGATGGGGCAAAATTGGCTCGAATAATTCATCATTTGGATTATTGTGTCAGACCTTAGTATGTCAACCCTTACAAATTAACCATGATCCTGAAGTAACAATCTTTTTTTTAGTAGCCTTGAGGGTGGTGTGTTTATAAAATGCTACACTTTACCTACTCTTTGGTATGATGACATTTTCAGGCTTACATGCAAAACTGATATCTGCTGTGAAGCTTACATAGTGTTCTTAGGAACATAGGAACCATCATACCACATTAGATCAGTGATCCATCTAACTTAGTCCTCTATCTTTGATAGTAGCCAATTTCACTGCTTCAGAGGAAGGTGCAAGATATCCTGTGAAGAACAATGATAGAAAAAGTCTACCTATATAGGAAGTTACTTCCTGAACCACTTTAATTACTAGTTGGTTTATGCTTGAGGAGCTAAAATATATACATCATTTGTAGTACAATGGTGAATGTTGTGTTTATGTATATTTATTTGTATTAACTCTTCATCTCAAAGATATCTGGTTGCAATGAGTTCCCCCAGTTATTTTTCTTTCCACAATATAAAGGTGTTTTAATCAGATTTAATTTAAATGAAATTTCACCTCATGTCCCCTTGTTTTCTGTATTCTCAGAATGGGTAAATGAGAGTTCCTGATTTACTTTCTCTATACAATTCATCATTTTATATCTTCCTGTCATCTCCCTTCTTATTCCTCCCCTTTCTAAATTAAGCAATCCCAGTCTTTTTACTCTCTGCTCAAGTGGTAACTTTTCATTTTAATCATTTTTTTGACTGTTTCTGAACCGCCTCTATTTTTTCTGTACCCTCTTGAGATAGACTGAATGCAGCACTCCAGGTGAGGACACACCATTCATTTATGTACTGTCATTATAATATTTTGGGGTATTATTTCCTATTCTGCAAGTGCTGCCATAACTTAAATACTAAATAATGTTGAATTTGACAAAATTTGTATCTCTGTCTTTGACTTACGGTGGTAATGAGGTTCTGAAATAGTAATAGAGTAACATTTGCCCACTCAATGTGCTGCTAAAACAACTCCATGTCTGGAATAGTAAATAGAGTCATATTCTTCAAAATGTAGTTTTAACCCCACCCGCCCTTCCTGGTTCATCTGCATATTCTTTTGAAAACCACTCATTGAGTATCTGTAGCCCAAATGATGTCATCAGGCACAGCATGCAGCCACTAGAAGTGGGACAATTATAATTTTTGTAGCTGATTAATCATCATGAAAAAGTAACAGTCAATTGACTCAATCATACATCCATGGTGATTAATCACACTGCACTTGTGTTTTTTTACAAGTATTTTACCTACAGTGCAGATGTTGGTTGATTTTTCTCCTTTAGCCTTTTACTTGGTCACAGATGTTAAGTAATCACCTAGTCCTGATGCTTGACTTACCCTAATCTTCGCTGCTATAGCCCCTTAAAAGCAAATGTGTCTTTATTGGAAGGAAAATGTTAAGATACTATAACATGATTTTTGTTTACTAGTTAATCAATATCTGAAATAGTGTGATTATTAAAAGCATCTGTGATTACAGATCATAATTATGGCTATTTCCCTATTTGTTCCCAGTCAAAAACTGATGGCATGATTACTACTAAAATATTAACAGAGACAGATAGTTTGTTATTTTTATCATGATACCATTTAGATTATATTTAGAAAGTCTAATATAAAGTCATAAAAAGACTCAACGAGCTGTAGTTAATTTGTAGGATAGAGACATGGCTAAAAAAACAAGTAGAAGGTTCCTTAGTTATTCACGTGGACTTGTGGGTTGTAGTCTTTAACCTCCATTAGAATATTGATAGGAATTAATGACCTTTAACAGCAGTTGAAAGTGTCTTAATCAATTGCTAAAATACTGGTAGAGGAGTGTACAGCTTCAGTTAAGCCATGTAGGGACAGATTCACAGCTGGTGCAACTAGTCATAGTTCTATTGACTTCTTTGGAATCTTGACAATTTATGTCAGCTGAAAATCTGTCCTGTAATTATTAGATGCTGCTGTTTCCTACCTTTTATAGAAATGGTTTTTAATATTTTGTAGGAGTGCAGATAGCTTTATACATTATTTTAAAAGTTTGTATTAATGGAGTCTGGTATATTGATCAGTCAGATATGCCCAATATCACAAATGGAAGGACATGGTCTTGCGGGGCAAATAAGAAGCTTACCTCAACTATCTTGTTTCAGTCTTCACAACAAGTCATTGTTCTTTGTTTTATTTAGCAGAGGCATAGTGCCACTCTCTTTTCCCACCTTCAGATCACTGCTAAGATCAATGCACACACTGGAAATTGCTTTCATGAAAAGATTATATAGCTGCATTGAACTCCATACTTGGCTACAGTCTTGATACTGTTAATAAAGAGCCTAAGGTTGGGTATAATTGTTAATACACTAATTCTAGAAATCCACTCAAATGTCACTTATAATCAGGATTTTCAACTATGCTAGGACCCCTGGGGAAACCTTTGAAGCTGTGAATGGTGTACATGATAACAGGGATGAACATGAGACGGTAGAAGGCCACCGATGCTGTTTGGCTTAGTTGTTTAAAACTATCACGTACATAGAAGCTTAAAAATACTGGCAGCTAGAAAGATAGAAAAGCAAAGTGTGAGCCAGAACAGGGAACAGGAGAGAGAACTTATACTAACCCTAGTCCTTACAAAGTGATTGGGGTAGAGGGGAAGAAACTGTATTGGCAGTTATTTATAGTGGAAGTATTAAGGCTGAGAAGTGTTTCATTTGAGAAGATACCCATGACATGAAACTACTTTAAACAATCAAAAAGACTAATTATTTAATTAGGAGAATAAATGAATCTTCTTATATGGGATACGCAAAAAAAAAGAGGGATGATTACAAAATCTTTTTAAAGGAAATAAGTGTAGCAAAGCATCTAAATATGATATTTAAAAAAATGTGAATAATAAGTCAATTATTATATTTTCATTGGGTTTTGCTGTATTATAGCTGAGGACACTTATCTTCTTTCTATTGTGTTTCTGATTTCAATATTCATTACATCTTTAATTTTGTCTTTGTACACTTCCTGCCAGTAGTTTTTGCGCTTTTATTTATGATTACCACTTGGGCTAGTGTGAAGTGAATACATATCTTCCAGTAATGAACTCGGAGTGTTTGGATTTTCCAGTATCATCAGGCCCACTAAGGGTTTTTGTTTTTTTTTAAAGATCTTTACAAATCTTTTACAGCTGCTCGTAGCATGACATTAGTAATAGCTCCACAAGTAAGGGCAATTTAGTAGAAAATGTTTTTTTCACAGTTTCTGAAAAGCAAAAAGTGTCAAGATCTAAGCATGGTGGTGGTAAAGAGACTTTTCTTCACCCATTCTAAATTTTCTCAGCTGTGGTTTGGTAGAATTACTATTATTTCTTTGTATTATCTTAATGCCAGGAAACCCTATTTATGGATCAAGACATCAGGAGTGTGCTTGGCACTATGCAAAAATAAAACAAAAAGAGGGTCCCTGTCCTAAGGAACTTACAGTGTAAAGACAAGATAAGAGACAGACGGAATGGACAGAATAAGTCAATATTGATCAGCATGATA
Organism: Pelochelys cantorii; assembly: GCA_032595735.1. Taxonomy (NCBI): domain Eukaryota; kingdom Metazoa; phylum Chordata; order Testudines; family Trionychidae; genus Pelochelys; species Pelochelys cantorii. Next base: position 72,633,569 of record CM064328.1, read on the forward strand.
AAGAGTGGTCTTAGCCATTGCCCCTGTTTTTCATAGGTATCATGAAAGAAGATAATAAGTAGGATGAGGATAGTCTGTAAAGGAACCTAAAAGTGAAGAAAATTAGCTTATATTTGATGTGATAGCAAAAAAGAAAGCTACTGGAGATAAAACATGAATTATTTTCTCTTCATAGCAGGTTTTTGAGAGTATGCAGTAAATAAGGCCAAGGGCAGGAGTGGGAAATGCTGTTTGCCAGGCTTAGCCCTTGATGGGTCACCAGACACTTTGTTTCCCTCAGTGTCTGCATGCATCGCTTTTTGCAGCTCCCAGTGGCTGCAGTTCTCTGTTCTGAACCAATGGGAGCTATGGGAAACAACACAGGGTGGGCCACTACTTCCCACAACGCTCATTGGCTGGGAAGGGCAAACCTTGACCAACAGAAGCTTCAGACAGTTGTGCCTGAGGACGCTCAGGTAAACAGCATCTGGCAGCCTGCCAAGGGCTAACCTTGGCAAACTGCATCTGACCCTCAGGCCGGAGGTTCCCCACTCTGACTTCGGGCCACACACTGAATAATGAGGAGAAAAGAAAATGTTGAATAAATACTAATTAACTGAGCATCATCCATCATGTGCATCCAATCAGGCTGACATCTTATGGACAAAATAATATATGATCACACAATGAAAGACGTTGCATAGGCAATCTTTAATTTGGTCATTTCTTGATTTTTTGAGTGCTTGAATTTACAATAAAATAAAATTCTTTTACAATTTGTGTGTGTGTGTGTGTGTGTGTGTGTGTGTGTGTTATATGGGTGTTTATATGCCGCTCAGTGAATAAAACCAATGTTAACCAAATTCTGCACTGTAGTCAAATGACAGCTTTTATTCAGAACTTTGCTATATGTAATTTGTCGTCAAATACAAATGTTTCTTTTAGGGATGTTAAATAATAAAAAAATTGCAATTAATTTTGAGATTTTAAAAAGTCATAGTCATAGTTTTAATTGGACTGTAAGTTGAAGCATAAAGGGCATATGAATATTTAGCATGTCTGACACATAAATACCTTGCAATGCTGGCTATAATCGTGTCATCTAAACACCTATTTTCACTTTCGGATAACATTGCAAATAAGAAGCAGATAGCATTATCTCCCATAAATGTAAACAAATGTGTTTGTGATAGAGATTGTCACAACCCGTCCCGCGCCCGGGTTGAACCCCCGGGCGCTTACTACCTCTGTCAACTAATAGTTACTCTGCGCGGTAGTCCCCGCGCTCATTCATTCCCCGTGCGGCTGGGGTTGCTGCGGCAGCCACCATCGCTCACCGTATCGAGGCCACCCACCGGTGGTAGAGGGGGGGGTCCGGGCCCACCCACACTCCCGGACCCCGGCCCAGGGCCCTAACACCAGGAACAGCGTTCCCGGTGGTAACAGGTGGGGGCGTTCCCCCTAAACGCACCTGCTCACAGGCTCCACGACCCCACCCTGGGCCGTCTGCCGCTCTGCCACCGGCACTCGCCCTGGCCGTCCTTAGGGAGGTAAAGGAGGGGGAAAGGGGGGGGAATGCCCGTTCCTTGGCACCCTAGGAGCCGGCCCCTTGTTCACTCCTCTCGTCTCTCTCCCCCTAGACCTCCCGTCCCCCCTTTATATACCTCAGCCAGGCTCGGGCTCCTGCCTGCTTCCAGCGCACTGGTGGCGTCCCACCACCTGACGCCCCCACCCGAGGGCAGCCCGGGTGGCTGTATAACCCCCTCCTCAACCCCCGTCGCCCTGCCGACATCATCACGCGGTGACGGGCAGGGCGGGCGCACGCTCGAGCCGTCATCCGCCGCGTGGCCTCTCCCACTGCAGCCTCCCCCGCCTACACACTGATCCGCTTCTGCCCCGACATCGGGCGGCGGCGTTTGGCCCCTTGCCGCTTGCGCCGGGCTTCCCTTACCCCGATTCGCGGCCTCCTCCCCCTGATAGGGGTAGTGGCGGGGTTGCCTCACCTCGCCACAGAGATTGGCTGAACAAGAAGTAGGACTGAGCAGACATGTAGGCACTAAAGTTTTACATTGTTTTGGTTTTGAGTGCAGTTATGTGAAACATATAATTCTACATTTATAAGTTGCACTTTCATGATAGAGATTGTACAATAGGACATGTAATGAGGTGAATTGAAAAATACTGTTTTGTTATCTTTTTACATTGCAAATGTGTAATAAAATAATATAAAGTGAAGAGTGTATACTTTTTATTCTGTGTTGTAATTGAGATAAATACATTTGAAAATGTAGAAAAACATCCAAATATGTTTATAATAAATTTAAATCGATAGTCTCTTATTGTTTAACAGTGCTATTAAAGTTGCATTTACTTATGACTATATTGGTGTTTTGCTAGAAGTGCTTGAGCTAACTGTGATTAATTGACATCCCTCATTTCTTTTTATAATAATTTTAATCATATTGTATTTAGTATTATGCAATGTTCTAACTGCCTCTGTTGGGATTGTTTTTACATTTATAGGATTTATATATATGCTAAACTTATTCTAATACTAGCTAAAAAACCATTAGGAGTAGTTCCATTTGTATGAGTTCTATTCCCAGATAACATTACTGGTCGAGACATTCTTTTAAGGCTGACCAACGATGAGGAAATTTTACAGCAACTTTTAGTTCTGACCCTTCCCTCAGGCTGTGGCCCTTAATAACAATTCCTCTTCTGGAGACTTGATGCTCTTTTCTGAATATATGGGAATATCTGCCCCTCTGTCTACTGCTGCTGTAGTAGGACTGGACAAAAAAGGTTACATAATTTTTAAGAAAATGTTTTACTGATTTTTTCCCCTGGAAAAGTAGATGAACTTTCTCAAAAATCAGAAAACTTCTGTCTTGTACCTCTTCATTGTATAGAATGCTCTGTGGCTTCAGCTGAAAAAAGAAGAGCTGTGGTTATGGGGATCTTTCTCACAATACTTTATACCAAATAAGAAATGGTAAGGTAAATGTGAGGTTTAATTACATTGTAAAATAAATTGTCCCAGCCTGTGCAGTCAAAAGGAAATCTAAACTTATGACATTCTTATTTACAAGTCAGGCTTTAGTCACAATGTCTACATTAGGCCTATAATGACACAGGTACAACATAACACAGATGCACAGAGAGCAGGTATAATTAGGACATGGTGATAAACTATAACTTGATGAATAAAACACAATATAATGCTAATTAAAGGAAAATGGAAACTGTTCTTCAACTGCATAAATTGGTGAATTAAAAATGGCAATAACTTTGAGGAGTGGAAGTCTCTGATCTTTCTCATAGCTTGGGCTACCTATATTTTCCTTATTAGACTATAAATAGGAATCTGTTTATGGAAACACCATTCATAGAGTTCAAGGCCAGAAGGGATCCTTGTGATTATCTAGTGTGACCTCCTGTAGAACACAGGCCACTGAACTTTCCCAGAATAATTCCCAGAGCATATCTTTTAGAAAAACATCCAAACTTGATTTTAAAATGGTCAGTGATTGAGAATCCACCATGACCTTTAGTACATTATTCCCATGGTTAACTACTCTAACTTAAAAGTGTACACCTAGTTTCCATTATGGATTTGTCTAGCTTCAATTTCCAGCCACTGTACTATGTTACACCTTTCTCTGACACATGCGAGAGCACATTATTAAATCTTTGTTCCCTACCTTGGATCTTTATAGACTTTAATCAAGGCTCCCTTTAACCTTCTCTTTGTTCACCCAAATAAATCAAGTTCCTTGGGTACATCTAGACTACATGCCTCTGGCGACAGAGGCATATAGATTAGGCTACCTAGCATAGGAAAATGAAGCGGCGATTTAAATAATCGCTGCTTCATTTAAATTTAAATGGCTGCCACGCTGAGCAGATCAACTGTTTGTCGGTTCAGCGCGGTAGTCTGGACGCTCCGCGGTCAACATCAAAGGCATTTGTCGACCTCCCAGGTAAATCTCATCCCAGGAGGCATACCTGGGAGGTCGACAAATGCCTTTGATGTCGACCGTGGAGCTTCCAGACTACCGCGCTGAGCCGACAAACAGCTGATCGGCTCAGCGCAGCAGCCATTTAAATTTAAATGAAGCGGCGATTATTTAAATCACCGCTTCATTTTCCTATGCCGGGTAGCCTAATCTACATGCCTCTGTCGCCAGAGGCATGTAGTCTAGAAGTACCTCTTGAGTTTAACTCCATAAGACTTGCTTTCCAATCACTTAGGGCACGTCTACACAGCAGGTTTATTTAGGAATAACGTCAGTTTTAATAGAAGTGCTTGAGTTAACTGTGATTAATTGACATCCCTCATTTCTTTTTATAATCATTTTATAATTATTCATAATTAATAATATTGCATAACATAATGGGTGTCTACACTACTAGCCTTTATTTTGAAAGAATGTCGAGCTGGAGGACTTTGTACTCCGACTCATAGCAACCCTAATTTCATGAGGAGTAAGGGAAGCTGAAAGAAGAGCATTCTTCCCTCAACTTCCTGCTGGTTTAACAATGCCAAAAGTCAGATTAAGCTATTTCGACTTCAGCTACGCAATTGACATAGCTAAAGTTGTGTAGTTTAATTTGACTTTTGCCCTGCTGTGTAGTTGTACCCTTTATCATTCTAATGGGTCTTCTCTGAACCCACTCCAAATAAATAACATTCTTCTTGAAGTATGTGCAGCATTCCAGCAGCTGTCACACCAGTGTCAACTAAAAGATAAACCAAACTCTATTTCTAACACAAGGTTCCCTTGTTAGTGCATCCTAGGACCACATTTGTGCTTTTGGCCACGGTGTCACACTGATTACACCACACGACCCCAAAACTTTTTTTTTCAGAATCAATGATTCCCAGGCTAGAATCCCCCATCCCTTCATTCATTATTCGTAAATGTATAAGATCATCATAGGCAGCACATTTCATTAGGGTGTGCACGCAGGGAATTTTATTTTTTATTTTTTTTAAAGGCAAACATTTATTGAATACTCAGTCATAAAGGACATTATTTTTATTCATCAAACAAATTAAAGAAACTAAAACTTAACTAAACTTATTTTTTTTAAATTAACAACTAAACTTTACTTAAAAATACAAATTTAAAAACTTTACTTAAAAAATACAAACTTCTGCTTCACCCCCAGAATCCCCTGGCACCTGCACCTTCCCTTACCCCTGCACCCTCCTGGTGCCTCCCCCTTCCCTCACTGCCCCTGCCCCCTTTGCCCTCTTTTTCCCTGATGCCCACCCCCTCACCACCCTCTGCCCCCATTCCCCTCATGCCCCTGTGCCCTCACACATGCCTTGCTCCATCCCCGCCTTCTTTATGCCCACCCCTTCTTTCAAGCCTTCTCCCAGCACCTCCCCCTCCAGCCCCCAATGCCCTTACCCTCTCCTCTCCCAGCATCACCCTGTCCCCCCTCCCACTGACACCTCCCCTCCTGCCCTTTTCCTCATTGTCTCCACTTGGCCCCCTGGCATTTGTCTCTCTCCTCCACCCTGTCCCTTGGTGCCTTCCCCTTTCTTCTCCTGACCTGCCCCCTTCCCCTCAGCACAAGCCCCTTCCTCTTCCACCTATTTTTCCCCCTCCCCCTCCCCTCCCCTCGGCTTCTGCCTTCCAGTTTGCGGGGCTGGAGTCAGGCCCCAGAAGTCCCCACAGCCCTGGCCCCAGCTGCTTCTGGGGCTCCAGATCACGTGCCAGGCCTGGAGCTGGGCCGCGCGGTGCAATGCTGAGCTGCGCGGTTTTAAAGTCCCAGGCCGTGACATCACACCACGCCCGGGTGTCTCCCCTCTCACCTGTTGCACGGCATTTGAGCACGCTGCGCATGCATTCTCTCAGCCCCACAGTGCCGCACAGATGGCTGGTGTGCAGCGCCGGTGACTTTAAAGTGCGGGGCTGCAGCGCCCCGTCACATATCCCCCTCCTCCTCCAGCAGCCACCAGCTGGCACTTTGAGACCTTAGAGTGTGCCTGGGCACACCCGGCACACCCCGTGAGCACGCCTATGAGGATCATCAGGTGAGCGCTCTTAGTTTTTCACACACACAGTGTGGGGATGGCAGGCACTGAGGGGCTGGGGTGCGGTTGTTGCTCAGCCTTCTTGGCCTGCCCATCTCGCTGCTGTCTGTGCATGTGGAGTCACATACAGAGCCAATCTGCACCACGCAGCCCCAGGTGGAAGCCCTGGAGCACCCCTGGGCTCCTGCTCACAGGCTCTACTGAGGCCAGAAACAATTCTGGCCCTGGGCGGAAGCCCTCCCATCACCAGCCACCGCTGGAAAGAGGCTACGACATGGGCGCCCTCATACAAACTGAGGAGTGCTGCACATGGCACAAGGGCATGCCTGCACGCTCAAGGCACCACTCACTCACTCCCCAGGACACCACTGTCAGGCACAGGCGTGTATGCGGCACCAATGGAAGCCCAGGTAACTCCAGGCCCCTCTCCCAGCCATTGCATCCCAGTGTGGCTGGACACTTCCCTTGCCTGCTTGTCCGTGTGACGTGGGGGGGCAAGAAGCATGGTCCCCTGGGGACCTCTGGGCCCCTGTGAGAAAGGGCCCACTGTCCAGGCCACAAATGGCCTTTTTCCCAGGACATCACCTCTGTCCCCAGAACTATTGCTCTCTGTTCACAGATGAGGGCAAGGCCTCAGTGACAACTCTTCAGGAATCTCAGCCATCCCTCCTCCCCAGTTACTTCTATCCCAAATAAAAAAACAACCAGTTCTTTTTTTCAGAACAAAACATATGTGTTTATTGGGTCTGCAGGGAAGGGGAATTGTAGGGGGGAAGGGAGGTGGTGTTGTGGGAAAAGCAAAGAGGGGCAAGGCACAGGCCCCTAGTTGGGAGGGCCTGGGGAGAGTTACTGGGGTCCTTCAGAGAAACTCTCCCTCAGGGCTTCCCAGATGTGCACCACCACCTGATGGGTCTGGCAGATGGCAGCTGTGTGCGGCTGTTCGAAGGCCCATCCCTCCCAGCTGGCTTCTTCACCCCACCGCAGAAAGAAGGCCTCCCACTTCCTCTCCACGATGTTGTGGAGAACACAGCATGCGGATATCGCCTGGGGGATGTGCTCCTCCACATTGAGGTGGGTCAGGAGGCACCTGAACCGTGCCTTCAAGCACCTGAAGGCGCATTCAGCCTGGATGTGGGCCATGCCCAGGCGGCTATTGAACCAGTCCCTGCTCGGGTGCAGGTGGCTGTTGTACAGCTTCATGAGCCACAGCATGAAGGGGTAGGCCATGTTCCCCCACGATGCACAGTGGCATCTGCACATTCCCAACCCCAAAGTCACACTGGGGAAAGAATGTGCCAGCCTCCAGCTTCCAGTAGATGCTGGAGTTGCAGAAGACGCAGGCGTCATGTGCCTTCTCCGACCAGCTGGCGAAAATGTCTGTGAATTATCCATGGTGGTCGACTGAGGCCTGCAGGATCATCAAAAATTATCCCTTTTGGTTTATGTGCTGTATGGCATAGTGACCAGGGGCATGGATGGGGACGTGTGTTCCATCTATAGCCTCCCTACAGTTGGGGAAGCCCAGTGTGGCAAATCCAGCCATGATAGGATCCAGGTCTCCCAGGCAAATGACTCTGTGCAGCAGGACAGTGTTTAGAGCCCTCACCACCTGCAGAAGGAGACAACAAAGACAAAACCAGAAAATGAACGGGAGTGCCTGAGCCCTTGGGAGGTCCCCAAATCCCTTCCCCCCACAAACACCCCAGGAACCACCCTCTATTAACCCCCCCCCCGCACCCCTGCAGGGCTGTGTGAAAGTGGGACTGCAGAACCCCCCATGGATGAGGCTTCCCCCCCACCCACAGGCCACCCATCACACCTCCAACCCCCTTTTTCCTAGGGTCTCCCTTTCCAGCACTTCCCCCCCCCCCAGGGACTGCAGCCTGACAGTGCCTTACCTCCATGAGGAGGACCCCAAAGGTCAACTTTCACATGCCAAACTGGATGCCCACGGACCAGTAATTGTCTGACATTGTGAGCTTCCAGATGGCAATGGTGACCCCGCTTCCCCAGGGGTGTGGGGCGTTGCATCTGGGAGTCCCATCTTCAGAGGGCAGGGGCAAGCCAGGCACACAGCTCCATGAATGTCTCCTTCCTCATGAGTCGTGGAGCCACTGCTGGTCATCCCACCTTTCCATCACCAGCTGGTCCCACCAGTCGGAGTTGGTGTCCAGTCTCCAGAAGCATCTCTCCACTGTAGGGTGCAGTTGCAAGGGCCTTACTCCCGCACACAAGCAGAGGTTCTCAAAGATGGTCTCTGAGTCGAGTTCATGCAGGACCATGAAGGCAGCCTGCAGAAACTGTAGCATGGCAGTCTGGGACCATCACATGTCAGATACCTTGACATTTGAAAAAGTTCAGAAAAGGGCAACAAAAATTATTAGGGGTGTGGAACTGCTGCCATATGAGAGATTTAAAAAACTGGGACTTTTCATCTTAGAAAAAAGAAGACATGATAGACCAGTGTTTCTCAACCAGTGATATGAGTACATTTAGAGGTACTCGAGACAAGTCTGGGGGATACATCAATACAACTGACATTTGGAGAAAACTGGATTTTTGTTTTAAGTTTTACAGAACTTTATTATTCTTGTACTTTTTACACCCAAAAATTTCATTGCCTGCCCGGCTATGATTAAGTTGTTTAAACAAATGTGTTTCAATGGTAGAAAAAAAAATTGTGTGTCTGAAAACTGTAGGTACTGGGGGTACTTATCATTTTTTTTAAAGGGATACTTTATAAAAAAAGGTTGAGAAACACTGTGATAGAGGTTTATAAAATCATGACATGTCGAGAAAGTAAATAAGAAAAAGTTATTTACTTGCTCCTATAACGTAAGAACTAGGGGTCAAGTGAAATTAATAGGTAGCAGGTTTAAAATAGGCAAAGTAAGTATTTCTTCATATAATACATAGTCAGCCTGTGGAACTCCTTGCCAAATGATGTGGTAAAGGCCAAGACTTTAACAGGGTTCAAAAAAGAGCTTGATAAATTCATGGAGGATAGATCTAGCAACGGCTATTAGCCAGGATGGGCAGAAATGCTGCCCCTAGCCTCTATTTGCTAGAAGCTGGGAAAGGGCAGAAGGGGATGATTAACTTCATGGTTATTTGTTCTGTTCCATCCCTCTAGGTTATCTGGCATTGATCACGGTTGGAAAACAGGCTATTGGGCTAGATGACTCTTTGGACTGACCCTATATGGCCATTTTTATGTTCTTAAGTTACCAAGTCAAACCCGTTATGGAAGTGTAAATATATTAAATCAATACTGCTACTTTTATCAGCCAAACTGATCAAATCATGATCACTTGTACCTAAGCTATCATTAATTTTTCCCAGGTATACTAATAATGTACTACTGATTCCCCTAGATGAATTATCTTTTCGATTGGAAAAAATAAAGCAGACAGAATCTGATACTCATTTATGCTAAGTCCACTTTACATGGCTGTAGAAGTATAAAATGGCGTTAGTGTGCACAGATTTAATTTACATCTACTTTATGGCCACTTTACATTGCCAAACTGGTCTAAAGGAACCTTTCTATAAATGAGAATTAGGGCTACATTTTTTCCCTTTTGGAGAATAATCAAACTATCTATTCTATCTCCAAGGACAAAAAGTCATAATGGCTGTTGCTGAGCAGAAGATGTAAACTCAGTTGACAAGGGAAACACAACCAAGCCCATTGTGCTAATCCCAGACAACTCAAAATGCATCACATAAAGCTGCCCAAAATTCCCACAAGCATCCATATAGTAGCAAAATGTCTGTGCTTGACTCCTAATTTTTTGCTCATATGGAAGATACCATGCAAAATACTTCATTTTCTCAAAAGGGGAAAATATGTTGAAGCTTTACTATGGATATTCAGCCAGGTAGATCAAAGCACAGGACATAATTTATTTGGAAGCTTGTTCTTCTTGTCATGTTGAGAGGAACAATTATTTATTGTTATTCAAATAAAGCAGTTGAGGATGCTTTATAATGATCTTGTCCAATAATTTTCCATTTCAAGTTAGTGCACATCCCTTTTCAGAGAAAACTGTTCAGTTCTTTCTAAAGGTTCTTTTGATTCAGGCTGAAGTCTGGGAAAAACTCACATATTTGAGCACTTGAGCATCCTGTCATTGATGGAATCACAAGCATGCTTAAAGTTAAGCAACAATGACTTTGCAGAATTTGGAATTTATTAATCTGATGACACACTATGTCTCACATAGAGGCAGATTAGAATGTCCTTTTTTACTAATACTTCCATTCAACAAGTACTCAGGTTTAGGATTGAATTACAGGAAGTTACACTTCTTGGTCATAATGGACCTTTATGGTCTTTACAGCTATATAGATTCGGTTTTGTAATTTGCATGTATTACATTGTAGATCTCACTGAGTTACATAACTGAACCTATTCATTAAGTTCTTGTCTTAAAAATATGGGTAAATATCCTAGTAGGTTCAAATACTCATTTCATTTACTATTTGGTTCTGAATTCTTAAACAACAACAAAATGCAAAAATTTAGCAAAATTTTCAAAATATGGAATACAAAGTTGTCTGTGACATGAATATTCTTACTTTTATAATATTTTTCCTGTGCTTGCTGGGAAGATCAGGGGAAAAAATATATCTGTCATTCAGTTTGATTTCTTATGTTTAGGGACCTACAGCATTCTGTGTAAAACTAATCAATAAAAAGGATTTATGAGGTCTTGAAATAGAGCAGTCTAAAGGAAGAAATAATTGTCCGTTTTAGTCATTAAAGATTTCCACCACTGAATTTGGTATTAGGGATTTTTTTTTTTTTTACATTAAAGCTAAAACAGGGCATTTATCAAGCACACAGACTGGAGAGACAATTGTGTTTAGAGCTTCTATAACATGTCTTATTTGTTGCTTGCCATTCATTATTAGCTGTCGTGAAGCGAACCAAAGCATCCAGGGGTGCAGTCCTGGCTCCACTGAAGTCAATGTGAATTTTTCCAGCAACTTCAATGGGGCTACAATTTCACCCTGTATGGGGAGCATTACATAAAAAACTAGAAAATTCTACATCAGAATAAATATTGTGACTCAGTATCTGTTCTGAATTCAAGTGTTATGACTTTGCAGGCTATACCCTGGTTTCAAAAATCTTTCTCAGTGGTCATCAAGAATGTAAGTCTCCTATCATTATAATTACTAGAATCCAGTTATGACTCTTCTCCATTCATTATCTATGTAATATTTTTACCTCTACTTTCATTCTCTTATATTTTTGTACATTGTAAATAGTGGCTTTGTGAAGTGACTTTTTAGAAAACTTCTGTGCCCACATTCTACATCTTACATTGCCTTGGGCTATATTAGGGAGTTATTGTGAAATAACCCCCTCTTATTTTGAAATAACAAGTTGAGCGTCCACACTACCAAGCCCGTTATTTTGAAATAATGGGCTGGTTATTTTGAAATCTTTCTGCTTTTCTTGGGGAATAACGCTTATTTTGAAATTGTTATTTCGGGAGTTATTATTTCAGATTCAGTTATTTTGAAATATTTCCTAATGTAGACATGCCCACTGAGACTTTCACTTAAAATACACATTTTTTATTTGCAGAAACCCTTAACAAAATTCCAAGCATTTGTTTTTTGTGTTGTAGAGGACAGATGAACAACTACTATGTCCTTAAAAGCAAATAAAATGATTTACAGAACACAAACTTGCTATTTATATTTAAAATACACTGTGTGTCTCTGTTACTAAAGGAAATAACAGCATTAAGCATATATTTATAACAAAACACTCAACCTACACAATTCACAAAAATCCATGACATTTATTAATCAAGCCTTAGCTCACACTGTGGAGATATGTGAATCTTATTGTAGTCATTCAAAATGAACAAAAGGAAATAGTTTAATCCATAGCTAGAATATAAAATGAACTCAGAAAACTAGCCCATCCATGGAGGGTTGATAACATTTACTTAACAAAACTGATTGGAACAATTTTTCCCCTCTTTGGTCCTGATGAGTTGTTTATTTTTGTCTGGTGTGATATTCAGATATTATGTTACTTTATAACGGCCATTGTTTCCCTTGTAGTTACCAAGTCCTGCTCACAGAAAACTGTAGTGTACTTCACGGCAAATTAGTAATTGAGTCAGTCACCACTGAACCGTTCATGATTTAAAATAAAAATTTCCTAAGATCCTGATTAACAAACAGCTCCCTTCCCCTTCATTCACTTCAGGGAGGACAAAGGCAACATCAGCATAACTGTAACTACCATTATGGGATCCCTGAATGGCAAACACTCAGTGATGAAAGGCTCTAAGGCTGATGTCACTTGGCTGTAAAGCACCTCGAATCCTGGCTTATATGATATTAAAGGTGCAAATCATATCAATGGGTTTCTTTTCAAAGCCATGGGGAAGACTTTATAGTTTGATGTTGACAAGTGATTGTTAACAACTTCAGATCCCTTTAGCATACCAAACAGACAAGAGACTAAGGGTTTTGAGGGGGGGATGTTTTAAAAATATATTCTCCAACAACCATCTATGTGAGATTTCAAAATTCTCCCCGCCTAGCTCCCTTTATAATTCTTCTTGGTCCCAGAACCATTGCCTTTGCAAAAGGGTGATGATCCAGTGGAAAAATGAACAAATGTATTTTATTACTATAGTTCATAATCTACAATTGTTCACGATCCTTTCTTGTGCTTGGGCCTACACATTTGCCTTCATTGTTGAGCTCGATGTAAAAAAATGAGTGTAAGTTAATAGACTGTTGATGGGAAAAGGTGCAAATGAGACAGACTGAATTAGTCCATGCAGAAAAGCCTCTGAATATAACTCAAAGCCTTTGTCTACACTACATAACTTTGAATTACATGGCTTTGTCCCTAAAAACTGGGCAGTGTAAATGCTGTTTGGCTGCACTTTTGCAGACAAAATACTTCCACCTCCTATGAGTGGCATTTGTGTTGGCCACAGGAGAGTGCTCCTGCTGACAATGAGTTGTTTATGCTGCCACTTGTCACAGCAAAACTTTTGAGATTTTTTTTGGGGGGGAAGGGGTGTTAAGCACCTGTGAAATACGAAAGTTTTGTCACTCAGTTGGCAATGTAGACAAAGCCAAACTCTGTATTAAGAACATGCTTGGTAAACAAGAAAAATGTGGAACTGAAAATCAATGAGCCAAAATTGGTGTGTTGGAAATTACACCTAATTGGCAAGCAAAATAAGACAAAGATGGGCTGTTACATCCATAATATCCTTTTGGGGAACGTACAAAAAAAAAAAGATTTGGGTGGCTAGGGAAATTAGCAGAGAAGAAAAACCATGGCTGTAATGCTGGCTGACTTTTAGCACAAAGGGTAGAGGCTCCTATACTCCCTTCAAAGGTCCCAGGTTCAAATCTGCCCGGTGGTGGTTACACTAGCTTGAAATAAGTTGTGCAATTTGATCTACACAAATTGCATACCTTATTTCGAGAAAGTCCATTTTGAAATTTGGCGCTGTCTACACAATGCCAAATTTCAAAATAGACCACTATTCTGACAAGTTTCCTAATCCTCATGAAATGAGGTTTACTGGGATGTCAGAATAGCACACCCATTATTTTGATTACATTTCGAAATAACGGGAGCTTGGTCAAGACGTGAAAAATGCTGTTTTGGGATACAGGAAGTATCCCAAAATGTAGGTGTACCCTTTGTGAACCAACATCACAGACAGAAGACACATTTTCTATCTTTGATATTCTTTCCTCTAGCCTTTTGTATGTGCTTGTCTTGTTTTGTCTTCATTGGGAATGGGTTTGGACTTTCACAACAGTTTCAGTCCATTTCCACTAACTTCTCTTTTCCCCAAAAAAGAACAGTTATTATAATCTTTGATAGCATCTAAGAGACTGACAAACAAGGGTTTTTTCCCCCTTGAATGACTTCCCACAACTAAAAGGAACAAGGGATATGGTTAAAATAAAAGGTTTACCGAAACCTTACATTTCAAATGTTTTAACAGTTTTTCCTTCATTTCTCTATCTTTAATAAAGAATTCAAAAGATTTTAATAGTGTTTGCCATGGTACTAAGCAGGTCTCTGCATATCAACTCTTGTTTAACACTGTTTAATTTTGGACAGTGGCAGGGTCATAAAAAAACCTTTGTCTCCTGGAGCCTATATATATTCTCTAAATTAATACAACATGGCCAATAACTGAGATCTTCTAATACAGCAGCCATCTTGACATTAATTTTAAAAGGAAGAGGTCTTGCTTGTAGCCCAAATATTGGTTCTAGTTGTGAAAAACAAATATTTTGGGACCAAGTAACTGATTCTATGTTTCAGAGTTCAATTCGTATATGATGCACAGTTTTAATTATGCTCTTCTCCATTCACCCATTTTCATAGTTCCATTAAGGAAGAATGATTCTGGATTTGAAACAACCAACATTTAAGATGCTCATTTAGATGCCTCCAACTATAATGAAGCAAGATTTTTTTCAGGCAGGGGAGAAAAATGCAAAGATGATGGGGAGTTAATGAAAGTGATACAAGGAAATATTATGAGGAGCAATAGGATGAAACTCGTCATGAAGCCTCAGCAGCCATGTTATGACACTGGGATTTGATCCTGGGCTCCCCTCTGTGAGGAGGATGGCTAGACAGGAGGAAATGGCTTCTTCACCTTCAAAGAGTTCTGGCTGGCTAGAGAGCTGGCAGGAAATCCCACCTTTCTCCCTTCAGCTGGCTCTCCAACAATTGAAAGGAACTGTGCGGGCTACTAGAGAAGATATGTGATGACTGCAGCTGCAGGAACACACCAGGCCAAGACTCTAACCTCCAGGTTAGGACATGGGCCCAGGGAGCAGCCTGAGCAACCTGCACTTCATACAAGAATTTGAGAGAGTCCAAAGGGAAGAAGGTGAGGGAAGGGTCTAAAATGTTTGATGCAGGTGACTGTTGCTGGAAAAGCTGATTGTTCATTATGGAAACAGGTGCTGGGGTGTTTTCTGAGTAAATTCTTACTCTGCCAAAAACTATAGGAGGGTTCTCTGCTCCAAAGCAAGGATGGGAGTTTGGAACAGAGTATCAAGAAGGAAAGCCCCTGCAGGTAAACAAAGACAACATTTTTTCATATGAAAGGAAAGAATTCCAGACAGTGAGTGGTGGAATCACTGTAGTTTTGACATTTAAAACTAGTGGAAAATGTTTGAAAATTTCTCAGGCCAGAACATGTATTTGCATGTGTTTGTATTTTCTTTAACATAATGGGGCCTGGGTCCATAATGGGTTTTCCAGACATTGCTGTAAACAATAACAATATTGCAGGGCACAATTCTGTATTGGAAAAGATTCAGCATGGTGACTTGCACATATTCTTTTGCATGGCAGAATATTTTGAGTCTGAAGGAGGGGGCAAGGTAAAGCAGGGATCAGGGAATGATTGTCCTTTAATTTGGCAGCAGGAGAGAAAATATACCTGCTAAGCAGTTCGGCTGCCCTCAAATTCTATAGCAAGTAAGTTGTGATTATAGTCAGGCATGGAAAGATTAGATTATTATTGGTAAACATCGATTTCACTGTATATGCACAAACCAATGCGAAGGAAGTATTTCCTGAATAGTCATCAAAATTTACAAATAGGCAAAATGTTGCTTGAGAACTTATCAGAGTTTAATTTGGGGATATTTACTTTGTATATGTTGATGGATAATGCTGATAATTTGAGTTCTACCAGTTATGAAACTTTAGCTCTATGAATTTCAATGTCTGTGGTCATCAAATATTTATTATCTGATGCACCCCATAATTTCCCACAACTGAGAGCATTTAAATCAATAATAAAAAATGCTTGAAAATAAACATTGATATTATCTGTCAAAATTATTTTAAAAAATCAAATTCTGTCAAACCTAATTATTTTATTTTAGTTTCCTAGTGCTTGGTAGCTAGAGAATCTTTAGATATTCTGTAGGTTCCCTTGAAGATTTTTTTTTAAGGATTGGAAGAGAACAGAGGGTTATCCCTGAATATTATCTCTAGTGAAAACGGTGAGAGTAGTCACCATATACCCTTTAAAAACCTCGAGGAGAGCTCAGAAAGCAAAGGAGAGTGGACTCTGAGGGGGTCAAGCCACAGCTACCTTCAGCCTCCTGGAGGCCTGAAGGAAGGGACTGCCTATGGTATTCCCCTTGAACAGTTGGTAAAACCAAACCCACCAACTGGCAGGTGCTAACTTAAGCCTGCAAAGTTACTGAAACTCTGTAATGTCAAGTTCATGTGACCCATTAAATAAATGCTGCAGAGTTTGCTTATCCATAGATTTTGCATCTTAAAACAGCAGGAGAGTCTTTATCAGTCCTATGCTGTATTCCAACCTTCTCACTCAAAGGTTAAAAAGAACTTATTGATTATACTGTGAAGTGTGCCAATGACATTTCTAAGCTTGTGTAGTACAAATCTATAGATAGATGTGAAGTGTTCATGCTTGATCAAGTTCTTGTTATTATGGGGTGAAGTTCAAACCTTAACAGATGAAAGATGCTTCTTGCCTTTATCTTACTCCACAAAATATGTTTTGCAGAGGACAAAAGCACAGTAATCACAAAAAACAAGACAATCACAAACAAACCTTCATAAATTACCAAAAGTTAAATCCAAGCTCCATTGAAGTCAATAGTAGTTTTGCCATTGGTTTCAAAGGGCTAGGAGTTCACACCAGTTCCTTGATATAGAAACAAAATTTGTTTGCAAGCTAAAACAGAGGTAGTTGTATCACATCCTGGCATCATTACAGGTAGAGGGTTATGGCTATCTCGCACTTCATAATATAAGGCTTATATATTGTAATTGCAGCTGACTATAACTTCATTAATTTAATGCTTCAAGTTGGAATGTGGTATGTGTGGGTTCTGCTTCAGGCTTAAATTAAAAGAAAAAAATCAGCAGTAACAGTTCAGCCATTTCCATGAATTAGGTGGGGTAGTTCTGCCAATATTAACTTTTTTTTGACTGATTATTTGAATGGCTGCAACAGCTTCAGGGTTTGTAGCAGTAATTTAAAATTTGGCATGGAGGTAACCTTAGTTTATACTTTCCTTGTGAACATCCATTCAGATTTGGCCAGTTCATAATTCTTGGAAAATAGCCATCTGTATATATGCAGTAGAACTTTTTCAACACTTGTTCCTTGATTCTCTGAAAAGTCTTAGTACATTTGTCCAAAATGCCTTATATTCTTTGCAGACTAACATCATTAACTTTCAATGTGCAAAAATTCATTGCATCTTTTGAAAACTTTACCCTCCACCATGCATACTCCTAGTCCTCATTGAGTAACCAGCCAGCATCCTTGCTTGCTCATCTTCTACCACCCAAATAGTGAATTTTGCTCTAGACTGGACACTAAGCTGGGAGTGAAGAAACAATGTGTTTAAATCTTGACACTTCCGTGGACTAGTTTTGATATTTCTCTGTGCTTTAAAGCCCTTATTACAAAATCACCCTGGCAAAGATAGAAATAGAACCTAGGTCTCCAACATGGCAGACACAAACCTCAGATGGTTAGAATGCTAACTTTCAAAATTAATGTGCCAAACCAGTTCTGTTTTAGATGGCTTTTTCTGTTTCTCTCATAAACAAAAGTGTCTGAGCACCTCAGAATCATCCATGGATGTTATTATCTCAATACCCTGTAAAGTAGGTAAGCCATATATTTAACTGGGTATTGTCTCATATCAGGAAAGTTCTTAAAATTAATTTTAAAAGGTTTGGCTCAGTCAAGTTGGTTCATTTCAATCACTCTGAAATATTTGAGTTTGATTTTTAACTTTTTTAATTTTAATAACCTTTTTAATAACATTTGCTTAAATTTCAAATTTGCACTGAAACGTGATCATTAGTCATCTTCATAAGAGCATAAGCATGGCCATGCTGGGTCAGACCAAAGGTTTCAAATAAATTTTCCCAAACATGCTTCAAAACAAGAAATTAATAAAAATGTCTTGGATCTATTCCTGTGAATAATTTTGGTTATGAAGAATTGACATTTTCTGACACACATATTTTGTCCAAAAAAAAAAAATTTCTGACCTGTCCTACTTATATCCCTATTTTAGAGAGCTAGGAAACTGAGGTTAAGTAAGTGGCTTGTCTGAGGTCACACAGGATAGCTGTGGATAAATCAGATATCAAACCTAGGTCTTGTATATTCTAGACCATTGCCTTAGCCATAAAGCCACCCTTCCAGTCTTTCTCTTTTGATACACTAGTTATAACCACCTATCTATCCACTGGCCCATACTCTCCTCCATGAGCCAATAATCCTAAAACTCAGAATTCCACTACTGTCTAAGGTTATATTTACACAGCAGCATTATAACATCAGCGTGTCTACACTGCAAACCATTATTTTGAAATAACAGCGAGCTGGAAGACTTCTTACTCTGACTCCCGTAACCTCATTTTACCAGGAGTAAGGGAAGTCAAAGGAGGAATGCTCTTCCTTCGACTTCCTGATCTGTAGACAGCGCCAAAAAGTCAAATTAAGCTATTTCGACAAGCTATGCAATTGACATAGCTCAAGTTGGGTAGCTTAATTCAACTTTTGCCCTGCTATGTAGATGTTCCCTAACAGAGTTCTATATGGATCCTACTGTAAGTTTGTGCATTCCATATATGCAAGTTTGGAATTTTTTACCCAGCATTGCTTATGGGGGAGCTGCACATGTGTTGTGTGTGTCTTTCCTCCACCCTCTCCAAATTACAGACTAGGCATCAAATATAAATTTGGAGATGAAAAAAACATACTGGGAGGGAAAACTCATGACTAAACTGGAAGAAGGTAAATTTTAAGATAGTAGACACTATATTAGTAGAATCAACGCCATCTTTCCATCAGAAAACAGACTTGGTAACATGTAGACGCCTCCTTTTCATAGTGTAGCTAAAACATGACTTTTAGGAAAGAAATTGAAGTAAACATGTTTAACAAAAAAATATTGAGATTGCAAGTAAGATGTGTTTTATAAATATGTGGTGTTGGAACAATACTTTGAAGTCTGATACTAAAATACTTGAGGTTTGGTTAGAACCAATTCTATCATAAGTGGAGTGGTGAAATCTGTATATCACAAAAGTTATTTTAGTAACTATAACTGTGGTGAAATCACTGACTGGAGTGTGGACAGCAGTTTTTAATCAGGACAATACTGTACCTGTAATTATGAAAGAAAATTGTTTTCTAAAGAAGATAATAGTTTACAAAAATATATCAAAATGAAGATAAATGAAAAACACTCTATGTGAAACTGGTTTTGCAATCTAAAGAATTTGTATGGTACCCACACTGCAGGTTTGGGCTGTAAGCTATACAAGTGAATTTATATCTTCTAAAAAGAATGTAAACCTTGCAAATGGTGATGAATTGGCATCACATAGGACTGAACTCATTTATTCAAATTACAGGGGCATCACAGGCAGTGTAATTTTCCATGTGCTACCTTGTCAACACATCTCAACCCTGACCTACTCATAGCACCTCTAGTGATGAGCACATATTTCATTCTGTCCTTGACCCCTTTGTGGAGACTGCCAATTAGTGCCATCTGAGATTGTGATGTTTGATGTGGATACCTGGATTTAGATCACCAGTTCATATCTTTTTCTTTAGCTATTTCCATTATCAAGTCAATGTTTACCATGACTTTCCATGCAATGATATCTGAAACCACTGTTATTTCCCCATATTAGAATGTGAAATAGCACTGTTAACTCAGATCCCATTGGGTGGAAACTGGGGGCAAATATTCAATATTATTTTTTTAATGGTGACTTTTGTACAGCTTTGATCAGATTAGCCAGAACCATTTGATTTGTGTTTGAATTAAAATCAGACTACAATATTCTGCAGGTGAAGACCATCTGCATATCTCAATAGATGGATAGGCCTGGTATCACAGAGGTGACAGGCTGCCTATTCCAATATCTATCCCTATTGCCTTCCAGTCCTCTAAATGGTACATTTTAATCATTGAAATTGTGAACATTTTGGTGCTTTGGATATTATGAAAATTACATCCTTTTACCGAAGGCTGCAAAAATTATTCAAGAACAAATGATACAATTAAGAAACCAATTGTACATTGAATTTAAATTTCCATCATTAATTTACTAAATCTCAAATCATTTGGCTGTGTCTACATTGCAGGCTTCTTTCGCAAGAACGGCCAATCTTGCACAAAAACTTGCCGAGCGTCTACATTGCACGCGCGTTCTTGCGCAAGTAAATTTACAGTACAGTGTCAGAAAACAGGGCTTCTTGTGCAAGAGCTCTGATGCTCTGTATCAAGAAGAAGCCTTCTCACACAAGCGTTCTTGCGCAAGAGGCCAGTGTGGATAGGCAGCCAAGAGTTTTTGCGCAAGAACTGGCCTCTCAGGAAAAAACGCAAGTGGCCGCTTGGACGCGCCATACCCACATTCACAGCTCCTTACTTCCTGGTTGCCAGACCCCCTCCTTAAAGGCACATGCAGCCTGCACATGCCGCACGGCAGCAGCATCTCAGCCAGCAGCTCCACCACACAGCTCTGCCCTGCTGCACCCAGGAGCCCAGATGTCTGCTCCACAGGCACCCGTGAGCCTGCACCCTCCTCCCAGCAGCCACCAGAGGTGCGACTGGATGTGCGACGTGATTACCACCCTGACGTCGCACATCGGTCACACCGTGCACTACGGCATGGCCTTGCTGCATCCTCCTGCCCTCCCTGCCATGCCCCCTCCAGCTGCCCCTCCTGCTGCCGTTGCCATGCCTCCTCCTGCTGCACCCCCTCCTGCCCGCATCCCTGTGCTGCCTGCCCCAACCTGGCCTGAAGGATGCCGAGGCCTCTGCACCCTCAGAGGCACTGGCAGGAGCTGCCCCTCTCAGCAATAGCTCCCTCTCCCAGTTCAAAGCCACTTCCTCCTCCCCCTCCCAGTTCAGAGCCCCCTCCCACTGCCCATCCTTCTTCCCTATTGTAAATAAAAATAAAGTTTCATCTCGTTTCAACAAAAAAATGGTTTTGTTTATTGGGAGGTGAGGGGAAAGGGGGAGGGAAGGGTTGGGGGTAGGAGGGAGATGTAGACGGGAGACAGAAGCAACCCTACTGTGGGGCCTGGGAGAACATGACCTTCAGGGCCTCCCGGATGCACACCCCATCGTGGTGCGCCTGGCAGATGGTGGCTGTGTGGGGCTGCTCAAACGCCTGGCCCTTGGCTGCCATCCACACTGGGAGGAAGTCCTCCCCCTTCCACTCTGCTATGTTGTGGAGCACACAATATGCTGCCACAACCTCAGCAATGTTCTGCTCACCCATCTCGAGATGGGTGAGCAGACAACGGAAGCATGCCTTCAGCCGTCCAAAGGTGCTCTCAATCTAGTTGCGGGCCCAGTTCAGGTGCTGGTTGAAATGTCCCCAGCCGGGGTCCATGAGTCCAGTATATGGCCGCATCAACCAGGGCATGAGAGGGTTGGCCACGTCCCCCACAATGCAGAGAGGCATGTGGATGTTCCCAACTATAAATTCCCGCTGGGGGAAGAACGTGCCCACCTCCATCCTGCGATACAGGCTGGAGTTTTGGAGGATGCGGGCATCATGTGCCTTACTAGACCACCCCACATAAATGTCTGTGAAGTGTTCACAGTGGTCCATGAGGGCCTGGAGCACCAGGCAGAAGTATTCCTTGAGGTTTATGAAATGGGCTGCTCGATGCTCTGGGGCACAGATGGGGATATGAGTCGCATCCACAGCTCCCCCAGAGTTGGGGAACCCCAGGGCAGCATAGCCAGCCACCGTTGCATCCATGTCCCGCAGGCAGATGATCCTCTGGAGCAGGATGTCGTTGATGGCATGGACAACCTGCAGAAGGGCGCACCGAAACACAGGGAACGCACTGAATGAGGCAGGGTAGGTGCATGAGCCCTTGGGGGTGCCTGCCCCCCTGTGATGCCTTCTGGCCCAAAACACACTAAGGCCCCCTCGCCCCAAAGACCCCCCCCCATACCGGCAAGCCTGTGTGAGGGAGGGATGGCACAAGCCCCTGGGTGATGGGGCTTCTCCCACTCCCCACACTCCACTCCAGCCTGGAATCTTCCCTTCCCCCGGGCAGGGAGTACAGCCCTCCCCCCAGGACTTACCTGCATCAACACAGCACCAACTGTGGATCTGCCCACCCCAAACTGGTGTGCCACCGAACGGTAGCTGTCCGGGGTGGCCAGCTTCCACAGGCAATGGCAACCCTCTTGTTGACAGGGATGGCGGGCTGCAGCAGGGTGGTACGTCTCCGGAGCACAGGGGCGAGCCAGGCACACAGCTTCAGGAACATCTGCTTTCACATCCTGAAGTTCCAGAGCCACTGCTGGTCGTCCCATTGCTCCAGGACCAGCCAGTCCCACCAGTCGGGACTGGCATCCAGTCTCCAGTAACACCTCTCCATGGTTAGGTAGGGATGCCACAGGGACGCCACTGCATCCAGGGAGTGGGAGTCCAGAGCGAGCTTGGTGTTGAGCTCCTGCAGGAATAGCGCAGCAGCATGGAGCAGCAGCTGCAGGCATTCCAAAATGGCCATGTGGGGGCCAGAGCAGGCACAGGGCCACCCCTGGCTCCATGGCACAGCAAGGAGAAGGCAAAGTTCACAAAAGGCACTCGGGCACAAAGCTGTGGTGTCCAATAAGGCAGAGATCAACCACAACTAGCACTGCTACAGCTTTCAGCCCCTACAAGAGGTCCCAACGCATGCAGCAGGAGAGAAACGGCTGTCCAGGGAGATCCCTTTAAGCACGTGTCTCAGAGGAGCTCCAGCCCCGGCCCCCAGAAGGTCCTGGTACCCTTTTGCCCTCTCCAAAGTAGTTCCAGGGGGGAAGTCTTTGCACAAGAGCGTCCCGCCAGTGTGGACGCTCTCTTGCACAAAAGCGCATGGTTTTTGCAATGCACTTTGACCAGTGTGGCTGCGGTCTTGCACAAGACCTTTTGCGCAAGAGTTCTTGCGCAAAACAGGTCTTGCGCAAAAAGCCTGCAGTGTAGATGTAGCCTTTAAGTTTTAGTTTTCACATTTGATGTGCTTGATCTTAAACTATTCAACAATAAAATGAACAAAAATACTCATCAGCTTAGTTAAATTAGAATATTCATAAAGTTGGGCTTTATAAGAAGTTTAGTATGTGCCTATGTGTATATATAAAATATAGTTCAAATAAATGAGAAATACTTCTCAATAAGGTATATCATGTATGCTAGGATCAGTGTCAACCCTTTCCTTGTGAGAATTTGGGATATTTCTATTAGCGCATGCACAGAATAGTCTTTCAATAATAATAAATTATTTGGAAATCTCCTAAAGTTCCATCTTCAGTCACTAAGGCTATGTCTACATTGGCGGCTTCTTGCGCCATCTTGCACAAGGGTCTTGCTCAAGAAAACATCCACACTGCCATGTGCGAGCTGTGCTTTTGTGCAAGAGCTCCCATGGCAGTGTGGACGCTCTCTTGCTCAAGAAAGCTCTGATGGCCATTTTAGCCATAGGGCTTTCTTGTGCAAGAAATCCCTGCTGAGCGTCCACACTGCCCTCTTGAGCAAGAGCTCCTGCGCAAGAGGGCTTACACCTGATAAAAAAGAGCATAGCTCTTGCGCAAGGAGCCCTCTCTTACCATGCCATACTGTAAATTTACTTACGCAAGAGCAGGTGGGCAGTGTAGACGCTCTGTGGATTCTTGCTCAAGAACGGCCGTACTTGCGCAATAACCCGCCAGTGTAGACATAGCCTTAGGGTGGCTATTCATGGCCGTACTAGACCTAGGAGAAAGGCTGGAAGGTCATCTCATCTTGTAAACAGAATTTCAGTTAGTAAGAGTGGCCATCAGCCAATTGCAGTAGCAGGAAAATGAGATAGCAGGCTCTTCAGGACCCACCTTATTTTCAGTGGTGTTGCTGATTGTCTTAATGAGCCACTCAACATCAACCCTAGGGTGACCAGATAGCAAGTGTGAAAATGGGGCAGGAGTGGGGGGTAATATGTTTGTATAAAATACAAAGCCCTAAATATTGGAAATGTCCCTATAAAAGTGAGACATCTGGTTACCCTACCTGTATCTAATGAGGGAGCTTTAAATGATTTTACTTTTTATTTAGGTCAGCCTAAGTTTCTTATAGTGAGTTACAAGAGAAAGACTAGAAAAAATATCAGGAGGCATCAAAGAACAGCAGAGACTAACAGTTTTATTCACTTCCTTCCTTCCAGCCTGTGGAAGCCCCTTCACGTGGGCTGGAGATGTGAAGCATCTTCCCTGCACTGTAAGTCACTGCAATTTTCACTTTAGTCCTTTATATGACCCATATGCGGAGAGGGGGGATTACTTTTGTACTGGCTTTTTTTTAAAGTGACAGCTGCTTGAAAGCTGTTCTGAAATGCTGACAGAGATTAGTGGGTAGAAGCCAGGTCAAAATGTAAATGATGCAAAATAACAGGTCCTTTAAGCCCAAAAAGGCCCTCAATTCTGTTCAATTTCATTGTCTTCTGATTATATTCAGTGACACCTGTCTGATCTCACTTACCTTCAATGGGTTTCTACAGGTGTCACTGAGAGTATAATCTTAAAACAATGGGCTGCAAAGGGGTTACCAGTGGTTTAATTTATCCTTCAGAATCATTATTACTGAAGCTGATATACAAGATTGAAGGATCCAGATTGACTGTCAGAGGCCAGGTTGAGTTTCTAGCAACTGGAAAATGTACATGCTGGAACTAAAGGTGCAGGGGGGCCGGTGTGTGTGTACTGCAGCACCCTGTGATTTGAAGTGGTTTCCATTATACACAGGGCTTACAGTTTGGTGCAGCAGCACTCAGCACCCCACTATAAAAAGTGTTCCAGTGCCCCTGCTGGAAAAGTCTAATTTTTTTACTTGAACAGTGAGCCATTCTAAAATACAAATCAGTGAAATGCAATGACTGTGGGGTCCCCAAAGGCCATTTCTGTTCAGTCACTTTTTATTTATTTGGAGTCTATATCAAAATAAAGTGAACTACACTTTACAGTAAAAAAGATCAAACACTTGATTGTTGGCAGACAGCAAAAATTGCAAGGTTAAGAATGTAATTGAGTTGAAATTTACTTTCACATTCAAACTAATAATTTTTACCACTATTTTTTAAGGTTTTTGGGTGTCATAGCCACATATTACTGGGGAAGGGAATTATCTACTTAGTGAGGGAGATAGTTCACAACCTCTTATAATTGATGTGTCAAAACTTGCTTGTATTATCTTTTTTAAAAAAGAAATTTTTCAAAAAAATATCGAAAGAGCTGTTTGGCACCAAATAGAATTTTTAAGTTACATAACACAGCTGTTGTTGGATTCCAGTGGTGTCTGTTTTCTAACTCCATTGCACAATTACACCCGCTGGGAGAGGGGAATTTGTAACTTTCTTGTCTTTAATTTGCATCATACCCATAATTTCTTTATTCATGTACTTACATTGAGAACTGGCTGAATATGTACTTCCCATATTCAGCTGGTCTCACAACCTTGGAAGGCTCCAAGGATGGTAAGCTGCACTTCCTTAAAGGCTTACAGCACAAAGTTTAAAGGACCACTGTCTACTTTCTAATGTATTCCAAAATGTTTTTTCTTCACATCAGCCAGTCCATAACTAGTCATAATGTGTGGAAATCCAAAGGAATAATTTTTCTTTTCTTTTTTCCCCTTTACCCTCCAGTGGACCCCTGGTCCTGAGTTTTAATAGCAGGTTCATTATTTCAGTAAAACTGGCAGAAGTGATTAAACCCATGTATGTCCAAGGGCTATATAAGAGCCGTTTATTTGTGTTTGTACATCAGGACTATTTAATCATCTGCTTGTCTGAAAGATTGCATAGCTCATAAAGCTAATAGTTACATAGATATTACTTTTTAGTCTACTTATTCTTGCTTAGAAGTTACACTGTATAACTGCAACACCACCATTAAATGGGACCCTAACCAAAGCTAAGGTCTGATGCTCAGTAGCCCATTCAAACCCTAAACCAAATTCTGGACTCTACAAGGCAGTAAGAGCTATGGAAGGCCTTTCTGCTATACTGGGATGTGGGGGAAGCAGAGATATTCACATGACATAGCTTCATTTTAGTGATGCTTTTGACACAATGCCACATGACATAAGAAAACTAGGAAAATATAGTCTAGATTAATTTCCTACATGGAGGCGCACATCTGGCTGTAAGACTATACTGAAAAAGTGGTTTTCAATGGTTCATTTTAAACTGGAAGAACATAGCTAGTGAGGTCCTACAAAGGTTTAATATTTTCATTAATGACTTAGAGAACAGAATAAAGAATCTGAAGATGACACCAAGCTGGGAAGGGTTGCAGCAATTTCGAGGACAGGATTAAAATTGAAAATGACCTTGAAATGACCTTGAAAAATTGGAGAATTGGTCTGAATTCAACAAGATGAAATTCAATAAAGATAAGGGGATATACAAATGTATATTACTAGGAGTGTTAAACATGGAAGGTAATTGTACTGCTGTACTTGGCTCTAATGAGCCATCAGCTGGAGTACAGTGTCCAGTTCTGAGCACCACACTTTAGGTAAGATTTGAACATATCAGAGAGACTCCAGAGGAGAGCAACAGAAATGATAAAGGTTTAGAAAACCTGACCTACCAGGAAAGATTAAATAAACTGGTCATGTTTAATCTTAAGAAAAGAAAAACAGTTGTTCACCAGGCCCACTGAAATTAAGATGAGAAATAATAGGATCAAGGGAGATTTACCTTTGGTATGAGGAAAATCTTTCTGATTATAAGGATAGTTAAGCTCTGGGATAAGCTTCAAGAGAGGTTGTAAAATCCCCATCACTGGAGGTTTTCATAAGTAGGTTGGACAAACAGCTGTCAGGCATGATCTAGGTTTACTTGGTCCTGCCCCAGTGCAGAGGGCTGGAATTGGGACTTTTTGAGGATCCTCCCATGCCTACATTCATAAATATTTTACTATAGCAACAATTAATTCACCTCAGTAGTTTTTGCTACTCCCTAATTTCACTTTCTCTCAACATTTATACAAGCATATTCCTGTTCATAAGAATGTTCCCAGAAAGTGCTGCAATCACTCTTGCAAATGTGTACTTATACTAGTAGTAAAGTATCTCCTATGCACTTATAGCCACATTTTTCAGACAAACACAGCCCCTGGGTATAGCTCCAAATTCTGCAAAACTTAGCCTGCATTGTCTTCCCCATCAATAGGAACCACATATGCACATCAAAGGGCAGAATTTTCCCACTAGAGACCCAAAGAGATCATACAAGTTTCAATGGCAATATGGACACAAGAATGCACTATAACAACAGGAAAGGGGGAAGGGGAGAAGTATTTGTAATGTTTGTGCTGTACTCCGGAATTATATAATGAAATATATACAGAATCACACTGTGAAAAGCAAATCATTGAAGCAGATTTCCTAAATCACCTTCTCCTATTAAGAACACAGACCAAGTACCCCAGCTCTGTAGCAGCTTGTAAGGATCTACCTGTTTGTAATGCTGCAGAGTTAGCAACATATTTGTTAGCAGGTGTCACTGTGATGAGAAGAGCAGACGGCGGTAAGACAATAATTATTGTGTGAACCCAATAGGCATTACATACTTAATTTTGGGATATAGGCCTTTAATAGTTGGCCCGATTATTAGGATCTTGCATTAATTTGTGCAGAACATTATAAAAGTTAAATACATACTTACCATTATACAAATTAATTGTGGATTAGCCTACTAGTATTGCACATACATTAAGAAATAGACTGGCTGAATGCAGCGCTGCAAATGTATATCCCCCAAAATTGCTAAGTAGCTATTTTACAGTCATCTAAATTGGCATCACTAAAACCTTGGCATTGGAATTTTACCCAAAATGTATCAGCAGTAACTATTTATATCATCATCATCATCAAGTTTTCATGTAAAACTTGAATTAATACCATTGTTAGCACAATCAAAACTGTGGCGATGTTTAACTTTTAAAAGCATTGTTAAGAATGGGGATTATTGTTCTGTAGATGAATATTTTTAAAACAGTACAAGGTAAAATGATTGATACTCTTAGGGTATGTCTACGCATCAAAATTAATTCAAAATAACAGCCGTTATTTCGAATTAACTTTAATAGCGTCTATACAGGCAAACCGCTATTTCAAAATAAATTCGAAATAGCAGGGCGCTTAATTCAGATTAGTTAAACCTCATTCTACGAGGAATAATGCCAAATTCGAAATAGCTAATGCGAAATAAACACTGTGTAGATGCTTATTTCGAAATAGGGAGTCTCCAACCCTTCCCAGGGAGCCCTGGTGACCACTCTGGGCCAAACCAGGAAAACTCCTCTCCTCTCCCCCAGCCCCAGAGCCCTTAAAGGGGTAGACTCTGGCCACACTGCATGTGCCAGCTACAGGCCTGTCAGCACAGAGCCAGCACTCACTGACGCTGACCCAGTGGCCCCAGTATGAGCTGGGCAGCCAGATCCAGCCAGCCCTCCAGCGCCCAGTCCCCCTGCTCCCAGGAGCCAGCCAGGGGCTGGAGAAGGCGGGTGCTCTCCTGGACTAGTGTGGAGATCATGGACCTCATTGAGGTTTGGGGGGAGGCCTCCAACATCCATGATCTCTGCACTAGATGGAGGAATGCAGCTGTCTACAGCCGCATAGCTGCCACCCTGGCCACAAAAGGCCACATGTTCTCCCAAGAACAGGTGCGCATGAAAATTAAAGAATTGAGGCAGGGATATGCCAGGGCCACATGGGGCAGCTCCCCAACAGGGGCACACACCTGCCCCTATTTTGAGGCCCTGGACTACATCCTGGGGGGCAGGACAGTCCATGCCAGCCCAGGGGACAGCGAGCCGGCAGCAGAGGGCCCTGACCAGGGCGCGGAAGAGGAGCTGCCATGGAGGGTGCCACGGAGGGTGCCATGCCAGCCGGACCCCCGAGCTGTCCCAGCAGCGGAGTCACCAGGGTTGTCCTGGGAGGCCACATCATGTAAGTGCCATCACTGTCCTCTTCCCGGAGGGAGGGGTGGGAAGGGAGACAAGGGACCATGCGTGTGGGCCTTGCTTACCATGGATCAAGCAGCAACCTGTGCATGTGTGAGCATGTGCCATGCCAGCCGTGGGCAGGTGGCTCCAGCTGCATGCCACACAGGGGCCGTGGCCTGATAGCCACACACGTGTGTGAAGAGACCTGACATGCTCCTGACCCCGGGGCAGGACACAGCAGGATGCCCTCCCTTCACAAGCCCCCTCTACACAGAGTCAGAGGACATCTCCCCCCCACCTTGGCCGCACTATACATGGCACAGGGGCATGGGTGCGGTCTCGGGGCAGCTCCCACTCCCGGGCATAGCCGGACATTCCGACCATGGCCTCTGTGCAAGCAATCAGCTCTGACGGTGCAGGGTATGGTCATTGTCACCTTGCAGAGGGGGGCTGGGCTTCACCCACTGTGTCCCCAGGGAGAACTGACCACTTCTCTTCTTTCTCCACAGCCACACCAGCTGCACATGCAGGGCGCACCACCCCACCTGGGACATGCTCCTGCACACGAGGGCTCCGCAGGAGGACCAGCCGAACACTGCAGAGGTACCGAGAGCAGCACCTGGGGGCACTGCAAGCCCTGCACCGCACCCTCGACCGCTGGGTGGAACTAGATTTGGAGCTCCGGCGGGAGCAGCTTGCCCAGGTCATGCCATCTGTGCCCATCTGCAGACCCTGGTGCAGAGCGTGCTGCCTCCTGCCACTCCAGCTCCTGCTGACTCCCCAGCTCCTGCTCCTCCTCTCACTCCTTCTCCCCCTCCCGCCTCTCCCTCCTCAACCTCCACACCCTCCTCCTCAATCTCCACACCCCCCACCTCAACCTCCACACCCTCCTCCCCATCCCCCCGGGGACGCCGCGGCCCCTGCACCTGCCGTGCTGGGAGACAGTTGGCCTGGCGAGACCCCCTACCCCTGAGCCCTGAGCTTCCCCTCCCCCTTCTTCCCCTTCCTTCCCCCTTCCAGCTCCCTCCTCCCAGTTTTCCCCCTCCCCCTCCCTCCCCCTTTCCTTCCCCTCTCCCGCCTCCTTTCTCCAGTCTCCCCAGAGTTTCATACCCCCCCCCAGTTTTGTTAAATAAACAGAGTTTATATTTTTGAAAATACGTGTAGTTTATCTGACACCAGGAAGGGGGGCTAGGGAGGGGTAAGTGGAAGGATGTGATGGTGGAATAAGGCACAAGGCCCTAGTGGGGCAAGCCAGGGAGACTTCAGTCCTGTTCCATGTGGAAGCTCTCCCGCAGGGCCTCCCGGATATGGACAGCCCCCTGATGGGCCTCCCGGCTGGCAGCCGTGCAGGGCTGCACGTACAGGCCAGCCAAGTGGTCAGCCTCTGCCATCCAGCCTGGTAGGAAAGCCTCCCCCTTCTGCTCACACAAATTGTGCAGCACACAGCACGCTGCCATCACGTGCGGAATATTCCTCTCGGAGAGGTCGAGGTGGGTGAGGAGGCATCAAAATCGGGCCTTCAGCCAGCCAAAGGCCCCCTCCACCACAATGTGGGCCCTGCTGAGCCTGGCATTAAAGGCCTTCTGGGAGGGGTTGAGGTGTCCCATGTAGGGCTTCATGAGGCAGACGTTGTAGCAGGTAGGCCGCATCTCCCACTAGGCAGACAGGCATGTCCACGTCCCCAACCCTGATGTGGCAGTCGGGGAAGAAGGTCCCAGCATGTAGCCTCTGGCACATGGAAGAGTTGTGGTACACCCGTGTGGTTTGCCAGACCAGCCCACGTTGATGTCCAGGAAGCGGCCCCGATGGTCAGACACAGCCTGCAGGATGACCAGAGAAGTACCCCTTCCGGTTATTGTAGAGGGAGGCCTGGTGTTCTGGGGCACGGACGGGGATGTGCGTCCCATCGATTGCCTCCCCTCCCCCCGCAGCTGGGGATGCCCAGTGTGCCAAACCCCTCGATGACCACGTCCAAATCCGTGAGGTGGATGACTCTGTGGAGCAACACTCTATTGATGGCCTTGACCACCTGCAGAGAGACACACAAAACCAAGAGTCACTGGGGTGCTAGGGTGGCCAAGAGTGTTCCTTCCCCACCACTGCCCCGCGCCCCCACTCCCCAGGAACACCCCCCTCCCCCCCGCAATCCTGACCACCGCAGTCCGAAGTGTGGCTGGGACAGAACAAACCCTTCCATTGAGGGGACTTGCACCCCCTCCCTCCCTTTTCCCTGGGGCAGCCCATCCACTCCTTGCCACCCCCCCTCCCCGGCACAATGGCCGGAGACTGCCATACCTGCATGAACACTGCTCCAGCAGTGGATTTCCCCACGCCGAACTGGTTGCTGACAGATCGGTAGCTATCTGGCATGGAGAGCTTCCATAGGGCAATGGCCACACACTTCTGGAGGGGAATGGCGGGCCTCATGTGCATGTCCCGTCACCACAGAGCAGGGGTGAGCCACTCACAGAGCTCGAGGAAGGTGTCCTTCTTCATCCTGAAGTTCTGGGTCCACTGTTGGTCTCCCCAGCGCTCCAGGACGATGTGGTCCCACCAGTCGCTGCTGGCGTCCAGGCGCTGCTCCTCCACAGCCCCCAAGGGGGTCCGGAAGAGGACCTGGGGGTTGGGCTGCTGCAGATGGTGCCAGGCAGTCTCCAGCACTTGCTGCCAGGCTTGCAGGAAAAAAGATCCAAAAGAAGCACCAGAGTGCCCAGGGGCGGCTCTGGCTCCATGGTGCTGAGTGCTATGGTGCCCCGAGTGAGGGCAACCAAGCAGGCAGAGAGAAAAATGCTTTGCTAGGTAGGCAAGCAAGCAGGGAAAGCTGAGAACCGGCTGTCCTGGGGGGTCCCTTTAAGCACAAGCCTCAGCTAGCCTCAGACAGCAGCCACACAAAGCAACTACTGACCTGATGCCCTGCCGGAACCAGTTTCAGCTGGCCTTAAATGCGATTCAGCATCCAATCAGTGTGGACGTGCTATTTTGATTTAGCAAAAAGCTATTTCAAATTGCATTTTGTGTATAGACGCATTATTTTGAAATAACTTATTTTGAATTAACTATTTCAAATTAAGATATTTCGAAATAACGCTGTAGGGTAGACATACCCTTAGAGTGTCAAAGTAGATGATGTTAAAGATGGGATTGCGAGTAATGCCCCATACAACTCAATTCATTCAGATTCTGTACTAGCTAGCCTATGTTATTACATAATCTTCTCAATGATACTCTAGTCTTTTTCTCATCTCTATTGTATTGTTTATATAATCTTATTTGGTTATATCTACACTTCTCACTAAAGGGCACATCTAGACTGCCCGCAGCTTTCGAAAGAAGATATGCAAATTCAGTGCAAATTTGCATATCTTCTTCCGATCCCATTTTCAGAAGAGTTTTTTCAAAAAAAAAAAAAAAAAAAAAAAGCAGTCTAGACACGGATCTTTCTAAAAAAACCCCTTTTTCGAAAGAACCCTTCATCCTAAAAAAATGAGGTGTACATGGTTCTTTTGAAAAAGGGTTTTTTTTTTTTAGAAAGAACCACGTCTAGACTGCTTTAAAAAAAAAAACTCTTCCAAAAACGGGATCAGAAGAAGATATGCAAATTTGCACCGAATTTGCATATCATCTTTCGAAAGCTGTCGGCAGTCTAGATGTGCCCTGAAACCAGGCTCTAACTCAGGTGTGAACCCAATCCACCCTTCCATCCATACACGCATCACTCTGATCCAGGTCAACAAACATTCAGCGACTGGATATTCATATCCTGAGAGTGGGGTGGGTCACAGTCTAAGTCCCACTCTGATTTGAGTCCAAGCCTATCATTTTACAGTGTGGCTGCAGCTCAAGCTGCAGACCGAAGTCAGCATGTCTGCAAAGTGCAGTGTGGATGAGTTATCACACCGATGAGATCCAGGTCCAGCAACACAACACTCAGGGTTACAGTGCAGTTTGGACACTCAAGTGTGGCCTTGGAAACACCAGGTCAACAAGCCTGGCTGCCACAGACCAGGGTTTACAATGCAGTGTAAATGTAACCTTATTGACTCTTGTCTTCTGTTTAGATTCTAAGAACTTCTAGACAGGGATCAGCCTTAGGTTTATGTTTGTGCAACATCTAACAAAACTCATTAGGATCTCTCAGCATTATGATCATAAAAATAATAATTCTTTGCCCTCTAGAAGTGTGCTCTACTGTCTACAGAGAAAAAAATTCTCAGATCTGCAAAGTAACTCTTAACGTTTTTGTTCTGCTCTACCTATGTGTGTCGGTCTCCCCTTGATATCATTGGGAAATTCGCACACATATGGAGCACAGAATACTGAAGATAAGTGCTACCATGCAGATCTGAAAAGAGAATTTTGCCCTTAGATTGAAAAAAACCAAAGGCTTAGTTTGTGACAGAGCTCACCACTTGTATGCTGAATTATATAATATGAATAATTTATGTTGCTAATAGTGCTTTTTTCTGAAAGATGGGTAGAAGTGGGTAATTGCCCATGGATAATACTTTATATATCCTGTAGGAGGAACATGTCTCAACCTAAGAATATACATTAAAGCCAGGCACAACTTTCAGATATGAATGACTCAATGAATCATGAATGACTGTGATTTCCTTGGGATCTAATTTGGTTGAACACAAGTTTAAATACATGGCACATGAATGCAAAATCTCTGTGCAATCCAAGTTGTGCAGGGCTGGGTAGATTGTGAATTTTTCCAAGTATGGTAATAACTGATTGGTATTTGAACAGTAAATTAGCAGCTAAAAGTAATTACAAATTTGTATTATGCTCAAACGTGGTATTTCTCACTCAGCAAATTAAGGCTGGTTTGTCTTGCATATTGACAACAGTCTGAGCAAAATAAAAACACAATTAAATGGCATAGTGTTGTTCTGCGTGTTCATGTACTGCCCCAGATTTGTTGTGCAGTGTCAGTTTTATGTGATGCAGTGTATGACATGTTATGTGGCAGGATACACAATGACACTACAGTACATAATCTACTGCACCAGTATTGCAGATAATGATAGACAAAGAATTGCTGTACTCCTTTGAGTAGATGCAGATGCATATTATACTTAGTTGGGTGTGTGCCCAGCACATCAGATCTGGGGAACTTTTCCTAACAGTCCTCATGGGGTGATGCTCAGAGTCTTTGGACCTGGTCATATAAGGGAAGAAAGACCCCGACCACTTCAGTTCCTTCTCTTTGCCCATGACTAGCGTCACAGCTCCATGTAGCTTTTCTCACCTTTCACCTGTGGTCTCAATTTCTGAGAGAAAACTTCTTGTGTATGTAGTGGTTAATAGTACCTTAGGTTAAATTTAGTATTTGTTTAGTTAGGGTAGTTGGCTGCCCTGTGTGATGCCTTCTCCAGGGTTCAGGCATTGTCTACCAGGTGAGGAGTAGATGCATCCCCAACAGTGATCACCAAACAAGGGGCTTATAGTTTCTTGGTGAGGGCTGCATTAAAAAATGATGCTCAAACTGCAAGCCATCCACAAAGAAGAGTTAGGTGGTGAGTGAGAAACTGGCTGCTGAAGCTGGCCAGAAGGCCTACTTTGACACCGAGGCCCTTGTCTCATCAGCAGCTGCCTTCGGACCTAGCAAGTGATACTGTTCTGTGCTTTGACTCTTGTTAATTCACCCAGAGGAAGAGGGATCATTTTCCCTCCCCGGATATGGCAAGGAAGAGGTCCCACAAAATAAAATGGACAATTTCAGGGCTCGGGGTGATTCCTTTTAGTTTTTTTAAAAGGAGTACTGATCAGCATCATACTTCCTCAAACATACAGAATAGAGTAGGTCTGTTCAACTGCTCCCAGTAATTTGCCTAGAGGAGCAAGACCCATACTGTTGACTCCAGTTCCAGCCATGTGGGATCCCTTGAGTGCAGTACCAATGACATTGACTCCAGCACTGACTGTCTCTACACTGACAGCACTACAGGGTGTCATCTAGCCTGCTTTGCCCCTCAGTCCTGGAGGTTCCACTGGTTTAGGAGATCGCCAGTACCATGAATTCCATCGCCTCATACTCCATTGTGCTCTTGGAACCTTCTGGCTGAGTCTCAGAGCTGCTGGGTTCATCAGCTTGCACAGCCCAGGCCTCAGAATGTGAGACTGACAGCGGGCCTAGGACCAAAGGCCCTCTTGATTTTGGCACCATCATTGTCTTGGCAGCAGATCCCTTCACTGAGTTTGGTACTGCCCTTATCCTTGGTACTGGCACCTCTCCAGATTTTGGGTAGGAGTGTGCCTCATCTGGTACAGCTGGTGCCAGTCCCCCATTCCTTTTCAACACTAATGCAGCTTCTGTATAGGGGTTCAAATGGGTATGACCATTTCTTTGCTTCATTGGTCCTAGCTGTCCCTTGTAACATTAAAAACTCCAGGGCTACATCTACACTGCAGGCTTCTTGCGCAAGAACTTTTTGAGCAAGAGTTCTTGTTCAAAAAGTTCTTGCTCAAGAGCGCGTCCACACTGCCATGTGCTACAAGAGAGTCCATGGCAGTGTGGACACTTTCTTGTGCAAGAAAGCTCTGATGGCCATTTTAGCCACAGGGGTTTCTTGTGCAAGAAACCCCTGTTGCCCGTCCACACATGCCCTTTTGTGCAAGAGCACTTGCGCAAAAAGGCTTATTCCTCATAGAAAAAGGAATAACTCTTATGCAAAAAGCCCTGTATTCTTACGATTTACTGTACTTTTTCTTGCACAAGAACACGCTTGTAGTATGGCCCCTCTGCAAGCTTTTGCGCAAAAGCAGCCATTTTTGCGCAAAAACTGTGCAGTGTAGACGTAGCCCAGGATTCCTCAAGATCCAGATTGGGATTGTCCTCCTTACTGTCATCAGAAATTGTCCTCAGAACACCATGATTATGATCAGCATACATCCTGCATGTGGAACAGGGGCCCTTGGCCAGTAATGCCTTATCTGTATGCCCAGTAGCATCCTTAAAATCCCTGGTTGGTGAATTTCCATTCCAGAATGACATCACCAGTCCTGCTGGTGTTTCCAACTCCCAAACCATCTCAGTTGCAATCCTACATTGAACCCATTCCCTCTGGGCCTCTGGGGTTATTTCATCTTGATCCTGTGATGCAAGAACAAGGCCTGTCATTGGAACAAGAAATTGTCCCTTAATCCTCTCCAGTTGACTTTACCATGCCAGAATCTTTCTCTCCCTTGATATCCAAAGACTTGTCTTTAAGACACATCAGGACTTCCAGACGCAAATGAATATCACTTACGAATTCTTGCAGGAGAATGTGCATAAGCTGCTGGATATTCTCCAATCATCGACTCCAGGGAGAGTTGTCCTCCCAGTAAATTACACTCTTTCAGAGTCTTTTTAGGTTCTGGAATAATTCAGCTTCATTGCCTCCTGCCATGAGGTATTCAGAGAAGTGGTATTTCATTCACATAAAGGCTTTTGAGATATGTACTCCCACCTGAACCCAAACTATTTGATAATAATTTCAGCAAATGATAGGACATGACACAGAAAGTGTAAGTCCACCCCTCAGGACAAAGAGTCCAAAAGGATGGACTTAATGGTAGGAGAGGCTTACACCTTCTCTTCCCTGCAAATGAGTTTCACAGACTGGTGGGTGGTGCTCGCTCTCTAAATATGAGTATCAATTAGACAGCTAAGTTTGCAGACAAATTGCCAGAACCCTCCAAGGAACAGTTTATGGCAATCACTGAGGAAGGCCGTGTGATGTTCTTAAAAGGAGTCACGCCTCTTCACCTGGCAGCTAAAGACCCCATTCTTTTGTGGGAGCATAATACTGCTTTAGCGACTCTTACAGATCCTCCTTTCACACCTCTGGCAACTTTTTATTTCTGTCTTCTGTAACAGAAAACTGCCTTCCTTCTGGTGATAATATCTGCAGAAGGGTGGGGAGCTGCAGGTTTGCATAGTGCAGTTCTTTACACTAAATTTTCTGAATATCAAGTACCCAGAGGCCACATCCTAAATGTTTGTATAATGTGGTTTCCTAGTTTCATCTGAATTAAGCTATATATTTACCAATGTTTTTCCCTAACCCACTTTCAGTGCCAGAGGTGCAATGACATGTGGACATTATGCTATGTTTAGCTTGTTCACTGGCTTGTTAGTCCAACTTGTCTCTGTAATGGATAAACTGAGTTGGTTTTGATGTTGCAAAAGCCTCTCAATCCTCCTGGACTAGGCTGATTCCAGTCCAGCCAAATTACCAAAATGTGAAATTCCAGTAAAAAGTTTTTGACTTAACTCTCTTTAAAACAAACTAGAAAAAAAATTGCTTTACCCTTTCTTCAAGTACCTAAAAGTTGTGTGAAAACATGTGGCCCTACCTAATGTTCCAGGCTTTGCTGCATTATTTCTTTCTCTGGCTTTGCCTTTACTAAAGGCTAATTTCTACACTCCATCACACCTATCTGATTGTTTAGTTTCTTACTTACTCAACTGTCAATTTGTATCTCCTTCTTTACCTGCTTGTAACTCATTTCTAGAATCCTCTCCCCATATGTCTGCTATATCACTGTTTGATGTGTCCTCCTGGATTCTGAACTTCTTTCAACAGAAGACTATCTCGTTACCATCTTGTTTATACATTTGTGGATTGAATTTTTCCTTGCTGTCATACCATTAATGGAATGACACAAGCCAAGACTTTAGACAGTATCTTTCAGCAATAAAATAATTACCAAAATCACAGGATAATAGAATTAGAAATGCCTCTACTTTTTTTTATGTTAGTCTTCAGTATTTTGGATCCATAGATAGTATTTTAGAGTAAAGAAAATTGCTCCCTTGAAAGCAGATTTTTCTAGAGAGACATATACATTCAGACTTGGAGGTCAGGTGAAAAATGCATAGGTATATGTGCATAATATGTTTATAAAGGGTCCAGACACAAAGTTAAGTTTACACTGAGTTTTGCATTTAAAATAAGGTTTCAACTTCCATGTTAGGTACGAAGAATAGTGTATCTCATCTTCTAAACTGCAGCGCTTAGTTGTTGGGTAGAGAATTAATTTTCTGAGAATTTACAAGTAAATCCACAAATTAATTTGAGTTAAAATTAATTAAAAAGGGGTCATTTAAGAAATGTAATTGATTTTAAGCCCATAAGGGACCATTATAATCATTCATCTGACCGCCTTTGTATTACAGGGCATGAAGCTTTACTCAGTAGTTTCTGCATCAAGCTCATAATTTCTGTTTGCACTAGAGCATATGTTTTAGAAAGATTTCGCATTGGATGTCAGGCCTTTTTTATTTTATCCAATACAAACTGACTTTTAATACTCCATCTGAAGAAGTGGGTTGTACCCATGAAAGCTCATGATACCATCTACATGTTTTGTTAGTCTTTAAAGTGCTGCTAGACCATTTGTTGTGTTTTAAGTTTTTCCAGTTACAGACTAACTCGGCTACCCCTCTAAAGCTCAGATAATTGAGTTTGTTTGGTATGGAAAAGAGAAGACTGAGATAATAGTTTTCAAGTACCGTACCTAAAATGTGGTTACAAGGAGGAAGGAGAAAAATTATTCTACTTAACCTCTGATGATAGGACAAGAAGCAACAGGCTTAAATTGAGCAAGGGAGGTTTAGGTTGGACATTAGGAAAAATTTCCAACTGTCAAGGTCTGGATTTTGATGACCTCTCAAGGTTCCTTCCAGTTCTATGAGGCCTAGCATTGCCACCAGAATTTCCCAGGATCACCGCTTTTTTGAGATAACTGTCTTGGAATATTGTCTTGCCAGCTGTCCTGCGTTATGGGCTCATGAACATCCTGGATACGCCAGCATTTTGTACCTTTGAGTGGTAACCCTGCTAAGGACACAGGCTGCTCTTAGTAAAGATGGCAACTGCCTTCATCCATCTATGTCATCATGGCAATGGTGGTCCAAGTTGAGCCCCAAAGTGCTTGGCCATATAAACATAGATATATAAATGACAGTCCTTATTCATAAAGACACTAAGATCTTATCTGCTCCTCATAGTGTTTCTTTCTGTCTCCTGACTGCATGGGGTGAAGTGCAGCATCTCCACAGAGGATAATTTGACTTCACTTTTACTGAGAACATTAAGTGGTGGCCATTTTGAAAAAGCCCTGTATTAATGAAGGGTATCCTGTGATATCAGTCCCACTGACAACAATGATAAGTAGCAACCGGACATCCAATGCTTAAAATTAACATAAAATTATTAACTTACGATTCCACATATCTTCACATAATTGGAAATGTCACATAAAATTGCAGAATTAGAGCACATAAAGTGACCTCCAGCTGTAGTGACACTATACGGGAGAATTAAATTCTACAATCTTTAAAAATTGATGTAATCTGCTGTGAGACTACAAACATTCTAATGTTTGTATGGTTATTGCATGATGTCACTACAGAGCACAGTTATGGTTGTGATGGTGCTCCAACTATGCATTTCTGTATGTACCTTAATGTGCTTGGACATTTTTCTAAGTTTAACATTAATTCTAAAGTTCCTGGATTTATAGTTCTTGATTTCTTTTCTGTCTGTGAGAAAAGCCAGTATGCATGCACATGTTTCAAGGAGTGTATATAATACCTGCATATTATATCCAGGTTTTGCCTTTAGGAATAGATTTGGTTTGATGGACACCCCACATATCCATAGTGATAAAAACTGACCTACATGGGCTGTGAGTCAGGATAGAATTTTGTGGCATATTCTCTTTTCCATTCCCATGACTATGTACTGTAGGAGTATGTTTCCAAGGATAACACTTCAGAAAACTCTGATAACTTGTGGTGATGGAAGAAACTGAAATGTCATATTATTATGCCAGACATGGCATCTTGATATATTGCTTGTAACCTCATATAGGATAAAGTCTTATTAGAAAGTAATAAAAGCGACACCCTGCTTTTCCTCCCATAATCGTGAAATAGGTTAACTTGGAAGTTCAGAGCTATATTTGTTTACCATTGCTTCTATGGTATTTACAATAATACAGCAAAACACCAAGCTCAGAGTTGGAAAAATTGTAAGCGAGAATACGGTCTAGAGCAATAATATAAAATGTTGATAAACATGAAAAGAAAAATACACTTCCTGTGGCTAAGTGTTTGTGATAGATAAGACAAATAGTGTCAGCTTTATCTTCATTTATGGTGTATATGAGATTGAATAATTGTAAAGCTCCAAATGCTGCAAATGATATAAAAATCTTTTGAAATGCTGTAGAACTGAAAAATCATCTTGTAAGCTAAATCAAAAGTAAGAGCTCAATATGCTTATGAGATTATATTGGCAATGGCACAGTTATGGTGTTAAGAAATGAAGAATATACTGGACAATATTAAATAGTGCACACAGTTGATCTTTGAACCAGCTTTTATAGTTAAAGGAAGAGCTACCAAGAGAGTTGCATGTCCTTTTGTTGTAAGTGCTAAATTTGGGAAAGTATAATTTCTTTTAAAACACACACAAATAATTTGGCCATTATTTTTTATTTAACTTTAGTATATTAATATCTGGGATTTTGTCAATATGGATAAAAAATCTTAATAAAAATTTAATTTAATGCAATTAAAATTTAGTTTGTCCTGTGTTAGGAATGTTACTCCAGAGAGAACATAACTGGTTGCAATGGTGAAATTAGAAAAGTTGTTTTATGTCACATTAGTTAACATATGCAAGCTTATTTAATATGTGGACCACAAATAAGTGTAATTATATTAAAACAAGGATCTGTAGCACAGAAGCAATAAAAATAGACTAAGTTGTATTATTAATTCTTGTGTTAAGGGTTTTGAGCCATGTTGATTGGCCTGAATTTTTTGATTTTGTTATGGTACAAAGGGATTGTTTGAAGTAATTTGTCCCCAAGAGAGGCTCACAATCCCAAGCGGGTTTCAATTCAGCAAAGCAAATCTAATTTTGTTTGCTTTATGCAAACCAGAAGGGGCTGTGGTTCATTCTGTTTTCACTGGAGGGGAAAGGCACACTAATGGGACCTGCTGAAATGCATGCATTGCAAACATCTTACCCCTGCATATATTAAATTTTGCTATGTGATGCACTGTGTTCATCATCTCATTGTGTACACAGATATGCTTCAGAACAAAGCCTTTTAATAGTACAGGAACCTTACTACATTATGCCAACACACTGTTGTATTTATATTTAATGCTACCATCATAATTTCTTCCTTTGGATAAAGTATGTTGATGGGAGGCATGGTATAGTGGATTTGATTTGTTTTTTCCGCAAGCCACTTGTTTAAAATAGGCAATATACTGAAGACATCATATGGTTAAGCTTCAAGCTAGTTGAAGATTAATTATATAGAGGCCTCATAATAGTTTCCCCTTTTTTTACAGTCCAGAGTTAAATAGGAGACCAGCAGAATCTGATTGGGAATTACTGCTTTTCTGGCACCGAAGGTACATCTACACTGCTACACTATTTCAAAATAACTAGCACTATTCCAAAATAACTTAGTCCGTGTCTACACAGCAGACAGTTATTTCAAAATAGTGTCAAAATACTGTCAAGCTGGAGGACTTCTTACTCCAGCTCTTGTAACCCTCGTTGTACGAGGAATAAGGGAAGTCAGAGAAAGAGTGCTCTATTTCAAAATAAGTGCTGTGAAGATGCTCCCTATTTCGAAATAAGATATGCAATTGACACAGCTCAATTTGCGTAGCTTATTTCAAGTTAAGCCCTGAAACGTAGATGTGCACCAAGTCAGTTCCAGGCTAGATAAATGGAGAGGAATACCACCTGTGAGACAGGTACCGGTAATAATATAC
This sequence comes from Pelochelys cantorii, assembly GCA_032595735.1. Classification (NCBI taxonomy): domain Eukaryota; kingdom Metazoa; phylum Chordata; order Testudines; family Trionychidae; genus Pelochelys; species Pelochelys cantorii. The sequence continues at coordinate 72,675,445 of CM064328.1, forward strand.
AGACAATATCTACTGCTTTGACAATTCATTAGTCCCAGTTCCATGTGGTTCCCTTTTAGACTTTTCAAATGCAATAATCATAATGTCCCATAAGTGTTATGAAATTAATCAAATCTTATATCTCACAAACAAAATTTTGCTGTTATTTGCCATGAGGAACGAGGTCACTGATTTCAGTAGAATAGATTCAAACTTAAAAAAATAAAGCACAATCAAAAAAAATCTGATGGCACAGTTATAGGATATCTGTATTCATATAAACGAAATTATTTATCTATTGAAATTTCATAATAGTTCTATATTTCATGTGGTGCCATTCTATTTTTTCCAGGGTGTTTCTGTTTGGAAAACAACTTTAGTACTGCAGACAGACAGACATATCTCAGAATGCTTCAATTTGTCACTAGACATTTGGCTGCATGCCTATTTTTCTCATAATTTTCCAAAACTACATTAAATTACTGAATGACTTTTGTGAATCAATTCACATGAAATTCAGAATGATACTTGTCATGCATCAGCTGGCTAACTATTAAAAGCATAGATTACCTGTAGTACCCATTGTGTGGCAAAATTTAATTTTTGCTTTAGGTATGTAATTTAAGTTCAAACATAGGATAGTAATAAAGATTCTTTTCCTTCCTAATACAAGTTCCTTAGTGAAACATTACAGAAAATTCATTTGAGTGGATTTGTCTTTTCTGTCTACCTTTTTCTTTAATGTAATATCATAGACTTCCTTCTTAATTTCACTAATTTTAGAAAAGAAGAGACACTTTACTTAATTACGATTCTATAGTATGACAAAAATATTGTTTTGATACAATGACCTATGTGATTTGGCTTAATTCCAAGCCTCTTTTCACACAGGAATTTCAGTTTGTGTGAGCATAGGTCCAAAACTCAGAGTTATAATCCTCAAGATATATTATAATTAGCTGTTCGGCAATTTAAATAACTAATTTCACCATTACCACTGAAAATATATATCTCAGGTTTCTGAAATTCTTCAGTGGAGCTGCTGATTATAGAAACAAGATAATAGGGCCAAGATTCTGGCTTGTGATCCTTGACTGCTGCCAAAGTGGAAATAATTAATAACATTATTAATCTATCATTGTATGCAACCATGTGTGTGTTTTAAAGTAAAACCAGGAAATTGCAGAGTAAGTGTTGATGTGATTGTGCTAGAATTTTCCCACCAGGCTGCCTGACAAGCATGTAAATAATTTATCTGATTTTTCAGAGATGCTGAGTACTTATTTAAAATATTCTTAAATTTGGTAGGGTTTTTTTTTTTTTTTTTTTTGGTGGGGAAGCTATGGTCAGGGTAGTCATGGAAGGAGGGTGTCAAAAGGGGCAGGTTGCCAAGGCCTCTCATTTGAGAAGGCCCCAAAACCAAGTAGTATTGTGACCTGATGCAGGATCACAAAGCTATTCATTGAAATTTGACCTGAGTTTTTTGTATAATAGCAGGCTCTGAGATAGCTAGACCTAACCAAATGGCATTGTGACTCCATGCACCAGTTTGCAACGTCTGAAGTAGGAAGCCAGGCCCAGCCTTGCAGGACAGCAGCTGTTACCTCAAAGGAAATGGTAGGAGGGGGGATGGACTCACTCTCCAAGTCCCCTCGTGCCCTTATCCCCTTTAGTAATAATTTTTAGAAGGAGCGGGACTCACTTTCAGATTTTTGTCCCATGCCCCATAAACCTCAGAAAAAATAAGTTTTGTTTTACGCTAATTGGAATATTTGCAGAGGGGCCATAGGAAAGAATCCACATCCATAAAGATGTCTGTATTTCACACCAAAAAAATAAAATAAAATTGTAAGACTGTGCTAGAATGTATTAAATTCATTGCAGTCTAATCCTGCACTTTTCACTTAAATTCAGTGTGAATTTTGCTTGTGTATCTTCTGCAGAATTGGGCCTTTACATTTTATCCTCAACAAAGGGTAATGAGGCCATAAGTTTGGAACTGGAAGAAATGGTTTGCTTGCTTGTTTGTTTTTGTTTTGGTGAAGTAGTGATAATAAAATTTCGCAAAAGCAGCTTTAAAGTGGAATCAGTCAATACGATCAATGCTGGGCTTCTTGTTTCATATTTGTATTTAAAAGATTTGTTTAACTATGGGTATGTTGACACTGCAGTTAAATACCTGAAGTTGGCCAGGTCCCACTTACGGGCTCAGGCTGCAGAACTGTAAAATTCCTGCATAGGCTCTCAGGCTCTGGGTGAGCCCTAGCTTTGGCTGGAGCCCATGAGGTCCTAGACCTCAGAGTCCATTCCAGGCCTAGAGGTCTCCATGACAACTTCTAGTCCTCCAGCCTGTGCCCTGTGAGCCGGAGTCAGCTGAACCAGGCCAGCCACAGCCAGTGTGGATGTACTGAAGAAGCAAAGCTTCACTTATTGGTTATCTTCATTCAGCAAAAAACTAGAATCGGAAGTTGGAGATGAAAAGACATTAGATTTCCAAGCAAATGTAGGATTGTTCCCTACATTACAGTTATGATACAGTAGAATCTGCAAAATATTAATTTAAATTAGGTAAAGATTAAACAAAACAGATTTTTTTTTAAAAAAATCAAATATTTGCCTCATTCTTCATACTCAATTTACTACTGCTTAACGTAAAAAAGAATGGATAAATAGAACATGCATCAGAAATGACCGTTCGCTGGGTCTGGCAGTTGTTCTGTTTTCGAATTACCTGGCTTGTGTCTGCAAAGTTTATAGTTTGCATAACAGAAAGGAGCTCTGCAGTATCGTCTTGTAAATTCCTAACAAAATCAATACATTTGAGTTTTGTAAGATTTTCTTGAAGGAAGGATGCTGAAAATGTTTTAGGAAAGTATCATAGTGCATTGTTACAGCTGCCAAAGGATTGATTATGTTTGTGCTCTGTGTACAGTGTACTTGCAGTGCACAGTGGATTTTATTGTGGCAATTGTTGTAGTTCATTAACTTTATTAAGCTAAATTAAAATAAAACACAGCCTAACCAACTCCAAAATAATAAAATCTCTAGTGTTTATTCACAATGATAACTCTTTGCTAATCAAGCATTAGAAACATTTGAAAGGACTGGTCAGATGTACAGAGCGTAAGGTTCAACTAGTCTTCAACAAACACAAGAAATCGCTTGTACTACGTGAAAGGCTTGTGCTATGAAACTATTTAGAATATAACTACCTCATTACACAATCTATTATATCCATGTTTTAATCATGCCTCTAGTGCTATAGTTGCTGTTCAAGGGCGCCAGTGTAAGCTTTGATGATAATCTTGAATACCATTGAGCTTGATTCTGCACAATGCAGGTGTAATATTTACACATAACTAATACAAGATAAAAAGTGATTAGCAGCACTAGGGAGCTTGAACTTACATTCATGAGAACATGGCTGAGAAACCAACAAGTTACCTGTAGCTGGAACAGGGCCAGAGTCAGAAATATATAGTTAGGTTTCTCATAAACATGATGAGGACTTCGTTTACTCATTGTTATGCTCCATCCACACCTTGTCTCTTTTATGTCCCTCTACATTTGGTAATTAGAGAAATGGATGTGCAAGAGAATGAGACTCAGAGACTCAGTGACAAAGTCTATATGCCCTTAGCACCACTAAATTGGTTATTAACCTTATGCATAGGCTAGGTCCTTGCAGAATGCAGTCCACCTAAACCCAAGTCATTTCGACTCAGGTGGGTTTATAAAAACCTTTCCTGTAGTTGTGTTCACATGGAGTGCAAACTGGTGGCATAGAACTCTCCTCTCCTCCTAGCCTGCATGGGTAGCTACCATTAGCATAACACCATTCTGAGATATTAAGGAAAAGGCCAACATTATATCCTTTCTTCTCTATAGTCATCAAAAGATCAAGATAAGTGTGACTGTTCCCCATTCCAACCCTCTCCCCGCCCCCCACTTAAGAGGCAAAACTTTGCTTCCCTCTTTCCTCACTCCCAGATTTGACAGTAATGGTATGACAAGCAGTATTGTTGGACCTACTACTACAGCTGACTACACTTAATGATATCTCAGTCTGGGGCTGAGGACACTTTTGTTGTGCACCCTGATGGCCAAATAGCGGGGAGAGAAAAGGGGTAATGAAAAGGAGGCATTCTCTCCACCACAGAAAACTAACGGATTTGAAGGTCATGAGATTCACCTGCCAACTTCTGCTACCTGCCTACTCTCTTCCTTTAGCTTGGGTACATTTTTTGTTTCATTTCACAAAACAAGTTGACTGAAATTTGTAGTCTTCGCTATCAATAGCATTGTTGATTGACATATTTCTGGTATATGTGCTCTGAGATGGTGATGGACATTTGGTTTGAACCCTTACAATGGTTAGTAAAAATTACTTTGATGAATCCCAGTGACTGGCTCATGCTTGACATTCATCTTCATGCCAATTCCAAGAAAACTCAGTGACACCACACAGCTCATTAATGCCAGAAGATTCTCTAAATATCCTTCCTGTATGGATGAATTCATGGGCCAGCTACACACCTAGTGTCATGATTTGTACATGAAAATACCAAATCCAATTCTGGCAGCCTTATCTGCATTAAGTGACACTCACATAGTCTCACTGAAGTCCCAATGGGATGATTCCTATGAGTAAGTGATGCAACATGTGAGTCAGGGTGGCAAAGTCTGGCTTTAAATGAGCATATGTGATGTTTCTTTTTTTTTTTTTTTTGATTTTTTCCCCATTGATATAATTCAATTCAATTGTCATTTGATTGCTGATTGCCAAAGAAATTTTTTTCTTAATTCTAAGAAATTGCCACATTTAAGTAAATCCTTCCAAAATGATGCATGTTTACTATAAGTAAATGTATTGCATATAGATGTTCATTGTACATTTTGGCATTCTGAATGCATTTGTGGGACAAAACTGACAGAGGCATAGGGAATTCATCCTGAATCTACTTCTTGAGCTGCTAAAGAGCATTTTTTAAAAAAAGATACCTAATGCCAACAGAGACAGCACTTTAATGTGTTAATACCAAACCTTATTTGAAGATATTAACAATTTTCATGGTATTTTGAAAATCATCATATCTTCCTAGCAGTGAAGTATGAATCACATGCCAATTTCCTCAGCAGCTTGGTGAACCTGAGTCATTTATATGGCTAGTATTGAGAGTTTGGGGCCATGACAGTACATCTGACCCTTTTGGGGTAAAATTTGATCTGGCATTTCATTTCAAAGGCTCAGCCACCAGTCTGTCAAATCTTCATTTCGCTAGTGCCCACTAGAACTGCTGACGCTTGTCTCTAACTCCTGGTGCTTTCATCTTTCAGTGGCAATAAACATGTCACGCTGCTGAGGTGAAACACAATCTGGAATTAAATTTACTGCATATAAAATATGGTGCCCTCTTTATTGGTTCAAATACTTGTCACTCATAATTTATTTGAAAGTGTATGGCCTTCATGAAGCGAGAGTGCTGCTAGGGATGGGAGCTAGAGAAGTCAGACATACAGCTGCTCGCTAGATTATTTTAATATATTCTCCCCTTTTTCCCCCCTTTGCTAACACTGACTGGTATAAACACATCAAATATGCTATCAAATCCTCAGCCAATGAACAGTATGCATGTCCACTAAAAACAAGCATGTGGCTCTTTAGCTGTGCAGCTAGATGCTAGCGATGAAATGGCTGGAGGAAGATAACTGGCAGTGCTCTCAAAAGAACAAGCCTAAAACAAGTGTGTATGTGGTTGTATATGTGTGTTTGGAGGAGGAAGGGGTGAAAAGGAGCTGGATTTTGCCCTAGTCCATTTCGATCTCACTTGCCATGCTTTTCCTTCTGGCACTCAACTTTTTATGATTTATTCCAAATACTGTCTATCAGCTTTAACTAATACAGTTCTTGTATGAAGCACCTCTCTAATCTCTTCAAACACAGATGTGGAAGCGCGGCTTAGAGCAAGGAGGCCAACAAAAGCACTTTGCCTGTACCAGTGATTAGCTTTGATTGACATAGAACACTTCTGCTTTCACAGGCATACTTTAACACCCATAACTGATTGTTTTAAAATGAGAAGCTCTGGGTACTGTAGCTCCAGCTTTAGTAAATATGCAGTACAAATGTATTAGCAGATAACTGAGAGAATATAAAACACTTGATACTCTTTTCTAGCTCTCTTTCTCCTTTTCAGGGTGTATTTTTCAGCATCAGGCATTCATTCATAACTGTTGAAGAAAAAATGATGACAATACCTATTTTGCTTAAACCTTCATTTCCTGTTCTTGATAATATGCCAGTGAAATGTAAGGCAGAGACCAAGCAGATTTTGAAAAAGAAAAACTAGTTCAGAACTTATTTTTTCTCTGTTGTAACATCATCTTTTAATTGTATTAAATTAATGTAAACAGAGGGAGGGAGAGGAATTAGGCAGCCTGGAGCAACCCACATAGCATAAAATACAAAGTGCACCAGCATTTTTACAAGCATCTAAACTCTGCAGCAAAATGCATTTGCATATGCAAGTCAAGCGGTTAGATGCCTAATGTAAAGCTACCTCATTCTCCACCTTAAAATTCTCTTGAAAGGCTCTCCTTTGCCGTGGTGCCTACTCCCCTCCTCCACCAAAACACACACACACACACACAAAACACTGCCTACCACAGGCTGCTGGCATGCTGAGACCATAGCCCATCATAGTATCTCATTATTTCTTTGTACTTCTCCACCTGTCTATGTACATCAGTTTTCTTATACTTAGATTATAAGCTCTTTGAGAGAGGGACTGTCTTTTTGTTATGTGTTTGTACAGTGCCTAGCATAATGGAGTCCTAGTCCATTTACACTGGAGCTACGTCTAGACCACACGCCATTTTCAAAAGAGGCTTTTTCAAAAGATTCTTTCGAAAAAGCCTCTTTTGAAAAAGAACGTCTGGACTACAATCAGTACTTTCGAAAAAGCAAGCCACTTTTTCAAAAGAGAGCACCCAGGCAATCTGGATGCTCTCTTTTGAAAAAGCACAGTTTGCATTACATAGCACCCTTTTTCGAAAGAGCACTTTCGAAAAAAGGCGGTATTCCTCGTAAAGCAAGGTTTTCCGCGGTCAACAAAACCACTGCGTTCTTTCGATTTACTGTCGACAGAATGTGGCAGCAGTCTAGACTCAGGTAAAGATTTTTTGAAAAAAGGCCCCTTTTTTCGAAAAATCCCTGTCGTCTAGACACACCCTGGGACTGCTATGATAGTATGAATAATAAATAACTACTTCATTTCCATATATTGTACACATTTGAAGCTGTAGCACATGCAGAAAAAATAAGTTAGATACATAACAATTAGGGTTGCTGCCCAATCCCTAAACTAATCCCATTTCCAACAAACTAGAATTTTCCCATCGCTCAGTACAGCCCACTTTCCACGCCCGCTTGTGTTCCCCACTCCCAACCAAAAAAAGAAGAAAAAAACAAGCTTTTCAGCATGACCTGAAGGTCCGCACGTTTATACTCTGGTGGGCCAATTTGGGAAGCTAGTTACATTGTTCAGCCCTTTTTGATTAAGCCAGGGACCTGCTACTGTAGCTCAAGCAGCGCTCAACCTTATGGTCAAACAGGTGTGTTCTGAGGTATCAAGGACCCAGTCGATTTAGGGCAGTATAAATTTAAACCAACATATAATACCGTGCTTGAAAATGAATTGGACGAGAGGGCAGACACTGGGGCACAGATGTAATGTGATCCTGGTGAGAAACACCCATTAACAAGTGAGTAGCCACAGTCTGCACCAGGTGGAATTTCCAAGTGATCTTAAGGTGCAGCCCCATGTATGGGGTGTTTCAAGCAATCAGTAATCCAATAACATACGTGCTGTTGACAGAATAGACTGTTAGGAACTTATGCATTTTAGCCCACAATATAAAGGCCTAAATGTGCAGTTGAGTTACATGGTTTCTTAAAATGACAGACTGTAATGGCTTCTTTGCAGCCATTAAGTAATCTCTAGTGTCAAAACCCTATTGTGAGACTTCTAATGCATTCCAACAGCAAAGTCCTAACAGGATATTAGAGGCAGGCACTGGCACTATAGCGTGTTCACAATGAAATGGGGGCAAAGGGGGAAAATAACTGATTTTCATAGTAGTTCCTGCTAGAGAGGCAGGAATTCGCATCCCTCAAGAAAAAACAAATCAAATAATGTATGCAATCTGGAAGCCTTATATTCATTTTAATACTTTATTGATTTTTAAATGTTTAATAGAAATGTCAATATCAGTGAATAACTTGGTATTTTATTTTTGACATTCTAGTAAAAACAGAGCAATCAAATTATCAGAGCTAATTAACTTGTTAGAGGTGCAGATTCTTCATAGTCTCCATCAGTTATATGTGTGTGAATCAGACAGAGAAAATCAGCCAGACAGAGGGTGCTGCCAAAATAAACATATGTCATTAATGTAAACATATACAAACTGTAATACCATCTGTTGTATCCAGAGGTTGTTAGTTTGAGTGGGAAAGGGTTAATGAATGCTGTCATTAGGGAGCATTTCCATCCCATCCTAGCTGCACAGCTCACACTGTGTGTGCTTTAAAAGTGCAGGAATGCATCAAGAAACAAGAAAACCAATACATGGTTTATCCTGGACACTGCATATTCATATCATGATTAAATTTTCATGATACTGATCTAAATTTCAGATTGGCTTTGGATATGATTTGGCAGATTTACTTTACATTTTTGTCCACACAATTAAACAAACCATGTAAATACATAAATAGGAACAAGTCGCCATCAAGCCCAAAATAAATTCTGTAATTAGCATTTACAGGAGAAAAATATCTGATAAATTTTCCAAGAATAAACTTCAATTCTGTTGAATTTGATAATGTGTTTCCATTCCATTTTTTTAGTCTCCTTGTCAGACTCAAGGATACTCTGGCTATATTACACCTTTGCACTTTGTACAGAAGTTGTTTAGTTATTACTGCCTCTTAGAAAATGAAGCCTTCTCCCTGAAAACTACATACAATTTGGCTGAGGAGAGAACAGAGGCCTCAGCTCTTTCTTGCACAAAGGATTTTTTAAGTGGAAGAAATTCTCTTCGTCTCGCCTGAGTGGCGAGGCTGACATCTGGGGAAAAAGGGAATCCTATTCCCATTGTATGCTAGTGATAGAGATTCTTGTGGAGTCTTAATTGTTCTCTGTCTGTCCCTGCTATCCGACACCTTATACAGAATGGTACATTTCAAGTTGTCTTCCAATTTTTCTCTTCTGAAAGGGATCAAAAAGGCCTTTTCACATATACTATTCCACATTTAAAACCCATGGTGCACATCCCCTTTTCAATAAATCCACTAGATCTATTCCTTTAAGTCCATCCAGGAGGCCCATAACTTTTATGCACTACTATTCAGATTTCTAACATGCAGTTTAGCAAATTGTTTTTTTTAATGAGAAACCCATTGCAATTTCTACTGGTGATCATTGGCTATCCCCTTGACTAGTGTAAATAGACATAGCTCCACTGATTTCAGTTGAACTATACTGACTGAACTCAGCTGAGATCTGACTCAACACCTCTAAATTGGATTTCAGTGGATTGTGTTTGATGGCAGAGTGCTTTTCAAACCCTCTCTTCTGGTTTCCAAATTTATGTCCTACAAGCTAATTTTCTTTTGGTCTAAAATAGTACTTGTTAGTGGAATACTGTCCATTTTCTGTTCGTCTTACCCAAGAAGATTTACATGAATACTGGAATCTTCTCTGAAGCTAAGAAAAAAAATCTTTGTTGGCCATCAGAGAATGGCAACAATAATGATTAAGGGCATGAATAGCATCCATATGAAAAGAGGTTAAAAAGACTGGGATTGCTCATCTTAGAAAAGAGATGGCTAAGGGGTGGGGGATAAAATAGAGATCTATGAAATCATGAATGGAATGGAAAAAATAAACAGCGAAGTGTTATTTATTTTTCAAATAACATATGGATGAGGAGACACCCAATTAAATTAATAGTTAGCTGGTTTAAAACAAACACAAGGAAATACTTCTTCACACAATGCACAATCAATATCTGGAACTCACTCCCTGGGTGAAGGCCAAAAGCATAACAGGCTTCAGAAAAGAACTAGATAAGTTCATGGAGAATGGGTCTTTCAATGGCTATTAGCCAGGATGGGGAAGGTTGCAGTCCCATGATCTCAGCATCCTGAACCTCTGGCTGACAGAAATGGGGACTAGACAACAGGAATTGGGTCACTCAATAAATTTCCTTGTTCTGTTTATCTCTCTGAAGCCTCTTGCTACTGTCAGAAAGCAGTATATTGGGCTAGGTGGACCTTTGCTTTGACCTACTAAGACCGTTCTTATGTAGTCCTTGTGCTCTGGGCTGAAGGACACTCAGAAGTCATATAGTGAATGACATGTTACACTTTCTCCTCCTCAGATATTTTCTATTTTTATAGTCTGAAGTCATTGGATATAGTCTTCCTCTGGATGTGTCTAGACTACAGGGTTTTTTTGAAAAAAGTGGCCTTTTTTCGAAAAAACTTCACCTGCATCTAGACTGGAGCTGCATTCTTTCAAAAGTAAATCAAAAGAACGCAGCAGTTTTTTCGATCTCGGTAAACCTCATTTTACGAGGAATAACGCCTTTTTCGAAAGTACTCTTTCGAAAAAAGGAGCTATTGAATGCAATCTGTGCTTTTTCGAAAGAGAGTGTCTAGACTCTTTCGAAAAAATGGCTCGCTTTTTCGAAAAATCTGCTTGTAGTCTAGATGCTGTCTTTCAAAAGAGGCTTTTTCAAAAAAGCCTCTTTCAAAAGAGGCTTGTAGTCTAAATATACTGCTTGATGCTTGAATGTTCTTGCAGGCTGGAAATAGAATGTTTGCAAAACTACAGTAAGTGAGTCAGTGAGCTAAAAGACAGAAAATGTTGGGCACAACCTTTATTCCTGAAGAATAAGGGAAATCTGTACAAGAGGATTCACAATTTTTTCCTAAATTAATTCTTTTACCCTAAGAAACCTCTAGGAGTGAGTGAAGTTTAGCAGACTGAGCACTGGACTAGAATTTAGGCGATTTGAATTTTGAGGCCAGTTCTGCTGCTGGCTGAACCGGGACATATAATTTCATCATATGTGCCTCAGTTATCCCATCTGTGTAATGGGAATAGTGATACTGCTCTCCGTTGTCACATGTTGTTGTCATGTGCTTTAGAACTGAGTGATGAAAAGTGCTAGGTATGCTAATTGATACCATACACTGTAACAGAATCTGACCAAATAAGGAAACACTATATAATCCATGAAATAATTTCCTTGTCAGATTCTCTGAGAAATCTTATGACTGGTACACAAATCCGTTTCAAACACCTAAGTCTCTTATACTCTTCCATAGCTATCTCAAAAGAATACTCAGTGAATATCAGACACTCGATTGCAAGGAAACCCTTTTTTCCAATCACTACCCAATTCTCCACACCGCCTGGTATTTTGTGCTTTGCTTTATCTCAGACTGTGCTGCAAGACAAAAACTATATATGAAGCGAGTCATACTATTGAAAAGCTAGAGAACTCCTAATTTAGAAGCAATCTGCTGGAGGAGTTATGATGACTGGAAATATTTGGTCCCTGTAGGGCAAGAGTAGACCTGCTTTAACCTCATCTGTGAATGAGGATGAAGCTTAATTATAGCATGAAAGAGTTTCTCGGTGCTTTACAATTACTAAAAACTCTGTCATGTCTTATCTTCTCATACCCAACCATACCCCCTAAATGCACACACCTTTCCTGAGGCTTGGATAGGCCTCCTGCATTTCTCTAGGTCCCCAATCCCTAGGTTTTTGCTTTCGTTAGGAATTCTTCTTATACTGCTATAATACTTCCTGTCCACTTTGTTATGTCTCACCATTTCCCTGCTACCCAATGGGTGCATCTAGACTAGCAAGATTTTGCGCAAAAGCAGCCGCTTTTGCGCAAAAACTTGCCATCTGTCTACACTGGCCGCTTGAATTTGCGCAAGAACACTGATGATCTAATATAAGATTGTCAGTGTTCTTGCGCAAATACTATGATGCTCCCGCTCAGGGATAAGCCCTCTTGCGCAAGAATACTTGCGCAAGAGGGCCAGTGTAGACAGGGAAGAATGGTTTTGCGCAAAAAAGCCCCGATGGCGAAAATGGCGATTGGGGCTTTCTTGCGCAAAATCGCGTCTAGACTGGCCACGGATGCTTTTGCACAAAAGCACTTTTTGCGCAAAGGCACCCATGCCAGTCTAGATGCTCTTTTGAGGCAATGCTTTTAATGGAAAAACTTTTCCATTAAAAGCATTTCCACAAAATCATGCCAGTCTAGACGCAGCCAATGTGTATATCATAGAAAAGTGTGTAAGGCAGGGAGGCTAATCAGAGTGACAAAAGTTGGCTAGATAGAGTTGGAGGAGAAGGAATGATCCTCTTGAATTACTGACTGCTAATTTTTCCCAAGTTCTGTATACTTTGTTTGAATGACTTAAAATAAGCCACTAGACAAAAAAGAAAAGATCCTCATGAGAGAGCACAATGTTTATGATTTTGTTAATGATTTTGTAACCTTCTGGATCAACTCTGCCTCATAAAAGGATGGCTGCCCCTAGGATTCCTTAGATATGTAAAAGTGCAGTAAACATTTCTGTTACTATTATGTCAAGAGGACAAATTCCAGTATAGAATCAGTGGCAGCTTGCCCCCCACCCCCAAAGCTACTGAAGTTCTATGGCTTTATCATTTCATGTTGATCATCAGTCTAATGTTGTCATCTTTTTTCCCTAATCCCTGTCTTGGTTTTATATTCATTGTTATCTGTAGTTTATATTTCTGTTTTCTGTTGGTTTTTTATCAAGAGGAGTGAGATAGATGTCTAACAAAGTATTGATTTAAAAATCATTCACTATTTTGTGGCATTTGTGGACATTGATCAAATCTTATTATTTCATTAAAAACATGCCATCATTGTTTTTTACAAAAAAGAAATAAATCTTTAAAGAAGATGAATGTGTAATTAATCATAAGCTAACGTAAAACTAATGTTTTAGTACTGAAGTGATTAAGAGCGATCAGAATGTAGGGAGTCAATAAGCATATAGATAAGTGTGATCCAGTGACTATAGTGTATTGGGATTGTGGGAGCCTTTTAATAAGATCCCTCACCAAAGGCTCTTAAGCAAACTAAGCAGTCATGGGATAAGAGGGAAGATCCTCTCATGGACCAGTAATTGGTTAAAAAATAGGAAACAAAGGGTAGGAATAAACTGTGAGTTTTCACAATGGAGAGAGGTAAAAAATGGCAGTGTCCCGCAAAAATCTGTACTGGGTTCTATGCTATTCAACATATTCATAAAGATCTGGAAAAGGAAGAAACCAGTGAGATGGCAATGTTTGCAGATGATACTAAATTATTTAAAAACGAGTAGTACTGTAGCACCTTAGAGATGGACAAAAATATACAGTATCATGAGCTGTGTGTTTTGGACTAACATGGCTACCCTTCTGAGACTAAATTATTTAAGATTGTTAAGTCCAAAGCTGGGTGAGTGGGCAACAAAATGGCAGATGAAATTGAATGTTGATAAATGCAAAGTAATGCACATTGGAAAAAATAATCCAGGCTATTCATACAAAATGATGGGGTCTAAATTAGTTGTTATCTCTCAAGAAAGATATCCTGCAGTTATTGTGGATAATCTCTGAAAACATCTTCTCAGTGAGCAGTGGCAGTAAAAAAAAAAAAAAAAAAAGCCAATAGAATGGTAACAATCATTAGGAAAGAGATAGAAGATAAGACAGAAATACCATAATGCCTCTATATAAATCCATGGCATGTCCACATCTTGAATATGGAATGCAATTCTGGACTCTGAATCTCAAAAAACATACATACATGGGTTACCTAGGGAAGTAGTGGAGTCTCCATCCCTAGAGATGTTTAAGTCTCGGCTTGACAAAGCCCTGACTGGGTTGATCTAGTTGGGATTGGTCCTGCCTAGAGCAGGGGGCTGGACTTGATGACCTCCTGAGGTCTCTTTCAGCTCTATGGTTCTATGATTCTATGACAAAAGCATTGGAAAGTTACAGAGAAGAGCAACAAAAAGGTTTAGGGGTATGGAAAAGCTTCTTCATGAGAACAGATTAAAAAGACTGGGAATTTAGCCTTGAAAAGTGACAACTAATGGGATAAGATAGAGGGCTATACAATCATGAATAGTGTGGACAACATGAATAGGGAACTTTTATTTTCTCCTTCATGTGAGAGAAGAACCAGGAGTCGCTAAATGAAATTAATAGGAAATAGGTTTAAAACAAACACAAGGAAGTACTTCTACACACAATGCACTGTCAATCTGTGGAACTCATTTTCAAGGGGGTTGTGAATGCTAATAGTATATCTGGATTCCAAAAAAAATAATTAGATTTGTTCTTGGTGGATAGGTACATCAATAGCTATTAGAAAAAATGGTGAAATACTGTACTCCATTCTCCAATGTCCCTAAACCTCTACCAACCAGAAGCTGGGAATGGATGACAATGTATGGATCATTCAAATTTGCCCTGTTCTGTTCATTCCTTCTAAAGCATCTGACCACTGTCAAAAGATCTGATCCAGTTAAGGCCTATCTTCTTATGTTCTTAAAAATGCCTGGTTTTGGAATCATGTGATTCTATGAGATACTCAGCTTTCATTTAAAGCCCTCATAGATATGGAGTAAAGCTTATCAAAGTAAGGCCTAAAAGTTCAGAAATCAGAATTAAAAGTCCTCCGTAATATTTAAAAAGCTTAATTTTAAGTCAATGTTATAATTTTGCAGGGTTCGACTCATGATTTTTAAATATTTATGGTTGGCAGTATTGTAGTTCCCCCTTCCTTTTCCAAATTCCCTTGAGGACTAAATGGCAGGGAAGGAGCAGTCCAACCCACATCTCCCTGATCCAGATGGAGTTCTGTGCCCCTTATGTATACGTGTGACATTCTCCAAAGTAATGTTTGGACAGCTCCAGCCCCTCACTTCTCCAAGTTGGGATATCTTTTATACTGTTTTG
This sequence comes from Pelochelys cantorii, assembly GCA_032595735.1. Lineage (NCBI taxonomy): Eukaryota > Metazoa > Chordata > Testudines > Trionychidae > Pelochelys > Pelochelys cantorii. The sequence continues at coordinate 72,690,498 of CM064328.1, forward strand.
CTATGAGAACAACTACTGCTGATCTCTTCACATACAGCCTCTAGCAAGTGTATTACTCCCAGGTGAGTTATAAGAGTGCTCCAGGTTAGCCACTCCTGAATTATCTTCACGTCTGAAAGGACGAAAAAGAAGAGCTTGTGTTAATGTGGACACTTGACTCTTTCTTCAACAGAAGTTTGGCTAGATTAAAAAGATTACCTCACCTGTCTTGCCTCTCTACTACCCTGGAACAAGCATGGCTACAACAACACTGCAGACTGCACAGATGACATTGTGTTGCCCTATAATACTTCACATCACTTCCCATAAACTTATTTGTGATGCATGAAAAATGAACAAAAAATACAGATAAGAAGGCATGATGTTCAAGGTTGCTGAAAGGTTTCACCAATAGTATATTATTTCTGTTCTGTGGATCTTTCAAGATATTTACATAATGGATAGATCTGAACTTTTCTTCCTTCCTTTTTTTTTTCATTGATGGCTGCCAAATTTCATAAGACGTATACTGTTCTGCTTCATAATTAGTTTGGAAGCCAGTAATTATTTAAGTTTAAGCCAGTAGATAAAGGCTGCCAAACCACTTGAGCAGAAAAGTTGTGTTAATGGCTATACATTATATTCACTGGTTTATTTAATCTCTTGTGATCAAATTGTGAATCTCAAAGAAAACTAGTGCAATTTTCTTTAATAGCAACTCGCAAATGGCTTTACTGGACATGCCAACAAAAGAGCTTTTGTAATTGAAAGGCTGCTGTAACAGCCTTGAAGGTCAGTGATGATGCAATGAGAAGTATGCTGTGCAGGAGTTATCATGTATAGTCGTGACAGCTAAACAGATTCGAAATTTAGTTAAATGCAAAAAGATTTGAATTGTGTTCCTGCACCACGAACTTACAGAGCATTGTTCTCACTTCATTTTTTGTGACTGCATTACATCGCACTGTCTCTTATACGATTAATGTGGCTCAGTTTGTTCCTTGGTATGGCTTATTTTTCTGTGTGGAAGGATGGAGTTGTTACAGGCAAGAAAAAGGGGAAATAAAACATATTAAAGAAAAAAGTTAAGCATACATTTGTCAATAGCACACTTAGTTTATCGGAGTATTTAAGTAGAGGCACCTTTTATGTCCCTGTGCACTGCCTGTATAATGCTGCAATTCAAATCTTATGTTACCCCTTTTATAGTGGATGTTTTAAACAATAAGTGTAAATAGAAGCTCATTCAAAACTATGATATAGGAAGCAATTGGTTTGACTGTGGTTATCTTGTCCCCAAGGAATTATGATGTTGTACATTTTGGTTTCTTTTTTATATATAAAAAAATCTCAGTCCAGATACAATTATTAAAATACTTTTTATTAGCCCTAGAGCAAAAGCACTATATTTTTACAAGTATTACAGTTTGCTGTTATTCTCTTATTCTTTGTATCTAGTTCCCTCCTAACTCAGGCTACGTCTAGACTGCCGCTTTTTGTCGGAAAAAGGTACACAAATTGCGCTCCGCAATTTGCATTCCTTTGTCCAATAGCTTTTCCAAAATTTGGCCCATCTACTCTTGTCCAAATTTCCGAAAAACCTCTTCTTTCAGAAGAGCCCTTCTTCCTTATGGCACGAGGAAGACAGGTCTTCCAAAAGAGCACGTCTGCTCTTCCACAGAAAAATGTCCGAAGAGCAAACATGTTCCCTGGACACGACAGAGTTTTTCCAGGAGGTCTAAAACTCCATAGTCTAGACATAGCCTCAGTGATTCACTTATGCAAGTGTTTAACTTCAAGAGTAAGAGGAGATCATTGGGTATGTCTGCACTGCAGCTGGGAGCAAGCTGTCCAGCCCAGCAAGACATACTCATGCTAGCATGATAAAAATGGCAGAGTGAATATTTCAGCTCTGGAGGAAACTTGAGCTAACTGTCTGGGCTCAGACCTGGAGGTCAAGAGGGCTTGAGAGTTGAAGCTCTCTGTGAGCTGCAACATCCACACCGCCATTTTAGAGCACTAATTTGAGCCTTACTAGTGCAAGTTAGTGCCTACTAAGTCTGCAAGGTTCATTCCCAGCTTTAGTGAAGACATATCCATTGACTTCACTGAAACTAGCCCTATGCATAAATATAAGCACATGCTTTTAAATTCATGTGGTGGGGTGGATTGGGACCCCTAAGAGTAACGAGCTGCTTTATAGGTTTGGGCATCAGACTTCCAATAGGGAATGGAAGACGAGGTAGTGCTGCTATTATTGTACACAGTGAGAATCAGCCTCACTCACTTACTGGTTTTTTACATGATTGGTGTGTAAATCTCAAAGGAAAACATGGTCCCTGTCTCCCTCCTACTACTGAAGGATGAAAATTCCATTTTGTGGAGACATCTGAGATTTCAGATTTTGTGTGTGTTCCCCATTAGAACAGAATCAGAACATTTTGTCTAGAAACATGGGCCTTGAAGTCTGCTCCATAGGAATCTTAGGAGGTTGCTAGTGCTGACCTGCCACTCAGTGATCTACAAACATGGAAAGTGAACTCTGTGAAAGGATTCCAGTCCTGGGATCTGATCTCTAGAATGTTGGAGGACCTTATGGGTTTCCAATTCTTATTTAAACCAAACACAGGAATGGAAGTTGTCCATGCCACTAGGTTCCCCTGTGTAAGTCAGCCTCCCTTGCACTATCTGCTCCTACTGCCTGACTGATCTCCCAGTAACCTCACCCTACTTGCCTCCTGACATCTGAGTTTTGCTTTGCCCACTAACCTACATGAGACCTTGACCTACTAGTACATGACCTGACCTAACTCCTGCTTCAACCAGTAGGTCAGACTGCCCATCTCGCAGTCATGGCACCTTTCAAAATTTCCCACAGAAATGGGATTGTGACCAACATTAAGTTTTTCAGACAGGAACGGTGCCAGGGATGTAAATATGGGTAGTCTTGTGGCCAGGGCACTGACTTAAGAGGCCTTCTTTCTCTTTCCAAACCTTCCTAAAACCAAAGCTTTGTTAAAGCAGATGCATCTCAGCAAAATGTTTTTACTTCAGTGAAACTTTATTCAGACAAATATGTTGCAGCACTCTTCACTCCCTCCCCTAGTGAGTTTGCTTTGTAAAGGTCAGAAAATTAGAGGTATGGACCTCTCTGGAACCACTGTTCAGCAAAGCATATGCTTAACCTTAAGGACATGCTTATTTCCCAGTAATCCTAATGCTTCAATGTTCTGCTGAATTGGGGCCTGGGTGGTCAGATGAGATTGTCATAAGCAGGGCTTGACAAGCGGCAGCGAGCCCTGCTCGCCAGCCGCGTGGTTTAGCACACTGCGCATGCGCTGATCGCGCTGCAGCGCTGTGCCAGGCTAAAATCTACTCGCCGCGGGTGAGTAGATTGCCCTGATTGTTGAACCCTGCTCATAAGCTTTCTGTGTGTGTGCGTGGGGTTTTTAAGATGTTGTATAATCACTTCTAATTTATAATTGGGGTGGATTGACATCATCAGGTTTGGAAAATAAATATTTTCAAGGGGAATTCTAATTATGGGGAGATGAGAGAGGAAGAGAACTAGATACTGTATAAATGTAGAAGTCACTGTTATCATAAAGATGAGATACTTAATCTTGCATAGGGTAGAAAAAGACCCTACAGGCATCTGCCTTTGTAAGTAAGTTACTATATCTATTAAAAATCCTTTTTGAAAATAAAATGTTAGAAAGCTGCTTCCTCACAGAAGTAGGACAACCAAGGCTTAGACTCTGGGAATTTAATTCCAAGAGCTCTCCAGAACTCTCCCCCATTTGGGACTCCAGGCTTCATCTGTGGAGTGGGGGAGGGTGGGTCTCAGGGCCTTCAGTCCCATGAGGAGAGGAGGGAATGTGGCAGCTATAGCTTCATCCCTGCAGTGAGGAAGCACCAGGGTTTGGGGCTTCAGCCCCATGCAGGAATGGGAGTCCTGGGGCAGATGGCTTCCACCCTGTGGGAGGCACCGGAGCTTGAGGCTTTAGCCCCATGGGAGTTGCTTGGGCTTGAGGCTTCTGCCCCACTGAAGGCAGCAGGGCTCCCATGGTTCTGAAAATATTTACTGGCACTCCACTCCAAACAGCTCCAGCTGAATTTAAGCTTCAAGGTGACCAGATGTCCTAATATGACTGGGACAGATGGTCTGTCACAGACCCAATGTCAACTTTTCTACCCTTCCCCCCAGAAAGAGTCCTGATTTCCTCCCCCCACCCCTTCTATCTGGTCATCCTACGCATTAGTTAAATTAAATTATGAATACATATTGAAGGACATAGCACAATATCAATCCAAATTAATACACTTAAATTTTTCTCATAAAAGGAGACATAAAAGATGGTTTTGTTTTTGGAGGCAGGGCAGGAGAAGTTGCAAAGTATTTTCAGTCACACAATATGCACACCTTTCTCCTTATGGCTTTTATCATCCTAGCATTGCTGAGCATTCCATGGATTCTTCATAAGACTTATTGCTGATATTTTTGTTGTAAAATACAGCAAATATTTTTTTTCCTACAAGCAAACACTTGGGAGTCAAAATGTAACATGCTACATTTTAATAGCTTTTTTATGGGTAAAATTCACCCCAGTTCAGCAACTTAGCATAGGGTTTGTATACAACTTACATCTCAAAAAGGGAACTGTGCATATATATGTACTATTTAAATCCTATGTAACCCATATTTTGAGGAATCAAATGGTGCATGGGTCTTATTCTGGGCCTTCCGCCTCAGGGTGAATTCACTCTATCTCAAAATACTATGCATATTTCTATATAAATAAAAGTGTGTGTGATTTATAGGACTACAAACAGATTAAAAAACTATACAGTGTCAATTACATAGATTGAAGGGGTGAATATATAAAATATTGCCCCATAACATGAATGAAAATGCCTTTACAGCAGATATATCAGAGGAAAATTATTAATTAGTGCAAGGCTATGTCTACACTACAGAGTTTTTCCGGGATATCAGAGGTATCCTGGAAAAACTCTGCTGAATCCAGGGAACATGTCTGTTCTCCCGAAATTATTTTCAGAAGAGCAGACACACTTTTTCGGCATCCCTGTAAACCTTGTTTTATGAGGAACTAGGGATGTTCCAAAAAAGTTTTTTTTCCTGACATTTGTCCCAGTGTAGATGGGCCAAATGTCGGAAAAAGCCTTTTCCAAAAAAAGCGGAAAAAACTACGCAATTTGCGGAGCTTTTTCCAGAAGAACAGCATAGTGTAGACATAGCCCAAGAGATGACTGAACAGACATTACATAGGGAAACATCAAAAAGACTCTAAGGGCTCTGGACAATAGAGACAATATGTAATTAATGACAATATGTAATTATAAAAATATATAATTAATGTAAATATATATAAAATCCACACTAGTGAGAGAGTTAAGACCCTGGCTAGCTTAGCAATTTCAGGTTGCAAGTAGACATTGAGCTCTTTTCTTGAGGTGACATAGAAAGGTAACTTTAAAATTCTTTGGCAGCACGATCTTCCACTGACATTAATGGGAGACTGAGAAGAAGGTATTTGCAATACATCAAAAGTAAAGATATAGGTCTGACCTTGGAACATGTTCTGTACAAGCAGCACCCAGTCACTGCAGCACCACAGAGGCACACAAAAACCACCTGTAGGGGACATGTTTCAGGATTGTCATAGTTGCCAGGATCACTTTAAACTCTGCTCAATTCTGGAACTGCAGAAGGTATCTTCTTTTTTGGTCTTGCTTAGTGGGTGCACCTTTCCTCAATAATACATATAATATGCAGCAGACAACCTATCGCACATGCTGGATCTGATTTTTATAGGGATATGTCTACCAAATGAATATAAAAGATAGAGCATTTTCAAATATCAGATCTGTCATGAAGAATGCTTGTTGATTGCATTATCATTTAACAGCATTCACTGAGACTGTCTTGTATTTTGAGGTTCTTTTTTTAATTTGTTCATTAGAAATATTAAATGAATTAGACAACATGTGCAAACAAGATTATTCCATTTGTGATTAAGTCTATGTGAGAATTAGTCATTTTACTTGAACAATTAAAGCTTCTCCATATGATGCTGTTCTTAGCATTGATTTTTTTTCTCAGTACACTCTGTACTAAGCAATTTGAAGAAAACAAATTAAGGCAGAGGATTTATCAGAAAGCTTCACAAAATCCCAGAGATGATTTTTTTTCCCCTGACAAACATAGGTGGGTCTGTGTGAGGTTTACAAAAAATAAAGCAAGCAAGAAAGGAGAAATAAAGTAGAAAAGAGCACAGTCTAAATTCTTGAACAAATGTAATTATTAGAATCTTAGAGATTCGGAGGAGATGTATGGAAGTAATCAAATTCTAGAAATTTCCACTTACGAACTTACTATCATTTCATATTCATATTTCTGATTGTTTGCACCTTAACATAAAACACAACTACTACAAAATGTCCACTACTCCAAGCTACCGAAAAGCCTCAGCTATGTTATGTGTGGCAAACTAACTTGCTTCTGAAACTATTCAGTAATGTTCAACATGAACGATGGCATTGTGCTCTCATTTCTAGGTATGTGAGAAAGGAGAGTCTGGAAAAGTGCATTGTGTTACCCATTCATCATTGCCCTCAGCTGCTGTGGCTTTTGGAATATTGATATAGTTTGTTTGGGACACATTAAAACATTGAGTTATATTGTACTCAGTGGGTCTGGAACATCACAGCAAAATGGTCAAGACCTTTTGTGTAGTACTTATCTTAAGTATCAGAGAGAGTGGTAGGGGAGAATCAGGTATCGAACTTAAAAGGAGCTCTACTCAATGGTGTAGGCCAAGATTTACTAAAATACGTGCCTCAGATTAGGCTCATAAATGGATGATTAGCTGCCAAAATAAATCATTTGATTTTCATGATGCTCAACCCCGCGCAATTCCTCCTGAAAGTCAGTGTGGCGATTTCTTCCTAAATTGCCTCCACAGGAATGATCTGGTTCCTAGTTCAGATGAAATGCCCAGGACCAGTACTGTTGCAGATACAAATGAGTAAGGAAACATAGAGTGAAAAAGGCAAGCATTAAGGAACTAGAAAGAGACTATAGTGAGAGAGGGTGGCTGAGGATTTTATGCACAGATCACAGCTTTCTGTAAATGTAATGTTCAAAAACATTTGAATGGCCCCAAAGTTCACAGATCTGAAATTCACATAATCAGTGATAAAGTATGAAAATTCCAGGTTTTGCTTATCTTTAGTTTAACCATAGAAGTTGGTACCTTGGAACAAATGTGTAGGGAGTCATCAGACTGGCTTTTATGTATGTATTAAATGCCTCTAATTAACTGGAAATAACTAAAGGTTTAAAAAAAATCTAGTGCAGACATACCATAAAAATGGATAATGGTAGTCTGACAAAATTGCAATCATTGTGGGAAAATCTACCACAGAACAATAAGCAACTTGGGCTCTGGATCATCAGATGTTCTGTGTTCCGTTCACTAGAAAATGATCACACTTTCAGGGCATGGTGTATTTTGTAAATATGTGTGCATGTAATTTATAGATCACTATTTAGAGATTCTTGTCATTTATGAAGATTCTGCTGAGACTTGGTTCCTCATTTTGCAGTCAAAAGGTTAACATCTGATTGAATTTATTGGCTCAATTAAATGAGAACTAATCCAGATTAAAAAGTATAATGTCTGAATTAATCCAAAATTATGTGATGATGCTTTAACTGCAGGTTGCACCTCCCAAAATTGGCACTCTCCGGTCTGGCAACATCCATGGGCCAGCAGAACCATGGATGTTCCTGGACCAGAGGGCTGGCCACATGGGGTTGGGCCCCCCGACAGCCTGTGGCAATGGGAGACCAAGGCCAGATCCTGTGGGAGCCCACAGCACCAGAACACTGGGGCCAGAGTCCCCAGAGCCCATGGCAGCGCAGGGCCAGCGCCAGTGCTCCTGGCAGCCTGCGGCAGTGCAGGGCCAAGGCCAGAACCCCCACACCAGTCCAGGGCCAGGGTCAGAGCCCACGGCAGCCTGGCTGGGGCCAGAGCCTATGTCCTGACAGCCCTGGGACCTGGTCCACTGGCAGCAGGGCTAGCAGTGGGGCAGGGGAATGTCAAAGGTAGGGGGATTGGCTGTGGCAGTAGCAAAGCCAACAACACTGAGGGGCAGCAGGCTGTGGAGCTGGAGACCTCCCCTGGTCTGGCAAATTCCTTTATTTGAGACCAGTCAGATCCCAAGGGTGCTGGACCAGGGAGGTCCAACCTGTATTACATTGTTGCCTCATTCACTGTGATGATGAGATCAATATGAATATCTATATCCAAGATTGTCTCCAGGAGACACCTAAACCTCTCACGTCCATCTCCTTCCAGTCCTGGAGAGCTGCAAGGCCACTGCCAAATCTTCCTCACTGACTCCCAGCTTTTTGCTCCCTAGCCAGCCACAGAAACTTGGAACTAGGAACAGAACTGTGTTTTTCTGATTCCCAGTGAAGTCCTCCCTTTATTAAGCCATGCATTTTCAAGATTTTGCATAACTCATCTAGCCTATGTCTTGAACATGAACTTTAACTATACCACACTTACCTTTTCATTACACCAAGGAGGTCAGCCTGTATGCCCTGCACATTTGCTACTCCTACAGCTATTTCTATGCCTTCTCCTATGCTGCCCTCATTCATGAAAGGCTTTCTCAGTTCCAATCCACAAAGTCCCTACTCTCTCTTCATTCATGCCCTAACTAAGGATATATATTTTCTGTGTTGTCAACAAGAAGTGAGTCCATATACTAATAATATACATAATATTAATAATAGAGGATACTATGACCAAATAAATATAAATAATAGAGTATATTATTAGCAAATACACACACAATTATGTCTGTATTTTGTGTCATACAGTGCCGAGCATGTTGTTGACACTTAACAAATGATTTGACCATTCATTATTGTCCTCAGCCCCACCCAAGCGACTCCTTTTGCCATTTTGCATGCATGTGTGAGGGTGATTTAGGCCTAGAATATAGAATTGTATCCCCAATTGTGAAGGCAGATTTGGATGATGTACAGTTAGCATGCTTAAAATATTTTAATCACTTCCCTGTTATGTTTATTCTCATGTGACTCAAGCCTAGTATCAACAATATCTGATGAAGAATGCTACCTATCACTAGAAAATGAAATAACATCCTTCTGACACAATTCACTAATTCTTCAGTTCTCCCTTCTGAGTAAATCCTGTTTTTTCTAGTCACCAAGCAGTGACTAAAAGCCTCTGAGTTTTTATCTTTATCCTTTTTCTGTGGGAGCTATTTATTGACTTTCAACACTGGGAAAAAGGAACTCCTACCTAACAGATGCACCACGTTCAACTGTCTAATCAATACAAACCCTCTTGGCTGATCATTTGATTTAATACAGAAAAAAAAGATGCCATGCTTGACATAAATCTCTTTGCTTTTCTTGAAAGAATCCCTTACTGAGTAAACTATAGTTTCAGTTCAGTCGACAGAGATCGAGCTCAGTGATCTTAGTCTGGTAGTTTGCATTATTTATCCACTTGTACAGTGATGTAATTCAGATGCAAATGAAACACATTTTTAAAACTACATTTTCCCTTCTAATAGAAAATTACTACAGAAGGATAGAAATGTCCCTATGTCCATAAGTGCACTTTCAATTATAGTAATTCCATAAGCATTGCACATAAACCTGCACATATTCTTTCAAGCCTCTAGTAGAATCTAATCAGTGAGATCACAGTCCATTTTATTCTTGATGGTATTGAAACTGGAGTGTTTTGGTTAAATAAATGAGAGTAGTCCTTTTTGGAATGACAACTCAAGCTATTGTGAGACTTTATTTTGTTTTCATATTAGAAATTTGACATGTTGCAAAATAATATTGAGCCAGATTTATAGCATGATATAATAGATGATTCACCAATACTTTTTCTCATTTCCCTAGCCTTAAATCAGCAGGTCAGTGTCAGGTTTATAAGGTACATAGTCTTTAAAAAGCAAACAAATACCACATCCACCCTGCATTATACCAAAAGTCCATTTTTAATAGGCCACTTCTGTGTAACACAGGCTACTACTTGACATGCAAGACATTAATCTCAACATTCCTGGAAAATGTCATTGTTCCATCTGAGACTTTCATGGTATCCCAAATTAATTTTCAAATGTATAAAGGAGAAAAAATGCCATTAAATCCTATAATGTTTTTTTTCCAGGATGTTGGGGAAGAAGGTATATGATGCATGGTAATCACAGCCAACTTGCAACTTTGCAGCTAAGTGTTGATGCATCCCATTTAAAACAAAATTGTGCCAGAATTTGCCAAAAATGTGTTTGGAATTCTTCCAACTGATATTGTGAGGATGAGGTGAGAGAGTGCTGTCGTAACTTATCTGCTCCACCATGGACTGTCTTGAAAGATTAAGTGTACCTGTTTTGATCTGGAGGGTGCATGCCATAATTTTTAGCTAACCCTTTTCCTCCTTAGTAAAAACAGAAATAAAAATATATTGTGCACACTTCATTGCTGGACCCTTTGACCTCAGCTGCCTGTCTAGCTGAGACTCTGATGAATGCTTTGTGTCTGTTCATTTTTAATTGCTCATAAATTGTTATCCCATGAAACACAAAACTAGCCTTGTCCTCATTCTAGTAGGGGCTGGAGGTCAGCCTAACAGTAATACAATTAAGGAGTGTCTGTTTGTGGTGATGTGGGAGTGAGGAGGGCAGTAGGGTTGCATAAGGTTGTGGTAGTGAATGATGTGATATTCCTTTACTAGGACAATACATAGCAAGCTCCACATTTTCAGACAAAAGTCTTTAATGTTTGATAGTGTGAAGAAAAGCTCTCTGGGGATATTTGGAAGGATAATCATGTAGAAGTGATTTTTCATATCTATATACAGTTTGTATATGATAGTGTTGATCTCATCTATTCTATGGCATATTTATTTCTCTGGGCCAAGTTTTACCCACAGTTGCATTTATACTCACTGATTTCATCAGAGCCAAGTATACACAAATTTGAAGCCAGAATGAGGTTCCATAGTGGTTTTTTTAATCCACTAATCCATTGTATTTTAGTTCTTTGTATTTTGGGATGTAGATTCAGCTACTCTTCAGTAATATCTTTTATGGATGGGCTGTAATGACTGAAATAAGACATGATGCGGTATGGAAAAACCCCAGGCAGCAGGTGATGGACTTACCTTTGACTGCTGTATAAAAGAGCCTAAATCAAATGTAATAGAGAGGTAGCCGTGTTAGTCAGATCTTTCTAAAACAAAAGGAAACATACTTTTTTCATTGTATTCCTTTGGTATATATGGTTATGCCAATTCTCTTCCAGAATATGATCTGAGGAAGTGGGTCTAGCCCACAAAAGCTCATCACCTATTAAACCATCTTGTTAGTGTTTAAAGTGCTACTTAGTTTTTCCTTTTATTTTAGTTGAATCAAATGTAGATGTTGACAAGCAGGACAGCTTGAAAACAAGAAAGTTAATACCAACCTCAGGGCAGACTGTTAAGAACCAGGTCACACTCTCCAAATTGGCTGTGAGTTCTATGCTTAGATTTCACCAAGCAATTATCAATGTAAATTCCTCTGGTGCTGAAATATCATAAATATGGAGTCACAGTTCCACTGGGTACTCCAATCTTGTCTTGCCACAGAGATGAGCTTACCTTTGCGGTAGAAAGTCCCTTACACCAAAGACCATAGCAATATTCAGGTTGCCATTACTCTCAGTCCTAAAGGACTCATCACTTAACCCAGGTCATTTTCATCACAGAGATATCTTCACTGTGGGCTGGATCAATGGAACAGTAATTGATCCAAAAGAGAAAAGCTAGACTAATATAGACATGATAAATTGACTCCTGTCGACTTTGGGACTCCACCTCAATGAGTAAAGGAAGGGAAACCAATGGGAAGGTGTTTCCTCTTGACACACCATAAAGAAGACACAACGGTAAGTAGAGCTAAGTATGTCAATTTCAGTTACATTATGGTGCTTAGTGATTTAGCTTATGGAGGATATGGAAAAGCAGTGATTCCACCATGTTTTTGCTAGATGTTCTCCTCTATAATTTACTCTATGAAACAATGTTCTCAAAGATATTGCACAGGCTAGTTTTATAAACTGTTATGTTTTTACGTAATCATATCAAAAAAGAGTTTTTGTCTCAGTTTCCTGGTGCTGAATACCAAATTCTTCCTGGATATTAATACTGATGGCATTTAGTCATAGGAAGATGGACAGATCTGTTTCATAAAATTCCCAGCGGTCTGGATAGCAGAAATATCTGTTGGTCATGAGGAGTGAATTGCTGGTTTATCAGCTGTATCATCACTAGTGGCTGCTAGTAGACTTTAATAAAAGTCATTGCAGTTTCGACAGATATATATTTCTTATTTTGTGTCCCAAATCTTGGATGTATATTTGCATTTAGGATATCCCCACCTCCTGAGCCCACCGCCTGGTTATTTTTTTTCTTTTTTACATTGAAATACATTTACTATTGTCAGTTGCAATCTATAATAGGATTTTCCTTTACATCAGCTTAGTTATTTTTTTCCTAAACAAAAATGGTGTGTTGCTGGGAGGAAGAGAAATTGAAATTGTTGCAGCATGTTGTTCTGTTGAATTATTCTTGCAAGCTTCAGCTGTGCTAGTAGTTAAAATCACACCAATGTGTAATGGCTCATCTTGGTCAAGCCAAGAAGAAATTACACATCAACCTCCCTGTGTAATGGAAGGCTTATTTGATCTGTAACAGATACAAAGCATATTAGCATTTACAGGATTTGGAGATGTAAAAGAATTCATTTATCATGCTGATAAACAGGATTTAGCACATTGTCTTGCAGGGTTGCCAATTCCTGCAATGTTATCTCAAGTCTCTCAATAGTTTATGTTTTATTTAAACCCCAGCTCCTAAAGACCAGTGATTATGTGAAAATCTCAGCTTTGGGGAATTTTTAAAGTAAGTTTCTAGCCTTTGAGGTTATGACTTTAAAAATGTGACCTGACTCTTGTCATAAATCAGAAGTCAAATGAAAAGATCCCAAATTTTTTTGGCTTAAAAATCAAGACATTTCTAAATAAACGTATGATTTTGGCCACCCTGACTCATGGTTTTTGAAGACTTGGGGTTGTCAATATTGGTATTGGAGCAAATAGACACCAGTAGTATTTCTGTTCTGCTGACACTTTTCTCTCCTAAGATGCTTGAGTCTCAGAATCACATGCACTATTCCAGCCCAAACTCCTACCACCGCCTCCCTCCCAAGTACTGTCATGAATACTACTTTGTTTTTAAAATGCATTTTATTTTTTCCATAGGTGCCAAAATAAGCATTTTCAAGAGAAATCCACTCCAAGAAATTGGGCTGTATGAAAATATAGGGAAAATCCGCCCCAAAGCCCCAAGGCCAATGAATGCTATTCCCTCCAGCTTGTATATTGCAAAAAGAACCATAGACAACCCACCCACATGAATTTGGGGTGTTGCACCCATGTATCCATGAAGCTCAATTTGTAGTCTTTACATACAGCCTTAATGCAGGTTCAAATAGTGTAAGCCGGTGCCCCAGCGTAACTTTTACACCTGATGCATAGAAATTTGAAATATTCACAATTACAAATGTTATAATGTATACGTCTTTACTGAAAATGGCAGACATTCTGCCCTCCCCATTGTTGTATATGCATTGTCAGGAAAGAACTTCAATGTTTACTAAAAGTGTAGTTCATTAATTTTATAATTGTTCATCTGGCAATGAAAGCCAGCTATTGATCCCCTGGGGAAAAGCTGGACTGGTATAGTTTCACACTGTTCAGTATAGAGTCAGTGTCACAGATAGTAACTGTCCGCTACCTGCGTATGGGTACATCTACAAAGTAGCATGTAGCTTGAAATAAGCTATGCAATTTGATCTATGCAAATTGCATAGCTTATTTTGAGAGAGCCTATTTTGAAATAGGCGCTGTCTAAACAGCACTAATTTCTAAATAGAGCACTATTCTGATGAGTCCCTTAATCCTCATGCAATGAGGTTGACGGGATGTTGGAATAACACGTCCATTATTTCGAAATAACAAGCTTGCTGTTAAGATGCGCAGAACGCTATTTCAGGATAAAAGACATTATCCCAAGATAGCACTGCTGTGTAGACATATCCTCAGAGACAGAGAGGCTTTGTCTGGACCAGCAAGGAAAAGCATATCCTTGGCCCTTTGAAGGGTTGCAGCCCCATCATGAGCGTTCAATCTCCTCAAGGACTGAACAAAGTCCTCTATGGTTAGCTGTTTGGAAAGAAGGGTTCAGCGTAAGACTACTGGCTCTCATGCACCCAAGGGGAGGGCTTGTCAGCACTTCCCCCAGTCCAGGACACCACTGTGCTTGGGGAAGAAAAGCTCCCCTACGGGTCACTGTAGCCTGGGGTTTGAGACCTTGCTATGGACATTATTCTAGTCTCATTTTGGGGGCATGAAAGAAATTTATCTCTCACTACCCGGCTGGCCTGGACAGAATGGAATTTATTAATTTTCCTCTCAGCAACCCAAGAACCTGGTAGGTAAGGTAGATTGCAGAATTCATGTTGTTGCAAGTTGGCAGTTAACCAATCAGTAGGGGGCTTGGTTCCCTGGTAAATCAAAATTAGAAGCAAACTAGGAGAGCCTCAAGAAAGTAGGGAATAAGGTTGTCTGGCACAATAACGAGACCACTCCCTCTCACCCATGCCCTCAACCCTCATATGAGGGGAAGGCAATGGTGTCTCATCAATGGACCAGGTTGACAGGTGACTGTAGCCCTCTACCAGGTATTACAGATTACAAAGGAATGATGATATGCCTGGTTATTTCCAGATAGATCCAAAAAGTGTTACTTAATAATATTGTGGCCTAGGTAAGACACATTTCTGGGGTCTTGTCTTCTGCAAAACCTGAGACTTATGATATGTTATGTGCTATGATAGTCTTGTTCATGTAAGCTATTTTTGTGGATGTTATGAATTATAACCATATTATCCTAATTTCAAGCAAAAGAGACCAAGAATTGTGTACCATGATTGGCCAACACAATGAAAAGGTAATGATTCTGTAACAGTGATTACAGGCCATTTTAAGTTTTAAAAAGGGAACTGTCCTGGACTAGAATCATCCTGTTTTAGGTTGCCTTTAAGAATCCTTGTCCCCACACTCTTTCTTCCCCCTCCCCCCAAAAAAGAGTAAAATGTATTCATACTTATAATACTCAAACCTACTCATAACTTTTCCCTTTCTGAAGTGGATACCTGATGCTCTATGATCCATTCACCTTGATTATTATGTTTCTGTACTAAGCACAGAGGTTGCTTTTTTATTATTGTAGTGCCAGCAGGGAGAGCTGTTCAGAGAATAGATTGCTTCTGTCTCCCTGGCAAACTGCCCAAGCTGGGAAGACCAACTATAAATTACGATTAATAAGCATTATGAATGATTAGATCTCTTCAGGCAGGATATCTTATCTTTTATCTACATCTTTACTTATTAAGCCAGAAAACAGAAATGAAGATTTGTGGCAAAACAAGACCACAATATGAGGGAATGCCAAGATTTTTCCATATCTCTGAACTGAAATGTTCAGTGAAGGGTTGAGAAATTTCCCCATTATCTAGAATCTAATGTGAATTAGGTGATATTTTGAATGGGGCCTCATGGAGTATCATGTGCCCACTTCAGAGAATGGGAAATTACATGTAGCTGCATACATTATCCCTTTCTCCCTGGTGGGCACCTGCTGCTCTATAATCCATTACAATTGGGAAACAGCCAGCAGTAAAAAACAAAGCTCCGCAAACAGGACAGATAGTTAGCTCATCAAGAAAACTGAACCAAGAGGGAAAAAAAATCTTTTTATTTGAAGGTGTTTGTTTTATTGCTTTTCTTCTTTGAATGATGGAATTGTAGGACTGTCATTCTTCTTCCCCTCCCGACCATCTGAAGGATTATAAAGAAAGAAAAACAAAAGAAACACCACAGAACCTCGTGCCCACAAGTCATATCTATTTTAAAGTGACAGATAAACGAATGCACTAAAGATGAGGTAGACAAATGGCAAAATTACTTGAATGAAGCACTGTGATATAGAAAGCATTTTGTGGTCAGGTACCTGACTGAGTGAACCTTCAAAGAAGAAAGGGGATCTTTTTATGACCAATTTGTAGGATTGACAAACACCTGAATGTAGCTATCAGGAAATTGTGATTGTGGTTGCTTGGTGCCCATTTTTAAAGTTATCGTTCTAATCCTAACATTGCATCCAATTTTTCAAAGATTAGCTTTGCATGAACAGAATTTGAATGTCCCAGCACATCTAAAATGCACATTCTCTTTGCTATGAAAAGGCTTAGACAAAAGAAAGTCAAATAGACCAGATCAAATGAAAGACATAATTAGGGGGTACATGAAATTATGAAGCACATTGAGAATCATCTCATCCGGGAAAAAAGGCATCCATAAATATTTCAGATGGATAAGGCCCCCAAATTTATTTACTCTCCTGATCATTGTCATTAATAGGAAGAACATTTTATTAGAAAATACAAAGAGGACTCCTCAATACATGAAACAAAAAAAGATTTAGAGATTACCTGATGCATCTAATCATTCTCCTGTTTGCATCTTTTCAGAGAAACAGCATTTAAGGAATTGGAAAAATATGAAAGTTCTGCAAAAAAGGGCTACAAGTGGAAGAAATGTGCTATTAAGGACCTAACACTAGGTTCACACTGTTAAGAAGCTAGGACTCAGATCCAATCAAGAGCCTATTTAGAAGGAATTCTAATATAATCCTGATAGAGATGCAGCTGTGTTAGTCCGGTCTAGCTGAAACAAAGGACAGGACTATGCAGCACTTTAAAGACTAACAAGATGGTTTATTAGGTGATGAGCTTTCGTGGGCCAGACTCACTTCCTCAGATCAATATGTGGAAAAAAATTGGCACAACCATATATACCAAAGTGATACAATCAAAAAAAAGTGAACATATATAAAAATGACGAATCAGGTTCATCATTTTTATATGTGTTCACTTTTTTTTTGATTGTATCACTTTGGTATATATGGTTGTGCCAATTTTCTTCCATATATTGATCTGAGGAAGTGGGTCTGGCCCATGAAAGCTCATCACCTAATAAACCATCTTGTTAGTCTTTAAAGTGCTGCATAGTCCTGTCTAATATAATCCTGATTGTGAGACAAAATGGGATTCAATACATCATGAAGATCAGGTTCTCAGAATCCCTGGAGATTCTCATATTTGTGGACAATTTCTAGATCTCATCAGGAAGTCTGTGAGCTTTCCTGAATTTCATGTTCTAGAAAGCAAAACTTCCCAGACTTTAGGCCAAGTGCCTCAGGTGCTATAGCCATATGCATACTTGAGAAGATTCTGGAATAGAAGATTACCGTGGTCCAGGAGGCTTGACGATTCTGAACTGATCTATGTAGGAGTCCCTGGCCATTGCAGTTTTGTGAACTGCTTAAGGACTCAATAATTTAGTTCTCATGCTAGTGCATTCAATTGATGTCTGCTTAGTAATTTGATATTGAGGCGTCTCCTTAGCTCAGATGTAGGT
The DNA here is from genome assembly GCA_032595735.1 of Pelochelys cantorii. Lineage (NCBI taxonomy): Eukaryota > Metazoa > Chordata > Testudines > Trionychidae > Pelochelys > Pelochelys cantorii. The sequence goes on from CM064328.1 coordinate 72,708,139, forward strand.
AGTTTTAATCATTAAATGCCTCAAATACTGAGCTCTTCAGAGCAGAAATTATTATGAGGGTGTCAGGCCTTAGTAAAATATCCAGCACACAGTGGGCACTACTGTAAATTAAGCAGTATAAGTAATAAATAACCAACAAAACTAGATTCTGCTCTAGCAAAAGGAGAATTTTCTTTGTTTTATTGAGGATTATCAATTTGTGCTTACTTATTCCAGCGGGGAAGTGCCAGTATGTCACAGAGGTCTTATTATTGTCTTTCATGTGAATGACAAGGGATAAATAAGAATAGACAGAAAACCACTTTTTGAACTGCTTGCAACCCTTTACCTTGAATTAAATGGGACCAGCATATCTGAGTTTCCTCACTGGTTCAGAAAATTATGAGTTTCCTGACTCTAGAAATTCCACTAATAATCAGGAAAGTGTGTAGAATATGAAGATACATCCCCACCATAGAACTGTTTCCATATGTGTTCACTGCCTTATAATGTAATTGTAGTCCTTGGAGGGCTAATACATGAGTGCCTGAAAGATGTACAAATTGTGAATTTATTTCACTGGGCAACCGGACTAGAACTGGAAGCATTTCTAAAATATCCAGAGCTGGAGCCAATCCTGAGATAGCACAAAGGAACTCAGCTTTGAAAATAAATGAAGTCCATTCCCAGACTCAAGCAGTTGAAAGTTGTATGGGTAGGTCATTTTGTTGTAGCATAACCATTTGAGTTGCCATCAGACTGGTGAGCAAATAAGGAGTGGATGAGAAGCCAAAGGGCATGTACTAGAATTAAAATTAGCTATGCAATGTTGCAAAGTGCCAGTGGCATTAGCACATTGGTATGGAGTTCTTTGGGGGGACAATAAAAATCCTGAGTAAACATCTCTAACAGAAAGTTCTGGACTCCATGGAAACAATGGTCCTTGCATACTGTCAATCAACATGGACAGAACCAGCGCTGGATGTTGCTTGTCTTTCCTACAAGGAAGAATCCAGAATGGAGACACCAGAATTAGTCAGTCAACGCAGCAATTGCTTCTAGTGAAAACACATTAACTGTGTTATCCTTCACTGCCTGTTTACTTGTTCAGAGGAAGAAGAGGTGACAGGAAAGATTAGAGGAACTTGAAAATTACAGAAAGACCCTCTCAGAGGGTTTTGAGAAGACTTGCTGGAAATGAAGGGAGGCAAAGGAAAAGTTTGTGGGGCAGCAGTCCACATTTTCAATTCAATTGTTTCATTTTAGTCTTTATGTTTGAACAATAAACTATGGCCTAAGATAAGGCCTGAAAGAGACTTGGATGTGGCACGCTTCCTTCTGGACTGGCGAGACAGTCCACCAGCTTTTAGGCATCTTACTGAGAGCTAGAATTAACCACTTTAGAAATAGGAGATCAATGCCGACCAATTGGGCTGCCCAGCCTCTCCATTGTGAATACTCTGCTGCTTCAGCAACTACAGCTTTGTGGCTGCCCCAATTTGTAGTCTTCTCTTGTACAGTCACCCTCCCTTCCCCCCATCCTTTTTAACCATATTTATAGAACCAGGGTCTGATAAGGGTGGCAGGGAAAGACACCTCATTCTTGAAGCCTCATGGTCATGAAGTAATGAGAGGAAAGCTTTAAGTCTTCTTGTGGATCAGTAATTGGTTAAAAGATAGGAAACAAAGGATAGGAATAAATGGTCAGCTTTCACAATGAAGCAAGATAAATAGAAGTCTCCCCTAAAAATCTGTACTGGGACCTATGCTGTCCAACCTATTTATAAATGATCTGGAAAAGGGAACAGTGAAGTGGCAATATTTGCAGATGATACTAAATTATTCAAGATAAGTAAATCCAAAGCTAACTATGAAGAGTTACAGAGGGATCTCACAAAACTGGGTGAGTGGACAACAAAATGGCAGATGAATTTCAGGGTTGATATATGCAAAGTAATGCACATTGGGAAAATAATTCCAACTATATGTACATAATGATGGGTTCTAAATTAGCTGTTACCACTAAAGAATAAGATCTTGGAATCAGTGTGGATAGTTCTCTGAAAACATATGCTCAGTGTGCAATGGCAGTCACAGAACCAAATGGAATGTTAACTATCATAATACCACACCTTGTATATAGTGTCTAATTCTGGCTAGAGAAAGTACTTTTTCATACAATGGAGAACTAACCTGTGGAACTCATTGCTATGTGACAACCAAAGTTATAACTGAGTTTAAAAAAAGAACTAGATAAGTTCTTGGAAGATGTGTCCATCAATGACTGTTAGCCAAGATGGTGAGGGACAGAACCTCAAGCTGTGAGGACCCTAACTCTCCAATTACCGGAAGCTGAGAGTGGGTGAATCACTCCAGAATTGTCCTGTTTTATACACTGTCCCTGAAGCTCAAGCCATTGTCACAGGCAAGATATTGGGCAAGATGGATAACCCAGCATGGCAACAATTATGTTCTATTATCCCTGAAGGGGTAATTGAAACATCAAAGCTCCAATAGCCTGGATCAACTCAGATGGGGAATGTGTATTAGTGAATGGGGGCTTGGGAGATCTGTGGTACTGGTTCCAGGATTGGGCTACAGAATCCTACCGCCCAAGAATGGTTTCAGACATGGGATCTGTACCTGGGATTGAGCTGAAAGATCCAGAACTGGGAAGAGCGAGCAGTCACTACTCAGATTAAGAATCTTAAAAGCACATGTGCTCAGGATTTGGGGCTATTTACAACTGACGAGGGGAACTGGGCGAGGCTGGTAACAAATGCTATTCCACATGAAGTTGCCTTTAATCCAAAGTTTTATAATGGCAATGATGCTAAGTACTGAATGGCCAAAACCATTCTCTTTGGCAGCAATAGAAGACATGAAAGAAATTTTCCCTTGGTCCAATTTTGTATAATATAGTTATTCATCTTCTTAAGAATGACATAAAAAATCAATAAAAATAGAAGAACTTTATAAATGGATCCTTTCCTAATTGAAAAGCTTAACATGACTTTTGCAGTAAGAATAATATACTTTAGCACTGACCTACTTAAAAATCTAAAAAGTCACTTTATGAGTGCTTGTTTCACTCTTGTCTGTGGCCTTCTGCTTGTTTCCATGAAGATAACTTTATAAATATTCCTCACCAATGTTTTGATCCAGGAGAATGGTTTCATCCTTCAATAGTGCACGTAATAGAATTGGTCAGATCTGAAGCATGGGAGAGCACATTTTTTATCTGGGATCTTTAATATTTTACAGTTCAAGCAACAGAGTTTAAACTAAATTGTCAGCGATGTGACTAGGAAGCTCCCTGCCCAAAGAACACTGTAGCCTTCATTTGGTCCTTGTTGTGCCTCTAGTAGCAGTGCATGGAAGTATGATATAAAACTCGAGTTCTTAATTGATTAGTAATTGGGATAATTAATGCTGCTGCAAAATTTCATCGTTCTACTGTACGAGTGAATTACCCCCAACAATGTTACTGTTTCTGGCACCTGGGTTGTTCTCACTGCAGTTTTCAAATCTTGGCATGTTTTCAGACCTTGGTAGTGCAAATACTCAACAATAATGCTAGCAGCTATAATGACCTAGCTAACTTAGCCATGGTGAGACTGTGCCTGTAAATGGAATAATGGAAGCAATACAGTATCTGGTAGGCAAGTGTAGGAACAGAGACCCACCAAAAAAGGGAGGGGAATGATATCATGGCCCCTCTAAAATCAGTGACAAAATTTCCATTGACTTGAGTGAGATCATGAATTTACCTTGTGAATTTATGGCAGGGGTGGGCAACAATTTTTGAATGGGGGGCCACTGCACAAATTTCAGAAGTGGTTGTGGGCCGCCCCAGAAGAGACAGGGACTCGGGCAGAAGGGGCGGAGCCAGGAGACTTCACATGTTCCCCTGCCCACAAACCATGATTAGCCTGGGGGTGTGGGTGCACATGAAGTCTTTGCCTTCCGCCCCCACCCTGCCAGGAGTGCACGGATCGTAGAGAGAACCTCCAGCTGTTTTGAACATCTGGCAGTTCCCTCTAGGCACTGCGTATCCCTGGAGGTGGGAGGAGACTTTGTACGCTCCCCAGCCCCCAGGCCAAATCAGGGCCTGGGGGTAGGGGGAGCGTGTGAAATCTCTCACTCCCTGCCCCGCGCTGCTGGGGCGCGCAGTGCCTAGAGGGAACTGCCAGCCATTTTAAACAGCAAGAGGTTCCTTCTGGTGCCACTCACTCCTGGCAGGGGGGGAGGAGACTTTGTGCACTTCCCCGAGCCCAAGTCTCGATTGGCCTGGAGGCGGGGGAGCAGCAGGGCAGCTGCGGGCCAGATCAAATGGCTTAGTGAATCCAGCCCACAGACACTTTCTTGTCCACCCCTACTTTATTGTCAAGGCACTGTGGGTGACTCCAAAACTTTGTATTACACTTTTTGTACTAAGGAACCTAGAAGATAATGTCCCCTCTGTAGCAACAAACTAGAGTTCAGAAATTGGTCAAAAGCTATTCCAACTGTCCAAACTTCTTAAATCTTCAAAACTATAGTGAAGATTTTGTAAGAACACATATGTAGGCAAGATTTTGGCAATGTGTTTCTAACCTCATTGGATCTGGGAATTGCTTAAAGTCCAATTAGGTATCTGTTCTCATAAGATGTTTATTTCAGCCTTTGCTCAGTTTCTCCTGGGACACACAGTTCTATCACAATGTAAATCATAATGATGATAGTTAAATACAAAATATTTCTGTCAAATTTATAATGCCATACACTGAAAAATCAGGAAAAAGGTAAGATTTAAAATTTGAAAAAATGTCCGTGTCCATGTCCTGGATGTTTTTGGTATTTATTAAGTATGTGGCACATGCTGCCATGGGAACCAGGTACATTTAGATTAAAAAATCAAATTAAATAAACAGCAGTTCTGACGGCACAAAGTCTGCCAATGCTATCATTCATACGGCTTAAAATGTGTGTCTAAATAGACCAAATATTAATCCCAAAATACCAAATTAGCAATGAAAAGTAAACACCAAAATAAGCAAAGACCAGACTAAACAATAATAGTCAAAAATGTTCTACAAAATAAGTCACTCTCCAATCTCACAGTCTGGTGCCTCTCCAAAGGGCCTATAGCCAATGGGAATTTTTCCTTGATTTCCCTGGGCTTTGGGTCAGGTATAAAGGGAGCAAGCTACAGATGCAAAGGCTCAGGAACTTTTAATGTTAGGACAGCCAGACAGCCAGTGGTGATGGTTCGGCAAACTAAAGGCAAGAGGCACTCACTCACTTAACTGGGTCACACAAATTCAGGCTTATAAAAACAGTCACCAGCACTACATGCAAAAATGAATAGGAAGCCAATATAGAAAGATGAATATAGATGTTATGTGTTTATAATAGCCTGCTCTGGTAAGGATGGCATACAGCAGTATTATACAATTGCTGACAATACTTGTCTTATAGCTGAGTCCTGAGTAGAGATCACTGCAGTATCTGTCTAGATATGGCAAGATGATGCAACTGTCATTCCTGAGGCAGGCCAGCTGCAGAGGTCTGTGAAGCTACAATCCATTACTGCTAGTAGAAAATCCAGGCCCTGCAAAGAATCCAATAGGACGCCTACACAGTGAACTCTTTGGTGAAAAGTTGAAGGTAGCATCTTTAATGCCTGCTACAGTATTTTCAGCCTCCTCTTTTAGAAGCTTCTTCTTACCAAGAAGCATCTCTCCTACCTTGTCAGGAACATCAGTTCACTGTTGTGTAGTTTCCTATCTTGGCTAGGCACTGTGACAGTAATGAAAACATATTCTCTAGATTTAACTAAAAGAAGCTGCAATGCACACTAATGGCACCATACCCAAAACATCTCAGCACTTCCCCTGCTGCTTTGCAGTTACCTGCACACAGATGGATAAGTGATATGCAGAACTTCCTGGGATCTCTCTGAAGAAGGATCATTCCCACACACAACTAAAAATGCCTCATGGTTAGGACCTTTACTGAATTCACAGCCATGAAAAACACATCTCGAAACATGAAATCTGGTGTCTTCCCATGAAGTCTGGCCTTTTGTGTGCTTTTACCCTATACTATACCGATTTAGAGGCGAGATCAGTGTTCATCAAATTGGGGGTCCTGACCCAAAAGGTAGTTGCAGGGAGATCACAAGGTTCTTTCAGGAGGGTCATTGCATTTCCATCCTTACTTCTATGCTGCCTTCAGAGCTGGGCAACTGGCACTACCATACCATACCATACCATCTTTACTTTTGTGCTGCTGCTGGCCGTAGCTCTGCCTTCCGAGCTGGACTCCCAACCAGCAGCTACTGCTCTCCACCTACCCAGCTCTGAAGGCAGTGCCTCTTCCAACAGCAGTGCAGAAGTAAAGGTAGCAGTACCGCAACTCCCCACCCCCTTCAGTCCTCACACAGCTCCTTTTTGCTCCAGGACCCAAGCAATTACAGCATTGTGAAATGTCAGATTTAAATAGCCAAAATAATGAAATTTACCATTTTTTAAATCCTATGACCATGAAATTGACCAAAGTGGACTGTGAATTCGGTAGAGCTCTACTCATGGTCAATAGTATTAAAGGCTAATGTTAGATCCCATCTTCAAGGTTTAAAATTGCACTGTCCCAATTCTCCCTTATCATCTGCTTCAGCTCAGATGAGACAGTTATAGCTGGTCCCAAGAACAATGCTCCTGGCTGAAAGGAGAACACAAGAAGTTTTAGCTCCTTCCATTTCCTCCACCCCCAAAATCCATTGTGCCTTTCACCACATTACTTCCACACCCTGGAACTACTCAGATAGGAGATAACCAGCAGGACTAATTAAAACAGCATTAAAAAAATGCAGAGCACACACACTAGGGAGAAGTGTCATTTGGTAATCCCAGTTCCATATGGCAGTTGAAACCCAGCAACAATGATGGAAAAAAGTGTGCCATTTGAGAAAAGAGCAAATTACTTCTTAATGGAAGCATGCTATCAATTTATTTTCCAGGTACTGATGATATACATATAATGGCACAAATTCTAAATTATACAGAGAGTTGAGGTGGCAGTGGATTGGGCACCAGACTGAGAATAGATTCTTACTTGTTAGTCTCCCACTCACTCATTGTATGACAGTGAACATTTCATTATGCCACTATGTCCGCCATCTGTAAAATGGGGATAATGATGCTTGTTAACATGAGTAAAGCTGATTGGAAAAACAAAACCTGAAAACTGGAAATGTTTTCAACAACCAAACATTATTTTGGTTTTGTTTTCCATGAAAACACAGCATTTCTATGTTGAAGAGGCCTATTTCCACAGAAAAAAGTTTCAGATGAAAACTTTTGACTAGCTCCAGATTTGTCATATGTCACAATGTATGGGCCAGTCATTATTGCACATTTATTTCCTACATGCTTCTTTCTTTACTTCTGAAACAACATGTTTAGTCAGCAAGGCTCATACCATGTTCCTCATTCTGGTAAAGCCAAACTGTAGACTGAGCAAGGTGCTTTGGTTGTGATACCATAGGCAGAGCTTTAATGGGCTGCAGAATCACTGTGATCAGATTAGTTTCTATTTCTTTATCAAAGAACGTTTCAGCTGCTTTCCACTGTGATGTGTATAATTAATTTTATGTGTTCATGGCAATTACAGTTTTTTAAATCTTTATAATGAAAATCAGCATGCCGTGGTAAAATAAAGTGGATACAATTGCTCAGCACAAGTATATTTGTGCAGTCAGTGTCACTAATGAATGATGGATAGTACACTGCCACCTTTTGGCTATGGAGAGCAGTAAAAAGTAATGGCTAGAAAGTTTTGTGGTTTTAAAAAACATAAATCAGATATATTGCCGAGGCAGCATTTAACAGCTTCCCCAAATAAAAATACTTTGGAATTGGTGACCAACAGCAGAACTACTTTTTTATGCTTATCATAGTCTTGAGCATCTTCTTGGAATTGTGTAATAAGAATTTTTGACTGTAGCTGATCTTGTATATGAGGACCTGTCTGTGAAAGAATGAGATAATAATGTAGACAGCTGTTAACGCAAGTGAAGAACAAGTGGAATCAGACTGATGCATATAGCCACTTCAAACTGACTGTGGTACTCTTCCTGCCTTAGGAGTACTTGAGAGTATTTTGTATTGTGTTGTACTCAAACAGTGTTTTCCAGAGGCATGATTTATATACAGTTTGTACTCCATGCTCTTTTGAGCACTTAGCTGTAAATGTTTGCATCAGTGCCAGCAATAGTGAAGTGATCTCATTAGCAAGGGAGAGTATATTATTAGCTACAGAATTATTTTCCAACTATATAATGAAAATGCAACTGTATAATTTTTACAGACGAAAGATCTGTAACCATCTGGTCCAGAGCATGAGAGTGTTATGTACTGAGACATCATGCCCTTCCTGCCTGTCCTGTGTGGTACAGTGCCTTGTCTGTTTAGTTCGCTGTGGTTGCCATCACGGTAGTATCCAAGTGCTGTTTCAAAGATACTGAAAAAAGAGAGTGCTATATAAACTGGTCTCCTATCCTACAACTGTTTATGTATGTCAGTAGTCATTTGTTGTACAAGTAACACTGTGGGATTATTTGCATGAAACATAACTCCTTGTGGGCAAAAAGTATGCAAGAATAGAATCACAGGGTGAAATTCTGGCCTGATTAAGTTGTGAAAGGATTTTCTGAGGGATCTTAAATCACACTTTTTTTTTTCATTTCAGGAACAAAAATAACCCAAGAAACAGAAAAAGTGCAACAACCATGAAGATTCAAAAAGTTTTGTAAATGAACTGTAATTAAAAGTCTCCCTACAGTATGCTTTTTCCTATGGCTATGTTAAGTAAGGCACTGAAAGCACTTCTAGTTTTATTTTGACATTATACACCGCGTGTGATGTTGAGATATCAGCTGTAAAAAAAAAGGAGGGAAACAAGTTAGTCTCCCCTTTTAGGTTCCAGAATGTTTCCTTGTGGCCTTTTGTTTCAGCAGGATAACATAAAATAAGCTTTTCTATGGGTTTAAAGCTTCTTCCCCTTCAACTATTCTCTGCCTCACAGCTTTTTAAGCTAATTGTGTCTAGAGCAGCTAGCAGCAAAATAAAAAGATAAAACAGAAATGATCTGGAAGCTAGGGAACTCCTACTGAGTGTCCTCTTAACTACCTAATTCAGCTGCCTAAGTTGCTGTTCGTTTGCCCCTTCTACTCCCCCTTTTACTATGGCATGGTGCCTTTAGGTTGCCCGGCAACCACTGTAGTACTGCTGCACATGCGCGTTAGATAGTGAATTCTTATCATGCTTTATTTTCTTTCACTTTTTAAATGTAGAACTCCATAACAGGACATTTTCTTTTCTTGTGCCTAAAAAACATCTGTGGGAATTTCAAAAGCTGCACAGATGCCTGTGAGGATGTAGAAAATTCATTTTGATTCTTGACAGATACACATTCCACAACCACCTGATGTGATCAGTGCGTGAGGCACTAGAAATTATATATATATATATATTTAACAACAGATCCAGTAGTAAGAAGACAGGTCTTGGACTAATTCCATCTACTTTTGTGTAAAAAATCAGACAAAGCTTTCTGCCTTTCCTTTCCCCTCCTTGGCAAATCCTAGTGTCCTGCTGCTTTCATTTGTTTTTGATCTGCCTCATTAAAAGACTATTGATGGCTTTAACTATTGTCCTTGTTTAGGTGCTGATTTACAAGCACTAATATCTGACTGTGCTGAGATTAATGGGAGCCCATGGAGTTTACAATTATCCTTAGGTCCCTTGACCACACATGTAGGGGTTTTGGTAGGGGTCATGCACTCTCATGAAAAACACCAAAGCAGGCTTAAACCTGGGAACGTTTTAATAGGATTGAATCTGTAATAGGATTTGGCAGCTTGGCCTAAACTATTTTTTTAATGTGGAGTCATTATTATCTTAGAATAAAGTAGTGGTTTTTACATTTTTAAAAGGGGAAATTATTGTTACTATCATTTAAATGACTCAAACTGTAAACTTCTTAATACAGAACATTAAAATGAAGGGGAGACCTGAACATGCCTTGTGCTGTATATCAAATCATAGGCTGAAAAGTATGGATTCAGAGGAATAGAATTTCTGATGTGATTGTATGTTTTTAGGTAAAACATGTATTACAAATTTTAAAAAACTGCTTCAAGAAATAGTGACTTTTTTGAAGCAAGAGTTCTGCTCAGTAACGAAAGATTCCCATACTGACTCCTCTCTTACTCAAACAAAGACACAAATGGTTGGTGGGTTGTGGGGGTTTTTGTGTGTGTTTTGCACAAGCAGTATTGGTGTTAATGCTTTTTATAGCTTTACATGTTATGTGATATCTGTGGCATGTTGCTTATATTGTTATGTGCCATGCTTTGGTAAATTAACAAAACAACCTTTCAGAGATGGCCTTGTTCATTTTTTTTAATATATCAAAGGTGCAACTGGATATATGTGACGCTTGTCCATAGGGTCTTATGAATGCTGTATTCCGGGGCATAAACTGTAAACCTTATGGGCACCAAGGAAGTTATGTTGGCTAGAAGGTGTCATGAAAAAGTAATGGGAAGCTAAATTACAGATTCCGTTTGGCTGGCTTTAAAAGTCCCAGTACAGCAGAACTTTAAAGAAATGTGAGCTTTGATACATGCCAAATTCTGTGCTGACTTATACCCTATGCAATGTCAGTGACTTCAGTGGAGTGGCACTGGCTAGAAAACAGGGCAAATTTTGGCTTACTGCCTGTATTTATAAATTCAAAGATTCCTACATTGCTTTTGATTTTGTAGAAAAAACTGATTTAGGAAACACTGGTAGTAAAGGCATATATATATACACATACATATATATATATATATATATATATATATATATTATGTATTGTTGCACCTTACATTACTATGGTCCAAAATGCTGCACATTTATCAAAAACTTTCTGCAAATTGCCATCTAGTCCATGGCAAAGTGTATCCAACTTTCATTGGATTCATTTATTTTCATGGCACTTGCAGCAGCCTATAAATTCTGTGGCATATTCAGATAAATGCTAAAGTAGACTTTTCTATTTATGTTATGATTAGTAGAGTTTCCTTTGTTATTTCTTTTTAATATTAAAATCAATTTACTCCAACTTTAGACTGTCCATCATCAATATGCTAAATATGGACAACCCATAACTTCACTACGTAGAAGACATGGTCTTTGGAATGGAGTTGGGTATACTAGAATAATAAACACAACAGCTGAAGTATCTACCTAACGTGATTAACAGATGAATAGTGAAATAGCAATTGCATTGTCATCATTAACCTCAAGAGTTAACACTGCACAGACATAAATGGAGTGTATGTTGGATACATAATTGTTCCTATGACTGTGAAGAAGTACTCCTGATATGTTGTGCCATTGGCTAAGGGAGGGGAATTCATCCAGCTGCCCAAGATAACTATAGGAATATGTTTGACTCATAATGAGATAATCAACATCCCCTTGCATAAACTGAAATATTGGCTGCTTGTTATGGGTAATTTTGTTTGTTCGTTTGTTTGGTTTTAGTTGGTTAGTTAGTTGGTTTGGTTGTTTTTAGAGAATAAGATGAAATAATTCATGGTTCTATATTAATCTGATTCATTTTCTTTGTAACATAACTCATAGATACTATGTAGCAAATTATTGTCATGCTGCGTGGAGAATAGATAGGTGTGATAGTGGGCAGAGCAGCACTGAATTGGTTATTCAGTGCACCTGTTCCCACAAACCATTGTTTGTAGTACCATTTTCTCATTTTTGAAGCCCTGGTTGTTCTCACCCAGCTCTAATTTCTCTTACCTGGACTGTCTGGGTAGGATTGCTGGCTGGAACTGCTGCTATGCTAAAAGAGAAGATTCAGAAACTCTCCTTTCACTTGCTCTCCTTCACTCCTACCTTGAGAAGGAAAGGTAGGTGTGTTCTGGCTAATGATCTCTCCCATCTTCCTTCTCCTGGGTCTTTGCTATGCTGCAGGAAATTCTGGCCTAAACAGGGATGCTACTGGAGCTTACTTGCAGTGGGGTAACAACAACCTCTCATCAACACAACCGGAGAACAGCTGCCAGTGTAAAGTGCATTTTCTAGGCACCAAATGAGTTCATAGGTACTGAGATTGGAGCAAAGGGGCCCTCCAGCCAATTGCATTGTAACTTGGAAGGGAGATGCAGTCTCTGACCATGAAAGGGACATGAATGTGGGAGAGAACAGAAGTAGCTGTGTGTATCCACAACCATCCTGCATGTATCAGTTATTAGAAACCTGGTTCCACAACTACCACATTGTGAAGTGACTTTCAAAATATGGTAGCAGTATCAGCTGCTTTCAAGTGTGTGCAGGTGAGACCTTTAAAAATATTAGCTTAAATAATATGCATGTGTGAATTTACACTGTTGCTGTGTTTATTATTCCATGTCATATGGTTTGATGAAGCTTTAAGAAAAGTATATACACTTTATTATAAGAATTGCAATAAATATCAGCGATAGCATTAAGATTGTTTAATAAAATATATTTAGAACGTAAAAGCGTATTATAAAATCTCTCTTTCAATATGTAATCTTATAAATGGGCATCCATTTTCTGCTGCTCAGAAAATATGTCCACCTTAAATGGGGGGGGAATAAATGTGATGCAAAATATATAGACAAAAGCCTAATTATTTATGTATATGAAAAAGAAAAGTGAATAAAATAAAGAGAGATTACAGTAGCTTAATCTGCAACATTTACACCAGCTTAAAATTCAAAAGGTATAGCTAATTATCTCATTTGGAAAGATTGAGCAAAATCTAACCAAATATCGACGACAGAGTCTAATTTGTCATGTATCCTATATGATATCTTTTCCATAATAGCTAAATCAATGAGACCCAAGTGCCAGTCATTGATCTAAAGGACAGATGGTGATTTCCATTTGATAAGGATTAGGGTTTTGGCAATGAAGATGGCTTGAGGTAACAATTTTTCTTGTGCTGAAGATAGTCTTGAGTCCAGATTTTAGTATGGTAAATGCATTTTTTACATAAACAAGCCAAAATGCATTGCTTTTCAAAATTGCCATTTCTATTTAATTACTCATAAGTGCATGTCAAAATTTTTCTACATTCAAATTGTTTACAGAGTGCTTAATAGGGTCTAATATGCTTGTCATATTACTTGGAGCCACAATCTGCCCTATAATACATTGCATATGTTGGAAGATCAACTATTTCATAAGCGGCTTTCCCAAAATATACTAGGTTGTTTGGCATGTAGTCTTTTCTCAGTATAATCTAAATGAGAGATGTGCATAATGCATGTTTCTGTGAAACTTCAATAATATAGACTTCATTCCAAATTGTTAGGATTCTCTTGTGCCGCATTTCAGGTGCGAGAAGGGAAATACGTATCCCAGTACCAGAAATTTCAACTGTGTGTAACTTCTGTAATTTGTTTTCTTTCTTTCCCTCCTCCATACTTCATTTAGTATGCTATGTTTGGGTTTTTACCTCCATCCAAGAGATAACTATGTGTGTGAATGGTGCTGTACACAAATACTAGCATTTTTAAGTGTTATGCAGGTACACTGGGATGAAAAAAAGTGTGTGTGTGTGTGTGTGTGTGTGTTTAAAATATCCTTGTTTTGATATTTAACTGAGAAATCCTTTAAATGGCTTGAATTATCCATTATCTAAAATTCCTGAGATTAGTGCAAATTTTAAAAGATGCAATGTCCTGGCTTGGTTTGGATAAACATTAAAAAGTTTGGATATTTATTGCAAGATTATCTAAAGTAACTGAAGGTACATCTACACAGCAACATTATTTTGAAATAACTAGGATTATTTCGAAATAACTTAGTTCACATCTACACAGCAGGCAGTTATTTTGAAATAATGTCAAAATACCGTGAAACTGGAGGACTTCTTTCTCTGACTCATGTAACCCCAGGGCCGGATTAAGGGGGGAGCTAGCTGGGCAGCTGCCCGGGGTGCCAACCTATGGGAGGCACCTGATTGAAGTGGTAAGAGGTGCCGTGCGCCCGGGGGCGGGGCTGCGCAGGCGCCGCACGCCCGCTGCCCGGGACGCAACTCTGGCTTGGTCCAGCACTGTGTAACCCTCATTGTACGAGGAGTAAGGGAAGTCAGAGGAAGAGTGCTCTATTTCAAAATAAGTGCTGTGTAGATGCTCCCAATTTCAAAATAAGCTACACAATTGACATAGCTCAATTTGCATAGCTTATTTCGAATTAAGCCCTGCTGTGTAGATGCACTCTGAGTCTGCAGTGTTGATCTAGAAATCATTTTATCGATAGGCTTATTCACAAGCTATCCACAACTTCTTCTTTTAGTTGAGCCAGGAAGTAAATAAAAATAAATGGGCATATATACAAACCTTAGTAAAGAGTTAATTTCAGATTGGTCCTAGAAATGAGTCACTGTTTGGGAGAAAAAGGATTTTTTAAAATTATTTTTCTGAACCAGTTATCAGTCCCACATTCTAATCTTAAATCCAAGCCAGTTAAGAGAACAAATTAGAAGATTCACTATATTTAAAACAGAAAGAAATCTTGAAGAAATGTTTCTTTCCATTAAAATTCACAGTATTGCTGTTTATATATTTAATTGATCCATATGAAATGTAGAGTTAATGACAGAATCTGAATTTTAAATAATATCACAACGGAAGCAGGAAATATTCAGTAGGTAACTTCAGTTCTCCATTACATTATATACTTAGAATATGATGCTGAATGAAATGTTTATTCTGTGTAATATCATTGTAAAGGATTTTCAAATTCTCATGTCTTTGGGCAGGTCTGCATGAAGCATATGTCATTATTCCCATTTTGAACTGTAATGGATTGCAAGATTGCCCACATGTTATTCAGTGACCTGCACCAGTCTACAGAATGATTGCCCTGCATTATACAGATCATTATGAATGAGTTACATGCCATCAATCAGAGACTGTGTTGTTCAGACATATTTCTGAGTCTATGATTCAGCAGGGAGAAGTACCCCCATCGTAATGCACATAATGCATCTATCCATTGCTGACTTCTTGTCCAGTCTCCAGTGCCCAAGCATAAGAGAGACATTAGACATCCATGATCAGAGAAATGGGAGTGATAAGTGGCCCATTCCTTCCTACCCTTAGGTAGCACAGGTCTTGTATAAAAGATCTGTGATAAATATGGAGGTGTTGTTTACTAATTATTAATAGCATCCTCAGTCTGTCACTATCGCAGCATGTCTGTAACATAAATTGGAATGGATACTTCATTCTAGGGGAATGGAAGGAGGCTGTGGAGAATGAGGGAGTTATGTGTATTATTTTTGCAGGTATCGTATGCATCTCAGTTTATCTGTTTGTTATTATCCAGTCTGACTGCCAGGAGTTAAATCACTGGAGGTGATTTAAGGGGGAAGCCAACAGGAAATGAAACAGGAGCAAAGATAAGGCTTCTTAAGGGAACAATGCGGGGAACTATTAATTGGGAAATGCCTCTGCCTAGTTCCCAATAGGCTTGCCTGGCTGATTCTACCCAAGACTCACATCCAAGAATCAAATGGACTCTAAACCTTACAAATATTGGCATAGGGAAGAAGAGAAATTGAGTAGGCTGTCAGCAGCAATGTCCAGAGCTCAGCCTCTGGGAGGCAGGGAGAGAAGAAATGCAACCAGCAGGATGACTTTCCCACCCCAGAGAAGGAAATAAGATGTATATAACTGCACTATGGGTAGAGAAGTAAGCTTAGGAAAGGAAATGGACATAGAGAACTATTCGTTGTTTTAAACCACTTTCTAGATGCTGTGGTCCTTTAGGCAACTGGAGGCTACTTTGTTTTGGAGAGGCTGTTCATGAATCACTTAAATCAGCTGCTGTCATAGGGTCCCAGAGCAAGAAGCCTTAGCCACCTAATTCAACATGGCTGATCAACACGGAAGCTGTAGACCAGTCTAAGAATGGTTGGACCTCATGGTTCCATTCAAAGCAGGGAAAGGTAACAAAACTTGTCCCAAAAGGGGTGCACTTAAGAGGGACAGAAAGGGGTCTAAGGCATGTCAGTAACCAGGACAGAATATGTTTTTAATAGTTGCCCAATAACTTACAGTTCCGGGTCATTAAGAGACAATACCATAGCACATAGCTTTACTGCCTGGATCTTACTTTGCTTGGGCAGTGCACAAAATCAGTCTGAACAGAGAGGGCCAAATGGAGAAGCAGACTGAGCTCCGAAGATGCATAGGAGGAGCTAGACATTGCTAGGAAAATTTGTTAGGTCTGTTCTGTCACTGTAATCTAAGATGGAACCTTTTCTAATTTAGCTTGTAGAGAAGCATAAGATATGTCATTTACATATAAACTGTTTGCTTTAACATTTTTCTTCTCTAATGTTTTGCTCTAAGTAATAAATAAAAATACTTTGTTTTAATCAGGTTTTTGGTGGATATCTCTGATCACAGAGCCCTGAAGGGAAGAAATACAGGTTGCTGAAGCACAGGGAGATGAGTGGCTAGTATACACAGGGCAGTGTACCAAGCTCCCAGTCTAAAAGTGGAAGAATCACAACATTCAATTCCCAAAGAGGTAACAGCAAGAGTCCCAAGATCCGAGGGGGATGCACTCAGAGAGTTCAGAAAGGGGACAAGTGCAGTGAGAGGAGTAACTGTGATGAGACCAAAGATGAGAACCAGCATGTCTAATCTGAAGCAGTGTCTCATTCTCGTTGCTTTATTTCAGTCAGCAAGCCACCAAGATCCCAGAAAAGTAATGAGATATTGTAGGATACTGAAATGAAGTTCTTGCATTGATGCCCAGTTATGATATGACATCACCTTCCAGCTGAAATAAAAGTTAAGCATGAACCTTTGCTCGGATGTACTTAGCTTTTCTGAATGATAATTAATCTTTATGTGCAATCCTGCAAGGTTTTGTCTTAAATCTAGATGAGAACAAATATAGTAGATGCTGTCAGCAACTAGGACGTGGACAGTTGTGCCCCCTGGTTAGAGAAGAAGTCCTCACAAGCCAGGTTCAAAGCTAAAGCAGAAGTCAGGAATTGAAGCCAAAGGTCAAAACTGGAGTCAGATGCCAGAATCAAGGTCAGCACAGCAGTCAGGAATCCGAACTGAGGATCAGAACCAGGCAAGGCAGGAGCAGGGCTAGGAATAAAACAGGTGCAGGAACTACATCAGTTATGGGCAAATGCTTTGAGAAGCTACTGAACTGCTGCTGCTGCCATGTTTAAGAACTGGTCTGATGACTCTTCCAGCCAATTAGGCAGCATACTACACACAGTCTGCACCCACAAGGTTGCTCGGGGTATGGCTTTGCTGCAGGTCCTGATTCCTGACAGATGGAAAGGTACAGCAAGAAACTATGTGATATTATAGTTATATTACATTATAAGATGTTATTCAGTGATATTTTGGATGAAATTAAAATAGCACAAATGAAACTTTTAAAAACTATGACTTATAATTAGAGGTTTATCATACAACAGGTTGTGTGGCTGTAATGTCTGCTAAATATAAAATATCACAACAACTTCTGATTGCAGAGTCAGCAGAGGTTGATCATTATTATATATTGTTATATATGAGACCCAGTGCCGGACTGAGCCATAGTTGCGCCCCAGGCAGCGGGCGCGCGGTGCATGCGCAGCCCGGCCCCGGGCGCACGGCGCCCCTTATCACTTCAATCAGGCGCTCCCCATAGGTTGGTGCCCCGGGCAGCTGCCCGGCTAGCCCCCCCACTTAATCCAGCCCTGATGAGACCACTCAAGGAATCAGCAGAAATCACTTGTTTAACATCACAATCTACTGCTAAAGATGAAGCTGAATTGTTCTCAGTGTGTACAGTGGCAGTCTATTAAGACAGTCTCCTAAGAGATTGCCTACTAAGGCTGCCAGATATTCTTGGGAATATGTACAAGGCTAGGAGTAAGGAACATTTCTGAGACTGCTGAGAGTATTCCAACAAATTGGTAGCTGAATTCAGATGCTGTCATGTGTTTTATCTGACTCAGGCATTTTGCAGTCTTTCCTCATTTGTTCTAACTGCCAAAGTGACTGGAAGCAATTACCTGCTTTTGGTGCTTGTTGGGGGGAACACCATTCTTGTCCAAAAATTCCACACCCAAACAAAACAACTTCAGAACAGCCTGTGTGGCTGCATGGTGAGGTTTTACATTGCTTGAATTAACTTGTTTTCCCCTGATAATTAAAAAAACCCTCCTCTTTCTTTTCTTGACTGTGTAATCTAAATTGCCATCCTCTCTCTCCTCTCAAGTGCAGCCAACTTCCCTGCTTACCTGCAGTTATCTGTTCCTCTTCCCACTTCTGATATAGTTCTCTCAGGACAAGACAGTCATCTGGAAGAGTACACTCATTATTTCTTTTATAAAATATCCAGTCCTCTCTCCTTCCCAGTACCCTTTAGTCTTCTGGCCATTATATTTCAAATTTTGGTCCAATTTCCATTATGAGTTAGGGTCAGTCTTGGAATATGAATATCATATAACTCTATACACTTTTTCACCAATCTAGGCATAGTGGATATGGGCCAGGTACAAATTCACAATGGGACTTTTACCAGTTTTTATATAATGCTGGCCATTCTTATCTCTTCCTCCCTAGTACAAGGGTTATGAAAGAGCGTAGCCAGCTCTTGCATCCCCATCTACAAGCATCAACAGATATGTTCACTACTGCATATCTTACTTGGTATGTAGGAGGTGGGATTCCTTTCTTCCTGGCACCTAATGAGGTCTAGAGATTTGGGGGACAGCAAGGGTTTTGGGACACCTAAGATAGGGACACCCATTCCCATACAAGGTTCCTGGTAGTGGAACTCCACCTAGAGATGTGCATCAGTGCCCTGGCCAGACTTTAAAGGCTCATTTGGTGAAGTGGTATGGGAACCTGCAACTCACATTGGACCAGGAGGGTAGGACATCCCAATAGACTTCTAAAGCTTGGATAGAGGAGTAAGCAGTGGAGAAATAAGCATCTTAAGATACACAGGAGAAATAGAAGGTGCTGCTCCCTCCATGTTCCTCTTCTCTGCTCCATATTGCTCCATTGCTTCCCCCCAACCATCTGGCAACCAAGATCAGGTATCCCTTGTCTGCTGCCCCTTGAGTGCCATGCTCTCCTCAGTCTGCATATTCATGCATGAACACACACTTCCTGCAGACCTCAAATCCACAAGAAGAGAGCATCTTTTTTCCTCTGCAAGCTGGTGGGACCAAGGCTAAGCAAAGAGGGGTGGCAACAGTGCAGGGAAGCATAGTAACATATTCTTTCAAATTGATACATCCAGTACATTGCATTTGAAATATCTCCCTTCTCTCTTCTCAAGCTAAGATATGGTTTGAAAAAAGTATTACAAGAATTTTTGTAACTGTGACAAACTTTATTTAATGTGGCTCAATTTCCAACTGGCTCTTTTTTCCTGTTAAAAAGCCTCTCTAGAAATCAATTTATATTTTTAGGTTTGAAAATAGAAGTATCCAGAAATTATTTGATGCCTAATATTAAGCTTATCTTTCTAACACTGCTGTTTAAAATTAAAATTAGTAGTTATCTAATCTGTGGTACTGGGCAGTAGATCTTGACAAGAGAAATCCTATAACCTTCATTTGATCTCTCCTCTTCTTTCCATTTCTCTTTATAGAAACTGCCAGGAAATTGCTAGCAAACATTTTGTACACTGATGAAACTCTCTTTTCTAGGCATCGCCTCCCAACCACAGCATTCCTAAGCAAATAAGATGCAAAGGCAGCTTGTCAAAAAGCTGATGTTCAGAACTGGTTCGGAAAAAAAAGCAGCAGACAGTAGTTCAGATGCATATTTGGCATCACTGGCTTGTGAGAACTTCTACAATGCAAATTGTCTCATATGGAGCCATGAATGGGACACACATGGCATCCCAGTGAAGAGCAATCCAAGAATGAATTATTGCACACAAATAAAGCTACAGTAAATGCAGTGAAAGAAATGCTTTGACAGATTGGCCAAAGGTACTGCTGAGAGGGAAGGAAGCAGCATGCATAAAGCAACTGCTGTCCAGGAACCAAACTGCTGAAAGTTCTGAAACTGTAGCACTAATACCATCTGGTCTCATGACTGAAAATGAGCACATTCGTAGAGGGAATAAGAAGAGACAAGACCATTGAGTTTGCACTAGAACTAATGCAACTACTTATAGTCTGCATGAGCTAGCACACAAGTCTGTCAATACACACTAGTGGTGGCTCCAGGAAGCTTCTAACTTCAAGTATAGTTGTGGTGGTACTCTGCTGGGATGGAGCTAGTCTCCTCTCTGGATACTGCTGGCTCATCCATACCAATGCAATAACTATTTCTATTGCACTCCTGAAGAACACCTTTTCCTTTCTAGATTCCACCGAATGATAAGTATTTAAAGAAAAGTGAAACTCAGTGGACAAGAGACCAGACCTTTTCATAAGGTCTTCATCTCTTGTGCGCTACTTCAATCCTAAATAAGCTGTGTGCTGGGCATATTCCCACAGGCACATGCATTTTTATCACTATGCAATTATCTTTGTAGTTGTGGGAGGCACACAAGATATTTACACTATGTTGTCCTAGCAAGATTACCTGGCAAAAATCTTTGTGTCCTGTGTACAGTACACCTTCCACATTGCGGCTAGTAGTGGAGCTACACCAGTGGAGAAAGACATGAATTATCCTGCGGTAGACAAGTCCTAAATAATCAGTGTCCTTATGCCCATGTTGAAATTATTTGGTGATATTTATATATTTATAAATATGCCTTCCAAGGGCTGACATTTAAATGAATGCCTACAGGACCAAAAGCTGATAATGAAAGATCCAAATCAGCTTGGCTTTGAAACTAGAATTTCCCCCTTCCTCCCCACACTTTATGTGCCTTTTCCCTTTCTTGTATTTTATCTAAGAAAAAATTAGTAACGGGAAATTGAAAAATAGATTAAAAGTGCATGATTAGGTAAAACACTCAGACCCCAAAACAATGATGTGCTTATACTGTACTATTCATTTTTTTAATTTTGTTTTTTATCCCAGTGCATAGCTATAAGGGCCAAAACTGTAATATCAGCACAGTTTGTCTTTTTGTTTCTTTTATCCTTTAGATACGTTGTTCAAAGTAAAGAATCTGGATGTAGTGCGCCGACTGAGCTGTTGTGAATAAGGAAACTGTAAAATAACTATTATCAATGGGAGGCTGAAGTGTATATAATAAGGTCTGAATAACCCTCCCTGGGTATGACTTTTATGTAAAATGTCTTAAGATTCAGCCCAACCCATTGTCCTCCAAAGATTCAGACTAGGTCTTATTTTGTCAAAACTGTTTTGCTTAAGTGTTTATTATAGGTGAAGTTGATAGAGCCACCTATTATTTAGATCACCCAGTGCTTCAAATGTTTGTAACTTTGCCTAACTTAAATCATTTGGGCTTAAATTTTCCTTTCTGGTTGTTTTTCTCAGGGTGGATTTTTTTTTCTTTTTTCTTTTTTTCTTTTTTTTCCCAAGTGAAAACAGCTCAGCCAATTCTTAAAAACAAGGCTTGTGAAAAATACTGCTGGGACTGAAGGCTAGCAATGGAGGATAAGGAAGTGGGTTGAGGAGAAACTGATATTGACTGGGCAAGAAGATTGGGACCCATGTGTGAAGACATTGGGCTGAGGATTCATAGACTTTTAAGGCTAGAAGAAACTACTGAATAATCTCAAAGAAATTTAGGACTGTCAGAGCAAAGAGACTGGGACTGGGAACCAGTGGGAGAAGAGAAAGGAGAAGTAGACAAGAACGGACAGATCTGATGGGGAAACCAATACATGGGGAACAATTGGAATTGGGAGAGCAAAGAGATTGGGATACAGAGCCAAGAAGCTGGGGAGGAGATTGAATAAGAGGATTTGGGGATGAAGACTAGGACTGGGAACAAGTGAGGATAGGAAACACAGGTGGGGGAAGGGAGAAAAATGCAGATTGGGATGAGGAGAGGAACTGGGCTGGCTAGGCAAATCAGTGGCAGAGGCGGGGGGGGGGACTAAGAATGAAGGGAACAGATTGGAAGAAATAGAGTAGAAGCTCTGGCGGATGAGCAGAAGAATCTGTGCCCTGTAGAGCATACTCCGCCCCTCCCCCCCCCCCCCCGAGTCTAGAATGAAACCCAGGATTTCTTACTCTCACTGTTCCTCTAATGTCAGCAAATGCCTGCAAAACCCATTGGGAAAGTGGCCGAATCCCTCCAGCACTGATCCCCAGAGAGAAAGACAGCCTACTACTGCAACTTCAAGTGGCAGAGGTCTGTGTCGTGGACCTAAGGTTCCAAGCCTGCTGATGACCCTGACAATTCCTGTCTGATTACTATTAATGAAAGGAAGGAAGTTCTCGTGGTTAAGGCAAGGACCTGGATTCTATCCCTGCCTCAACTGCAGATCTGATGCTAGGTAAGTCACTTAAACCAGGCTTTTCGCACATAGTTACTAATTGCGTTTTCCTTATTTTTTGAGGTGCATGACTTGCCCCCTAGGTTTTATTTGTAGAAGCGCTGCGCACTCACAGCCGCAACTGAAGTACATGAGAGAGCTCTTTGAACACAGAAAGTGCTACATAGCACTAAGAGCTTGTCTACTTGAACATGTTCACTGCTAACTGGTTTGTGATTCTACCCCCACGTTAGTCTGCATGGACCCAGCTAATTCACAGCTTGTTAACACACTTTGGTCCAGTTACATTTCAAAGAGGACTAGATCAAAGCCCTTTAATAAACTGTTAGTGTGCATCAGCAGAATTAACACAGACAATTAATCTGCAGCGGGCTCCTGGGTGGTAGATTCACACCTATCTTACCACAAACTAAATGTTCATGTAAACAATCCCTAGATAATCTGAAAAATCAGACCCTGATTGTCTCAAATCAGAGGCCCAAAATTAGTGGAAACTTTTGACCATAAGATCTCTGACCCAATTCCCCATCTGTGAAATAGAGATAATACACTTCCTTCATCTTACACTGTGAAAGTAAATAAATGATTTGTGAATTGCTCTGATAATTATAATGATAAGCCCCATACAATATCATGAGGAAATGAATAATTCTGTTTTCAGAGAAGGGATTGAGTAGTGTGCATTAAATAAGTTGAAGATTAAGATTGAACAATGAGGAGAAAACAAAATATTTCATTCAATTCAAAATATTTCATTCACCATCTATTCTGTGCAATGAAAAAGGCAGGGGCTCTCTGGGGGAAAAACAGCATGTGGTCATATATAAAGCTTGTGCATAAGATAGCTGGAGTAAGATTATATAGTCAACTTTAAATCCCACATTTAATAATTTTGGAGTACCTGGCATTGCAAGTATTATAAAGTTCTTTTAATGTTTTAATTCTTAATGTTATTTTTTTGTTTGTATAATATTAATCTAGTTTAACATACACATTACAGTGTCACCTTTATATTTATGCAAAGCCACTGTACACATAAGTGTTACAGAAGAATTGAATGGTGTGATATTCAATGCCTTTCACTACTAGGATACCAATGCTGTCAGCATGTCCATATACAAAGAGAGATGTCATCTGTTTGATTATAGAGCTATTTGCTTTTAGGACACCAATACAGACACAATGTATACTAATACAAATTTAATGTAACCATCACCTGATGGTTTGTAATTGGTCTATGTAAAAAGAGTGGGTGGTCTTAGACTGATACTAGCCTGTTGCCTACATCATGTAAACACCATCACAACTAGCCTTAATCAGCCTCCTTCTTGGCAATCTTATTAGCGAGATCAAGGAGACTGAATTACTGTAGAATAGGACTAAGGGAAAGCTCATGAGTGGGATAGAGTTGGGAAGCTTTGATTGCCCCTGTTCAAACTGTGCCTGTTCTGCAGGATTCCAGATAGTCTCCAGGGCTGTCCATCTGCTTCTTTACGAAAATGGCAAATTCACTGTATAAAATGTTAAAGGAATTTTTAGAAAAGAGAAAAAGTCTATAATTACTGTAAATGTAAGTTTATTGTTGGGTCATACATCTTCATTTAACTTAGTGGTTTAAGCAATCCCTAAAGGAAACGATTATAGTTCTTTGTTCTTACACAGATAAGTTGTATTCTTTATCCTCTGAAGAAGCTGATAATATGATAGGTGCAGCTCTAAGGAATAATTATACTAAATGGCCGTGGATACCTCAAAAGACAGAATACATCTATTATGCAGAATTCCCTACAGAAATCTTAGAAATCTTATATGCATTGATTGCTAGTTAGCATGAGAAAGACTTTTGCAAGTTGACTTTACCAAGGCAGCAACTATTTGCATTAGCAAACAGGCTACATCAGCTAGCTGATAAGAATACAGTGGAGTCATGCAATTAATATAGTTATGTCTGTTAATTAGTGTTTGCTGACTGTCAGAAGAAGATACATGTTAAGAGACAAACTTATTTTCCTGATTAAAGAGCAGGGCCCATCTTGTCAAATTGAGAGGGACCCACTTTTGATCTAATTAAAGCTAGCGAGCTACTGTATACTGAAAATTTGAGCCACTCTGACACATATTTGCATATTTATAAGTAAGATAGATTGATATTTTGCAATTAACTTGGACCAACAGGAATAAAGCCTAATTAGTAAACATGTTTTCTTTATTAACTTTCAGGTCAGGCTTTTGTTATATTATAAATTAATAACTGAAGAGGAGGGCCTTTTTGGAGAAAAAAGAGTTATGTCATGGAGTTCTCTCCTGTCTCATTCAGACTCCATCTACTTGTTCCTTCAGTATTTGCACGTGGCCAATTGGTTGATGACTAAAACTATACCAAGTGGTGAGATAATCCTTTACAAATGGCGAATTTCCACTTGGAATACATTTTTGAGTTTATGTAAAGGGCACATTTTGCCACTGTTGTTGGATGCAGTGGTATTTGGCTTCAAAAATGGTAGAACTTCCCTTTAAAAATTACTTTTTGAGGCAAAATAACAGTTTTTCCACCACTGAAATTGAGCAGGCATCAACACTGACCAAAAAACTGTGGGTATTCTGGCCTCTCTCTTGCCATCAAAAGCAATCAATACCCAAAGCTCTGGAGGAGAAAATCATAGTGCTCATTCAGTCTCTTATGCTTCCCTCCAACCATCTTATGATTGGTCCTCTGTTCTTCCCCGTCCATTAGTAGCTAGAGGGGCAATCTGAACCCTCCATAGTCTGCTCACTTCCCATGCTGAGGGATAAATTGCTACTCTTAAACCACAGCTGTACATAGAGGGTATTGTAAAACCTCACTGACACAGGAGGAGAATATGTGTCCATGTCAAACTCTTTCGAGGACTACTGCTTGTACCTGAGGGGTGACCAGTCTGCTTCATGCTTACGTAGATGGGCTTTATTTGTTTCTTTGTGCATCAAACAGGAAAGGTGGGAAGAGTAATGTGTATAGACATCAGTCTTCCACCCAATAAGTCTAGTAGTAGAGGTTTTAATAGATTATGGCCCCTCTTGTTGGTATTGCACCTTCATTATTAAAATATAAGAATGGCCATACTGGGTCAGAACTGCAACGGGGGGTGGCCCCCGCTTGTTACAGCAGCACGGCCCCCCTGCACAACTCGTGGTGCTGCCAGCACACCCAAGCGCAGAGCCCACATCTCACGGTGGGTTTGCAGCGCATGCGCCCTGGACGCAAGTAACCTGGAGGACTTTAGGACCCTGGGGGGGAGACAGGGACACGTCACTTCGGGCGATGTGCCGCACGGGACGTTTAAAAACCTGGAAGAATGGGTAAGAGAGGGGGGTATGGAGAGAGCATGCCACCCCCCATTAGCCAGGGAAGGCTGGCTGTAATCTCTCCAGCAGGAGACGAAGAGGAGGAAGCTGGGATCATCAGACCCGGCGTTGTGGAGTTACGCCCTCGGCTCGCCCGAAGCAACGGACTGAGGACTGGCCAGAGACATGGACCATTGTGGTTGGACTTAATGGGGTGCACAGGGTGAGAAAATATTAAGTCGATAGGACAGCAGGTGGAAAAAGGGCGGGGCTACAATGGTGAGCCCCCGCCCACCAGCCGCTATCCTGCTACAAGAACAATGGTCCATCTTAGCCCAGTATTCTGTCTACTGACAGTGGCCAGTGTTGGATGCTTCAGAGAGAATGAACATAACAGGGCAATTTTGAGCACTCCATCCCTTGTCATCCAGTTCCAGATTCTGGCAGTGGAAGGTTCAAAGACATGTAGAGCACGGCATGGAGTTCCAGATCATCTTGGCTAATATCCATTGATGGACCTAGCCTCCATGAAGTTATAAAATTCTTTTTTTAACCCAGTTATACTTTTTGCCTTCACAAAATGACCTGGCACCAAGTTCCATAGGTTGACAGTGCGTTACGCAAAGAACTTCTTTTATTTTTTTTAAACCTGCTACCCACTAGTTTCATTAATGTAATTCTTGTAGCATGTGCAGATGTAAGTAACGCTTTCCTATTCACTCTGTGCATTCCATTTATGATTTTATAGATCTTTTATCATCTCCCTCCATAGTCATTTCCTTTTCAAGTTGACATAGGTGTTGGAAGTAGGGGTTCTATTACATCCTGGGTTCAATGGCTCTCAGCACCCTTACTATAAAAATGGTTCCAGCACTACTCCAAGCTGATTGATCCCGGTCTTTTTTTAAGTCCATCTCTTCATATGGAATCTGTCCCTGGCCCCTAATCACTTTTGTTGCCCTTCTCTGCACCTTTTCTCATTCAAATATTTTTTTTTAAGATGAAGTGACCAGAACTATACCATATTCAAGCTGTGGGCATACCATGGATTTATGTAATGACATGATATTCTCTGCTTTATTATCTATCCCTTTCCTAATGGCGCCTAACATTCTGTTGGATTCACTGCACACTGAGCAGATTGTTTTCAGAGAGTTACCAATGGCGACTCCAAGATCGCTTTCTTCAGTGGTAAGAGCTAATTTATATATGTATAGTTGGGATTATTTTTTTCCAGTGTCCATTACTTTGCACTTATCAACATTTTATCTGTCATTGTCTTGCCCAGTCACTCAACTTAATGAGTCCCCTTTACTATCAGTTTTTAATTAAACTGTCTTGAATAATTTTACATCATCTACAAATTTTACCACCTCACTTTTTACCCACTTTTCCAGATCTTTTCTGAGTATTTTGAATAACCCACACCTGAATACTGATCTTTCCTGACCACTTATTCCTATGATTCTTTCCTATATTGTATCTAACTACTGATCCATGGGAGGACCTACCCTCTTATCCCATGACAGCTTACCTTGCATGAAGGCTTTTGCTGAGGGACCTTATCAGAAAGTTCAAGTACACAACATAGACTGGATCACTCATGTCCACATAGAATCATAGAACACTAGAACTGGAAGGAATCTCAGGCGGTCATCAAGTCCAGTCCCCCTGATCTCATGGCAGGCCCAAGCACCATCTAGATCATCCCTGACAGGTGTTTGCCTAACCTGCTCTTAAATATCTCCAGTGATGGCGATTCCACAACCTCCCTAAGCAATTTATTCCAGTGTTTAACCACCCTGACAGTTAGGAAGTTTTTCCAAATGTCCAACCTGAAACTTCCTTGCTTTTTCTACCTGTTGCTTCTTGTCCTATTGTCAGAGGTTAAGGAGAATAATTTTTTCCTCCTCCTTCTAACAACCTTTTAGATACTTGAAAATGGTTATCATGTCCCCTAAGTCTTCTCTTTTCCAGACTAAACAAACCCAATTCTTTCCTCATAGGTTATGTTTTCTAGACCATTGATCATTTTTATTGCTCTTCTCTGGACCTTCTCTCATTTGTCCACATCTTTCCTGAAATGTGGTGCCCAGAACTGGACACAAAACAACAGTTGAGGCTTAATCAGCACAGATAGAGCAGAAGAATTACTTCTTGTGTCTTGCTTACAACACCCATGTTAATACATCCCAAAATGATGTGTGTGTTTGTTTGGGGGAGGGGAGTTTGCAACATTGTTACACTGTTGATTCATATTTAGCTTGTGGTCCACTATGACCTGTAGATCCCTTTCCACAGTACTCCTGCCTATGCAACAATTTTCAATGTTTTTGGTGAGGCATGATTTCTCTTTACCAAAATGTTGTTGATTATTTCCTGACATATTATGTTTATCTCGGTGTCCGACAATTCTTTTCTTTACTATAGTTTCAGCCAATTTCCCTGGTACTGAAGTTAGGCTTATTACCCTAAAATTGCCAGTATCATCTCTGGAGCCTTTAAAAAAAACAGCATACATTAGCTATCCTCCAGTCATCTGGTTCAGAAGCTGACTAAAATGATAGGTTATATAGCATACTTAGTAGTTCTACTGTTTCATATTAGAGTTCTTTCTAAACTCCTGGATAAACAGCATCTGGTCCTAGTGACTTATTTCTGTTTAATTTATCAATTTGTTCTAAAACTGCTTCTGCTGACACCTCAATTTGGGACAGTTGTTCAGATCTGGCAAAAAGAATGCTAATCTGCAAAAGAAGCACTAGCTGGAATATTCCAGAATTTAATACTGTGGTGGCAAGACACCTGGATTCCTGTCATGACTATTATATTTGGGGGAAATGCCTTGCCCTCCATCTCTCACAAAGTGGAATACTCAGTTGCTAGTTCTCACACAGAAGCTGCCAGATGAAAGACAACAGGAAAGTGTAGCTCTCAGAGAAAATATTTGATGTCAGTTATGCAGTCCCTCTGAAAATATTAGACAGCGTTAGGGGGTATGTTGTCATCCTGACCTCAGAAGAGAAGGCTTACAATCAAATTTAATTATATATACCAGAATGATCATGAAATTTTATCTTTAGGTAACTAATCTGCTTTAAGTAGGAAAGGTGAATGACAGAGTGACATTGTTTCATTGACTATTATCTCTTTACCTGCATCTTTGTATTTGCCTAAAATGCATCTACCAATCCATAATTTTAACTTAATGTCGGTAAGAAATCCGACTTGTAGAATCCATTTGCAAAATGAGAAGACACCAACTTTCTTCTAATATATAGGTATTTATTTTAACAAACATCACAGGAAAGAGAGCGCTAGACTTAATCACCTTCAATCAAAGTCAACCACATTACTAGTTAATGGGAGTTTATAGTGCATAATATTATTTCCTTTGTGCGAGCCATTTTCTGACATGTTACATTTAGTTAAATGACTTATTCTTGTATATTTTACATAAGACAAAAATGAATAATATAGTCAGTGAATTTGTACATACTGGCATGGGGAATCTGTTGTATAACATCATAATGTAGCTATAAATTAATGATGTCTCTATACTAGAGCTGATTAAATTATAGGTAATAATCATATTTTATTTTATTAGTATTAAACTATTATTAATTTTCTAAATATCAAGAACTTTTGCTATATTTTTGGTATAACTAAAATAAGAGTTCTGTCAGTGATCTGAGCACCATTTCTCCCCTACACAGTTGCATTCCAGTTTCCTGAACTAAATCTCAGGTTTTGCCACATTGAGGGCTTGATTTTGCAAGCTGCTGAGCATAATCACCTCCCACTGGCTTCAATGGGAGATGAGAGTACTCAGGACCTAGAAGAATTGAGCCTTAATTGAAATAAACTCTAGCTAGAACAATTCCCTCCCCTCTGGAATCTATCACCCAAATTTGGGTTTGTCTGCACTAGGTTTGAATTTGTCAAACTTTTCCACTAATACTATGGCCTAACATTCCAACTTTCAAATGAAGAAGAAGAAACATCTCCTTCTTTCCCTGCCTGCCACCCCAAAATAATAATGAAAAAAATCTAAAGAAGAGGCAGGATCTGCGATTGCACAGGGACAATAGAACTGGTCCTTACTCCTTGTGGTTCTCATTGATCTTAGTGACTTTACTCATTACCTCAGAAAATCAGAGGTCCCTACGTTCTACAGTGCTTTAGAAAATCACCATAATGGTCTATGCTTTATGGGAATTTATTCTGGGCCTTCAATTGGCACTGACAGCAGAGGCCTGTAGAGACAGATGAGACTCAGGCATTGATACGTTTCCCCCAAACACTCCAGAACTTATAAATACCAAAGCTTTACATTATATTTTTATTTTTAACCAAATCTTGATTTTTAAGCCTTTGATTTTCGCTTCTATTTTGATATTTTGCTTGAGGCTTCAACGGTCTTGTTCATATTAGGGAAGTTCTACATTTTCTGCCTGTTTTTTAAATTATCCTGTTAAATGTATGGGTTACTTCTCCCCACTACATCTTAAGAAAAATGAAGGACAATAGTTAACCTCTATTGTGTTGCAATATTCATCTCACATGCAAAGACAAACTAAAATGGCTTCCCCAAATGTAGCAATTTGCATCTGAATAATGCATTTCTTTTTTTTATTCTGTTCTGTTAGATGATGCCTGAATCAACTCAAACAAATCAATGTCGGGGTAATAAATCGATATAATTTCCCATCAGTCTCACAGGCCAACTCATTCAAAATAGCTGCAGGTATTCCCGTCCATCACACTGTGAAAGCTCTCAGGAAGGTGTTAGTTGATGCCACTATGACTTTACCAACTTCTTGTATCAATGCTTCCATCCTAGAATTGCAGTTTTCCTCTAGGAGGTGCACGTATGTAGGTAAGTCATAATTTCAGGTCAGCAAGACATTCTTCTAAAGTGAGCAACTCCAGTTTTCAGAGGTACCTACATCTTTGTGAATGTGCAAAACACAGGTCTAATGGAGAGATGCCATCTATATGTTGTGTATGTCATGTGCTGTTTTACTCCACGTGTTCCTATTTATTACAGGCCGTGTTTGGTGACAGACATTTGAGCATTAATATAAAAATGATAGAATATGTGTGATCTGCCACTTGATGTACACTGGGAAGTGCATTTAGAAAACAAAGGAAAGAAAAAAAGCAAAAATAAAAGGAGCACAGGCTGGAAAGTGCTAGCCCCTTGTTTTATGGGTCAGAGACTCTGAGCAAGCACAGACAGCCATATATATATGAAACCAGGTATCAGAGAGTTAAAACCCAGCTCATTGGTTTTCTCGGCTCCTATTTTAATTTGCTCTCTTTTTTTTGGACAGCTCTGTGAAGGCAGTCTGGTTCGCTGCCTCGCCATACTAATGAGACTCATCCATCTGCCTCTGTCATTGCCAGCCTCTCCTTTCTGCTGGAAGTCAGAGATGAACGCTCAGGACAGGTCCTTTCTAGGCTGCAGTACTTAATCATTTCTAAACACGCTAGATGGCCTCAGGCAGTGAAGGCAACAAGCATTTAACCCAGGCTTGGCAGCTCAGGCTTCCACCTACTCTGGCTGCAAGCCTTGATAATGAAAAGTAGCTATGCTTTTACTCTCCACTTAACCAGATGCTCTTTGCTTCTTGGGGCAAAAGGTTAAATAGATATAAGAACCCATGCTAGTTTTGAAGCCTTTTATTAGCAGTCCTTATAGTAGTGAAGCGGAGCATACTGTTCTTCCTGACTATGATTCTTGGGATCCCCTGTTTAGGGTTATGTCCACTAACTAGAGGACTGTAACCACCTCACCCAAAGCTCTTTTGTTGTTACAGTAACAATAAATACTGCCCGCTGTCATCTTTGCCGCTTAATTATTTAATGTTCTATTTTTATAGCAAAAATGGATGCAGGAGACATTATCAGCATTGTTTAATGGTGGTAATACCTTACATTAACAATGTAGATAAAGCATTTTTTCCAGTGCGGCTGGGGCCTCTGATTTATTTTTCCACTCCATCTACTGCTCCATATGTCTCTGGAATCTGCCTTTTTCCCAGAGCTCATGTTAGTATAAAGCAATTGTCTGGGATGTGTAAGAATTAAGTATCCCATCATTCAGGCTAGACATGCAATTAGAAGAGTTGCACTAATTTCCACTGCTGAGACCCTGTCACTTTAATTTATCCTTACTTTCCTGCGTTTAGGTCTTCTCTGGTTTGAGGCCAAAGATTTTATATAGTTTCAGGCAGTGGGGGTATAATGCTGGAGCTGGGGGAGGGGGCAGTTTGTTCAAGGCGGGAGGGGTTGGGGCAGAGGGAAGAATAAGAAGATGGAACAAAAGTAGCTGTGGAAAATACACAAATAATTTAAAGCTGTAACGTTGTACACATCATTATTTGGTCCACACCATTCAAATTATGTGCACAACCATTCAGAATGAAAGTAGAGGTTTCAGAGAAGAAAGCTTTATTGAATTACAGCACTGGTTTGGGCATATGTCTTGTCATGGGTTGTTTTCTACTTATTTATAAATAGAGATGTTTAGAATTGATTCCTGCTTGCCTTAGTTTCACAAGTGTTCCCATATACTTTAATAGCAAGGATCATCTGAGTAAGCAAGGTGAGCTTTGGGTCTAAGGCAGGGGTGGGGAACCCAAGGCCCAGTGGCTGGATGCAACCCCTGGGTTGCCTGGATCTGGTCCCCCGGGCTTAGGGCCTCCCCCAACATTGGGAAGCCCATGCTGGCACTCAATCCCCACCCCCTACTGCCTTCCTGCAGCCCCTGGTCCCTGATTGACTTTTCTGTGGGTCAGCAGCCCCCCATCCAAAAAAAGGTTCCCCACCCCTGCTCTAAGGGGTCAAATGACATATTCCAACAGAATCTGTAGGTGGTGGAGCTGCACAGTCACATTACCCAGGTGGGGTTCCTAGAGAAAACACTGTACTTCCAGAAGTCCCAGGAAAGTATATTTGCTCTACCAACCTTAAAGAGCTCATCCCTGAGGCTACGTCTACACTACATGCTTCTTGCACAAGAAACCTTTTGCTTGAGTTTTTGCGCAAAAGCTTCTTGCACAAGAGCACGTCCACACCTCAAAGCACATCGCAAAAGCGTTTGCACAAGAGAGCATCCACGCTGTATGGATGCTCTTGCGCAAGAAAGCTCTGATGGCCATTCACAGAATGGCCATCAGAATACCTGTGCTTTTTTCCTCTGGAATGTCCACACTTGCCTTTTTGCGCAAGAACTCTTGCGCAAAAGGGAGTTATGCCTCATAAAAGGAGGTTTACCTAATGCGGAAAAAGCCCTCTGTTCTGCCGTTTTACTCTTGATTTCCTTGCGCAAAAGCATATTTAAGGTGTGGATGTTCAGGGCTCGACAATTAGTGTCATCTACTCACCACGGCGAGTAGATTACAAGCCAGCACAGCCACGCAGCGCGGTCAGCGCATGCGCAGCACGGTCTGCGAATGTGCAGCGTGCCGAACCGCGCGGCTAGCGAGTGGGGCTCACCGCCGCTTGGTGAGCCCTGTGGATGCTCCATGGGTTTTTGCGCAAAAACCTTGCAGTGTAGACATAGCCTGACAGTACTAGCTCTGCTGGTCTCTTCAGAGGGCCTGGCCTGGCCCCTAGCTTTGGCAGCAATGCTAGTCCCCAGCAGTGTTTCTATTCACATGAGCCCACAAACTACTGTTGTACCAGATGCAGGAAGAGTTCTATAAGTTGTCCCCTGAATTGCACACCTATGCAGGGGACAGTGACCATCTCACTTAGAGGCTGTGTCTAGACTGGCCAGTTTTTCCGGAAAATCAGCTGCTTTTCCGGAAAAACTTACCAGCTGTCTACACTGACCGCTTGAATTTGCGCAAGAACACTGACGATCTAATGTATGATCGTCAGTGTTCTTGCGCAAATACTATGACGTTCCCGTTCGGGCAAAAGTCCTTTTTGTGAAAAACTGTTGCGCAAAAGGGCCAGTGTAGACAGCTAGCTAAGACTTTTGCGCAAAAGCAGGCTAAACGGAAAAAAGCTGTTTGGATGCTGGGAGACCCCATAGCCACCTCGGACACCCTGGTAACCCAGGCTCTTAAAGCACACGCAGGCTGCTGAGCGCACGTGGCAGGAGCATGCCTCAGACCTCTGGCCTGAGGTCTGCCACGTTGCCCCTGCCGTGCCCAGCAGCCACCTTGCAGCCCAGCATGGCAGCTCCGGGCGCTCAGCCACCCACACCCCCAGCGCAGGAGGCCCCCAGGGGCCGCAAAAGGAGAGCCCCCTCCTAGACCTCGGGGGAGCTGGAGACCCTCCTGGACCTGTGGGAGGAGGAGGAGGGCCTCCATGAGACCCAGTCCCGGCGCTGCAACGCTGACATCTTTGGCTGCATGGCCCAGGCGCTAGCCCAGCAGGGACATCCAGCCCGGAACCTGGAACAGGTCTGGGCTAAGGTGAAGGAGCTGCGCCTAGGCTACGTGCGGGCCAGCGAGGGCTGGGGGGCAGGACCAGACACCTGCTCCCACTATGACCGGCTCCACCGCATCCTGGGACAGCCAGCTCCAGAAGCCCCGGAGGTCCCCGTCGACAGCACCGTGCGCCCCCCCATCACCAGAACCACCACGACGGGGGAGGGAGACAGCAGCAGCAGTGCATCGGAGGACAAGGCCAGCAGTACCACCCAGCAGGCCCCCTCCGGCAGCCCTGACGTCTCCCGTGCGTCCTCGGAGGCCAGGGAAGGATCCATGGTAAGCGTTGCACTTTGCACTCACAAGGGCGGGCGGGAGGGGAGCCAGGCACCCAGAGGGGGGAGGGGGAGAGCATGTCACTCGGGCCACATGAGCTGCACGCTGTGTTGCATTAGGCAGCAAGCAGCACGTGCAACTATGTGCAGCCTGGTGACCGAGCGGCACGTGGCCGCGGCAGGCAGCTCCAGGGCACGCCTGGGACTGTGCTGCTCACACACATCCGGCAGGACTGGGGGGGGGAAGGGTGGATGCCGGCTGGAACCAGCCAGGGCCCCAGGGACTCAGGCCAGAGCCCGCACCTCCTCAAGGGTGTAGCAGGCAAAACGGCACACTGTCCCCATGCCTGGCTGTGAGGCACAGCCAGCTGCTCCTGGGAAAACCGCAGCATCACAGCCCTGTGAGCATGGCCCCCCCTGAGCCCCTCGCCTGCTCCCGATGCCTTGGCTGGCTCCCTGAGGGAAGTCCCCACTGCGGCCACACATGTCCCTGGGCTACCGTGTATGAGGGATAGTGGGACGGAGAAGGGGGGAAGTACTTGGGCCGCCGTGAGTTTTGCTGCAAGGATGGGACACTCTCCTGGTTCCGTCCAGGAGATATCCCACGCGATGGGGATCTGAGAGCCCAGACCACCTCTGCCAGACGTGCTCCCAGGCACTGTGTGAGGATTCATCTCGCTCCCTGTCAAACACCATTGATTAGCCCAAAGCCTCACAGCCTCCACCGGCGGGGAGTTCCACAGGTTGACGCAACACAAGCGCCCTCCCACCCTCCACGGGGCCAGGACACAGACCGGGGGTTCCAATACATGGAGGAGGACCCTGCTCCAGGGGCAGTCCTCTATGCAAACATACAACACGGGGGGGGGCATGGGGGGAACCAAGGGGGCCCAAGTCACACTACCCCTGTGGTGTCACCTGGGCTCAGGGGTGGGGTGGAAGGCATGAGGTGTGGGGACAGTGGCCGGGCTGCCTGACTGACCCATCCTTTCTTCTGTTCCCTGCAGCGGGACCAACCAGGAGCGGGGAACCCTCCGGTCCAGCAGCAGCAGCACCCCCAGCCGCCCAACCACGGAGGTAGTGCGTCTGACACCGGGACCAGCTCCTGCGGTGCCACGTGCCGGCCGTCGAGCGAATAGAGGCTGCCATCCAGAGACGCACAGAGGCGGACCTGCAGTGGCGCCAGGAGGCCTGGGCCACCTTCCAGGGACACTGTGCGCTGATAGCGAACTCCGTTGCCAGCCTCTCCGCACACATTGCCCATGCCATACATTATGGCATGGCCTCGCCCCATGACCCCGCCATCCCTCCCCAGCACTGCCCCCACCCCCTCCTGCCCCTCCTGCAATGGCCCCTCCTCCTTCTCCTCCTCCTGCCCCTCCTGCTCCTGCTGCCCACCTCCCCGTTCAGCCTGTCCCAATGCGGCCTGACCCCCATGTCCAGGTCCGCCCCCGCAGGAGTGGTCGCAGGGGCCACCCATCCCAGGAGTAGCTCCCCTCCCCCTCCCAGTTCAAGGTCTCCTCTCCCTCCAAGTTGAAGGTCTCCTCCCCCTTCCCAGTTCAAGGTCTCCTCCCCCTCTCCCCCCTTTGTAAATAAAAACCGACAAGTTTTTTGGTGAAACCGAACTGTGGTATTGTGTATTGGGAGGTAAGGGAAGGAGAGGGGAGGGGAGGGGGAAACGGAGGGGAGGGAGTTGTCCAGGGAAACCGAGGAGACCCTACTCCAGGGCCTGTGAGAACATGTCCGTGAGGGCCTCCTGGATGTGCACCCCATGATGGTGCACCTGTCCCCGCCCCCTCCTGCAATGGCCCCGCCTGCTCCTGCTCCTCCTGCCCACCTCCCCATTCAGCCTGCCCCCCATGTCCAGGTCCGCCCCCGCAGGAGCGGTTGCAGGGGCCACCCCTCCCAGGAGTAGCTCCCCTCCCCCTCCCAGTTCAAGGTTACGCGAGGTAACGTGAATAATTAATTTAGAATGCCGATCAACCTAATAAAATCATGAAGATGACAAATGCGGACTCCAAATTCCATATCTATCACAGGTTTTCTAAAAAAAAAGGGAAATAATTTTTAAGGGTTATGAGTTTGTGATGCATAAATGAATACCAACTCTGAAGATAAAATTTAACCACAGGACTATATTTGACATGCAGAAAATCACAATCAAGCAAGGGATAGATTACAAAAGAGTAAACACAACACAAAATACATTAAACACAGGCTGGGCGCGGAGGGCGATTGCGGTGATGCTGGCGACCTCGATCCTTTGGTCCTTCCGGGCCTCAGGAGAGGAACAGCCAGGAGATCCCTTGATGGACGAAGCTGTGGCTGGCGACCTCGATCCTTTGGTCCTTCCGGGCCTCAGGAGAGGAACTGCCAGGAGATCCCTCGAAGATGACTGGAATCGGGTGCGCTGACTCGAGCCTTCCGCACGAACCTCGAATTCTCTTCCTGTTCTTTGGGACAGCTCAAACAGACGATGGTGGCCTAGAATATCCCTAAACCTAACCCTGAACTCAAAGAAAACCCTAGCTACGGCCAACGCGCCTGATGAACAAACTCGACGACGGCCAAAATGCTTTGAACCGACGACGATAGCTAATCTCACTAAACCTAAATCTAAACCTAATCCTAATTGGTAGGTACAAACCTTCCGCTTGACCTGACCAAACCCTTAACAGAACAAGAGTACTCTGCTCTGAACTAGACTGCTCAAACATAGTTCATATAACAATCATGAACATTCTGCACAACATCCCCCTCTCCCCCAAACTGTGTTGTTGTGTATTGGGAGGTAAGGGGAGGGGAGGGAGTTGTCCAGGGAAACCGAGGCGACCCTACTCCGGGGCCTGTGAGAACATGTCCGTGAGGGCCTCCCGGATGCGCACCCCATCCTGGTGCGCCTGGTGGCTGGCAGCTATGTGGGGCTGTTCGTAGGCCTGGCCCTCCGCTGCCATCCATGCGGGAAGGAAGGCCTCCCCACGCCGCTCCACAATGTTGTGGAGCATGAAGCACACGGCCACTACCTCCATTGCATTCCGCTCACCCATCTCGAGACGGGTGAGCAAACACCGGAAGCAGGCTTTTAATCGGCCAAAGGCGAGCTCCACTTGATTGCGGGCCCAGTTGAGGCGGTCATTGAACCGGGCCCAGTTCTGGTCCGGCCGCCCCGTGTAGGGCCGCATTAGCCAGGGCAGTAGGGGGTAGGCTGCGTCCCCAATGACGCAGATGGGCATAGTCAACTCCCACCGGGGGAAGTAGGTGCCTGCCTCCAGCCTGCGAAACGGTCCAGAGTTGTGGAGGATGCAGGCATCGTGTGCCCTGCCGGACCAGCCTGCATAAACGTCCAGAAAGTGGCCCCGGTGGTCCACGAGGGCCTGCAGAACAATGGAGCAGTACCCCTTTCTGTTCATGAAATGGGCCGCTCGATGCTCCGGGGCCCGGACGGGGATGTGGGTTGCATCCAGGGCTCCCCCACAGTTGGGGAACCCGAGGGCAGCGAAGCCAGCGACGGTAGCATCCACGTCCCGCAGGCGGATCACTCTGGGGAGCAGGACGTTGTTGATGGAGCAGACAACCTGCAGAAGGGTGCAGAGAAACACAGGGGAACACATCACATAAGGAAGGGGTGGGTGTGCGCTCCCTTAGCCCCCTCCCCGTGATTCCCTCTGTCCTCACACACACATGCACGCACGCGCACACACATCAGAGCCCCCTCACCCTACACCCCCCCCCCAGCAGGCCTGTGCAAGGGAGGGACGGCCCGAACCCTGGGTGACCCAGCGTGGTGTCTTGGCTGCCCCTGGGCATGGAGTGCAGCACCCTCCCCCCACCCCACTCCCCACTCCTCCTGGGACTTACCTCCATCACGATGGCACCGGAGGTGGATCTGCCCACCCCGAATTGGTGCGCCACCGATCGGTACCTGTCCGAGGTGGCCAGCTTCCAGACTGCGATGGCGACCCTCTTCTTGACGGGGATGGGTGCCCGCAGCCGGGTGGTGGCTCTCTGGAGCACAGGGGTGAGCCAGGCACAGAGCTCCAGGAACGTCTGCTTTCGCATGCGGAAGTTCCGGAGCCACTGCTGGTCGTCCCATTGCCCTAGGACCAGCCAGTCCCACCAGTTGGTACTGGTGTCCAGTCTCCACAGTCGCCTCTGAACCCTGGGGTGAGGGTGCCACAGGGACACCATGGCCTCACTGGTGAGGGAGTCCAAAGCGATGTGCCCCTCCTGGTCCTGGAAGAGGAGGGCACCAACCTGGAGCAGCAGCTGCAGGCACTCCAAAATGTCCGACAGGGGCCAGAGCAGGCACATGGCCACCCCTGGTTCCATGGCACAAGAAACAAGGCAAGGAAAAAAAACCCTGGCAAAAGCAGTAGGTGGCCAAAGGCAGCGGTGTCCAAAAGTCAGAGGGCAACCACCAAACCTGCTTATGGCTGTCAGTCCCTGCAAAAGGCCCTATAGCACGGAGTGGAGAGAAACAGCTGACCGGGGAGATCCCTTTAAGCACATGTCTGAAATGAGCTCCAGCCCCCGCCCCCGGAAAGGGCTGGTGCCCTTGTGCCCTCCGCAAAATGGTTCCGGGCTTCTGCTTTTGCGGAAAAGCGCGCCGCCAATGTAGACGCGCTTTTCCGCAAAAGCGCATCGTTATAACATGAACTCCGCGCCAATCTAGATGCTCTTTTCCGCAAATGCTTTTAACGGAAAACTTTTCCGTTAAAAGCATTTGCGGAAAATCATGCCAGTCTAGACACAGCCAGAGTGTATATAATTATACATATATTTCATTTATAAGGTCTTGAAAAAATACATATCAAAAAAATTATCTTATACAGCAAAAGCTCACCGGAAATAAATGTTCTATGATCTTGGAACCTTTAATTATAGATTCTTGTGGAAAATCATTAAGCTCTTTCTAATTAGAAAGAGTTCTGTATCTGTTTATTTTTTGCCAATAAATTCCTTGAGTGATTATCTGACAATTCAGCTTAAAAAACTGTACAAAGCTTATTGAGTGATTTAAAGGGATATACTAAGTTGTTGCACTTGCTTCAATATTTACCTTAAAAGAACATCTAAAAAGTAGCAGTATAATGTAAATTATTACTTCATCAGTAAAATTAAGTAGCATCTCAAAAAGCCTTCAGAATGACGTATATATACATAAGCTCTATTTTAGGTTAGTTTAGTCTTTTTCTTCCTGTGGTAAAGAAAAAAAACAAGACATAACTTATTTTAACTTTAAGAACATCTTAATGGTATCACCATTATCATTCTTTTTAGCTTTTATTGATTTTAGAGAGAGAAAACAGAACATCACATTACAAATAAGCTTGATACTTTATGTTAATATAATGTCTTGGACTACTAATCAGTACTGATGAACTCTTATTCTGGGTTAGTCAAATAAATCAGAGTCACTTACCATAACTCCCTATTAACTTGAATCATTTTCAACAGGTGAGGGGCCAACAGTGTCCCACTAGATAAAAAAGAATATAGTGATGCCCTTAAACAAAAGTTTTGTTTCCAGATGCTTATAACTATCTCAACCTTCTGTTTGGGGTCCATTATTTGGCAGATTTGGTCCTATTGTAGAAGCAAATTTTCTTGGAAAGATTGGGCATAATCAGTTCAACTATTTTCAAGAAAGAGAATAGAAATATACTTTTCCCATTATTAAAAAAGGCCTTTAAAAAACCCCTAGCACTTCAATGGGAGATGGTAAAGACTTTGGCAAAGTGCATATCCCTAGGTCACAGATGTGCATTTTAGTAAGGATGATAAGTTGTGATGTGTGAAATGTCTAGAAGTTTTTAAACTATACTTTGCACAAGCATTGTGTGAATGCTTTCACAGCTCAGGGTTTATGAACTTGCTCAGGGTGTTTGGTGCTGTGTGAAATAGGTTAGGGCTAGAAAGGGCATCTCCTTATAATGAGAGAAGTTTCCATCACACAAATTGATACAAAAGCTGGCTGAAAAGTTCCTCTTCTAATAACCTACAGCATATAAGGAACATTTGGTTCTGATCCATAAGACCAGGAATTGTAATTCAGGCCTTGTCACTCATGCATATTTAACAAGATCTTAGATTCGGATCCTAAGAAGCAAATATATTCTCCTATTTAGCAAAAAGTGTAATTGAGATGTGTCTCAAGATTAGCTAGGAAGTTTGTGACAGAGGTGGAAGCAGAATCCAAGTCTCATCCACTAAACCACCTGTTCGTAAAAGAATCAGACCTAGATACTTGGTGATAGTGTCTGTAGGACGGCTCTACTTGTGGGTGTTCAGTTTTGGAAGGCACTTTTAAAACCAAGGAGGAAAATGCACTTGGTAAGTGCATAGTCATATTAACTCAGACAGTAAATTCATAGTAACATTTGATAGCTTGGTAGGAAGGAATGCACCTACTGGGATAAACCCTGGCTTGTGAAAATCAACAGACCTGCCACTTATTTTGTATGATTTTAGCACTTTTGAGCAACACTCAGAAGGAAAGTAGGATGTGCAGAGCATATGTGAATAAAATGTAGTATAGTCAATTCTGTGTATTTATTATTGTAGTGCCATTACTAAACTGAGAGCAGATCCCTATGTTGTTAGGCATTTTACCAGCACAGAATAGGAGCCAGTTCTTGCACCAAAGGCTCATTGTCTAAATAGACAAAACAGACAAAGGGTACAGATGAGGGATAAAACGTACAAGCAGTGTGAACATAATGGTTGTTTGCAAGTTATTGCCATGATTTTTTGTTTTTTTTTTTAATTGTGAAGAGAGGATTAGTGAAGCAAAAAGCTAAGGAAAGGGAGAGAGAGAAGCTTAGAGGAGTTGAGGGGCCAGGGAGAAAAATAAATAGAAGGAAGAGGGTAACAAGGCCAAGAGGAATGAGATTAAGGTTGAGGGGCCAGGGAGAAGAAGAAATAGAAGGAGGAGGGTCTCAAGGCCAAGAAGAATGAGATTAAGGTGAAGAGATGGTGAGGAAAGTTTTAAAGCAGCCAATTAGCATAAGGGTGAGAATGTCTAGGAAGGTAGTTCCATGACATCAGTATCCACTGGTCCCTTCTGCATCTGTGGAGACTGCTTCTGTGTTTACTCTTGCCAGCTGGAGAGTGTGTGTAGCCTAGACACTGGATCCTTTTTGGCATATTTCTCTTGCCTCAGCTCAGATAGGTTCAGGGAGTGGGGGCAGCATGTATGTCTTACCCTAGGATGATGTGAAGGGTCATCCCTGCACTGTTGTGGGTCTGAAAGAAGAGGTAGCCCCAGCATATGTATGTATGTTCCACGTTACAGGATGTGCATATGTATTAATAACTGAAATGTTTTTTCCTCAGTGACCCCATCTGTAAAATGGTACTCCTCCCTGGGATCTACCTTCATAAAATTCTTAGGGTATGTCTACACTGCCACCCTAGTTCGAACTAGGGTGGCTAATGTAGGCATTCGAACTTGCAAATGAAGCCCAGGATTTAAATATCCTGGGCTTTATTTGCATGTTCCCGGGCGCCGCCATTTTTAAATGCCCCATAGTTCGAACTCCCTGTCCGCGGCTACACGCGGCATGGGCTAGGCAGTTCGAATTAAAGCTCCTAATTCGAACTACCGTTACTCCTCCTGCAATGAGGAGGAGATCAGTTCAGTTATAAATCAGTTCAGTCCTCATTTATATCCAACTCTTTCTTTACCATAAGTAACATAGAAATTAGAGTTAAAACCCAACACTGCAACTTTATTAATCATTGTGGAAAGGGCCACCTATGTGTACCTAAGATTGTAGAAAAATTGTTTATATTTATGATTTGAAAAATAGCACTTGACCATGTCTCCCATATGCACAGTCGTATATCACTACAAAATGCCAGTTTGGTATATCTATGAATAATTTTTATTAACCTTACATTATCACAAAATGTATGTGTAACAAAACACCAAGCCATAAAGAAGATGCAAGAAAGGATGTAGCTAAAGTTGTGCAATCAACATTGTCACTTCCTGATTTCAGAGTACTTTGCTTTGCCATCTTAACTCCCTGTCAATGTAACTTTTATTTTGTATGAGATTTTCCCCTTGTGTTTAATTCTCTATTTTGTTAGATGCAATATGGGTGCATCCATTTCCTCTGCTCTTGCGTTCTCCTTTGGTCTGCTCTATGGTGAAGGACTTTTATATGGAAAGATAATGATCTGATGTGTTTTATATTCTAATTCTCTCCTCTGACTAGCTTCAATCCCCCCAAGAGAGAAATAGTGCCATCTCTTCAGTGTATTGGCTCTATGAGTCTGCCATGTTTAAATTATATGTTTTCTACCCTTTTTCCCCAGCAATGTAAAAGATATTTACACTTCTCCACATTTTCTGAATACAGCAATTCCTGAAAGGCACTGGTGTAGCTGGTCTGTTAGACTGGTTTGTTTCCTGTAGCCTTGCCCTCATCAAAACCTACCTCATGCTCTGAGGTACCACATTACAAACAATGTTGGGAGTTTGCCCTGAGAATTTGAATTCTGAGAGTTATGAAGGAGGCTAATGATCTTCTCTGGGCTTGGTGCAAGCTAATGAGACACATCTGCAAGGCTTGCTCAGCCTGGAGGGAGGGAAGGTTAAAAGGGAAAAACTTGCTACAGGAAGGGGCAGTAAACAGGAGGAATGTTGCTCCACCCAAGGACTGCTGGGAACAGAGGGAGTCCAGTCAAGAATGAGACAGCTATGAGATTTACCTCTCCTAAAGCTGCCCTGACTGAGGGTAAAGCAACTTGCCTCATGAAGAGATGTAGAAGATAAACCCCATGAAGGGGCAATAGACGCTCAGGGTACGTCTAGACTACATGGCTCCGTTGACGGAGCCATGTAGTCTAGACGTACCCTGAGAGACCTTAGATCTGACTTTCTTGGCGCTGCCCTGAGAGGCTTGTTTCAGCTAGACCTTCCCTTCTGGAAAGGGGGAGGTAAGAACAGGAGCCAAGCCCTGGCCCATGGGTGGTAGACCACTGAGCAGTTCACCAACTGGGTGGGAAAGGGGGTAAATGACTGACAGTGGACCAAGTAGGGAACTGAATCCAAAAAGCCTGTCCTTTCTCTTCCCTTCTTCCGCTCCAGCACACATTTTCTGCTCAACAAAATATTCTTGAGTATGAAGTTCATAAAATCCCATATATTTAATCTATATTGTCAGCTTTCAACCCTTCCAAAATGGTGGTATTTTGACAGTGTTAAGGACCCACTTATGCAGTTACATATTTTTATTGTAATCACACAATTTCTGTATTTCTCTTTTTAGAGTCTGTTACCGAGTTGATTTGCATAGATAAATGATCTTGTATTCTCAAAAAGTTCTCTTCTTATATTCTCCTCTTGATGCTCATCCTAGCATTACAATCCCAAACATTCAGAAAAAAAGTTGAAGTTCTTTTTTATTTGACTTCCATCTTTTTTTACTGTTAGGATTGGTGTTTTCAGGGTTTTTTTAATCACACAAGGGCTAGAAAGATCCTCTTTTATAAGCAGAATATGTGATTCTTTTGTAATGCTATTATACAATAGTATAATAGAAAATAAAGTTTAAAAACAACCAAATGTAACAATACTAATCCTCTGGTTTATAGAAAGAAATACTATAGGAAGAATGTCATATACATGTCTAAGATAGGAAAAAAATATTGTATGATTTGAGAAGCATAAAATGCCAGAACGGTCACATACTAACTATTGCATGTTTGACTCTGCGACCTTAACATTAAAACAAAGTATTTGTTTTAAATGTAGT
The DNA here is from genome assembly GCA_032595735.1 of Pelochelys cantorii. Taxonomy (NCBI): domain Eukaryota; kingdom Metazoa; phylum Chordata; order Testudines; family Trionychidae; genus Pelochelys; species Pelochelys cantorii. The sequence goes on from CM064328.1 coordinate 72,752,428, forward strand.
TTTAAATAGTTGAATGATTTAAATAGGGTGTGCTTCTTGAGGCTGTACCTGTCATTATTTATGGCCCCTCTTTTTTCATTAATAAAACTGGTATTTTACTGCCCTGCATCATATATAATGAACTATCTACACTAGTAAAGGACTGAATGTATATGGCTGTATCACATACACACTACTTTAGAAAACATAATCATTCAACTGCATATGTTTTCTACACTAGATATTTTTCTAATATTTTCTTTTGCTATTATGGTTGTTTTCCATGGGTAGGTTGATGGAATTGTAATCACAAATCTCATACAATAAAGGAACATAATGCACAGAACTTAAGTTGTTCTACAAACTTTGAACTACCTAGCTGTGAATGTGGAGCCACAGTTCACATTAACCCCTAAGGGCTAATCATGCAAGGAAACAGATTCTGATCCGACAGCTGCCAAGAAGTCTAAGGAGATAAATGTCTTATTTTTTTCATGGCTTTTTATGAATGACAGTGTTTATGAATGGTGGGCATTGGAGAGCAGTAGAATCTGAAGATCTATATTTATCATCTATCTTTGGTTCTTCATTATCAAGCTACGTAGTATCTCCTATATCTCTGCTAACATGTTGACTGAAAGGGGCCACTACCCTTTTTCTGGGATGAGCAAGTGATTTGAACTTTGTCTCCTTTGTACCTTAATAAGAGAGGTTTTTGTGTGTAGTGCAGTCAGTGTCTTTGCTACATGGCTCTCCACAACATGGCTCTCCACAGCTGTTTTCACACACCTCCTGAAGAACATTTTGAGGCTGCGGCAGGCATGCCAGTCCCTTTCAGACTTGTGAGGGGAATCCTCCTAGGACAGAACAGCCCCATTCCAATTTTGCCTATAAAAAGTCAAAAGTGAAGAAATTAAAATCCTTTGACTCAGCATGAAAGCTAGATAAATACACTATCACAGAGTCACAGAAGCAAGCACAGCTCTAAAAATGGAAACAGGAGGTAAAGAATGTAAACAGTATCATTAAATGGCAAGGCTCACAAAAGAATTAAACAAAACACCATATCCCCAACAAAGCAATCACACCATTTACTACCTCAAATGAAACCTTCATAACACCTTCAAAAAACAAGCTTGGGAGCTTAAATGTATAACTTTGCCAGACACTAAAAATCACTGAAAAAAGACACTGGATTTATACCTTATTACATCAATTTGATACCCATTAGTGCCCCCCCTTTGTTTTGTCCTATGACCACAGAAGTGTTAACTGAACATGTCACCTTGAATGGTCACTTGTCTAAGTGTTAACCACTTAGACAATCTTAAGCAATCTGCTCCCCACTTATTTAGCTGTGAGACTGAGTACCTTTCCCAAACCTGCGACAGGGCTCTGTGTAATATCTGAAATATTTTTCTTCAAAGAAATGCTTTCTGATTGTTGGTTGGGAAACGGGGTATATTTTAAGGGGAGTCTCACCTTCCTAAGATGGGAATCTAAGATTTAAGCATGGTCCAAATGTGGCTTCTGGGGCTTTTATCTTCCAATTTCATTTTTGTCCAGTATTATTATGGTTTCCATTGCTTCTGTTTGCCATGTTAAATGTTGGAAGCCTTGTGGTCAAGAGAGTTGAGTCACCTTCGCTCTACAAATGCCACTAAGGCATTCTCACAATGCCTCATATATCATCCTCTTATCAGAGGCTGAAAGTTTCACCTCAGTCATACTCTCAGTCTTTGCCTAGTGTGTGAGTCAGACTTTAGCCTTGAACCCAGGTCTCCCCTAAAGCAGCTCAATGCACCAATCTATCAAGCTTGGCACATGATCTGTTTTTATTATCTCTGCTGCAGAATGAAGAATAAAATGGGGACTTTTTTGTATTTACTGATGGCACCATGTCAGTGACTCAATCAATAGATATGGGCTAGAAAGAATTATGCTGAGATCTTGCCAGTGAGACAAAAGATTTAGAAAGAAAGCTTTATGTCTTAAAAGGAAAAATTACTCTGCAGAAGTTGGCTTAGTGGCTTAATCCTCCAGCTTCAAATATTTAGACTCCCTAGAACCAGAATTCTAAATTCCAGCAGGGCTGACATTAAAAACTCTTCATTTACATAACTTACTGCAACAGTCATAGCTGTTCTTATGGCTGACATAGGAAAATCATGATAATGAACCTGAAGGACAGAATGCAAAGAGCCTGATCCTCATTTGGTAGAGCTCCAGTGGAACCAAGGGAGCTATGTCAATAAGAGCAACAGAGAATCCCAGTCATTTTCACTTTGACTTTTCTGTGGTGGTACAAGTTGAACCTGTCTAGTCCAGCACCCTCAGCACTTGACTGGTGCTGAACCAGAGAATTTGCTGAACCATGGGAGGTCAATATTGTCTAGCAGCATTATCAACACTTCCACTGCTTACTGGACTTTAAGGAGATATTTAGGGGTAAATTAGAGCTACATAACAGCACAGAACACTGAGAGCCATGGCTGGAGGATGAAAACAAACTTTACAGGGCTTCAGGAAACTTGGCACCACGATAAGTGGACATCTGGCTATCTAAAATCATGCTGAACCATGGATGTTGCCAGACCAGAGATTGCCCGACTGCAGTGGTTCAACCTGTATTAAGAACAATTAATAAATAATAATAAAAATAATTAATAATTAATGTGGGGAAAGGAAGTGTGGGGAATTTTAGCTATGCTCGCATGTACCTTCTATGAAACCTTTCAGGCAAATCTATGATATATAAGGAAATACCTTTGCCTCTGGCTGGATACAGTATGGCAATCCTATGTTTCAACTTATTCATAAAATAATTCAACTTTTTACAGAAATATTTATACTTTCAGTAATTTTGACCATTATTGTTTGTGTTTATCCCCATTAATTATAGCTTTCATGTGTTCTGTTTAAAAACATAAAGTAAAAAAAAACCCTCCAATATTCTTGTGCTCGAAGGATTCCCTCGTACAAGGACTTTACATGTAGCACTTTTCTAAATTAGGTTTAAGAAGCACCCAAATATATTGCCCAGATGAAATTATAGCTTTGTCTAGAAGATTCTTACATTCAGAGTTTGTGGGAAGCCTTCTTTTCTGTTATTTCAGCATCCCTTTTTATTTTTATGAATGCCATGCAAGCCAGGATTTTCAGATGCATCTGAACATATCCTCTTGGTCTGCTACTTTTGCCTTCTTGAAATCAGACCTGAAATACTGGGATCTAAACATCAACATTTTTTAAGTTTATTTTTTATATCTGACATTAATCTTAATTATCCATGCTTAACACTAAACTCAGATTTCTGAATGGTTCAGAATTAAAAAAGGACACGTTGCTTCAGTTCCAGTTTGGCTTCTCCCAGAGGCTGCTGCTTATAAAAAGACATTGTCTGTGCCATCAAGGTTAGAGGTTTTATAGTTTTTGAAAGCCACATACAGTACAGCATTGGTGGGCTGTAGGCTTGCACTGAGAGACAAAGGATTTAGTTGTGCTGCTTAAATAAAGTTGCTAGTTGCCTAATGAATGTTAGCTGCAGTACTCCCTGTGGTCAGTGGGACTGTTGTTTAATGAATTGCTTAATGTGCTTGATTACTGTTACATTGTAGAATGAGGGAAACAGCCAGAGAGATTTGAAAGATTCACTGGAGAATATGATGAAAATGAATTGGATCAATAAAAAGTTTTTGCTCATCTCTGAACAACACATTATGGGTTGTATTGTTAGAGTTGGGAGTAATGTAATTTTGTGGCATGTTGTTCTTTTTATAATTCACAAATATAAATCTCCTTTGACATTGGGTTTTAGGGCTGGTCCTCCTGGAGTTATAAATGTTCCCCTGACTCCAGTCTTGGTTACTCACATGGACAGATAAATTAATTAGGAAAACTTTTATGCCAATTACTTTATGCCCTTGGCTTTCGTATGTTTCTGAAGAGCAGCAGCTAATTAAAGATATGATTCATAATTACTGGTCGATGGAGTAGTTGAGTAATGGAATCAGGAACTGTTCCAAAAAATTATCCATCACATCATTACTAATTGTTACATAATACCTAAGGATGTAGAATTTAGATAAAAAATTACTCACATTTGAAAGATTCATTCTTTCATTTAGTGGGTTTGGGCTATTTTTATAATTTATAAACAAAAAGACAATTCTCATATTTTTAAAGATCAAAGGTTTTATAAATATTTATACTTAACTGAGGGCATAATTTCTAGATAGCAAAAGACTTAAGAGCCTCGTCTGGAGTAGTAGTGAGTTAGTAGTCTCACATAGGTTGCTTGGAAATCAAATCAAATCAAATTAGGTCTCACGTGACAATGAATTTGATGGCCTCACCCTATTCCTTGTTTGTGCAAGTTACAAAACTATCATCATTTGGCAAGTATAAACAATCTATTTTCAAGAAGCTAAAAACTGGAGCTAGTGAGAATTCATATATAGCAGAGCTGTGCAGAGAGATTTGCACAGTACTTATCCATACACACTTGTTTTGGTTTTTTTTGGAGCTCACTTTCACAGGTACCAGATTTGCACCAGAAAACCACACTGCTATCACCACAGAAGCAAATGTCTCTGTAGTTTTCTGCCTGATTTTTTTGCAGGTATCATGAACTTAGGAAACAGTTCATCAAATCCTTTTGCAATACATGCAACATAATTATATTATTTGTGCATTAAATTGGTCCAGCAAATTCAGCAGCACCCTTGCTTCTCAGAACAGAATGCTTGAGTTTAACACTTTACCAAGGGCTTTATTCCAGATGAATAGTTAGGAGCTATGGACTCAGAAATGTCTCTATATGTCCAAATTCTCACAACATTGAATCTCCTCTGAACTATTTCTACTTTCTTACTGTGACTGAGTAAGAACCAGTGTTAAAAACCATTTAAATGGTTCCAAATTACATTGGGGAAAGGAGTGAAGAGTTCAACGAGCTTTTGCAGCTTCAGAAGTAATTTTCATGGCTCAGCATGGCTCGGCCAGTTAAAGGATGGCAGACAGAATCAAACAAAATCCTACCGAAACAATAGATGATACTGGTGGAAAGACATTAGAAAAGGACTCCTTAGGTTAGAAGGGAGAGGAGAAAACAGACAGTGTGATGTTAGATCTTGCTGACTTTGTTTAATTTCATTTGAGTTGGTCAGAAACCCCACTGATGAGTCCTGTACAAATTTCTATATACGAGAAGGCTTGAGGAGACCCATATGCTCACCTTTTATCCCAAAGTCAATAACAACTGTGACACTAGATTTCACAAGTGGGGTAGTAGCAGTTCTGAGCTAGCCCAGATCAGCCCCTTTCAAAGCCCCCATTCCACCAGGCACTCCAATAACATCCCCCTTCCCAAGAAGTCCTACCTGAATTTTTTCCCATTGGGGTACCTGTGATGGGGCATTTGCCCTGTACTGGCCCTTTAAGGGAAAAAACCTCAGCCCTGAGCAAAGGCTGAGAGCAAAGCCCCAGCTGAGGCAGTTCTGCTAATGAGGGCCCAGCTGGGGGCTCTATATAGAAGGACTCCTGGAGGGAGGGGAGGAACTGACTGCTGCTCTGTACAGAGAGCAGTAGGGACTGGACTGCCAGGGAAGCAGGAGGCTTCCTGGAGATAGAGCAGTGCTGAGGAAGGAAGGAAGGCAGAGCACAAGAGGCTCTGGCCAGGCAACCTCCCACCAAGAAAAGCAAATATGGTAGGCAACCAGATTGGCTTACCGGGGATATCCATGGTGATACTAAACACAAAAAAGGAAGCTTACAAGAAGTGGAAACTTGGACTGATGACTAGGGAAGAGGATAAATATATTGCTCGAGAATGCAGGGGAATTATCAGGAAGGCGAAAGCGCAATTGGAATAGCATCTGGCAAGGGATGGGCAGGCTAACAAGAAAGGTTTCTACAGGCATGCTATCAATAGAAGGGTGATCAGAAAGGGTGTGGAGCCCATCCTGAATGAGGGAGGTAACCTAGTGACAGACGATGTAGGAAAAGCTGAAGTACTCGATGCTTTCTTTGCCTCTGTCTTCACGGACAAGGTCAGCTCCCAGACTAATGCACTAGGCAACGCAGTATGGGAAGGAGGTGGACAGCGCTTGGTAGGGAAAGAACAAGTTAGGAACTATTTACAAAAGCTAAATATACACAAATCCATGAGCCTGGATTTAATGCATCTGAGGGCACTGAGGGAGTTGGCAAATCATAGAATACTAGGACTGGAAGGGACCTCGAGAGGTCATCCAGTCCAGTCCCCTGCCCTCATGGCAGGACCAAATACTGTCTAGACCCTTCCTGATAGACATTTATCTAACCTACTCTTAAATATCTCCACAGATGGAGATTCCACAACCTCCCTGGGCAATTTATTCCAGTGTTTGACTACCCTGACAGTTAGGAACTTTTTCCTAATGTCCATCCTAAACCTCCCTTGCTCCAGTTTAAGCCCATTGCTTCTTGTTCTATCCTCAGAGGCCAAGATTAACAATTTTCCTCCCTCCTCCTTATGACACCCTTTTAGATACCTGAAAACTGCTATCATATCCCCGCTCAATCTTCTCTTTTCTAAACTAAACAAACGCAATTCTTTCAGCCTTCCTTCATAGGTCATGTACTCTAGACCTTTAATCATTCTTGTTGCTCTTCTCTGGACCCTCTCCAATTTCTCCACATCCTTCTTGAAATGCGGTGCCCAGAACTAGACACAATATTCCAACTGAGGCCTAACTAGCGCAGAGTAGAGCGGAAGAATGACTTCTCGTGCCTTGCTCACAACACACCTGTTAATGCATCCCAGAATCATGTTTGCTTTCTTTGCAACAGCATCACACTGCTGACTCATATTCAGCTTGTGGTCCACTATAACCCCTATATCCCTTTCTGCCGTACTCCTTCCTAGACAGTCGCTTCCCATTCTGTATGTATGAAACTGATTGTTCCTTCCTAAGTGGAGCACTTTGCAGTTGTCTTTATTAAACTTCATCCTGTTTACCTCAGACCATTTCTCCAATTTGTCCAGATCATTTTGAATTATGACCCTATCCTCCAGATTAGTCGCAACCCCTCCCAGCTTGGTATCATCTGCAAACTTAATAAGCGTACTTTCTATGCTAATATCTAAATCATTGATGAAGATATTGAAGAGAGCCAGTCCCAGAACAGACCCCTATGGAACCCCACTTGTTATACCTTTCCAGCAGGATTGTGAACCATTAATAACTACTCTCTGAGTACGGTTATCCAACCAGTTATGCACCCACCTTATAGTAGCCTCATCTAAGTTGTATTTGTCTAGTTTATTGATAAGAATATCATGCGAGACTATATCAAACGCCTTACTAAAGTCTAGGTATACCCCGTCCACCGCTTCTCCCTTATCCACAAGACTCGTTATCCTATCAGATTGGTTTGACATGATTTGTTCTTTACAAATCCATGCTGGCTGTTCCCTATCACCTTGCCACCTTCCAGGTGTTTACAGATGATTTCCTTAATTACCTGCTCCATTATCTTCCCTGGCACAGAAGTTAAACTAACTGGTCTGTAGTTTCCTGGGTTGTTCTTATTTCCCTTTTTATAAATGGGCACTATATTTGCCCTTTTCCAGTCTTCTGGAATCTCTCCTGTTCCCCATGATTTTCCAAAGATGATAGCTAGAGGCTCAGATACCTCCTCTATCAGCTCCTTGAGTATTCTAGGATGCATTTCGTCAGGCCCTGGTGACTTGCAGGCATCTAACTTTTCTAGGTGATTTTTAACTTGTTCTTTTTTTATTTTATCTTCTAAATCTATCCCTTTCCCACTAGCATTCCCTATGTTAGGCATTCCTTCAGACTTCTTGGTGAAGACCGAAACAAAGAAGTCATTAAGCATCTCTGCCATTTCCAAGTTTCCTGTTACTGTTTCTCCCTCCTCACTGACCATTGGGCCTACCCTGTCCTTGGTGTTCCTCTTGCTTCTAATGTATTTATAAAACGTTTTCTTGTTTCCCTTTATTCTCGTAGCTAGTTTGAGCTCATTTTGTGCCTTTGCCTTTCTAATCTTGCCCCTGCATTCCTGTGGTGTTTGCCTATATTCTTCCTTTGTAATTTGTCCTAGTTTCCATTTTTTATAGGACTCCTTTTTTATTTTTAGATCATGCAAGATCTTGTGGTTAAGCCAAGGCGGTCTTTTGCCATATTTTCTATCTTTTTGACACAGCGGAATAGCTTCCTTTTGGGCCCTTAACAACGTCCCTTTGAAAAACTGCCAACTCTCCTCAGCTGTTTTTCCCCTCAGTCTTGATTCCCATGGAACCTTACCTATCAGCTCTCTGAGCTCACCAAAATCTGCCTTCCTGAAATCCATTGTCTCTATTTTGCTGTTCTCCCTTCTACCCTTCCTTAGAATTGTGAACTCTATGATTTCATGATCACTTTCACCCAAGCTGCCATCCACTTTCAAATTCTCAACCAGTTCCTCCCTATTTGTTAGGATCAAATCTAGAACAGCTTCCCCCCGGTAGCTTTTTCAACCTTCTGAAATAAAAAGTTGTCTTCAATGCAGTCCAAGAACTGCAAGAAATCCAAGACAGATTAGAGGATTGAGCCAGAAGAAATCTGATGAGGTTCAACAAGGACAAGTGCAGAATCCTACACTTGGGGTGGAAGAATCCCAAAATTTGTTACAGGCTGGGGACTGAATGGCTAAGTCGCAGTTCAGCATTAAAGGACCTGGGGATTACAGTGGATGAGAAGCTGGATATGAGTCAACAGTGTGCCCTTGTAGCCAAGACGGCTAATGGCATACTAGGGTGCATTAGGAAGAATATTGCCAGCAGATCCAGAGAAGTGATTATTCCCCTTTATTCGGCTCTGGTGAGGCCACATCTGGAATACTGTGTCCAGTTCTGGGCCCCCCACTATAGAACGATGTGGACGCATTGGAGAGGGTCCAGCCGAGGGAGACCAAAATGATTAGGGGGCTGGAGCTCATGACCTATGAGGAGAGACTGAGGGATTTGGGTTTATTTAGTCTGCAGAAAAGAAGAGTGAGGGGGGATTTGATAGCAGCCTTCAACTTCCTGAAGGGAGGTTCCAAAGAGGATGGAGAAAGGCTGTTCACTGTAGCGACGGATGGCAGAACAAGGAGCAATGGTCTCAAGTTACCATGGAAGAGGTGTAGGTTGGATATTAGGAAAAACTATTTCACTAGGAGGGTGGTGAAGCACTGGAATGGGTTGCCTAGGGAGGTGGTGGAATCTCCATCCCCAGCGTTGTTTAAGTCTCAGTTTGAGAAAGCCCTGGCTGGGTTGATTTAGTTGGGATTGGTCCTTCCTTGGGCAGGGGGCTGTACTTGATGACCTCCTGAGGTCTCTTCCAGCTCTATGATTCTATCTAGAAGCATAGCCTGTTGACCTCCTGTGTAGGCTATCTATCACAAGTGGGTTATTGTTGTGATGTCAAGTTAACCTAGCACTCGGCAGGTTTATGGCATATCTTTTGGAGGAGGAGGATTAGTAAATGTTTTGAGTATTTGACTGAGCATTCCAAAATGACTTTAAACAAGCTTCCACTTTCTATGTGCAGCTTTACATAAATGTTTACCAAATATCCAGCTGCAGCTCTACAGGTACCACAGGCAGTGCTCTGGAGTGTCAACAGTGAGGGTAGGAAAACACAGTAATACTCATGCAGTTTGAAATTATAATTTATTACATGTATTATTATGTTTGTTATAGTAACACTGAGTGGTCCAAAATGAGACTGTGACCACCCTATACAAATGGGCTACGTCTACACTGCAGGCTTTTATTTGCAGAGCGTCTACACTGCACGCGTGTTCTTGCGCAAGTAAATTTACAGTACAGCGTCAGAAAACAGGGCTTCTTCCGGAAGTGTTAGTCCTCTCCCCATGAGGAATAAGCCCTCTTGCGCAAGAGCTCTTCCACAAGAAGGCAGTGTAGACAGGCAACATGAATTTCTTGCGCAAGAAACTCCTATGGCTAAAATGGCCATCAGAGCTTTCTTGCGCAAGAGAGTGTCCGCACTGCCATGGACGCTCTTGCGCAAAAGCACATCTCTTGCGCAAAAGCTCATGGCAGTGTGGACGCACTCTTGTGGAAGACCTTTTGCACAAGAACTCTTCCACAAAACAGTTCTTGCGCAAGAAGCCTGCAGTGCAGACGTAGCCATATAGTAAGAGAAAGCCCTTTTTGCAAAAACCTAATAATTACAATCAACACTGGCAAATCAAATGAAGGATGGGAGAAAAGTGGTATTTTCTCCCCATTTTAGGCATGAGGATTTGAGGCAAAGAGATTAAGCTTTTTGCTTTAGGTCGCATAGCACATATAAGACCAGTGATCACACCCAAGTGCCTAATACCTTAAGCAAGGTTCCCTCTAAGCTGTGGGACAGCATTACCCCACCACTCTCTCTCCCAGCTTGTAGCAACCTGTCCCCTCCCAACTAGTTGGGAGAGATTTGCTGCTCTGTACTCAGCAAGAAGCTGCTGCTGTAGCCAAGAAAGAAGTGCCCCTCCCCATCCAGGCAGCTCCATGTGTGTCAGCCCACAGCCCATGCCTGGGCGGGGCTCATTAAGTAGCTGCAGGCAGTGCTGCCATGCAGCTTAGAGGGAACCTTGGCCACAAGGGCCAACCTTCCTCTTTGTAGAGTAGAAATGTGTTTTAAAGGAGCACTTTCCTGCATAGTTCTTAAGCTGCTAACAATACACTTTACATATCTAAGAGACTGGAACTTTCATTTCTATTTTTGAACAGTCTTTTCCCCTCCTCCTTAAATAAAGTCAACTAAGCATGCACACACTGGTGAGCGAATTATGACAAACTGATACATCAGAGAGAGTGGAGGGATTAAAACTCACAGCCATAGCATTAAATGCTCTAAAACATCAAAGTTAATATCCTAGGGAGCAATAAAGCACACACGACATTCTATACAATCATGGTATTATATTAGATAGGAAATCAACGGTGCTCCAGATAGTCATGTTGTTGTATGTTCCATTGTGACAGTTTCTCAGGAACAGCTTTTTGGAATGAACATTGACAACTTCCAATCAGTCAACATTCTTTTGAAGCAATCCACAGCACTTCCCTGAGAACCCATGGTGGACTACTGAACTCCAAAGGCACTACATTTAAATAATGTAAAAGGGTTGACTATGAGCCAGCAAAGCACAGAAATTCAGAGCTAAAGTAAAGCATGCAGGCTGATGGTGTGGCCCTAATTAGCAGTGTTGTTAGAATAAACTTGGAAATGGAATTAAAGCCAACGTTGCCTCAGAAGTTTCACTCTTAAGTAAGTTGTTCTGCTTTATGCATTTGTCAGCATAAATGCACGGAAGGCGAGTTTGAGGAGTAAGAGGAGAGCTTAGGGTTGAATTTGTTTTGGTGCAGTTTGGGTATTTGTTTCTTGCAGTTTGGGTATTTGTTAACAGTAGAATTAACCTATTCAATGCTCTTTGGGTGTTTGTGTACATATGTGAAACCTCTCCCAGCTCTGAAGGGGCACAGTTGTAGCCCATCCAAAGCCATATATATTTTGTGGTAAATGCTTCCCTTTTGCATGTTTGTATGCGGGAAAAGATAGCATATGTCCCATTGCAAGAAAGCTGCAGTGCAGATCTGGGAAGCATATAATTCAGAAAACAATGCATGTGTTTAAATGGAAAACAGAGGTTGTTTGTCATTTATTTTTCAAACAAGCAAAAGTGATTTGTATAAGCTATGAATTAATTACTTTAAGTATAAAGTTGAAAACAAGCAGTTTTTTATTAGCGGTATCTAAAGTTACTCTGTTTTTTAAAAGTAATTTTATAATACATGAACAGGGAAATTGAGATTTTCAAATTGTGCGAAAAAGTAATCATGCCAAGGCAGAAGTGCTATATACAAAGTCTATCCTGGGATGAAACTTTCTATTCTATTTAATTACAAGTAGCTGAAAATACAGGCTTAGGCTAGAAACACCAAAAGAACATCAGTATTATACACTGCAGTAATGTCTCCATGTTCATCTCTTGGAAATTCCTACAGTGATGGTATCTGATGGTTATCTTACCTGTGTCCTTCCAGCATCTCAGATATTCTGGGGTAAACCTTGAACAAAGGATGTACAAACAGTTCATCCTCTGACACCCAGCCATTGTGAAAGAATGGGTACAGGAGATGTAGATGAGAGCAACAGTGGTAGAAGTAGAAAGGTGGGACCAAGGAAAGAGAAGATTACTCTGGGATTATCTAGAAGTCCAAATATGTGTCCAGTGACCTACCCTATCATAATAAACAGCAGTAAATATTTATGAATCCATGAAAACTGTCATTTCTATCTTCAAAATATTTCCAACTCAAAATCTTGTGGAGCAATTTTTAGTCAAACAAAACATCTGCCATTTCTTGAATATCAGCTAATGATATGCTTTCACTGAGAAGGTGTTATTTATTCTGCATGGGTGGTCTTCTTCTCTGTGGAATAAGAATCATTTGCACAAATGCAAGATAATATGATACATTCCGCCTAGGTGCCAAATATAATCGGCAACATTAAACCAGATGTATATCTAGGGAACATTACATCATTAGTTTACCACCTTACTGATGTCAATGGTGAATGTCTGATGTTGCAGTAGATTCCCAGTAATAGGTTTCAAATAACATAAAATTTTCATTACCAGCAACAGGAGCAATGAAATCCGTTAAGATTTTATGATTTGCAGACTTGTACTATACAGACATATAAAATCTGAAAAGTAGTGTAAATTGTCATAGTCCCAGAACTGGTTGATTAGCCAACAACCAATGTAATCTCATGCAAAATGCAGCAGCATATCTGTCGGGACAGTCTGATGTGACCGTATCACACATATGCTCTACTCTCTGCACTGGCTCCCCGTTGAATACAGAAACCAATAATGGCTTATGTCAACATATTCAGAGACTTTCATGAGATTAGCCCTACATACCTCCTGCCTTTGCTTCCATGACCAGGAACTTCCATAACAGCTGGTTTCCATTGGAGCCATGAAACTGTTGACTGATAGAGGCGGCTTATAAACATGGAAGAGAGAACTTCAGAGTAACTGACTCTAGATTGTGAAACTCACCTCTGCAAGAGTTGAGATAAATGATCATAGAAATGAACGCAAACCTCATCTTTTCAACCTCATCTTTTTTTTTTTCAATAAAGCTTCCCTATGAGATACACATCAAACCCATTCACAAACATCGTAGAAGAGACAGAACAGAAAGAATGGTTTTCTACTATATTTTTAGCACAGATGTTTAGGTACTATCATGATTGAGGGCGCAATATAGGTCTCCATATCAATAACAAGACAGCTAATTTCCCCAAAATGGAGACCTGATTATGTGAATTGTGGTAGCATGCATAAAGTATTTGGAACTTTCCAGCCATCTAAGAGGACAGAGTTCTTGGCCCAAAGAACAAGTAAGAATAGATTCTTAGCATTTGAGACAATTACTTGCCTCCTGCTGGCCAATGATTTCAACATTCAGAGGTCAGCTGACTGACGTATCGATTGATGGATCTCATCTTCTATAACGCCATTGGTGAGCAACTAAGCCAATCTTCAATAGGCAAATCTGATTATATATGTCACATAAAAATCTGCCATCATAGGTGTTGTATACTCTTTTCAGATCCTAGACTTTTCTTGTAATGTCTGGATACATTGACTCTTAAAGTGTTAGAGAGCCTGTGCAACAGTTTTGTTACTAGAAAAATCTCTCTTGAGCTATGATTTAGAAGTCACTGGGAGACATACCACATGACTTCATGTGGGCCTTTAAGATATTTTTATAACCCTTATACAGGTTGAACCTCTGTGGTCTGGGACTCTCTGATCCGGCAACATCTGTGCTCTGGCAGGAACATAAATGTTGCTCAACCAAAGAGACCCAGCCACAGTGGTTGCCTGTGGCTGGGAGCTCATTTGGCAGGCAGCCTGAAGGGCCTGAGGGCAGGAAGCCCAGTCAGCAGCCAGCAACCAGAGTAGGACCGGGCAGGAGACCTGTCAGCCAAAAGCGAAACTCCATCAGCGAGCATGTGGATCCCCTTCTGGCCAGGAACATGGATACACTGCTGGTTGGGGGCAGGGAAGCCTCCACTGACCGAGGATGCAGAGTCACTGATGGCCACGGGTGGTTAAACACTGGAATAAATTGCCCAGAGAGGTTGTGGAATCTCCGTCACTGGAGATATTTAAGAGCAGGCTGTCGAGCAGGTTCGACATTTATCAGGGACGATCTAGACAGTGCTTGGTCCTGCCATGAGGGCGGGGGCCTGGATTTGATGACCTCTCAAGGTCCCTTCCAATTCTAGTATTCTGTGATTCTATATGGTCTATATTCTAACATTATAATATTTTTTCTTCCCCAGGAGCCCTGATATTTTTGTTGTCCACTATGAGAATGGACTTTCTATATTCTAACAGTAAGTCCTTTCTCATAATGGAAAGCAAAAATATTAGCGCTCCTTGGGAAAGGAAAAATATTTAAAACAGTTGGGGAAAAAACAAACTCAATAGCTGATATTTGTGTGCCTAAAATTCCCATTATTATTAGATGAAGAAATAAGTGGAGTATTCAGTCTGAAGTGAAGAGGGCATATGGGCACCCAAGAGCAGGAGTGTGACTAAACTATTAGGATTTCTCAGTACAGTGCAATACTTTGCTCTAATTTATTCCGTGATTAATTCCACTGAGATCTGTTCCCAGTACTGTTTATCGTGTATGTTTTTATGTTAAAGAACTCTCTTCTCTCACATAAAAGCTACCACACCGACACATAGCTTGCACATTGTGCTTTTGTACTTGGCAATTGATTGCATACCTCAGTTCCACTGAGAAAGAAATCTCCACATATGTATAATTATTTTTAATGAATTAAGCCCTTGAAGTCTGAAGATCCATAAAGACCTTTATAGTCTCCTCTGACATTTGAAGGTAAATATTTGCATTGTGTATTTCAAATTAGATGCACAGCTCCTGTTAAATATAATGGGAGTTGGAAGTCAAGTCTGTTCAATGATTTTTTCCTCCTTGAGCTTTGAAAAAAAATATTTAAAATGTATAGAGCAAGAGCTTGATTCACTCCCTATACCCACAAGGACAGGAATTCATCTCTGGGACAAAGGAAGGAGTGGAGGTGCTCAATCAGTGCATCTCCTAGGTGACCTGTCTCTGTTCCCTTCCCAGCCAGCCCCACCCACTTTGTGATCTGCAACAGCCAGTCCCCCCACAGCACAGATGTGGATTGTTTGTTCCCTTACACCTCTGCTCCAAGTGATCTTTCTGCTTCCAGGGCCCTCCAGAGTGGGTTCCATCAATCTGATTAGTTAACCGGGCTCCTTAAATTTCAATTAAAAGTACCTCATCTGCAGACATAATTTCTGCACTGTACCTTAAACGAGAGACAAATCTTTAAAAAAATAATTTGCCTGGAAATGTGTTCTATTTTCTAATAAACACAATTCCTGTTAAATACAGTTATACTCTTTGTTGCTCTCGTTTAGAACTACATGGGGAACAAAGAAAGCCAACTAATCCACGCCAGGAACAATTTGGGGGGGGGGTGTTAAAATGTGGATCTGGTCTGAAAAGCAACTGGGTAAAAATGCCATTGTGCTGCCCTTTGTGTGAACAGAATTATACCCATTGACCTACTTTAGAAAAGTGTGTCTTACTGCCTTTGGTCTTGGTAGCACCCTTGAGACAGCACAGCTAGCAGAGAAAGAGCTAGATCCCTTGTGTCAGTCAGCAGAGTCAGATTCTCTCCTGTGTTCAGAGCAGGGGGTGTGCGTGTTAGGGACCCAGCTATAGCTCCCTGATGAAGCCACAGCTACTCCAGTGCCACCTACATGATTCTTCTAACTTACACAGCTGAACATATGCGAGCGGAGATTGTCAGGGGGTAGCTGCGTTTCCCTCATGCCTTCCTCACCTGGGCAGAGATGCTAGTCCCTCTGAACCAATAAGCACTTAACAACTGATTACAATGGGTCTATCTCTTTGAGTAATTCCTCACAAGGCCAGTACATGTGGCATAGTTCTGCCTTTAATTTTGTTTTGTTTGTTCCTAACTTATGCTATTCTATGTCTCTTTGATTTCTCATAAACATTTATGGCTACCTATACCAAGTATTATAGCTTTGTGCCTACAGCAAACACTTTTATTGTGATAAAATACATAATGCATCAGCAACTATGCATTTTTTAAATAAAAAACTTTTAGTTAAAGTGAAATTCCTGCAGTTCTGTAAATAGTGATAGTACAGGTACTGTATTTTGTCCAAAATCAATTCAATGAACATATGATTACTGCCCAGCTGTTCAATAAACCTTAATTCCACAGCTAAATTGTTAAGTGATATACTGTGATTCATTGGCATATGCATCGTTTCCTATTATATATGTGATTATCAACTCCTAACCAAAAGATTGTACAACTATGTACCATAGGAAGAATATCTTTGAGTCTTACTATAATAGATCTAGGAGGAGAAAGAACTAAAAAGTTAATATGTCACTCTCTGAAATATTACAGTTGTTGCTTTGTTGAGATGGTTTTCACAAACCTTTAATCTCCTGGACACATCAGGGTCTTTGGTGTGTGTGGGGAGAAGGATTAATCTGAGACATTCCTTTCAATACTAGATTTCCCCTTCTAGCCAAAAAAATATTTTTTTGTCCCATAGATATTATGGGGCAGCACTTTATGGAAGAGAAAAGAAAAGAATCAGAAGAAATGCCCTATCCTACTGTGCTGAAAAGTGGTTAAAAAAGACATAGTTCTGTCAACTATGCACTATTTGTAGAGATGGGTTTCAGGTTAAATGTTGACTGTTTGAAAGAATCAGTGTTAATAATGAATCTAGATTCAATTTAATCTCTGATCTACGATGCTCATATGTGTATGTGTGTGGATGGGTGTGATGGCTGGCAGAGACTGAAACAAATCTGTGATTCCTTTCTCACCCCAATATTTGTATGGTATACATTGTAAAAAAAGCAGTAATGTATACAGCCTTATTTTGGCTTTTCACAGGCTAATGAAAGGCCCCAAATCACCTAATCCATTTGCTTTTGGAGCAGGAATAATTTATATACTAGGTTGTTTATACGGACCATAGTCAGTAGCCTGATATACATACACGGCTACATATGACAACTTTTTGGCCCTTTGGTTACATTGGATAACTCCCTCACATGGTTTCTTTTGTAATACCTCCCCAAAGCCAGTTCACTGAATCCTGATTCCAAAGTGTTTGGACCATAATTTACATGGGACTGTCTTAGTATCAAGACAATATACTGGGAAGCAAATAATGTTTCAGATGAAAACTGTAGCTTCACATGAGAGAATTTCAGATCACCAACATCTATAATTACCATTTACTTATCCAATAAGAACATGATTTTCTTTTTCTTTTTCTTTTTTTTAACTATAAAGACAAATTTAACTACTCCAGGCACCTGTAATTATGCCTCATCTTTTACTATAACATTGGCTTTCCTAAAGCTACACCTGAGGTATAATAAAGTAAGAGATACTAGCTTGCTAGATCTAAATCAGGAAATACCAAGACAAATTGAGATGGACTCTTTCTTTGTGTCTATACTTCACTCCTTTTCAAACAAGTAATATGATGCCTCCAATTTCACTGATTACTAGTTTCAATATCACCCTTATCAAGACAATGATAGGCTCTTTACAAATGTCCTCCTAATGTTATTTTCCTAACAAAAGTAAGAGCTGACCTATAGTGCTTAGACATAGTGTAAAAGAATATATCATGTTTTTTCTGCTGGCTTTATCTGGCTGGCTAGCTGACTGTTTAATTTAATGTAACTGAGAGCCTTTATCCAAAGAACACTGCAAGAGTATTTAATACTGAGAGTTTACTGTGTTCTTTCTGTCAGCATTAGTAGTCATTTACATTTGGCTTATTCAGTCCTTCATGTCAGCAAAGCTGATCCTAGTGTTAAGGCTAAACTTTCTGAAGACTTGGCTGGCTAGTACAGCAAAGAACAAAAATACTGTGTCTGGCTCTGTCTGCATGTGACTAAGCCTGACTGGCCTTCTTGTGCCCCGCAGTAGCGATGTTTCTTTCTTGCAAATTTGTAGTCACCTTCAAAGTGGCCAATTGAAGGACTGACATTTCTCAGGACTGCATTATTATTTGTATTAGCAGATCTGTTGGTACTGACAGTTATTCTCATGCTCTTCAAATAAACTTTATACTGACAGCTAAAGATTCCACATGACAGTTTGCACTGAAGTATTAAGGAAGTTTTCGTGTCTATATGGAGAGAGAAAAACTGTACAACAGGAACACGAGTTTCAAAGAGAATCATAAAGGTGATTTTACAGTTTATTTCTATTTTGGAGCTTTTTTAATTTTCAGTTGCAAATCACAATTCTTAATCCTAAGTGAGCAAGTTATTCTTGCAAATTTGGCAATAAAGTTCATATGAGATCTCTAAGTATACAATAGATGCTTAGGAAATGTTTCCTAATTTGTATTCTACTTTTGTATGCATCATCTCTATAACAATTTTATTCAAGCCTTTTTCTTTATGATTGAGTTTTATTTATCATCAGTTAATGAATGGTCTTCCATATTCTTGAATGTACAAGGATGAATATGGCTTGAACACGTTCATTCCTATTCTGATCAAATGCATAATCTTTTAAGGCATATGGAAGAATCTTTGATTGTTTATTGCCATTAGAGCATGTGGCTAAAAACCAAAAAGACCTTTTTGACTTTGCTGTCATGAAAGCTTGTGTCGAACATGACCAGCAACAAAACACTTGGCATACTCAAAGCAGCAAATTGTGACTCTCTGCACCCAGCAAGAAACAAATTGTGTTCAACAGCAAAGCAATAGAAGTGGATCTTTGGCAGCCCTCATAAACAGTGGTGCCAAACTCTGGGTTGAATTACTGATGGGAAAATCAGTGGGTGTGAATAGGCTTAGAAAAGGGTTAGAGGTCCTTCCTCTTGGGTGGGGAGTGAGAGAAAGCGGGCAGCCTTTCTATAGTTCTGTTGGAGCTGTTGTAATCTTCATCAGCTGAATCATTGGAGACACTGATAGCACAATACAACTCACTACAGTGCATGTCATTAAAAAACATACTATCAAAAACAAGAGAAGCAAGATGAGAAACAAGAAATCCTGCTTGTGCCAAATAATAATCTGCATGAAATAGGAATGAGTTTATAAAATGAGTGGGGAGAAGAGGATATAAAAACATGACTATGAACCAGCCTATGAAATTTGGACATCTATAAAAGAGTTGCACAGGGGATACAGGTGAAGGAGAGAGACTGCAAAAGCAAAGGAGGTATAGTAGGCATACCACAAGGCCAAGAGGCTAACTATCAGTGGGATTCTGAGACAAAGACCAGCTGCTTTGACAATACGCTGCGTGCCATTCTTGGTGGAAACCCTCAACTAACAATTCAGACCACCAAGGATACCTTGTGAGAGCCTGCAACAGTGAGCCCTGCCATGAACAGAGAGGAGGAGGAGTAGGGAGACATGGCAGGGCCATCCAGCAATGCCACAAGCAAGCACCTGTTTGTGTCCCCATTGCATTCTAGCCAGTCCTGCCAGCCAACCACAAATCAACCCCAGGAAGGAGAAGGAACCTTGGATAGGTGTGCATGCATTTTCCCTTACAATGTTTAGTTTTGAAAAAGATGGAACCAGGCTCTTCCCTAAGTTAACAAGACGCAGGTATCAACTTTCCATTATTTTACTTGTGCAAAAAGAGGGAGCAGTACAACAAGCAGAGGTAGAGTTGATATCTGCTTATCCTTTCCCTGTAGGTTAGGTGTAGTGAGAGGAGGGACATTCAGACAAATTTGTTTGAATATGTAAGAGTGTCCTCTGCATCCTCCTGAGAGATCTTAATGAAATTTTCATGGAGATATTCTGCAGTCCTCAGCTGAAGGTTCCTGGGGATGGAGGGCTGTATTTCTTTCTCCACTGTAGGACTTTTTCCCATGTCATTCTATTGGAGAGTTCAGCTGGAATATTTCAGTGAATATACTAGTGGCATACAGACCTGGGCATCTTTGGGACCCCATCAGCACCTGTACTACCTAGACCTTTGTTACCATTAGGACTGAGATACTGGCTAAAATCACCACCATGTGTTGACAATAGTGTTAATAATCAGTGTTCTTGCCCTATAATTCTACCCATAGAATTAGGGACCAAAACGTTATTGTTTCAAGCAACTGAAAAACCTTAATGCCCTCCTTCCCGCCCCCGGCTCCTTGGTCTTCGCAGGCCATACTCACCATGGCTGGGAATAGAGAGTATTGCTTTGCCATGTACATTTTGTATCTCTTCATACTATTGTACCTGTTCTCCTACATGCTTTGATGAAAAAACAAATAGTAATGTTGACATTTTAAAGTAATGTTAAAACCCATGGAAATGAGAGCAGGAAGCATCATACCTCTCCGAGCTACATTTTCAAGTGTCCCTGAAAACTGAGGCAGATATCACTGGATTGATTATACATTTTTCTTTGCAACTATAACAGTTAGCAGCTTACTTTTTAAAAGAGGGAGCTGAGATTCTGTTGAACATGACTGTTTGGAAGACGTGCAAATGTGCCATATCTCTGCACACTGGCCTGACTCAAGCTCGAATGCTGCACAAAGTGATAGGGTTTTCATGGCCAGCACTCTTAAGAGTGGAGCCTCACTGCAGAGAGAATCCCTCTATGGCAGCTCACAGGCTGAGTGGGTACCAGTCTGTGGATGTGCCAATGAATGTGTGCTATGTACCCTCCCTGCAGGGATTGTATATCTAGGCCACACAGGGCTACATCAGTCATTGGGCTGAAGTAATCTTAGTGGAGTAGCTTTGGTATAGTTCCATAGTCTTGGGGAGAAGATTCTTTTTCCCCACTCACCACACAGAAGTAATCTACATCTAGCCTGTTACTCAGTTTGGGCTTGGAGGCTGGATCCCAGGGTGTATGCCAAGATGTGTATATTTACTAGAATAATATCAATAAATATATGGCTACACATGTGGTAGGGCATACTATACCTTGCTTTTTATGTCACCTTTTGAAGGGCATTAATACAATTTTTGTATTACAAAATTAAAGAAAATGAGGGAGCACATAGACTGTAGGTATATTTAAATGCACTTTTTTGTCAACTGCTCTTCCAAAACTAATTGTGCAAATAGTATATGTCAATCTGTCACGAAAGTCTTCATAATTAACATATGCAAAGCAGCACAGTCTGCTGGAAGCTCCCCTGCCCTCCCCTGAAATATAGGCTCTATTTATTCACAGCAAAATAAAGTGGACCCTTCTGGAAAGAAACATAGCTTTGTGGCTGCACCAATGCTGTCGCATAGATGTTTTAAATCTTTTATAACTCCCATACCTCCAGGGGCCAGTGGTGGATGGTATTGAGCCAGGGACAATAAATAATTTATGCTAAGTAGCAATTTAGTTGTTTGGCTTGGGGTAAAGAAATCCAAGAAATTCATAAATAAAGTTCTCATTTTTGCTGTGTTCCAAAGTTAATATATGTTATTCTGCAATTAACTAACATAAAGGTGAAAATATGACAGGCCTAAGGTAACAACTAAAGCTCATAAATCTGCCATATCTTAACTAGTGGTGCTTTAGTGGTAGTTACTGGGTGTACTGTGTTTAAAGTTTATCTAATTCACCTGTATTTGCTTGACCCAGAAAAATGTAGTAATTGATTTCTAACTGATCCCCCTTGATATAATCAAGTAAAACCAATATTTTTTTTCTGTTCTTTTAAATACAAATGTTAGATTTCAGCAGCTAGTTTGGCAAACTCACCAGAATGTGATATATCTAAAAGGAGTTGCATTTTTAATTGATCCAGAACATATATGTGTGTGTATAATTTTCTCATCTAATGGTCCCTTGTTCCATACAATCTTTAAAATCTATGCATCTCTCATTGGCCAATGTCATTCATACATGCGTACACATTAAGCACACATGTATGCAAAGGGTTTGGATTCGATACCTAAATTCTTCACCCTGACCTATTACAAATATTTCCTACAAAAGACCTGACTTTCAATCCGAATCATTCATTAGTGCATTGACATTGCCTGCACTTTTCAAAAGGACACTCTTTCATATGTGCAACTGTATATATAGATCATAGTTACTCTCATTAAACTACCTTGCTGCCACTGACAGATGAAGGATTTATATAATTAAATATAAATATATGCAATATCTAATGTAAAAATACAGAAGTTGGGCTATTTGAAGTAATGAAAGTTAACCGAAACACTTAGTTTCTGATAGTCATGTACAAAAAGATTGTATTCATGTTTTCTGCCTAAGGATATGACATTAGCTATTAACCATTATATTTGGAACAGTTTCCCATTTTGTGTGGAGCTTTTGAACTAAGAGTACCCAGAAAGTATTACAATAAACTAAGTCTCATCTTCCTTAATTATTTTTTTTATCTAGAAAGAAAATAAATATGAATCTTGTTGATTAAAGAAACATTTCTAACCCCTACAAAGTGGGTTAGATCTTCTAGTCTAAATAAGCATAGCTCCATTGACTTCAGTTAAGCTACACTGATTTTCACCAGGCTCTGGCCCAGGACTTAAAGAAAAAAAACATGATGCTTTTATTATGGGAGTAAGGACCATTCGGTGTCCTTCCTTTCCGGATGCAAAGAAAAGGAAGCTGCTTTCCACCCCCACAGTTTCACTCCAGCAGAGTATAATGTTGCAAACATCTCTCATAGAAATCAATGCCTTCCTAAAACTTCAAGGATTCTGAAAGCTTCAAACCTGTTCAGAGGTGAAGAGGCTCAGGAGAGTTCAGGCTCACATGCTTTCCTATTTGCACTTTCCTACCACAAAAAGAGAGCTCAGACCATTATCCAAAGGGGCCTGGTAACGAAAGAGCTCACACTTGCTATGAACACTGGACTAGTAGAAGCCTTCTCTTTGGTAGTAACACTGTCTACAGCACTCACTGTAACATTTCCATTTTCTTTCTCAGACACCTTCTATATGACCTGGTTCTCCACTTCTTGTCAAAGATGGAAGTTGTGATCTTCCCCTCCCTGCCTTTATCTGCAATCCAGGCTCTTGGTTTTTAGCTCTTATTTTCATTTTTTCCAGAATAGTGTTTACTGTGTTGATGTGTAAGAGGAACTACTCTAGGTTTCCACACGTGTGAATATGGCTGCATCATAACCTCCATGGACTACCTAATGGCCACAGCCAAAGGTAATCCAGAAAAACTGGATAGCTTTAGTCTCTTGACACTTTCCATTGTTAAGAAAGAAATTTCAAATTTTCCAGATAGATGGCTGGAAGCTGCTTGTAATTCATTTAATGAAAGACAAGGTGTGGCTCTACTCATAACAATTCATAATTAAATGCATCTAGCATCTTAAAACTTTTTACTATTCTGCAAATAGACTTTGTTAAAGGCCATTTTGTTCTTTCTAGGAGAGCTATATGGCATGGATAAATGGTGTGAACTGAAGAAATGAGAACACGTTTTCAAGATTATGACCTACAATTTCCAGTCATTAAGTGAGCCAGTAGTAAAGTTTCTGAATTCTGTGACCTCTGAAAGGGCTCTGAAACAATAAGGCTCTTAAAGGAGAATGTTAAATCCAAAGTGTTCTGTACTGTTGTAACAACACATAGGAGAGGACTGGAAACCTCTAGAACACCTTTGGACCTGGCCCAGGTCAGACTTTTGATCATAAATGTTCCCCAGCAGATGGCCATTGATGTTCTATTGGAAATAAATTAATGACATCTGTTTATGTCTTCACCACTTGAAGAAAATCAGCATTATTCAGTGGTGCTGAAACATGGGATGTCTACACTGCCCCCATATTGCACAAAAAAATGCAAATGAGGCAAAGCGTGGAATATCACCGGGCCTCATTTGCATAATTAATGAGTCTCCATTTTTGCGCAAAAAAACCCTCTTGTGCTTGAGCCTTTCCTCCTGAAAAAAATGCGGAAGAACGGCTCTTGCGCAAAAGCCTCTTGCGCAAAAACGGAGTCTCATTAATTATGCAAATGAGGCGCAGCAATATTCCACGCTTCACCTCATTTGCTTATTTTTTGCGCAAAATGGGCACAATATAGACATAGTCATAATGTGGTGGCCTCAGTAGACAGGCCAGGGACCACAGAGGGACAGAAAAAGAACTACTTTCTCCCTGTCAAGATAAAGCTCCCACCCAAGTCAAAGTTCACGTCCACTGACACAGTGGGGAAGCTTGCACTGTTCTACCTTCTCCTCATTTGTGGATCAGTTTCTCAGTTCAGTCTACAGGCTACCAACATAATACCTTCCACAAAGGCTATACATTTTCCCCATTTTTTTTTAAAGGACAATCCTGAACCTTCATCAAAAAATGACACAGGGTTTCTCTTGACTTTTTGCCCAGCATCCACCTGCCACTTCAAGTATTATAGTCACAAGATTGCAAAATATGAAAATATTGCTAATATATAAAGCAAGCTTGATAATACACATTCGTTTCCATACCTAGATGTGGATGAGATTTATAGTCTAGAAGTTTGGCAGTTTTATTTATAAAGCAAAATATTTTTAGAGAGATTTTTAAAGCATTTTCTAGAGATGGATGCTGTGCAGTATTTTTTTATTTTATTTCAGGTACCTGTGATCCATTTTGTGATCCTGAAATAGTAGGAATGTACTGAATATAGTAGAGAGGTTTTATTCTGAAGAGAGATGTTCAGTAATGACTAGATTGCATATTCTCACTACTCATACTGATGAGCACTTACTCACTTGAGTAGGCCCAGCTGATTGCATTGGGGCTACTCTTTGAGATTAAGTGCTCACCAACATCTATAGGAGTTGCACAATCCACATGAGGCTTATTAGACCTGGGGAAAAAGGTTACAGAAACCATATAGTGAGGGGCAGAGAGCTTGTTAAAACTGAGATGCTTATCATAAGGGTGAAGTGTACTTCAAATGACAGGTTTGTGCATCAAGAAGCTAGATGATGTCACTGCCTAGAGAATAAAAGGAGCTACTGAAAAACAAGCTATCACCAGAGAAGAGACTGGATCTAGCCTTGTCTAGAGTGACTGAGCTTTTGTTTGTGGTAATGGGCACATGTATGGAACAATCTGCATAACCAACTGCAAAAAATGATTTACACTGTACCTCACAACGTGTTGATCTACCTATGTCCTCACTCGTTGCGACTGAACTAGTGATCCTGATCATTTTTCCTTTCTGCAATGACATCTGATTTCTGTTTACATTACTCTGTGTAGGTTCTTGTGTTTTATACATTGGCATGTCGTGGATGAGGATTATACATCAGCAGATTACTGCAATATTTTTGCAGCGGTAGCTTTGTTGTACAGAACAACAGGAAAGTGAATGCAGTCACTCAGAACAGCAAGATGTTTCCACAAGATGTCCAGTCCCACTAGTCGGTTACTTAAGATAACAGTAAATACATAAAATCAATCCGTGCTGAAAAAAGGAGCCTTGGCTAATAGTAAGAGTGGCCATTATACCAAATGCTAGAATGCATTTATGCTGCTTTTATAAGTCCTGCTCAGAGCACCATTAGCAAACATTTTAAAAGGGAAATGCTCATCTCCTTTGGCTCCTTCTCATGTACTGTCTGTTATTAAACTAGTTCATTCATTTTAGCAATTCTCTTTCTGTATATATTCTGTTTCGCTTTCAACTTAAAAAAATAAAATGATAGTTTAGCCCTGCTCTGTTATGGACACAGCATAATTTAGATTTACTTTTGACAAAGACAATCAGATGTTTTAGACCAGGTATTTTACTAAGCATGGACTCAGACTGGTGGAGGTCTACAGAGCATTTGCACTGATCTTTTGAGGGCTGGCTGGTCAGAGGAGGTATATCTTTACTGCAGAGTGAGCTCAGGACACTTACCCACCTACCAGGCTGAAGGCTGTTTTAAGTACAACTTATGGTGTAAGCTTAAGCTTGGGTTTTAATTCAGCCCAGGCTAGCAACCCACCTACTTTGCAGTGAGAAGGCAAGCTAATCAAGCCCAGATGTGCTGAATGCCCCAATCCTTTTCTCACACTCCCACCTGGGTAGTATTTTCTTATCTAACTACTCCCATCTTCTGCACTAGAAGCAGCTGAATCAAATAAAATTAAATCCATGTGATAGCCGGCTAGAGATCTAGTCCAGCACATGAGCATTATTGGGGATGAAGCTACACAGGCTTGATCCAGATAGGGATTTGCAGTGTAGATGCTAGACTGGCTCAGGCTAACTCTGTAGTGAAGGTTTCCCCTTGGTACTGAGTCCTCCTCCTCCTTATCTGTAAAAGAAGTTGGAAACAAGAAGTAATCAGACTATCCACTTCTACTAAGAAAAAATGTTAAGGTAGGTCTACACTAGCCCCCTAAATCGATCTAGGGAGGCTAATGAGGGCGACCGAAATTGCAAATGAAGCACGGGCTTTAAATATCCCACGCTTGATTTGCATGTTCCCAGCCGGTCGCCATTTTAGAAATTGACTAGCCCGAAGTAACTGCCCACGTCTACACGCTGCAGTGAAACGGGATTCCGATTTAAAGCCCTAACTCGAATTAGCTGGTATTCCTCCTGCAATGAGATTTACCAGCTAATTCGATTTAGGGGCTTTAAATCAGAATCCCGTTTCACTGCCACGTGTAGATGCGGGCAGTTACTTCGGGCTAGTCAATTTCTAAAATGGCGACCAGTCGGGAACATGCAAATCAAGCGCGGGATATTTAAATCCCATGCTTCATTTGCAATTTCGGTCACCCTCATTAGCCTCCCTAGATTGATATAGGGGGCTAGTGTAGACCTACCCTTACAGGGTAGGTCTACTCTATACAGTTAACTTGGCAAATAGGTGGGGTTTAGCCTTAACATTCCTTCCATCCACAGAGAAAGCTTCTGGCCTGTGTTTGGAGATACTTTATGACTGGACTAGCTCACTCCTCTGGGGATGTGGGTTAGATCCCAGTCTCAGCTTTAACTTTGAGGTCATGTTAAATCACAATGTTGATAGACTTCCAGTGCCCTTCCAATAATTCTGCCCAAAAGGCAGAGGAGTTCTCCCACAACTGAAAGAAATAACTGGGCAGAGAGCAGAGGAAAAGGAAAGAAATAGAGAAGAATATGCAAAGGGACCAAGCTGTAGAAAGGGATATTTATATGGAGTAGGGAATATAGAGATATAGAACAGAGGAGATGAGAAAAGGCAAAACTGGACTTTTTTCTTTCCAAATCTGGAATTTTTTTCTTTCCTAAAATTACAAAACACTAATCTAAGTAAAGATAAAAGTTACAAATACCTAAGGGTATGTCTACACTAGCCCCCTAGTTCGAACTAGGGAGGCTAATGTAGGCATTCGAAGTTGCAAATCAAGCCCAGGATTTAAATATCCCGCGCTTCATTTGCATCTTCCTGGCCGGTCACCATTTTTGAAATTTACAAGTCCGGACTAACTGCCTGCGTCTACACGCGGCAGGGACCCTGTAGTTCGAAATAAAGCCCTAGTTCGAACGACCTGTTATTCCTCCTGGAATGAGGTTTAACAGGTAGTTCGAACTAGGGCTTTATTTCGAACTACCGGGTCCCTGCCACGTGTAGACACGGGCAGTTAGCCCAGACTTGTAAATTTCAAAAATGTCGACCGGCCAGGAAGATGCAAATCAAGCGCGGGATATTTAAATCCCGGGCTTGATTTGCAACTTCGAATGCCTACATTAGCCTCCCTAGTTCGAACTAGGGGGCTAGTGTAGACATACCCTAAATGTTTTCCTAATATTACAGCAACATGGTTAGTACGTGATCATGGAGGAAATCTGATAATTATGAAAAGGGGGAGTAGGTAAAGCAATATCTGCTAAAATAGAGACTTGTACTTTTTTTTAAAGGTCTCAATATTTTTTTCCACAGAATTGCACAAGATGCACTCACACCTTTGGTAAAGTTGAAACTTGACACTACAATGGAAGAGGAGAATTAATCAAATATTAGATTTGCCAAATATATATTTGGGTGGCATTGTCACAATTTGAGTGTTCATATTGAATTCAGCAAATAATTTCAGTGAAAAAAATTGATTTAAAAAAGATGACATGGTTTCTTTTGACCATTTTGAAATGAAATATTTTGACTCTTCATTTTAAAACAATATTACATTTTGAAATGTATCTAAATGACTTTTTACAAAAGAATGAAAGACACCCAAAATACAGTGGATGAGAAGTTGGCTATGAGTTAACAGAGAGCCCTTGTAGCCAAGAAGGCTAATGGCATATTAGGGTGCATTAGGAGGAGTGTTCCAAAAGATCTAGAGAAGTTTTTTTCTGTTTCTGTTTCCGTTTTTGTTTTGTTTGTGTGTGTTTCAATACAAAATTGGGGAAGAGGGTTAAGTTTTCATTTTGGTGAGAATTTTTTTTAAAAAATCAGTGTCTGTTCAAAACAAAATGGACTTTTTGAGCTTTTTCAGTTCACTTTGTCATCTTATTTGCATTATTCTGTAGACATCTATAGGTGATCCTAGTTAGACTGACCTTGTAAGGAAATTTTTATAGTCTTGGTGAAGTCATGAAGGAAGAAATTTATTCTTTAAAAGCTCCCCAGGGCAAGATATTGTCAAAAGCAGGGTTTTTTTAAGAGAAAGGTATCTGTAACAAACTCAGAACAGGTAGGTAAGGCCCCATGAGAAGAAAATCTTCTTCAAGGAAAAAGGAGGTCAGAGAGTTGTCAGTTTCTCAGAGACAATATTAAAGGCACAACAGCAAACTATTGTGATGTGAAGGGAAAATAGGAAGAATAATGCAATGCCAGTATAACTCTGTTAGCATTTGTTTAAATGACCTGAAAATCTAAAAGAATCTGACAAAAGTGAAAATATGGACAAATTGGTGGGGATGGGTACAAAAGAATAGCACAAAAATACAGGAACAAAATATAAAGGGTAAGGCACAAAATGAGTTACACTAAGCAAGGGACAACACAGATAGTAAAAAGAGGTTCCTGAAATACATTAGGATCAAGAGAGAGATAAAGGAAAATATATATCTTCTATTTAGTAGCGAATTGAGGGTACTAATGAATGGCATCAAGAATACTCAGTAGTTTATGGCTATTTTGTTTAAATCTTGACTAATATGGTAAATTGTGACCAGAAACTTAAGAAAATATTAACATGAATGAGGAAGGAACACAAGCTGAAATAGCAAGTTAGCCACTTGCCGGATGAAATTCATCCTAGGATGCTTAAGAAATTAACTGACGCAAATCTGGAATCTTTAGCAATCACCTTTGAGATCTCTGGAGGAAGGATGAGATCCCAGAGGGCAAAGAGTCAAAAGAGGAACCCAAGGAACATAGGTATCTTAACTTTGATACTTGAAAAGATACTAGAACAAACTCTGAGACAATCTGTTTGTAAGCCCCTAGAGGATAAGAGGGTTATAAGTAATAGTCAAGAACAAACCATGCCAAACCAAGCTAATTTTTTTCTTTGATAGGGTGACATAGTGGATAGGGGGAAAATTTCAGAAGTGATGTATCTTAATTTTAGTAAGACTTTTAACACAATCCTTCATGACATTCTTATAATTAAGGAAATGTGATTTAGATGAAATTATTATAAACTAAGTGCATACTCAACAGTAGCTATGGATCTCCTGTTAGATTGGAAGGCATATCAATTGGAATGATGCAAGGATCTGCCGTAGGGTGTAGTAATAGTAAATATCTTCATTAATGACTTGGATAATGGAGTGGCAAGTATGCTTATAAAGTTTGCAGATTACACCAAGATGGAAGGGGCTGCTAGCATGATGAAATACAGAATTAGAGTTTTAAAATTACCTCAACATAAAGGAAAACTAGTAAGAAATCAACAAGGTGAAAGTCAATAAAAAGCAGGGCAAAGTGGTACACACAGGAAGGAAAAATCAAATTACAAAATGCTAAGCAATAGTGATGCAGAAATGCATTTGGGGACTATAGTGGATAACAAACACAAGTCAACAGTGTCATGCTGTTGTGAAAATGGCTAATATCATTCTGAAAAGCATTAACAGGAATATCATATACAAGACATAGGTGGTAACTGTCCAGCTGTACTCAGCACTGGTGAGGCCTCAGATGGAGTACTGAAGATACACACACATTGGGGAGTCCAGAGGAAAGCATTAAAAAATGATAAAAGGTTTAGAAAACCTGTCCTATGAGCAAAGTGTTTAAAAAGCACTGGTCATGGTTAGTTTTGATAGAAGACTGAGGGAACCTAATAACATTCCTCAAATATGTTAAGAGAGGTTTTAAAGAGGAATGTGATCAATTGTTCTCCATGTCTGCGAAGGTAGGATAGGAAGTAATTGATCAAATTTGAAGCAAGAGCGATTTAGGTTAGATATTGGGAAATCATTCTAATTACAGTGAAACCTTTGTTATCTGGCACTCTGTTAACCAGTATTGCCCCC
The DNA here is from genome assembly GCA_032595735.1 of Pelochelys cantorii. NCBI lineage: Eukaryota > Metazoa > Chordata > Testudines > Trionychidae > Pelochelys > Pelochelys cantorii. The sequence continues at coordinate 72,782,975 of CM064328.1, forward strand.
AGCCACAATACTGTCACATCTTCACACTCACAGGCCTGGCTTGGTTTACCATGATTGGCTTGACAATTTTTTTATTTAAGAAGTGCTAATCATTTTTAACTCAAAATAGAAATGTGAGATCAACTGCCTCACACTACATAACTACCAATATTAAAAACTTGAGTTTTACTATTATTGTCCAATTGGTTTTTCCTGGGTTGATGGGACCCTCAGATAAGCAGAATTTTTAGATAACCGTAACGCCCTAATCCCTGAGCATGCTGGATAACACAGGTTTTACTGTATACAGGAATAGCCTTGGTCTTGCCCCATTTCAGAGGATGGAACTAGATTATCCTTGCCAGCCCTACATGTCTATGATTTTATATAATTGTCATAATGTTCATATCTGAATAGAAATATTTCCTGTGGTAGCTATTATGCTCATAGGTGGGGCAATCTTGTCTTCATGGAAGTCAATGGCAAAACTCTTACTGACTTCAATGAAGTCAAAACTTCACCTGTGGTATATACACACATTAGAGGGTTTTTTAAGCTATAGGAAACATAGCTGAACTTAATTACTTGAGACACTTCTGTTCCAAAGCACCACTAGAGTAGATCCTCAGAGTTACAGACACCTCGAGAACGGAGGTTGTCCGTAACTCTGAAATGGTCAATAACTCTGGGTAAGATGTTACAGAGTTCAGCGGGGGAATTGGGACTACAGTAGCAGGGCTAAGGGAGGCAGGAGTAGAACAGGGAGGGAGGAGCTTGTTATCCTAGGGGCTGCCAGGGCTCCTGGCTGGGGGCTCTGGTCTTCTGCCTCCTGGGAGAGTCATGACTCAGGGCTTTAGATCTGGAGGAAGCAATAGAGCTTGGGGTTTCAGCCCCGCAGCTCTGTTCTGGCTTCAGCCCCATGGGGAGGCACTGGGATTAGAGCTTCTGCTTTCCTCTCCCAGATTCAATAGGGAGGCATGCAAGGGATTGAGGCTTCAGCCCTGTGGCTTCATTCCCAGGTTCAGCCCAGAGTAGGTGCCGGGGCTTGGGATTTTTGCTACATGGGGAGTGCTGGGGCTGAAACTAGTGCTCCTCTTGTAGCTAAAGCCGTGATCCTCTGCATTCCTTCCCCCCACCCCAGCTGAAACTTGGAACAGATCTGTGCTTCTGAACCCCAGTGCTCTCCCAGTTTAAAGCCCTGATCCCCAGTGCTCCTGAAAGTCAAAAGCAACCCACCCAAAACCTTGTCCCCCCAGAACTGTAGTCCCAACTCTCAGTAGGTGAAGCAACACAGCATTTTTTGTGTGTGTCTGTGGCGTTGCTTGATTGCAGGTGTCCAGTTTGACAGGATGTCCAGTAAACTGGTAAGTCCCTATCTCTGAGGCTCATATCTCTGAGGCGCTATGGTAATTAAAAATTCCAGGATTTCTTGTGAAATTCTCATTTCTGAGTATCAAAGGGGTAGCTGTGTTAGTCTGAATCTGCAAAAGCGACAAGGAGTCCTGTGGCACCTTATAAACTAACAGATTTATTGGAGCATAAGCTTTCGTGGGCAAAGACCCACTTTGTCAGATGCATGTAGTAGAAATTCCAGAGGCAGGTATAAATATACAGGAATAAGAAAAGAGTACCAATCAAGAGTAAGACTAGAGATAACGAGGTCAATTCAGTCAGGGAAGATGAGGCCCACTTCTAGCAGCTGATGTGGTGGTGTGAATACCAAGAGAGGAGAAACTGCTTTTGTAGTTGGCTAGCCTTTCACAGTCTTTGTTTAATCCTAAGGTGATGATGTCAAATTTGTAGATGAACTGTAGCTCAGCAGTTTCTCTTTGAAGTCTGTTTTTGAAGTTTTTTTGTTGCTGGATGGCTACCTTTAAATCTGCTACAGAGTGTTGTTAGATGGACTCTAATGTTATAATGTTGATTTGTTCATAATGGTTATAGTGCAATTGTTGGTAACGGAATTTGGATAAGGTGCACACTTAAAATGGTGGTTGTCATCAGTGACTGGAAAACAAAATGGAGTTGTGGACAGTTGAACTTTGGACTTTTCCCGCCTTAAATGTTTGCACTTGTTACTAAAATTGCACATGGCATGCTAGGACTGTGCACCTGGCACGCTAGAACTGTGCACACAACACTCCATCTTTGCACCGGACACACGAGCCAGTTTCCCACCAAAGAAAAGATAAAAGTGCCACACCCTGCGAGAGTGCATGTGCCTTTTTGTTGGTGGTCTGTGAGGACAGCGTCTGTCAGGCCTTGGGACATGTGCATCGTCCATCGCCTGTGCCGAAGGGTCAGGATCCAGGGATGTGTCTCTGCACTGGTTACCTCAGCCTGTCATTACCAGCCAGGATTACACTGCTGTGGTGAAGACCCAGTAAGGACTGTAACCTGTACCACCATTTACCATCATCATCAGACTTTGGTTCCCTCGAGTTAACCAGCGAGGGAATACTTGCTGTTCCTCCCCAAGGGCTAACCTCAGCCTAAGGGTCGAGATCGCAAGCACTGCTTTACCATCAGCGTGAATTTTGTAACATATACCTATCCTTATTTGTACCGGGAATCTTTCTATCTTCTTTCTCTTCCATTTTGGGATGAAGGTTGGGATTGTTGGTTGTTGCTTTGTATTTGTTTCATGCAAGTGTCATCCTAAATTTCTACAATATATGTTGTTTAACTTTAATCTGGACTCTGAGTTTTCTTGTGAGGGAAAATCACCAGTGATAGATATGGTGTCAGGTGATCTCCTTTCTGGTAACCAGAGCATTTAACATCTTTGATCAGATCCTTATCCTAAATTCTACATTAATTCAAAAGATTTTATTCGTTACTGAGACTCTGGGGTAACAGTGTCCAGGGAGATTGAAGTGTTCTCATACAGGTTTTTGTATATTATCATTCCTGATATCTGATTTGTGTCTGTTTATTCTTTTACATAGGGACTGTCCAGTTTGGCTGATGTATATAGCAGAGGGGCATTGCTGGCACATGATGGCGTATATTACATTGGTAGATGTGCAGGTGAATGAACCCATGATAGTGTGGCCAACCTGGTTAGGTCCTGTGAGGGTGTCACTGGTGTAGATATGTGGGCAGAGTTGGCACCAAGGTTTGTTGCAAGGATTGGTTCCTGAGTTAGCGTTACTGTCGTGTGGTGTATGGTTGTTGGTGAAAATTTGCTTTAGGTTGGCGGGTTGTCTGTGGGCGAGGACTGGCCTGCCTCCCAAGGCCTGTGAAAGTGAGGATTGCCCATCCTGGACAATGATCCCTCCAGTTTCTCCTCTGTTGGTGTTCACACTTCCACATCAGCTGCTAGAAGTGGGCCTCATCTTCCCTGACTGAATTGACCTCGTTCTCTCTGGCCTTCCTCTTGATTGGTACTTTTTTCTTATGCCTGTATATTTATACCTGCCTCTGGAATTTCCACTACACGCATCTGGCAAAGTGGGTCTTTGCCCACTAAAGCTAATGCTCCAATAAATCTGTCAGTCTATAAGGTGCCACAGGACTCCTCGTTGCTTTCTCATTTCTGAATACATCTTTTGTTCCATGTCTGCAAGTCAGACATTTCTTCTGGACTTACATTCTGAAATCGAGGCAAGAATTATTAAAGATCTTAAAATAATGTACCTAATATGATCAATGTTTGTTATTTTTTCCTGTTTCAGAAAAAATAAATTGCTTAACAAATATAAGAAGCTACACCGTAATTTCAGTACAGAATGTGACAAATGTGCATATGCATGTTAATAAAATATGCATTAGATAAATACCTTTACCTTCTGAATGTATGAAATATGAAAACATAATCTAGGAATTTTAGCTGTCATCTTGTTATTTAAAGGTACATCAACTTGTGAGTGCATAAGATGAAAATATGGACACAGTTTAACATACAGAGCTTCATTGTCTTTAGTGGGGTGACTCTGGCCTGGACTGTTTGTCTAGTACAGTGCAAACCAAAGGAAAGGGGTCGGTGAATATTCTCCCTTTAGTGTCTCAGTAGTTACTTCTGTTAAGTTAAATTGTCTAGCCATAGCAACTTACTTTGATCTGCCAAAATGGCCTTACTTTTTAGAAACCTTCAAAGAGCAACTTAAGAGTGCTGGACCATTTGTTAAAAAATACAAATTACCTAATAATCTAATGTATTGTGAAATGTTTTTCTAACCTGCTAGTTACAATTCATTGTTATTGTGGCAAGTCTTGTAAAAAAATTTTAAAAAGCCGTAGTAGGTCAGACAAATGGTCCATCTAGCCCACTATCCTGTCTCTGACAGTGGTCAGTAGCCTTAAAAGCTATATAGAATGATGTCTCTGCTATGTATCACAAATGTTTTCGATGAGGGAGCTCTCCCCTTTTGTGGGAATTAATGTATAATTTCAATGAAACCTACAAAATATAAATAAGCATGTAATTACTTAGTAATAACATAGATTCAGACTAAAAATAGAATAATTACATAGCTGTGTGTGCCCTGCAAATTAAAATGTAAACCCAGACATGGAAAACACAAGTTTCTTGGTAATTATACTTGATGTTAAACAATGATATCCAATTACTATCTCAACTCCAGGGCACAAATAACCGTGTAATAGATACATTATAATTACATGGCTATTTGTACCCTGCAAAAGTAGTATGATAAACTCAAAGTACTGTTGCCAATTTTATTCCAGTGTTCTTAAATTCATAATGCAAGAGACGAGCACTGTTTGACCCTTAATGCTAATGAACGTACATCGCAACTCTCAGTAAAGGTTTAATATTTACTTAGCTTAAATCCTTAAAAATATGCATTTCAGCAACACGAGTTCCCAGCAGTCTTGTTTGAAAAGTGAAAGACAGATTCTCAGTGAAGCTATGATGATCTATATCTACTGAGGATCTGCCCCCAAAGCTGCAAGGTATTGTAGAGCAATACATGTTAGAGATGTAAAAGACCTCTGTGTAACCCAGTCCATCATCCCGATGGTGCAGGATTGTTCCTTGCTAGACCTGGGTGAATGCTTCATTGTATATAACTCTTTTGTTGAATTTAATCCACTTATTAATTGTTGTTGCTGCTGTATATGAACTATCTGGGAGCTAGAGCTGGCCAAAAAAAGTCAGAAATTTCAACTCAGATAGAACTATTCACAAAATGTTTTCCATTTGCTGACCATCCTATTGCAAGCAGACTCTAGTTTAAAATCATGACAATTTTTAAAATTGTTCAAACTTATGTGAACTTATTTCAGCCTGAGTTATTCTGATTCCTATTCATTATGCAAGGTTTACAACTGGTCATAGACCCACATCCTCAAAAGTAGGCATCTAACTCCCATGGATTTCAACAGGGGTTAGGTGCTTAAGTATCTTTGAGGATCTAGGCTTTAAGTCTTATAATATTATATCTGTGCTAATATGAACTTTCATATGGCTTGGAGGCTGGGGGGGAGCCCAAGAAGATGACTCAAAATAACTATTTGTCTCCAAAGTTACTGGCAGAGGGAGAGTTCTGGTATTTATGTAAGCCATATGCATCTTGTCCCAAAATGGGGAGGGGAGGAGTAGAGCCAACCCCTGAGGTGACTGGGTATGTCTAGACTGCACCCCTCTGCCGGCAGAGGGATGCTGATTAGGCTGGGCAAAATTGTTAATGAAGCAGGGATTTAACTATCCCGTGCTTCATTAGCATAAAAATGGCCGCCACTTTTTTTCAGCAAGGAGCTTTGTCAGAGAAAAGCGGCAGTCTAGATGCTGATCTATCACTAAAGATAGCCTTTTCTGATAGATCCCTTATGCCTCGAGGTATACAGGATCTATCGGAAAAGGCTTTCTTTGTGATAGATCAGTGTCTAGACTGCTGCTTTTCTCCGACAAAGCTCTGTGCCGAAAAAAAGCGGCGGCCGTTTTTATGCTAATGAAGCACGGGATATTTAAATCCCCGCTTCATTAGCAATTTCATCCAGCCTAATCTGCATCCCTCTGCCGGCAGAGGGGTGCAGTCTAGACATACCCGCTGACAGGTGGCAGGAGGGCCAAGGAGAAAAGCAGCTCCAGAAATAAACAAGAAGAGAGGCGGTCACCTTGGAGGCGAGAGAGGTACTGAGCTTGGACTCAGCTGAGGTCTTTCTTCCTAGAAAACTTCGGACTTGACTGAGAGGTAAGGGAATTTATGTGGAAATGAGACAAAAGCCTTTGGGTGTATAAAATTAGGCAGGTAAAAAAAGAATTTGAAGAGCAACTAGCGAAGACACAAAAATGAAGGGCAGTATTTCTAAACACATGAGACGCAAACACTGTGTGGCATCGCTGGATGATCAAGGTGTTCAAGTAGCACTCACGGATCTCTGAGTGTCACTAAACCTCTCACCGCTAGAAGCTGGATCACTCGATTAAATTGCCCTATTCCGTTCACTAGGTCTGAAGCAACTAGTATTAGCCACAGTCAGAAGACAGGCTACTGGTCTTGACAGACCACTGTTCTGACCAATACGTCTGTTTTTATAGGTGTAGATCAGGGGTGGGCAATAAGCCAGAAGTGCCATCGGTGCTTTATTTACCTGCATGTCTGCAGATATAGCCACTTCCTGCAGTGCCCATGGGTGAGGATCAGTGATTTGGGAGAGGGGGGGAAAGAGTGCTTTCTTTTCCCTTTCTTTCTATTGAGTTGTAGAGACCTGCAGAATCCCATGAAAAGACAGATATTTTGACAATACTTCTGGACTTTCATTGCTTTGTTCAGTCTAAACTACTATAATTATTATTCTATTTGTCTTTAGTGCTAATTTAGGACTCACAGCTATCTGTTAAATTCTTTGACTTCTGTGGGTGTAGCTAGTCCTCAGCACTTTGTGGGGTTGAGTCCTTAGATTTTTTGGGTTAGGACCATTTGCTCCTATATGTTTTTGTGTTCACTGCCAGCACTCAACAAAAAGTCAAGTATCAGGTTTTCAGTGCTGAGAAATATTGTGTCCAATTTCCCATCTCCCTCGTGGAAAATTCTATTTTATATATTACCAATGGCATAGTCCACAAATCAGGCCATTATTTGTCTGGAGTTTTCCCTTTCATTTATCATCATTTTCTGTTGCACATCAGTCCAGATGTCTCTTTCCTTTAATTTTTGTTTAATGCTCCCCCAATAAAAAACGAAATCTTAGGTTTGTCAGGGATATGCCATTGTTTAAATTCTTGGAGATGATGGGTTAAACAGATGAATCAATTAAATAAAGCTCCAGTGCATTGCAGCTACTGCAAGTGATGTTCCTTCTGGCTGTTTAAGACCTAGGAAGTCAATAACCTATTAATATCATACTCTGCAGGGTCAGCTCTGAGCAAGACAGGCATGCCTTTTTAAGGCTCAGTATAGAGCTCATGGGTGGATTAGGTGGAAGGCTGCTGGAGTGCTTAGGTGGGTTTAAAAACAAAAAACATATTGTGCTTTGTGAATCTTTTTATGTTGCTCCCGTTGAGTATAATATAATGAAAGTACAAAATGTATCACCTGGCCAAAGTATCTACATAAACCATAGAATGACAAAAATTATTCAGGTCAGCTATTCAGAACCATCATTCCTTTTGTGTATCAGATTATTTTTTACTCTTTTGGATGTTAAAAATTGATTGAGTGAGCTTGCTATTTGGTTTACATTCTGTATGCATTGTAGGCCCGAACCAAATCTCTTATCAATTAACACATCCAAAGTCTTGTCTGAAAAACAGAGTCACCAGTATTCATCACTTAAAATTACTTACTTTTATACTGAATATTGAAAATCATCTCGCCCTTCCAATTCAAGATATGATGATTACAGTCAAATTTTGTCATTGGCTGTGCACATGTGTGTCCCACTGAAATCCCTGTTGAAATCAGATTTTTTTCCTGCAAAACTGAGTTCAGGTCTATAGAATGTATCAGCAAACCTTGCTGTAATTTGTACAAAAGGGTAATTTTAAATGTATGTGATTTCTTCTTTTGAGAAACTGACCTGTAGCTTGAGCTCCACAGAAGCAAAGGAGCTTCCTAATGGCCTTGTTTGAAAAACCCTCAAGACACGTGCCCAAAATGTAATTTTTGCCTGTGTTCTAATCCAGAAATATAATCTCTCCAAAATGACTTGGATTAATTTGTGTTGGTGGGTTTATTTCCAGTATGAATCCTGGGCTTGATTTCTAAATTTCCTTTATATTAATCTTTACTTCCACAGTAAAATACTTCGATGCCTTTAGCTCAGTACCCCAGTGTCTTCTGCCTCATTCACTGCATCTTCTGCCTTGGAGTCAGACAAGCTGAGAGGGCATCAGAGCAGTTTGCAAATGTAATTTCAAACAGAAACTCTCCTTGGGGCATCCATGAATATGGTATGAAAGGGACCCAGGATGTTTTGATGAAAAAAATGTGATGTATCAATCCTGGCTCTGTTTCATGCAGTGAGCCCTGGGACTGTCTAGGCCTAGTGAGGAAGCTTTACCAGTGAACTGTCTTGTGGCAAAGATTTCTCCATGTGTCAAACTTCATAAGCCCCTTTGATGTCAACAGTTGAAGTCAGTGATTCTGAGCTCCAGTTCATAAAGTATTGTGCCAAAAGAAAGCCAGCTGTCCTGTGATATTTCCCTTTTTGGGGTTCAGGACAGGGAATTAGTGTCCCTCAGGATTCCTGGCTTTATCTACTCTGAGATGCCTGTCTAAAAGATGGTTCCAGTGTAGCCATATGTGAAGCAGCCACATGGCTCAGATAAAATGTTCTATATAACAGTAAATTATAAAATACTATTTTGCTTTTTTTAAGGGTTAGAGTCTCCCGTATCTAGTGACACATTTTTCCCACTGCTGTCAATCCAGAAGAAAACATTTGATTCTAGCATAGGTGGTCTCCATGATGGCAGCATCCTTTTTGATCATCCTACAATAGGGTAGTCTTTGTTCACCCTGCCTTCTCTTTCCTGTAGATGGCATCAAAACTAAGATGTACCTTGTGGTTCTGCCACAGGATAGGCTGATGACATGGCCAAAACACAATAGCCTTTTCTATCTAATTTCTTGAGTCAGCTGATTGGTGCAGCACAATTTCCATATAGTTATGCAATCTTTTCAATTAACTCCCAAGATTCTTTTAAAAGAACAGTGGTCATTTTTGTTTTGTAGATGTAGCTCCTTACTGTTCCAGATGTTTGATAAATGGGAAAATGATCCCATAGCTCTGTCGGTTCTTGCCTTCATTTCCTTAGTGAGGTGGCCATTAATAGATACTGTACTTCCAAGATAGGATAGAATGCACTTAATACTGGCAGAAGAGTAACGCTAAATTGTCTTTTCAGTCTGCATGATCTCGGTTTTCTTCATATAGATCTTCAGCCTTTTCTGCTCAAAGAATCTTGTCATTCCATCCAAGCTGGTATCCAATGTGATCCTATCATCTAGACGGTTTAAGTCTCAGAGCCTATCTCTTGCCCAAACAATATCCATATCCTCAGCAGCAGCCACTGTTTTTCTCATCACAAAGTCTATGTAAACACAGAAGAGAAGCCGGAGTCCCTGTCTCCACGCACCGCAACTCCTTCGGCACCCGTGTCGGCATCGCTCTGGTCCGCCTTGGAGTATTCGTCCGACTATGAGGCAGAATCCGTCTGGTCCTCGAGGGCCTCCAGGTCTCACTCACAGTGCCGTTCCCACTCTCGGCACTGTTCCTGGCACCGTAATTCTCTGCTCCCATACCAGCAACAATGGTCTCAGCCAGTTCCAGTGCCCATGGTGCAAACATGGATCCCTCAGCCTCCGGGGCAATGGCCCTTCTGGACTCCCTGAGCTTATCACTAGAGCCAGGGTGCGGACCCCCCAGACCGGCTTCTGTCTCTTCGGGGCCACGAGTTCCTCTCTCGGCGACACCTCTGGTCAGGTCCCCCACCTTGGGACGTTCTCTACCTCTGGGCCAGTTGTCCCCAGGTCCAGGGGGAGCACAGCTCTGGTGTGCCAACCTCCTCCCTCTTCGTCCATGGACACCTTGGACAATCCAGGTCGTGAGGATACCCCTATGGGTGAGGTCCAAAAGAGGTCATCATCCTCCTCCCCGGATGAGGCATTAGCCAACTCCACCCCGTCCATGCCCTCCATGGATGATAGAGCCCATTGGGACCTTCTGTGCCTCCTGGCCCAAAATTTGGGGTTCAAGCGGAGAAGGTTTCTGACGACTTGGATCCTACTGTTGACATTCTGCATGCCAACACCCCCTCTAGAGTGGCTCTACTGGTCAACAAAACAGTGGCCAAAATCTCCAAAGCCTTGTGGCAAACCCCCACCTCCATTTCTCCAGAGGATAAGCATGCGGAAAGGAGGTACTTTGTCCCCCAAGAGGGTAATGAGCACCTCTTCTCTCACCCTCCCCCAGGCTTGTTGGTGGTCCAAGCTGTTAATCAAAAGGAAAGACAAGGGCAGCTTGCTGCCACCCCTAAGAACAGGGAGGCCAAAAAGTCTGACCTGCTGGGACGGAAGGTCTATGCATCTGGGGGCATCCAATATTTCATTGCCAACCAGCAAGTCCTCTTGTCCCATTAGGCATACAACACCTGGGTGTCCATGGACAAGTTTATGGACTTACTCCTTAGGGACTCCCACTCAGAGTACAAGGCTCTTTACAAAGAGGGGAGAGCAAACTCCAGAGCGGCTCTCCAAGCGGCTCTCTACATGGCGGACACCTCAGCTCGAGTGATGGCCACCTATGTGGTTCTGCACCGCAGTCCATGCCTCCAGGGTTCTGGGGTGCCGCTGGAGCTCCAAAACACCATTCATGACCTCCCGTTCGAGGGCCCCTCACTCTTTTCAGAGCAGACCGACCAGAGGCTTCATGGCCTCAAGGATACCAGGGCGATGTTAACGTCCTTGGGCCTGCACAGGACTACCTACTCAAATAGAAATGTTCCTAGAGTGCCTCCCCAGGGCCCACGCCCCGACTTCACCTGCCATAGGAGCAGGAGTGGCAACAGCAGGAATGACAGGTGCTGGTCACGCCCCACCCCCAACAATAACCAGGGGCCCCCTAACAAACCCCCAGGACCCCGTCAGGGTTTTTGATGGAACCCTCAAGGGCATCCTACTAGTCTTCTCTCTACTTTTCCAGGACCGTTTATCCCATTTCCTCCAGGCCTGGTGTTCTGTTACATCAGACCGATGGGTGCTGGAGATAGTGCAAAGGGATTATGTCATCCCTTTCCACTCTCCCTGTCACCAATTATGTCTCCGGGTCCTGTGACCCAAATCAGTTTGCGGGATTGCGGTTCAACCCTGATCCCATTTATTTTGTGAATACCCTGTTCATCAGTTTACAATCACCCCCTAGGTTACATCTAGGTACATGCAATTGCCATCTACATCGAGGCTAGCCTTATAACGGTGATATGAGCCTTGAGAAGAGGAAGGGGGACTCGGGCCCGCCCTCTCTCCTGAGTCCCAACCCAGGCCCTAAGGATAGGAAACTTTCGTCCTTATCCAGCGAATGGGGTTACGACCCCTAAACCACCCTCTCACAGGTTCCACAGCCCTACCCTGGGTTGCTTCCTTCTCCCTCCCATCTCTGGGGGCCGCCCCCTCTTGGAGTCACTCACTGCCTCCTTCTCCCCGTTGTCCGTCTCTGCTCTCTGGTTCCCCCTCTCCTCTCCCTGGCCGGGTTTCTTTTGAGTTCCCCGCTGCCTCTGAGGGGCCCGTCATCATGCCATGCCCGGCATGCTCCTTGCCGGCGTGGCGGGTGACATCATCCATCTGCGTCACTGCCTGTGCATCTCTGGCATTCAGATGGCCCATGCTGCCCTCCGTCCTAGCCGCTCCAGCCCCGCTCCCAGCAGGCGCCATTTTGCCACATGGCTCCCAGCCGTTGTTCATTTGGGGCGCGTCCCCCCAGCGTCCCCGCCGTGGTTATCCCAAGTGCGGGGCAATGGCACCCGTCACACCCCCTCCTTCCCAATCCCCTACTCCGTCCCTTTTCAGGGACCCCTCTCACGAGCCTTTGCTACAGGAGGAAGTAAATCATCTTCTCATGCTAGGGTGGTGGAACGCGTCCCCACCCGAGTTTCAGAACAGGGGATTCTATTCCCGTTACTTTCTGGTTCCAAAGGTGAAAGGGGGCCTTCATCCCATTCTGGACCTCAGAGCTCTAAATTCCTTCATCATCAAGACAAAATTCAAAATGGTGACTCTGGCATCCATTATCCTTTCCTTAGCCCCCGGAGACTGGTACACTGCCCTCGACTTAAAAGATGCTTACTTTCACTTTTCAATTACCGCCTGCTATCAAAGGTTCCTACGGTTTACTGTGGGCCCGGACCATTGCCAATTCACGGCCCTCCCCTTTGGTATTTCTACGGCCTCTCGGGTTTTCACCAAATGCATGGCAGTGGTGGCTGCCGAGCTCAGAAAAAGAGGTGTCCAGGTGTTCCCCTACCTAGACGATTGGCTCCTGAGGAGGGAGTCAGAGACTCAGGTGAGAGCCCACATCTCCACAGCCCGCAAACTCTTCAAAGACTTAGGCCTTCTGTTGAATCTGGACAAATCGACCCTGACTCCTACCCAGATAATACAGTTTGTGGGCATCACCCTAGATTCCCTGGCACAGAGAGCCTCTCTGCCCAGCTCCCAGTTTCTCACGATACAGACGGCAGTCAGGGTGCTCCAGAACTTCCCAGTGACCACCACCCAGACTTGCATGCATCTACTGGGCCTCATGGCCGCCTGCACTTATGTAGTGCGGCACTCCAGACTGCACATGAGCCTGCTACACATGTGGCTATTGTGAGTCCACAGCCCGGTCGTCCACTCTTGGGACAGGGTGCTGACAGTCTCCACCCCCATCCTCCTTGCACTGGAATGGCGGACCCACCAGCGGAGGTCTGTGCAGGGGTTCCATTCTCCAGACCAGTGCCGTCCATCTGACTGGTCACAGACACGTCGGACACAGGCTGCGGAGCTCAGCTAGGAGACCTCCACCGGCAAGGTATGTGGTCTACAGACAAAACCTCCCTAGATATCAATGTCAGGGAGCTCCGGGCAGTCTGATTGGCTTGTGCGGTCTTCCTTCCCCACCTGAGGGGCAAGTGCATCCTTGTTCTGTCGGACAACACGACAGCGGTGGTGTACAACAACAAGCAGGGTGGGGCCCATTTCCCTTGCCTGTGCTTGGAGGCGATATGCCTGTGGGACCTCTGCACTGGGGCAGACATCCACCCGATGGCCTCCTATCTCCCAGGCTCCCAGAACGTCCTGGCAGACAGGCTAAGCAGATAGTTTGTGGGTCACGAGTGGTCCCTGCACTGGGATGAAGCCCATTCCATCTTCCACGCGTGGGGGGGTCTCCCCACCTGGACCTGTTCGCCACGGGGCAGAACGAGAAGTGCCCGCATTTCTGCTCCCTCATGGGTCAGGGTCAAGGTTCCTTAGGGGATGCTCTCCTCCTTCCCTGGCCGCAAGGCCTGTTGTACGCCTTCCCGCCTTTTCCGCTAGTTCACAAGTTCCTCCTGAAAGTGTGGGAGTTCAGGGCGTCCCTGATTCTAATTGGCCTGGCATGGCCCAGGCAACATTGGTTCTCGACCCTCCTCAGCGTCTCCTGTGAGAGGCCCGTATCCCTCCCACTGGCCCCGGACCTGATATCCCAGGACTCGGGCAGGCTCCGCCACCCAGACCTGCAATCGCTGCACCTGACAGTGTGGAAGTGCCATGGTTAATGGCAAAGGAGCTCCAGTGCTCTGAACGGGTTCAGGAGGTCCTCCTGGGTAGCACAAAACCTTCTACCAGGGCCATGTTTCTGGCTAAGTGGAAGCGGTTCTGCTGTTGGGCTTCCCAGAAGGGGGTGCACCCCAGGTGGGTTCCAATCCCCCTGATCCTAGATTACCTGATGGACCTTAGGATCCAGCATCTTTCTTCCTCCTCCATCAAGGTTCACCTGGCGGCCATCTCAGCCTTCCACCCAGGGGAAGGGAGGAAACCTATTTGCCAATCCAATGGTCAACAGGTTGCTGAAAGGGCTGGACAGGCTCTATCCCCACGTCCGCCAGCCTGCTCCCCAGTGAGACCTAAACTTGGTTCTCTCCAAACTTATGGGGCCCCTGTTTGAACTGTTAGCGACATGCTCCCTCCTCCACCTATCTTATAAGGTGGCTCTCCTGGTAGTGATCACTTCTGCCAGGCGGGTATCTGAGCTTAGGGCACTCACATCAGATAACCTTGATATGGTATTTTTTAAGGATAAGGTTTGGCTCCGCCCTCACCCGGCTTTCCTGCCAAAGGTGGTGTCATCCTTTCCCACTTCCCAGGACATCTTCCTGCCAGTTTTTTGCTCTAAACCGCACGCATCTGGGAAGGAGCAGGCTTTATACACTTTAGACATCCAACGGGCACTAGCCTTTTATTTAGACAGGACCAAAACATTCCAGAAGTCGACACAACTTTTTGTGGCTATCGCAGAGCGCATGAGGGGCCAACCCGTGTCCACCCAGCAGATAGCCTCGTGGATAACTGCCTGCATCAGGGAGTGCTACACCCTGGCAGGCGTTTCAGCTCCGTCCCCTAGAGCGAACTCCATGAGGGCAGTGGCTGCCTCTACCACTTTCATAGTGCAGGTTCCCATCCCGGACATCTGCAGAGCCACCACATGGTCCTCCGTCCATACATTTGCCAACCACTATGCACTGTCACATCAGGCCAGAGGGGACGCTGCCCTGGGTAGGGCGGTCCTCCACTCCTCTGTAGTTTCATCGTCCAGCCCACCTCCTTAGGTTCTGCTTTGGAGTCACCTATATTGGAATGCACATGAGCAATCATTCGAAGAAGAAAGAATGGTTACTTACTTTGTAACTGTGATTCTTTGAGATGTGTTGCTCATGTCCATTCCAAATCCCCACCCACCGCCCTTTATCCAGAGTACGCCTGTAAGAAGGAACTGAGTGGGTGAGGGGGCTAGCAGGGGTATATATGGGCCAGTATACCGGCGCCACTCCGGGGGCTCCTGCTGGCTCTAAGGGTACTGCTGAGGGAAAAACTTCAATGGCACGTGCACGCTGCATGCACACACCTATATTGGAATGGACATGAGCAGCACATCTCGAAGAATCACAGTTACGAGGTAAGTAACCGTTCTTTCCCAGTGCTACCGGAAGGAGGCACCATGGTGGTGAGTCAACCCCGTGACAGGCACTAAGGGACTAGGAACATGGTTTAAGGATGCCTAAGGGTCAATCTGAGGATTTAATTGTTTTTAAAAAATATTTTATTCTAAACAAGCAACAAGAGCTTCAATAATGGCTAAAAATGCATAGCTAGGCCAAGGAGTTTATCCAAAAGTCCCTTTTAATCTGATTTTTAAAAAACATATTTTATTCTCCATAGGGCAGGGCCACCAATGCGGTTGCAGGAGCAACTGACCCAGGGCCCAGTGATTTTAAAAGGGCCTGGGGCTTGTGGCTGCCACTACCATGCCGTTGGCCATATCTGGAGCCACAGGCCCTTTAAATTGCTGCCAATTTTTTGTTTACCCCCAGCCAAATTTCAGAGTTGCTTTTCTTCATAAGGAGACATGAATCCTCAATCAAGAGTATCTACTCCATATTTTAGATGCACTTCTTGCACCAAATCCTCTATGCATAGCTTCAGATTGGTTCTCTGACCTTTCAGAGGGAAGAGTAGCTATTTTCTCCACAGCTTGTTTGGGGCTTTTTTGTGTATGGAGCAGAGGGGATGTTGTTTTCTGGTTTTGTTTGTTGTATTTAAAGCTCATTAATTTCTTTGTTGATAGAAGTCGTTAGTAAACATTTGCCTTGTGGCAGTATGAAAGAATTTGCCAGGTCATTGCCAGAAAATATTGGAAAAAAGTATGAAATCTGTGGGAATGTGGGCTTTTTGTTTGATGTTACTTATGTAATAAAAACACCAAGCCACAATTAAGCAAACAAACAGCACTTTAGTCCTCTCCTTACAGCAGAACATACTCAAACTTTGAGATGCTTTGGCCTAAATTAAGCAGAAAAATCTTGCCTACCTTTGATTATAAAAGAACATCGGGGGCTCTAGTAAAAGCCTTCTGGCAGTAAGAAACTTCAAAATCTAGCTTTTTTTTTTTTCATTAACTGCAAACACTCTTTGAAGTTCCCTGAAAAGAACGCTGTCTGTCCCCAGAAGCCCTGTGCACTGCCGCTAGCCAGGCGTTCCCTAGCACTTCTGAATTAACATCCTGAAGACACACTGAAGGAGCAGCACAGCTACACTTTTTGACAGATAACTTATTTAGTATACAAGCCTGTGTAACCCACCAGTCCAAGAAGAAAATCCTGCACCCCTTTGGTATTGCCCATTACACTTGAGAGGAGTACATCCGTTCTGTGAAACATCAAATAACTTATATTTAGGCGCTGTGTTTTTGGTGTGACTAGACTATGTACTTTGCGTAAACCACCATCGGGGGAGAGGGGAAATGATGTGGTTACATCACACACTGTGCCTCAGGAAGGGAGCATCTTCAGGGCTGTTCAGTGTGCATCACCACAAACTGTTCACCTTTACATTGGCTCCACTGGAAGCTTGTGGCCTGGCATCGCCTAATTGCTATGATACTGCTGACTGAGTGCAGAGCCTGAGTTACCCCAAGCCAGAGACTGTTTAAGCATCATGAGCCATCCCATAGCCAGAGAGGGTGATGAGTCATCAGAGGCAATTAGCAGCTAGTCTTGTGATAGCCCCAACCCCACTCAATCACTCATCCAACTGATTCCAAGGCAGGAAGGCGTATGGGGAAGCAGTTTGGCCAGCCTGCTTGGTGGGTGGGAACATTCCTGTTGCCAGTAGTTTCAGTAGCCGCCTTCTTCAGCTGGCCCTTGCTACTACACTGGCCATACCTCTTTCCTTGCTAGTCAGCCCCTGTGTCAGTCTGATCTACTTCTGCTGCAGCCAGCAACCTTTGTTTCCTAGGGGCAGCAAGGATCACTCAATCCATGTTCTCAGGGATGACTGTTAGATCAGCCCATGGGAGCAAGCCACTGTGTACTAGTGCCTGTTCAAGGCCAATCGCAGTCTGGCCCTGTGTTGGGTTGGATAAAGTAGCTGTATCCTTTAACACAGGTACTGTGGTAGTGAATCAGACCAATGGTCCAGCTTGTCCAATATCTTATCCCCAAGAGTAGCCATTGTAACAAGCATTGGGAAAAGATTAAAAAACCCTATAGTGGACAATGATAAACTAACCTACCCAGAAGGGAAGTTTCTTCCTAACCCCAGGAAATTGGTGATTTGTTTATGCCTTGCCCTGAAAAATGCAGCTTTATATCAATACAAACAATTTACTGTATCCAGTGTAACTGTGGACAAGTGAATATAAAAGTCCTGTTAAAATCTTGGCCTCGTTACATCTTGTGTCAGTGAGTTCCACAGGTGTTGTGTAAAGAAAATATTGTCTTATTTCTACATATTCTAACTTGGTGATCTAGTCATGATTTGAGGGTTGGACATCTGCTTGATAAATGGCAAGATACTGCTTGTGAATAGCTTTTGCTTGTAGGAAAGCCTTCCAAATGAGTTAAGGCTAGGTGTAATTGGTGAATGCACCCCTGCAGGAATTAAAAAAACAAAACTACCTGCATTAGTCTTCCAGACTGTAGAATTGTCTCCCAAAGGAAGTGGTGGAATTTGAATACTAAATAATTAAAGCAACAGAAAACGTGGTCTAGCCCATCATACTGAAGTGTCTAGTGTGTGACCTAAATGACTTAACAGGTCTTTATGATCTCAAACTTCTGTGAGTCTTGGGTGTGTGAAGCCATATGATCTAAGGACTGAATAAAACACCTGAAAATCACCTCATTTGGTAGACTCATTGGAGCAATTTTACTTAGGGTTTATGGTGGATTCTCCATCACTGACCATTTTTAATTCAAGATTGGAAGTTTTGCTGAAAGATATGCTCTTGGAGTTATTTGGGGGGAAATTATTGTCTGTCTTCTACCGGTCATCAGAGAAGATGATTCCAGTGGTCCCTTCTGGTTTATAATCTGCATCTAAGAAGATTATATGACAGGTTCTCAGCTAGTGTTTCTCAGGATATCTCCATTGAACTTCAGTTTAAGAAGCTATGCTGAGTTTATACCAGATGAGGATGTGCTTCTATATGTTTAATATCAGGAGCTCAATCTATTTCGGATTAAATTTAAGACTATGGTTGCCCCTACACCAAGGAGTATGTATCAATGTTGTTGACTCACTTTATTCTGGGAATAAAGTTGATGCCTTTTAGTCATTTCACAGTGCTATGTCCTCCACCACGCACAACTTCGAACAGGGCAATATCCGAAATGTTGTGCCAAGCTTTTCCAAATTCAAAAGCCTCAATTTCTATCAAAAGTAAGTAGGAAAGGAACCTAAAGAGGTTGCATACCAGCTCCCATTAAAATCCATATGGGATATGAATATCCAACTCCCTCCCTCTGGTTCCTTTTTGGGTTCCCAGCCCAAATACTCTGTTTCCCAAACAGTAATGTGTTCCATTGTTGGGGCGAATGAGACTCTCCCCCCAAAAAACACAAACAACTGAGACATAATTATTTTTCTCCTGTTTTGAATGGTGGCTTCAGACAACAGGAACAAAAAGTTACAAAAGTACCATGTTGTTTTTAGAGGGTGGAAGACACTGTATTGTGTGTCTGTGTTGTTGATCTTGGCATTCATTTTAAACTTGCTTGATTTTTCACTTCCAACCCATCCTCCCTCATGAATTTCCTCATTCCAGTAAAACAGATGTTCTGTCCTTCCCAGCTGCAGGATACTTTCTGACTAGCTACAAGCCACTTGGTAATATTCAAATAAACACTTAATCCCACAATTAGGAAAGTTTACTTTCAGATTAATGATTATCAGGAGAAATGTCTTTGACACAATTTTCAGGAAAAGAGTTATCCAATTTGTATTAAGTATTACATCAAAAGAACAGTACTTTTCTCCACTACCTGAATCTGGTTAAAGATATTTTACAAGACCTAATTTCTCTCCATACATGGGAGTTTATTTTCCAATTCTTCATGAATGTTTTATATGCCATTCCCAGCGTTGTTGAAGGGAGTTTTATCCACATGTAAGGTAAAGAATACAAACTAAATGAAAAATATTGAAAAGATTCCATAAGGAGCAGGCTAAAGAAAAACCTAAACAAGTTACTAAAAAGACTGTTTTAGAGTTTGACGCCTAAAGAATGTTACATGAGTACATGACATTCAAATTCATATTGACCCAGTGTAAATCAATTTGTTTCAAATTGTTCTCTACCAAATACAGTCTGTTACAGCAATATGGTGCTCTGCCTCATTAGAGTACAAATGTCTTTGAATGTAATTTTACATAATTTTACACTTGTTCTGCAAATATGTATAGTTCGGGGCTTTATGCATTCTTCCTTCTTGTTGTACGGAGGGTGGTATTTTGAAAATCACTAAGCATTGAACTAATTGTGTTTTAGTTGAAGTCAATAAGTGCTTTATCACTGACTTCAATAATATGTGTATTGTGTATGCGTGAGTGTGTAACATGTACACAGCATGGGCTAGTGGCGAAATCTTGTCTTTAGGTAAGGTTGTCACAAGCAAGTTCCAATTTTCTTTTAATCTACTGCTTTTTGGTAGCTTGTAACTTTCACAAGCATATGCCCCACTGCTATCTCAGGAAATGTTGATTAGAAGCTCAATAGATGATCTCTGGAATCCTAGAAAGAGACGGTAGGCTTGACTGTTCCAAAGCCTTTGCCCCTGTCTCTCCTACCCAGAATGCACATGGAGATCGTGCTTGCAAAGGGTAGGGGCTGGGGCTCTTTTCCAACCCTTGCTCATTAATGACAATGGATGGATCTCAGCTGGCATTTTCACAACACTACCCATGCCCCCATTTGGGGGAGCTAAAGCAGTCTTGGAGTTTAATATTGCATGTATATTATATATATTACTGTATGTATATTATTGTACTGAAAGAGCTAAGGAGACAAGCTGGATTTGTGCAGTGACCTGTCTAGTCTAGTGTTCTTTTCAAATGATATCAAGTGATGTATTTTTTTAATCCAAAAATTTACTGTACAAATTCTTATAAACTACAGGGGCATGACTTAGAAAAAGCCCACTTCCATTATATTAAAATATTTGAAACATGTTAAAATGTATGTATGTTTCTTTTCTGCTTCCCCTTTAGCTTTAGTAGGTTTGGGTTCTGATGTCTTTTATATAATGAAGAGGTGATTGTTGTGTGTAATGATACCACTTTCATTGTAATGCAGAATGTGTAGCTTCAAGTGTTTGCAACACTCAAGCCAGTTCCCTTCAAATTGAAAATAGACCTAAGGCCACTCTGAATGCAACCTTTCTAGGTCCACCAATCTTGTAAGTTGACACCTTTACAAACTGTGAAGCATTCACTAAAGATGTAGAAGTATAAATTATAATTGCATGGCAGTGCTTCAAGTTGTAAAAATAATATACAAATGGTGGGCTTTTTTCATAAATTGCATTAAAGCAAAAGATGGGTTTCCTAATTAGAGAATCTTGATCATTTTTAGGAGTGGAAAACATCTTGTACAAACAGCATGGAATGTTAAATGCATCACAATTTTATTTTTTTATAACTTGTAAACAGCATAATGTCCCTGGGAAAATTACTAATATTTTACTGACCTCTTTTAGAAGTTGTTGGAGGTAGTTTATGCTCCCCTCTGCTCTGTGCATGGATCCCCCCACTCAGAGTAGAAGTTCTGCCTCTATGACTTGCTTCCTTTCCCACCCCATTACTCCATGATAGCTGGGAATTTGGGAAAGGAGCAGCCTCGGTCTTTCAGCTTCCACCGCCACCACTACAATGAAGGATGTAGGATGACATGTAGCTGACTTGCCCTTGCATAATTTTGTTCTCCTCCTCTAGAAAGTGTTACAAAGCAGATGCACCCAAAGAGACCTATTTAATGCATTTGCCAATAGAGGCGCACACCCTAGAAGGTGAAAGTGAGGGACCCAGAATAGGCACAGGGCTTCCACAGAGAATCCCCAAGATGCACATGTTCTAAGAACTGAACAGAAGCTTCTTCCATGGGGAAAGGGGGCAAACCCTGCATCCCTCTTTTAACACACACAAGCATGTAGCAAAAAATTGTTAGTAAATTCTGCAAGTTTTGAAAATTCTTCTCTTCTACATGGGTTATTCTCCTGTAGAAGAGAACAATTCCTTATGGGAATATTGAGACTCTCCTATAAAAGGTGAGAGACCAAAACTCATTGCCAGTGGGCGCTAATGGCCCAATATTTTCTAATGAATGGAAATATAGATGCATAAAATCTTCTCTGCCACAATTTTCCCAACCTTTATCCCCATTCAACCTACATATATATTTTTAACCTGACTGATGTGAGAGACCATTCAAATAATATTGTAAGGCACCTTAGAGACTAACAAAAAATGTAGATGGCATCATGTGCTTTCGTGAGCACCACCTAACCTTCTGTAGGTTAAGAGAGGCAATTCAACCCCTAGATGTATAAAACCAGCAATAACAAGTAGGAAATGAGAAGAAGTGTGACTTCTGAATACAGTATTAGTGAGACCACTCCTGGAATAATGTGTGCCCAGTAAACTTCTGGTGTCCACACTTCAAAAAGAGGGAAAGAGTTCATAAAAATACTAAAAAAATAATTCAAGAGCAGAAAATCTGTCTTACAATAAGAAGCTAAAGAAGTTCAATCTATTTAGTGAGTGCAAGGGATGGTTTGATAGTGGGGAAAAGATTTCTGATCGTAGCGGGTTCTCTAATCGAGCAGATAAAGTTGTAACAAGATCCAGTGGCTGGAACATGAAGCTAGAGAAATTTGAACTAGAAATAAGATGGAAAATTTTAATAAGTGTAATTAACTATGTGAACAATTTATTAGTACATTCTCCATGACCTGAAGTCTTTATTTAAAAATCAGGTATGAAATCATTACTCCATTGAAATTAATGGCAAAACTCCTATTTATTTCACCAGAATGTCACTCCGATTTCTTTCTACAGTACATGTTCTAGCTAACTCAGAAATTATGGGCTTCATTATGGGAGTTAGTAGGTAACCTATTACTGGTAGGCCTGTTATACGGGGTTTCAGATGAGGTGATCATAATGGTCCCTTAATCTATTAACAGTTTTTCTGCCAGAGCAACTGTCTCTCTTTGCACCATTGGGTTCAGCTTAATATATAAATTATTGTTGTTTTCAAATTTTGAATAGCATTCATATATATTCTGATGTGTCCTATATAAACAAACATACATACATTCTTTCTTAACTTTAGCGTTATAGCTCAACAACCTGTAAACCAGGAAAAAAATCCATTGGATTGTTGCCTCTTCTATTTCTAGAAACAGAGGCTAAAATTCTCTAAAGTGACTTGTGATTTTGGGTGCCTCAGTTTTGGGGTGTCCAGCTTAAGACAAAAGGGAGTTGCTTCTTCAGAGGGCTCAGCACTTTCTGAAGATCAAGCATCTCCTGTTGGGTACCCTCATTCACAAGTCACTGTTTCGAATTTTCACAGGCCTGTTTACAAGAAAAGTGGCTATTAAAATTAATCAGAAAGCAAATGTTTAAAATGTAAATTAAATGAATACAAAGGCCCAGAGTACAATCACCCTAGCCATTGTTATATCAACTTATATCCTCCAGTTGGCCAAGTGAGGAAAAAAGAACACCACCCTACAATAATACTGAGTTTTTGTAATATTTTCCATGGTGAACTCTAAGGGATAAAGAAGCCACCAGGCAGGCAAAACAACCTGCTTGTTTTGACTACATGGGAAGGGTGGGATTGGAGGTATGAAGTTTACATATAAAAACTAATTTTTAAACAGGTTTGAGGCACTTGACATGGGGATTAGAAAATGGTTACTGCACTGTCCGTGAGTGCGATGCTCATTAGAAAGGATCATCTACCAGATAACCATTTCCTTGTTCCACAAATGCTATGGCTGCATCATTGAGATGCCTCTACACAAATAAATGAACTTTCAAGTTGTCCCTCTTTTCATTTTAAACCAGTAACTGAACCATTCTCCTCCTCCCCCCACTCTCATTACCAGCAGCAACATGTTGCAAGGCTATTACCAATGCCAAATGAAGGCAGAGACTGAATCATTCTAATCAGGTTCTGAACTCAACAATAACATTTTATTTGTTTTTCATAAAATACTTACCAAGCTCCAGTGGTATCAGGTACCCAGTTTTAAGTGGGTGGGTTGGAATTTGATGCCATTGGTCTCACAGCTATTCAGTAAGAATAGTGTTTAGTCCTTTTTTTATTTTAATTGCTGGCATGGCTGTGACTATAAGTTGCTCAGCACAAAAGGGTGACAAATAATGATGAAAGACATTAAAGTGCTCTCATGTGTAGCTTGGAGCAGAAGGAGAAAAGAGATTATTGCAGCTGAACTGGTTGCATGGAATTTGCTGGACTTTCCTTCTCCCACTCCTTCAAAATCCTGTCTGGGAACAGTGCTCTTACAAGCTAAGAAAGATACAGTTAGCAAATAAATAAAGTAAAAATTGATCCCATTAACAATGACTGCTAAAATTTTCAAGAACATGATGCTGCTTTTGTAATGTGTAAACAGATGCATTGTCAAATAGTTGAAGAACAGAATTGCTCCTAGATCTATCATTTGTCTCCTTATGAGCTGTAGCACCAAACTGTAAAGAACCAGGAGAAGCGACAGCAGCATGATTATACAGTTAAAGAGACAAATACTTCTGTTGGTCTCCTCAGCGACTGATATTTCTATTATATTTTTAATTAACATTTTAATCCTTTAAAATCATTTTAATCCTTGGGAAGCATGTTACATTCTGAAATCGTTGCTATGAAAAGTGTCAAATAGATAATAGCTAAAATTAATGGTTTTGTGCTATATCAAGTTTTCAAATTGTTCTTTTATTAAAAGAGCGTGACATTTTTCATTGGCGCGAGCAGGAATTTCTGCATTAAAAAGTGAGTGTGTATCCCAGATTAGAGAACATTTAACTATTTGCATGATACAGTCTTGTTCTTGTTTTTCTGTCTGAAACAGTAACTAGTTGACTAGATAAATATCTTTTGTGGTAGCAGAGCTGAGAATAAACCAAGGTGTCCTGATCTCCTCCTCCCACTTCTCCTTCTGTTTTTATGAAAGCTCTTTGTAGACTTCAAAGGCCTTTCCCATGTAACTGCATTCCATGCCCTTTGAAAGCCTAGGTCTTTGCTGTGGGGGTTCACTGTGCACTGATCTCTGCTGACAGTCTTTGTACACCAATGCCAATGGCTATTTCTGCTTGTTCTTGGCTCAGAGTGTCATTGGCAGATTTCTAATTTAAGCAGTTAAAGGCAACCTCTGAAAGGCTGTAACTCATAATAGGATAAATAACTGTGTGCATAATTGTGCAAACACTTCAGTAAGTGGATACTGGCTGCTACAGACCTTGTTTTTAGACCTTTCAAAGCACACACTCTGTTCTTTCTTTCTCTCTCAAGCTGCTACTGTATGACATTTCTCAATCAAGCTGTATTATTACATAGTGAACTCTGTATATAAAATCCATAAGCCTCAGCATCACTGGGAGCTATCAGTAGCTATAGATTCAGTGATACATAAAAATTGTGGTAGATGTCTCAAACTTTTACAGAGTCAGTGACAATTAAGGACTCCATCCAGCACGGTGTCTCAACTTTCACAAGCTGATCTTTCAGGATTAGGGCCTTAATAATTAAGTGCAAGCTTGGCAGAGTTCAACATTTGTTTCCGTAATTTAGATGGATAATTTTGATGTTTATTTTTCAGAATTTCTTTTTTTTTTTTTCATTTAAATGTTCATGGTAATTCAATATTATGGGTTTCAAGCAATTGTTTCAATTTTTATAGATTTAAGCTTCACAGGAAATTATGCAGAGGATTCAGGCAAGAGTGTGGTCAGGCAACAATAATGGCAGTAGATAATGCTTTCCAAAAATTAACACTTTGTAAACATTAAAACACAATGTCACCATCACACGTCAA
Source organism: Pelochelys cantorii (assembly GCA_032595735.1). Lineage (NCBI taxonomy): Eukaryota > Metazoa > Chordata > Testudines > Trionychidae > Pelochelys > Pelochelys cantorii. Next base: position 72,807,996 of record CM064328.1, read on the forward strand.
AATACACAAATTAAATATCCTTGTATCAAACTCTAATAAGGTCTCAGGTACCTTTTCTCTTTCTTTGCCTGTTTACAATTTTCATTTATTATCACTGGAAGTATTTTTCATTGGTTTGTGAACAGCAAAATCAACGTTTAGCAACATTTACTGATCTAATCCTTCCAAGCCTCATACTATATGATGTATAAGCACCATAGGACTCTGGCTAAGCTGAGCATGCCCATGTGCTGCACAAGTTAAAGTCACTTCTGGTTTTAGCCTTGTAGATTAACATCAGTATTTCACAATCGTTAGCATGGCTTTTTATGTAAATATGGAATATTTTACTGGGAGAATCACATACAGCAAAATTCATTTTTTTCTTGAAAATGAAGGGGAAAATGTTTTCATGGCTAGTAAAATACACAAAAAAGTACTAAAAGCAGAGAACTTTTAAAAAAATGCTTATGATCAGCAAATAGGTCTCTTTTTTATTAGAAAAAGAGTCTTTTATTAGAAAAAGAGTCTAAAGAAGGCTGCTAAGTCCCTTGGACTTGGTGTTGTAGCCAAATTATAACAATGAAGCCAGATGTACTAGGCTGTCCAATATTTGACATCAGTGGATCACCAAAAAACACCTTTTTTTTCTTGCACCTAGAGTGTGTGAAATGTTTGCAATGAAGCAGAACCAGGAGTATGGGATGTATACTTGCGTTTGTGTACAAGTGCAAAGCTCAGCTCCTTTCAAAAGCCAGCTAAAATCTGTAAAGCTTCTGAGTGCTTTTATCCAGCTCCATGAGTTCTCCAGTGCTCAGCACCCACTAAAAGCCAAACTCCTCTCCGATCCCTCTCCCTCCAGCACTCTTGATCAGCAGGGTCACCAGCAGGTAAGTTCTCCCCCTCCCTCCCAGCACCACCTGTCTGCTGTGAACATCTGGGGGAGGTGAAAGGGGGATTGGAAAGAGGCAGGAATGGGGCACGGTGAGGGTGGGAAGGGGTAGGGAGAGGTGGAACAGGGGTGAGGCCCAAGGCAGAGAAGGGGTTGAGAACCTCTCCCCATCTATGGGTGCCTATTTTTTAAAGCATGTTTTGCCAGTGGGTTGGAGTGGGGGAAAAGAATGCAGAATAATCATGTGAAAAGCTATCTACCAATGTTTATTAATTTAGAGAAGAAGGATGGGCGTGTGGTTAAGACATATGACTGCTACTCAGGAAGGTGGGGTTTATTTCCTGGCTCTTCCACAGACTACCTATGTAATCTTGGACAAATCGATCTTCTGTATCACTGTTCCCCATCTCTAAAATTTAGATAATAGTGCTTCCTTTTTCCCCATCCTTTGTCTGTCTTGTCTATTTAGATTGTAAATTCTTTGAGACAGGGTCTCTCTCTTATTTTGTATATATAAATTCTATGCCAGTGGGGCCCAGGGGTACTGACAGGGGAGGGGAGAGGCAAAGGGGGCAGCTGCCCTGGGAACTGGTGATTTTAAAAGGACCCAAGGCTCCCAACTGCTGCCGCTGTTACTGAAACCATGGCAGTAACCAGGGCTCTAGAGTCATTAAATCTGCACCCGAGCCCCAGGTGGCACAGTTTGGGCAGCACAGATGGCTGGTTGGGTAAGGCTAGCCTACAGAACAGCCCCTTCCGCCCTAGACCAGCTCCTTCCACACACGCTGGCCTCCCCCAACCTTTTCCAGGGTCCTGGCATATCTGTCCTTGGCTCTTTGTGGGGCCTCTGACTTTAGTGGGGCCTCCTGGTTCCACTGTAGTAACAATCCTTGCAAAATATCTTCAAAATACATAATTGTAGAGACAGAGGACCAGATCCTCAGTTGGTATACATCTGTGGCATTCTAATAAAGTAAATGAAAGCCTGCTTCCATTCTCACTGAAGTTACTAGTAGATATTTTTCTATTGACTTCAGTGGGAGCAGAAGCAGGTCCCAAATCTCCCTAGCATCTGGTCAGAATGTCTATTTCAGTTCTAAATTCTAGTGGATGGACCCATTGTGTCTGTTTTGTTTAGGCCACTCTGGCGTTCAGCTAGTTTCCAGGGAAGTTGTCGAGTGTGACCTTAGAAGCCCTAAGTAGTTTGAGATCCCATGTACCAGAGATCAGCATGGGTTTAAACAGGATGGAAATAGTAGTTTCCTTTCAGTGAAGAGTCACTGATTCTGGAACTCAGAATCACCACTACCTTCCAATGTACACTGATCTTTAGGGCACATTACAAGGCTTGTGTGTTTTCCCATGCTCTCTCTCTGGGGTGGGGTGGAATGTAGGAGGTAAGAATGGAATGAAGAAGGTAAAACAATATTTAGTGAGTGGTACATTCCTGCTTGTGGGCTTGATGTATGTGTATAATATACCTAGCGTATTAAATTAGCATATTTGATAAATTTGAAATCAATAAACAAAATAAAAATAGTATTTATTTCCACTATATAGCCTACAGAACAGCTATATAATAAACAAAACCATCATAACAGACAGACTTCTAATGAACTAATTTTAAATTGGAACTCAAGAAAATTCACTGCAATAATTTAAAAAATAAATTAAAAATCTCTTTTTCCAGAAAAGTTTATATGAACTGGACCCATGTTAATCAATTTTCTATTTCAGTAAAATACAAGGGGGGAAATCCTCTTAATCTGAGGCATCTTAATTAACTAAGGGGAGGATTTCTTTACACCCAGCAAGGATCTTTCTTGTATCCACTACAGAGCCCTGCATTTTATTCTTCTTCGCCATGTAGCAAAAGAAATGTTAGGGGTTTGAGTGTTCAAAAAAAAAAGTATTCTTTGTGTTGCTATATCTCCTGATGTGTTACATGTTCCAGTAAAGAGTACAGGCACTGAAACCAAACACAAAAAATCAAAATGTATTTTACTATGCCTTCAGTAAACAGCATGGCACAAAAGTCCATTGTGCTATGAGATAACTGCCGAGATGAATGGAATTGGCTGTCATTGAGGTGATTGTTGAGCTAGTCATCAGTGGATCACAGTCTAGGCCTGAATTCCTTTATGGTTCATCAGGGCCTGTTGGTACCACAGAAAGTGTCATGATCCTTTTTTTTTTTCACTAGGGCCAGATGGTGTCCTTTTTGAGGCCTTCCTAATGCCCAGTTTTCCACATGTAAAACTCCTGGGAAAATGACCTAACTCACAGCTGCTTAGTGAGGCTTGAGCAGATCTTTAGAAAGACTTCTGTCAGAAACAAGGAGATTGTACCACTAGCTGGGAAAAGGGGGAGGCTGCTGGCTGAAATGTATCAATTACAAACTATTTTTTAAAACGAAATAAGAATTTGCATTGGGAGCTCGTGTCCATAGGTTTGAACTGTCAAGTGTTGAAAAGGTAACTTACAAAAGCAGTTATCCACTGGGAATGACTGTTGTTCTCGCAGCAGAAGTTTTACCTTCCTTGACAGCAGATGGTGTGAATAAGAACATAGAATGTGGTCCAGAAGGGTCGGGAAAGGACAAAAAGTGAAAGATTCCCTAGATAGCTGCAAGATGCCTGGGGAGAGGGGAGGGGCACGTGTTAAAAGGGGTTAGAGAAAGTGGAAACTTTTGATGTGTATGGGGTTGTGTTTATCAATGAACTAAATGATTCCCAGAAGACAGACTATACTGCAGGCGTGATACTTATAACTCAGAAGATTTTTATATTAGCAAAATAATAATGGACCAATGGAGTTGCAGCAAGAATATGGTCTGATATATCACTGAAAACTTCTGTTGTATTTTCCTACCCAGCCAAGAGCATTAGCCATAATAATCTTTATAACTTCAGCCACTGCCACTGATCTTTCAGCCTGATTTGCATATCAGTGTATTTCCCTATACTGCAGTATTATGATTTTTGTATCTTAACTAGTGATTTTTTTTGTTTGTTTGTTTCAGGTTTACAAACCTGAATGCATTGGTCCTTTGTAGCTTAAGGACTGTGTTTCCTATGTTACATTTAGTCTGTCAGCAGATCTGGAAATGTTTAATATCTACAGTCACTGTAAAACTGAGTTGTATCTTTCCCTGCAAGCTCTCCCAGGATATTTTCCTCAGTCTAAATACAAGAAAGCCAAGTACCAGTATTTGTGATTAACTTTCATGCATCTGTTGTGTAACTTTTTTAAACCAAGTAAAACTGAGTGCAATTTCCCTGAATGTTTATTTGTGTAATATGAACATGAAAAAAGACATGTTAGCATTTATACCTTCGAGCCACTCCTTTGAATTGGCTAATGGGAAAAATAACAGTATATTTTATTTTAGAGGAAATTTTTTAAGAAAAAACTCTTTTTCCAATTTTCTCATGAAACATTTACACTTTTTGTATTAAAACTGAAATCATTTTGGTAAAAATATTTGGGGTTTGATATCTAAAAATTCAGGTAGTGGTACAAACTTGCAGTTTCCATACAACATTTTGTTTTGAAAACCAAAACCTGAAAAATTTTACCAAAATATTTTCAGTTGCCATTTTTTCATAAAGAAACTCAATCAAATTTGAAATAAAAAAGTATCCAAAGTGCTAATTAACTAGGGGCCAAAGGAAATCAATAGCACGTTTGGTTGAAAAAAAAAGGCTTTATGCTTAAATTGTCCAGTTAAATTACAATAGCTGTTAAGAACAAATTTTAATTTTGTTGCAGAATGTACATGTAGGACATAGGAGAAAATTGTCAGACACACCAAGTAATTTTGAGATTTTACCAGAGCTGCTAAAAAAGTTTTAAAAATGAGCAAAATATATGTATTGACGCTCAGGGATACTATGAACAAGACCACTTTTTTTTTTCTATTCTGTGGGTGTGAAAGTAAAACAACAATAATCTGAACGTGCTTGGCCATCGTAATTCCAGAGCATCTGCTTCTGACCCCAAACCTACTGACGTTCATGAGCCTCAATTCTTTTTGGTAACTTTCAGATTATTGATTTTATTATTTGCCTGGCATTTCACAGTGCATTGCCTCACTTACAGAAATGTTCAGCATTTATGCTGTGATGTGAACTATCATAAAGTGAGATAGCATTCCATTAAATCCTAAAGGGAAAAACACTTTGAGATGCAGTCCAACTTGGAAAAACTGCATGTTTTCCCAAGCTTTCTAGACTCACTCACCTTGGTAAAACATCTTTCAGAAGTGACCAAATAATTTTAAATATAGACTACTATTCTAAAAACAAAATACTAAATATTTTCATGTAGCATAAATGAAAGTCATTAATTGAGAATCATAAATTTCCACAAAATGCGTAACATTGTTTGTTTTGCTCCAACTTTAGCATAGCAATCATATTTGACAAACAGCTTGTGATCTATATTTTTGATATATTACTGTATCCTTTTGTTTAAAATGTTTCCTATCACTGAGCCACAATGCCCTCAGAAGAACAAGCACAAGCACTCTGCATGTATTTAGGGTCTGTGTCTTGCAACAGAAGGAGCCAGAGAGAGAGAGAGAACTAGCATTCCTCCTGCTGGGTCAGCCACATGCAGTCAGCCTTTTACATAGAACTAGCCTTCTGTCTCCTTCTTTTCATGGACAGAGTAACATTTTGTAGTTACACAAAGAAATTCTTTTCTCTCTTGATCATAAAGACCCACAGCACTAGATCCTCTTTATCAGCTGCTCTTTTCCTATAGAATGCAATATATTTTATTTACATATATACTGATAAGATTGTTGGGCAAACTCAAAGTTCATATTTTGTAAGACCATAAGCCACTGTAGTTATAATCGTCCCTAAAACTTTAAGAAAACAACCATCACGCTGCTTTGCTTTGTTTACCTTCATACTTTACTCCTCATCCATTGCAAATATTGTCATTGTGCTCGGCTCATATTTTTTATTTCGATTTTTGTTATTTGAAAAGGGAAATACAATCATGAATTGCATTACAATTGTAACTAGAATCCAGCCATTATAATGAACTACAGATTTTTCTGGCAGCATATAAAATAGTTTAGCTTTTAAAATGGTAAAGTAGTTTAGCTTTTAAATGTCATTATAGGTATATGTGTAATATGTTAGTGTATGTACACGTACACACATATTATTAATCTTGTAAAATCTCTTATCTGTCTACTGACAGAGATAGATAGACATGTGCTGAACCTATCTATGTTCTGTAGACTTTGTTATGGTTCCTTGCACTTCCCTTGTGTTTCTATTAGTGTTCTGTAGCTCACCAATGAGAATTTAGCCTGTGGCAACACTGGATACAGTGGAAGTCATAACAGCATTGAAAAGGGAGCAGGGCAGTTTGTTACTAAATGAATTTGTTTCTTAGTCCCTTCTTGGGTATCATTATGAGATGGTTGGGGAAATTGTGAGCTTGAAATACATACCTGAAATCCTTGTAAAGTTATTGAGGTTAAGACTCAGTCTGATCCCTTGCAGACATCAGGTCAGGACCTGAACCTCATGTCTTGAGCCCAAACTTGGTAAGATGGATCCAAGAAGAACATTGGGTCTTGTTTCATATCTAAAGTTCATGGTGCTACCCCATTATTAAGAAAAAGCATCACTCAGAAATGGACATCTATATGTTTGATTTTTATGGCAGAGACAACGTGGCTTTAGAACATAGAGATGAGGTCATAAGCACTAATTCTACATTTTGAAACAAAACCACCATTCGGTGAGCAAACTGGTAACACATTGAACATTGGAAGATACAAACAGCTGAATTAAATTTCTCATTCTTCATGTGTATCGAGAGAGGAATTCATCACAGTATTGTAGACATTTTGCCTCAGAACAGCTAGTGATTTCCCCCAGTGCACTACATTTCCCATCCAACATAGTCTGCTCTTCTGGCACTCTAACTCCTCCGCCACTGCAGGAACATGCCAGAGTGAGTCAGGGGCAGAGTGGAAATGGGGTTTCCAGAGGAAAGTAGTGCCTTATTAGGACAGGAGAATGAATGATTAGAGCCAATCAGTCCAATACTTTTTCCCTGTGGCCAGTCCTGTAGGGACTATGGCAATGAGGACCACAACTTTTGTCAGCCCCAAGGCTGCTCTAGCATGTACCCCAAGCTAAAACAGCCCTCCACAGTCCCTGAATAAGGAAGGCAAATATCTCCTTTCAGCACCACAGTGAATCTGAGCTTTATAGCTGCCATTTACTTATATATGTAATGTCAATGGTTATTTACAGTACTTTCAAACAAATTCTGTATGCCATTTATGAAAATCAGAAAACTATAGCTTTTTCTTTAATAACTATGAAATGCATTCCTTAATCTCTGTCCAGAACAAGGAAGATAATCACAAGCATTGATAGAAATGCATACTTTTTAGATCCTATACTTTTCCCCAGAGGATATAGTAAGGCCTAGAGATTGGCTGTCATAAAAATGCAGAAATGAGCACTTCCAAACTACGGGGAAATTTGGAGATGGAGCCAAACTTCATGACCATCTGCCCTGGTTTCTCTAATGGCCAAAACAAAATCCTAGATCCAAGCATCTCTGGAAACTTTGAGAGAGTTTGTTTTTCATAACTAAACTTTGCAGGTTAGGTACAGGTATACTGAATAATGTGGGTATGATTCTCCCTTCACACTAAGATAAATTAGGAAATACTCTGTTAAAGTCAATAGAGTTACACTGGTGGAAAACCACTATGACAAGAGAATCAGGCCCTGCAAGTGCATTTGATTGCAGGTCCTCCCACAGCATAGTAGGGATTATGCACTCAGATTAAAATGCTTTGCATTGCCAGCTGCAACAAATAAATGCCCCTTCTCCCTTGATAACCTATCTTCTTGTTACCTTGCCCACATGGAGTGCTCCTGTCCAGGTTTATCAGAATAAATAGTTTGATTTGGAATTTCATAACATACTTACATGTCGCTCACATCCTTGTGTTGAGCTAAATTGATCTCTTTTTTTTTTCTCATTTCCTGGGTAGATTGCATTTGGTCTATGAGTAAACACAGTGTAGCTGCCCCCTCTTCCCAAGCTTTCTAATGAGAATGTGCTGTCTGATCAGGTGCATGCACTCTGCTGTCATTTGCAGCCTGACCTACAGGTCAGAGGTGAACTGAACAGGCTCAGGGATGCATACAAATCACATCCTCTTGTCTGTCTGTTTTGTTGACTGGTTCTCCTCAGGGTCATGGCTATCTTAAGTAGCAGCCTGAAGGATAAAGTGTGCCCTGTCTGAGCTGTAAAACTTTGACTTTGGACCAATTGCATCTGACATACAGCAGCATGAGGTTTGGTTTAGCCTTTGGATTCAGAACAAATCACTGACTATCAATAGCTGATAGTGACATGCAGTTTACTGAACATCTCCTTTTCTCTCCTAGCCAGACCTTCTTGGGAAAAAATGAATGTGTTTTTGAGTTCTAAGGTCATATTTTAAATATTATGGCCTGTGTGTTTGGTTGAATTCTGTTTGAAAGTTAGCACTGTTAATAACTAGGTAGAAAATGTTATTCTCACTATGTGAGGCTCTTCTAGGGCTACCAGAGTCTCTTTGTTATGTGGTTTAAAAAGGAAGTTTTTATCACAGAAGGGACCTAAGAACCAGATTACCCCAGCCTTAAAACAGATCATTTCTGTTTGTCTTTTAAAAAACCATTCCAGAAGGTGATGAAGGGAATGAAGCCCTGCAGAATGAATGTGTGTCTCTAGTCACAGGACAAGTAATGCATATGTAATTGCTCTGCCAGTATGCCACACCCTGGTCAGAGGACACCACCTAATTCAGTCTCCACAGCCATTCAGTCTTTAGACTCTCTGTTGACATTGTAGGTGTGAGCACACTTTTTTATTAAATGAGCACCTGTTCACTAGGAGCTGAACTGAAGAGAGTCAATTCATTAAGGCCGGTGACCAACCTTTACTTAGTAACAACCAAGGCCAGAATCAAAACAGTGACCTAGAAGCAAAAGCCCCTGCTTAAGCTCAGGACATATTTCATGAGTTATCTAGCCTGCTAGCACTTAACTTAATAAAAAGCACATTCAAAAATTCTATTGTTCTTGTACCTGTGCTGTGTGGCAGTAAAGAAAACCAATGTATCCAATACACATATGGTGGATTTTATCCCAAACATGTTTTAATAGGATGAAATACTTCCATAGCTCCCATTTGCTATGCCCACTGAAGATTATATTACTTTTGTCAACATAGTATCTGTGTTATTTTCTTAGCTCTGATATCACAGTACTCCCTCAAAACTATTACCAAGTTTGTGCTGCAGAATTATACGAATAAATTATTTGTCTTCCCACTGTATTAGGACTCGGTCTTTTAAAAATAACAATAAAAGCCTGGGCACCACTATAATACTGAAAGGTCTGGTTCCAAGACCTACCATCTCTCAGTTTATCCACTTGCAAAGGGTATCCAGAACTTGTAAAATTTCCGTATTATAGAGTTCTTTGTTGCAAGGAATAAGCCCCAGGTGAAAATGTTCAGTTGGAAATGGAAAACTGGGTTTTTAACTAAGCGAATTTTTTTTGGCAAAAAAGTTTCTGCTTTCCTTGCAAATTCCCAAGTTTTTGTCAAAAAGACAAAGTCTGCAGCTTTTAACCATCAATGTTAGTGGGAGGGGTTTGACAAAATGTCAACCTTTTACAAGATGAGAAAAAAGAATTTCTGACTAGCTCTAAGTATGAGCCATCTCTATCATATACTAACAATAAAAATTGTTAAAGCAGCATGCTACCAGAAGGATTTTGAAATTGGCAAAGCAGGTGTTATAGCAAGAGCGGGAAAAAGGGTCAAACAGGTGGATCCGGTGCACGGAGGCCCTGCTGCTCCTCCGCCTCCAGGCCAATTACGGCCTGGGGGGCAGGGGAGGGCCCAAAGCCTCTTCCCGCTCTGCCAGGAGCATGTGGAGCTTTGAAGTATTGCGCGCTGCTCTTGGGAGCGGGGGAGAGCAGAGGAGGATTTGCCCACTCCACTGCCCCCAGGCCAATTAGGGCCTGGGGGTGGGGGAGCTGCGTGAAGCTTCCTTCTCTCTGCCCTGGCCCTGCGAGGAACCTGCGGCACTTCAAAGTGCCACATACTCCTCCCAGGGTGGGAGGAGGCTTCCCGCACTCCTCCGCCCCCAGGCTCTGATTGGCCTGGGGTGGAGGAGCACGCTAAACCTCTTCCAGGGCATGGGTGACTAGTGGGAAGGGGGGGCAAAGGAGCTCCCCCACCCCTTCCCATTTAGGCCCTGGCCCTTTCAGGGTGGCCTGGGGCCACTTCAAAATTTTTGAAGTGGCCCCTGGGCAAAAATTATTGCCCACCCCTGTGTTACAGACTTCATCATATCTCAAGGTCCCATGCTCAAACATGGAAGCTAGGGACACTTGGCATTTTTTAGACTCTCAATCACAATGACATCATCCATAATCAATAATGTGATTTCTGAAATGATGCTGCAAGCTGAAGAATTGATGGCAGCATGTTGGGATGTCCTCCTTTGTCCAGAAAAATCCAGGGTCAGTGGTAATAGTCTTGTGGCAGGGGAGCAGAGTTAAAAATCTCTGGCCCAGAATATCACATAAATATTGCCGGAAAAAGTTCTTGACTGACAGTTAAATGCGTGACTAGCTCAGGTCTAGGCTGAAATCTTTGCTGATAATTGCTGGGTTGAACGTTATGAGGAATGGGCAAGATGGGTGTCTCATATCGGCCACATGAATGTACATACTTCACTGCCTGAGCATCTCTAATAAGAATTGATGTAGTGTGTCATTTGTAATTTAATCAGCAGCATTACATCTTGATAGTAAAATGAGTATCATGAACGTTTTCCTGGTAAAGTAAGATTAACACAGAGACCATATATATGCTGTAGTTAAGAAACATTTCACTGGTGACACAAACTGATAAATGGAAGGAATTGGAAGTTAAAGCTGACACTTGACCCATGACTGATTCCATCACACATAGATATTTCAGTACATATAGCAGGTAATACCATGCATGGGTCTGAGACCTCTTGCAATTCTCTTGCAGCAAGTTAAAGAATGAGTGTCAGCCTTGACTCCAATTTCCCCTGCTTTTGTGAGTGTGTGTCATAACTTCAATCTCGCTTACAAGAAGATAGAGAGTCAAGCCCCAAAGTTCAGATCTGGGTTTATATATATGAGCTACTATTAAATGGATGCATAATTGGTTGGAAAGTCTTTCCCAGGAAATAGTTATCAGTGGTTCACAGTCAGGCTGGAAGGGCTCCCACATGGATCAGTTCTGGGTCCTGTTCTGTTGAATATCTCCATAAATTATTTAGATAATCACATAGAGAACACACATAACATGTGCAGGCTGTACCAAACTGGGTGGACTTGCAAATGCTTTGCAGGACAGGATTAAAATTCAAAATGATCTGAATAAAGTGGAGAAATGGTCTGAGATAAACTGGATGAAATTCAATAAGAGCAAATGGAAAAACCTGTCTTTAAGAGGGAACAAAATGGGAAATGTCTCCTTCCACCTAGGAAGGAGTACTGCAGATAGAGATCAGAGGCTCATAGTGGATCACAAGCTAAATGTGTGTCAATAGTGTAACACTGTTACAAAAAAAAAGCAAACAGAATTCTGGAGTGTATTGTCAGGAATGTTGTAAGCAAGACAAGAAGTAATTCTTGCACTCTACTGTGCACTGACTAGGCCTCAACTGGAGTGTTATGTCTAGGTGCCACATTTCAGGAAACATGTGAGCAAACTGGAGAAAGTCCAGAGGAAAGCAACAAAAATGGTTAAAGGTCTAGAAAACATGACCTATGACAGAAGATTGAAAAAATGGACTTGTTTAGTCTATAAAAGAGAAGGCTGAGAGGGGACATAACAGCTTTCAAGTACATAAAAGTTGTTACAAGGAGGAGGGAGGAAAAAATGTTCTGATTAGTCTCTGAGGCTAGGGTAAGAAGCAGTGGTTTTAAACTGCAACAAGGTAGGTCTAGGTTGAACATTAGGAAAAACTTCCTGTCATGGTGGTTAATCACAGGAACAAATTAGGGAACTAGGGAGGTTGCGGGATTGCCATCACAGAAGGTTTTTAAGAGTGTGTTAGACAAACACTTGCCAGTAATGATCTAATTATTATGTAGTCCTGCCTTGAGCCCAGGGAATGGATTAGATGACTTGTTGAAATCTTTTCTAGCCCTACACTTCTATGATTCCACAGCTGAACTTTTTCAAAGCTGGGTTGTTTGGCCCCTTTTTTGTTACATAATTACCCTAAGATCCAACTCTTTCATTCTGAGAGACAGGTTCTTCCGCTGGACTCCATCTCCCAGAAAGAAGGGATTTGGTGAATCATCATGGGAGATTTAGTCTGGCCATGGATCCTGGTGCATAGAAGAGAATGGAAGTGTGAGGCACTCTAACCACAATTCCCATGAGCTACCATGATAGTATTTCCAAATCAAACATGTCAGGTTTGGGACAACATTTTTCAGTTTTCAATTTTTTATCATGTGGAGTTCTATAACAGCGATGTAATGTAAATCTTTTAAATGCTCTAAGGTGATGTAAAATAACCTACAGAAAGTTTAGAATTTTCCCATTAAGTTCTGCAGGACTTTTCCATATGGGTGATCTGGTAAGCTAACACATAATTTACCAAGTCTGGTGTGTTAATTGTTTTCACATATTTTTTGCCTAGTATCTCTGCCATAATCCATGAGACCTTTGATTTCCTCAAGCAGATTTTAAAATGTCACTTCATATCAATTTTTATCATGACAGATTCCAGGTCTCCAGCAGCACAGTTGTTCTTTTCAGTAAAATTATTCACTTCTTTTTTATTTGTAGGAGAAGATCTCCAACATGACACGTCTATGAGAGAGTAAACTGATCAGAGGAGCAGGGGGTCTGTTGCCACTGTTATTCCCATTGCTTTTTTTGTGTGACATTATTCTATAAACCTGAATTCTACTCCTTGACATTTGTTAAGTTTGCCTACCTCTACTCTGTAAGAACAGATAATCAGTCAGACTTAATTGGGGTGTATTTAGATCGAAGTGTGCAGCCTATGCTTGCTTCCAGTATCTGGGTTGCAAATGATAGTCACATGAGTGGCTTGCTCTAGTGGACGTGCTTTTTGTTTAACTATGATCATTGCTGGCAGGCAGCTTTTGTGTATTTGAAAGGCCCTTTAGATTTCTTCTAATTCTCACAGAGAAACTCTTCGGAAGAAGAAACTGAGTATTGGTTTCTTGCATTTGTAACCTGAGCAGCCTTTCAGTTTGGTAACTACCCTAATATATTTAATATCTATATGCAAGATAAGAAGCAAAGAGCTTGGGCCCATGAGTGCTTTTATTTTACTCACTCCTGGCCTCTAGTAATGTTTTACCAAGTTGTATGACAATACCTGATCCATACTAACCCACATTTGGCTTCCATGGCATACACTCAAGTAAGAAACCAAAGCATATTCTTTTATTTAAAAAATTAAAATAAAGCTAACATTGGAATTAAGTTATTTGGTCTTGTGATGGTCCACTGCCTTTAATGGCAAACTTTTCCTTATATGTTTACTTGTGGTCTTGATGGAACTAAAGTGTAATCTTTTTGGGGGCAGGAGGGTTGTGATATTTGCCTTCAGTATCTGTTACAGACCACTTTGTTAGCACACACACACACACAGAGAGAGATAAGCCCCTTTCTTCATTGGTTTTGGTGTTACATATTGTTACTATGTTATTAGTGTATCAGGTGACACCTAGAGATTTCAATCAAGATCAGAGCAATGTTGAGCTAGGTGCTACGCAAACAGAGCAAAAGACCATCCCTGGCCTGAAGCGCATACAATTTATTTAGGATAATAAGATGTGCTACACTAAATAGTAAACTCACTGACGTTTATAAAATAATTACCATTAACTTCTAGTGCAAATACAGACTATGGCCTCAATCCAGCAAAGACTCATGAGCATTCTTCACTTTCAGCATATTAGTAATCCCAATGAGTTCAGTAAGGGTGTAAATCTTTGCAGGATCTGGGTTTACATTTTGTAGTCAGGGAACTGATTGGCTGAGGAGAGATGTTAAGGACAGAGAGTCTATCTGATTTTTCAATTCTCTGCATTTGAATGGTTAGTTGACAAAGATTTTTGTATCCTTACAAAGGCTCTTTGAAGAAAGAGAAGTTCTGTGCCATGTGTGAAGAAAGTCTGCATTCTAAACGTTCATTGGAAAATTTGTGCTGAAAGAACTTTGCATGAGTATAAGCCATTTTTTTGTTTAATGAATAACTTGCTGGACTCTTTTTTTCATATTTGCCTGAAGCACTGTTTCACATCATGGCCTGAAAATGTTTAGCTTAATCTTTATATACATACATACAAACAAATGGGTAAAAGGTACAAATAAAGCCTATTGCACTGGATTAGCTTCTTAGCTTTCTAACTCAAGCTGCAGGTTTGGGATGTCTTTGTTCGGTTAGGCTTTTGGTTCAGCAAATTTTGACTGACCAAGTTGGATACATTTTAGTTTCATTACTCACCCTTTTGAGGACTGCAGGATTGATTTCTTGTACTCAATGCCAGCAGAACTGTAAATGTCCAATGCTTTATTCACTAAGCCATTCATCCTTTCAACCTTTGGCTTTTTTTCCTTAATCCATGTACCTTACTGAGTTTTCAAGTCAAGTGAAATGTTAAACATGTGCTTCAAGCAAGAGAAACACAGAAATAACAGAGTATGTACAGAGAATTTCTGATTATACAGTCTATTCGCTCTTTTGCAAGGGGAGGCAGGTGGGTATTTGGTTGTACCTGAAAGGACAAATCTGGCAAGAGAAACAAGTAGTACATCCAAAACAATTTTATACAGAGGCAAAATAAACACATATCAGCAACTTTTCTCTACTATTTACATCCAGCAATTGCTTTGCACCACAGTTATTTGTATGGATCATTCACATGCTTAATATTGCTTGTCTGAAGCCTTGATGACTTTTGTGTGTGTGTGTGTGTGTGTGTGTGTGTGTGCGCGTGCGTGCGTGTGTGTGTGTGCTGGAGGGGACAAGAGGTTTATACACATACCATGACTTCAAAGGTTTGCCTTCTTTTTTTTTTTTTTTTACTTAAGCTTCAGTGTTAAATTGTTCAATTTAAGCCATGAATACATTTTATAAGAGCATTCTAGCCCACCTTTTTTTTTTCCAAAATAGCTTTTCTTTTTTCTTTAATTCTGATCTAATGGATGAAACTAAAGGAGGATATTTGGCAGATTCACGTTCTCATGAGTCCAGTGTAAGAGAGAGAGACCATATATATAGCACACTGTCTATATTTTGTCACTTGTTAATCTGTTCTAGCTACTTAAGCACGAAGATGGGAACTCGTGAGTTCCGTTCACAGCTCTGCAACTGGTGGCCTTTGTGACCTTGGGTCTAAAAGCCTGATCCAATTCCCAGTGAAGCCAGTGAAAAGACTCCTATTTGATTTCATTGGGAGTTAGATCAAGCCTGAATTGAAGAGTAAGGACCTATTCTCCAAAACGGTATCAAGATTTGGCCCTTTGCCTTTCTATATTAGTATCCTCATCTGTAAAGTAGGGTTAATATTTATCTCAAACATGTTATAAAGTTTCCCTGAATAATGCTGGTTGCTTACAAAATAGAAACTGATCTGAAAGTGCTTATTATTTAACTTCTTATCATTACTGCTAATTTATTTATTACTTTTAGTAAGTGCTCTTAAACCCCTAAGCATATTCTGAAACAATGGATAAAGTGAAAGTTCTAGCACTCTTTAGGAAGCAAGAGAAATTGTTGTGTTAATGCATTTCAAAAGGAAAAGTTTTTGAATCATGTTTCAGAACATGTTGCTCAAGTGAGCACCAGAACTCGACAGCAGCAACTGGTGGAATGGGTCAGGTGACTGAACCTGCTTTCCAGCAAGCTCATGGAAAAACACCCATGTTTGGGAATAATGGGAGCAGTAAAGCAGAAACATTTCTTTCTGTCCTATCACTGGTGCCAGTTAGAACGGGGACTTCAATATAATATTATTATAACATTTTTTACAGTAGGAATCATAATTGAAATTTGTTATGTATGAGGATAACTAAAACTCGATCATTTCACACTCTCCCGTCCATGCCTGAGGATATTTTGGGGTAAATAGATTGCTTGGAAACAGCTAGTGACTACAGTTAAAATTACATTTTACCAAGTGAACTGAATGGCTTTTTAATTACAGCACTGATGTCCACATGCTGTCACCACCATGTAATACCAAGATGGTATTGATTTGGTTTTAACTTTGATGCACGAAGGGGAAAAATGCAGAGTAGGATTTTTTTTCTGAAATCCTCCTTCCAAAATAATAAAGACTCCCAACTCTAAAACCACAGGTTATTTTGGTAGTTAGTCTTCCTTATAATTTATTTAGACCCATGGCCATTTTGTATGAAGTGTTTGTATTGCATGCAAGTGTGTAACAATAAACTATATGATTATCATCCCCTGGTGATCCTCTCTTAAAATTAGATCTGTATTATATGTATTTGTATAAAATAAGTATGCTTGCAAAGGCACAAAATCTGCAAAGCTGCAATCTCATGTGATAATGCTGCTTTTGTGTATTAATCAACCACCTGAAACCATTTATAGCATTTCTCACCCAAGGATCTCAAAGCATTTTACAAGGCAGGATTTCATTACCCCCATGTTACAGCCTGGACAGTTAAAGCTCAGAAAACTTAACTAACTGGTCCTTTTGACTACAGCAAAAATCTTCCATATGCTCAGAGGAGGAAGTAATAATTGTCTTTTAAGGCTAGATTTTAAGAAGCTTAATATCTCATTGTTTCCTTGTACTCCCTTCTCTCTCTATCTGTTTTCTCTTGTCTTAGACTTTAGATTTTGAGCTCATTGGGACAAAGGTCATGGATAGTTCTGGTTTTACAGCACTAGCACTATGGAAAACTGGTCAATGACAGACTTCTAGGTACTATGACAATAGAAGTGAATAATAATAATAATAACATTGGAGTCTGTAAGAGCGCTCACAAAGTAAGGCTCTATTTAGCACCCTTTGTGAGCACAGAAAATGTGCATGATGTTTAATGAATCGTTATCAAGCCCTTCCTAGATTAAAACGCTGAGTGATATGGTGGCCATTTCCTTCTGCATAGGAGAAAGTAATGGCTGTAAATGCTACTGCTGCCATTAAGCAGCAGTAGAAGCATAGAATGGTGGAGCTAATGCTGCTTCATGCCATCAGAAAGGAGGGTTATGTCCTCCACTCCATCCCTGCAAGCCACCCAACTTAACTAACTTACTTGAGCTGAAAACAGGAGAGAAGATTTGCTATAGCATTTCTATTTCAATATTGATTAGCGTACCTACTGTCAACATTGCAGGTGAGTGTTCTTGCTTTAGGGACAGTGGGCTTGAGCCAAAGCCTGTTGTTACTAATGAACATCTTTCCATTGACTTCCCAGAATGATAGATTCAAACTTGTGTGCATGCCATAGAAGCAGATAGTAACTATTATTTTAACATTTTACAGGTAGGTAACATGTTGGTCTGAGCAGGTATTCCCTATATTTAGAGTGGTGTATACAGCTAGCAGCATTAACACTTTAGCGAATAGTAAAAAGGTAAATGAAAGTGTATTAACTGTATCCACAACATGGCCATATAGGCAAGTATTCATTTTAGACTAAGAAACAGTCTTTGAATGAGCTCAGGAGTGTGACCTATATCAGGAGCTCTGCTCTTTGAGGAGCTTATGAATGAAAGCAGAGCTCAATGTGTTATAGACATGACCTCACTCAGTTGGGTCCAGGACAAGAAAAGACAATAGACATGTCTCTCTCTTGTAGGAAGAATGGTCTAGCAAATATGGCACTTAGTGGGATTCAAGGGACCTCCGTTCAGTTCTTGGCTCAGTCACAGACTTCTTAAGTGACTTTGAATAAACTATTTAAATTATTTAATCTACCTTGTGCATTAGTTCCCCTTCTATAAAATCCCCTTCTGAAAATAATACTTCCACACTTCATAATGTCAATGAAAATCCATGGGTAAACAGATTACAATGTGAACAGAGAGTGCAAGAGAGCCAAATAAATAGATAGGTTTGGGTTTTGTGATGGTCTTACTAGGTGAGTTAAGAACAGACTTATTCTTCTTATTCTTACATTTCCTTTTTTGGCCTGTATTAGTATATCTGCTAAAAGGGCATAACAAGTGGGCTTCTGCAGGGATCAGTTTGCGGAGTGGTTCTATTCAAAATCTTCATCAACAATTTAGGTAATAGCATAGAGTGTACATTTATAAAGTTTGAGGATGATACCAAGCAGGGAGGGGTTGCAAGCTGTAAGGGCTGTTCCCCACTCTGGCACTCCAAGTGCAGAAGGTGAGGGCCCACAAGAGAGCTTCAAAGCCTTGCCTCTGTAGGCACTGGTCACAAAAAACTTTCCCCCAGAATCATAATATACAGATTTTGGGGAATTTCTGCCACCATCAAGTGCTTTTGATTCCTAAAAACCAGAGGTGAACACTTTTGATCCCTAAAAACCAGGGGTGAAATTTCCCCCAGGGGTACCCCCAAGCTCTTTTGCCCCCAAAGAGCTTGAAGGGAAAAAATAAAAATAAGATGCAGTCTCTGGTTACTGATCCCTCAATCAGGGGCATGCAGATACACACAGACAGACCTTCCAGGACATAAGAATCAAATCATCACCTTTTTAAAAAAGTGATTTTTATAACAAAACAAAAGATAAATTTGAGAAAGCATACTTGGTTGCTTGATGGTACAGAGCAACTAAGGAAAAAAATTAAAAAACAGATGAAATCTCTAGGAACAATGCTTAGATGGTAATTGGGGAGGGTAGGCATAGAATCACACAGAGCAGTTCAAACCAAACCACAAATAAAAATTACACTCATCATGACTGGATTCACTTTTCCCTGCTACTTACTTATAATTTTCTCTCTGTTTAGTCCACTCCCATGCCCGGAATTCCATGAGGGCTTGATGGTCCTGCCTGGGTTTAAATCATTCTGTGTGTCTCAACTTCTGGATTCTCTTTCCCACACAAAGAGAGCAGGCAAGGAATCTATATCCAATTCAAATATCAGCCCTCTATTTCTATTGATTCTCCCGACCCCTTGCCAAAACCTTTTCTAGCTACCTGAGCTTAACCTCTTAGTCACCAGGTGCTGGACAGCACGCCTCCTGTCCATTACACAAGTGCTTTCAAGGATAGGATTACAATTCAAAATGATCTGGACAAACTGGAGAAATGGTCTGAGGAAAATAGGATGGAATTCAACAAGGACAAATGCAAAGTACTCCATTGAGAAAGGAGCAAGTAGTTGCACACATGTAAAACAGGAAATAACTTTCTAGGAAGGAGTACTGCAGAAAAGGATCTAGGTGTCATAGTGCAGTGTTTCTCAACCTTTTTTTATAAAGTACCCCTTCTGCAAAAAAAATAAGTACCCACAGTACCTACCGTTTTCAGACACACACAATTTTTTCTTCTACCATTGCAACACATTTGTTTAAACAACTCAATCGTAGCCGGGCGGGCAATGAAATTTTTGGGTGTAAAAAGTACAAAAATAATAAAGTGCTGTAAAACTTAAAACAAAAATTCAGTTTTCTCCAAATATCAGTTGTTGACGTACCCCCCAGACTTCTCTTGAGTACCCCTCAGGGTACTCATACCACTGATTGAGAAACACTGTCATAGTGGACCACAAGCTAAATATTTGTAAACAGTGTGACACTGTTGCTCACCAAAAAAATAGCAAACATAATTCTAGGCTGTATTAACAGGAGTGTTGTAAGCAAGACACAAGAAGTAATTCTTCTGCTCTACTCCGCACTGAATAGGCCTCAACTGGCATACTGTGTTCAGTTCTAGGCACCAAATTTCAGAAAAGATGTCGACAAACTGGAGAAAATCCAGAGAAACAAAAATGATTAAGGTCTAGAAAACATGACCTAGGAGGGAAGATTGAGAGAACTGGGTTTGTTTAGTGTGGAAAAGAGAAGACTGAGGGGTCATGATCACAGCTTTCAAGTACAAAAGATTGTTATAAGGAGGAGGGAGACAAATTATTCTCCTTAGCTCTGATAATAGGACAAGAATTGGGCTTATATTTCAGCAAGGGAGATTTAGGTTCATGTTAATGTCGACCTGCTGGTTGGTCACACACAGACACACAGAGAGACACCCCATAGTCTAGGTCCATGTTGATAAGCCTTTAGTTAGCTTCATTATTTATCAGAATACTCTATACTGATACACACCAAATGAGAATCTTGCCCAATGTCAATACACACTCACCCTTTTAAACACAACATTTCCTTACACAAATATGCATATGCACATGCTGCACAATGGGAGTGTGTGGGGGGATTCCTAACAGATGCACAACCAACAGAGTCAGCTCTTATACCCCTATCTCTGCATCCCCCAATGATGGAGATGTGTCAGAGTCAAGGAGAGCCATATTGGGGCTAAGTGGGGGAATGGCAAGATTTGCAGTGCAGTAGTTACTAGGAAGCATTGCCAGCCACAAGTATTCAAAGGTCATGAGTCAGGCCTACAAAAATCATGAGATTTTGAAAAATAATCCGTTTGAGGTTCCTTATAGTTGTCTGTTTTTGAGCATTTAGGGATTCCATTTTAAAACTTTTCACCTTAACCATGAGGCTAAGTTAGTTTAAAAAATGTGACAGTGCTGAAATTCTCATGTAATTTCACAATTTGAGGAGAGTGGTCTTTAAGAAAAATACCAAACATTATGAGACTCATGGATAAAACCATAAGAGTTTACTACATTGCTAAGGGAACATACCAAGCTCATAAAAATTAGAGCAGGGCTCAAACCACTCTGCTTTGTGTTAGGACTGATGCAGAGAATAAAGGAAATGTAACCTGCTTTCTGGTAGAATTGTGAGATCTACTCAAAATATGCTGGCCTGGGCAGCCTGAATTTGCAAATCCATCTCTGCTTGAAATGGCCACTTTTGTAATAGGTGTTAACTACAATTCTATTCTGTAGAATGTATGTCAAATTCCATTGTGGAGTTTCACTAATGTTTATCTTAATTAGAACTGTTATCAGTGCTGTGTGAGTATTTTGTAATTTGTATCTGAATACATGCCCATTCACTAAAATAATCTCTTACCAGCGTACTATTAGAACATGGTCATCTTCCAGATTACCAAGAAAGTGAATGCTAAGCATATACAGTACATTTTTTCCATCTCTGAAGGGTTAATGAACAATGAGGAATTTGTGTATAGTTCATTAATTGTTATATTGCATCCTTTTATCTAAATTGTTAGTGGCCTGCTTAGCCAATTGAAACATATTACTTTGATATTAAAGCTGCAATCAAACTCTTTATTCCTGTGCATGTTCTACTTGAGAATACAAATCCTTCAGAATAGGGCAATCAGAATTATCGTGGAAAGTATTACAATTCAGTAAGCCATATGCTCAAAAACGCAAACATCAAATCCAGCCAGATATCTTGCATATAAATTCAGTAATTCTCTTTCCTTTCTGAATATACTGATCGGAGATGAAGGAGTGAAAGGGGGTCCTAAAGGCTGGATCCCAATTCTGGTTTCATGGTACATGAAAATTAGTGCAGGGATCACACATGCATTAGTCCAAATGTAGCCATCACACAAAATTAGGGAATTTGGGTTGCAGTTAATGAAAGTTAGAATTGAGGTGCACTGGGAAGACAAAAATGCATAGTTTCTGTCATATGCAGTATTACACATTCAGGAACTGAACATCCACTAAAGAAAGAAAAAAAAATAAGCTGAGCTTCAGGATGGGATTTGCAAAAGCATTCAATGACCTAGAAGTACATAATCCCCATTGTTTGTTTTTTAAATTTTGTTTTTAATCATAATCCTCCAAGGGACTCTGTACCAGTGCAGAAGTCTGCTCCCCCTTGTGGAATCAAGACCTTAGGACCAAGTAACTCCATGGCTGGGAAGAAAGGAGATGGGTGGGTCCGCAGTGACTCACTTAGGTGCTCTTACACCAAATCCTCTTCTTATCTGCAAAAGTGTAAAGTCAGAGTGACTCCAGTCACATTAACAAAGTTACTCTGGAACTATGCTAATGTAACCAAGATAAGGCTATGGCTCATAGCTTAAAGCTGGCCAGTTTATGAGAAAATGACACACAGATTCTCATCCAGAGAATCACTGGAAGGGACAGGGTCCAAGAATAGCAGATAAGGAAGGCTGCATGAAAATAGACAGAAGCCCCAATGAGGTCAATAAGATCGGTACCATTGACTGAAATAAGACCCGGATGTCACCCAGTGTCCGTAAAGAAGTGTTAAAAACAGGAAGGTAGGGGGTTGTATTCTGCACAGATAATCATGAACAGAGCTTAGTGACCTCCAAGTGCAGGGAATCAGGGTCTGGAAAGGTTATAAATGAACAAACTGCAATAGTCAAGACAGGAGTGATAAAAGTACAAGTAAAGATTTAAGCAGAGTGGGGATCAAGTGCAGAAGCTAGTAAGAGGCAGACTATTTCATTTCTTCCACATTTCCTGTGTTTGTAGATGTGATCTCTAGTTTGGAGTCATATGAGAGATACTAATGAACTGCCTTGAGCTAGTCAGCATGGGCAGCACTGTGGAAGCTTCCCAGCACTACTCTGCTTGCAAAGTCAGACATCTTAGAATTATCTTTGGGCTTGTCTTTACTTAGGTGTTTGCAGGGATTGCCCTAACCTAGCTCCTGCACTCACACAAAATCCTCTCACCTGAGTGTGGTGATGTCTTATACCATCCTGGGATATCAACTAAAGCACGAATACTGCAGTGTGGATTCAGGCTAACCCACTGGAGTGTTGAGACCACTCTAATGCCTTCCCATAATCCTGCTTCCCACCCCTCCCCTCCCAATGTGCCCAGAAGGACATAATTCATTGAGAAAGAATCATACAATGGCACAGCTTACTACCACACTAAGACCTGAGGGATATGCCACCAGAGATCCAAGTACCTCACACAAGTGAGTAAGATTGAGTGGTACACTTGAATATGGCTTTGCACTATGGCCAGGCTAAGCCAATCCATGGTGCCATTCACTCAAGTTAACTCTGCAGTTGAGACATACCCTGAGGTAACTAATATTTCTGACTTTGGAAGCAGAGCTGTGATAGGAAGCTTCTACAGTGCAGGGCCACAAAGTCTAACTCAAGGCCATGCTAATGGTATCTTTCATAAGAGTCCAATATTTATTCACATTAAAAGTTATATAAAACATTTAATTGCCAGCTATATGTATATAACAAGCCCAATGTAACTATATATCTATTCATAGGGCGGGAGAGAGTACAGATGAACACAGCAGAAAAATACACATTTTTTTATGCTGGTGGTCCCTCTGCAGAAGAAAGAGAACTACAATGGGATGATTGTTTCTATTGTAAGTATTTTTTTCTGTTTTTTTAAGTCTCTCGTGATAAAATGCCCAGATCTCAATGTTAAGTGGATGACACCTCTTACTGTGTATATGCTACATATTTCCTTTTAGGTCCATGACTGAGTTATTATTGGGAAGAAATGTTCTTTGCATAAAGAAATAGTTTGAAAGGTTTATTTGTTTGCTTCACATAAATTAAAAATCAGGGATTCTCCAAAATACATTTGTTCATGTTACCTTTCATGTTACCGACCCCAAAAATTCCAGCTCTCATGCAACCTAAGAAAACAAACTGTTTATAAAGTGCAGGAGTACTATTTTAACCACGTGCTAACTAGCTGGCCTAGTCATCAAAGCTTGATACCAGAAATGCCAGGATACCATCTTCTTATTATGATTTACTGCAGGGTTGGTGACATTTATCCAGCTTTGAGTTCAAGAGAGGAAATATTTCATAGTAAACGGAGCAAGAATGAATCCCCTTGGAATAGTAAAGGTACAAATTGCTTTACTTTTCATTTTCATGGTGCTAAATTTGTATTTCACATGTGGGCTTGTAACTGATGATTGCTTCCTTGTCTGGATGAAGAGGAATGTGAAAAAAAAAATCTGATGATCAAGGCTGTTTGTGTTTGTAGCTAAAATAGTAGACATCATGCTGAAACCTTTGTAAACAACACACAAGCAATTCTTTTCTTCTTAAGCAAAACAAGAAAGGAGACAAAAAGGATTCTAAGCCAAAATATCCTTGTATCTTCCGGCTGACATCTGGGATTTCAGTGCACAATTTTTCCTGGAAATATTATTTGTATAAACTACCAACTAAGCTACCTCCAGCACATCAGCCAGAGCATCAGATTGTTACTAAAGCTTTGTGGGATTTGAGGAGACTTTGTACCAGGTATCCTGATTCTCTTTCTACTGAGAATCTCAGATGAAACCAGGAGGGGTTTCTCACACAGCATTTCTTAGTAAATATTTTAAAATCTATAATTATTATTTCCACATGCCAACTTCTCATCTCCTCCAAAAACTCCCAGTTGCCTCTCATTATCTGAGACAATCCCAGATCTAAATTTCCCTTGATCCCTCGTGGACATGATTATGTCCCAGTTAGTAGTATAATTCATTAACATTCTCTGTGTTGAAGTACTAAATTATAAAAGCAAAGAGGAAAAACTCCAGTAAAAAATTATTTTCATATCGTTTGAGGAGGGGGATGGAGCTCTGCTCTACTTACATTTGCTGAGTTCCTTGTTTTGGTCAATGATCCCATATGAGGGTTCTAACGAATTGGAACAGAATTAATTTTTTATTTATGTATCCTGTGATTTTTCTGATCCATTTTGTCTTGTGTACCTTCATTTTGCAAATGTCATCTTTTCTATAGTGAAGGACATAGTAACTGAAAAATTGAGAGAGATTCCTTGACTCCATCATTGTCTCTGTGACCTTTGAGTAAGTCATTCAACTTCTCTGTGCCTGAGCATAGACATTTTAAAAATAATAACAATAATAATAATAATTAATAAAATTGTGGTGAGTTTTTGTGTTTTAAGTGTCCTTTGAAATCCTTGGATGAGAAGCATCAGATACACATAAAGTGTTCTTTATTATTTTGAATACTGTGAACTTCTGAATTCCTTTGTGAATGCTACATCAAAAAAGATTTGACGTAGAATTATCTTGTTCAAGGGCCCATTTAGAATGAGTAGATTATGAATGATTAAAATCCACATGAATTTCCAGCTCCAAAAATGCCTGGGTTTTGTTTCAATTCTTTTGTCTTAAAAGTGGTAAGGATAAGCTCTGAAACAAGAAATACATGAAATATTCAATGGAAAAATCGCTATCTGTTGGGAAGTATTGAACTGTATGTGGAAAACGTGACAATGATGGGTCAATATAACCTGAACTATACATTTTTTAAGACCACGATTTGTGGTCTGTGGCCCTTGTGACTTGTGCTATGGACAGAGCTGCAAATGCCTCTCTCCCTTGCTTGGCCTATTATATTTCTGGAGCTCCAACACTGGGCAAACTGGCCATTTGCAGGTTCACCAATGGGGGGCGGTGGAGAGGGGTAGCAAACTGGGCAATTGCCGTGGGGCCCAGTGATTCAAAGGGGCCTGGAGTTACTGCAGCAGTTGGAGCCCCAGGCCCTTTAAATCATCGCTGGAGTGACGTGCCACACTGCACATTCCAGGCAGCTCTGAGGTCTTGAGGAAATCAACAGCATGCTCCAGGTGGTGCTCTGGACTGGCAGTCCCTGGCCCCACCCCTTCTGTGCAAGGCCGCATCCCTTCCAGTAGTTCAGAGCCAGTGCCTCCCCCGACCTTGCCCAAGGACTCACATCGGTTGTGGGCTCCCCTGGTCATTTGTAAGTCTAGAAAGCTGAAGCTTGCAAGGAAGAGGGTCTCTTTGGCAACTGGTCAATGCTTAGCATGCTCCTTAGAGCACCTGTGTGGCCACAAGCCCGCTTTACTCTGGAGAGGTCTTTGCAAACCAATGTAAACTACCTGGCGGGGGGGGTGTATCTCATTTTTGTTCCAAAACAACACTGTGACCCGGATTCAGCAAAGCACTTGTGCATGGGAATAGTTTTATTGAAGTCAGTGAGGCTACTCACATGCATAAAGTTACAAAGATTCCTAAACATTGATCTGAGTGTTCATGCCCTTTGATTTGAGCAATCCCTTTTGTTTACTGGGCAGCGCTGTTTTTCAGTTAAACTCAGCCACGTTCTCACTTCTCCCTTTTAAAGGCATGTGTTAATGCTGTAACTTTGCTTACAGACATCAAATAAAATGTTACAGATCCTCCTCCAAAAGGGTTCATCCATGGCTGAGAAGTGCAAGCAAACCACTATCATTGCAGTTTCATTATGTGTCTAGTACAGTTATTTCCTTCTCTGTTTGATTCATTGTTTTTGCATGATTTCAGAACCCGATAGACAGATTTTCTATTTTTAAGCATTGCTTATGATAAACTATGGAACAGTCATTTGCACCAACTACTCTGCAAGAACATATGTCTTTGTAGCAAGGTTGCCCACAGAGGAGCTGAGGGGGGTGGTTGCCCTTGGGCTTGGTGATTCAAATGGGCCCAGGGCTCTTGTTTGCCAGTGCTGCTTCTGTAGGAGAGGTGGTAGCCAGCACAAAGGAGCCCTTTAAATTGCCACCACAGATTTATGCGGTGCTTTCTGGGTGGCTCTGAGGGCTGAGGAGGAGCAGCATGGCATGCTCCAGGCAGCACTAATGGCTGGGGGAAAAGGGTTGTGGTGTGGTGCCTCAGCAAGTCTGTCAACCCCCACTGCTCCATAGAAAACCTGTAATGGTCCACAGGTCCCCACAAATGGCACTGCCTGGATCCATTACATTTGTACCTGCTATTCTAGTCAATCTGCCACCCAAAGTGCCCCCTCCTCAAACCACCTTGAACAGAGGCTCTCAACCAGGGGAGGGAGGAATGAGGCACAGATTGGACTTCCTGTAAGGGGAAGCAAGCAAGCATTCTAATGGCTCTGTAGTTATGGTAGAAGTGTTGGGTCCAAGTGGAGGCTGGAGCACCACCCACTCAGTTTTGGCCCAGCTGGCCCTCTGTCATGATGGAGGCTTAATGGGCCAAATTTGAGTGAGTGGTGTTGCATCCTGATGCATCTGGGTCACAGCACCACTCAAAATAGGCCTGTCTGTTTCTGCCACCATAAGCAGAATCTGATACCCCAGGCAACTGCCTAGCTTGCCAGGAGTTACAGTAGCTCCTGCTGCTTCCTCTATGAAACCATTCACACCCTAACTTTTCAGGACAGCAGCTCAGTTACCTAACCAAGAGAATATTGAACTATTTGCATATTTGTAATGTGCAACCTTACTTAAGCTACAGTGTTAAAGATGAATGGGTGTTGCCGGCAAGAGTGAGTCTCAGGTCCAACACTGGGTTCTCAAAGTACAAAACAAGCTACACAGTTATCTGTCAAACACAAGCAGTTTATTTCCTGACAGCTATCAGATGTGCCCCTTAACTAAAAGAACAACATGATAGGAAAAGCAGCATTTCTTACATCCCTTCTACTAGCCGGGGAACCCATTTCGGCTGCGGATGAAGTGGGAGACTGTCTCAGCTTCCGAGGCGCCGGTACCCAAAGCCCATTGGTGAGGCCCAAATTGCTGTGCTCTGGTGCAGCTTTAAATACTGTGTCTCTACCTTGTTTGTGGCAGTTTGGAAATATCCGGAGGTTACTCATTGCTTGTTACAGTATGGCTCAGCTGTACTGCTTGTCCTATGACTTTGTTTACATGATCAGTACATTTAAGTAAACACGATTGTTATGTTCCCGCCCCTTATCTACAATTGATTCTTGCTACAATGGCGTATGTTCCTAGAGGCTTGCTTCTGGCTCATCGGTAGTAGGGAAAGGGCGGGGGGAATGGGAAAAGGGGGGAGAATGCAGGCCTCACCATCCCTATACTTCACACGTACAGAGTTCTTCTGCAATTGACTCTTACAATGGGAGGCCATGCTCTGTACTCACGCCTAAGGATCAAAGGAAGAGTTTTGTTTTTTAACTAATTGTAAGTAGGATCAATCCATGTATTTGCCTACAACTTTACCTTTAAGAGCATGGAGCAGTAAAATTCTGATGAAGACTTTAATGAATTACACTGCTCAAAGTCAGTGTTGGACCCTCACTTACTACAATCCCAAATCCAACCTAGCATGACTAGTCCCATATATTTCATTAATTTAACCTTCACAAGAATAAAGACTTGAAGGGTTGGGCTTATTTAGATATAATCACATTTTTATTTTCTCCAGCTCAGGCTTTTGCTTCTGAGCCTGACTGTAAGATAAAGGACAGAATTTGGTTCCTAGTTTTTGTTGAATAAAACTTGGCAGTGTGTATTTTCAGGCCTCCCAATGGCTTACTCTTTTTGTTTATTTTGCCACACAAGGGTATTTCCTGGTTAATAATGAATATAAAAATGGACCCTGTGACAGTTGCTTCTTACAGCCATGCATTTGTCTTTTATCTTTCATGTATTTGTTGTACTTCCCACAGGAACTCTACCTGCATCAAATACTGACATACACTGTAGCCAGGAAAGGCCAGAACTAGATAGCATGGAGCCCTTGTGAATCCAGGGCCTATCAGTATGTAGCCTCTGGTCAACAGGAACATCTGGCTCCAATTACGAGATGTCTACTGGCTTTTTCTTCTTTCTTTGTCTTCCTTGCTGTTCTTTAAAACAAACAAAAAAGTACATTTTCCCCCATGTTCTGTGAGACCAGAACATACATTCTTCTGGAGTAAATGCTGCTCCAGTGTTATTCCAACTGATAATTATTAGTAAGAGAGATTGGTGTAGTAGAGTATGAGGTCAGCAGGACAGTTCCATTGCTATAAACAATGAGATGACACATCCTACCTTTTCTACCAAGAGTGAGGAGGCAGTGGATGGAATACTCCAAAACTTGTGTCAAACACCATTGCTGCTGTCCTAGTGTTACTCCTTTTTATGGTCAAGTACACTCCATTTTCTGTCCTTTCTATTTATATTTTTATTTGCCTTTCCAAGTACTGTAGTTCTTCCTTTCTAGTGAAAGGGAAAATAAAGATCCCTACCCTATGGCCTAAGAGAGAGCTGTTCCTGGAGTGGATCAAGTATGGTTTGACAGTGTGAGAAGGGAGAGAAGGATGGGAAGTGGTGAGAGCTAGTCCAGAGGTTGGAGTCTTAGCCTGGGATTTGGGAAACCTAAATTCAAAATTTTGTGCTGCACTACTAGACCTCCTATGTAACATTAGCAGAAGCAGTGCTAGTCCATTGGGGACCTTAAGCAGGAATACTTGCCCCCATACACACACACAACACATAGTAATAAAGGGGGTCCCTTGAGCTGTTGGGGGCCTTAAGCAATTCCTTAGTTGGCTTATGCTTACCTCTAGCATTGAGCCTTAGGCTCTAGGGACAAAGCAGCTGCCATCCACCTCTGTAAAATGGGCATATTAGCATAGCCTGACCTTTCAGGGGAGTTGTGAGGTTAAATACATCACAGTCTTGAGGTGCTCAGTTACTGTGGTAGCTATGGAGCAATAAAACAAGAGGTGGATAGATTTGAATCCCCATGCAAGGAGTATATCCTCATGTATCCCATACAACAGGTGTTCCCTTCATGACCCCTGACAATAACACAAGACCAAGGACTCTTTCTTAGCTAAGAACCCACTGTCCTCTTCAGAGCAAAACTGAAGCATCAAAAGCTGCTGTAGATTCCCAGCCTCTGCAAAAACCCACCTGTGCCAAATGTGGCTACTTAAGCTTGGTACACAAGGCAAATATTGGCCCTAAGGGTTGTTTTCTCAATCTAGTTGTCTTGCAACTGACTGGCTGATTCCTGTTATGCTCTCTGAGGGGTGGGGCATGTACCATGCTGCAACATTTCACAGAGGTGGCAGGAATAATAATATTTCGCATTTGTTGCTATACTTTCTGGATAACAAAGAACAAATGTGAGTGAACATTCCTATCATCTTGTCACAGAAAGGATACTGAGCCACGGAGAGGTTGGATCCCCTGCCCAGGATTGTTCTGTAACTAAGGCATACTGTTTTGGACCCTTACAGTAAGATAATAGAGGATGGCAGCAAAGATGGAGGATTTTTAGAAATGAAGGTTCCACTTGTAACCATTTTACACTGACTGGAGTCAAAGGAAGTTTCCCTCCTAATATGCCACAGATTTCCTATTACAAACTCTGGGCAGAACCAATTCTGGCAATTCTAACCAAACTGAGATCCCAGTTCAGCTGATATTAGGAACTGGTGCACATTTAGGTGCAGGTTAATTGTTCAGCCTTAGCGTTATGCCCATGGAAAACAATGGCCAATAAAGCATAAATGTGTATGTCCCAGCTACATCGGTCTACTTGTTATTCAAAGGGTTCCTGTGACCACTGAGAATAATGTAATTAGCAAGGCTGGCATTCTACAGCAGGAACAAAAGAAAATAAGACAAGTTTATTTCAGTATAAAAGCAACTAATGCACAGCTTAATCCAGCAGCTCACAAGGTGCCAGGATTTCTTTCAGTCTGCCTTCAGATACAGTGGGCTTCAGCGATAGAGCAGGTCAGAACTTGGCATTACAGTGAATTTGTGTGTTCAGGGGACAAAAGCAGACAATGCAGTATATGAATATAGAATCCCCAGAACAAATTCTGTTGTTTTGTTATTTGTTAAATAGTGTCTCCCAGTTACTGCCCACATCATTCAATGCACATTTAAAAACAAAACAAAGCCTCGGGTTGTTTTCAGGTTTAAGGAACCAGCAAAGTCTGATTTCAGGGGGACATGGGTAACGGAAACCCTTTCTTGTGTCTAGATGTGACCCAGATGGACTCAGATAGTATTTGCTGGCTGACTGTTTTCTTGAATTTTTAAATTATAATTTGTTTCCTATTTGCCAATGTGCTGTAAGGAGTGGCCAATGAGTGAGGATGTCTGTATATAGGGTGCTCTCCACAGTTTTCAATAAGCATGTCTGATCCAGGTTGGTGCGTGTTGTGCTAATTTTTCCCCATGAGCATATAATGCAGTATTTTTACCGTGATATTCAAAGAACTCTTAGAGGAGCTCTGAAAAAATCCCTCCCCCCATCTCTTGATTCTTGCTTTATGAAGGTTATTTCTATTGCTAGTTTATTATATGTCCATTGCCCCTTGCATACATTAATTCTCACCATCCTCGCATCCCCCCCCCCCCGCCCCATCTTGCACTGAGAAATGAGAAAGAAAAGGGCAGCAGCTCCCATAAGGTCATGTAGCAAGTCAATGGTGGGATCTGAGTGTGCAAATAAGCCCCTCCCATGAGAGTTAAGAACTCCTGCCTCTCTCTTTGGGTTCATGCCACCATACCACACTGATTTCCATCATGTGATAAACTCCAAGGCCTGATTTGCACTACTTTCCTTCAGCCACATGCACACAAGTTTGCAGTTCTGTTTTTACAAAATGTTAAGAAATGTTTTGCAATGAATCTCCTTTTTATGTGAGTTTTTCCTCTCTCTCTCTCTCTCTCCCTCTCCCTCTCTCCTTGCCTCATCTGTATTCACTACCGTTGTGTTGTATGGTAGTTTTCTAAGAGCATAACACCATAAAAACAGCCAGACCAGATCAGACCAATAGTCCATCTAGTCCAGTATCCAGGGACCAGTGCCAGCTGCTTCAGAGGGAATGAACATACACCTGTATCTGTATTTAGCTTTAAAATCCTCCTTGGGCTCTTTGAAGATTGCTTTAGGTTAACATAAATAAATGTATTTAGAAGAAGAAGTGAAGAGCATAAGAACTGTACTGAAATAATGATATTGGGACTCTGTTGCCAGCGGCTTCATAAATTGTCAAGCCCTTGTTAAAGCACATACTGTAATTTTGCAATCCTCTCCCGTTGGCAGAAATTCCTGCATGACCTCATCTTATGCCCTCAAGCAAAAGCAGCTTGTGCCCTCCAGCAAAAGGATTGATAGCCCTTGTAACTGTTATCTTAGCTCCGGGTCTGCAGATGCTAGTCTTACTCATATTTGGCTAAATCCTGGCTCCAACGTGCTCTGCAGCCTGGAACTAACTAGAGTGCTGCCGCCCAGTCTGATTACATGGCCAGAAAGCAGAACTGAAATCCTTCAGCAAAATTGGCCCCAGGGAAGAGAGTTCTCATATCTTTCCTACAGGCCTGTGATTGGGGAAGCCATGTGCGTTTCCAAAGTGGGGAGCATGTCAGACTAGCCAAGGGGAGAGGTGTGTACAGTGCAGGCCTTTAACATCACATGGCAGAGCTGAAAGAGGCAGGACCATGTTTCAGTTTCCTGGCAGGGGGCTGGTGAGGGGTCTCTAAGCTTTCAAACCATCAGTGACGCACTGGTGTACAGCACCCCTAATCCCCTGAGCAGCCTGAAAATTATAACTGGCTACAGCTCCACAGAGGAGCAGTATCCAGCAGGATGCAGTATCCTCTTTCCTTCCTCCTCCTCCTCCCCTCCCCCCCGATAAGCCAATCCAGCGAGGGGAAAGGACCCTAAAAAAATCCAGACCCTAAAAAATGGAGCTTATATTTTGAATGAGGAGAGTTTGTGCACAGTCAAGAATCACTAGCATTGTCAGCTACACACATTATTCAAAGCTATGTGGGCAAAAAGGGATGTTTCCCAGTATTGGTTTTTGCATGGAACTACATTCCTGCTGAAACCACTCTCACATCTTACTGTGCGGCTATGTGATCTGGCCATTTTTATTTAGCTATAAGGAATCCAGTGCACTCAACAGGGTGAAACCTTTGTGATACCACCACATACACCCTTATTTTTAGGGAACAAGCTCTATTGTCACTGTTATTTGCGCTTGCTCTGCATCCCCAGCATGAAATTGTGGGATTAATCATTGCACTTCATTTCCAGTGATTACAACAGAAATGGATATTCACTGATCATTCACACAGTTACAATTATAGGCAAATACTCAGCATCATCAAAAGTCTGCTTTTTAAAAAAAATATGTAAATTATGTTAGAGTATTGCGCATGTACTACAAAGGGACCACACAGTACAAGCTGACATGGTACTGTGTGCTCTAGAGGAACAGTTAGCAGACTGAATTCATGAGGTCCTGATTGCTAACCTTAGCTTTGCCACTGATTCACCCTACCACCTTGGGCAAGTCATGTCACTTTGGTGTCTCAGTTTCTCAGCTGCAAAATGAGGGTGATAAAAATACGTATCCACTAGAATGTTGTGATAATGTCTATACATGCAAAGCATTATGCAAATGCTAACGTATTATTATTACTATTGAACTACTGACTTAATTAAGGGTCTGAACTTAAGGAACAGTATGTGCAGTTTATCCCAGACTTGCTTGTTGACACTACAGCGAAAATAGGGAGTGATACAACTTAAACACACTCATGAGTGAGTGAACACGATAACAGATTGAAAGGATATATTTATATCATATGCAGGTACACTTTTCTGATAATACATGGAGGGGAAAAAAATCCAACCATGGTATGTTTTACACTGGATTTTTGGCTTTATTTTTTCCATTGTACTTTATCCAATTTCTTCTAACGTATTGATTCAAATTGACCTTCGATTATCCAAACATGCTCCCAGTAAAGCTCTATTAAAATAACAGCAAAGGAACTGTTGGAAGTAATATTTACATCTTAACTTATACATGTGAATAAAAATGAAAAAATAGGGCTCCTTATAAATGGATGTCTTTGGCCTTTAAATAGTTAGCATGTTGCACTGGCATGTGTCTTCTAAAGAGGTTAGTAATTTAATTTATTTTGTCCTTTTCAAGCAGAATATTATTTTAAACAGTGCACCTAATGAAGCATTGCTAGTTGTTGGATTTGTTTGTTTGTTTTTTTAATTTAACATGCAGCCTGCACAAAGAATTTTAGTTCTGCGTTAGCACAGATTGTATGCTAGTGCTGTTTGTGTGTGGGGGGGGGGTTAGTTGCTCATCTCGTGCCTGGTAAATTTTGCAGTGTAAAGGCAAATAGGAATTCATTTTCAGTAATCCTTTACAAACTGTTTCCTTGCTAGTTAGTTCCTAGGTATTTGTTTGGTCCATCCAATGGGTATTTTTGTGCCCTTAGGCACAGTCCCGGGGAAGGGTATAAAGCATCATCCCAGGTCTGACAGCAAGCGTTGTTCCTCAAAAGCCTCTCTGATGCACAATTTCCTCCCTGCTCCCCACTTGCACTGTCAGGGTAATAATTAACTTTTGGTCACAATAATTTTGCTGCTTCTCATCTGACTGACTC
Source organism: Pelochelys cantorii (assembly GCA_032595735.1). Taxonomy (NCBI): domain Eukaryota; kingdom Metazoa; phylum Chordata; order Testudines; family Trionychidae; genus Pelochelys; species Pelochelys cantorii. Next base: position 72,842,213 of record CM064328.1, read on the forward strand.
AGCTCTGATGGCTGATACATTGAAGGTGTACAGCCAATATATTGCCTATTCCTTATCTGGTCCCACCCACCAACCTCAGGGCAGGGGAGAAAACAGACACTTCCTGGATCAAGATTGTGGATAGCTCACCCAGGAGAGCAAATGGGATGTAATTAAAGTAACAGTCCAGCCCAGAGCTGGCAAAGGGGTATGATAGACACTGAAGAGGACTAAAATTCAAGGCCAAATGAGCTTTTCTGACTATGTGTGAGTGACACCCGTTGGGTGAAAATTCTCTCTTCTCCAGACAGTTTTAAATGTCTTTCAAAAACACGAACGAAAGTTTAAGTTCTACCTTCCAAGCACTTCTGGAGCTAGAAGTGGTAACACATGAGAACAGATCCCAGAAGAAAAGTGACAAGATTAAAGCTCCTTCCCTTCCCGCCTCCTCCCCCCTCCACCCCCCACTTCTAAATGGGTAGCAAAATCAAAGTTTAAAATGTATCTGTGGAAGGGACTGATGAAAGATTAATAATTAATTTTAGAGCTGCAATACAGCATTTTTGAAATGTAAATTTGATGTGCAAAAGTGGCATATTATGATAAGCAGGAGCAACAAGGGAGTGGGAACACAGGAGGGCCTGTTGCTCAGAGACAGGCTAGCGAGGAACACTTAGAGAAGGGATTTATTTCTCTCTTTTTATGCAAAGTTATTATCTAAACCTAGGCAATTCTGAAGAAGTTTCAGGGCCTGAGCATTGGTGGCACAGAAATACATCAGTATCTTTATTTCATTTACAGTTTTTCCTTGGAACATAAATCCCCATTTGTGGTTTGCCATCCAGTGTCCTGCTGTACTTTAGTTCTCCTGACCACTCCTCTCTCAATTATGCTAACTGCTATTTTTAAGCCTTTCTCATTTGCTTCTAATATTTGTATTTCATTTCTCTCTTCTCTCTCTTCCCCTTGAGCTAAACCTCTTTTGAACTATTTCCTTTTGTGCTTTTTTTCTGTGCATGGTGCTGGGGTTTTACTCTTCCCCCCCTCCCCCCCCCCCGTTTACATGAGAGCTTTGAGAGCGGCTTCACCATGTGCTTTCATGAGAGTTGTGCAAATTGCACCACTGCTTGAGTTGGAAGAGACACTCATCTCTGGCGCCCCATGCTGTGCAAGAGTGCATCAAGGCCAAGTAAGCCCCTTGATGCTGCTTCATGCTGTGATCCCCCTTTGCACTGTGTCATGTGTCATGATGGTTTTCCCACAATGCATTCTTTAGTTCAGTGTCAAGGAAAAAGAACAAATAATCTGCTGCCATCACATGCAAACATGCTACCTGCATGGCAGAGAGCAGAGTGAATTTTCTTCCACTGGATCAAATTCACTCATCTGAAGTCAGCTTTACATTTTATTTTTGTCTGTGCAGTCTGTCCTGCCCTTTGCCTCTACCCTTATGTCACCTCAAGCTTTCTACCTAGCAGACAGCACATTTTATTTTTTAGAAAATGTTGAGAATTATGGAAAGTCATTGAAAAGAACTCTAGTGCTTCACTTTATCATCTTACTTGAATTCATATTATGTTTATATTTATGCATACTGAAAAACCTGCACATCATCAGTACAATTAATGCCATATAAATCATTTGTATCCCTTTCCCAGTAACAAATTCTATATCCTTATCTTAATTAAACTGATGATAACACACAACAGATACAGTTCCCAAGTGCATCTGAAAACATCACCAAACAATCACAGCCCGTCTCTAGCGTTAAGCTGTACAAGCTTTTTATCACACATCCAGGAGGGTCATCTGTAATAGCAGATAGTCATATGGATAGCCTACAGCTCAAACACACGAAAGACATTAAGTAGAGCCCAGTGTAAGTGCAGATTTCTGAGAAGGTTTAGACTGTGCCATCCAGTTTCAGGGTTCTCCCGCAGGGAGCCCACACAACCACAAAGCCAGCCTTCAGATGTCTGCAACAAAGCAGCAAGCAGAATTTTCCAGTCCGGGGGTGGGGGGGACAGACAAAGAGAGATCCACAGTAGAGTGCAAAGAGATTGTAGAGTGCTATAATACTGAATGTAGGACAGAGAACCCAGGTAAAGTTGAAAGCAAAGCAATTCCAAATCAGTAGGTTATGCTGGCTGCTTAATCTACATCTCTGAATTGCAGTGTGATATTCAGTAGTGGGTCATTTAGCTAGGTACATTGTACATGTATTGAAATTTTGACTATTTTTCCATGTAAATGGGCTATTAGAATGTGTATGTGCCCATCACTATTGGTTAGTCTCTCCCTAGCTCTCTCAGCTCAGACTAACAAATTGTTATTTCTGTTTATTTTCTCGCTTCTAGAGTGAAATTAGGCTTTGAATTCTTCAGTGCTGCTTGCCTCCCTGCAACCTACATGCAGTTTTGTGACTCCCACTCTGTGTAACAAGGTTAACTCTTCAAAGGATGTGTGAGCAATCCTATTGAATCTTTTTTGAGGTGAATGAACTGTATTTCACAAAGGATGACTGTGAAAATGCTCTGTAAATGTAGTTGGGAGTTTTAGGCAGGTGCCTGAGATCCTCAGAAATATTTAGGTGCTCGTTGAAATCAAATACCTAAATTCCTTTCCGGATCTGGGCCATCATGAAAAGGCTATTCTTAGGTCTTGACTCCGGAAAAGTATTCACAGTCAAGAAATACATTTAATCACATACTTAAATTCTATTGAAGTTAATGGGATTTAAGCTCATGCTTATAGTTGAGCATAAGTTTAAGTGTGTCCTCTAAGTGGGAGGGATGAAAGTACTTAAGCATGTGTTGTGTGAGTTGATTCTCTAATTTTTTTTCCAGTGGGGTTTTAAAACCAATTCAAGGAAGGATTTTATATTAATTATTTCACAATATTTGATTGTTTTAATTAAATAGCAGCTTTCCCTTAAAATGACAAAATAAAGCAGGTGGGGCAGTTTGTAGACCTATTCTTGTTTTCAGCTGTAGATGGTTTATTAACATATGCTCCAGTCACTGTTCACTCAGAGTGATTTTGCTGACCCAAACATGGGGTCTCATTTGGCCATTAAAGCCTGTGAAGCAACCAGCACAGTTATTTACATCTCAAAACATGGGCAGGCTGGAATAAACTTTTCCTTGACATTGTTCTGTTGTACATATGTAATTGTTACCTTTAGTGTAATTGTTACCTTTAGCTGGTATGATTTGATTTAGACCTCCTTCAGGTAGCAGCTAGCTTAATGGAATGCCATCATAATATCACACAGCTCTTCCTGGACAACAGCTACTAAAAGTTGATATTACTTATTGTAGCAATATTTATGTGAGACTCCTGCAAACACTTGGGGAAAGGTTTTGAAGGTTGAAAGGCGAGTATACCCATGAATTATGAGCAGTGCTCTCATTGGGAAGTGAAATAAAGTTCAATGGCCTCTGCTTTTCTATACTGTGCAGTTATTGTGTTGAGTACTCATGTGACTGCTGCTCAGTCTGGCTAGGTTTGGTTCTCTTTAATTGCTGGATTGTATTTCAGTGAAGGATTGTGCAATATTCAGTGATTCTCTGATGTCTCTTATGTTACTCTCTCATCCGTAATACTGATGTTGGTATAAAGCAGGGGTTCTCAAACTTGCGATACCGCGAACCCCCTGTCAGTTGCTTGCGACCCCCCTCTCCATTGCTGCAACCAGACCCTCAGTTGCTTGCGACCCCCCTCTAATTTGTTTGTGATCCCCCTCTAAGTTGCTCGCGACCCCCCCAGGGGGTCAGGACCCACAGTTTGAGAAATGCTGGTCTAAAGGATAATGCTGGTAATTTGAGTGATTGAAACATGACGACAGAGTTTATATTAACATTGGCTAGGCATGTTAATTCAGATGTTTTTGTTACACTGAAGAACAAAGCAGAAGACAAAAAGCAGTGGTCATAAGTAGAGTTGGGTTCATGATGCCAAATTATTTGTGAATGTGTTGAAAAAGATGTTCACTTTGATAGCCTTAAAGCTCCTAATATTCATTTTCTGTGAGTGTTCATACCACAAGTCTGTTTATGGAAAGGGAGAGGGCCTGCTCATCCTGATGCCAGTTTACTACTGATGTAGCTCTGTTGATTTCAGAGAAGTAACTCCAGATTTACGTCAGCATGAGAGGGGAAAAAACAAGCCTAAAGCATCTCAAATGTTTGTGAAAATATGAGTTTACCTTAGTATTTGCCCCAAATATGAACCAGTGATGCACAACTATTTCCCCTAACGTTCACATGATCATCTGGAAATTTAGTTTGGGCTACGAGAGTATAGTGAAACATGTAAAAGACCATCCTTATTAAGCAGCCACATGTTTTAAAAGACTTCCTTAGCATATCCCCAAACATATTGAGTCAGGTGCTCACTTACATGCATGCCCATTTTTACATTTTTTTCATAACATGGAGCCCAAAGTGAGTGTACATAAGATTTATATAAGGCTCCTTTCTACTGCTAGAGTAGTGAAGCAAACTGATTTTTGAGTGATCCTTTGAGTTGCTGCATCAGAATAGTTTTACTATAAACTTTTATCAGGTGAATCAGGTGAGCAATCATGCAGCACAACTAGGATTGATCCTGAAAAGCACATGTTTATGACTTCCGCAGCATTGTTTGCATGTTTAAAGTTAAGCATAAGCTTAAGTGATCTGATGGATTGGAGCCATAGTAAATTATGAATAGCAAGTACTCAAAGTGATAATTGTAGTGTAGACATTGCAAAAACTACTCTGCCAAATAACTTTTAATAATTATCAGATTATTTAAAATTAAAAGTTTGCTCTCAAGGGCTAAATTAATCAGGCAGATTGTTTACTGCAAATGTTTTATACCATACTGAGTGTGCAACAGAGGGAGTGAAGGAGAAATTTTCCAGCTCCCAAGACACTGGACTGAGCCATTAGGTGACCTGACCTCTGAACTACAGCCATGCTATAACCAGAACCTCTGGGCACCATTTCCCAGCCTGTTAAAAGGCTGGGTTGGGACAGAATAGACTGGAAACTCCTTCCAAAGTTCACATGGAGACTTCTGGTGTCATGATTTATACAGGCAGCTTACAAGGCCAATGATGAGCAAGGTCTGCTCAAATCTTCCGTGGGAAAGGACCAACACAGAGAATAACACTGCAAATAAAAATCTATGGCTGGACAGTGCCAGCTGACTTGGGCGTATGTGTCTTAGGCAAAGGGGCTGTTTAATTGCTGTGTAAAAGTTTGGGCTCAGGTTGGAACCCAGGTTCTAAGGCCCTCAGAAGTGGGACAGTCCCAGAGTTCAGTCCGCAGTCCAAGCCTTAACATCGATATTGGTATTAAACCACCTTAGTCTAAGTCTAGGAGCCCAAGTCAGCTGGCATGGGCCAGATGCAGATTTTAACTGCAATGTAGACATATCCTATGAGACTAGTTTTTGTTTCACTTGGGGAGCTTTTGAGTTTGGGGCTGAGAGAGAGAAGCAGAATTGTTCAGAGAGTATCTGCTTAACTTCCAAAAGTCCTAATTCCCACATAGGGAGACTTTGAACTGCTGTAGAAAGTAGACTGTATTGTGCAAGCCCAGTGGAGACCAGCATCCGGAGGCCAATGAACTGATTTGGTTGCCTAGAGTCAGCCAAAACCTCCACAGGACTCCACACCAGGGAGTCAGGAGAGGACTCTGTCCAATTCAGGGGCGAAAACACTGTAAGAGGGTAACTTGCGTGTTCTTTAAGGAGGCCAACATTTGCAGCTCTTCTCTGGATTCATCCTAGGCATGCCACTTGCCTGGAAAGATGCCAGGGTGGGAGCTGGGGGGCTGTGCTATAATTGTGAATGGTGGGAGGTGTTATATTATTGATGTTAGAGTCTTTTTGTTACTCTTAACTGTAACCATCTGTAAACCAGGAATCCCTTGGTTTTACAGAGGGCAAAGGGATTTATAGGGTTTACAGAGATGTTCTAGATTGGATAAATACACAATAGTTCATGAAAAGGTGCTATGTGAAATCTTTACTCAAAACCAGTAGCCCACCTGTCATCAGAATTATTGAGAAAGGTATGTATGGATAATATTTAAGGAGTAATATATCTAATACTGAAAATTATGTTCTTAAAGTTAAGGAAGGTCACCAGGAGGGGTGAGCACTTGGGGGTGGCCTTTCAGGCAGGCGGTAACAGATGCCTATGTCCCTGTCTGGCTATTTGGTGTTTGTTTTGTGTACCTCACACTGTATGCCTTTTTGCATCCTAAACCAGCTGCAAAAATGAGAAATCTACAAGACGCAAGGAACAGAGGGTCTCCTGTTTGAGTGAAAACAATAGATCAGACTGGTATGTTTTGGGCCAGGTCAAAGACACATACTGGATCCTTCATCTAGGAATCAAATTGACAGTGTAGCTATCTGATGAACCAAGAGTCACAACCAGGCTGTAATGTGTTTGCAAGGATTTTGTGTGATCATTACAAGTCATAAGTATCTAATTCTAGGCTCTAAAATCATAACATGCATTTTATTTCGTATGTAACCATTTCTTCCCAATATTTCTACATGCTGTTACTTGAATCTCTGCTTTGTTAAATAAACTTATACTAGGGGGTTGTGCCCGCTACTCACTATGCTCTCGCAAGGGGTGGGCCACCCCAGCTGTCCCCCTGGCCACCAGGGGAGGGCTGTCAGCCCGGGCCCCTTCTTCCTCCCACCCACCGCGCCAGCCCAGGCCCTTCCTCCCATCCCCTGCCATGCCAGCCCAGGGTCCTTCTCCCTCTTTCCTTCCCCTCTCCCCCCCCCCACGCCACCTTCTGCACCATTCTGGGCCCATTCTCCCTCCCCACACCCCACTCCCTCCCCATGCACCAGGCCTGGCTCTCCATGTGGCCACTGGAGAGGGCCTGGCTGGCAGTGGGTGGGTCTTGGCTACTGGGATGGGGCCTTGAGCGGAAAGGGCAGTGTTGGGAGTGGGCTTTAACCACCCATGCCTACCCCTCAGCCGGTGGGACCCAGAGTGACGTGGTGATGTCACTTTGTCATCCCATAAGAAAAATGTTTTTATAGAGAGAGAGACTTGATCTCACTATAATTGTATCTGTATGTTGTATGTTAAGCAGCGCAGTGATCTGAAGTGGAACTGGTCAGTTGGGTTGTTCTGTTTCTTTGGAAATAATAAATCCATGGTAACTGTAAGTGTCCAGTAGACCAAGAGGTAGACACTTCAGGGAGATGTTCAGAGGGCTCAAGAGGACTGGCCCACATCAGTAAGACAGGCTTCCTCACACTAAGTGCAGGTGATATCAAAATGCCTCACAACCCTATCTACCCTGTCCTAGGACCTTTTCTGTTTTCTGTCCCCAATAAAGGTCCCTTTGTTAAATTGTCATTTGAGGGTGTATTATTTTACTTGTTGGGGGGGGGGGTGTATCAATATACATTGTTTGTATACCAGGTAATATCCCTTATAAAGACTGTTAGTGTTATACATTTTCCCACGGGCAGCATCCCTTGTGTCTTGGGTAGAGGCACTAGACATCATCATAAAGCTCTCTGGACCCAGCCCATGTGATGAGATGGGAAAAGCCACTTGGATTAGCAAATGCCAATGTGGGGGCTTGACCTATGCAACAGTGGAGGGGCTGCATGAGTATGAAATCTATTCCTGAAAGTGATGCAAACTATTAGAGGGTTTTTGGATGGGGGAAGAATGTCTTTGCAAAGGAGAATTAACCAGTAAATGTCAATAGTGATAAATGGCTACTTTTGGGGAATGCATTCAGCATTTCTAACATAAAATTCAATTTGCAAATCAACTTTTGAAATTAAAGGCCTGAAAGTCTTCAAAAGAGAAAATGCTATTAGGAAAAAAATAGTTGCTACTTTTGTGTCTTCCTCTTAGAGTATTTGACCTCCAAGTATGTCATAGTGTTCGTGTGTCCTGTCGAACAGTGTTTCTCAACCTTTTTTGATAAAGTACCCCTTTTTCAAAAAAAAAATTTATAAGTACCCCCAGTACCGACAGTTTTCAGACACACAACATCTTCTTCTATCATTGTAACACATTTGTTTAAACAACTTAATCGTAGCGATGCGGGTGATGAAATTTCGGGGGCTAAAAAGTACAAAAATAATAAAGTGCTGTAAAACTTAAAACAAAAATTCAGTTTTCTCCAAATTTCAGTTGTGTTGACATACCCTCCAGACTTCTCTCAAGTACCCCTAAGGGTACTCGTATCATTGGTTAAGAAACACTGGTGTAGAATGTTGTTTATTAAAAGGAATATTTCTGGCTTTTTTTAAAAATAATTTCTATAAATGGTTCTAGAAGCTTAATGTCATGAACCCATTCACTTCTAATTTGATTCTGTAGCTTTAATTCAGTATGCATGATCAATTGAGTCTTCAGTCTACATAGAAAGTTAACAAATTATCTTCTTTTTAAAAAGAAAGTGAGAAAGTTGATGTACTTCTCCATTGTTTGTGTGTGTGACAAGCCTAAACCTGAAGCAACAGTCAATGGAAAGATCGAAAGCTAAAGGAGGTTTCCCTCAAAGCTGCAAATGATCTATCCAAGACAGGGCAATAAAATGAACTGTAGACTAGGAGGCATCCAATGGTAAAGGAGCATTGTCAGCAATTGGCAAATTGTAAAACCACCACTGAAAACAGGCTCTGACATGGGACAATTTTGTAGATCATGTACCTTTAATAATGAGTTTAATGTGCTTGTAAACTGGCCAGCAGGAGCCTCTGCTTCTTTCTAAGGCTAGAAGAGGTTCAGCTTCATATGGTACCTGCAGGATAATAGCATGTGCTGCCTCATTGAAAGTTAAAGGATAATGTCCATAGGGCAAGCAATAGTTGAGTTATCTATAAACTCATTTTTCTCAATGCTTAAGGGAGACAAAATCCTTTTGACTTTATTGAATGAGCATTTCTCTCTAATCTCCTGCCAGCCTGTTGTTAGCATTACCAGTGGCTGCAGAAGTGACCTCAGAATTGACCTGGTCTCTCCCTTTGGAACAAAGTCACAACTTCGTGAGGCAAGATGTAATGATATTTCTGATGCTGGCTCGAAAGAGCCTGCCCTTCATGTCAGTACACTACTGCACAGAAAACCCTGGGGCCAGCTGGGAGCTAAAGATAATTATTGCCAAATTATCATTTAAATGCCAAACTATCTACCACATTTATGTCCTCATTTGTAAGGACTTTCACTATGTCCTTGCTAAGTACACACTTGTGAAGCTTCTAAAGAAAGAGTTTTTTCCTTTGAAATTGTATGTGTGCACAGAATGGCATTTTGACAAAACTCATTATTAATATCCCATCACATTCCTCATCACTAAGATTGTGGCCTAGAATATTATCCTTTGACTTGAATCTTAATACATGGCATTGATGCCCCAGTTCAGGAAATACCTTACATGTGTTTATGTCCATCCCTATTCACCAAAACACTTTAGTCTGCACAACCCAGAGCCTCCTATGTATTTAGGTGCCTAACTCCCATCAAGTTAGTATTTAAATATCTCTGAGAATATGCTAATTGCTTTGGTGAATAAGGATCTTTTGTAATGTGGTATGCAAACCTCACATTTGGAAAGAAGGAGTTAATGGGAGCCTAAAGAGCCAACTCAGCCAGCCCTGCTCTGCTATTCCCACCCTGCAGTAGGTGTCAAGCCTGGAGGGAGAAGGAGCTGAAAAGGGCTAAAAGTAATTCAGCGAGGAGCTGATCAAGAAGGAGAGTGGTTTGCTGGCTCTCACTCAGGGAGAGAAGCCTGGCTGGGGTCAGGGAGCTCTGCTGGACTGCTGGCAAATAGAGTCTCTCTGAAGGAAGGTATGCAACAACAGGGCAGCTAGAAACAAAAGTTGGGAAGTGTCTGCACTGAGAATTCTCTGTGCTGGTGGAGGGGTCATCATGGAGCTGGAAGATTCCTGCAGGTTCAGGGACAGCCTTGCCAGAGGAGTGGAGAAAACTCCCTTGCCCTTACATATCATCTGGATATGTAAGGGCATGTCTACACTGGGGAGTTATTTCAAAATAACAAAATTATTTCAAAATAATGGGCTAGTTATTTCGAAATAACCCCTGCTTCTGATGAGGAATAATGCCTATTTTGAAATAATCTCGTTGTGTAGACATAGCCTAAAAGTGTTAAAAAAAACTATGTTGTGAAACTGCAGAAGGGGTCTAGCGAGAGATCCAGATCTCCTCTCAGCCCAGGGAGAGGCTGTGGTAAACACTTAGAACAGGCTGAAGTAGGAAATGGTCCATGGATGAAAGCAAGGGTTTGGTGCTCCTAGGTCTCCTTTGGGTTCTGGTACAGGGACTTTCTACTGAGCAAAGTAGTGGCAGAGCATTACGTTCTCTACGGGCCCACTGAGGAAGTAGAAAACCACTGCCCCGAGAGTAAAGATTATTGAAACTTCCTGATACCTGGGATAAGGACTAGTGGAGGGTTTCAGATAGAGAGCTGAGCCCCACAAAGAAATAGTGCATCAGCAGCTCTGTGACTTAGCGTTTAAGACCTTTCATTTTTTCTAGTGCTTCCTTTGCTCTGTTGCCTGTAAAGAGATTGTTCTATTGTCTTAACATAGATAGATAGATGGCATTCAAAGACTATGTAGCACTGTTTCTGAGCTGTACTGGTAGTTGTGTGATCTGTGCAAAACTTCCTTTGTGCAGCTCTTTATCATTCCCCACATATTCAGACAAGCCGAGAGAGTCTGCCTGGGCAGGTAGTTCAGAAAGTATATATTGAAATCATGTGGAAAACTGAGCTATCAGTTAGAGAGCTTGAACTTGTTGCTTGCATGAGATTCCATCACCACATACCCCACCCCCCTCCACCTAGAGGTGGGAAACCCTGGAGCCCCAGCTTGGATTTGCAGGGGTATGAGGCAATTAAGGAGACTTCCTTAATTTCCAGTACTTCAGATGTATGTTATAAATGTCTCTTTTTCAATAGATGGTATCTAGGTGGATAGCCCTCTCTTAAAAATGCCTTTCTTTCCAGAAGCTTGTTTGCTCTTTGTATAGCCAAAGAGAGAAACAAGTCAACTGTTTTGCTGAAAACCATTTCCTCTTGTTTGTAATTCACTGTAATACTATTTGGTAAAACATATGTCATTCATATTAGTATCTAAGTCTATTCTGCTGTTGTTTCAGCTGCCTTATATCTCTGTCAAAGATGCATTCTGGCTTTGCTTAGTAGAGTAAGATTTGGCTGGTCCCCATCTAATGTCAGTTACCCATATTAAAAAAACTCCATACCGTATCTCTGTCTGGCTTTTCTTAACACTTGCTCTTTCACTTTCAAAGCATGTCTTTTTTCAGAAGAGTGAAAAAGCAAGAGGCAGAAGAGTTCCACATCTTGTAATGTGGCAAACATGATAGAACAACAAAAAACAATTCAATTTTTCACTTTCTCTTTTCAGTTGAGACAAAGTTAGATCTCCTAGGAGGAATTGCTGGAAGATTCCCGTTTCAAATACACCTGAATTTCTCATCCCATTATGGTGAAGTTTAAAAATATGTTTGGATTTCAGAAATTCCAAGGACTCAATCACTTTATACTTGCCCCCAAAATAGCTGGTTAGCTTTACTTCTTTGTGACACAAATTAACCTAGGGACCAAATTTGTCTCTAGTGGAAAGCAGGGAAAGCTCCCTTCTCTTTAGCAAAGCTGCACCTTCTCTGTGTGGGTCCCTATATGCAAAAGACTGACAGCCTTATTCACACTGAATAGAACCTTTGTCCATGAGTGTCAATAGGGCTATTTGAGGTGCACTGGAGCAACAGTATCAGAACCCAGCCCTACAGGAAAAAAAGATAGAGGACCCAATCATATGAGGGGCTAGCATACTGCAAGTTCAGGCGCTCAGTCACTATATTACCCCAATTACTAGTTATAGTTTCTTCTGGTAAAGCTTATGTGCCAACTCCTACTTTGAGGGGCACAGATGTGTCTTCCATTGAAGTTTATAGGAGCCAGAAACATGACTCTGAGAAGTCATGATTTCAAAGGATACTTCAGTCTACAGCTCCATGGAACTCCTAATCAAACCTCTAATGCTAATAATCAGATGCTATGTTCCTCATAAATGTTTCAGCAGATTAAACTATATCTGAAGTTTTTGTTCTAGTTCTGTGTGAACTTACTTTACTGATCATGGTAGGCTGCATTTTCCATACTGTGTGGAGGGCAGTCAGTGTGCAGCTCTTGCTACTGTTAATGGCAGCTGATTGCTTTTAATTCTTGGCACACTGTGCTGAAAATGCACCCCTGCATAAATCTGGCTTGGGGGGGAGCTAATACAGACTAAAACTGATTTTTATACAGCACCTTTCATAACCAAAATATCCCAACGCATTTTGCAAACGGTGACTTGGATACTGGTAATGCAGGGGCGGTACAAGAAAATGTGGCAGCCATTAAGCATTCAGCAATAGTTCACACACAATCCTCTGAAACATGTTTTAAAAAACTATGCATCTTTTCCAGGAGTCACCCTTTAAACAGCGTTACTGCCCATGAAGCATGCTTAGTATGATTAGTTGTTAGCTAGCATGCCACACTGTCAATCACCCAGCTCTGCTCAGACCCTTCCTATAAAAGAAAAACAATGGTCTATTTTAAAGGAATTGTAGAGCTCTGACAGCAGATTTCTAGATGATTTACCCAGGAAAAACATGGAATGCACTAGAGTGAAATAAATTTCATTTGTGTCCTGCTTGCTAAGCCCCATTTTTCCCCAGAAAAAGGAATGGGAAGAGATAAAAGAATGGTCAGAAAATGAATTAAATAATCATGAAAAAAGTGATTGATTTTTGCAGAATGTATAAGCCCTTTCTGTGGTGCTGATTAGCAACTTAAAATTTTGCTTCTCACTTGTGTGTAGCCACCAACTGATTTTTCCTGTGGGTCAGCAGCCCTGACCCAAAAAAGGTTCCCTACCCTTGATTTATAGTGTAAACTTCAGGTGGTTATATGACACTTGTTTCTTATTTACATTTACACTGCTGTAGTGATAATTGATCCTTCACTGAATGTCCTGTAAATTTCACACGATCATGCCAGTTTTACTTGTATCTACATCACAAGTACAATCATCTAAATGCAATAGTAGATTGCTAATGTTGTCAGCTTGTGCATAAAAAGCCTATATATCTTCCCCTTAATTATCTTCTTGGGCAAAATCCAGACATGGCATAAGCAGAAAAGTCTCTGCACCAAATCTTGTGTTGGTGTAAGTTGTTATACAAGTTGGTAAAATGATAGATGTAATCCATAAAGCACTGAAACCTGCCCTACTTTGTCTGCAGAGTATGTTACAAAATGAAGGGCAGAAAGAGAAGCGCAAGAAATAACACCCAAGAGGTTGGTGTATGCTGGTAGAGACTCAAAATTAAAATGGCACCTGCCTGTTGGAGTTTCCCTGTTCTGCTTGATGAAATCCACCAAAAACCAACAGCTGCAGAGGTGCAATTCTGAGGCTCCAGGAGTATATGATCTTGGTGGTGGGAAGGCCATTATTAGTTGCCATCCATGCAATACCTCTCCTGATTCAGTGTATAAATTATGGAGTTTAATGTAAAATCAGTGTGTTATAATGCTTTACCACTTACACCAATTTAATGACCAAATTACAGTACACACAACTGTGATTTACATCACTGTGAATATGGCTACCTGTGGTTAAGTCAGAAATCCTCTACTTCGAGTAGCTATAAATAATGTCTTTGATGCCACATTATTACCCTCTGCAGCTCTAAAGATCAGTGTTTGTATAGACTTTGCTGCCATCTGTGTCACAATCATGATCTTGAACCCTCAGCTATGTGCTTTGGAATCTGTAAAGGAAAAGTTTGGTATAAGAAAGTAGTAGTAGTAGTAGTAGTAAAAACATCTTATCTTCTAGCTATCATATCAATGACCAAATCTGGCATTCATAAAAGTATAAATACAGAATAACTCAGCCAAAATGAACAGAATTAGTTCAGATTTACATCAGTGCAATTACATTATTGGCCCTAGTGGAACAACCACATTTTTTTTACACTTTTGTGTGAGATCAGAAGTTTTTCTTGTTTTTTTTCTCTACCATTTTTATTGTAAATCAGTATCAATAACTGTATACAGTCATAATTTTGGTTAAAAGATTGTAATGCTTTCATCAAATGCCCAACTTTTGAATTTGATTTATCCATCAATTTTGCATTTTAATGATTGATTTGGCAGGAAGTAGACTGATGGCTGTACTTTCTAAACTAGAAAGAGTTTAGTTTCTGGTGGGGAATTCTTAATCAAAGACTCATATTCATGTCAAATTGTCTGTTTTTCTGTTTCATAATTATTATTTTTGAAAAGGTGATTTTAGGCTATGATTTTATTGGTACTTCAATTACTTAAATATTTTTTCTCTCAGTAAAGCTTGGTTGTCATTGTCACCTGGTAATACTTTTATGAAATTATCTTTATGTGTTATGAATTCACACAAGCATGAAAATCAAAATGAGGTGTAGAATAGCTACTTTAATCAAATTAATTTTGGGAGTTTCTGATGGTTTATCTTCTAATTGTTCTTTGGGTAGTCATCTTCTCCATTTTCAAAACCTCTCTTCAAATATAGGACCAAGAAAAGCTGTTTGGACCTGAAAATTTCAAACTTCTCACAATCTAATATTATGTCAGGCTTATTTCTAATTATTAATAATCCTGAAAATTACACTCAGAATCTGCATGTACTTGGATTGTAAAATCTTCAAGGCAGGAACCATATGTTTGCTACATGTTTGTACTGTACCTAGCATAATAGGACCTTGAACTACAATTGTGGTGCATTGGTGCTATTGATAATCATCACCATTGCTCCTGAAGATTTGTACCTTTGATTGTTTCTGCCTACATAGTATAGTCCAATTATCCTGATTTTGATACCTGGGAAGCTACTAGAGCAGGATTGGGGAACCTATGGTCCGCAGGCCAGATTCGGCCAACAGCTTGCCTTGATCCAGCCTGCCAGGCTCAGGGCTTTTCCCCCTCCCGCCTTGCAGCTGGCAGAGGGGAGGAAGTGGCCCTGAACAGAGCAGGGAAGCATTCCCTGCAGGCACTGCCCCCATCGCTCCCATTGTCCAGGAATCACAGCCAATAGGAGTGGTGGAGGGCGGTGCCTGCAGGAGTGCTTCCCTGAAGCACACAGAGCCACACACAGACACCTGTGCCCAAAAGGAGCTACACCAGGTAGGCGCCTCAATCCCCCATGCCCCTCCTGCCTCCCTCCCTTCCAAACCCTGCACTCCCAGCTGCTCTTTCCCTCTCCTTTCCAGACTCTGCACTCCCATCCAGCTCCACACCCTCTCTCCCATCCAGACCCTGTACTCCTACCCCTAGTCGGCTCCTGCACCCTCCCTCCCTTCCAGACCTCATACTCCTCCCCCCAGCCTGCTCCCTGGTGGCACCCTCCCACACATTGAACCCCTCATTTTTGGCCTCACTCCATAGGGTGTGAGGGGAGAGAAGTGAGGGCCTTTTTTTCCTGCTACTCGGTTGTGGGCCCCTGACTGATTTTTCTGTGGGTCAGTGGCCCCTGACCCAAAAAATGTTCCCCACCCATGAGCAACAGAAAAAACATTCAATTTGTGAATACCTGGGAGATGACGGGGTATCACTAGTAGCCAGCATGGATTTACCAAGAACAAATCAGAAAAAACCAAACTGATTTCCTTTTTTGACAGAGTAGTTGATTTGGTGAATAAGAGGAATGCAGTGGACAAAATATATGTAGACTTCAGAAAGACTTTTTGACACAGACATTCTGAAAAATAAGCTGGAGAAATGCAAGCTCAACCGAACTGGCATTAAGTTTAAGCAGAATAGGTTAAACAACTACGAACAAAGAATAGCTATTACTAGAATGTCGTCAGATTGGAGGGAGGTCTCATGTGGGTTTCCACAAGGATTTGTTCTGGGTCTGATGTTGTTTAACCACTTTATTAATGGCCTGGATGCAGGTATAGAAAGCATACTTATTGAGTTTGCAGATGATAGAAAATGGGGAGATGCAGTTGCTAATATTTTGGAGGATAGATCTAAAATACAGAAGGATCTTGATAACTTGTAGAACTGGGATATAGGCATCAAAATGAAATTCAACAAAGTCAGATGTAAGGTGCTACACTTACATTGCACAAAATACAGAATGAGGGACAGCTGGCTTAGCAGCAGCAATGGTAAAAAGGATCTGAGAATTATGATGGGTCACAGCCTCAGCATGAGTCATCAAGGTGATGCTGTTATCAAAGAAAATGCAATTTTGGGTTGTATTAATGGAGGAATAGCATACAAGTCACAGGAGGAAATAGTACTGCTCTAAATGACACTGGCAGGGCCTCAGCTGGAGGACTGTGTCCAGTATTCGTCACCAATGTATCAATAGGATGTAGAGAAACGGAAAGGATCCAGAGGCCAGTGACAAAGATGATTAAAAGGATATAAGGCAAGTCATATGAGCAAAGGCTGAAGGACCTTGGGAAAAAAGGAGATTGAGGGGGGATATGATAGCCATTCAGATACTTGAAAGACTGCCATAAAAAGGATGAAGAAGAGTTGATCTCGTTTGCCCCAGAGGGCAGGACAAGAGGCAATAGGCTCAAACCAGAGCAGAGAAGATTTAGAGTAAATTCAAGGAAAATGTTCTTAACTGCCTCGGAAAGTTGTGAAAGCTTCTTCACGAGAAGTTTTCAAAAGGAGGCTGGACAGCTATCTGTCTTGGGTGGGTTAAACACAACAAATCCTGTATCTTGGTAGAGAGTTTGACTTGATGACTTCTGCAGCCCCTTCTAATTCTATGTTCTATGGTCACTTCTCATCTTTATTAGTATGTCTGAGAAATCTCTCCTTATCAGATAATTTTGCTTTATCTTCCTGCCTGAAAGCCTAAATGGTTTCCAAAGCCTTGTTGCCTCTGGGCAGTTAGTAGAAATTCTCGGGTATACTTCAGTAACTTTGCTTTGTGAATCAGATCCTTGTGAATCAAAGTTACTGCCGCATAGATCCCGTATTGACATAAAAGACCTTCAGGGCCTCACTATGACACCATTCCATGATTATGATGTTGTTGTTATATATTGGTTTTGAGCCACATCCTGGGTTCTGTCAGCAGAAACCAGTGGCACTCACGGTACAATCTTCTGGTGATAGGAAGTCCACAAGAAAGTCAGCATGGCATAAGCTACTTGCAGCCCATGATTCACCAGGAATCCTGTATGGCTTAGAAAAATAATAAGGCTGGCCACAAAAGGGGTGAGGACCGAGGAATCTGGAAAATATGTTAACTTAACATACCTGATAGGCAACCTATGCCTGCAAGGCTCCTGTGCACAGTTCTAAGCAAAGAAGGCAAGACTAAAAACAGTGTCATTATTTTGAAAATGTAAAAGAGAGAATTCAAGCCAAAAAATGCATATTCTTTCAAAAGTAGAAATCCAACCCCAAAGAAGCTAAAGAAAAAGACATAGACAAGGGTGAGAAGTAAGGCAGAAAATAGGAAAATGGAAAGGAAATTTGAAGAATAAACAATCAAAGGCATGCATAATAAATAGCAAACTGTTAAATATAGAAGAAGCAAGAAACCTGTTAAGAGCGTCAATAGGTCCACTGTGCAATGGACTTTGCAAAGAAACTAAATAACCTCTTTGCATCAGTTTGTTGGGGAGCTACCTACCCCCAGCCTACTCTTCTGAACTACTAGAAATTGAGGTATTGTCAGAAACTGAGATGCTAATGGAGGAGGTACTGGAACACATTTCTAAATTAACAACAGATCACCAAGACCAGATGGTATTTACCTAAAGTTCTGGAGTGAATTAAGAATTAAGTGGCTGAGCTGCTAATAGAAACAATCCATAATTAAAACCATCTGTATTATTGGAAAACCAGAGGTTATCCAATGCCATATCTATCTTCAAAAAAAGGAACTAGGAGGGGTTTTTTTACACCAGTTAAAACAGATAAGCTGGTTAAACCAATAATTAGTTAGGTAAACCATCTATGATAGAAATTGACCAGAGGGGGTTCTATTAGGAAAAATCGTATTTCTCTAATCTGTTGGAATGTTTTGTAATGTACAGAAAATAGTGAAGAAAGATTAAACAATATCATTTAGCTACATTTTCAAGGAGCCATTAACAAAGTCCATCACATGAGGCTCTTAAGGAACCAAAGTAATGTCAGAGTGAGATGTGAAAGAATTTTATAACTTAGAAATTGGATAAGAGAAAAAATGAAACCTAGGAACAGTGGGTCCTTATCAGTTACCAAGGCTCCAAGTTGCTGCAGTATATAAATAAAAAAATAATAAATGGTTAATTTTCAGCAGGACAGAAGGCTATCAATGAGTGACTACCTCAAAGTTCTGCCTAGCCAAGGAGCAAAGTTGACAATCTATCAATGATCTGGAGAAAAGGATGATGGTCTATAAATTAACTGTTACCACTTAGAAAAATATTACAAGCCTCATGGTGAGCTCATTGAAAGTATCTTAAAAGGGAGAAATGGCCTAAGCAATCAAGGTGCTAGGTTGCATTAAGAAAGGATTATAAGTAGGATCTAGGATACTACTGATAATAATGATATTTATACAAATCAGTGTAAATGGCATTAATGCCTTCTGCCCATATACATATCCCCACTCAGTATAATGATGAATCTCCAGGAAGGGATGGGAGGGGAGGCGGGGAAGAGTTGAATCAAGTCAGAACAGGATTAACAAGGTAATAGACAAAGATTCAATAAGATATCAACTTAGGTCAATGCATTTGTCTGGGAATTTTCTATCCTAAATTGGTTTATTTTTAAAAACTGCCTCTGTAAAAATGAATTTTTATTCATGTTGTTGTTAACACTTTAGATTATCAGAAATAAAATAGTTTTACAAGCTAATATATATAATTTATCACTTGTAACAGTGTCTCTAAACTATTTTCAAATTTCATAAGGCTTCAGGAAACTGAAGTCTAGGGATTAACACCAGGAATTAATGTGGTCCTTTGCTGATTCCTTGCTTTATGCATTTCACTTACAAATTGGACAGTGAAAGTAGACTCATTGGTTTAATTTTCTAATTCTCTTGCCTTACGGGTGAAATCCTGGCTCCATTGAAGTCAATGGTATCACTCCCTTTGATTTTCTGGAGCCAACATTTCATCCTAGTGAAGTACATTTGTGTATGTGTTTCTAGCATTGCAAGAGAATATTTATTTTTAATTAAAAACATTTTTATTTTGTTTTTTAAAACATAATAAAAAAAACCATAAGCTTAAGCTACTTGGCAGTGTCCCTTCAGAAACCAAAGGAGAGAGTCACTGAGGTATCATTCACATTCCACTGAGTTTTAAAACTGACTGAGCACTTTACCCTGTTACAAAGCCAAACTAGCTTTTGAAAGTTATGCTGGAAAAATTTGACACCTTTTTCTGTCTTCTTTTAATCTGGTCTATCTCCTGTCTTCCTGATTTGATTCACACTTAATTGTTTGTTCTAACAGTCTTGGTCAGTTTCAATTCATTATCTTAAAACCTCAGGCCTCAATATTACAAAGATGTACACTTGTGCATAATTTTGCATGCATGAATAGCTCCATTGCCATTAATGGGACTACTCAAGAGCATAAAGTTAAGTGCATGCATAAATCTTTGCACAATCAGGGTCCAAATCACCCACAGGTGCAATCAATTCGCAAATTACCTTGGTGGTCCTGTGTCTTGTTTGTTGACTTTGTTTAATCTGCTTTGAAATGTGGTGGTGTTATTCAGTTATAAATAAGTTATCATTATCTCCTAATCATCTTAAGTTATCACCTCCCTGTTCACCTGCCCTTCCTATCTAAGACCTTGGAGAGAGTTTTAGAGTCATTTGTCTGACTGTTTATCTCATAGTAAAAAATTCCCCAAACTCCCATTTGATTTCCATAACACTGTGACTGCATTGTTTTGAATTATTAATTATTAAAGTGATCCAATTGTGGCAATGTGACCGACCTATTGCTGCTTAATTCTTTCAGCTGATTTGATACCATTGATTCTGACATTTTACTGACCCACTTAGATTCCTTTTTCAGCTTTGGCTCCAAGATCACGCAGTGTCTCTGTCCATCTCTGTCAAAAGGAATTCAGATAGGTTATTCAGATAGGGATATTTTCTGTCAAGTGGGCTGTGGAAAAGGAAATTTGCTCCTTTTCCTCTCCTGGAGAGGTGTGCAGTTAAAAGCTTTGGTTTAAATTCTTGTTTCCTTGCTGATGGCTTGTAGATTTGGCGCTCAAGTAAAGATTTGTACTTTTTAAAAACTGCTTTGTGGGCGGGTAAAACTGACTGGGTGATAATTTTAATGGAGGAGTGTGAACAAGAACAATGTTTATTGTGAGCAACATATCGTATTAAAAAGAATCAGCATACCACTCTGAGTGATACTAAAACATCACCTTCATTTTTAGTTCAAGTTGGCTGTGGGAGATTTTCAAAAACACTGTCAGTCAAGGAGTGTTAGGCTCCTAACTCCTTCTTTACATCTTTGAACATATCTGTGTTAATTTGGTCTGTTTTTAGAAGATATGTTTGTATGATAGGAATTAGACCTTTGTGCTAGGTCTTATTCAATACCTTGCATTCCCCAAGAGCTTATGGACTAAAAAACAAAGATAGCAAAGAGGAGAAAGAGAATACAAAGTATAGACATGATCGGGGTGATGTATCACAAATCTGGCAAGTTCAATCTTCATTTTTCTTCCCTCTCAAAGAGAAATAGTGTAGAAAGGTTTGGGAGAGGAACATAGTTATAATCAAAATAAGTACAACTGTATATATATATATTTTTAAATGCTGATCATCTACATCCCACAGCTTTCCAGTGTATCTATTGTTAGCTGTCCAAGCTCTTGCAGATATCATACAAGAAGTGGGCATGAAGGAGGGATTTGAAGGACAAATACAGAATGATGTGAGGACACAGGCAAGGTGCACACTCAGGCCCAGCAAACACCAGAGTCTGGAAATCTCACATGTCATTGGTGTGTATTTTACCTAGAATGTAGCCTCACAATCATTATGTGGAAAAAAACATTCTCTATGACTGTCCTTCTACACTCATGAGGCCTCATTCATCCCTGGTGTAATTCTCTCAAAGTTACTGAGATTACTCCATGGAGATATTTGCCCCATTCTCTCCTACAAATAATATATTCTCCTTCAGTGCTCACTAAAATTGCTCTCAGGATGAATATGAATTTGGCCTTTCCGTCTGTTCTATGAACAATTGTTTAGGTTTTTATATTAGCAGAAATCTTATGAAAAGCGCTACTTAAAAATACTTCCTTTACCTGCTTGCATTTAACCTTTTGATCAGCTCCCCCTTGAAGGACCCATTTAACATTAAAAACAGTGAATTTAAAGATGAATGTCTGAAATAGTCTGCAGGGCTGTTCCTGCCTCTCCCCCACAAATGCTGCCCTTTGACCAATTCCCTAAATTGGACTGAAGCACAACCACTTAGCTCATGCTATGTTGTACCACAAGCTTGAAAAAACTTAAAAAACAACAAATAGACCTTAAAAACTAACAAAACATGTAGATGGTATCATGAGCTTTCGTGGGCACAACCCACTTCTTCAGATGACTGGAGTGCTAGAAGTCCAGATCCAAGAATAAATAAGGGAAGGGGGGGGAGGAAAAAAAGAGGGGAAAAAACAAGGGGGGAAGAAAAAAGAGAGAGAGGCAGTGAGTAGATGGTTCAAATAATTACGAGAGGCTGATAAGAACAAGTAGCACCTCCATTGTTGGGTTGGTTGGTTAAGTCATTAGGATGTGGAAGGTAATGTGCGAGCCAGCCCATGTCCCTGGTCATACGATTTGTATAAGAATTAAACTTGTAAATGAATTTAAATTCCAATCCTTCTCTGTGTATTTGGCTTGTGGAATTGGTCCAAAACAATATGGTGACTTGGAGATCCATTAATGAGTGTCCAGGTAGATTAAAGTGTTCTCCAACAGGTTTTTGTGTATTGCCTTTTTTTTTCCTCTTTCCCCTCCCCTTCCCTTATTTATACTTGGATCTGGAATTTATTCCTCCTGCAATGAGGTTTAACAGGTAGTTCGAAATAGGGCTTTATTTCCAACACCTGTTTCACTACCGCGTGTAGATGCGGGCAGTTATTCCGGGCTTGAAATTTAAAAAAAAAAAATGGTGTCCGGCTGGGAAGATGCAAATCAAGCGCGGGATATTTAAATCCCGGGCTTCATTTGCGATTCCAAATGCCTACATTTGCAGCCCTATTTCGAAATAGGCTGCAAGTGTAGACATACCCTTAGTCTTTAAGGCGCTAGTAGTCTATTTGTTGTTTTTTAAGTTTTTCCTGTTCAGACTAACTCAGCTACCCCTCTGAAGCTTTTGCACAAGCTATAATTAAGCCAGCCTCTCCAAGAGGAGTCTGGAGGTTTTATTAATTGAAAATATTAACATTATGCTTAAAGTCTTCCTGCTTTTTAAAAAATAGGTAAAAAAAAAGAGCACAGTTCTTGACATTTGGGGGCCTGGCTTTGAAGAAAGAGTTGATGTGGCACTGCATTTGAAGCTAATTGTCTATGGAACTTTTGACACGGAGAAAAAGGTATATTTTGAATTGCATTGCTCCTAAATGTTTTTCCATGTCCCACTATGGGTTACATTTCAGAAAACCAAATGTTCTTTTTCATCTTTGTAATAAGGATGAATACAATTTTCAAGGAGAATTTTCATAGGGAAGAAAGTGAAACCTTTCAACACAACTTATCACCCTGACCACTGTTGTGTGTCTGTTACTCTGTTAAAGAAAAAGTATTAAAATGTGCATATAACTCAACAAGAGTTGAAGAGAGAAACCAGTGATGTTTTAGCACAATGGTAATGTTGTTTTCTGAGAAGAATTATAGAAGCTGGACTCAATCATTATGTAGTGCCCAGTAAGCCTTTTTTCTTGACTTTGCAAAGCTTCTAAGTCATCTACCGTGTTTGTTCAAAATATTACAAGATGGCCTATATACATCTATAAGTGTGCTGGAACATTTTCTTCTGTCTTGCTCAAATTAAACCATAGCTATTCCAAAGTTCTCTTGTTTTGGTGATTTCTTCTTTTACTTCCATTTCATCCTGAGCCCAAAAGCAATGACTGCAATCACTACTTCCCAGATGCTCCTTTATCCCTCTGCTTGCAGTCAGACTCTGTGTATCACAAATACCAAGTCTAGTATTGTTTTCTTCACCTTACTGGCTGATGCATGTATTGAATTAGAAAGCAATCTTGTGTCAGAGTCACAGACATGCTGCTTGCCATAACATGGGTACTTAATACAATCCAGTCGATTTATGTGGAATTTAATCCTATTCTGTCAGTACTGGCTATTTGGATATTTGCAAGCTTTGAGAGAGGATTGGACAGAGTTACTGTTTTTGGGTGACCTTGGGTATCTTTGACATTTTGTGTTTTTTTAACTGCTTCACTGTGCAATCTTAGCAGCCTTTTAACACACATGCAGATATATCAATTATATACTTTAGATACAGGTAGATGTGTGTGCATGTAACCCTTCTACCACTTGTAGTCAGTAGCAGTAATGGTCAGGTTCAATACCTAGAGGTTCCTTTCCAACAATACAATACAAATCCAGCTTGAGTCCCCACCCAGTAACCTGAGACAATTACACACCGCTGGATGCCTCAAAGAGGCAATACTTCCCCTCTGTAAGCAGAACTCATATGCATATACCTATGAACAAGACACCCACCCCACAGTTAGTTGGGCAGTGTCCTTTTGCCTTAGATTCTTAAGCCCAGCAATCAAAAGTTCTTTTAATGTGACCCAATCAGTTTCACACATACAGAATGAAAAATGACTGTCTTGGAAGGAGTACTGCAGAGAAGGGATCTCGGGGTCATAGTGGACCACAAGCTAAATATGAGTCAACAATGTGACACTGTTGCAAAAGAAGCAAACATGATTCTGGGATGCATTTAACAGGAGTGTTGTGAGCAAGACACAAGAAGTAATTCTTCCTCTCTACTCTGCACTGATTAGGCCTCAGTTGGAGTATTGGGTCCAGTTCTGGACACCATCTTTCAAGAAAGATGTGAAGAAATTGGAGAAGGTCCAGAGAAGAGCAACAAAGATGATTAAAGGTCTAGAAAACATGAGCTATGAGGGAAGAATGAAAGAACTGAGCTTCTTTAGTTTAGAAAAGAGAAGATTGAGAGGGGACATGATAGCTGTTTTCAAGTATCTAAAAGGGTGTTACAAGGGGGAGGGGGGAAATTGTTCTCCTTAACCTCTGATGATCGGACAAGAAGCAATGGACTTGAATTGCAGCAAGGGGGGTGTTTGTTGGACAATAGGAAAAACATCCTAACTGTCAGGGTGGTTAAACACTGAAATAAATTGCCTATGGAGGTTGTGGAATCTCCATCACTAGAGATATTTAAGAGCAGGTTGGATAGACATCTATCAGGGATGATCTAGACAGTGCTTGGACCTACTGTGAGGGCAGAGGACTGGACTTGATGACCTCTTGAGATCCCTTTGAATTCTAGTGTTCTATGACCCTCCCTTCTCCACACCCCACTCACTTGTTTTCCCTGGTCACTGCAGACTCAGAATTCAAAAGTGTATTCCCATGAGATCACCTTCCACCCTGGTTGGCTGGGGGATAAAATGGCAACTTGCTTGCTCCGCCGGCCAGACAATCACTTGTCTTTCCACTCCACCAGCCAACCTACCGGCCACTTGCGACTCCTTTCCTCTTCACCAGCTGCTCTGCTGGTCCCTTGGACCAACTCTTTGCCACTCTGCCGTTTCACTCTACAAGACTCCCTGATAGACGCTTGTCTCTCCTCTGGCTGGGAGAGACTCACTGCTCTATCCTCAGCAGGGAGCCGCTGCTGTAGCTAAAGGAGAAATGGCCCCCTCCCAGCCAGGCAGCTCTGTGTGCAGAACCCTGAGCCCCTGGCTTGGTGGGGCTCATTTAGCAGCTGCAGGGCCATGCTACTGCACAGCTTAGAAGGAACCTTGTACCTCACCCAACTTGTTTCTGTAATATCCCAGGACCACCAAGGCTGCAGCTACACTAAGTATAACTCTCTGCAGTTGTGAAATGGCATTCTTAACAAGTGTCATATTGTGGTGCAAGAAAAAGGAAGGAGGATGCAGATACATGAGTATCTCCAAAGTGGTCTTTAATACAGACCACCTGGATGTGATATTGTTAATTCTTGGGTACAGCAAGACCCTGCCCCCCTTTAGCAAGAATGTTTGGTTGGTTGGGGGGGTGTTTTTTGTTTTTTGTATTGGGGGATTTTTGACATGAACTTGTGGTCATGACTGAAATTTTACTGGAATAGCATCTCTCTGTATTGCAGCTCTTTTGGTTACTGATGAGACATGGACTAAACCTCTCCAAACATTCCATAACCATAAAGTAATGGTTGAGTCCAAATTAAATTCCAAAACAATGTATGTAAGTACTCAAATTCTTATTTTTCAATATACCTAGTATTCAGATTATTAGAGCTCCCTAAGAATGACCTGGTAAAATCAAGATATTGCCACTAACTGTTCAGTTCTATAGATGATAGTATTTTATTTTTATTCCAACTATACTTGAGAATACTCTGCTTTCTTACTGAATGACTGTCTAGAATGCATGGCTGTGCCTGACGGACCACTTGGGCTGATAACAACATCACTATAAACTCAGTGATTTAACAGCCACACCAGAAGAATGTAAAAAATATTTGGCTGCTAAAAATAGAGCATAGTTTTTCAGAGCTAATCTGATCATAGATGGTATAAAGGAGCTTTACAACTATACCATGTCTTCGCAAGTAGGACCAAATCAGGTCCCAACAACAACAGTGGGAGTTTTGCTATTGATTTCATTGGGCCAGGATTTCACACCCAGCATCCAATGGGAGTTTAACCTGAGTAAGACATGAGTAAAGATTGCAGGATCTTATCAATTGTATTGGCTGATGTATCCATGAATGCGTGTGGGAAAGCTGTTCCAATATTTAATTACTTGAACACTTGAGAGGTTTATTTTGATAGCTGACATAACCTTTGCTTTCTTCAGTTTAATGTAACAAATTACTTGATAAAAATAGTAATATTGGACATTTTAAAAAATTGTGGACAAATTGCATTACATGTAAAATAAAACTTTTTAACAGAAGGCCAGAGTTAGGGTTAGCAATGCCAGATATCGTTGTCATGTTTTCATTCATCTATTTACCTATTTTTGTAACTGATTTTCAGAGTAAATGGTGCACTTGAAAGGAATATACAGCTTATGGTCTCCATTTCGAACTTAATAAGATCATCAGCACATAGTGTATCTACATATGGTTAAAATTAAAGCCCCACCTGTTGTTCATAGCACTATAAAATGCATATGTTGAAAATTAATCACTTTTTGCCACATATAAAGTGTGACCTGTCATTGAAGCGCATTCTCTATTATTTGGCAATTGACAAGGGAGGCATCTTGCTGAAAAGAAGCAGGATATTACAGCACGAAATAGGGAGCACCATTATCATTCTACATTTAATATTGGTTCAATAATCAAGGAAAATTTAGCAATTAGTAATATTTATATGCCAATGGGAAAAAAAAGCTTTATTTTCAAGAGTGAATACAAAATGAATGAATCTTATAACCCCAGTACACACCCACTCGCTGCCCATTACATAAGCAGAGTGTCTTTGCAAACTGGATGCTATCCCAGAGTACTGGAAGATAAACTAGAGAATCTCCCACAGGGTTTGAAAGTCCATAGTTGGTCAGCAGATCAATTTCAACAACAGGCCACAAGACCACGTGTTTTGATTCAAATTGGTGCATCAGAACACACACGTTTCCTCTGATCATTCTTTATGCTTAAAAACTGGTTTCTTCTACAAGTAATTTCATAGACATGGGAAGTAAGGGTGCTGCAGCACACCCACCCATACTCTTAGGTTTTGCACTTGACTTCCCTGTGTCCAGGAGCTGGCTCCACTGCCAATGTAAGAACATAAGAATGGCTATATTGGGTCAGACCAAAGGTTCATCTAGCCCAGTATCCTGTCTTCCAACAGTGGCCAATGCCAGGTGCCCCAGAGGGAAAGAACAGAATAGATGATCATCAAGAGATCCCTTCCCTGTCACCCATTCCCAGCTTCCAACAAACAGAGGCTAAGGATACCATTCCTACCCATCCTGGCTAATAGCCATTGATGGAGCTACCCTTATCTAGTTCTTTTTTGAACCCCATTAAAGTCCTAGTCTTCACAACATCCTCTGGCAAAGAGTTCCACATGTTGATACTGCGCTGCATGAAGAAATATTTCCCTTTGTTTTGTTTTTAACCTGCTACCTCTAATTTCCTTTGGTGACTCCCAGTTCTTGTATTTTGGGAGCGAGTAAATAACTTTTTCTTATTTACTTTCTCCACATCGGTCATGATTTCATAGACCTCTATTATAGCCCCCCTTAGTCTCCTCTTTTCTAAACTGAAAAGTCCCAGTTTTATGAATCTTTCCTCATATGGCAGCCATTCCAAACCCCTAATCATTTTGTTGCCCTTTTCTGAACTTTTTCCAATGCCAAGGTATTTTTTTGAGATGAGGGGACCACATTTGTACATAGTACTCAAGATGTGGGTGTACCATGGATTTGTATAGAGGCATTAAGATATTCTCTATCTTATTCTATATCCCTTTTTAAATTATTCCTAATATTCTGTTTGCTTTTTTGACTGCTGTTGCACATTGAGTGGATGTTTTCAGAAAACTATCCACAATGACTCCAAAATCTCTCTCTTGAATGGTAATAGCTAATTTAGTCCCCATCGTTTTATACATATAGTTGAGGTTATGTTTTCCAATGTGCATTACTTTGGATTTATCAACTTTAAAATTTATCTGTCATTTTGTTGCCCAGTCACCTAATTTTGTGAGATCCTTTTGAAGCTCTTCACAATCTGCTTTTGACTTCACTATCTTAAGAAGTTTAGTACTACCTGCAAATTTTGCCACCTTGCTCTGTACCCCTTTCTCCAGATCTTTTATAAATAAGTTGAATAGTATTGGACCTAGTATGGACCCCTGCAGGACACCACTAGTTGCCTCTCTCCATTCTGAAAACTGACCATTTATTCCTATCCTTACTTTCTTATCTTTTCACCAGTTACCAATTCATAAGAGGACCTTTCCACTTATCCCATGACAGCTTATCCACCAGCCTTATGTCCCAGCCTTCAGGCTGCCCCTCCATGGTTCCACTGACACCAACACGTCCTGGGATCCCGCTGCCCAGTGGCCCCAGAGTTCAGACCCCTGAACCTGGAAACTCTGTTGCCGCTTGGGGTCCCACCATTGACCTAGGGCTCTGCTCTTGGCTTCAGATCGAGATTCCACAGCTGTCTCTAGATGTGACAAGGTTGCCACATCTCCCAACCCGGATGTAACAGATGCCATTTGTGGCAATGATGTCTGGTCCATCCAGTCTGGGAGAGTTGGCAACCATAGGTGTGACCCCAGCCTGGGGCAGTGAGGTGAACAGGGATAAAGGAGATGCAGCTCAGCACCCCCAGCCTAAAATAGTCCAAGCACCATTGAGCAATTTCCCCTGTTTAGAACAACTTCAGACTCACAGGTCTGGCAAAGTAAGAACAATTCTCATCCCCTAAAGAGTATAGCAGCTTTTTCCCCCATTGAACCCAGAGTCCTTTATGCAACCATGAGTGTATCTATACCATTAAAGTTGCCAATTTAGCTGGAGCCATTTAGGCCACACAAGGATTTCAGAAAGACTGTCGTTGTGAGCAGTAAGGTTCATACATTTACAAATGACAGGAAAATGGGGGCAGTCTTCCTTTAATGAAGGAGTATGAGTAGTTAAATGTCTGCAACACATGTTGCCAATAACAATGGCATGTTTTCTTTCTGTTTTCAAGACCATTAAACTCCTCAGAATGAGCTATGTCTTTCCCCGTGACTTAAAAGGGATGCAATGACTACTTGATGATACTATAGAATTTGCTTAATGAAAACATTAGCACATCCTGGGCCATTTGAAACAAAATCCAGCTTTTCTCGAGTAAGTTGAGAATGAGAACCTCAACTATAGAGCAATTCTCCAATGAACTTAAATCAAAACCACACACTCTAACTTTGGAAATGGCAGCAAACTGGACTCAATTTTTGTTCAGATGGCCCATAGCTTCATACTATGGAGCACCAAAACACTATAGACAAACATGAAATTTGGGGCAGTAGAAAGCTGAGTTTCAAAGTCTTGTGGTTTCATCTCATTTCTAACTGAACAGATATTTAAGTACTAAACTAATTAATGTTGCTGGCTGTAGTCAAATACTTTGATGAATGGTCTGCAAAATACTGAAGAATTATGCTGTATTTTGAAAACATGAATCTTATATAAACTGAGACACTTCCTGGTACACAGACACTCCCGGGGGCCAGTCCTGAAATCCTTGGGTAAAGGATACATGGGTAAAGACTGCAGAATTGGGTCCCTCATGTGCAATTTCTGTAGCATAGGACTAGACTATCATTTACAAATATGTGGCCCTAATCCTGCAAAACTTTACTGAATTTATTTCCTGTAGAAGTAGAAATTCCCAGAGCCGGAAGCTTGCACTCTCTGGGTTGTATTTTGTAAATGAACACTCACTTATCACTTTTATTAGATGCTAAAAGGAGCCATACCAGCTAGTCTTATATTTAGTAAGAAGAAATAACCTCTGACCAAAGTGCATGATTAAGCAAAACCTTATATTTAAAAGGATACTGTCAAATTTAACCCAATGGTATATGGTATAAACAAGCTTTTTATTACATAAATCCAACAAATCTTTCAATTTTTTAAATTGAAGGTGAAAACAATTGTACTTGAACAAATGATGATTTCCTGTACTGTTTCTGGCCCAAACATTACAATACTAAAAACCTGAACGTGAAACTGACTATAAACAAATGTGACACTGAATTCATTGATTTTTCACTGTCTAAAGTAGAGAAAAAGTAAATGGTAACTAAAGAGCAACAAACTAAAAGGCTTTTAAAATTCAATTAATAATGTTAGATGAAAGGATTTTTAAGGTGACAATGTTTCTTTAAATATCCTCAAGTTGTAACTCACTTCAAGATTATTGACATTTAAACACGCATAGTATCTGCAATTATCTACAGAGTAAGCTAAAATTGACCAAAAACTGAACACACACACGGGACTAAATCCTGAAGACCTTGTTTAGAGCCAGATTTTACTTTCAGCTATATTCATGGTGTGATGGATAGACGTGCTGGCCAGCACTTGGTGACTAAAGGGTTTAACTCAGGTAGCTAGCAAGGGTGTTGGCTCGGGGCCAGAAAAAGCAGATTTCAGTGCTGAAATCTGAATTGGATATTGATACCTGGTTTGCTCTTCCTTTGTGTGTTTTCTAAGCTAAGGGCTGATGGGAGCACATGCTGTAATCAGAATTACCATGCCTATAAAAAATATTGGACATGGGAGTGAACTGGGCCTTGAAGTACAGATCAGCAGAGATCATGAGTAGAGGGGAAAGGGGTATTTAGTCATGATCAGGGTATTTTTCTTTGTTTTGATTGTTTGGTTAAACTTCTCTGGGTGAATCCACGCCTTCCCTCCCCCATTCACTGTCTAAGAGCGTTCCCAGAGATGTTCTCTGTGTTTTAATTTGTTTTACGAGTTGCTCTGTAACACCTAGCAACCAAGTATGCTTTATCACATATATCTTTTTGCTTTGTTAATAAAATCACCTTTTTTAAGGCGATTTGATTCTTGTGTCCTGGAAAGAAACAGGAGGTCTGTCTAAGTGTGTGTATTCATGCCTAAGACTAAGAGGTCAGCCACCGGAGGCTGCAGTTTTTCTCTTTGTTTTTAAAGTCTCTTGTGGTAAAAGAGCTTGGGGGTACCCTTCTGGAAGAAGTCCAAGTGCTTTCTTCCTGGGCTGAAGAAGAAAGGGGTTTTCTTTTGTTTCACTTGGTGGTGGCAAGTACTCCCCTCCCCCCGCCCCCCAAGTCAGTGAATCTGAGAC
The DNA here is from genome assembly GCA_032595735.1 of Pelochelys cantorii. NCBI lineage: Eukaryota > Metazoa > Chordata > Testudines > Trionychidae > Pelochelys > Pelochelys cantorii. The sequence continues at coordinate 72,873,329 of CM064328.1, forward strand.
TCTGGGGAGTTTTTGTAAGCAGAGCCTATAGAGGCAAGGTATTTGAGGTCTCTTGCAGGTCCGTACCTTCTGCACTTGAAATGCCAGAGTGGGGAACAGCCCTGACACATGGTATTGTAACTCCACTGGTCCAGATCATCTCTGAGGTATGTACACAAAGGGGACCCACCTCAGACTGTTCTCTCTCTTGCTGCAATTGAGGGATTATTTCCCCTCCCTCCAGGCCCCTTGAAGAGGATTCTTTGCAGGTGGGTCCTGGCTCTCTGCTAGGGGAACGAGGCAGAGACTGGGCTGGATGGGGAGAGGAGTGGGCAGGCTGAAGGAAAGGATGCATATTTTTTTCTTCAAGATTGCAGCGATTCATGGGAAAATACTATATAACATGTCACCTGTAACCCCAGAATCTCTGGCAACAGCTGTAGTGAAGTAGGCTGCCCAGGAACCAGAGGTAGTGAGAATCAGAGCCTTCCTTATGGTTGGCTCCCTTTGCCTTTTCCACAGGTAGAGTCAAAGCCTGTCCAACCAGCCATACCCCCTATTGTGACAATGGAAGCCTCACTGGGACTTCCTTGCCTATGTGCCCACCAGCGGAGTCGCTACAGGGGGAGATGGCCCAGTTCCTGGACTTTGCTTGGGTTATGTTGGATTCATACCAGTACAACAGAGACCAGAGTTTGGCCTTCACATTTTATTCAGTCCTTACATGGACCAAGCTTCTTTTTAGAAATAATTGTGAGCTTTGCCAGAGAAGACTAAGTAAAAACTAAATAAAGACATCAGGCTAGGGCTTAAAGTGGGTAACAGGTAAATCACTTCTTTATATTACTCAGCAGCTACTGAGTGATGTCAATTGCTCATTTCAAGATGCAGTTACAACACTGACCTGAAAGTCTGAGTTATTTTCAAAATGTTTCTATTGCTCAGAGCTTTTGTCATACTTTGTATATTATCACATTAAATATTGTTTGTATAAAAAACTTTTGAGTACTGGAATTGTTCATGTCAAAAAGCCTGAGTAAAGCAGCTGTGAGAATCTGCAAACAGGGTAAAGAAACTGCATTTATTTGCTTCCACTTCTCGGATAGTCTATATTAAAATTACCTTCCCTGTTTAATGTTTGCTCCCCCCCATATTTTCAAGTGTCAACATGCTAGGGAAAATGGTGTTGTAGAGCAGCTGGCCCATTTCAGAAGGTGATGCATCTTATTAAAACGATCACACAAATGTTTAAAGGAGATGCTTTGTTCCCTGTTTTCATGTTTGCAGCATAGCCACACTCTGGTGAAGAACTCTGTCAAAAAAAGACCCTTGGCTGCCTTCTGTTGGAGAAAGCCCCTCAAAGAACTTTAATGTGACAGCAAAGCTAGGAAATATTACTGACTCAAAGCCTTTAAGCAATCAAGAAATGATAAAAGCTGTGACTCAGGAACTCGGGGGAAAAAATTTACATGTGAAAGCAAAGCTTATTACCAGCTGATAGTCAATAGAACAGGCAACTGAAAGTGTAATTCTTGTGAAATATACTTTTAATTGGTGTTCATTGGATTATTGTACATATTTTATGCACAGAATCATCCTTGATTACAGAGAACAGAATGCACCAAACCCTGGTTCTGGATTGTTTATATGTATATGCCCAAAAAGTCATGAGCAGATAAGGGAGTGGGGTGGGGGGGCAGAAATGTTCTGCCTCATTCTGGCTCCCTCCAACATCCACAAAAGAAAGCAAGCGCTTCTAAAAATGTGGGATGCGGAGTTAGACGAAAGGTCTTCACAGTTTAAAACCTACACCTCCCTACACAATTATGACCACACAACTCCACTCTCCTACAGAGATTAGTTCTTTGCTGGACATAGTAACCTGTTAAGGGAGACAGAGCTGGATAGAATTTATAGTATAAACATGCACCTGTGTTCTGGACAGACTGAAAGTTCTACAGTTTTTGTCCATATGATTTATTTTGTCCTATAAAATAGTACAGAATGAGCAAGACTCTGATCTTACCTACACTGATATGTCTAGAGTAACATCATTAAACATGAGTAACATTGAGACAAAATATATAGGATTCAGATTTTCAGCACAAGAATTTAGGCTCCTAACATCCATTGAAATCAAGGGCCTTTAAAAGTTTACATTTATTAACAGCACATGTTAATAAGTAGGTATTCTTAAACATTCAGTCTGGAACCACAGAAGCAGCTGAATCAAATCTAAACCACTTCCTATGTTAGATGACAGCTCCCTTTTATTAGGCCACTGTTTCTCTAGTTTATCTGATGTCACCAGTAAAGGTCAGAGAACTATAGCCATAAAGCCAGGCTATGGATCACAGGGGACTTTCTGCTACATAGAAAATGGCAGCCATAAACTGAGGCATGGCATGCCATGAGAAAAGAAAGTTAATGGAAAAGAAAGATGCTACCTATCACCAAGTACCAATAAGAAATAGAGAAAATGAAGCCTGAAAAAGTAATTTGACTAGAAAGATGGCATAAGAATGAAACATCCATCTCACCTATTCAGTAGCATCATATTTTTCCTTGGTTGAAGATATTAGTTTGTGTCTCTAGACTTTGTTCCTAAGTGTAATTCTGTGCCATTTTTGTGAGATGATGACCACCTCTGCCATTTACCAACTAATTTTATTGCTTTCCATTGACTGCTAAAGTCACATTTCATTGTATATAAAAGCTCTGAATATGCCAATTATCCACTGTAAATGAAGGTACCTTTCTTGATGTTTTAGCCTATTCCCAGTAAACTATGTAAAAAGAAAGGTCTCAGATGTTACCCTGTATTGGCCTTGGCAAATGAGAAGAGCACTTTATTAGTGAATACTGGAAGGATGAGCCATAGTGACAGACATCAACTTGCTGCCTGCCATAGGTAGCCCAGCATTAAGGTAAAAAGCTTCAGGGCACTGAAAGGATTTGATCTAATCACAAGTTGTCAGAAGCAACCAGCATCGTACATTCTTTTTTCCAGAATATATTCTTGTGTACAGCCTAAGGGCCCGATTCTGTTCTTCTTGAAGTCAGTGAGAGCTTTGCCATTCACTTCAATGGGAGCAGGAGCAAGTCTTGGGGGAGGGAAAGCACTAAAGATGCCTGTTTCTTCATTCTTTTTAACCTAATCAAAATCATTCTTTCCCAAAAGAAAATATTCTCAAGAGTATAGTATAGAAAATACTACATGAACATTTAGACCAGTTGTTTTCTAGCTCTTTCCTAAAATACCTCCCAGTTTAACTTTGTTTCCACTGTTCTTCCTGGCTGCAAAGCCGGAGGTGGGTATGTTGACTGGACAGTTATACTCATCAAAGTAGGTGTACTTTCACAAGAGAGATTTTTATCCATTTCAAAACATGCAATGCTTCTTTATAAGTTATTGTAAACAAACATATTAAATACACTAAAAGAACATCAAGAAAGAGTATAGATAGTCAGAATATCTGAATTTTGTTATAAGTAACTGATGGATTGTCCTTCCTGAAACATCTAAATACAAAAGCCAGTGACTAAGATGTAAGATTGCCCTTCATTTTAGCTCCTATCTTTTAGTTAGCAAAATATAGTATTTTATAGTCACCATTCAATATAGAACATAAGCATTCTAATTAAAAGGATATGTGTTACAGATACTTTCTGTATCTTTTCTTAAGAAATAATGGCTATTTAAGGGTGTGAGCAGTGAATATATCTAGTAGAGGTGTTTTCTATTTAGATAGATTTATTAGTGTACAGCTGACTCTATCTGAACATCCATTTATTTGGAGCTTTTTAATAAAACAGCGGGATTGATCCTGTAACCTTCACATGGGCATTTCTTTCTCTTGTGAGTAATTATGATACTTAGTTCCATTGACTTCCCTGGGACTACTTGCAAGAGAAAGTAATACTCATGTAAGGAAGAATTGCAGGATCCGGTACAGAAAACATAAGATAGAAGGAAAAATACTGACCAATATTAAGGAACTGCATAAAAGATTTTTATGATCACCACAGATACAAAGGAATTTCAAATGCAAATTGCAATAAAAAGGAACAATCTCAAGAAAAACATGTTTTCGTATTACCTTATTGTCTGTTCTTATCTATTTACCTGTAAGTGGCATGGCCTGATCCTGCAAAATTTTATTCACATGAAAAGTCCTATTGACTTAAATATATTATTCTAGCTCAGGATAATCTCTGTATCAATCTAAACTGATACCTCTGTTGTGGAACAAACGTGCATTTTATGTGCTTTACATTTCAAGTGTAGTAGGAAGAAGGTTTTGTGGCATAAATATCTTTAAAATTAGTAGAGCAGGATAAGAGCACATCTCAATTTTTTTTTAATCCAGGTATTTTTATATGGAAAGAAACCTGAAATAGTTTCAGTTCTTATTCCATGCTTTAAAAAAGACATACATTCATACACATATAATTCCCACATAGCCATTTGCAGGTTACGGGTCAGTGAGCATTCTTCTGCTTTGGTGCTTTTCAGATGAAGCTCCAAGATAAACAGTGTCCTTAATGATGGGTCAGGGATGCAGGAGCAAATATTCTGCAAAGATTGGCAAAGATTGGCCTGGATTCATGCCAGGAACAGAAGAAAGGGGTCTTTGTGCCTGGACATCTGAAGGCCAGGCACAAACATGTTAGCTGATACTTAACACCGAAAGCCACTGCCAAAACCGTTAGACACCCTGCATAATCCCCACCAGGCCTCCTTTGGATTTCAACTGTCCACTACAATAGGGCAGACTCCTCCAATTACAAATCTTGTTTTTTCTAACAAACATCCTTGCAGGTCCCAAAATAGCAGTTGTTAAAAGCAAACAGCCTGCAATTCATTGACATATGCAAACCTTTTAATGTTGTGCTGGAGACAAGTAGCAACTTTTTATACCTACAAGACTATTTATGCATTTTTAATAATTACTCTGCATATTATGTGGTACATTTCCTTGAGGTATTTAGCAAAAGAGAAGCAACAGCATTCACACTCCAAAGAAACTGTTAGTTTTGCTGCAAGAAGCACAGCTAATTTATGTAAGTGAATTTTATACAGTTTTTATACGGGTTTTTTTTCCCTCAATTTCTCTTCCCTGCTGTCCTCTCTCTCTTTCTTCTTCACTACAAGACATTCTGGAATGCCTGCAGCAACATCCACTGGTGCTGAGTACATTGCAGCCCACCCAGGCTTCCCTGTGGTGGAACGCAGCACGATGCGCTGCTTCAACAGTGCTTACTCTGGGATTTGCCTAACCCTATGGCCCTATCTAATCACTTACCTTCAGTGAGTTTGTGAAGTCTGCTTGTTGTCTAGTAGACAGTAGTCCATATTACGTCAGTTCTGGGTGGCAAAACAAGTTATTTCTCCTCCCTAAGGAATTTTTCCTGTCGCTCAGGAATGGAGTTACAGCAAAGGTAGCATGGAGATGCGTCGTGCTGGCACCATAAGCATCATTCCTGGGGCAAGGACAAAAAAAATGATAGTTACATTGGCTCACAGAACAGAGTACAGCTCCTCAGCTAATGTAAATCAACATCGCCCTAGTTAACTTCTCTAGAGCTGCACCAGTTTACACTAGTCAGTGATCCAGTCCAGCTACTTCCAATATTTTGACATTACTATGTGAATAACTGTACACATGAGGTGACTTCTTAAAAGTAGCCCTTTCATAAGCTCAGATGAAAAGTATTCAAGCAGTGATACTTTTTGGTGTCAATTTAAAGCCTTTACATAGGGACAACTCCCATTGACTTCAGTGGAAGATGTACCACAGTAATGACTTCCACTATTCTTTTATTTGAGTGATGGGTGGTGATTGTGAGTACCACCTATACTTACAAACCAGTGTTCAAAAATTGAAATCAGATTTCCAGATATTGGCAATGCCTTCTTTGAATCATTTGCAGAAAGCTGTGTTACTCTAGACAATTGGGGGCCGGGGGGAGGGAGAGAGTGAGTGTTGAAGCATGTAATAATGAAGGAATGGCCTTTCATGAAGTTTACTGAATTAATCTGATTTCTGTGTAACTGAAAATAACCCAAAAAAGCTCCACAAATGTTTTGATGCATAGTAGAACCTGCAAATTCTAACCATAGACATAAAGAAACCTCTGTGATGGACCAGATACTGAGCTCCAGCATTGCAGCTACGTAACTTCTTTAATTTTTGGAACAGAGGTATTCAGTAGGCACTGAATACAGCAGAACCATGGTCCAGTGGTTAGGGTGCTAGCCTGGAACACAAGAAACCTGAATTCAGTTCTTTGCTAGAATGTGTGATACTGTGCAAGTCACATAGGGCTAGTTCACAAAGTTCTTTAAGTCCCTAAGTCCAATATTTAGAGGCTCAGTACCTTGCTCAGCTTCTGCCTAGCAGCTAAATTCATGCCTCCCTCCAGACCACCCCAGCCACTTGGGGCATTTGTTTCTCTCCCCAGCCAATGGCCACCTTCCTCCCCCCACATCCCTGGTGCTGCAGACAAGGACTGGGGGGGGGGAAGGGTTTGAGACAGGAGGACTACTTACCAGTGTGCTGGCAGGAAAGATGGCAAAGCCCCAGCGCTGTTGGCCACTCCCTTGGTGGTAGAGCTGCCCCCAAGGGACACTCTTCAGTATAGCTCTCCCTTGCAGGCTCACTGCACCCCATGGCCACTCTCATATTGCATCTCACTGAACAGCAGCCTCTCCCTTTGCATGTTATGGAAAACTGCCTTTTTCCCAAGCCTTCTGGTTCTTCTGGCACAACCAAACCCTGACCTTGCTTCAAATTAGGGGAAGAGCTGCATACCAAATTCGGTGACCCTCAGCCTTACCGTTTAGGAAAAGCTCTTGAACAGACTCACAGACAGACACACTCAAAAATATATACAAATATATAAAGCACTATAATAATAGTAATGATTCATATAATAGTAACAATTCGGATCGGGGTGCTGCTGGAGGATGCTAATTGCTGCTGCCCCTTTGGGGCATTCAGTTCTGAGAGAGAGCAAGCAGCATTTCAAAAACTTAGTGCCTCTTCTATGTGCCTGGACCTCCCCTGTCCCTGACCAGCCCCACTCACTATCCAAGCTACAGTGGTTGTCTGAGTCTGCTGAAGGAGCAGGCATTTGGGGCAGCATTATTAGCCCACTCTGGGTGGGATTTTTCACTGCAGTAGATCTGCTGAGTTCAGTTTAGTTAACAGATTGCACAGACTAGCTTATAATATCATCCTGCCATCTGAAATGTCACATCTTCAGGAAGCTTTTAGAACTTTGTCACAAGACAGCTTAGTGGCACAGTGGATGTTTATTTGGGATGGCAACTTTCCTGAAAGATTCAAGAGATATAAGTAGGCAATTATTCTCAGGTTTCCCTCTGTGACAAAACTACTTAGAATGGATTGCACTGCAATAAACAAAGTGGGGAAGGAGACTATCTCTTTATTTCTTTAGAAAAATTGAGCCAGTATATAGCAATGTTGGAAGACCCAACACCTCCCCCTTTTTCTGGCACCTCTTCCCTCCCCTCCCCCCCTCCTCCCGTTCCAAGACCCACAGTGAATGTCGGTCATCATGCTACATGTACTAACATGATAGTTCATGGCAGTTTATGTCTTTTCTTTTGGCCTTCTTTCCTGAGATTAACCTATTTCACTTAAAGTTTCTGGTACAAGTGTGCTTTGGGGAAGGGGGAAATGTGACAGGCTTTATCAAACAAACTTTCCATTTTATTTACAGTAAGGAAATACTGCAGAATAATCCACACTTCTGATTTGGGATCACCAGCAATTATGGTAAAGGTGAAAGCAGATACTGCAAATTTAACAAGTCTTTTGTGTGAAGTAATTGCATTAGAATTTATTAGTAAAGGTGCATGTTGTAGGTTTTACATTTTATTGCAAAGGCCATCCTAGATTCTGGTAGAGTAGTGAAATAGAGGAACTCATGAGCACAGTCTCCAGGATGGGAGGATGAATTTTTTCAGGTCATTTACATTATATGATCGCAGCTGAATAGTTCTCCCTTTGCTAAGCCAGTAGGAAATGTTCCACAGAGATGATAGGGGAAGTCTAATGTGTAAGAGCCTCATTAGAATGTATTTATTTTCTAGAACTAGACTAACAGCTGTATAATCATGATGACTAATTGATGTGCTTTCTCTAAAATACTAAACTCTCAGGACAAGTTACGGTTATGTTTAAGTCAATAGGGCTTCTTGCTTCTTCAAAGATACATCACACCCCATTGTGCCACATAAAGCACATGGAACCTTGCTGCCCTAAGAGTGAGTCATAGCTGAAATCTGAAAAAGGGAGTTGTGCGTTCCTGTGCAAAGAAGCCATGGCCAAGCGATCAGAGCAGAGAGCCTAGCAAAGGACTTTAGGATGATAGCTTTCCCTTTTCTTCAGTCTTCAGTAGAGTTTTATCCCTGGAGTTTTGCTGCCCTGATCTATGGCTGGTGAAATGGAACCAAGTATGTAAAAAAAAAAACATACTGAGGCTTTAAGGATTCCAGCAGTATAAACCCCACTTCTTATGGCCCCCACACATGATCCATGGTTCTTCAGCAGTGTGGCTGGTTGCCATTAGCTCTGCTGACAGATTTGCTCAAACAAACCCTCTAGAATGGTTCACACTGCAGAAATAGGAATTCATGCTACATTAGCTTCAGCTGTATTGGCTCTGGGGTAATTACAAAAGAAGTTGAGTGGATATTCCCCAATTAGTCTCACCTGCCCACAGGCCACAGCCCCTAGGAGTGTGCAGTGTGATGTCAGTGATACAGCAGGGGGAAGCAGTCATGTGCTACCAGTGTAGCGGCATTTCCCCTGTGAGCAGCCTCCTTACTTTCTCTGGGATGTAACTTATGCCCATCTGCTTCCCTCAGAGGATGTAACAGAGGACAGCATATGGCCCTAAAAGAATAAAAGGCCCTGATGTCTTATGGAGGTTGAGCCATTGACTTCCTGTCTGTCCCCAGACAAGCCATTTAACCTCCATCTGTCCCAGTTTGCCCAACTGTAAAATAGCCAAAACTAGCCTTGATGAAAAGATGCTGCATTTGAATTCAGCTTATAAAGAAAAATTTGTATCAACTTTCCATAAACAGAAGTTCAAAGTCTGCTCAATTTCAAAAAATGGGTTATTAGATAAATTAATAAATTAAATAGATACCTTAATTGATCTCTAAAATACCTCTGACTAGCCTTTAGATAGGTAACCAAGTCCCATTTCATCCTTGCTCACAGCATGGGGGCCCCATTAACCTACAATTTACTGTCAGTGGCAAGACTCCCACTGACTTTAATGGAAGCCTGACTGGGCCCTTGAATAAAGGTGATCTGTTTTCCTATCTCTGGCCTACTCATTTCTGCACAGGATACTAATAATTTTATAGTAAATATACAATCCAGGTAGAACAGTTCAACCAGTTCACTGAATCGCTTTCAAATGATGAAAATATAAAAGTGCCAGAACTTAATGATTTGCTGCCAATATGTCAACATGGGGCTTTGATTAAAAAAAATCCCCTCCCAGGTCAGATTAAACCCTAGCAACCAGGAGAAGCATCTGTTTGCAGAGGGTGGGAGTGGGTATATAACAAGCAGATCATGTAAGGGGCTGGGAAATCTCTCTGCTTTTTCATTGTAAACAAAATAAAATATTTTCTCACAACCACATCTTGCAAGGGAAGCAACAAATATACAAGTCATTTCTGGGAGAGCTAAAACTTTGATCTGGTGATATATATATTGTCAATGGGGCTAATCACCTACTTAAGCATGTACTTACTCACTTCGCTGGATAAAGGTCTGAATAATTAGCGTACAGTAAAAGAGGGAACTCCACTAGAGGCCAAGGCACCAGGCCAATCATCCTGCTTAGCAGAATTTTAAGAGGGATCTGTTGAGATCCTCCTTCATACATCAGGGCTATAACTCAGCCTCTAAAATCTATTTAATTAGTATATGCTTTAAACATCAGGCAATAAATCTCACACTCAAATTTATACACACGTATAGACAAACATACTTACAGAAAATGTTAGACCAGTTAATTATATATATCAGTACCAGCCCTACCTATAATACCTAGCTATAACCAAAATCTCAGTTCAAATTATTTGACTGCAACATGATCCTGCTAACTGGTAAGAGAATGGCTAATCATATATATTGTAGCCCAATGTCTGTGACTCTGTAATGCTGAAATGCTGGCTGTTCCCTCTGGGCGGCGCTGTTGCCTCCCACCGTGGAGCTCGGCTGACTTCTGCACTGCTCAGTCGGGCCGCTGCATGGGAACAAGCAGCTCAAGAGGCCATTTGGGATCCGCGCTCCCCATGCAGCACAGGGGTGCTGCATGGGGAGCGCGGGGCCCAAACGGCTACCCGGCTGAGCGGCGCAGAAGTCAGCTGAGCACCACGGCGGGAGGCAACAGCGCCACCCAGAGGGAACAGCCAGGGGGCAGGGCCTGGACAAGCGTGCATCTCTGACATCAGGAAAGGGCGCCGGATTCAAAAGGAGGAAAGTGGAGCAGACACAGAGGACGCGGAGGAGACAGAGAGGAGAACGGAGGAGGTGGAGGACAGCAAGAGAGAGAGAGTGAGAGAGACGCAGCAGGAGAAGGAGAAGAGAAACACAGAGTGAAAGGCGGGAGGGGGAGAAGAGAAAGAGAGAGAGACGGAAAGAGCGGCAGGAGGCAGATGAGAGCTGAGAGAGAGAGAGGACAAGGCAGTAGGAGGAGAAGAGAGAGAGAGAGGCCGTTTGCGCCGCTTGCTCCCGCGCAGCGGCCTGGCTGAGCAGCGCAGAAGTCAGCCAAGCGCCACAGCGGGAGGCGAAGGGGGGCGGGGTGGTGACGTACACACCCAGGGGGCAGGACCTGGACGAGCATGCATCCCTGACAGAGACAGAGGAGAGCGGAGAGAGAGTGAGAGGCGGGGGGAGAGAAGAGAAAGAGAGAGACGGAGAGAGAGGCAGAAGGCAGAGGAGAGCTCAGAGAGAGAGGGGGAGGCAGTAGGAGGAGGAGAGAAAGACACATGGAGCGAGAGACCGGAGGCTCAGGAGAGAAGACTAACGTGGAAGAGAGACCTGAAAATCCCGTCTTATGACGGGCTAATTGGCTAGTATGTAATATTGGTCTGAGAGTATTAGTTGTGCTTTTTAAAAACATATATATTGGTCCAGTTTTGATATATTTCAGAAAAATACTCATTGAGATATTTGCCTGAGCAAGGTCAGCAACATTGGATCCCCAAAGATGTGAAAATTTGTCAGATATTTAATCCAGAAATGTAGTTGTTCGTGTATTTTAATTTTTGTTGTATGTATTATTTAAAATTGTGTTCATCAAATATCCCTAACACATTTACCAATAATTTCAGAATGAAACTTAAAGCAAGTTTTATTGTTGCAAGCTATTTTAGCATTCTTACAATGGAACTTTCAGTACAATATGACATAAATCAGAAACACTATATTCCTTTTAACCATTATTAATTTTAAAAACTCTTAATCATATACCCTCTTGACTTCACTGGGCTTTGGATCAGAGCACATGGCTCCTAAGCAAGTTTTAAAACTCATCATTTGCTATGTCTGGATTGCTCAAATAAATACAATATTCCTTGTTAACTTTCACAATGATGAGCTAATTCATTTGCAATACACTTGCATTGAACATGATAGGACAGTGGATTATATAACAGATCTTTGTTTATCTCTGGCTGCGTCTACACTGGCATGATTTTGCGCAAATACTTTTAACGGAAGAGCTTTTCTGTTTAAAGTATTTGCGCAAGAGAGCATCTATACTGGCATGTGCCTTTGCGCAAAAGATTTGCTTTTGCGCAAAAGCATCCGTGCCAGTATAGACACTCTCTTGCGCAAGAAAGCTCCGATGGCCATTTTAGCCATCGGGCTTTCTTGCACAAGAAATTGATGTTACCTGTCTACACTGGCCTCTTGCACAAGAACACTTGCTCAAGAGGACTTATCCCTGAGCGGGAGCGTCAGAGTATTTGCGCAAGAAGCACTGATTTTGTACTTTACAACGTCAGTGTTCTTGCGCAAATACGCGCAGCCAGTGTAGACAGGCGGCAAGATTTTGCGCAAAAGCACGCGCTTTTGCGCAAAATCGTGCCAATGTAGACACAGCCTCTGTGTGTAGGGAAACTGTTACAGATTTAAACATATATAGGATCTGTCTTATCTTCAATTAAGAAGAGTTCTTTATTATTTTCTATATCCTATTGTAAAGTTAATATTATACCAGTTTTACTATAGTGACAGTACAGAGATTTCGTTTTCAAGAGCTAATCATGTATCCATAGTGTACCCAATATTCCCACTGACTCAAGGGGAATTTTGCCTATGTAAGGAATACACTTTCAGGCACACAGATAATGGTTAGTTGCTTTCAGTTCAGAAGGATTTGACTACATCGGGGATGGAACTTAACTCATTATACTGCTTTTTGCAAGTATTCAGTTAAAAACAAATGCTGTCCTTCAAATCTGGAAGATATTGAAATAGAATGAAATAAACTAATTATAACTTTTTCATTATCCTGAGTTACCTGACTGCATGTTAGTTATTCTCTGTAATATATTTCCATGTTACCTAGTCTACTATGAACCCCTGAATTTTTGCAAACCAGTGCAGACAAAGAAGATTCCTCTGTAGTAAAACCTTTCTTTTGTCGCTATTTGTTGCTGTCTAATGGTAGATGGTCCAAATGGCAGGTTGGTGTAAAAATGAATTTTCTTCTTCTTACTGACCTAAGGAAACATGGAAAATCTTTTACACAAAAGAATATATCAACTTCCAACACATGATTACAATTTCATTTTTTCTGATTAGAAAAAAGGTTGAAATAAAATCAAATAAAGAAAGTTTGAAATTGACTTTATTGTTGAACATATATTTAAATGTTAAAGATATGCAGTATAGATCAAAATAATATAAATCTCTATTCAAATTTGAAAATGCTATCTACTTTAACATCAAAGGATTTTTGCTAATGAAGAATTATCCCTTTTGCACAACTGAAAACAAGTTGATAGATTGGCAATTAAGTCAAACTTCAAATGCACACAATAGGTGAATGTTATACATAGCAGAAAGGCAGAGTGAGTGCTATGTGGTTACTATTTTAACCGTTATTGAGGATCACAACCTAATCATAAAACTGTACATACGAAAATTAGCTAAAACAAGTCTGGATTACTACAAACTTTAAGTACAACTGCCTTTGAAATCAATTAACCTGACTCATTTCACAAAAGGCTGTGTTACACTGAACTGGCAATACAAAGGAGCTTTAAAGTAAGTGTAATGAAGTTTATGTCAATTTGAAAACCCCCTTTACACTACCAGAGTGGTGTAAAATGGCCTTACTGCAAAGGAGAACCAGACCCAGGGCAGACTATCAGATAATCTGTAATATTAGCATAAAGAAAGAAAGGACCTAAAAGGGTAATTTTTGTGAAGTGAAATACCATGTCTGTCCTTTTGGTTTGTATCAGTTGTTTTATATTTCAGAAAAATTCAACTGTATGACAGAAGTACTAGAACAATCTGTAGAGTGGAAATGCTGAAAGCCATTGAAATATACCATGAAGCATTTTTGTTCTATTATTATTTCAAGCCAGGGTGTGATTTCCCTCACCATTTGAACAGAAAGATGAAGTACTTCAGCAAAATGTCTCACTAAGCACTGTAAATAAATAATAATAATAATAGCAAGATCTAAGAATGAATATGTTACTCATTAGACAGAGGTGGATGCTGAAACCCCCTTATCACTGACCCGGGTATCAAAGCATGGAATTCATTCTAAAGTCACCTAATTGGGAGCATTTTGAGACCATCAGTTCAATCCAAATTCTGTTAAATCATTCCTCAGACACACAGAATCTGTCTGAAACACGGAAACAGGAGCAATTTGCTCTGCAGGGAGGAGGATGGGCATAAAGGACCCACCCACACTGTGCCCTTCATTCTTCTAGCTAGTAAAACTTCTTCATGGGAGCTGTCCAGTAAAAAAAGGTGCTCACAGTTCTTCTCTGCCTCCTGCAACCTGTCATGGAATACCTTAGGGTAGTGAAATGTCAACATCTAAGTTCCCTCTATCAGGCTGTCAAGGAACTGAAGGGCAAAGAGGTAGAGGGTGAGCAGTGAGAGCTAGTTAGAGCATGCAGGGCTGAGATCAAGAAGAGGCACCTCACCCACAGCCAAACCCCTAGCTGCTGCAACTAGGGAGAGGCAGAGAGAGACTCTCTCCTCCAGATCAGGTGTTGCCATAGGGAGAGAGAGCTGGGGGGAGTCCTCTCTCCCCATCACAGTCCCAGGAGACATTGCACCCCAAATCCCTCATTCCCAGCCCCACCCCACTCTCCAACCAGAGCCCTCACCCCTCCCTCCTGCACCCCAAACCTCTGCCCTAACCCTGAGGCTGCCCCACATGCCGAACCCCTCAGCCTCAGTCCAGTCACATCACACATAACCTCCATATTCGAGCACATAACCAAATCGTCTCTAGACATGGATGTAAAAAATGAGAGGGAACATTCTCACTGAATGTACAAGTTACTTTTAGTCATAGCCCATACCCTCAGAGATAATGAGACCAGCTGGAATGCAGGGGATGGATTGCTTCTCTGAAGCTTTAGTAGCAACCTCTTGTGCTCCAATTCTGGGGGCTGATTTGGAGGATTCCTTCACTCCTAGCATGCAAAGAACTCAGGGTGTCACTTTCCCAGGTGTTAAGCACCCACAATGATTTCAAAGGAAGTTGTGAATGCCTAGCACTTCTGAAACGAAGTCAGGTCATTGGAGCACAGCATGGCCACAGTGTATCATGTGAGATATAGTCAGCAAGGAAACACTACCTGAACAGGAGAATAGGGAGAAGAGTCACTCAAACTACAACTTGCGTAAGGCATTGCAATAGCATTTCCAATGTCCGTTTGCTTGCTGCTGGCTAACGTTTTTCCATGAAAACAGAAAATGTTTTGGATTTTCAGTTTTTCAACATAGTTGAATTATTTGTGGAAAACAGAGCATTTTCACACACAAATATAGTAATTTAGTTGGAAATTCTATTTTCTATTGAAAAACAGTGCCAATAGAAAATGTTTTACTTCCCTACCTATTTCTCCTAGTATATTGTGAATAAGCTGTCATATCAATGTATAATGCCAACAGACTCGATAATTGTATAGCTAAAATTCAACAGGAGAGATTCTCAGCTGCCGTAAATTAGTATAGTTCTATTGATTTTGATGAACCTATGTCAATTAATAGAGCTGACAATCTGTACTATGAATCCAGGAAAATATATATATAAATACACACCCCTGCTTTCATTCACACTTCTCAAAGCATATTTTCATTGTAATAGCATGCAGTGGTGTTTAGCTCAGTGTGCTTCTTCTAGTTTCTAGTTTGGGAGATGATTTTTCTTTTTAATTTCTCTGTCAGCCACACTTATTGAAGCGCACACACTTTAGACAGATGCAACCTGCAAATAGATTTGAAAGACAGTGATTTATTTGCAAAATTCCTGGTTGGGGAGGTGAGGCAAGCCACACAAAAGTTTTAAAGCTGCTCACTATAGCAAAGAGTGTGTTGCAATATATTTAGCACATAATGATGAAAAGCACTGAAAATATAGAGCTAACTATAAATATCCATACACTGCTCAAGTAGACAATCTGTGCGCTAGAGAAGTACAGTCAGAGAGAATTATATCAGGTGATAGATGGGACAACGTCCATCAGTCTAGGATACCTACACATTCCATGTAAATCCTCTTTTTCTACCTCATGGCTGCAGCAGCACCTGTTGCCTGATATTACAGTCCTATGCCTGTGTTTTGTCCATTCCAGTCATTGTTAGGCATTATTTGTGGTGCAATAGCAGCTACACATGGCAATCAGGATCCAGGCCCAGTACAGTGCTAAGCAGTGTACAAGTGTATTGTAAGAGCCCTGAAGAGGTTGTTGTGTTATTTAAGACAAGTTGCAACAAATGGGTGTAATAACAAACAGAAAGGAGAGGAGAGAACAAGGATAATGATAATAGGAAGCATGGTAAGGCAGATTCACTGTGTGTGCAGGTAGATGGTTTCAAGTCTGCTGAAATAAAAACAAACATTTAAATAAGATCGATTTGGACTTCCTTACTGGCCTAGCCATTATCCAATGACAGTTTCTTGTAGGCTTTACAACTGAAATGGTCTGAAGAGAAGATTAGGGGGAGCAGAAGGTGGTAGTATCACAGTCTAGTTCAGGCAGGATGTGTTATGCATGAAGATAGGCAAAGAAGACTACATAAAGGCATTTGGGCAAGGTATCTGAGGCTAGCATCACTGGTAAATGAGGAGGAAGATGATGAGCCATCCCTGAACTACAGCTAGATTAAACCACAGGAAGTCAGGAGTCATTCCTGTGCTAGGCTCCAGACAATCCAAAAGATAGAAGCTGATCTGGTGACTCTCAAGACAGATATATAAGCCTCACAGGAGATACAGAAGCTCATTCTATTCAGTGTCACTTCAAAGCTTGGGACTTCTCTCTGGCCTTCAAGACTGCTAGTCTTGTTCCCAATCCTGCTCTAGCCATGTTGTTCCGCTGGTCTTGTTCTCATCCCTACCCTTGCCTTATTCTCACACTGCTCTGGATTCCTGATTCCAGATCTGACCACTAGACCTGACAGGAGAGATGACACAACAAGATATAACAGAATCTAAGTAAGGTGGGTGAGTTGTTAAAGGCCTTAGAAGGAAGGCAAAGTGGCTTCTGTTTGAAGGGGAAAGAAGAGGGAACCGATGAAGAGACCCAAGTTCTGGGGAAGAAGGAAGAGACATGCCCAAGATGACAGGTGAGAAAGATAATTTTAACAATAGTGTTTGCATCTGTACAGCCTCAATGGTGTGGCTATTGTCTTAAGCCACATAGGGAAAATAAGGCTGTTGTATCTTTAAGGGGGGGGAGCTTCCCCACCTCGCCCTTCTTCCCCTATCCCCTGAGAACCAGATTCCTTCCCATTGTCCTCATTAGGCCAGCCTATTTTCCAGTTCAAGAATTACTTCCAAAGGATTCCGGTTGCCTGATATTCCAGAACTAAAAGTGGGGCAAGCATCTCCCAAAGAAGATGAGGTCCTCATGTCTGATATAACAAAGAGACAATCTCCTTTCTGTAGTCCCTTATCCCTTATACAAGGAGACAGACGTTGGTCTCCACAAAGGGGGGTAAGGTCAAGGTTGGCAAGTCTAACAGCAACCCTCCAGCAAATGGAACAGATTGATCTCCACTGCGTAAATTGTTGCCAGGATATGGTTATTAGTTAGACCACATCTCTTGCATCTTGCCTTTCTTCCTAAGTATCTGGGTTAATAGACATTAGGCGAGGTAAGGAGTTGTTATGCTGTCCCTGCAGGTGGAGGCTATGTAAGTCAAAATGGAAGTTGATAATAGTGGCACAACCAGAAGAAAGGACAGGACTTAAAGATATTCTGGAGGAAGAAGTGACAAGATTTGGAGACAGCCTGTGTGTGTAGGGCTAGCAAGAGGGCATAAGTAAAGGTAATACCCAAGGTGCAGCATTGACAAGAAACAGCAAGAATAAAGACAGTAGAGTCATCAACTGGAATCCATGTGTTTAGCCTCTGATAATACAGCCAGTAGACAGACAAGAATTAAGGAGAGAAAAACTCACATGAATGCAAACAGCTTGCTAAAGACATGACATTCAAAAAGAAAAATGTACACAAACATAAGCAGCTTACAGCAGTGAGCTATATTGCTTAGACCTCCCCCCGCGAACACTATTAAATGCATGAGAATCTGAACAAGGAAATTGTCAGGGAAAGGCTATGATTAACCAGAGTCTTGGAATAGAGAAATATTTTATGTACTATTAAACAATTAAAGCTCAACACCACCATCCAGCCACTTTATGTCTTTTGCTCCCACAGTTCATAGCTGTACGTCTGACACTCCATTTGTGCTGTTACAGGGGGAAATGCTGAATGTTTCCCCAAAACAAAATGATGAAACAACATGTCACTATTCTGATATTCAATCTATTATACAATAGTAGACCCTACAAAAAGAATCCTTACCTAAGTGATGTATCCGGTAATTATGACCTATTAACAGAAGTCTCTGAATCCTCCCTGGACCAAAACTAGCTATTGTTGGGGTGGCAGATCACTTATTCAAATAAAAATAACACAGTTGTTGGATGTATTATCTGTTTAGATCATGAATAATAAAATACTACCACTAACTTACTCTTATTTTGAAATCTTTCCTGTAAAATCAGTCAGTCATATTCTTATTATGCAATATGAATAAACTGCTCAAGTATGTTTTTATTGAGGAATAGAAGACTGATGTTCCTTATGGTGATATATTATCAGTGGAATCCTTGCTACTTCTCTGGGCCTGATTCAGAACAGTACCTAAACACATGCCTAAATTCCACTGAAACCAATGGGATTTCAGCACATTCTTAAAGTTTAAGAACATATCCAAGCACTGTTCAGAATAAGGATGATCTAAGCTTCTCCATCAGTGCTTTCCTAACTCAGTGTCATAGGCAGCAGACTAGTGCAGGAGGTTGGTTTATTTACATTGGTACACAAAATGCCAGGAAATACCAATTCAAAGATTATATGTTGCACAATGTCATACACATGAACAAGACTGGACATTCAAACCTAATTCATGCTGACATGATTAGATGGAATCACTGATAGTGAAAAATCCTGGCAACAAAGAACCCAGTGACTAAGTGCAGAAGACACTAACAAGGAAGAGTAGTTTGGAAGAAGACAATCCACATTTTCCCTCCAGCTTCCACCTGTATGTAGCTTCCCTGAAATAAAACAGAGACATAATACAAGGTATCTATATGGACTCACTCTTGTAAATGTCCATTCTAAACAAGTGATGGTACACAGAGCCCTTCATGAGATGGTTTAAACTGATAGTGAATCAGTTATCTGCACGAGTTTGATCTTTACTCTGTTCTTATCATGTGGTTTCCTATCAACTGTTCAAAAAATGCATGACTTCCACACCCCAATGAATGTGTTGCTTTGTTACCAATTCTTTAAAAAAAATTACATTTCATGAAGTTTTATGTATAGGAGCAGTAATGAACCAAGAAAAATCTAGTTATTTGATTTTTTTCTTACCTTCAGTAGAACACCATAAAATGTACATGACACTTCATAACAAGGACCAATATGGATTCCTTGCCCCCAGAGAATTTACACATTTAGGCCTGGTCTACATTAGACCAGGAAGGTTGGCTTAAGGTACACAACTCCAGCTACGCAAAAGTGCATAGTTGGAGTTAGCTCGCCTTAAGCCGAGCCTTGGTGGCATCCACACTGCAAGAGGCCAATGGGAGCAAATGCTCCTGTCAACTTTTCTTACTCCTCACAAAAGGAGGAGTACTGGATGCCAGCAGGAGCTGCCCTCAGCATTTGATTGAGGGGTCTATACTAAAGCCGCTAAGTTGAACGCCAGAAGATCAACCTCCAGAGCGTCGATCTTCCGGTAAATATAAATGTGCCCGAAGGTCTTTCTCCTGCAAATGTGTTTGTCCACACAGACTTTTATGACCCATTGTGTTCCATTAGCTTCAGTAGGAATCAACGTGGGACTGAAGGTCCATGCTGATGGAGTCTTCTAGAGTGGACCCTAAATTAGGATGCGAATAACGTGACATGATAACAGAGAAAAGGAAAGGACAAAAGAGGATAATGTGGTTATGTACAACTTGGGACACTAATAATATATCATGAAAGTAAGATGGCAAAGCATTTTTATTATTCATACCTATTTCTATGTTTATTTCTGTGCAGAAGAGGCATAGATATGGAGTTAGTTCCTATTCAGATCTTTCCCATTTTCGTCTTTACCTCTCCTCCTTCTTTACTTCTCACTCCTCGCCACATTGTGTGCACCAGTGGACTACATATCTGTCACTGGTCAGTCTACTAATTTGCCAGCTCTATTCTTTGCTGCTGCTCCTCCAGACTGAGTGTAACAAAAAAATTGTAGCATGGTCTGAGAATAACTTTGAAACAGACCAGAGTACATTACAGACAACTTGCTGCCAGAGTGGAGTCTACCTGGCCATTTCATGGACTCTGTAACAATTTCTCTTTCTTAAAAAAGTAAAGTCCTGTGACAAATACAGCAGCTTGGCATAAAGAGATAAAGAAACATCAACAGTAGTTACAGAATCCATCCTCCCACACAGATGGAAGGATGGTAGAAAGTGAACATTGAACTAGAGCTACTAAAACTGAAGTAAAAAAAAGAGAAAGAGACCATGGTAAGAGGAGGTGGAACGGTTGATTGTGTGTTCCCACATTCAGCAGAGTCAGGATATTTTTTACCTCCTACCCACTTGTTTTTTTCATCCACATCATGTTATAGCTTGTCTTGTCAAATGCAAGACCTCCAGGGCAATGACTGCCATTTACTATATGTTTGTTCAGTGTCTAGCACTACAGGGCACAGATGTGCTTGAGGCCTCTAAGCATCATAGGTAAAATTTTCAGAAGTGCCTAGAAGATTGTCTACATGGAAAAATTCATAATTATACTGCAATGATTATACTGGGACAACTGCCCATGTGGACACTGTTGCCTGGGAGTGAAATATAATGGAATGTATGTGGGTAAGGTTCGCCAGTTTGACTAGAATGTTCTAGGTTTCGTCCTCTTTCCCCCAGGTTGAGAATTATGAATCTCTGTGTTTGGAGGTGGATCTGGGGGCCCACAGCAGCAGCCACACTCACAATGAGGATAGTACCACATTAAAACAATTTTTATTATGACAGGTATTAAGATGGAAAACAAAACAAAGCATACAGCACCGATTACACAGATTGATTCAATCACCCCTGAGGGTAGCATTAACAAAATCTGGCTATATAAATTGCACTTATCTAAGTATACAGATAGAGCTACCTAATATAATACTATACTTACATACCCTTCTACCAGAAGACTGAGCGTGAAAAGAAGAAGAGAAAGCTTGTGCCTGAGCCCCGAGCTTCCTTTTTATCATAGCTTTTATCAATCTCTTTGCTTCATTACCAACCAGCCCCTGTTGGGGGCAGGGCACCAGGTTTTTTTTGTGTCCTCCATTTTGTTTTCCTCTTCAAGATGGCAACCAGCCTTCTGGTCACCATCTCCTGTCAGGAAAGGTGGGAAAATGAGTTACATAACCCTACTCTACCCGGTAACCAGAGGGTTCATAAGGGGAGCTCACCCTCCGCTCAGGGCTCTCTGTGTGCATGTCATCAACACAACTCAGCAGTGCTAGGCTGTTTGGCTTTGTAGGCTGTCTGGGGCAGAAACCAGCCTGGTCGCTGAAAGCCCTTTGTGGTGCAGCAATCCAGTTTCATGAGCTGTAACAACTGCTAGCTCAGGGTTTATTTGTTTTAGTTAGGAGTCTGCAGCAGGGCCAGTCATATGCATACGCACCATCTCGTCCTCCAGTCCGCACACCCCATGCAGGACGGTGTGTCAAGTATAGAAGAAAGGAAGAAAGAAGACCAGAAGTAAGAAGACTGTCCACTTACCTAGGCCTCTGCAACTCCGTCCCATCTTTGCTTGTTCCTTTCCCTCAGCCTGGCGATGTTCACCTACCTCTTTTCTCCGGGCATCGAGACAGTGGTAGGACTGTTTAAATTGTTTCTGTTTGGGGTTCTGGCCTCACGCCAGGCTTCATTTGTGACAACCAGATCTTATGTTTGGTTTCTAAGTTTAGTATTTTGTTAAATAAACCAGTTATTGCTTTAGCTATTTTTGTTTGACTTGATTAATGCACTGTGATACAGATATGGTGCAGGTGTAGAACCTATGTCCCAATAAGCAGGATTCAATCCTGGTTTAACACCCCTAACAACTATAAGCAGTTTCCATACCCTGAGATTTTGTGGACACACTCACTTGATTGGATGGTGATATTGGGACATCTTTTGAATATGTATGAATAAGATCATCTGATGCCCTCTTGGACTCGTTCCCAGAAATGGGAAGAAGAGAGAACCTGTGGTTAGGTACAAGAAAGGTTTTCTTACTCAAAACATCGGTTGCTGGGTCTTGCAGTTTTGGGCCTATTTTAGGTCTCACAGGGCACTGAGTCACATACCCTATCTGGGTACTGACTCAACTGAAGATTTTGCCACAAAATCTTTCACAATTTCTACAGAGATATTAAAGATATTTAATTTTAAAGAGAAATATTAATCCTTCCTTATCACACTACACTACTGCAAAAGTCAACTCATACAGGATAAGTCAAGTCCTGCAGGCCTTGCATTACTGGCATCACTAAAAATATAGTAAAAGGGATAGGATAGGAAAAGATATAGCTTAGTAGGCTATAACACTCTTGTCCACACAGGCAGTTGTACCAGTATAACTATAGCAGCATAATTATATTACTAAATGCTCCCAGATATGCAAACCTAAGTGACTTCTAAGTCTCCTTAAAAGTCAATGATACTTAGGAGCTTTTGGAAATTGTTAGCCCATGACAGTATAAATGTTAAATTATAATAATTTTAAGATGGTTTTGAAAATCACAGGAAATCAAGGCTTTCAGATGTCATACAACCCACCCATGCTATCTTCCATCAGCCGATATTTAGATAAAATTACACTGCTACAGCATAACCATACAATACAAATGACATGTTTTCATTTATAGGACATCAGATTGTAAAGGCTAGAAAATCTGGATGTCAGGGAGAGATGCTGAAATGTGGGATTGGAAAGAAGGAGATGGGAAGATTTGAGAAATAAATAAGGAAGTGTTATTTACTCCTTCTTATAACACAAGAACAAGGGGCTACCAAAGAAAATTTATAGGCAGCAGGTTTTGAGAAAAGAAAAGGAAGTATTTCTTCACACAATATACAGTCAACCTGTGGAACTCTTTGCCAGATGTGAAGAACAGGACTATAACAGGGTTCAAAAGAAGTTAGACAAATTCATAGAGGATAGGCCCATAAGTGGCTATTTGCCAGGATGGGCAGGAAGGGTGTCCTTAGTCTCTGTTTATCAGGGAATGGGCAACAGAGGATGGATCACTGGGTGATTACCTGTTCTCTTCATTCGCTTTAGAGTGTCTGGCATTGTCCATTATCAGAAAACAGGAACTAGAACTACTGAACTAGATGGACCTTTGATCTGACCCTGAATGTTCTTCTGACTCATTAGCCCAGAAATGGTAACTCAAGTGGTGTGAGCAAATGTGAAGAGGAGATAACCAAGAAGAGAGACCTGTGGAGCCTCATGAGTAATAGGCAGGTGGAGAAACTACCAAAAAAAATGTTCAACCTGAGATGTACTAGCAGAAACCAGGAAAGAAAAATATTGTGAAATTCCAGGGATGATAACATGTGGAGAAAGAGGGTATGATGGACATTGTCAAACTCAGCTGAAAAATGAGGGTAAAGATGAAGCACAGACCCTGAAACTTGGCCAGGAAAAAGCCAAATTAAAATCTCAGTGAGTGCAATTTTGTTGGAAAAGCTATAGTAGAAGCCAAATTGAAGGGGACCCAGGATATAGTCAGACGAGAGAAACCTACAGAAAAGGTCATAGACTATGCAGCTGATGAGTTTGGAGAGAAGCTGGTAGGTGTAAAAGTACATAAAGCTGAGGGATAGCTCTCCAAGGATGGTGGATAAAAGGCCACCCTCTATTTGGAAGAGAAGGATCCAGAGAAAAGGGAAAAGGTTAAAGAAGGGACAGGAAATGTTGAGACGAACGGTGGATGATTCAGAGATGCATAACAGGTGAGAAACTATATTATTGCCAGGGAGGATTACAGAAAACATATTTAAAGGAGAAAAGGGAGGAAAGGAAGATTGTGTTGATCCTATCTTTGATGAAGTTGGAAAGACCCTGCATAGAAAGGGAGACAGGAACATTTAGGCAAAATGGTCTAAGGAGGAAGGGGTATGGTTATGGTTCCAAATACATTATGGAGGCTGTGGCTGTGGTAGTCAGTGAGTATGGGGAAAGTATTAAGAACAGATGATTGAGAAGGAGAGGGAGTATAGGTCAGAGAACTTTCTTTCAGAGGCAGTCTATGGTGTGGTATCAGGAGCATAGGAACCGAATTATAAGGGGAAAGATCTAATGCACATGGATCTGAGCACCTCTGGTTTTTAACACAGCATTTTAGAAAATTTCTTAGATGATATACCTGTAATTTACATCCAAAGATGTCGTTGTGAGCATAACTGCTATTTAGAACTATGAAAGAATCCCAAATTGCAGATGACAGATAAAACATGTTTCGCAACTGCTAAGCTCCTCAGCTAGAAGGTTTGCTGCATCTGTATCCTGCTAGACTGCCTGTAGGTGAGGCCAGAGACCACACCTGCTTCCAAGTGCCTGCAACTCTACTTCATAAAGCAGTTCTTGTATTCTGAGCTTGGTATTGTTGTATGTTGAACACTGGGTTTCAATTAAAAACTCTTTCTCTATTTTGTTAGGGGGCTACTGGTCCTGCATGCAGGCTACCAGACTATGCAGGGAAGCGTCTGATCAAAAGTTTCAGAGGGGTAGCTGAGTTAGTCTGTAACGGGAAAAACTTTAAAAACAACAAATAGTCTGGTAGCACTTTAAAGACTAACAGCTACCAGACTATTTGTTGTTTTTTAAGTTTTTCATGTGATCTAAGTCAGTCTGCAGACAACCTAAGATAAGGCAGAGCGCGTTGCACCTCTGTTTCAGAAAGAAACATATTTCGCCTCTCTCTGATTTTCGGTTCTTGTGTGTTGTTGTTCTGAACTGTAAGAAATAAAGTAAAGGTACATTATAATTGTCCAGCATGATCTCACTTCACTGTGTGCATGCCATGTAGATCACAGGTATAATTCAGGCAGCTACCCCACCGCCAGCATGCACTTGTTCTGTTATAAAACAAGTCAGTTTTAAACATGATCCTAGTACATGATGTTAACTTTATAGTACTGTGGCCACCATCTTTAAAAAATTCAACAGCAATCCCACTATGATATTTGACATAGCACAGTACCAGTACCACCTTATACTTAGAAGGGTACATAAATGGCAGTGTCTCAGATACTGCTGCATGATAAGTGTTGACTTTTTTAACATCAAGAACTGTACTTCCACCAGATAGGCAGAATACTCTTCTCTATATATATTTAATGGGGGATTCCTTTCATTTTATATGTTAAATGATCGATAATCTTGTTAACAAATCCCCGGGAAACCTTAAAGTGTTCTATTCCCAGATTAAATGAAATGAAAAGTGGCACTCATCCATTGACATAATCAGAAGAAATCTCACACATAATCACAATTTAATTTATGACAAGACAATATGTCACACATTTCTGGAGTGGTAGAAAAGCAATCTACTACTGGTGTCTTCTAGTTTGGCTTAGTTTTCTTGAAAAATGTGTGACAATAACAGAGACCTCCTCGTACAAAGCACATGGTTCTGAATTAGAAGTGTGAAACTGAATTTATGAAATGACGTTGGCAGTAAATAATAGCCTATCTCAAACTAGGATTCATCTCGCACCTGTGTTGTGGGGAACAGAAGTCAGCTTCATCACTCACAGAGTATCAATCACCCCCAAGATGCAAATTCAGTCAGATACAGAAAGATTACTTTTCATAACCTATGGAAAGTAGTTGAATCAATGTAATAAAAGCTTCAACACAGCATTGTACAATCTGCAAGTATCCTTAAGAGTGCACTTTTTCATCATTTTACATGAACAGAAGTATTGTAGCTAGATGGATATACTAGCTTGTAGTTGTGGGCATACTAAACGTTATTGAAAGGTTTATTCAAAGGTTTCAAGTCACAAGCTTTGACTCTTTCCCTTTAGTCTCAAGGTGAAACCCCTGTTCCACTCAAATCAATGACAAAATTCCTATTGACACCACGGGGCCCACAATTTCACTCTAGAGAGTCTTTTTTTTTTAATTTTTCATTTTAAAGACCTTTGCTTCCTTAAGTCAGTCTGGAGTTTTCCATAGTGCTGACTGAAAAAAGGCTGGAGTGCTGAAAGAATGGATACATAAGGCTTTTCACCTCTAGATCAGTGGTTATCAACCAAGAGTCTGGGACCCACTTGTGTTCGCTGAGAAACCTTTGCCACAAGGAATCTCAGCGGTCAGGCCAGTCCCCACACCTGCATCTATCATCGGGTTGTTAATAGTTTACTTTAAAGGGAAGAAGACAGACCAAGAGTGGTAAACTAAAGGGAATTTATTAACAGGAAAAGGGAGATAAACAAGGTATGACAGGTAAGTATTAACTATACAACTGATGGACATACAGACCTATAAGGACCCCACTGTTACAAAAGAATATAGGAAACAGAATACACTGAACTGAACTGTGACACAAGATAGACCCAAAAGGACAGGAAGGTGGATAGATAGAGAGCCACCAACACTGTACCATGTCTTGCAGCTTTCTCCCTTGCTCTGGTGACACAGCTCTGGATGGTCAGAAGGGGTCAGAACCAGCCACCAGGAACAGCAGCAGCTGGAATGGTGGCGGTGTCTAACCATCGCAGGCAATGACAAGCTTTAATTTATCCTACCCTCCCCTGCGTCGTCATGGCTGCAAGTATGCGGATGATAAGGAGCAGTGGATAGCCACACACTCCTTGCATGCAAGTGAGTCTGTTCCCACCCAGCTACCCTAGGCATGAGACCGGCGTACCCACTCTAAGACACAGCAGCAACACTCTGCCACTCAGGTGGGCAGGCCCAGGCTACGCCAGAGGCAGCCCTATAAAATCTGCAGTTGTCGAGCAGATTTTGATGTAACCAGTGTAGCCCTTGCCCATGTGATTTCAGTCACTGGGCAGATTATACCCATATGACTGCCACGGTTTCCTGCCACCAGTTGGAAAGCGTGGGAGAGGAGGGGGCAGAAGAGACACCAAGATGGTTTCCTAGTTGTTGTTTTATGATCCAAAATGGCGTCTGTGACCAAAATGGCAGCTGCTAACTTACACTTGTGGGGCCACATGTATGTTTCAGGAGGTCCACCAAGCAGGACTGGCATCAGATTTGCTAGGGCTCAGGTCAGAAAGCCAAAGACCCACTGCATGGGGCTAAATCTCTGGACCCAAAACCTCATCACGCAGGCCTGAAGCCAAAGCCTGAGCAACTTAGCTTTGTGGGGCCCTCATCAACTGTTGGGCTTGCTACCCCCTAATGCTGATTCTGGCTTTTATATGTAGAAAAGCAGTTGTTGTGACACATGTGGGCTGTAGAGATTTCATAGCCTGTTAGAGTGCGGGAGGCTCAGAAAGAAAAAGGTTGAGAACCCCTGCTCTAGATCACTCATGATGACCTAGCCCTGTCTGGTAGAAACAAAAAGGAAGAAATTACAGCAGCCGTAATCACATGTGCTCTTCAGAAAAGTGTGCAATTTATTTTTCCAGGAAAAACCCATTGTTTTGCTGCACTTACTTTATTCCAGACCTTTTCAGTGCCAGGCCTGCCAACGGGGAGGGAGGCAAAGGGGGCAGTTGCCCCAGGACCAGGTAATTCTAAAGGTCCCAAGGCTCCCAAGCTACCACCATTGATACTGCAACAGCAGGAGGAGCCCTGGGCCCTTTAGAAATGCCACAGGAGCACCATGGGACATGCTGAAGAGCCACATGCCCACTCCTGCTGGCTCTGAGGGAGAAGGCACTGTGCCATTTGGGCAGTGCTGGGGGCCTGCCCCTCCCAGCTGAGGTCTCACCGCATCCAGAAGTGCAGAACTGGACCTCCCTCACATTGCTCAGGGGCCCAGCAATCCTGTTGGCTCCTCAGTTCATTGAATACAGTGGGCCAGATTTTCAGAAGAGAGAAATTCTCACTTAGGCACCTAAATGAAGTTGCCACATTTTCAAAATGGCACCTGAGCGCCACTGAAAATCTAGCTGCTTATTTGGGTATTATTTGAATCTAGGCTTATTTTGAAAATCTGACCCTAGCTGGACATGCCAAGCCTTTCTGAAAATTCTGTCCAGTATGGGAATACAAAAAGTTCTCAGAAAGAGTCAGACAAAAGAAGGTCAAGCCAAACTCCAGCAGATTAAGTGCTCTGTGTAGCCAATGAAAAAAATAATCAGCCATGTCATTAAGGCATGCAAATATTACTGCCAGCACTAAATCAATTCATTCTTACTTTTTCTTAATACATAAAGCAATACATAGATTCATTTAGTCTTCTTTCATATACTAAAGCTCTTATTTATCACAGAAGCCCCTGAACCATCTATATTACATGTGATTTTTTTATAGTGAACATTTTCATAAAGGAAAATACATAAACAATATATTAGTGAAATGAAAATGATAATAGCATTTTGTAATCTTTTGTGTATTTTACAATTGTTGGAGGGAAAATATATGTACATAAACTGGCAACTGTTAAATCTTAAAGCTCATTTTATAAGCTTTTTTATTTGTTGAACACAAACATTTTCCTTCAGTTTCTTACTTTATCTTTTTAAAAAGTGGATTCATATAAAGATAGTTTTAAAATGAGAAGATACATTTGGCATTTCTTTTCCATTAAACCATTTTATTGTTGATTTGAGACTGTGGGAAAGCAAGATGAAGCAAATAAAATAGTCCTTTATTCCATAAAGCACCTGGGTCAAACTCAACTGTCAGCCCTGTGATCAGTCTTTTTCTTTTAATTTTGGCAGTGGATCAGTGTACCCTATAGTCATATTAGATTTTTGTATGTAATCCTCATTCACCCAAACCCCATCCATATCTGTCAACATAACACTTCAATTTTTCTTTTTTTGATTCACACATACAATACACACCCTGACTGATGCATAAAACATTACTGTAAAAGATAGCAAACATGTTTTGCCTGCATAAGCATTTTCTTAAAATGAACTGATTTTTATTTTACAGGAGAAAGTTTTACTGAAATAAAGGTGAGAGACAGTGGCTATGTCTAGACGTGTCCAAGGAACACGTCTGTTCTTCCGACATTTTTTGCGGAAAAGCAGATGCGCTCTTTCGGACGCCCTGTCTTCCTCGTGCCATGAGGAAGAAGGGCTCTTCCTAAAGAGGAGGTTTTTCCAAAATTTGGCCCAGTGTAGATGGGCCAAATTTCGGAAAAGCCTCTTCTGACAAAACTATCGGGCAGACGTACACAAACTGCAGAGTGCAATTTGCGTATCTTTTTCCAATAAAAAAGGCAGTGTAGACATAGCTAGTGAGTGAGAGAGAGGATGTGTCTAGACTACACCTCTCTGCAGACAGAGATGTAGATTAGGCACATCGAAATTGCTAATGAAGCGGGGATTTAAATATCCCACACTTCATTAGCATAAAAATGGCCACCACTTTTTTTCAGCACGGTGCTTTGTCAGAGAAAAGTGGCAGTCTAGTGGCTGATCTTTCGAAAAATAAAGCCTTTTTCAAAAGTTCCTGTAAACCTCATTTCTCCGACAAAGCTCCATGCTGAAAAAAAAGCGGCAGCCATTTTTATGCTAATGAAGCACGGGATATTTAAATCCCCACTTCATTAGCAATTTCAATATGTCTAATCTACATCTCTCTGTCGGCAGAGAGGTGTAGTCTAGACACACCAGAGAGCTGGAAACTGATAGCCATAATACTATGGTATATTCTGAAACTTACTATTTGGCTTTTTTATAGTTTCTAATGCTACAATGTATGCAGAGAAGTTACTGGAGAGAAAAAGAACTCCTCCAATAAGCAACACTAGTCTGAATCAGATGGCAATTCAGTAGACTCTGAACTTTATATGATGTTATATAATAGTTCAAGATTTGGGCATTTATTGAGCTACAAAGCCAATCAAAGTGAATGCCAGATTCCACGTGGCATTACTTTAGATCCCAACCTAACAAAGACCTACATATGGGCTTAATTTTAAGCATATACATCATTTTATTGAATACAATGGGATTCTACATGTGTTTATTATTAGGCACATGCATAAATCTTTGCAGAATCAGGGCCTTCACATTTTAGTCTACCTTTCATAGTGGTCAGAACTGTATCTGCCAAAGCATGGCAGAATTTTCTGTAGAAACCTGCAAACAAATTATTTTTCTTTCTTATATATCATTCATATTGTTTGTGGATAGTAACTATTGAGAATGTATTCATTATAATGATTTATAGATTGTGAAGGTTCCCTCAGATTATGTATATATTGGGAGATAAGGCAGCTAACTTGTAGTTCAACCTGTATATAGATTGGTGGCGAAAATTTTGGTAGTAAAGTGGGGAGGATGCATTTTTGTGACATATTTTTAAAATATGGGTGGACCAACATGCTGATTTTTCTTGCCTACTGCACTGACTCATTTCCAGTTAGGAATCAGTAAATGCAGAACATTGAATATTCAGCCCATAACTAACAATTCTGCTTTTGCTGAGTCCTCAGTTAAATGTATTGCACAAATAAGAAAAAGCTATTCCTTTTGGATGAAATCCAATCCACACACATAGAACTGGCTTTTGGGGAAAAGAGCTTGGGAGGTGAAATCCACATCCAAGCCAGGGGGTCCACGATTTCTGCAGCCCCTCTGCATCCACTGGGACAAAGCACTGAGGCTACTGTATCTGGGAAAATCCTGAACTATTTCTTGCTCACAGTGGTCCCTATAAGGCTAGGCTAGAGACTCTTAATTAAAAAGTGATGCCTTTATTATTTTAAAAAATAATTATAAACTTGGGGTTCTTTTTATTTGCCATCTCTTTTTTTAGCTTTCTGGATGCCAGTGGGAGGCATTTTAAACTTTTCTCTACAACCATGAGGGTTAGAATCTTGTTTTATTTTTAAAATAAGAATTCATGAGATTCTCACATATGTACTTGTTTCCAGGAAAAAGGTCTTACAGAAAGCATTTTATATTGCTAGAGTCACATAAAAATCAAGGAAACTGGTAACATCGTACAAACAACTAAAAACAGGGTCTTATAATGAAAAGTGTCAGACAACCTTGGGTTTAGTTGTCACCACTTGCACCTTCTACAATTAATCATCACATAAAACAAATTGAAATTAAGTTAACAGGCCTCCATTCCTTGCACTTCAATGATTTTACAAATAGATTTTAAATAGTCAGTGTATCTGAAAATAAATATATTTTTTTCCTTTTCCCTAGTCAGTCTGAGTGAAGTGTGTTTTGTAGAATGGTTGTTTGTTTGTTATAAGATATTTGAATGGAAGGCCGTATTTTCATATTTTGTTTTTTTAAGATAATCAAGTGTCAACTGTTATTCAAGTTTTTCTGAAAACGTTCCCAAATCCAAGACAGCATTGGGATTATACTACACCTTATTTGGTCAAATCCTGGTAGTTCAAGTAAGTGTCCAGGGCTGGCTGGCCTTATTATTTGTGGAGTCTTTGGTACTTGCAATTCGACATGAGCCCTGACAATTGCCTTTTTTTCTTGTGCTTTTCTTGTTCTTGTCCCATATTGAATGAGATCTAGTAACTCTTATGATGGCATTCAGACCAAATAATCCTGCACCCTTGTGATTAGCTTGCACTTATTTCCTTTGGAAAACTAAACTGCTTATGACAGGATTTCTGTGTTAACACCTGACAATGGCCAGGCAGTTTGCATGCTCACACTGTCATTTATTATAGCAAAGAATTTGTTCTCACTGTTACCTTACCCCTCTCTCTCCCTCCAAGTTTATCTGGTTTCTCACCTGCTATATGCAAAGGTCCAGAAACCACAAACAGTAGTTTCTCCCAGTTCTCTAACTGGCTTCCCTTCCCTTCTCTTCAACTATCACACAATCATAGATATAGGATTCGAAGGGCCCTCGAGAGATCATCAAGTCCAGTCTCCTATGCTGAGCCAGGACCAGGTCAATCTACAGCAGCATTTCTCAACCTTTATGATACCAGGGACTGGCTTACTGTCTTACAGGAGAGCTCAGGGACTGGCACATAGACCATCCTTGATGTGTTGTCCAACCCACTCTTATAAACCTCCAATGAAGGAGAATCCATATCCTCCCATGGAAGCCTATTCTAGTACCACTATAGTCCAAGTTTTATCTAATATCTAACCTAAATCTCCCTTGCTGCATATTAAGCTCATCACTTCCTATCATATCTTCAGCAGACATGGAGAACAATCGATCACAGCCCTCATTAAAATGCTCCTTAACATATTTGAAGACTGTTGTTATGTTCTCCCACAGTCTTATTTTCTCAAGACTAAACGTGCCCAATTTTGTAACCTTTCCTCGCAGGTCAGGTTTTCTAACCCTATGGCTACGTCTACACTGCACCTCTCTTGCGCAAAAGCCTATGCAAATGAAGCGTGGATTAGCATATTGCCACGCTTCATTTGCATTGTTAAGTAGGGGCCGTTTTTGCACAAGAGGCTTTTGCGCAAAAAGGAGCTGTGTAGATAGCTCATTTTTGCACAAAAACCCCCTCTTGCGCAAGAGCCAGTCTTCCTGAAAAAATGAGGAAGAACGGCTTTTGCACAAGAGGGGGGTTTTGCACAGAAAGGAGCCATCTACACAGCTCCATTCTGTGCAAAAGTCTCTCGTGCAAAAACAGCCCCTAATTAATTATGCAAATAAAGCACAGCAATATGTTAATCCACACTTCATTTGCATAGGCTTTTGCACAAGAGAGGTGCGGTGTAGTTGTAGCCTTAGTCATTTTTGTCACTCTCCTCTGGACTCTCTTGTCCTCATCTTTCCAAGAGCCTGGCACCCAGAAGAAGAAGACACAGTATTCCAATGGAGACAACACCACTGCTGAGGAGAGAGGGACAAATACCTCCTGTGTCTTATAAACAACATTCCTTATAATACATTCATAATAATAATAGTCTTTTTTGCAACTGCATTACATTGTTGACTCTTGTTCAATTTGTGATCCACTATTACTCCCTGATCCTTTTCAGCCATACTAACACATGGCTAGTTATTCCTCATTTTATGATTGTGCATCTGATTTTTCCTTCCTACATGGAATAATTCTCGTTTACCTTTATTATATTTAGGTGAGCTCCTGAATGAAACACAGGTAGAAAAGGGACTGAAAGTGGACATCTCTTGTGTCCATTTATCTCAAGAAGGATCAAATATGCCGTAGACGACCTTTCTCCCATCTGAGACTACAATCCCTATTGTTAGAGAAGCTTTTTCCTACATACACTTTTCCCTATCAGTAATCATATTTTGCATAACATAAGGTGTACCAATACAAAATCAGCATATAGGTATTAAAAGACATACAGAGATATAAAAAGCCATGCCACTGTTCCTCCTTCTAGAAGCTTCCAACAGTGTTCTGAACATGGAGGTATAGTGGAGCCTCAGAGCTGTGAACACCAGAGTTATGAACTGACTGTTCAGTCATACACCTCAAGGCAGCTGAAAAGACAAAAAAAAGCAAATGCAGTATAGTACTATGTTAAACATAAACTACTAACATAACGTAAGGGAACATTTAAAAAACTGTTTGACAAGGTTAGGAAGCAGTTTCTGTGCTTATTTAATTTAAATTAAGATGGTTAAAAGCAGCATTTTTCTTCTGCATAGTAATATTTCAAAGCTGTATTAAGGCAATATTCAGTTGTGAACTTTTGAAAAAACAAGCATAACAGTTTGTTCAGAGTTATGACCATTTCAGAGTTATGAACATCCTGTAATGCTTTTCTATGTCATCTTTCAAAAGCCAGCTAAGGTCTGGCAGTAAATACCCTCAATGCTTCTCCCACAACCCTAAAATTCCTAGGGCACAGGTTGAATGGATTTAATATAACTGAAACCAGGATATGGACAATTTATTTCATTAGTAAATATTAAATTATAAATGCAGGTAGGTGGACACTGATAAAAAGAGACAAAGAGGGAAAAAGCAAGAACTTAAAACATTTTTTCCCAAAGGGAATGCTTGCAAAGCAAATACCAAATACCTGGTGTTACACACTGAGGCTATGTCTACATAGCAGCATCATTTTGGAATAACTGATGTTATTCAGAAGGTTACATGGGGGTCAGACTCTAAGGCTATGTCTGCATTGCACCTCTCTTGCTCAAAAACATATGCAAATGAGGCAAAGCATGGAATATCGCCGTGCCTCATTTGCATAATTAATGAGGCTCCGGTTTGCGCAAGAGGCTTTTGCGCAAAAACCCCCTCTTGTGCAAGAGCTGTTCTTCCAGATAAAATGCTGAAGAATGGCTCTTGTGCAAGAGGGGGGTTTTGCACAAAAAGGAACCGTGTAGACGGCTCCTTTTTCCGCAAAAGCCTAGTGCACGATAACGGAGCCTCATTAATTATGCAAATGAGGCGTGGTGATATTCCACGCTTTACCTCATTTGCATATGTTTTTGCAGAAAAGGCTATAGTGTAGACATAGCCTAAAAGAGACAGATACCCCAAATGATAAGCACACATAACTTTCACTACAGCTAAACCATGGGAAAGGATTTCCAATGTCTGCACATTTCTGTCTTAACTCCAACAGATCTCCAGAACTGGTACAATCTCCATAAAGAGTCATTTTTATCCAATGGTGTCACAGACATGGGTCCCATTACCTCAAAATGTATCAAAATGGCAGCTATGTCAGGCAGAAAAGACAGTCCATCCCTTTAGTCATGTAACTAATACAAAAAAGGTACCTCATATGTGGAAGCACTAGGCAGATGGATTGATGTGTTATACATATTCCCACATCTATGTCTACTTGTGTAAAGGGTACCAGGGCCACATTAACAACCAGATCTGATTGCATGTGGACCTTGCCTTGCATGCAACTTTTACAAGATCCCATAAAAATGGGTTGTCAGCAATTAAAGTAGTGATAATATTCCCACTTCCCTTGCAAAAGATAAATCCAAGGGAAACTGCAACCTGGTTTCTAATGCCTTTACTCAAAAATAACCAAAGACTCACCTTGCAGCTTTAAGAAACTCAGAAGAACAGAACATCATAACTTACCAATAGACCTTTTAAATTCAGGAACTCCATGAAGAGATAAATAGGAACTCTGGGGCTATTAACCACTGTCAAATATAACATGTAAGGGGGAAAACACATAATTCCAAAATTTGAGTCATGTACTGCAATTCTTGTCCCATTTCTGGTAAATGTGGAAGAGGATTGTGATACATCTGACCTGTGGCTGTTCAATGCAACCAACCTATTATCTCTACCACGTCGTAGATCACTACAACCTGGTTGATAGATCACTGTTATAAAAGAAATAAACATTAGGTGTGTCACATGCTTTTCGCTTTCAATGAGGTAATGGGAAAGCAGTGTACCTTTTTTTCTCTTATAGAGCCTAACATCTGGATGACAATAAATATTACCTAATGCAAGTCCAGTGACATGAGTAACCATGGAGCAGTCTTCCATAGTAATAGTTGTGACACTGCACTTCTATCATTAACAAAAATGATCTTCAGACAATCGCCAGTCCCACTTGGGATATATTACACAAAAAATAAAACACAGTAAAAGAACATAATTAAGACTGAGAAGTCAAGCACTCAAAAGTTAGAAAATGACAGAATTAAGGTTGCCTGTACCCCCCGGCTCCTCATCAGAGCTGTTTATTTCCCACCATTTCTCCCGACTGGTTCCCAGTACCAGTCTCCTAGTACAGTCAGTATTTGACACCTGCTTTTGTCCCTCCTCACTCCACATAAGAACAGCCATATTATGTCAGACCAATGACCCATCTAGCCCACTATCCCGTCTTCTAACAGTGACCAATGCCAGCTGCCCCAGAAAGAATGAACAGAACAGGTAATCATCAGGTGATCCATCCCTGTTGTGAACTCCCAGGTTCAGACAATCAGAGACTAGAGACTCCCAGAGTATGGGGTTGCATCCTAACCATCTTGGCTAATAGCCATTCATGCACCTGTCCTCCAGAAACTTATCTGGCTCTTTTTGGGACCCAGTTATAGTTTTGGCCTTCACAGCATCCCCTGGCAATGAGTTATACTGGTTGGGCATGTCTACACTAGGAAATTATTTTGAAATAACTAAATTTGACTTAATAACTCCCAATTTTACAAAATCAAACTACCACTATGGGGAAGCTTCAAAATTAGTCTGAGGCAGGCTTTGTTAATGTGGACCATGCTCCAGGAACCACTGGGGAGTAGTTAGTTCAAATTACTCTGGGGAGTAGGTGCTTCAAAACAGCAGCACCAGAATATCCACACCACCGCTATTTCGAAACAACTATTTCAAAATTAGCATTATTCCTTGAGAAAAGCAGGAGTACAGATTTCTAAATAGGCGGCCCATTATTTTGAAATACTGCGCTTGGTAATGTGGACACTCTGCTTATTAATTCAGTCTAAGGGGGGGTTATTTTGAAATAAAGCCTAGTGTAGACCAGGGTGTTGAGTGTTTGTTGCATGAAGAAATACTTCCTTTTGTTTGTTTTAAACCTGCTGACTATGAATTTCATTGGGTGGCCCCTGGTTCTTACATTATGTGAAGGAGTAGATAACACTTCCTTATTCACTTTCTCCACTTCTTTATCAATATCCCCCTTAATCATCTCTTTTTCAAGCTGAAAACTCACAGTCTTTTCAATCTCTCTTCATATAGACGTTAATATACAATCATTTTGTTGCTCTTCTCTGTAGCTTTTCTAATTCTAATATATCTTTTTTTGAGATAGAGTGACTGGAACTATACACAATATTCAAAATGGGGGCATACTAAAAAATCATAATGTTGCGTTTTGATATTTACTGTATTATTATCCTTCCCTTTCCTAATAGTTCTCAACAGTCTGTTTGCTTTTTTGACTGCCGCTGCACACTGACTGGATGTTTTCAAGAGCACTATCTATAATGACTCCAAGATCTCTTTCTTGCATGTGAACAGTTAATTTAGATTCCATCGTTCTGTATAAATAGTTGAAATTATGTTTTCCAATGTGCATTACTTTACATCTGATCTCACCATATTCCTTTCTCTCACTGGTTACCAGTCTCTCTCACCCCGGTTCATTTCCCTCAACAGCTCCCAGTCCCAGTATTCTCCCTTTGGAATCCAGTCCTGGTTTCCCTCCTCAGCCAGTCCCAGACTCCCTTTCACCACCCCCCATCCACAGCTTCCAGTCCCAGTGTTCTTGCCTTCCTAGTGCTATGCCCCCACTCAAAGCCCAAGTTACAGTTTTTTTCTCTCCTCCCACTGCAATCCCAATCTCAAGAGGCTCACTGTCCTAATTTACTCTTCCTCCCCCTCCCTCCCCACAGCTTTTGTCCTATCCGCATTCATATCACTTGGGGTGTGTCTAGACCATAGATGGAGCCATGTAGATGAGTTTACTAGACATAGCAAAATGAAGCGGCGATTTAAATAATTAATCGCCGCTTCATTTACATCAAAATGGCTGCCACGCTGTGCCGATCAGCTGATTGTTGGCATAGCGCGGTAGTCTAGATGGGGATCAGCTGACCACAGTACCCTTTGTCGTCAGATCCTGTAAGCCTCGTTGCACGAGGCTTTTAAATCGCCGCTTCATTTTGCTATGTCTAGTAAACTCATCTACATGGCTCCATTGACGGAGCCATGTAGTCTAGACACACCCTTGGTGATTACCTGTTCTGTCCATCCCCCCAGGGCACCTGGCACTGACCACAGCTGGAAAACAGGATACTGGGTTAGATGGATCTTTGGTCTGACCCAGAGGTGTGCACATAGGGAGGGATATACAGGGGCATGAGTCCCTCCTCCATTCACCCGGAGGGTGATAGAACTTCTCCGACTGTGGGGCCATGGATGCAGGGAAAAGTGAGCTCCTGTCAGGGCAGAGGTAGGTGTGGGAAGGAAGAGCAAGCTTCTGCTGGGGCAGGGAGGAGGGAGAAGCAAGCTCCTTCCAGGGCTGGGAAAGAACAAGCTCCTTCTGGACCCGGGGGCAAGTGAGCTCCTCCTGGGGTCAGGAAAGAAAAAGGAGAGCAAAATTCTCCTGTGAGAGGCACAGATTGTGCCCCTCCAAAAGGGGTCAAATTTACATTCCTACACATGCCCTTGGTCTGACCCAATATGGCAGTGCTTAGATCAGACAGTTCCTTTCCCCAAGCTGCCTGGGCACTGGGCACTGGCAGGGGTCGGACATTGACAGCACATGATCCCTGCTTGGTTAGAGTGCCCCGTCCCACCCTCATCCAGAGCAGCCATTACAGTGAAAGTTCAACTTCACCCCACAGCTCTTTGGCCTGAATGGAGCACACTCAGTTGCCCTTTTGGCCCATGTGCAGTCTGATCAGCACTAGAAGCTGTGAGAAGATGAAAAATGCTCTGTATACATGGACTCTTTGGAGATTTTAGCTGCTAAAATGTAAGAAATCTCTATTGAGAATGTGCCAACTGTGATTTTTTTCAAAGGCAAATGTACATAACTATGGCAAAAGGCATGTTTCTGACACAAAGGCCAAGTTCCTGCCACATTTAAATTCCCTGTGCTAGAGCCTTTCACAGAAAAGGTCACCAGAATATTATTAAATTGCAAAACAATGTATTTTTTCTCTCATCATTCTCACAAATGGCTGAGCTGTTTTGGATGATGCCTTCCAAAAACACATTCAGCCAGAAGCAGACCCCTGGCATGAAACTGCAGCCTTAACAGTTAAAGTTTGGCAGAGTTATAAACTGCATAAAATAGGGTCTTATAATGGGATGTGTCAGGCAACTTTAATAATAGGTTCAGCTACCAGCCTGCTTATGATAACATTCAAGTGAGAGGTGAACGAAGGAGGAAAGTCTTTGCATGGAAGTTAAACTAGGGCTCCCAAAGTCAAGTAAGGTATATTTAAATATAAAGCCATCATGCTTCAGTGTATAAACTAACTGTGAATGAGAATAGAACTTCTTTGTACACTAATTTTTTAAATATCTCTATTGATTATGTTATTAGGATGTTTATTGTAGGAAACGTTGGTTTGGTTTGATAGAAGCTGGAAGGAGAAACAAGCTGGAAGGAACCAATTGTTCTATATAAGCCATCTCTCTGTAAATACTTGAGGATTGATACTATACAATGGCAGACTGAATATGAGAAGTTTGGGGCTACATCTCCAGCAGAACCAGCTGAACTGGTCTGGACAAGCAGCACCAAAGCCTAGGAACTGATCAGAACAGCTGGCTGAATAAAAGAGATTCTCATTTTGCAGAGGGACAACTGTTGTTGGAGAATGCAGAGTGACACAGGCTGAGGTGTTGAACACAAATATAAAAAGCTACTGAGAGCCATGCAACAGATTAAGAGACATGTTGAAACAAACAAACAAAAATAAATGTTTTGCATGTTTTCCACTTGACATGTATGCCACATAGCATCAAAGCCTGCTCTTTCACAAGGAATGTTATTTGTAAGCTATTGCTGGGGAGAAACTAGGAGGAAGGGCTATTATTGGGCACAGAGGTTGGAGGGATGGCACATGGCACAAAATATTGCAGTTGCTCTTGCCATTCTTCGGGATCTAATACAATTTGACAAAGAGTCTAGCACAAGAATTACATGATCTTTGACCTTTTTGTGATATATGACATTGGAAAGCATTGTCTGGGACAGTCCATCATGGACTAGGCCGTTGACATTATGGAATATGTGTTATGACCTTGTCCTTCGAGCACAGGCATAAATGTGTTTATGATAATGTTATTCCCAGTTAGGAAGCTATTTTGTATACCTTCAGGTTACAGAATAACTAAGGAGCCAATTCTGTGTGTCTGGCAGTTGGAACAAGGCACCTTGAATCAATTTATGCTGAAGTGCAGTCTCAGTGGTGAAGCTGGCTATTGATTAGACACTGACTATGTGTGTGAGCAGTGGAGAACTGAAAATTCTTCCACAATCAAATTCACACAATATGATGGGCATTGCAAGCAGGGAAGGGATTCAAAGTGATTTTTGCTGCCCAGCTCAGGTATAATGATCCATATGCTTTCAGCCAAGCAAGCTAGCTACTGTTGTCTCCAGCAACAGAGTTTACTTCTAAATGTGTATCATTTTATTATAATTTGTTTAATTTAATGTTTTTAATATATGTCTTGCTTGTGATATGCAATTATCCTTGAAGAATTAACTATTCTGTATCACGCTAATGGAACTATACAATTATTATGGTGCATGAATTATGTGAGCTGTCTCACTTGAAGACTGATTGCTTTTTAGGGTCTCTGCGGGGGGAGAGGTGAAAGAACCTCAACTATTCTAGCCCAAATCAGGGTCTCTGGCAGGTCAACTACAACTGCAAAAGTCTAACTATCTATCATTGCATTTACAGGAACTCTGGGGGCAGGGTTTTTATTGCAAACCTTATTCTCCCACAAAAGAGTTATTTAGCTCCACAAAGACCAAGGAGAATTAGGATCTTGGTGAAGTTCAGTGGATGTGCCCTTTAAAATTATAACAGCCTAAAAACTCCATCCACCTCTCACAACTGCAATATAAAATGTAACACCTTATTGAAAGAAAGGGAAACCAGCACATTCAGAGCATCTGGCAGGATCTCCCACCTCCTGAACTAGATTAGATTAGATTTATGTTTGGTTTTATCTAACTTTTTGTATTGCTTGCCAAGTTCGGGGTTGCCTGCCTGCTCCTTTCACAAAGAATATTGTTCATATGCTTTTGCTGGGGAGAAACTAGGAGGAGGGACTATTATTGAGAAGATGGGTGGGTCCTCTAGTGAAGTTTATAGACCTCTTGACTTTAATATTCCATCCACTAGTGCATCTCT
Organism: Pelochelys cantorii; assembly: GCA_032595735.1. NCBI lineage: Eukaryota > Metazoa > Chordata > Testudines > Trionychidae > Pelochelys > Pelochelys cantorii. Next base: position 72,914,124 of record CM064328.1, read on the forward strand.
CTCTTTTCCTCTCATTCACTAACTACACTTTATTTATATTTGTTAAACACTTTTAAATACAAGGTATCTGTTTTTTGCCTGAGAGTGGGTGATTGTCTCATGTATTAGCCATCAACTTTTGGGCATCAAGGGGGTCATCGCTGCCAGGTTCAATACAAGGTCACAGATGGGAACTCAGGGAGTTGATCCCAGATCCCAGAGCACATAGTCACTCTCTGTTCAGAGAAAGCTGGGTCCCACATACTTAACTTTGGGACACTGTCATTTTATATGAGTAAATCTGGTTTGTTATCAGTTCCACCCAGAAAGTGAAAAAGAGACAATAACAGGCAAAAAGTGGATGCAGTAGAGAAATTCTGAAACTCTTGGAATGAACAATACCACAGATAGAAACTCTGTTTAAACTGAATCTGAGAGCCAATGATCAGATGACATGAAGTGAAGGGGGCCCAAGGTAAAGTGATGTTACCTTTCCTTCTTTGGCTACCACCTTTATACAGAATTGTGAGATTATTATGCAGCGTGAAATGGAGATGTGGTTCTGTTTCTCATTTCCTTTTATAGCTGGCATCTATTTAATAGTATTGCTTTGATTGTATGGATTTCATGGCTTCCCCCAACTTTTGCTTTAAAGTGCCTGCCTAAATGGAATCTCACTGAAGGACCTAGCCTACCAATCTTGATTCATTTGAGTAATCCTGTGTCCCGGGAACAGTCCCATTTCAAAAAAATGGAGCTAATATTTGTCAGGATTACTCAGGTGAGGATTTAGTCATAAAATTCAACAGGAAATGTACCGATGCTGATCTGATCTGGTATATGCTGGTGCTGCCGGGATGCTGCAGTTATATATGCTGAGAAAAGTGTGAAACTGCAGTTATATAAACTGTAAAAAGTGTTCGCCATTCACTGATATGCTCCATCTTCGGAATGTATCCAGGTCCCTAGTGGGCTAAGCACCAGTGCACTACCTGTGATCGGTGAAACCATCGTTAAAGTAGAGGCAAGTGTAATGCAATCTTCAGCTCCTGCCAGGACTAAGCCAAAGAAGATATTATGTGTGGGTCTGAGTGCCGGCCCCGCTGCTTGGATTGCAAGGGAACGCAGGCAGAGTCCGCGGTGCGGATTTAGGATTGATTGTTTCTGTAGCTAGTCAGTGAGACCACGCAGTCGTCGGCGACTGGGAAGGGGTTGGGCAGGCGTCGATCGTCCACTGCCGGGTTCATTGTGGCCTCTGCTGCCAAGCAAGTCTAGAAGGAAGCCAACGGGGACGGAGAGCTGCAGGCAAGTGTCCCGAGGCCGCCTAGGAAGGGCGCTGCAGAAGTGGAGCCCAACTCCTTGGAGGGCTCAGGGAATCCTGTAGCTCATTGCCCTGCCTTGGGCTTTGCTGAGCGCACGCCCAAGCCTTCAGCAGCAGCCTTGCTCCAGCGCCTAACCCCCGGGCGGGGAGCACCAAGGCCCCACTGGCTGCTGCCGCTCTGCGGGTCCTCTCCCTGCACCCCCACCTTCCCTCCCCCTTCCCCCTCCCCCGCAGCTCAGCCCGCCCCCGCACTAACCCCTCGGCCAGCTCCGCTAACAGCCCTGTCCAGCCGAACCCCAGGCGCCCCCCTCCGCGCCCTGCTATGGCCCTCTCGCGCCCCTCCCTCCCCCACATCCCTGCTCTCACCCGCTCCACCTGCAAGCCCAACGGTGAGCTCCCTACGCCCTGCACACACCGTATCTTGCCCCTTCCCCCGCACAAAAACCACGCTGCCCCCACCCACACCCTTTCTGCCTTCCCTACCCCGCACACATACCTCACTCCGCCCTCCCCCCGCACACACACCTCACTCTGCTTCCCCCCCCCACACACACACACACATCATTCTGCCCTCCCCACCTCGCACACAAACCTCACGCTGCCTTCCCCTGCACACCCCTCACTCTGCCTTCCCCCGCACACACACACTCTGCCCTCTTCCCAGCACACCCCTCACTCTGCCCTCCCCCCGCACACACACCTCACTCTGCCCTCCCCACCCCGCACACAAACCTCACTCTGCCCTCCCCACCCCGCACACAAACCTCACTCTGCCCTCCCCACCCCCCACACAAACCTCACTCTGCCCTCCCCACCCCGCACACAAACCTCACTCTACCCTCCCCCCCACACAAACCTCACTCTGCCTTTCCCCGCACACACCTCACTCTACCCTCCCCCCCACACACACCTCACTCTGCCCTCCCCACCCCGCACACACACCTCACTCTGCCCTCCCCACCCCGCACACACACCTCACTCTGCCCTCCCCCCGCACACACACCTCACTCTGCCCTCCCCACCCCGCACACACACCTCACTCTGCCCTCCCCCCGCACACACACCTCACTCTGCCCTCCCCACCCCGCACACACACCTCACTCTGCCTTCCCGCCCCCCCGCACACTCCTCACTCTGCCCTCCCCCTCACACAAACCTCACTCTGCCCTCCCCACCCCGCACACAAACCTCACTCTACCCTCCCCCCCACACAAACCTCACTCTGCCTTTCCCCGCACACACCTCACTCTACCCTCCCCCCCACACACACCTCACTCTGCCCTCCCCACCCCGCACACACACCTCACTCTGCCCTCCCCACCCCGCACACACACCTCACTCTGCCTTCCCGCCCCCCCCGCACACTCCTCACTCTGCCCTCCCCCCCACACAAACCTCACTCTGCCCTCCCCACCCCGCACACAAACCTCACTCTGCCCTCTCCCCCACACAAACCTCACTCTGCCCTCCCTCCCACACACACCTCCCTTTGCCCTCCCCCCGCACAAACTGCACCTCCACCGCACCCAAACCACACCCTGCCCCTCCCCTGCACACCATCACTCTGCCCCTCCTCCAGCAAACACACCACGCTCTCCCCTCTCCCACCCCCTCGGAACACTCTGCCCCTCCCCCTTTCGCACATACCACACTGTCTCCTGTCAGCTTCACACACCCAATCACTTGCACGGCCCCTTTCTGCGCAAACACAGCCTGTACTCCTTTTGCCCTGCACACCCACAAACCCCTGTACTGCCTCGGCTGTGCTCGCGCGCGCACGCACACACACACACACGCACACACACACACACACAGCATGCCTTCCCCTGACGTGCTTGCACACTTCACTGTTCCTCCCCTCCGCCCTGTGCCCACGCACGCTGCATCCCCTCTATCCTGCAACCCCTTTTTCCCTGCAAAGGAGAAAATGATCTTCGACGTTTTCCTGGCGAAGCTGGCAAGCTGCCCCCTTACTGACAGGAAACCCGAACTCCTGGGAGCCAGCGTCCCGGCTAGATGACACCGAACGTGGCAAAGGTGTCGGTTCTTCTCTGGTCATTTTGAGCTCCCCACCCCATCCCTGGAATGAGGGGACAAGCTTTAAAGTTGGCCTCGGAGCGGAAATGTGAAGGAACGCCCGAAAGTATGCAACGCAACTGTCCTCTTCTGCACTTGTATGGCAGAAGCTGGGGGGGGGGGGGCTTTTTCACTAATTTCTTTGCGGCGCTCATTTTGTCTGGAGGCTCGCTGCCCGCGGAACTGAACGAGTTAACAGTCAGGCAAGGGCTATTTCCTGTAGCCCTCGGAAATCTCCAGCCTTCTACCCACCTGAAATAGCACGGTGGACCAAAGCCCAGAGCTCAGCGGCCCAGTGCTGAAGGACACGTGTCCCTGCCATAGCGACACCCACCATTTGCAGAGCTTTTAAAAGAGTCCAACAGCGGGACTAACAACCCCTCTTCCCAGCAACTGCAGGGTCTGGGGCCAGAGAGGAGGAGACAGAGAAGAGATGGCATTTATATGAACTGCTGGTAAAGGCAGAGAACGTAGTTCGTGGGTTTGATGGGGGGAAGAGGAGAATCGTAGCTCTGTCTTCTCAGAAGTGTCAATTGAAAGAAAAGAAAAAATCCTCCAAATTGCGTGTCCCGTGCAGATCTCGGCAGAGAGGTCTACCTAGCTACCTCTGATCTCCGTTTTAACGCCAGTAGTGCTATAATCTCTACCTAGGGAGCTAAGGGAAAACCAGGAGTATTGCTATTAAAACAAAGGAGTCCAGCTGCCAAAAGACCCCGCTTTACATTCAGTTATTGAAACACCACCGTGGACTCACAGCTTCACTTCTTAAGCAGTCGCAGGGCTCGGTGTTCCTGGAGCTGCTATGATCAGTCTGTCGGCTTGTTCACAAGTTGTTCAGCTAATTTGTTAGACACGTTGAGTAGAATTAGTTAAAGAAATTCAAGTTGAAGAACACATTGACCCAAACTTATTCCCTGGACTCTCTTTCACCCGTACAAACCCCACACTCCAGGAGAAGACTGGTACAGTAGTCAGCTCTTACGTGCTGGCGCTGAAACCAAGAGAAAACAACACTGGGCTCCTCATTCTGCATTTTAATACTGAAATCTGGAAATGGAAATTGTTTGATGTATGAGGAGACGTTATCTAATTAGGGCGTAAGAAATTTAATCTTTCCAGCAGGCAGGTCATATAATTAATGTTAATTTAACGCTCAAATTCTCAGTCATTAATTTTTATTCTCTTAAATGTAGTTTGGCAGGGGCCCCTGATCCATGGCAATGGATTTTACTGGATGTAAGAGCACACTTGGTCGTTGGAGTGAATTACTGCAGACCTTCCTATCCCAATAACAAGATCTCATCATGTATGCATTATTAAGCCATGTAATTGAATGGTCCATAGTTTGCATATCAGACTATTAAAATAATGTGTTTTGCTTTTCTTCCAACACGTAATGTTAAAGCCTTTGCGAATATTTGGTGATTCTGATAATTATCACCAAATTACTACAAATGTTCTCTTCATTAGCGTGATTTCTTTCAAGCATTTTTAAAAATGTGAATAATGCATTAAGTGATTGCTTGTAAAGTTTTTTTTAATAAAAACTTATCAGCCACAAAGTCGAAAACGAGATAAAAATAACAATGGGACAAAGAGAGAACAATTTTCTTATGTGATTGGAGCAGAAGACTTTTATTTTTTTCTTATATCAGATAACTCTGTAAAGTTTCACTTCATCGAGAGCAAAAGTGCATGCAATCTAAAGAATTGTCTATTTTCAGATGATGCAGAACAGATGAAGGAACAAAGTTGGAAATTTTCCCTTTACTGGAAATATAAGGGTAGAGAGTAGACAGATTGATTTGAAAAGATACTGACCTCTCTCTTTCAGCTGCAGTATAACTTGTCCTGGAAAAAACAACAACTGAAAATTTCCCTCACCCCAGTTCGAGCGGCCATTTGAACAAGCTGCTGTGACGATCTCAGAAGGTGAATAATTCTCAATTAACTAAGTAACTAACTTTCTTCTTGCCATCTGAAGGCACACACTTAACTAAATCTTATGCCTGGGAGACCCTTCATTATTGTCTTCCCTCTCCACACTGTTTTCAAAGTTCAATAGCAAGGCAACAAAAACAACACTGCTGCAAAATAAGAGTCTCTTTTAAAATTAAAGAGCTGGTCATTTGCATCGAAGAAGTAAAGTTCTCCTCCCCCACCCCCGCTTAATTATTTAAATAAAAAGAAGCTCGTTTCAGGATCAGTGACACTGATGATTTGCAGGAGGGGAAGGCGCTGCGATCGAATGAATAGGGGATATATCAGGTGTAAGGTTGCTTTCTGTGAATCTAGCATTCTTCCCCCTTGCACGTTTGTGCTCCACGGGCAGAAGCTATTGAATCCCAATAGGTCGCCGCGACCATGATTTCTGCTTTTGACTACAGCATGAGGGACCAATGTGGCGAATAAAGGAGAAATCAAGGCTTGCTTTGCTTGCAGGCGCACACTAGCGCAGACTGTTTGCCTCCTGGGGTCCCAAGCTGTGTCACCAGGGCATTTCCCTCTCTACCCACCTAACAGTGCGCCCTCACCTCCAGGCTTGGAGCACTAGGCCAATACCCCGGGAGGGGCCTGGGACACCGGGGGCGGGGGCGCTTTTATTTTGGTTGGGGGTGGTGAGAGGCGAGGGAGCCGAACTGTGCTGCTCTGTGCGGGTCCCCCCCTCCTCACTATAGCAACCAACGGCCGCCTGACAAAAATGCACCCTCTGTGGACAATGGCTTAGCCTCCTTTTTCCTCCTCTTCGAGGCCCAGCCAAAGAAACTTTCGAACCGCGCAGCTGCCTCGGCCAAGGGAGGGAAGCGAACGCCCGCACAGGCTAAGCCGCAGCGGCAGTTCTGCCCCCCAGGCCACGCCAATAGTTGTTGCACTCACTCACCGCTTGCGAGTGTCGCTGCTCCTAGCCTTGCCATACAGCGAGCGTGCGACGCAACGAAGAGCACTGCGGAGCCTGGGGAGGCGGCCGGGAGGGGAGGGGGAGACTCTTGCCTCTGTCTTACTAAAGAAAACAATAGGTGGAAAACACTAGGCAGGTGTCCCTTCGGAAACACGCGGCCCCTATCTGCTTCCATTTCAATAGAGGCAGGATCAGGCCCATTGTTCTCAGTTCTGCGGTCTTAAAAGGTCACCAAGACTGGAGGATGTCGTCTGTTCATTGCTCCTCTGCTACCCCACAGCAGTAATGGGACAGGGTCTGTAAACTGTGTGGTCAAGTTCTCAACATCTGCATCTGGCTGCAGGTTACCGTGTAAAACTCCCTGAAAAGGACGAAGGGGTTAAAAATGGGCTGATTCTATGTCAAGGTTTCTTTCGCTCCCCACTTTCCCCAGATATCCCCATAGCCAACCTCAGCCAGCGACCATTTCTTCCTCCATTCCAACTTTTTGCTAAACTTTGTGACATGTATTATTACCATTACCTGCCCGTTCCTGGGTTCCAGAAGTGCAGGGTATGCTCAGGTTTTCAAGACTGGCTGGGTTTTTCTATTGTAAGCATATGCACCACCAATAGGTAACCCGCTTGACATTAGGCATTTGAGATCACTCTAGCAGTGCATTTTACAGTAGAAGTGTTCCTCTTTTATCTGCCTTAAAAACATTATTTCCCTGCGTTAAGTAGAATAATATATTTAGATTCTTCCTAGTGTACGTATTCGCTTTAATCTTATTTGATCGTTGGGGGAAGGACTGGACTATTTTATTTGTCAGCGAAGCAGGATGTTTTCCCCTGTAAATCTTCAGTTTAGTTTCTGAAGAGTCCCAGTTCAAAACACTTTAATATAGCAAAGATGTTTGAGCCTCTCCTGTCTGCTAGCAAATCACTTATTTAACTCCAGAAGAAACCTCCTTGAAGCTGCTGCATTGATAAGAGGTCATTTAACAGCAAGCCTTTCTGAAAACTAAATTAGAGGAAGGCAAACTCTGCACCACCAATCGCAGCTTGTTCTAGCTCGGAGACTTCAGTAAAAACAACCTGTACAGCACTAACTCCGAGTAGAATTTATCTCACAGACTGATGGAATTTGTTCCTTTTTGCTTTTTTTCCCTCCAGGCCTCATATTCACCACTCAAAAGTTAGTAGCGTTCCTTTGATAAATTACTCAAAGTAATCCCTGCAACAGCTAAGCCTGACTGGTTGACGTTGTGTTAGAAGTCTTCATAGCGGTATGTGTCTATAAATATTCACTTGCGGACTACAAAGGGTGGATCATTTTTAATGACAAAGATTCAAGAACTGGAAGAGGAAGGGAAAAGATTAATATCCGGGAATTCAAATAATGTAATTTCAAATACTGGACTTAGAACATTACATCCTACTAGTTTAAACAGCGGGGCAGATAAAACAGAGCGGCCTCATGTAAATGAAATGATCAGAAGAACAGAGTTGCAGGGAATGTTAGAAATGAACATTAATACAAACTTTTCAAAAACTTTTTATTATGATGATTCTGCACCGTTTTATCTTCTAAGCGAATCGATATTTTATCAGGAAAATATATTATTTTGTCTGATGCAACTGGGGGGTGGGGGGAAGAGAATCAATTTAAAGCAGGAGTTTTAATTTCAGTGGGTAATGTGATCCCGTGCAATCAAAGTTATCAGTTTCTATCCATTTTGTTTAGCTAAGTTAAATATGTTTGTTATACCTATTCTGACGAGAAGCAACTTGAAAGTGTAGCTTTTGAGTCATCTCATAAATACATCCCTGAGGCTGCAGTTCTTGCGGCTTTCAGGCAGTTTTCATTAAAGCAGCCAGCTGCCTCTTTGTGTGGACTGGATTTTTTAAAGCAATCACTTGTGAAGCCTCAGCCTCAGTTTTGTCCTTCTGAAGGCCCTTAACGTTGAAGTTTCATTCATGTGTTGGGTCTCTCCACGAGATCAGACTCCTCCGAGCCACCCTGGAAAGAGCTACAGAGAGCGCAGGACTGAATGGTTTATACAGAAAGGTTAAAAAGGGAACAAGAGATCAAAACAGTCGCATCCCACAATAGTTACATTAAATGCGTCCTAGCAATGTGCACAAATCTTCTGCCCCGGCCTTTAAAAGGGGTAGCAGACTCAGTGGCATAGATCTATATTTATTGCAGCAAAAAGTATAGGAGCAAAACGCGCCGTGCATTTCTGCTTCCTGATTAGTTCGCCCTAAAACTAGCTATACACGAGGGAAAATCGAAGTTTAGAAGTATTCTTTCTTTAGTCGCGTGAGTCGATTTCGAGCCACTGAGTGCACAGTTTGAAATAGGCTTTTCACCTCTCACCAGGACCTTTTTTTAAAGGAGCACTTTTAAAACCCTGAACATTTGGGAGTGGTTAGAAATAAAATCGTGCTAGAACGAATCAAAGATGGTATTTTGGTCGATTAGATAGATGTAGCTTTCTCTCCGCGAGGTCTGGCTTTTGCTAAGAGTCTTTTGCTAAGTTATTAGAACAGATCATCGTTTCGCAAGTAAAAGGATGGTTCCACAACCCCCACGCTACTTAACAAGAAAGGGCTAGGGTCCACAAACTATGCCCAGAGGAAATGCGGCAGCTCGCCTTGGATTTTAAACGTCCCAGCAGGATTAATACTTTGAACCCACCAGCGTCCCTAATGCAATGTACCTTGCGAGTGTGCAGCAGCTCACCTCCCATATTGGGGGAAGCTCCGTTTAAGAGGAGCCTATGGGTGTTTTATAGAGCATATTCTCGGGTAGCTGTATTGGAATGAAGGAGATATCAAGGAGGCCTGTCAGTTCAAAGCTTTTTAGGGTTGTTTGAAAATCCTCTTCACGTCAAAGTAAGCAGCCCTAGTATTTGAACAGCTGCTTTGAACAGTGAAAAGGGCTGAGCTGAATCAAAACACTGCAGTGTCTGCCCAAGACACTGCATCACCTCCAACCTGCTTTTATACGGGCACAGAAAGGAAATAAAAGCTCCAGAGCCCTCTAATCCAACAGGGTCAGATACCAAAGAAAGGGGACACATGACTGTCTCTTTCACATCCCGAGCTCCCTGGACTTAAACCAGCCCCAATTTTGGGGAGGGGAGGGGGGGCTCAAGCTGAAATCAGCACCAGTCACACAGGAACCACACAATCAAGAACTCTCCCGGCTCATGAGCTCTCCGACAGCGGTTTCCTCCACAGGGGGAGCTGGGAGTTAAGGATGCTTAAGAAACAGTATTAATGACAAGGATAACAATAATGAGATGATGATGGGGACGAGGAGGCGGAGTTTGCATCGCCTCTGAATTCACCGTTCGCACGCCTCGCTCTTTCCAGCTGTGAACGTATAGATGTTAATTTCACCGGGGGCGGGGGAGCAGTAGGGAAAGAGGGGGGTTTACACCGTCTTCATACTTTTGAAATTGCGTGATTGCCAAGAGCCTTTGATGTCTGCCAGTGATTTATTAGGGGTATTGAGCACGCGGAACAGCGATTGTATATATCGTCCCTGGCTCTTCGTCTGTGCATAACTGGGGGGCGGGGGCGGGGGAAGCGAAAGAGACGCGAGGAACTTTAAGTTGCATAAGGCGGATTTCAGATTGCTTCGCCATAGACAGAAATTCTAATTTATGGTGCCTGCTCTCTGCTCAATGTCTTGTGTGTTTTGTCCAGTTGAGGGGTAAGTTTCACCATATAGAAATATTAGTTGGGGGTAAATATGTGAACTACACCTGCTTTGGGTTATGGAAGAAGTGACTTTCTCATTGACTTTCTAAGGATAACACGTGTAACCACCCCAGGCACATACATGCACTTCAAAAACTGGTCTTGCAGCCTATGCTGTTGCTTTCATTTGAAGACAAGCCAGCCCCAATTCAGCCTTGAAAAAGCATTTGCTCCCAACAATAAATGAGAACAGCACTTTACTCTGGGGTATGCTATATTGTGATTCTATTCAGGAGGGTTTGGTAGTTTTAGTGGAAGTTTGTTGCAGATTTTCCTTGTTCTTATATCCAAGCAGAATATTATACCTGATTTTGACAAATCATACTAGCATTTCAGAATCAAACTGTGACTGTCCTTAATACCTGAGCAAAAGTGCGATTTCTATAGTGGAAACAATCCAAAGACATAAAATATACACTGACTTTTCATAGACACCCGCAGAGCAGAGTATTGCTTTTTGCTTCTCTTCCTCACACCACAGGAGAGGGAAAATGCCAAGCAAAAATCTTCCCTTGCTTGCAGCGTAAACGATTTTCACGTGGGCCAAGTGGTTTCCTTGCTGGACAATCTCTTAATATGAAGCTAAACTAACTCAGCAAGGTACTCCCGCGTGTGCCCCGGTTTCCTAACACGAAATGTCCTGCTTAAGTTGTCCCTGGGTATATGCTTGTGTGCGGCAGGCCGTCCACACACTCATACAGATGAATATTTCCAGCCGAACAGCCTTTCTCAAAGGCTATGTGTTAAGTATGGTGATTTATAAAACAACTCGCAGAAGAAAGCTGCTGCGTGTTAGTAGTAATAAATTCTCCAGTCTGCCCTATTGTACTGTTTCGATTAAGATACTTTGAGTCTACAGAGCAGCCCCGCTTCCCCCAGTAGTTTATTTTCAAGACAAAGCTGCGTTTTCCACTTAAAAATGGAAAACCATCTTTTTACCATGGCCAACCCGAGTACCGCTCATTCCTAAGAGATCCGCATCCGATTCCATAATGTCCTTGTTGCCTGCTCAGCCAGCAACTTGTTTATCTTCATTTATTTTTTTCGCAGAAAACACAGTCGCTGAAGCTGATCTGTAAACACCCCTGTCTCTTAGAGCCCGGGGAAGCCTAACAATGCCAGACTGGCCCGGATTTGTGATTTACAAGGTATAAAACCTGAAACTGTTTGCTGGATGTTTTTCCCCGGGTAGCACCTGCTACTGGGGCAGTTTGGGAATTGCGAGAGCCTCTTGTCCTTCCCAGAGTGCGGCAGCACCCGTGTCATCAGCACCCTCTTGCATTGGGGCCCGGGAGCAGCTGCTGGGTGCAAAGACTATAGCGGAATCGCATTCGCCCACCCGCTCAGGGATTTCCAACGCCTCCCTTCTAGCTACAAATCGGCAGCTCGGGTTTCTTTTTAAAGTGTTGCTAACAAAGTTGCAATTTATTTTAAAAATCTCAAGGAGTCGGCGCGTGGACGGAGGGGGGGGGCGGTTTCACCGCGAGTCAACAGAGCAGCATTGATGAAGCTCCCGTGTGACTTCCAGCGCGAACAAATGACTGGGGTAAAGTGATCTCACTCTTGTACCAGTGCCATCCTTGCAATCCAGCCGGTCCTTAAAGATATTCCACTCAACAGCTCGCGCTCCACATGGCTCCGCTGCGGAGCGCGTGCGCGCACAAAAGCAAACAGCGTTTAAAGCATGCAACGAGCCAGCCTGGTTTGCAACGCTGCAAGCAACAGGAGAACAACATGCATCTCCTCCAGGACCTGCATTGTGTCTGGGCAGAGGCGGGTAGGATACTTGCTTCTCCTATGTACAGAGGGTCGGCGCGCTGAGAACCACCCCCCCCCCCCGCCCCGCAGCTTGCCCCCCTCCCCTTCCCGGGTCCATGTGGTTACACGCAGCAAAGCTCCCTTTCCCCCCTTCGAGTTTGCTTACAAAAAGGGAGCGAACGGTTGCGGGGCGGGGTGTCCGCGCCTCGGCTGGGGCCAATCGGCGGCTCCCCCGGAGCCGGTTGCTAGAGGTCTCCACGTAAATCAAAGCGATGGGAGCCAATGGGTGGGCGCGGGAGGGAGGAGCCGGGACGCGTGCCTTTGCAGTGGGCTCTGCCAAGAGGACTTGGGGGGGAACGAGAGGAGAGAGGAGCCCGAGGCGAAAAAGTAGCTGTCAAATGCGCGGCTCCTTTAACCAGCGCGATCAGTCCGGCTCGGAGAGTCATGGCGACCACAGCGTCTAACCACTACAGCCTGCTCACCTCCAGCTCCTCCATGGTGCATGCGGAGCCGCCGGGGAGCATGCAGCCGGGCGCCGGCTACAGGGATGCACAGACGCTGGTGCAGGCGGACTACACGCTGCAGAGCAACGGGCACCCGCTCAGCCACGCTCACCAGTGGATCACGGCGCTGTCCCACGGCGGGGGAGGCGGCGGCGGCGGCGGGGACTCGCCCTGGTCCACCAGCCCGCTGGGCCAGCAGGACATCAAGCCCTCCGTGGTGCAGTCCGGGGGCCGGGGGGACGAGCTGCAGCAGCACCCGCAGCAGCAGCACCCGCAGCAGCAGGGGAGACCGCCCCACCTGGTGCACCACGCCGGCAGCCACCACGCCGCCGCCGGGGCATGGAGGACGGGCGCCTCGGCTCACCTGCCGCCCAGCATGGCCTCCTCCAACGGGGGGCAAGCGGGGCTGCTCTACTCCCAGCCGCCGGGCTTCACGGTCAACGGGATGCTGAGCTCCGGCCAGCCGGGCTTGCACCACCACGGCCTGCGGGATGCCCACGATGAGCAGCAGCAGCAGCAGCAGCACCACGGCGGGGAGCATCCCGGGGGGCACCCGCAGCAGCACCCTCCGCACCAGCAGCAGCAGCAGCAGCACCCCGGGGGCGGCGGCCACCACGACCCCCACTCGGACGAGGACACGCCGACCTCGGACGACCTGGAGCAGTTCGCCAAGCAGTTCAAGCAGCGCCGGATCAAACTGGGATTTACCCAAGCGGACGTGGGCTTGGCCCTGGGCACCCTGTACGGGAACGTCTTCTCACAGACCACCATCTGCCGGTTCGAGGCCTTGCAGCTCAGCTTCAAGAACATGTGCAAGCTCAAGCCTTTGTTGAACAAGTGGTTGGAGGAGGCGGACTCGTCCTCGGGCAGCCCCACCAGCATAGACAAGATCGCAGCCCAGGGGCGCAAGCGGAAAAAGCGCACCTCCATCGAGGTGAGCGTCAAGGGCGCCCTGGAGAGCCACTTCCTCAAGTGCCCCAAGCCCTCTGCCCAGGAGATCACCTCGCTGGCGGACAGCCTTCAGCTGGAGAAAGAGGTGGTGCGAGTGTGGTTTTGTAACAGGAGACAGAAAGAGAAACGCATGACTCCCCCGGGAGGGACTCTACCCGGAGCCGAGGATGTATATGGGGCAAGTAGGGACACTCCACCACACCACGGGGTCCAGACGCCTGTGCAGTGAACTCACATAGGGGTTGGCAGGGGGAACTGCTCTCCCTTTCCTACCCCTCCTCCTCCAACTTTTGATTGTTCTTTATTTTTTTAAGTTCTCTCCTATCTTTAAAAAAAAACAGTACAAAAAAAAACTGCACTGGACTATCCCGTAAACGGTAGCAGGTGAAATGATGTGTTTTGATCTTTACAGGCGAGTGCCCCTGCAATGGAGTGGAGTGAGTATCATACACAAACAGACACGAGACAGACAGATACACACGCACAGTGTCAGGCACGGAGAGAAATATTTCTCAAAAAAAATTTAAATTAATTCCGAAAACAGAATGGAATCGACTCTGAGCCCTGCTAAACACAAAGGCAGCTTTAATCTTGGAACGATGCTCAGAATAGGCACATGCTGCTGTTGTTTCTTTTAGGTGGCTCCCCATTAGGAATTAAAAAAAAGCCCCTTTTGATGTAGACAGTATTTAACCGTTTGAATTTGCACTGCAAGAAAATTGAAGTTTACATTAACAAATACATTTTCTTTTGCCTACATTGATTTTGAAAATGACTTGCATTTCCCACGGTGAGCGTTAGGCAAGCATTGACCAGTCTACAAAATGTTCCTTGCTTTCTTTATGTGTATATGTGAACTTTTGTTATAAACAAGTCTTCTTACAGATGTGTAATGTTGATTTTCTCCTTTTACCATAGCCTATAGATGTATATTTAATATAACCGCAAACAACTTCCACTTTCGAGATATCTGACTCTCACAAACGATTAAGACGTGGTGCCTTCGGAGGCAAGAGTCCGATTTGGAGGACAATAATGAAAAACAATAACGTAAACTTCATTTTCAGGCAGTGTTTTAGGCTTGGGAACAGTAAAGGAAAAATTAATAGTGTCTGATTGCTTCATTCTAGCGAGGAAGGCCCCTTGTGAAAGAGCTCGGAGGAAATGATGTGGAGGTTAAATGTATGTCCAGAGTTTTCCAACAGAAAGAAAGTGGCACTTTGAAGAGGACTGGCTCGGGGGAATATTTAGCTTCGGATGCCCCATAGGCAAAGTTCCCTGTCTGCTTTTAGAATTCCTAATGACATCGCGTTGCAATATGTGTGCTGATGTCAGCCTCTAAACTTTGTTTTAATGACAAATTTCAACATAGAGATATAAACAGAAAGAGAACTTGATACATATATATATATGTGTGTATGTGTGTGTGAGTTCTCTTCCTGTTTATAGTTATATATGGTTCTGCCTGCATATGTCTAGTGCATTTATTTTTGCTTTGCTTTTCATATTTATTTTTCCGCTCATATAGAAAAATCTCATGCCCTTTTGCTCAACTCGCGCTTAATTTATTGCACAAAAGGACTAATTTAAGTTGGACAACCTTGTCTTTTTCACTGGGTAAACCAAATAAATTGGAAAACTGCCATTTTCAACCCCTCTTCTTTTCTCCATCGTTGATAGATTTAAAGTGGATTTCTTGACATTAGCTTGACCGGAGACGGTCCACTTTCCAAAACACAAACACAAAAGGATATAAAGGGGAGCATACGAGAGAAAACTTGGAGCAGTGTATGTGTATGAGATGGGGAGGGACTTTAAACTGTGCTAATTACAAATTCACAAATTATCTAGTCAGCACAAAAGGGCGCTGTGATAAAAAATAGACCGCTTTTTTGGCATCTGAAAAGTTTGTTTCGTTGAGTGTTTGGCAATGATGGAGCAAAAATTTGAAACATTCTCTCGATGAACTATCAGATCAACACTGAATTCAGTAGGTAGGGCTTTAGAATATGTTTCTCATTGTCTCTTTAAGCGCCTGTCATTCAGGTTGTCTCTTATTTTCTTGGTGAGCAAATGGCGAGTTCTATTAGGCATATTTATTTGCCTTTATTCGGTTTTTCCAGAGATTGTCATAATGATACAGGCACGGAGCTCTTTTTTCCCCCCATGTATTGACTGCTTTCTATTTAAAGTGTTAAGGACTTGATCCCAGTGAAATAATTCAGATCAGGGCAGATCCAGTGGTAAAGGAGGAAATGAACTTTCAGACACATTAATGTGTGGGTAAGGTCAGAAAAACAAGTTCAGAGGATGTTTGTGAAAAACCATCCAACTCTAAATAGGTTTACTTAAAAATAATAATGAATAACAAAGTTACCACGCAAACCTTACCACTATGTATATATGTTTAATATTTGTCCTTTGAAATGCAGAAATAGTTTAAATGTTTTCTTTGTCTATTTTTATTTGTTTCTTTTTTTAAAATGCTACCCAGGGAAATATTTTCATATCATTTTAAGTGGCCTGCCTCAATGTATATTTATTTCTTTTAAAGCAAACAGGTTCTGGAAACTGTTTTTTGTTTTCTGTAGCTTTAAATGAGTAGGTAAACAAAATCTATATGGGATGTAATTTTTTAATTATTATTTTGTTTCCGTCTCTAAGAAAATACTTTGTTTTGGTACATTTGGATGTGCTTGTGGGGAAAAATAAAAACGCAGAGATCCTTATATATTTATGTTAAAGTAATATTTTATTATCTACATAAAACAGAAATGCACAATACCTCTATAGTTTGTTCTAATTATTGAAATATCTGCAATTTGTTTTAAAGATAGCATTGATTTGAGTAGTTCTTAAAATCTGGAGGGGAGGCGAACTCCCTAGAACTACTACCTAGTTATACTACCTTGATATTGAATGGGATTTTGAAGTGAGTGTTACGGGTACGCCGACAGGTCCCCTATTTATAACCTCTACAGTCTTTTAGCTTAGCATGAGAGTCCATTTTCATTCTGTCGTGCCAAATCTAACCGCGGACAGTGTATTTTAAGCATTGAATCCCTTGTTTGGGGAGGGGCCTTCCTTTGATGCTTCTGCAAAGAGCTCTGCTTTCGGTGCCAGTCCCGTTCTCGTTGGAAGCATGTGCGAGAGGTGGCGAATATTTACTCCTCGCTAGTCAGCTCTTAATTTAAAATCTGATTCTTAAGCAAAGGCGGGGCTTAATTACAAGGAGTCCTGTTAAAAACAGCTAGATTTAAAGAAAAGGGCTGTTCAGTGACTTCAGGGGAGGAGCACTCGCCCAGAACTACCAGTGTTGTCTCCTTGGTTTGGGGAAACCAGTTGGCTTTTGAATCGATTTAGAAAAAGCAGAGTGCTAAGAGTTGATTACAGTGGAGCAACGTTGTATTAAAAAGTAAGAAGTTGGCTAGTAATGGCGGGCTGTGGAGCGGTTAGATACAATTGCGCTATTTGTAACAAATTGGTCACTTTCGAGTGGAAGAGCCCTGTGTGAAAGAAGTCCCCTTTGGAACTTAGCTTACTGGTGGGCGAAATCAAACTGAGCAGTGTAAACACGTGTTCATGTGTTAAAATCCTTTTTGGTTTGCTCGGTTTAGTAAGTACAATATCCTCTCTTGTAACGCTGGTTTCCAGGCTTATTAGATTTCATCATCTTTCCCCACTGCTCGTCAATATCACACTTGTCCCAAACAGGTTCGGCTAAATGATCTTATCAGTAGCTGGGGAGCAAGGTGTCAGGAAGAAGTGTTTTGTGACCGCAGACATGCTGATGGGTAAAGTGTTTAAGCTGGGTATAGATTTAAAGTCCTAGGTCAATATTCCACAGAACTGTCTTCAGAAAACAAGCAGCATCTGCCCTCTGCAGGACATTTCGGTGGACTTGGAGGAAATACTTGCTCCTGACAACAGGGCCTTGTTAACTCGAAACTATCACGTGGCAGCTGGACAAGATGTGACTTTGACGGATACCTGCCTTTCATGAACAGTCTGCCTCCCAATCCGGCCCCTTCACCTCTAGTTTGAACAGCTCCAGGTTAACCAGAGTTTGATGCTGGACTGTTTTTTTTTTTTTTAAGGCAGAGTAGCAGTGGAAGGAGACAAGCATTTTTTCAAAGATTTTTCCTCCTGTAGCCACAGTGAACAAGGTTTTATTCTCTCCTGCCCCCCCCCCCAAAAAAAAAAACCCCGTGAAAAATAGAACTGTGGATCATTATTTTGCTGTTGGTAAATTAAACACAAAATACAAAGAAAAAATGTCTAGGACTGCAGAGTTTTCTGCAGGTTAGAGAGAGAAGAAATACAGCACCTTACACACTGTGCGGGTAAAAGCTGGGTTGTATCACCTTATTTCTTTCAGAGATCTGGCCTTATAGCTCTGATGTCAACAACAAGATGCTATTTCCTCTGCTCACTCCCTCTAAAAGAGGCCGAAGCCCGCGGGCAGAATTAGATTTCATATTATCCAGTCATTTTATTTTCTGTTTCTATTAACGTACCGAGTAGGTGAGAAACAGCAAGTATTATCTGAGCAGTAAGGCCAAATATTTTGTTGCAACCTAGCTCCAAAGGTATAAGTTTCGTTTTCGAGTGGGGAATGGCTTGGCTCCCATTACATTCCTCGATCTTCTGGGGGGGGAGGGGGCTTAGAAATCTAGCCTGAGTCCTAGATAAAGAAGGGGTTGAAGTGGAAGAACTAAAGTACCTGTAGGGGAAAAGCGAGAGACAGAGTATCCCATAGCGAATGGCTTCAGGAGCCTTGGTATATATGTGACAAAGCCAGGCTATTGCAGTACCTGCTCATAAATTTATTTTTCGTGGAGAGATTTATGGATAGACTTTCTCTTTAAAAACAAACCCTATTTTTAGTTAAGTTGTATTATAAAAACAAAACAGAAAAAGAAGCTACAGCACGGTCGTGGGGGATACTGCGTCCCTAGCCCAGTAGAATAGGAATCTACAGAAAAGCTAGATGGTCAAAAGGAGCGTTTATTTCCTCTTTGCTATCTTGTTGTTGTATTAGAAAATCGGAAGCTGGTTTGTTCGGACGATTTTTTTAATGAGTTTTGTAGTTTTATGTTTACATTTTGTTTGCCCCCATGTGACAGGGGAATATGTAAATACGCTGATTTAAAATTGTTTATACATCTCCAAAGCCATATGCGTGTGTGAACAAATCGGTGCCTGACTATGGACATATGTGGCTATATACACACGCATTTATGTTAGCCCCTCTCTTTTCTTCTTTCTCCTCCAGATTGGCTTTAACGGCGGCAAAGTTCGCTTGCGTTGAATTAACAACTCTGTAATTTATTTCACACAGCTGTAAACTCCAAAACAAAGAAACCCCCAACAAAAATCCATTCGTAGCCCGTGTCGCTCTTTTCTTCCTTGCTGTCTCTGGGCGTTTATGCTTTTGATATAATTAAAATGGGTTATTTGTAAATCAAGGACAGATCCTCTACAGAGAGACCAATTAACTGAGGAGCAGAAATCCACCTCGTTCTTAAAGTTTATTCCACCCACGTCTTTCGGAGCTTTTATAGCTCTTTGTTCTGGTGCTAAAGGAAAACGTGCATATTCCATTCTAGTGGGGAGAGAAAATGATCTTGATACAGCTGCCCATTATGGTGAACCCGGCTCGAGAGCAGAAGGAACTGTATTGGAAAATATGGAAAGTTAGCGTATTAAAAAGTACCCCAAAATATACCCCCCCAAGGAGGCAAATGTCTCAGATCTTTTTTCCACAGAAAGAAGGGGAAGCCTTAGTTACCCCATTGGCAGCCGATTCTCTGAACAATACGTAGTTGGGGGGATGTGGGTCGTGAACCGAGATCTTACCGCAAATATTTTAAATGAAAATAAATTGTAGGTTTCACACAAATCTATTGTTTTTAAAAAAAATACGGGGTTTCCCCGCCATTTTAAAAATAGTAGGGATATTTTAAAACATTGTGATGCAATGGTATTGTAGAAAGGAGGAAAAGTTGCCTCCGATTTTCTTTGCACATATTTTAAATGGTCGTGTTTTAATTCGTAGGCAAATTCAGTTGAGTCAGTTTTATATTCCCTAAAAAAATCTGCTCATCAAAGAGATATTTTGAAACACACTTGCTCCGTTACATTGTTTTGGAAGAAACCCCCTTTTTCTTGATAAATTTGTAAATGGAAGAACAAAAGCTTAACAAAGTTCTATTCGATCACTTGGAAGTTTGAGGATTTGCACAATTACCTCTCTAGAATAAATCCAACCATAGCAAGTCCATTGCATCTCAGCAGCATATAGCCTAGCAGTTGGTGCACTTTGTTGTACTTTGAAGAGCAGGTTTCAGGGGGGGAGGGGGATCATAGTTTCGAAACCAGTAAGATTAAAAGAAAAACACACGCTCTCCTTCCCATCTTATGTCTCTCACTTAAAAAGTTACCATGGCTGTTTTTAAACTAGTCTAATTGTTTTGCGTGGATTTTCATACAATCTAATTAACCTAAGTTTCAAGTCCCCTTTCTAGAGCTACAAAGTCCTAACTGAAAAGTTCATACAGAGAAACATAAAAGTATAACCTTTGTCTTATAAACTCCCAGTTGTGCCCAGGGTTAGGGTTAGGGAATGGATATGCCATATGCAGCCCATAAAGTTGAGTCTCTCTCACACTTTGTGTAAACCCATCCGAGATGATGTGCCTGTAAGTTTGCAGGAGTCTCTCGATAGCAGCGGATTTTCGCTGTCAATATAGTTTTGGCTCCCCTTTCGGTGGGTTCACTCGAGACCACACCGTGATAAAAAAAAAAGTAGAATTCTGCGGTCCTTCTAAATCCCTTTTGGGGGAAATATTTACCCTTTTGGCCAAAATAAAATCCAGAGAAGCAATGAGCCGAAAGGTGACCGCAGGCATTAGGCGATTTGGAGCAGCTATCGCTGCTGACTTTAACCCCGGACCAAACCAGTATTCAAAACACAATAGGCTACTGCTGATCATTTCTTCTGTGTGAGACGTAGGGTTTGGAAACAGGATGCAAACAAAGGCCTCCGCACCAAATTTGGAAAGGAAAATCGAATCAAAAAATTAATTTGCAAACGGAAAGAGCGCTACTATAGACCCGTTTCACAGCTCAAACGTAGGTCTGCTCTCAGCTTGGCCAGCTGAAGATGACTTTATTCGTCATGAAACCTAAAGTGGGGAGGGAAATGTCCTTACTTTGCCACGCAGCTAAGCGTCTGCAGCACCCCCGCTCCGGATACTCTGGCAAATAATCAGGCGAATACAAAATAAAGTTAAACTAAATACTCTGTATGCAATTTGTCTGCTCTACAAGTCTTAGCTAGGGCTCTGTTGTTTTCCCCCAAGGATTTCAAGAGGCACAGCTGACCGTTAGGATCCCAGAATTTAACAAAGGCAACTAACTGCATTTTAGCCTTACTAGTGTTTGCGAGTATTAGTAGCAGCGTTGTAGGTGTGCTGGAGTAATTTAGAGAGGTCACTGGAAAGAAGCGGTGATCACACAGCCGGTATTAATGGGACAACGAGATTTAAAACAAATAAAAAGCCGATGCGGATTTAAAAGGACGCTAGGCCATAGTTCTTCAGCCAGTGGCTTGCAGTGGAGCTGTGGTGGCTAGCTCTAAGGGGATGATAGCCCTGACTTTAAGGTGTAAGGGGAGAAACTCGGGAAGGGCCCACGGTGCAAAACTTTTGTTAGATTCCCTCTCTTCCCTCAGTCCAAAACTTGCAAGAGCCTCATATGAAAAAGTTAGGGCCTGTCTTAGGCTGCCAGACTCATTCATTAATTCTCTTTCCTTCTTCGGTTCATTCATGTCTACAGTCATTCATTGCCAAGTCCATGGAGGCATCAGCTCTTTGGTCAGTAGGGGAGACATACAAACAAGGATGGTGCTATTTATTTCCCTCTGCCTGTGGATTTCTAAGACATTCAAGCAGGCACAATCATTAAACTAATTTGTATTTGATTGTTTGGGCGGACGGGGGTTAGTTTTATTGCACTAAGCATTCAAGCACGCACGCATCGCTGATTACCAGTATACATTAAATAAAGTTGTTTGTACACATTGTCTTACCACATATAGGCAGTCTTATTATTCTAATTACTCTAATTAGTGCATTGAAATGTTTTCTACTTGATTTGAGGAGACAGTGATTAGTTCTGTTACTTCTTTTAACTCTTATTTCATGGAAAACTGTTGATGCATGTTCAATTACTTTATTTTTCTCATGAATATAAAAAGACGAAAAGTATAATGAACATTATCAGCCTTGATGGGGACAACTTTGATCTGTTCCCTCAACTTAAAAGCGCTTCAATTTTTTTTCCTGGTAGGTTTTTTTTTTTTTTTGCCCCGACCACACAGATATATTTTAAAAACTGGATTTCAGACTATCCGAAACAATTATTTGCAGCCTATACAGTGAGATGCGGTCTCTCCTTCCCCAGTGCTATGGCGTCCAATGGCGTGGCGTTTCCTTTTTTTTAAAGCTATCTCGAGTATATTTTCTAGAAATCCATTTCATAAGCTTTAAATTAATGTTACTATTAACTGATAAGATCAGTTCATCAAACACGTTACTTCGATAGGGAATTGTAATTAAACCCTTAATCCCGTCGGAGCCGGGTTTTTTTTCTTTAAACACTTTTTTAAAGAATAGACGGGGTTCAAAGTTGAGCATCGCGAGTCCAACGGGGGATTAATTCGTTATCTAAATAACCATCTCGCCTATTGATCCAATATGCTTTTTGTTTGTACCTTTGGTGTTTATCTGCGAGGCCCTGGAAATGAGGATATTACAAAGCGAGCAATTTGGATACAATCTGCTCCCCCCCCACCCCCCCTTAGTTTGCAGAAACAGAGACTGGCTTCTTGTCAATACGAAAAGCGCCGCTTTTATTGGCAGGTGTCCCCGCGTTGCTGTATGTTGGTCCATAAATACGAGAAAATGGCCAATAAATGTTAGCTGCCCCTGTGGAGGGGAATTTTGGCGTTTACAAGGGGGTCTCTCCGGCCAGGCCTGCTTAGAGTTACAACAGGCTCAGCTGGGCTCTGACGCCGAGTCCGACCCTGAGAAACGGCGCACAAAGGAAAAAAACCTCCAAGTGTATTTTCCCAACGACTCCGCGACCGCAGCCCTGTCCCCGAGCGGGCGGCACTGGGGAAATTGACTCCTCCGCGGCTTGTGCCGGGAGCTGGGGGCAGGGCTGGGGGGCGAGCGCTTCTCTGCCTCTGTGCTGAGCTGCAGGGGGAGGCTCCGGAGGGGGCTGGAGAGTCCAGAGCCCCGAGCGGGGCTGCCCCCCCAGGAAACTGCGCCCTCCCAACGCCGGGCGAGGCCACCCTGCGATCAGCGCGTCTGCTGCTTTGGGAGTTCCCCTCCCCGGCCCGCCAAACACTGCCCCCACCGGCAAAGCTGCTTCAGGGGCCGGCTGCTGGCAGAGGTATCCCCGGGGAGACTAGCCAGGGGAGATCCCTGCTGTGAGATGGGAAGGCGGGGGGGGGCTTCTCTCCCCTTCCCGTACAGACTGGCTGCCTGGGGCGTTTCCAAGGGACGGTCTGAGTCCCTCGTCCATTAAGACGCGCTGCTGTAGCCGGGGCGGCCCCGGATTTATTCTTTCCCGGCGTGTGTTGTACGACGCAGTCCCCCCCCCCCCCCCCCCCCCCGGTGGCTCTGTTATGTAACAAAGCTCCCGCCCCCCCCCCCCCACGCCCCCCGCCAGCAGTGTGATAGAGAATAAAGCTGCCCCTGCCCGGTGCATCTGCTCGGGGGGATTGCTTTCCCAGCGGCCGGGAGGTCAGAGAGTGGATCTTGGGCGCCCCACAGCGGCCACAGCTGCAATTGACGCTACCGCCCCTGCCGCGTCTCTCCTGCTCCAATGAGACCAAACCCCTTGACTGGCCCGTGCCCGTTTGGCTAAGCTCCGGCCCAGCCTCGCTGGCCAGTGGCTGCAGTGCAGCCGGGCTGCTAGCGCCAGGAAAGTTACTGCCGATTGA
This sequence comes from Pelochelys cantorii, assembly GCA_032595735.1. Lineage (NCBI taxonomy): Eukaryota > Metazoa > Chordata > Testudines > Trionychidae > Pelochelys > Pelochelys cantorii. Next base: position 72,937,375 of record CM064328.1, read on the forward strand.
AAACCAGGGGCAGGGCGAAGGAGCTGGCCCCGGCCGCGGCAGGGCGAGCCAGCGAGGTCAGCAAAACCCCCTTGCAGCTCACAGCGCAGGGGAAATGATTGAAGTTCCTGAACCGCTTTTAAGCGCATTAAAAAAAAAAAAAAAAAGTCGAGGATCCCCAATGGCACATTCCAGTCTGGGCCACCTGTGCCCAGGAGCAGAGAGCGCCGAGCCAGGTCTGGCTGTGGGGAGGCAGCGCAGTCAGGGCGGGGTGAGCCCGCACACAGGGGTCTGCCCGCGACGCGCCCTGGCGGCTGGAGGGCTGACCTGGGATACAGGGTCTGCCTTAGGGCAGAAGATTATAACCAGTGACCCTCCACCCAATAGATCACTCCCATGGCACCCAGAAAACTGCGCCTCCTCTTCGGTGGAGCAGAGTAAATTAAGCCCCTGACATCTGCGGCAGCAGTGTTTGGCACTAAAGGAAAATACTAAACGTTTTCAGTGGGGGAGGGAGGAGGCTTGGTTGTCGGCGTGGCAAGATTCCGTTTACATCCGAATCCTGCATCACTGCCCAGTCAGAGACAAGCAAGTTTTAACCCATCTCTGGGTAGCTACATAGCGGGAAAATATTTATCAACTTGAGTTTGATAATAGCCATCACGGCAGGCCTAGCTTGCCTTCCAGATCCGTTGTTAAGGCCCGAGACAAAGTCCGTTTTAATCCTGATTATTGGACTTAACCAGACTTTGGATCAGAGCTTTGAGCTTGGTCCAAAAGCGATACAACTTTGCTGCTCAACTAATCCCTGGCATTATATTAATAACCGCAGTAGCGCTTTTCTGGTGCCCACGGCTGTCCCCCGCTGTAGTCTGCAATGTTTGTCTCGCTGGGAAACAAAGTTGCGAGGTCGTTTTACAGCATCCTCACTCCCGTTTAGCTGGGAACTTTGCTGGGGGGAGGGATCAGAAAAATCGTCTGTTCAATCTGCAAGCCTGAAGTTTCAGACCCTAACTCCCGCTTCTTAGGCCGCGGGGGGGGGGGGACTCTTCATTCAAATGAATGAGTCACTGACAAGATCTCTTCCCATCAACCTTCAATTCCATAACGCGTTGGAGAGTCGGCTAGAATAACGCTACCTTCCCTTCGCAAGACATCGATGTAACCATCCAGTGAGATCCCTGCCTATGCACTAACCCTAATGCGTTTCACTTCCTCCTGTTATCTCGAGGGGGAATCTGAGTTCCGCGTCTCCCCGCTAATCATGCCGACTTTTTGTGTCTCGCTTTTTGTTGGTGGTGTAAAGTCTTCTCCAAGGTCTAATTCTAGAGCGAATCACCGCCGTGTAAACCACAATCAGTGGGAACTCTGCATGGGGAAAAGGCCTTTGATTGCTTTAATGTCTGCTTTTCCTTTCTTTCTTTTGCTGGAGCCCTGACATTGCCTGCACGGACAGACGGGCATACAAGGGCTGACGTGACTCTCCCTAAAATACCCGCTCCCACGCACGAACACACTTCCATAGAGCTGGGCCCAGCTATCTGTACTACTGAACCGCTGCTTTGCTGGCCGAACAGGAAGAGCCCGGCTAGCACAGGTACGTACATTAGCTCCCTGCCCCGGCACGTTAAGGAGCACTGGGGTCCAAGCGCGGCGCGTATTTGCAGGGCGCTGGTGGAGTTCTGCGGGAGCCGGGGGCTGCAACGCAAGGCGCAGGAAGGCGTTGGGGCTGTAGCTTGGAGCCGCCGAGGTGGGTTAAGATACTCGCGTGTCCGAGGCTGCCTGCCTGGGTCTCTCTCACCCCTGCCCCTCAAACCCAGCAAGGCCCGTCTGTCCGCAGCCAGAGTGACCCCAACACCAGCCCGCGAGGGATGGCCCCGAGAAACAGCAGCAGAAGAGGGGCGGAATCAACAGCCGGGCGGGCCACTGCAGGGCATCGCCCCCTAGCAGTCGGCCCGGGGAGCTGGGCGGACAGGCGTGGCCGAAGGGGCTGCCCAGGTCTCTGCCGCGGTGAATGAGCAGAGCCGGCAGGTGGCACAGAGGGGTTCGCACAGGAGCGCCCTGTGAGTGGCGGATGCAACATTAATGGCTCCGGGCTGTGACATACACCGCGGCACTGCCCTCCACGCGGAGAGACACGCGAGAAAAATTGGCTGGAACCTGGAGGAAGCCAGGCGTTCAGGTAGCCACTAGCCAGTGCAAGAGCCTCCCCTGTACCTGGCTAAGGCCTTCTCTGGCTCGTCAACCCACAGAGCCCCTGCACTCCAGAGCCAGGTATCTCCTGACAAGATGCACATGTAAGACCCAGAGGCTGGAACTCAACCTGGGACCTGTGGAGCTTAGTGCATGAGCCTCTACAGGTTGAGGTAAAAGCATAAGGCTGTAAAGCACATTCATTCTCTCTCTGTAAGTGGTCTAAATGCCACTGCATGGGACACTGAACCACACCCAGTAGGCCTGTTACACACAGATTTATGAATAGCATAAGCCTGAGTACAAATCAGCGGAATGGTTTATTTTCTTTCAAGATGCAAATGTCATCTTGAATGGGATCCTCGAATGTGGGGCATTTCTGAGGGTCATTCCTTCTCTACAACTTCTGCATGGCCATTTACAGCTAGTCCATGTGCAAGCTAGAGCCACCAATCTGCTTCTTTCCCCTGAAGGAGCCCTGCAAAAAAGAAGTTTGTGTTCTTGCAAAAAGCCTAAGAAGCTATTTTCTTAGCTAGCATAGCTGGCAGGCCTAATGAAACAAATCTCATCTGGTTTACATCATCCCTCCCAAGAAACAACACACAAGGACCCAGGCACAGAACTAACTTAACAACTGTGGGAGGATTCTTAGGGTATGTCTTCACTACAGGACAAAGTCAAATCAAGATGCGCAACTTCAGCTATGTTAATTGCTCTTCCTTCAACTTCTCCTACACCTCCTGAAAACAGAGTTACTGGCATTGACTGGAGTGCCTCTCTCACTTTGAATTAAGCTAGCCTTGACCACTAATTTTAACCCTGGAAGATTGACAGCTACAGCTTCAATCTTCCTCTGTAGGTAGATGGACTATAAGAGACATCCTCCAAATGTGACTGACTTATTTTTCATACAAAGTTGGTCTGTGGGTAATTTTTCAGCACTCTCTGCCCCCACTGTAGAAATGTAAGCCAGCTGCTTATTCAGTTCAACTCTCCTTATTAGCTTACAGAAGCTTCTGTTTTCAATCTGATTTGTTCTCACAGTCTAAACACTTTAAACACACATACAGTGTCTTTTATATTTCTCTCCATTTACAGTTTTTCTGTAATAGCTATCAATGCACTGCCATCTAAGTGCCTCCTGAATTAGGGGAACACACAGTTGAAGGCGCCAGGAGGCTCAAAGGCCAGTTCCCAGAGGTTTATTTCCTTGTTGGGGGAGAAATGAGTAGACAAAGATGCAGGATTGCAGCCTAAGTCTTTTTTTATTGGAAAAATCTACATTCTCCAAGAGGGATTTTGAGACAATTTTGATAACTTACAAATGTAGCACAACAGAACTTAGGTAAACAGCTGTCTTCAAGTTCTGAAAAGTTGGCTGCTGTCTTGAGCCTTAACTCTTCACCAAACACATAGCGTTCCCACTATAAATCACCCTGGTATACATCCATTCTGTACTAAAGTCGGTGCTTGTAGAAAATGATGCGTTGTAAGTCCTTTAAGACACACAACTCCTCCCTCCCCCAATTTGCGCAAATGGAAGTCAGCCATGGGGAAAAAAAATCCCCGCTTTAAGTTGTTTTGCTAGAAGTCCAATTTTTTTGGAATGTATCTTGGACTTATAGCGAGGACAATCTGTGTATCAATCTCCTGACAACCATATGTTCCTGGGCCGCTTAAGAAAACCACCCCACCTCCGGAGAAGCCCTGTTTGCTCAACCTTTCTGCATTTGGACTCCGTGAATGAGTACTGATGGTTGCTCTACTTCTCTGGCGCTAATGAAGTTCACTGATAAAGTTCAGTGGAAGGAGTTGGGCAAACCCCCCATTGAATTCAACAGGACCATGATTCCATCCTGTGTTTACTGGTGCTGGGACAAGTAAGTTGCCTTCTTCTGTCCAACTACTTTGCAGTTCATGGTACAAACAACCTTACAAACAAATATCCTTCAGTTTTCATCGCTTGCTTGTATTTATGGCAAGTGACTTTAAAGGTAAGAGTTATAGTTCATCAATATATCTGCAGTGGCTATTATGTCTTTCTAGATATTATTCCCATTTAGATATTTTGTCAATAATCCCATTGATTTCATAACTTTACTGCATTTGTTACAGTACCTAAAATGTTTATTTTACTCCCATTGTAAGTACAAAAAATTCAACTATGTTATGACAATTTGATTCCCCCAAAGTAGGTAGAAAAAAAAGTTATTGTTTGTACTTTACAGTTGATATTTAATCTTGTGTGGCGGTCTCCTACTAATTCAAGTAGCAAAACTGAGGTGCAGAGAATAAAAAAAATAAGTAAGTTGAGAGAGAAAATAAAAGATTAAACAAATAAGGTAATTGAATCAAATGGATAAGAACTGTTATATTCAATAAAATTGGGTGAAAATAATCAGAGTTAATCAGATCAATACAGTTATGGATATGCATTATATATAAGCATTGGCTAACACAGAAAAGGTAAACATTGATTTGTATAATGGGACTATAGTTCAAATCCATCTAAGCCCTAAATTAAATGTGTTCAGTTATATAGCTCAGTTCTCAGTAGACATCATAACACTATGATTATACATCCTTTTGAAGCAGAAGAAAAGAGCCTAAAAAGGAGTTTCAGGAGGAAGTTAAAAGTAGCCTAGGATTCATAACCTACTCTCCCCCTTGGATTTCCATAGTCTGAGGAACTGGATGTGGTTTACCTTTCCTGGTCTTTATTTTTGTTAAATAGTGTCAGTGTTTAACACATACCTATAAAATGTATAGGTGCACTCATATATAATTTTGTCTGTGTGTCTGATTTCAGCTGTCCAGTCCAGACCAGAATTATTAGTAATTTTTTTTACTAAAAAAGTAAGGACAAAATATGACTGATTGGTTAAAGCTATTTGATCTTGGGCAAGTCACAGGCTTTTTCAAATATAAAACACTTACCTACCTCACAGGGATTTTAGGTCTGGGTCTTAATGATTAAAAGTCAAATTCAGCCAAGTGCTTAAATATGTGTAGTTTATTATTTATTATGTGTATTATCATTGCACCTAGAAGCACCTGTCACGGAACTCGGCTCCACTGTGCTAGGTCCTGTATATACACAGAACTAAAAGATGGCCCCTGCTTAAAGAGATGCCAATCTTGGTTTATGACAAAAGACAGCAAGGGGCTTCAGACACAGATGGGGAGCACATGTTCTTAAATCAGTTAAATTAAAGTACAGGTTGAAACTCTCTAGACCTTACCAGTGCCGAACCAGAGAATTTGCCAAACCACAAAAAGTAAATATTGTCTATCAGCATTACCAACACTTCTACTGATTACTGGGCTCTGAGAAGAAATTTAGGGGTAAATTAGAGTGAAATAACAGTACAGAACACTGAGAGCCAGGACTGGTGGCTGTAAACAAACTTTATGGGACTGAAGGAAATTTGGCCACACCCAAGATAAGGGAACATCCGGCTAACTAAAATCATGCTGGAAGGATCACGGATGTTGCCAGATCAGATGGTGCCAGCCTAAAGGGGTTCATTACGCTTAATTGTTTTATTGAATCAGGACCTAACTGTCTGTAAAGTGCTCAGAGATCCTCAGCTTTAAAGCACTACAGAACTGGTATCATTACAGTAGAATATGACAACAGTGAATGTGAAGAACAAACAATCCCAATGGATCAGCAGGATCTCAACACCTTAGCTGACACAGCAAGAATAATTTTTGTACATAGCTTGTGTTTGCCTGACTCTCTTTCCTGTTACAATCACAAAATGCATACCCAGCCAACATATACCACATAATTGTGTCTATAAACAGTTTTCATTCTGCTATGGTCTACAAGGATGTGCCCACCTCTTCAGCAATAAAGGAAAACATAACAGGTATTTTCCCTCTGGGAAAGAGATGCAGCCAACAACTGCAAAATGGTCACATTAGGTCTGGAGTTGCTTGACTCTGCCAGATTTAAAGGGCCATCCCTCGAGAGGCTTATGGTATAAATGCTGCCCTGAGAAAAGTTAGTAAGGAGTCCTATTTTCCTTTTTAGTGCAGAAGAGATGGCACACTGTCACAATCTCTCACTAACTGCGTTCTCAAACATTTAAGTAAATCTAATACTGTTTCAGTTTTATTAGTAATGTCCATTAAAGTACACGTGAATGATTTGATATTAACATTAAAAATATAGATAGGGTATATGATGAATTAATGTAATCTATTCATTTGTGCATGGGCCTAAACTCCTCCAGTCAGTGGCAATAAATCCATATGATATTTCTGACTTGGGGAGTTTGTATTTGGACTCTTGTTTGGATTGAAAGCTGCATGCAAGTGCTTGTAGCCAGCCAGCTCCCTACTCTCTGAGGACCACCTCTCTGCAGAGACTCAAAAGAGCTCTTTATTTCAGCATAAGATTGCCTTCTTGCTAACAGAATAAAATATGAAGAAGCACTCACTCCTTTAACAGATTACTAATTATTCTCAAACCATGCCCCTTTTCTTGGGATCTGTCATCTTGAATGAGGGAGACACAGGGGTGTGAAGGTCTGTGTTTGAGACAGCAAAATGCCTGGTGCTAAAGTTTATCTTGAATACTGCTGTTGGCCCCTCAAGAGAGTAAATTATTCAAAAGTAAAAGGGGCAAAAACAGAGAAACAAACATATCTGCAATGCAGTTCTGAAGATTTAATGAGTGCCTAAATGTATGGTGTCTTAAATCCCTTTTCTTTTCCTTGGCTATTACAAATAGTAAAATAATTATGCTGTGTTCTGGTATGGCATATTTAATCTGAGAATTTCATAATTAGGCCTAATGATACTACAGGTTGCACCTCCCAAATCCAGGATTCTCTTGTTCAGCAACATCCATGGTCTGATATGATTACAGATGTTCCTGGATGAGAGAGACCCACGGCAGGAGAGCCAGCAGCTGGGAACCCAGAGCAGCCCCACGAGTCTGCTAGCAGCAGGGCCACAGCAGGCTGGGTGGAGCACAATTGGGACTGTCTGCTGCCTAGCAGCAGGGCTGCAGCCACAGCAGCGCAAGACGGGAAGCCAGCTGCAGCAGCCTGGCAGAATCAGCATGGCCATGTGCCGCCCAGCAGCAGGATTAGGGCTACAGCAGCCTGATCGGGCAATGTGCTGTTCAGCCGTGGGGTGGGAACTGCCCGGCCGGCTGGCAGCAACCCAGGGCTGGGGCTGGCCCGCAGACAGCCCAGCTGGGCTGAAGGAACTAGCAGCGGAGAGGAGCAGCAGACTGAGGGGCTGGTGTCAGGAAATCTCCCCTTGTCTGGCAAATTCCCTCATTCAGGACTGGTCAGGTCCCAAGGGTGCCGAGCAAGAGAGGTCCAACCTGTACTAGAAGATATCATCAATACTTCCCCATGTCACAGATAGGGAATCTGAGTCACAGAGATTTTGCTGTTTGTCCAGAGATTACACAAGAAAGCTGGGGAGCAGAGTCAGCAAGAGAACCCTCCAGACCTTCCAGTTCCCAGTCTTTAATTTTAACTGCTAAACCATTCCTATAATTTTGTGTATCCAATCCATAGGAAACAAACTGGTCTGTGCTTTGTACATGCTTCGTGCTGCACACCTAACAGAAGGTATGGTTGTTAGGTAATTGCAAGTCATCCTAAATAATAATACCAACATGTCAGAATCAGTAACATATTTTAAAAAGAAATACACACAAATATTGCAATCTGCACATATTGAAACTCAATTATCCCAGTAGGCAGGTCAGAAAACTGTACACAAATATTTCATGAATACTCGAGGGAATTTATTAACAAAAACAAAATCATAATGAAATGTATTTATCTCAGCTAGGAATAGGAATATCCTAAGACGTTTTCTGTACTATAATTTAGCCCAGTGAAATGTTAATTTTATCTATGTTCAAAATGCCATATTCAACATTTTATCTCACTAGAGAGACCAGGTGGTTGAGGTAGTATCTTTTATTGGACCAACTTCTGTTGTTGGTGAGAGAGATAAGCTTTTGAGCCACAGAGAGCTCTGGGACTGACATGGCTACAAATACAGTTTAGCTCTCTGACATTTCACTCTTATACATGCTAGGAAATGGAACCGCTTTCAGCAATAGGTCCCCTTGAACAGGTGTTGAAATATGATACTATAGATCTGACAACTATTTTCAGTACTGTGTAGTGAAGCAAGACTGACAGTTGCTTACACCAATCACACATTTCTGAAACTAAGTGCTAGCGTAGACCACACTTAGACATTTCCAGTGACTCAGGAGCACAGTTAGTGAAATTAATTTTCAACAACCATTCAATTTCCTATTGTAGACAAGGGACTCGAGACACAAAAGGACTTAAACGTTACAATGCTGAGTGCTGTAAAACCTAACTTTTTAAGTTGGCACCCACTAGAATCCAGAGTCCCACATAATAAACACTCTGTACAATTTTACTCCTGGGGGAATTCTGTGCAAAAAAATAAAAATTCTGGACATAATATTTTAAAATTCTGCAAATTTTATCTGTAAAAATAATACAATATAATCAGAATAGTTTCCATTATTTTGGAAAATTATTTATTTCAGTATATCTGTAACAATACAGACAACAAAAAATGTTCCCCCTGGAGTAGAGAGTTAAAGAAACTCCCAGGATCTCCAGTTCCTGTTTCTGTAATGCTTTTGTTGGGTGCCTCAGTCTGGGTGTGTCACATGTGTGAACTAGGCACATGTTGAGGGAAAATCTCTGCCCCTCTAATCTCAGACACCCTTAGCCCCTTCCCCGAGAGTCCAGTTGTGGCATGCCCTCCAGCTGTTTCCCCCATCCCCTCAAAGTCTAGCCATGGGGCATCTCCACAGCACAGATACCTGCACCGTCCACCCAAAACCCAGCTGTGAGATACCCCACTAGCCCAGACACATACCCCTCATTCCTCCAGCTCAGCCATGAGGCACTCCCCCAGCCCAGATACCCTTGTCTGACACCCCCAGACCTCAGTCAAAATGCAACCTACCACCCAGACACCAACTTCCCATATCCTCCAGAGCCCAGTGACAAGGCAATCCCCACCCCCAGCTCAGACATCTGTAAACCCTACCTACCAGAACCCAGCTGTAGGTCACTCCCAGCCCAGTTCCCACACCCTTTAATCCTCTTAGAATCCCTCTCACCTAGACACCTGCACCCTCGCCCCAGAACTCAGCTAGAGAGCACCTCTCCAGCCCAGATACCTGCACCCCTTTTCCCTGTAACCCAGGAATCCAGAGAAACAGCCTGATGTTGAGCCCCAGGCTTGCAAAGTTTCTCCATGCTAGCTTCTTCCTTCATGACATGCTGGAAACCACAACTGCTGGGAACCCTCCAGTTCCTCCTGCCCCATCAGCATTTTGAGTGCTGGAGAGCTCCAGTAGCCCCTAGTGGTCACCAGCAGCTCTGTGGCACCAATTCTCTCTCTGTGTGTGTGTGTGTGTGTGTGTGTGTGTGTGTGTGTTGGGGGCAAGGAGGAGAATAAAATTCTATGCAGAACATTAATTCTGCACAAATTTCTCGCACAATGGCACAGAAGTCCTCCAAGAGTATGCAATGCATGGAGAAATTTAGGTACCTAAAATGAGATCCACAAATGCTGGCACAGAGTGGGGAGTGGTCTAAGAGAGCCAATAGGAACTGCTGAACAGAACAGGGTGGCTTACAACCTGCCCACTCAGGGAGTTTGTCACTTAAGTCTGTGCAGAATGGAGTATCTATCTCTGCTTGTAATTCTCAGCTGCAAACAGTTTTCTAGAGTTAAACACCAAAGCTGTTTTTAAAATAAGAAATGCTGGAGGGAGGGCTCATATTATACATTTTAGTTCAGTGGTTAGCGCACTCCTCAGGGTGCAGTAGACATGGACTCAATTACCTTCCCTCTTTCAATTGATGTAGAGAAGAGATCTGAACTCCCAAGTGAGGCCCCCCAGTCACTGGGTTTGGCATATTCTGGTCTGAGTTCCTCTCAATCTTCTTGTTATAACTGTTCCTGTATGTATAGAGTTCAATATGGTTTGAGACAGAGAGAGAATGATTCTACAGCCCAGTAGTTAGGGCACTTTCTACATTCTGGGTGAGTACCTTAGCCACTGGGCTGAAGATTACATAAGGCACACTGCTGCCTTTTCTTTCCTCCCTTGACCTGTTTTGGGTGGGTAAGACCCTGCATGCAAGTTGATGCCTAGCTGAGGATCTCAGTAGTGTTTTGATGTGAAATAGGTACCTAGATGCCTAAACTGAGGTAGCTGTGCATATGCTTAATGGCACCTGGAGTTTTAGATATCTAGAGTTAAGCAACAGCTGAGCAAGGATTTTTAGGATCTCAGGGTCAAATGTTAGATTTAGTTGTCTAAAATTGGATGCCCAAGCCCCTTTGTGCATCTAGTCAAAAGTGTTTTTCATCTTTTAGTAACAGGGCCTATGTTAAAAATGCAACTACAAAAATCATAAATTAAATTGTCAATGGAGACAAAAGTCAGCAAAACAAAATGCCTTTTCCAGAATACTGAATGACTCTTTGCCGATTTAGCAAGCTCTTCATTATGGACAATTCATTTAAATTAGGGCTGTTTATACTACAGCTTTTAAATTAGGGCCTGCCCCAAAGTTCATGGTAACCAAGAAGAGTTTTCCATTACCTGCAGGGGGGCTTTGTATCAGGTCCTTACCCTCTAACTCAGCAGTTCCCAACCATTTTGACAATTCAGGAAGACTTGGTGACCCAGGGCAATTCAAAAATGGGGGGAGGAGGGAGGGCAGAAACACCTGGGGAAGACACTTGGCGACTCTTTTGAAATGTAATGGCAACCCATAGGTTGGGAAATCCTGCTCTACCCAGTTAGTGGCATGGTAATTTCTAAATACATTTCAGCCAACATGCAATGTAGCTAAAATTCACTTGGAAAACATGACAGCTAACAATGTTTTGACTTTATCAAAAGCCTAGCATGTTGGTGCTTCTCTGCCAGTAAATAGGGATGTTAAAACAGTTATTTGTTTAACCATTTTATCTTTGGGCTTGCCACCTGACTTGGTCTCAACTGTGGGGTCCTACTTTCAGTACTCCAGTGACCATGGGGTCCTACCTTCAGTCCCACCAGCCTCTCCAGGGTCAGGGCTGCCCCAGCCCAGCATGGCTGGCTACCATTGGAGGTCATAAGTGGGGGCCGCTTAACTGGTTAACCATTGAGCATATTGGTAAGCCTCCCGCTTACTGGTATGCTTAATGGTTAACTATTTTAACATCCCTACCAGTAAATGGTTCCACATACTTTTTTTTTTTTCTAAAGCAGAGATAGGACTTCCTGATTTGCCTCTGTACCTTCTTTGATCACTCTAAGATGTGATGCTGCAGTATGCATTCCTGCATATATGTATCATTCAGAGGGCGTGAAACCAGTGAAAGCACATTAAGCAGTGTGGTAGGTGTGGATGCATACATATGGGATGATCCATTATTGTGAGGCAAGAAGGCTGTAGTGTAAATACAATTCACATTGTGTTTGTGTAAGTATCATATGAAAGAGTCACAACCTCATTACAAAACTATAGTGGTACTTGAATTATGGGCAAAAACTTAGTTATCTGATTTACAGAAATCTGGCAGCTTAAAACTGCACAGCCATTTCATATATCTCAGTATTCAAATGTTATAATTAGAATGTCTAGTTCTTGTGTATTGCGGAAAAATAATATTACATTAAACATATCTAAAACAGAAATTACCAGATAATCTGTGATAGCATGTTTAATATTATGTATCCCAACAGCTACAACATATGTGGTATCAAATCTATTGCCTTTTTTTTTTCTATTTATAAAATAAGTTCAAATAATGTTCTCAATTTTATATGAAAGTACCAGGGCAAATTAAAATGGTTTCAAATCCATTCATCCATCCTTTTAGATTGATAGAATATAAAGGACTCAGCACTGAGACACATATTTACCATTGTTTTCACATTTATACTAAGTATTTAAGGAATGGTGCTACAACCCATCAGGCATTAAAAACAATTACAATGTTTTAAATAGGTTAGTCTGGCTCTGCTGCTGTCACAATTTTTGTTACCACTCACACCATATAAAAATAGAAATACCAACAAGCTTTATGTACATGTGCTGATTTCCCAAAACCATACATAGAAGACTGTCACAGTGATTCTTCTATCAAAACAGTAGAGGAAGAAGCCAAGTTCTCAAACATCATCCTTACCCAGGCAAAACCCATTACAATCACCAGGTGTTTTGTTCAAGTAAGATTTGCAGAAGGGTTCCCTCTTGTATTTATGCTTCCTTATAATTAGAAACTGTTACAGCAGCAAGATGGGTGTTGGATGATGGTTTAGGCATGTTTGAAATGACATTGGCCTGAGGCATATTTGTGAGACAAAAGCACGAGTGAGGCTAAACACTTCTGTGCTATGTTAGAGATTAAAAGTTGTTTTACGAAGTTTCCTTAGAGACACAAGAATATAACTCTAAACTCCGAATTTATTTAACAGTTTGTACACCAGTGCTTTCCTGTATCATCAATAGGAGCAGGTGAAATAAATCCATGTGAGAACTCACTGTATATTATGTTTGGAAGGAGGTGGAATGTGGCAGCGAGTTAAGTGAAAATGAGTTGATTAGAAGACAATAGTTCTGTTCTGCAGCAACTTTGGGGGTTTCAGATTTAGTTTTATTCTGCACTGGAACAAAATCAAAACCTTTCAAAAGTTTTAGTGAAAATGGATGTGTGTCAAAATACCTGTTTTCTGACCAAAACTATATGTGCATATCCCTATCCATCCTAGTTGTTATTGCAGTGGCCTAGATTGAGGAGGAACCAGGTTCAAGCCCCTGCTCTGCTTCAGAGTTTTTCATCCCAGGTCACTGAATAAGACAGAGCAGAGACTCAAACCTTCATCTCCTGTATTGCAGGTCAGTGCCCTAAACAGTTTCTCTCTGTGATGTAAAACTGATTCATCTTTGCAAAACCTTTCAGCTTTGATGAAACAGTTTATTTCAATGAAATTTCATCTGATCAAAATATGATTAGCTCTTGCTTACTGTAGCTGAACTGGGCTTTCTCCCCCAAAGACTTTCACATTATTTCTACCAGTGATTCACCTCCAGTGGAAATGCAAGTGTAGACAGGGCTCCAGGCAGTAGACGGCATTTTAAGCACTATGTCATCTAAAGCTGCTCACAGTAAGCACAAAACTAAAATTAAGACAGGAGTGATCACCAGCATCTTATCCGCATTAGCACACTTGCCATTGTTCTCACAGGTGGCAAAGACAGGAAAGGGCAAATACTTGGCAACAAAGCCCATATAGACAATGCCCTAATTTTAAGAATTATGGTGAGCCTGAAAGGTGCTAAGCACTTCCTTAGTGAGGCAGAGGGTACCCTCAATTCCCACTAGAGTTCATGGCTAATCTACATTACATTTTATTGTGTTTCAACATGATTGTGAGTTAAATCAGTGCTGGTCAGCATCATGTCAACAGTTAATGTAGCTCAGAGGAAAACTGTATGCAACATCATGAACACTATTTGTCATTGACTACTGTTACAGTTAGCATTGTATCCTCGAACTTGGATTACAAAGTCAGAAGGATCCATTATGATAGTCTACTCTGACCTCCTGTATAACACACTGTATAACATAGGAGATCAGAGTTTAAAAAAAATCACACCTATTTCAACTTCCACAATACTTTTCCAAAAATATATATTCTGTACATAATTAAATTAAAGGGACTTCAGAACACATTAACACAAATGATGCTATCACAGGCATGTGAAAGCTGCAACAGCTATTACATTTTGTCCTTATGAGAACTTTAGTAATTATTTTTTCTTGTAAGGAAGCCTCAAAATGATTAGAATTGTAATCTTCACATTTCATTTTATATTTTCTTCCTCAGTGACAGGGCAATTCAGCTCTCAGATCTAAAACATCTGGCATAACTGAAGTTTTTTTTAAATTCAAAATGGTAAGAATATGTTCAAACTATTCTTCAGAATTAGATCATAATCAGTGTTTTTATTTCTCTGTCATTTTAATCCAATGTTCCAAAGCTAATTAGTTTAGGCAAATTACTTTCTTCTGGTTTGTGTTTATTTGTTATTTTATGCACATTTGGTATTTTGCAATACATAGTCAAAATAATCACAGGTAAACATAGGTAGAATACATGTCTTTTTAACACACTTCTGTATACTAACAGATACTGGCAAATCAAAGTGATAGCAATATAGAAAAAGATTAAACTAATAAAATACAATTGTACAACATCTGATAGTATTAAGACATTAAGCAATCCAAAATGATGTCAGAATCAAATAGGCTTAATTTACTAAACAAAAGAATTCAGTGCATAAATATGTAATTCAACTGTCTTGAGAACAAAAACAAATCAGTTTCAAGCTAATAATATAAGGCATTAGAAGGTTTCCCCAGATGAAATTAAGCCATTTCAAAATATAAGGCTGATGACTCTCACATTACTTCAAAAGTAATCTTTAATTGCATAAGTAGTGCCCATATCAATGGTTTGAGCAAGGATTACTCACATGAACAAAGGTCAGAATACAGGGCCTGAATTGTGTATTAATATTATAAATTCAACAACAGGTGCACAAGAGAGCTCTTGGCAGACTGCATATAAGAACAGAGAGACTATGCAGAAAGGATGCAATACTCGAAGCCAAATAAAATAACAAATTGAATATAGTGTCTCCAACTTATCATCATTGAAAAAGAACATAACATCAAGGGTCAGGAAAGAAGGACATTTTAAAAATATAGGTCAGTATGCACACATACTGAAAAACCCCAATATGAAAAACTGGGTCTTCAGGGAGAATGTAGATGCCCTAGTTGATGGGCTAGTCAACCTTCTAATAATTAGCCCAGTTAGATCAAATTTTTCCTCAGAAGGAAAGTAAATACTGTTGAATTAGTGGCATGGACAATAATTTTAGGGTGTAAAACTGTTCTTAGAAATATACAGAAATATGTGTCTATGTACCTTGGATTAATGACTGCACTTACACAAGCACCTATTTTACAAAGTAAGTGACAGTGGCCTCATATGCTGATGTTACTAAGAGCAGGACAGAGACCTTAAAATGCATCCCTGAAATGTTGCTCAGCTTTTTAAACAGTCAGTCTTAAATTTCTGTCAGCTTTTTTCCATGTAAACTTTCAAGAGTTTATTTTCTGTAGGGACATTTGAGGGCTTTTTGGTAGGTAACTCCCATTAAAACTAACTGCAGTTAGCATGGAACATCCCTCACATATTCCCAATATTATAGTTAAAAAAAAATGGCTACAAATGAACACTCTGGAGTGAAACTAATAAAAAGTACCAGTCTGCAAGTCCTTTTTCTGAGCATGGGTTAGAGGAAGAAGTGAGGTATTTTGAAAAAAGTTATACAAGATCTAAAACATTTTTAAAACATTCTTAAACTTCTGAATCTTAAAAGTGGAAAAAACACATGCAATCTACCAGCTTGTGCTTTACAGGTTGCAAGGAAAATACTACAATATACAAATAACATCACGTGACATATAATCTCAGCCATGCAGAATGCAACTCTATCTACAGCTGCAAAAAAACCTCTAACATTATCATCAAAGAGGCTGACAAAGAGAGTACTGTAGTCATCATGAACGGGACAGATTATGAACAGGAGGCGGCCAGACAACTCACCAATACCACATTCTACAGGCTTCTTCCTTCTGATCTCACTGAGGAATACCAAAAGAAATTACACCATCTGCTCATGAAACTTCCTGCTACAACTTGAGACCAAACCTATACAAACACGCCCCCCCCCCCCATCCCCGATCAGGAGTATTCTATTTGCTACCCAAAATCCATAAACCTAGAAATCCCCGTCCCATCATCTCAGGCAGGCCCTTTCAGAGAATAACAGAATGGCCAACCCCATACATATCTAACCTCATACGAAAACGAAAAGAATATATGAAAATGAACACTTGAGACATTTATTTATTAACAATTAAGTCATTACACCAATAGCATGTATATTAAAAATGTCACTTTAATTGTGAATTTCCACTGCAAGCAAAACTCTTCATTTTAGGAATGCTTTTCTGGCTTTATTGTGTGCAAACTCATTTATAATTGAAGAAAAATCCGATTTACATGCAACATCAATGTTAATATTAAGCATTGCAAGCCCATTCAAATGCTCTTAACCTTTTGTAGAATGATGATAGTTCTTTACTTTTTTTAACACATTGAATGTGCATTCACCTGAAGCCACTGATGCAGGGAGACTGACAAAAATACGTAATGCAATTATGATATTAGGAAACCCAGCTGATAGGCCAAGATAGAATATTTCCTGAAGCAATTCTTTTTGCTTGCAGTCCGATTTAAAAGTTGGTGGAGTGTATACGTTTCAGGAAGACAAACTTGTCACAGAGATCTCTTGAAATTTTGTTGTACCTTTGCTTGAAACTGTTCAGCCGTTAAGCTCCCAAAGGAATCCAAAAAGGGAACAAAATTGTCACAGTGACTCAAATTGATGTATAAGACCAGATTTGATGAAGTCAATAATAACAAAAAAATTTGACTCAATAGTGCCTCAGATTAAGATGTTAGGCTGCGATTGGTGGAAAACTCAGATGAAATGTCAATACTCTGTGCTACTGATTTGGACTCAAAGGATTGTGTGCCATTTATCAAAAAGCTTTTGAATATCTTTAGGAAGTCATTCAGTGTTATCCCTCTCAACATCTAATGCAGCATTGTGTGCATCAATTTCAGGATTATTTTCATGGAAAGTTTTTAGCAGTTTCATCCACATGGACAACATTAAAATGTGTTCAAATTTGGATATATACTTCTGAATTGACTTAAGCTCAGTGCAAGTCTATGCTGTGAGTAAGAGATTCAAACTCACTTAAAGCCTTTCTCACAGAGTCCAAATGCTGTGCAACTGGTTTAACACCATAAATTTGTGGTGACCATCTCATTGTCAACATGCCATGAAGAGGAACAGGCAGATGCTGCTTCAGAATTTCCCGCTTCCAAGGACTGCGACTGAAGAAGTTGTACAATTGCTGGGTTGTTCAAAAATATGTGATTGCTTCCTTGCATGATACAGTGCAATCAATGCCAACAAGATCTAGTTTGTGGTTGCCACAACTGGATGAATTACAGTTTGAATTTTGCTCCAGAAGGACTGTGTGTACTCTGTTGTACTTCCCAGCCACACTGGATCCACTGTCATAGGCTTGGCCAATGCAGACTTGAAAATTTAATTTAAAGCCTTCCAGAATTTCTAATACATGAGTGGCGATTTCTTTTCCAGTTTTTTTCATAAAATTATCAAACAAAATGAGTCGTTCTTTAATTGGAACCTTTGAACTTCCTGCAATTTTAACATATCCAACAATCAAGGTCATCTGTTCTGAGAACAGTCTGGAGTTGCATCAATAATAATTGAAAAGTACTTAGCCTATCACATCTCTTCAAGAATTTGCACAAATGTCCCACACAGTTCAATAAACTTGTTTTGTACTCTGATAGACAGATAATGGACTTGCATTCATTTTCCGTTCTCTTGTGATTCATGAACATGCTCAACATGGCCTGATAAAAGTGGGTCATACCAAATATATTAAGTATACCAAAAAAGTTTCTGTTTGTCGGGTCACCAATACATTGACTAGAACCAAATAAAGCCAATCCCCATTCAGAAAGAAAAAGAATGATATTCAATGTGCGCTCAAGGAGTTTTTTCCAGTTACTGGTTTCAGTGTTATTTCACTCAGGAGTAAGTTTTCAATTAAACTGTCAGCTAGTGCTGCTCTACTAGCTGATTTCCATGTAACATAGTTATCTTTATGCGATACTGAAATTTCATGTGCAGGTATTGGGTCTTTCAAGTTCCTCCAATCTCTACTGATGCTCCAATCCGATCGATCAGACAGTTCTGAAGCATTTGAAGTATTGCTGTTAAAAATGAAACAGGGTACATGGTACAGAGCCTGCTTTTTCCATACTCCAGCAGAACCAGTCTCTTGTTTAGATCTTGTGTAGGAAGAGTTTTTGGCAGCAGATGAGTGGGAAAAGCATGATTTTCAGCATCTTTTGGTATATTGCTTGGAATCTGAAAACGACTAACTTTGAGAAATGACTGCATTTGAGCAACATTGTTATTATCAAGAAATCCAATATGAGGTTCTGATGCCACTGCTGTTACACTGTGTTCTGTGCTAGTCATAAGTTCTTACTCTTGCTGTGCAGCACCTCCAAGGTCTTCATTTTCTGCCTGCACAGTCTCTAACTCTAGAGCTAGATGCAGAATCTATGCTCCTGTTGGCATTTCTGTGTCTTGATTAATGACCACCTCCTCATTTTGAGGCAGTGGCATTGAAATGTCATTTGCGGGTACAAGGTTTTCATCATCAGAACTGGAAGTGTCACTGTCAGTTTGGTCACCGTCTAATGGCTCAGGAACCTTTTCTATGAGAAATTATATTATTGGTATATTATAAACTCTTAACTGCTGCTTCACTCTGTTGCTTTCGCCATCTCTTACTTGCACCACTTTCAAATCTTCACTTCACATTTATAAAGGGGTTCTTTTAAGACACAGTAACACAATAAATTAATTCGCTAAAAGTTATTGGTTATGCAAAATTTTAATTGTATATACTTTCCAATGATTAGTATATAACAGTAGTTTGGGGTATTACTTTCTACGGCCTTTCAAAGTCTTGAAATTTCATCTGCTAACATGTTCCCGTTATTAAATTCCTCTAATAATTGGTGCGTTATTATGAATATGAACATGGGGTGACTGCCAGATTAGATATAAAGTTTATTAAACAACTAAAATTGAAAATTTATTATCACAAAAAAGCCTTTAAAGGTGAATCTAAAACGGGACGGCGAGGCAGTTTACAGCTGAGACTGATATGGTGATTGTATACGAAGACACAAGAAAAAACAGGAATATGAAAATCTCCTGTGCAGAGATAAACATCTAATTTAAGATGTTTAAAAGTTTAAAAACACCCTCAGACCAAGCAAAATCACTTTACTATAACTGAATTAATTACAACTTTCAAAACCGCTAAACTATGCAAAGACTGTAAATAGCATTTTATAATGTAGAATCACTAATCACAGAAGCTACTTCAGTCACGCACATGAAAACTAGGATGTGACCGAAAAATTGGCAAAGGCCCAAGGTCCCACAAGGATTTAAATAATTTGTTTGCAGGTATATAGCTTCTTTTGTTGTCTCTGTTATAACTGCAAGGTGTATAATAAATGGAAATGACTTGGTAGAAAAATGTCAACATTTGAGGCACCTTTGTCTCCTGAGGCCTGGGCCAAATGGACCTACTGGCTCCTCTCCCCCCAGTAGGGCCTGATTTCTGGCATCAGCACACAGCAGGATTATCCAGTTACACTGACTCTCTCCTCAGAACCCACGCTACCAGCACTCCTAGCTATCTTCAAGACACCATTGACTTTCTGACAAAACTACAGAGCATCAGTAATCTTCCTGAACACACTACTTTGACCACCATGGATGTAGAAGTTCTTTACAACAACATTCCACACAATGATGGCTTACTAGCTGTCAGGAACACTATCCCGATGATGCCACAGCACATCTGGTGGCACTTACATGGCTCCAAAATATGCCAACATTTTCATTGCTGGCCTCAAACATCCTTTCCTCAGCTCTTGTCCCCTAGCACCTTTCCTCTACTTACGCTACATTGACAACATCTTCCTCATATGGACCCATGGGAAGGAGACCTTTGAAGAATTCCACAAGGATTTAAATAACTTCCACTCTACCATCAACATTAGCCTGGACCAGTCCACACAAGAGATCCACTTCCTTGACACTACAGTACAATTAAATGATGGCCACATTACTACCACCCTATACTGAAAAGCTACTGACCCGTTAGACTTACCTTCATGCCTCTGGCTTCCATCCAGGACATATCACATGATCCATTGTTTAGTAGCAGGCTCTAAGATACAACCAGATTTTCTCCAAATCCAAAGACAGAGGCAAACACCTACAAGATCTTTATCAGGCATTCTTAAAACTGAAATATACATCCGGGGAAGTGAAGAAACAGATTGATAGAGCCAGACGAGTATCCAGGAATCTACTTCTTCAAGACAGGCCCAACAAGAAAAATAACTGAACACCACTAGTCATCACCTACAGCCCCCAGCTCAAACTCCTCCAGCACGTCACGGACAATCTACAACCTGTCCTAGAAAATGATCCCTCACTCGCATAGGCCTTGAGGAACAGGCCAATCCTTGTCTACATATAACCCCCTAACCTGAAGCAAGTACTTTCCAACAGCCACACATGACACCTCAGATACAGTCACCGAGGAACCTACCCCTGCAATAAACCCCATTGCCAACTCTGTCCACACACGTACACAAGCAAAATCATCACAGCACCTGACCACGCAAGCCACAACATGAGAGGCTCATATAACTGCACATCCTCTAATGCAGGGGTGGGCAAAAGGGCCTCCGTGGGCTGGATCCAGCCCGCCAAGTGGGTGGATCTGGCCCGCGGAGGCCCTGCTGTTCCCCCGACCCCAGGCCAATTAGGATCTGGGGGCGGGGGAGCACCTGAAGTCTATTCCGCTCTGGCCCCACCCCGCGAGCAGCACACAGTGCTTCCTGTTTAGGTCCCTTCCCTTCCGGGGTGGCCCCGAGCTACTTCAAAAATTTTTGAAGTGGCCTCGGGCAAAAATTATTGCCCACCCCTGCTCTAATGTAATATATGCCATCAAGTGCCAACAATGCCCCTCTGCCACGTATATTGGCAAAGGATTAATGGACACAAAACAGATATGAGGAATGGTAACAGATAAAACTTTTATGGGAACATTTTAACCTACCCGGCACTCATTAATGGACTTAAAAGTAGCCATTTTTCTACGAAGGAATTTCACAAGTGAACTACAGAGACACAGTGCAGAATTGACCTTCATATGCAAATCTGACACCATCTCCCTTGGCCTGAACAAAGACTTGAAGTGATTAACATCTTATAAAACCATATTCCCTTACATTTAACACCCTATTGACATCAAAAGTTAAGTATGGGACACTTCCAACCCACTCAGCTAGCCTCATTAGCACCAGGACTACAATTGACAGGTAATTTCCCCCTCCCCCTCCCTTATCCTGAGGGTCCCCCCTTTTTTCTCCACTTAAAGATCTTCTCATCTTTAGAAGAAGTGGGTTTTACCCAGGAAAACTCATGATACTATATATATTTGTTAGTCTCTAAGGTGCTACTCATTGTTTTTAAAGTTACTAACATGGCTACCCCTCTGAGACTAAAATATAATGTTTAGAAGCAATTCTCTCTATATACCTTACCAATTTCTCTTTTTGTTGCTTATTACTAAAGTGTTTCATTTGCCTTTGCTGCTTGCCTGCTTACTGGCACGACTGTGTATAAAAGAGCTTTTATAGCACAGCTTGCAGCCTTCTAAGGACTATTCTCTGTTAATGTTCTTCCCTTTCTGTATAAATTACTCCACTTAAAACAGCAGCACAGTAGCAGCATGTTGTAACATTATTTAAATATTAATGCCGCTAAAACAGATCAAATTAAATCACATTTTATTGTAAACATTCCTTTTTAAAGTTCATTACTGCGCAGTCCAGAAGTTGAGTTTGAAAAACCTGAAGATGCAATTTGTTATCCACAAAGCAGGAAAAACATGGGCAGCAAGCTGCCCCACAGTCCCCGGGCAACTGGCTGTGCCTTGGCTGCATTCTGGAAGGACCACTAAGAGTTAGTTGAGTTTTCATGTCCATTTACTCCTTGATCTTTCTATCAAGAAAGTGAATGAAAGGAAGCACAAAGACTCAGATCCTCACAGGTATTCAGGCTTCTAACTCCCATTGAAATCCATGGGAGTTAGATGCTTAAATTGCTTTGTGGATCTCATCCTAATACCATATATAACAGTAGTTTTGGGACACGGGCACCTGATCTATAGCACGTAGGCTGAGACTGGCTACTTTTTTACACGAGGCAACTAGACAGTGAATGTTGGGTAATAATTGGCAGTGACAATCATAAAGCTATTTTTTGAATTTATCTCAGTTACTTCAAAATAAGGCTTACAGTGCAAAAATCTGTTTTATTAAGTTGAAAGAGGCAGAATGGTTCACAGACAATACCATGTAATGAAGGAAGAGGAAATGGGACAGGTAGGTACTTCACATATCCCTTCTAATTAGCCCTGACCTTTCTTTGGCTCACTGCTGTACTCATAGCATCTCTCCCACCGCCAAAAGACTCTACTAGAGCAAAGAATGGCAGCCCATACACCTCATGTTCAAATTCACAGTCTGATACCATGACAATAAGCATAACCAATGTTTCTAATACAACAAAATGATTGTGATTACAGGTGAGGTTATGTAACAAGAAAAGTTGACCCAGAGCAATGGTTCTCCTATTTTATACAAATGCCTCTGATAAAAAACACAGGGAAACAGAATTGTTTCAAAATCCAAACTTGTCTCAAAATACAAAACTTCAAAATACTTAATGAAGCATTACTTGGCTTTCAAAAATAGTATACAAAGATAAGGATTTCTACATTAAATCCTGGGCCTACGTTTCATATAATATAGAGACACTACGACCCTACTACTTAACATAATTATGGTAATTGTGAGCACATTACAGAGTAATATACTGGAAACATGTCATTTGTTAGCAAATTGTTTTGTGCATAATACTATCAGAAAATATCTATTTGTGCTAATCTATATCAATAAAAAGTGCAGCTTCTCACCAAAACAACACCCCCAAACCAAAAACAATCCCTAAACTAGGGAGTCTGTTTGATAAGGAAGTCTGATTTTTGAAGGCTGTCACTAGATTGTAGGTTTCTCAGGGCAGATTACATTGCCATTTGTATCTTTTTTCAGCATTGCATCCATTGTTCTAGATTGCAGATCTAGTGTTCACATCACATTTTTTGAAGATGAAACTTTTTTGATGATCAGTGGAAGAGAAAACATCCTGCTTGAGCCACAATGGATAGAGAGAATAATGTGGCTTCTGGACCTTTGCTTGTACAAAAGGAAGGGATACCCGAAGTCTCTTAGGGCATGTCTACACAGCAGGGTTAAAGCCAAAATAAGCTATGCAACTTGAGCTACGTCAATTGCGTAGCTTAAGCTGAAATAGCTTATTTTGGCTTCTGGTGCTGTCTACACAGCAGGAAGTTCGAGAAAGAGCACTCTTCCTCTGACTTGCCTTACTCCTTGTAAAATGAGGGTTATAGGAGTCAGAGTAAGAAGTCCTCCAGCTTGACATTATTTTGACATTGTTGAAATAACTGCTTATAGAGTAATTCCTCATTTAACACGTGCCCGCTTAACACGTTTTTGTGATAGCACGATTTTTTTTTAGGGAACGTTTATTGAATTACATGACCGTCCCCAGAATAACACGATTTCCCCAGCCGGCCCGTTGCTGGCGGCTGCGCGGGGCTTCCCCCACCTCCCTGCAAAGCAGTGGAGCGTTCGCCGCTCGCCGTGCTGTTCCCCACTGACTCCATCTCGCCAGACGCCTTGCCCCCTTTCCTCCTCTCCCACTTGCAGGCTGGCGGCTGGGTTTCCCCAGCAGCCCGTTGCCGGCGACTGTGTGGGGCTTCCCCTGCCTCCCTGCAAAGTGGCGGAGGGTTCGCCGCTCGCTGCGCTGTTCCCCAGTGACCCCCTCCCCTCGCTGGACGCAGTGCGGGTCCCGGCAGACCTGTCACAGGGGCATACTCCCAACCCATTCCCCTCCCGTCTCCTCCCCTTCCCTTCCCCAGAGCCAAAAACCTCCCCGCTCTGCTGTAACCCAGTCCCCTTTCTCCCCCAATCTTATGTCCCGGTCCCAATAGACACCACTGCTTGAAACGCAACCCCCACCTTTTCCATTATTTTCAATGGGAAAATTGACCCCGCATAACACGTTTTCACTTAACACGATCATTTTCTGAAACATATCTATAGTGTTAAATGAGGAATTACTGTAGTGTAGACGCGGACTATGGTATTTCAGAATAACATCAGTTATTCCAAAATAACACTGATGTGTAGATGTACCCCTAGGCTATGTCTATACTACAAGGTTTTTGCACAAAAACCTCCGGAGCATCCACACCTCAAATGAGCTCTTGTGCAATTAAATGGGCAGTTAAATGGCAGAACAGAGGGCCTTTTCTGCCATAGATAATCTTCCTTTTCTGAGGCATAATTGCTTTTCATGCTACAGCTGTTGCACAAGAAGGCAAGTGTGAACACTTCAGAGGGGTTTCATGCGCAAGAAACCCCTATGGGAAAAAGCACACGTGCTCTGATGGCCATTCTGTGAATAGCAATCAGAACTTTCTTGCGCAAGAGCGTCAACGCAGCGTGGACACTCTCTTGCGCAAAAGCACATTGCTTTTGCCATGTGCTTTGAGGCATGGATGTGCTCTTGCGCAAGAAGTTTTTGCACAAAAATGCTTGCGCAAAAGACTTCTTGTGCAAGAAGTGTGTAGCGTAGATGTAGCCCTACAGTATAGAGAGGGTTTTAACCACTTTCCTGGGTCCTGAGGAAGGAGCAGATTGGTGAAGGGAGAAGAGGAACTTGTCTCAGAAGGCTTCTTGGAAGACAAATGTCAGCAGGCTGTTAGATGAGTTTACTTGTGATGGAAAATGAGTTCTCAGCCACAGAGTCCATCTCCCCTCCTGTTTTGAACCTATGAACCTTACAGTCATCAGATTGCCTGCTTAGAAATGGTGGTCACAACAGAAGAAAGATGCTTCTTTTGGAGAGGGGTGAGTTCAGACAACAGACAGAGCAAAAGAAGCTAGCCATGAAAGCCACCATGCCAGATCCACAGTCCTGTGTCACTGTCTCTCTCAAAAGGTGTTACTGTGATGATCAAAATAATACCATAGATCTCTCCCACCCATTAGGTAGAGACAGACTGGTGCAAGGAAACAGAGTGCATACTATCAATAAGCACACTGCTAGCTGTATTCAATGAAATGAGAAATTGTTCGTTCCAGACTAGCAGGTTCCTTCTCACAGAAATGAGCTTTGTGAAGAGATTCTGTGTGGTGGTGATAGGGATGAAATTCTTCTCCCACATGCTGTGAAGCACTAGCAGACCCACTCAACATTTACTACTGCAGCTTCAGAATAGCAGCAGCAAACACAGCTTCTGTTTTGATCCTCCACTGGATGAAAGATGTTTGACCAGTACATTCACATAGTGGCCATATCTTTTCTGGACATATCTTCTCCACCCTGGCACTAGAGCAATAGGGTAAGACCCCCTCATTCCCCACAAAGTGGAACCACAACATTTCTTCCTGTTTGGTTTTCCATGGTCATTCCATGTGATCTGACCCTATCGTAGCACAATTAGTATAATTTAATAAGATCAAACAGCTAGCAACTTTGGCTAGATTTAGGAGTAATTACTGAAATCATTAAGTCCTTAGTATTCTAATTAAAAAAAACACAAGGCAAAATTTTATGTAGCTGTTTTCTCCTTCTATACTCTATAAAGAAAAATATCAATTTTTCTGGTGAATAGGTAGAAATTTAGACATAAACAAAGATAGGCAAAATAACATGCTTTCCTTTATACTCAGTGACAATCAATGAGACTTCTTATTTAAATACAAAATAAAAGCTTAATTATATTTTATATCAGAGTTGAAAAGGTCAAATGGCTGTCATATTTCTCTTAAAATTGAAAAAAATACATGGCAGAGTTAAGGTATATCTTTAATGACTTCTTCTCCATAAAAGAACATATAATGCACATGTTCTCATGACAACGAACACAAGTACACAGATGGTTTCAACATATTTTACTCAGTGGTAAAATTACTGAGGTCCCAAAATTAACTGCCATAGTTATGAAAAAATTTCACATGTTTCATGAGCATGCAAATACTGCTTTTTACATGATAACATGAAACTGGAGTATAACTGAAAGCAAAGTTCTCTTAATATTTGGAAAAGAGTAGCAATGCCACTACTGCATAAGATTTGTCAAGTGCCACATTTATCTTACTTTAGTAAATTTATAAACCCGGCAGAAGTGATCAGAATGGAAACTCTTTAAAGTCTATACACAGTTACTTCTGTACTAAAACCCAGTTGTGTTTTTGCAACTTTATTATAATTAATATAGGGGAGGGATAGAGTTAACTTACAATCACATCTCTGCTATTGGAAAGTTTCAGACGAGTAGCTGACTGTTACTGAAATCATAGGTGTCAAACTGATAGATCAGAAGACAAATATAGTCTTTTCTATGTTTTCCAACTTTGTTTAGTTTGAGCATTTTACTAGGGATGAATAGTGTAGTTGTCTAAACGATTAACTGATAAGCAAGTGCTTATCAGTTAATGCTATTAACTACACGCAACCCTCCAACCAATCTTTTAGCAGGGTGGCTGACAGGCTGGCTCAGTCCTGGCTCATACCAGTCCCAGCAACTATTCCCACTGCAGCTCTGCAGTACAAACACTAAAACCTGGCGCATGGGCAGGCTCGTTCAGTCCCAGTTCGCACCAGGACCTGACAACTACCCCCACTGCAGCTTTGCAGTACAAGTGCTTGTAGTCCAGAGCTGCAGCAGGAGTAGATGCCAGAACGTCGCACAAGCCAGGACTCAGTGATAGCTGTGCTAACCCTTATCGATTAATCGTATTGTCAACTAAACTTTTGTTGACTACACGATTAACATGCTTCTTAACATCCCTACATTTGCATGTCCACTTGGTTGCATGGGTCTTTAACTTAGCTGAAAGGTTGGAAATATCTTCTGGAATGTTTTGAAATAACTATTTCATGTAGACACACACTGAAGCACACTGGCGAAGTAATATGGAAAAGTCTGCACAACTGTTGACCAGGTTGATCCAGATTTGTGGATAGAGAGGAATTCCAGGTGTATTCCAGTCCCCAAGTGTACAAGAAATAATGGTTTACAATGGAAATGCTGACAGTGTTAACTATTATGACTCAAGTGTGACACTATAATAGTAATTCTTAGATTGCTGTCAGTAGCTAGCTGATTGAAAAGCTTTAGCAGGCTATATACCCAATTTCAGTATTTCAGAAATATTCTAAAATAAAAATCTGCTGAATAACTTTGAATAAGATGATCGATAATAAAATTCTAAGAAGTAACATCAATTAAAATTGAAACTATAGCCTATTTTTTTCTTTATGATGTATAAGGAAGGCCTGAAAGTGGTTTTTTTTCACTCACTTTTTACTTTAGAAATACCAGGAATATCAAGTCTGGTCTGCTCTCTTTTTGCTGGAAGACTTCTTGGAGATAATAAAAAAAATGTGCTTCAGCCATTAAGTGAAGGGCCAGGGTATCAAATTGTAAACAAAGATGTCCTTTTATCACAGGTATTTCACAATTATTTAAGTTAAATACATGTTAAGAAACCCAAATTTCAGACAGTCTGAACAAAAACATTTCCCTGTAATTAATTTGGTTACACTTCAATCAGAAAATATGATAACATAATTCAAAGAGATCTTCAGTCACTACAGAGTGTTCCAGACAAAAACTGTGATTTGAATGTAAGAGTCAAATAGAAATATATCTTTTAAACAGAATAGAAACAAAACAAAAATCAAATCAGACCTCTGTTACACTTCATAATAAAGAAAAACAAACAAACAAAAAAAACCCCTGGCACCCTCCCCTGAGCCTTTACATTATTCTTATGTGCATAAGTAAGATTATACTATTTGCCTACTTTAATACTTTGGCAGGCATAAAATATACCACTACATCTATAGTAAATAAATCCAATTCTATTTACAATTATAAACATAAGCCGAGAACCATTTCTTTAAAAAAAAGTAAAAATTTATATGCACCCTGAGGAGTGAAATTTTACAACAAAAACAATACTTATTTTAAAACATCAATATCTGTAAACACCCATAATGTAAACTTAAGTTCTCCTGTAACTGGGACATAAATGTTTAATTCTCATTTACAATGAATACACTTGTGAATACATTATATTAAAATAAGTTTGCATTATACATTGGACATTATAAAATACATTGTAAATACTTTATATTAAAATAAGTTTAAAGTTTATTTAAAGAAATGACCACTGCCAAAATAACATGATATCTTGCACAGAATAACTCTAGGGCAGACATCTGTCAGGTAAACAGATATGTCTAGATTGAAACATGTCTAAGTAGCTTAGTATTCTGAAAGACAATGGAATGGCTCCTAGCTGTAAATCACCTGGTGACATCTGTATGTGAATGACAGATATTTGGATTGAGATTTCCTACAATATTCTGTACATTTTAAATCAGAATGGAGGTTTATAAAATCAGAGAAATTTGGTTTGTTTTACGAAATGATTTATAAAGCATTGGCATAGGTATAAAGAATTCAGAAATACTAATTTAGGTCCATGGAGGTCACTAGTTCATTGCTGCTCCAAGGCACTTCTCTTTCAGTGGACAGCTATTTATTTCATCAAACTGAATTTCTTTGCTGATGATCTTCTTTATAGCACCGGTGTTCAGCCATGCAAAGTGCTATGCCTACTTTCCCAATGGACAAGAAGAAACATTGGTCAGCATCTGCTAGAAAGGTGACAATAATGGAGCTGATCCCAAATGAGAGATTGTGTCTGGTGGTCTGTATTCACTGTTAGTGTCTAAAGAAGCAGGGTTACATAATTATGAGTACATGCTGTAAATACCAATCCACAATACGGAGGAAAGGATGTTTCATTCAGATAAGTGCAAAAAGTAGGAAAAAACCATTCATTCATTGACATCATCATCTCTCTCCTCCAAAAATTTAACAACAGTTAAGAAAGTATAGATTACCAATGATATTACCTCTTTTGGTGCAAAAACATCTCAGAATAAGCATACAGCCAAATCACATTGCTTTTGGTTTACAAACCCAGCATGATCATTATGATTTTACTGAACATCAAATATTTGTTTTTAAACTTGATAGTAGGTATGCACCCTACCAAGGAAGGGATTCTAGTACATTATTGTGAGTAACATCATCATTGTATTTCATATGAAAGGCAGATGTTCCACAAGTCAACATAGCTTGAAATAATATAAATTTGAAAAGAAAATTACTTTTGGGTTTTCTATGCATTATCAGTTGTGACAATAAGTACATGACACAAAATTTATATTCAGTAGAGGAAGAAGCAAGGTAATTTTCATTCTTTTTAGTTTCTACTATAAACTCATATGGTGGGGTTTTGTATTTATGTTATGTCATTTAAGCCAGACTGTAAGCCTCTGCCACATTTCATCCGTTTGAAAGGGGAGGAAAAAACCTCTCAGCAGACACATCAGAGTTTTAAAATAGATACCAATCACTGTCTACAAAAGGAGGGGGAAAAGTGGCTTTTCAGTCTAGTCTGATCTTACACTATCTTAAACAATTTTTCAAACAGCATATTACAAGCTAGATCACAAGGACATATGCCAGTGGCCAAAACTAAAACACTAGAAGACAAAGAAACTCCCATAATTTCTCTATTGCTAAATATTAAAGGTTCACTTTCACATGGATTTTTAATGTATCTTATTATACACAATTTTCTTTAAAAGGGCATCAAGAATATGTGTTTTTCTTCTTCTTTAATTTAGGTCACATATGCAGCCATTTAAACACATGCAATGCCATCAGTTATCAAAGGGAAAACAATTATGTGGTACAGGATAATAAGAGTTCCCCACCAAATACATAATATGTACTCATTTCATGAATATAGTTAACATTTTTCCTCTATTTTATGGAAGATTTTAATTTCTTTTTCTGAAGAAGAATGTAATCAGAAATTCACAGGAAACAACACTGTCAAACACAGTGAGTCACTGAGTGAAACTCTTTTTTATGCACACATTAGGAAAGCTGGCATTCAGTTCTAGGACAACTCTATTATCAATTTGAGAACAGAAGGACACATCAAGTAAAGAAAGATCTTTACAAGACTCCAACAATTTTCTTAAAGATGCAGGGCTTACCATCCTTGTTCCTGTTTCAAAACAAAACAAAACAAAAACTTTAAAAAGCGAATGTGAAATAAGCCTTTGTTAAAGCTACCAAGATATACTGTAGCAAGAAATCTTGTGCAGCTTACTCCTCATTTAAAGTTTATTTCACTACATTATCACTACATTTATTTTGTTCGCATTTCAAGGGAAAGGCTCTTTTCAGAAAAGTTTTCCCACATTTTTGACTACAGAAGGTCAGTGGGATTGTCACGTTTTAACCTGAATTAAAAAAAAGAAAAATCCAGTTTTCTTCTTGTTCAGAAAAAAACCCAAGATATCAGTGGGAACTTTTTCTGAATACTGGCACTATATTGCAAAAGCTAGATGGCTCTCTTATCACAATCTGGGTGTCTGGATTCTGTGCTCTGACACCACCACTTACAATGAGTATATAGCAAAAGGTCATGCCAAATCCATGTCCTTATATCATGGATCCCTTTCACTGACTGTAATATAATATTGCAACAAATGCACGCTATTGAGGGACAGTCTAATGCTAACTGAAGACAGTGGAATGTATTGATTTCAGAGGGACAGGGATTAGGATCATAGAGCATATGGACATTAACGCATCAAGATTCTTTAATAACTGAACTTTTTCTACAGGGAATGAACTGCAAGAGAAATACATTTCTTATGGTTAAAAAGATTATTTTAGTAAGCAGCAACAACAGATGATAGGGATAAGAGATATGACATCGTCTATGTTTTTATCATTATCTGTATATAATTAGGAATGCTTCTCAAAAATTAAATATGTTAAAAGGATATGTAAAGCACACTTTTTTTTCCTTTGTCCCTCAAAGAAATGACATAATGACATTTATCTTCACAGGTCAGTCCAAGATTTTGAGAGGAGGGGGGATTTGAACATGGGATTTTAATTTGGGCCCATCTCAATTTACTAGTTTGGTTACTTCAATTAAATGCCATTGTTCAGCACAAATGCACCACAGGTATCTTAAAATCTGTCATTTAACTTTGTTGTTCAATTCGTTCCCTGGTGAAATTCTCAGGCACCTGCTGAACAGAGTACCCAAGAGCAATAATTGTTCAGTGGGACTATTTTGTTCCTTTGCTGTAATCAGCATTCCCATATATGTGTTCATATATTCAACCTACCTATCCTGGAACTGTTGAGAGAAAATTATGCATGGTAGTTGTCAGAGGCAACTTAAGAAAATTCTTGAAGACAAAAATTCTATGGCGGAGAGACTTATATTCTATGCAACATATTGGACTTCAGTCAGAGACCCTAAAACAGAGGTGAGCAATAATTTTTAAAAGGGCGCCAATTCATAAATTTCTGAAGTGACCCCAGGCTGCCCCAGAAGGGTCGGGGTCTTGGGCAGAAGGGGTGGGATGAGGAGACTTCTCATGCTCCCCCATAAATCCTGCTTGGCCTGGGGGTGGTGGAGCATGCGAAGTCTCTCACTGCCTGCCCCTGCCCTGCCAGGGACACATGGCAGCTAGAGAGAAATGCCAACTGTTTAAAAACAGCCAGCGTTCTCTCTAGTGCCGCATGCCTGTGTGAGGGGGGGGATGGAGGGATGGGGGTGGGAGGAGACTTTGTGCACTTCCCCGTTCCCAGGTCTCGATTGGCCTGTGTCGGGGGGAACAGCAGGGCAGCCGCGGGCTGGATCCACCAGCTTGGCGGATGGATCCAGCCCACTGAGGCCCCTTTGCCCACCCTGCCCTAGAATTATCTGGCACTGCTCCCATAAATGACCTAACTTCACTCTCCAGTCCAGTCCAGTTTGAACCTTCAATTCAATTTATTTTCTCTGATCTCAAATTTAAATTTGCTGCAGATTTCTGTATTTCAACTGATCAACTATATGTTGAAACCATCAGAGGAAAGCTGAAGATTTTGACAGTTGGGAAGGGGAGAGTTTGCACTTTTGGCACATAAGGTGTGGGTGGTGTTTTGATAACTAGGAAGGAATTAATTATTTTAGCAGCTATTCTTTATCACCTTTGTTTTGTGCAGGGCAATGGTGGCTGTAAATTTTGGGGAGCAGGGTTTGTCAGGAACCTTTGGTAGTAAGGAGTTTCCCCAGTGCATCCACCTCAGTATCTAACAATACAACAATGAAAAATAAACACACTAGTTTGAAGCTTTTGTTAAAACAATTAGCCATGCTGACATTCAAACTGTTGACTGATTTCAGAGTTAACAATGAGATCAGAGAAAACAGTTCACATCTCTCAGAGTTATCATTTCAGGCTGTTGGCAGACAACACTGCATTTTTGCAACCAAATACAGGCCTGTATTTACACCCTGCATACTACTGCAATAATCTTCATACAAAATTTGCCTTGTAAGGCATCATCTGAAAACTGATAACTCACTGGTCACTAATATCATGATGAAATGTGTGGGACACCATTATATGTGAGCTTATTAAATCACTTTGTATGATTTCTCATCATGTGTTCAAATCACACAGACCTACCCAAGCAGAAGTATCCTGAATAAAGAAATGTATCTTTACCTAAATTTACATATAATAAACAGGGTCCTTGAGACAGCAGGGAGAGCAGATGGCAAGAGACAAAGCAAATTTGCAATTTAGCAAACACAGGTGTGAAGAAAGAACATGGCGACTCCTTCTCCATCAGCTTCCATGTCACCTCCTTTAGTGTTTGAAAAAACTTTGCTTTGAGGAATAACCCTTAGAAGATTCCACTTCAAAGTTAATTGGACTATAAAAGAAAAGGACAGAAAACCCCAAGCTCACTTGCTCTCTTTCATCTAAGAGGACAAAGGAACCAGCCTTTTGACTTTGGGGAAAAGAATCTGACCTGCGAATTTGGCTAGCCACACTCCTGGGAGCATGCAGTAAGGATTTTTACCTTGAACCCAGTCTAGGTTGTTAAATTTTAGCTACTAGAAAGCAGTTTATCTTTATTTTTCTTCTAATCATACATGACCCTACACTTGCGCTCACATAAAACCTCTATCTCCCCAGTTAAATAAATTGGTTTTATTTTTAATCTAAACTAATCCAGTGTTGTGTTTCAACTGAAATGTTTGGTGACTCCAGTTAAAGTAGCAAATCGTTGAATATTGATTCTTTATAGGGGCAACAAACTTTTAATATTTGAATTGCCTTACGAGAGGGCTGGACAATGCAGAAAACACATTTTTGGGACAATCTGGGACTGGGAGTATACTGAGGTCACCCAGAAAGTAGTTACTGAAGCCAGAATGTGACAGGAGTGTTTCTGATTAGGCTTCTGAGATCAGAGCTAATGAACCAGACCTGCAGCTATACACTGACACTCAGGTTTTTATCTATATACTATCTGGTTGGGAGCTGGCAAGAAAGCATTAGGATGCACTTAAGGTTGTGGGGGCAGGTGCTAACACAATTTCTCACTGGTCCGCAATGCATTCCAGAATACAACAACTGTGGAACACAGGGCTCACCTTCTGGAGGCTCTCCTTATAACTAAGGGTGCATTTACAACAGCAGCATTATTTCAGAATAATATCCATTATTCCAAAATAACAATGTGATTGTCTACATAGCAATTCTGTTATTTCGAAATAAATTTGAAATACCAGATGGCTTATTCCGATTTCTGTAAACCTCATTCCATGAGGAATAATACCTATTCCAAAATAGCTATTTCGAAATAGCTGTAGTGTCGAAGCTCCACTGCAGTTATTTTGAAATAGCTCCTCCCCAGGGCCATTCAAAGTAATTACTCCCCAGTGCCTCATGGGGCTCTAAATTGAGGTAGCGTGTCTACATTAGGGAAGCCTGCCTTGGAATAATTTTGAGGATTCCCTGTAGTGTAGACGTGCTATTTCGAAATAAGCTATTTCAGAGTGTCTTCTGGAATAGCTTATTTCTAAATAAGCGTGTGGTGTAAATGTACCCTAAAAGGCCTAGAGGTGTCAGCCCAGAATCTAGCTGCACAGAGACAAGTACATTGGAGCTCAAATGCTCACATAGCCAATCACAGTAGGATCATTCTTACACAGGGGGGTCCTCTAATGGTGTAAAGCTGATGTGATGGTTCCTATACCACCTGTCCCCTGCAGCTGGTAGGAAAAGGAGATGTGCCTGACGCACCTCTGTGATTTCTGCTTCCCATAATGGCCCCTTTGTACTGATCTTATACTGTGGAACTAGCCCCAGCTTGCTGAGGAAGCGCAATGAAGGCTAAAACCTATCTTTGCATCACCATTTCCTCCCAAATTGCGCTGTAAATTGCTAGGCCACAGTCAAGGATCATAGCCTTAATATTGTTTTTAAATGGGAATTTATTTTCTAGAACACATATTATGCATCTATTTAAACATAATCCACATTAAGTAGCAATTTACATAGTTACATAATTGCATGATACATGGAGTCCTGCAGGTAAGGAACAAAACTGCAAGAACCAGCAACTGAAAACACCATCCAATTTAGATAGCATATCGATTTTATAATGCTTAGTAAAGGAACGAATCAAACTGGTTACAGCCCAGCAAATCTTCTCAAAAGAAGCTTCATTTTTGTCTGCCCATGAAGACACCATGGAGTTAAATGATGTAATTGGAACAGGAAGAGTTTTCCCTGCTGAGATTACAGGCTTTAACAATATCAGAATAAAACCAAGTCAGTGCTGCCAACTCTTGTGAATTCATTGTGAGAAATTCCATTTTGGTCTCTGCTTACCCAGTCTCATAATAATGTGAAAAATCTGTAGTTTTCCCACAATTCTGGGGGAGTGAAAAAGAGAGATTTTCACACACAATGCCCAGTTTCCACTGCTGTCTCACAAATACCTGTGTAATTCACTGACAAAGTGTATGTTGTGACTATTTGTATTAGCTAGTCCATATAAGATAAACACATGCTTTCTACTACCAATGAAATAGAAGAGGTTGCTGATGTGAAGAAAACACCATGATTTGGGGGTGTTGACTCATGACTTTTGAGTTGCCATCTTGTTATATAACTTATGCCCCTTGCTGCTGCTGAGAGTAGCAGAAGTGGACAGAGGAAACAACGAGATACTCAGTAATGCCTACAAGAGAAGAGGCTTGTTCTCTGGTTTGACACAGTGAGCTGATGCATCAACGTACTTGAGGAGTGTTGTGGCATTTCCACCAGATTATGTAACTTGGCTCCAAGACTCTCCTAGCAAGATGTCTCCAAAATAATTGCCATGAATGGACAAAACAGCAGTTTCAGGATAGGTAGATTGAATACAGTAGGAGAATATATTTTAACGCCACATTTGATGTCATTCATTATGAAAGGTCTTCTAATAATATATGCAATACAATCTAACATGTTGATACCAGTAAGTGCTCAGTACCTCAGTGGCCTTCTTTTACATGTAAGTGTCAACAGGTTAATTAAAATATTAAGAGAGAATGTAGTAACAAGCCTTCATGGCTGGCAGAGAGGAAGCACAGCCTGCAGACATTATATAGGATAAACTACCAAACTATTCATTGCTCAGGCTTTCTCTTCTAATTAAAAGGTCAGATCGATTTGTGGGCAGACACAATGCTATCATAATAGATAAGCATGAAAGTGGATGGCCAAAAAGAATGTATATGTTTATAAAATGCTTTTTTCAGTGAGACTTTTGGAGATTTGGTTTGTATGACGAGGAAATATGTCTTCTTTAATTTAGCTGCCAGGTAGATTAACTTACAACACACCACAAAGCACATATGTTTAAGTTTGGATCAATTTGTTCTGGATGACGTGACCATTCACCTGTTTTCCTTTCTTTCTAATGTTAGTTGGATGTTGGCCACATAGGTCAACACAGAATGAAACCACACATTCTGTGGTATTTAATAATGAACTATATAGGGGAGGTTAACAATTAGAAACCATGTTCTAAATTATATTGAATATGTAAAGCCCAATCCTGTGAGAAAATGATAGTTCTAACCACCCACTGAAGACAATGTGAGTGAAGGGTTATGTGCCTCTTGCAGAATCAGTTTTAAAACTTGATCTTCTCAAAACTTATATTGAATTAATTTATTTGCTTCTTTTGGACCACTATCTTTCTCTTTCAATTAAATCCATTAAAATAGCCCTCAAATGTAAAAGAACCTGTCCCTAAAGGAAATCTTGGCTTATGGCAATGTGAGCAGTCCTCCAACATTTTAAATAATGAAACCATGTGTTGCAACCTAACAGGATTAATATGATGTCTTGTAGAGATACCTTTCCCTTCACAAATTCCTCATCCAAGAATCTAAAGCATATTTTATTTCAGACTGAAAAAGGTACTGCCATCTTTAAGAGTTATAAAAGGCTACAAATTTAAACTTTGCATAAAGTTGCTTTTTCCCCCCCTTTCTGTCTCAGTGGTGAAAACAATTACCATAAGCTACACTGTAAAGGACTTTTTAACTTTAAAACAGACATTATTTTCTAGTAAAAGTGACAAAAACAATGGAGAATATTATTCTCTTCTGTCTGACGCGTTTGTGCAAGAAAAGTCTGCTTATTTGGTCAAAATACATACACTTTTAAAATATAATCTTTCATATGCCATACAAACACCATAAAAGGAAAAAAAAAAGGCAAACTAACAACTGTAACCACAAAGATATTTTCAACCAAAAAAGCATTAAGAATTTGTAACTTTTAAAAACCCTCATGAGTAATTTTTAATTTGATTAAACTGGGACATATTTTTTAAATAATATTTAAGAATTGCATCAAGTCTTATTTAGGCAATATGTAGTTCTCTCTTTATACCAAGATATACTATATGAAAAAACAATAATGAAAGAATTCATGCATTTCCTTACCCAGTATATCCAACTGACGAAGATGAGTACAGTTAGCGGCAAGTTCTTCAATGTCGGTGTCACACACAGACCTATTGGCTGTAAGAAAGAGCTTTTGCAAGTTTGGCAGTTTACGTGCAAGGCTTGTGAAACAGCCAGTACTGCTTTGTAGAGTAGGGCACCAGCCAAGATCAAGCTCCTCCAAGAGATGACACCCTGAAGCCAATTCTGCTATTCCATTTTCAGTAATGTTTTTACATCTCCACAAATCCAGAGTACGAAGTTTTTTGCACTTTGCTCCCATCATACTTGCTATCAGGTCATAGTCTTCAATCTGTGAAGAAAACAAGCACCATTCTTATAGCCTTATTTCTAGTTATACCCAAGCAGCTTTGTTTGCTAATACATCTATTGATCAGTCTAAGTGTTTTTTAATTTCTAAGGAATTTGAAGAGGAGATCATCATCATATTGGACACATCTCATTCTGCTTTGTTTAAAAAAAGACAACGACAAGGGAAGTTTGCAATCAGTTTTTAAACTTTTTTGGTTTTAAATTTAAGCATTGCATAAAAAAGACAAGTTAAAATCTATAATTAAAATTGATTTTCTTCCAAACATTCCTTTTTTCTTTGCTAGTGCTATTTTCTAAGAACTATTTCCCCCCACAATGGGTAATTAAGTTTCATTGACAGTGATCTGTCCTGCTTATACAGAGGGGCAAGTGGAGGGATAACAACAGAGCTACTGCCGGTTTAACGACACTTAATAAAACAGTGTGCATACATCTGCATATGAACAAAAGAATAAGCCCTATCCCTTTTCAAGGTTGTACAGAGGTTGAACCTGGATCTAGCCTTCAGGGAAGCATTACTAATTCTCACTGTGGAAGTTAGGGGAATGAAGTGACCCACTGTACGGACAGTGTTAGTCCACTATTAAAGGCATGATAGGAAGTTTAGATTGTTGGAGGGAGCAGTACCTGCTAACTCTTCCAATTTCTGCTGAGCCAACTGGGGGAGGCCTATTCATCTCTTCCTTTGTCTTTTGCTTCCTGAGTGAATGGAGAAGTCCACCAGTTCTCATGTTAAGTACTCTGCTGTATCTGTAGTCACAGAGAGCTACATGGGCCCCTCCATCAGCAATTCCTATTTTTATTTTTTTTTAAAGTAACCAAAACTTCATAGCCCTAAGAAGCCTGTGACTGAAAATACCTTCATTAAAACTAACACATTATGCATGCACAGAGATTTATTACTGTAGGGCTGTTCATGAGTGCTGGGCTTACAAGAATAAATATGTATTTTAAATAAAAATGAACATTAAACATTAGTTCTAGAAGCAAAAAAAAAGTTATGCCTACAAAATTGGCCAGTGTCCTTTTAAACACACAAATACTGTATTTTTATTCTTCTATAAAAATTAAGTTAAAATTAAATTAAGTCAGTTCAGGAAATGAAGTAAATTATCTTTTAATACTTTTATGAGCAAAGAACAGTAAGTTCAGTCTCAGTTATGTCTCACACACCCATATGCAAACTTGACTTCAGGAACTTACCATGACACAACTACCTAGGCTGAGGTGCTGAAGCTCTGAACAAAAGTTCAGAATGCTGAGCAGTGCTGTTTGCTGCCATTGGGGACCACATCAGAAGCAAATATGGAAAGCAAATCAAAGAGAAGAGGTCAATTAGACATTAAAGGCTGTCACCACTTTCCCTGAAATACAACTCAAAACTTAGGTTACAGACACCACAAATGCCATTTAATGAGTCCCTAAGCGCTCTAAGCATTGATTGGCTTAGAGTCAAGATAATCATTAGAAGCCTTTATGTAAGTCATTTTGGATGAAATTTTGCATGGCCTAAAGATACCTATATTCCCATGACCTATCAGTTCATTTCCCAAAGGACAGCAGTTGGAAAGTGTGGTAAGTTCAAACAGCAAGTAAGGCCAAACTGAAAACACAGGGGACTGGTGACATCCCAGAAGAACAACAGCTCTGACATTCGCTGACCAGCTACAGCCTGATGGACCTGCCAATAGAGGCACAAAGCATCAGGGTTGAACTGGGGACTTTAATGTCAAAGGATTCTCTTTGCTGACAAGGGTACTGACAATCATTGAGCACCTGTCACTAGCAACATTCAGAGTGAAATGAACGTAATGTTTACTTTACAGTCATGTTTCTGCCATTTTAACATGTCCCTTCTGTTCAGAATACCACTACACAACTACAAATATCTGAAACAATATTAGAATCAGGTGCACCTTACAGAAGATTTATATGCTTAAATATTGAGTTTTATTTCCATAAGACAAGAGGAGTCTATGAGTTTTCTTGAAAATTTGTACTAAGAAAAAAGTAAAACCACTCTACTACACTGCATATTGCACTTATTTTGTTTTGTAGTTTTAAAATATACTCAGGCTGAGAAGGCAAAAGAAATCAAACAGGTCCTCTGTTTATGGATAGACAGAGCTACAAATAAAGGTGAGCTACATTTAAAATATTTTAATTACTTTTTAAAGACATGGGGTAATTTGCACTCTGTAATCTCTGAAACCTATGTGAGTTTAATAAACAGAAATATCACAATGAACAAACAACATAGTATTTGAAAATCTACAGTATTTATAATAGATGTTCACAGAGGAAAATAAAACAAGCCAAATACAAGAGACAAAACAACTTGTTAATAAGTAGAAGTCCTAAAGGAGAACTAGTCGTGTGTGTGTTATTTATATAAAATTTATATAAAATTAAGTCTATTTTCTATACTAAACTTTAGAATGAAAATGTCTGTGTTCTTGTCCATCTTTGCTCCCAGTTGAGTGTTAGGGCTTAGGAAGGGACATGTGCATCCTGCAGATAAATGGATAGTTGAACAGTTGGTGTCGATAGGAGGGCTTCAGAATCCTCAGTCATGAGATGCTGTTTTGGGAAGGTGGTCTGTTGAGAAAAAATGGAGCCCAACTGACCAAGAAGGAAAAGAGCACCTTCACAAACCTCCTCACCAACCTAGTGAGGCTTTAAATTAGGCTCAATCAGAAGAGGTGAAAAAAGCCCACAAGTATGAACAAAATACAGCTTTTAAAATAGGCTTGGATATGGAAAATTACCACACGGTCATAGGAGCAACAAGGGAGTATTAGTGTTTAAGCTTAAGTCTCATGATAGGAATAAAAAATATGGGTAACCTCATGGTAAGGGTCTATCCTGAATCAGACGAATGAAAATAACTATTTTAAAAAGAATTTCTGAGGAGATGCAATAGTAACTAAAAAGGCAATCTTTTGCAGACAGAGTATATAAAACACAAGTTGATATGGGTTCAAAAGAAATTACTTTTAACCCAGTTTATGCTATTACACGATGAACCTCCCTGGTCTGACACCCTTGGGATTGGAGTGGCTCTGAACAAGGGAATTTGCCGCACCAGGGAAGGTCAGTCATCCAGGCTCTCCTAGGGCTCCCCTCCTGGCTGCTGCCCTGGGAGAAGCCAGACG
Organism: Pelochelys cantorii; assembly: GCA_032595735.1. Taxonomy (NCBI): domain Eukaryota; kingdom Metazoa; phylum Chordata; order Testudines; family Trionychidae; genus Pelochelys; species Pelochelys cantorii. The sequence goes on from CM064328.1 coordinate 72,977,980, forward strand.
CCTGACCTCCTACAGTCCACCTGCCTGGCTCTGCTGCCCCCATCCACTCACAGGGCTGTGCTTCCTGCTCCTCCCAGCCCCACACAAGGAGACAGCTGCTCTAAGGGTTCCATGAGAGTGGCAGCAGCAGCAGCTGCTTCCAGGGTTCCCCAGCCCAGGTCCCAGGTGCAGTGGCAGCAGCTGCTCCCAGGGTTCCCTGGCTAGGATCCTGTGTGCGGCAGCAGCAGCTGCTCCTGGGGTGCCCTAGCCCTGCACGTGACAGGCCTGCATGAGGTCAGGGAATCCCAGGTAGAGATGGCGGTAGCTGCTCCTGTGCTGTCTACCCCCAGATCACTGCCCCTTCAGGCCGCTGCTCACCAGACTGGCTTTGCTCCCAGCTGCTTTCAACCTCTGTGGCTGGGGCTCTCTGGTCTAGCAACATCCGTGCTTCTGCCAGACCACAGATGCTGCCGGACCAGGGAGTCCCGGATAAGAGATGTTCAACCTGTATAATGTCTCCAATGAGGCTTTTGTGAAAGATCTAGCAACTTCAGAATGGGAAAATATATGATTCTGAATAGAATCATAGAGCTGGAAGAGACCTCAGGAGGTCATCAAGTCCAGCCCCCTGCCCAAGGCAGGACCAATCCCAACTAAATCAACCCAGCCAGGGCTTTCTCAAGCCGAGACTTAAAAACTTCTAGGGATGGAGATTCCACCACCTCCCTAGGTAAACCATTCCAGTGCTTCACCACCCTCCTAGTGAAATAGTTTTTCCTAATATCCAACCTACATCTCTCCCACGGTAACTTGAGACCATTGCTCTTTGTTCTGCCATCCGTCACTACTGTGAACAGCCTTTCTCTGTCCTCTTTGGAACCTCCCTTCAGGAAGTTGAAGGCTGCTATCAAATCCCCCCTCACTCTTCTCTTCTGCAGACTAAACAAACCCAAATCCCTCAGTCTCTCCTCATAGGTCATGCGCTCCAGCCCCCTTATCATTTTGGTCGCCCTCTGTTGAAACCTCTCCAATGCGGGGGGCCCAGAACTGGACACAATACTCCAGATGTGGCCCCACCAGAGCCACAGAATAAAGGGGAATAATCACTTCTCTGGATCTGCTGGCAATGCTCCTCCTAATGCACCCTAATATGCCATTTGCCTTCTTGGCTAAAAGGGCACACTGTTGACTCATATCCAGCTTCTCATCCACTGTAATCCCCAGGTCCTTTTCTGCAGAACTGCTACTTGGGCATTTGGTCCCCAGCCTGTAACAATGCTTGGGATTCTTCCGTCCCAAGTGCAGGACTCTACATTTGTCCTTGTTGAACCTCATCAGATTTCTTTTGGCCCAATCCTCTATATCTGTCCAGGTCACTCTGGACCCTATCCCTGCCCTCCAGTGTATCTACCTCTCCCCCAGCTCAGTGTCATCTGCAAACCTGCTGAGGGTGCAATCCATCCCCTCATCCAGGTCATTAATAAAGATGCTGAACAAACCTGGTCCTAGAACAGATCCTTGGGGCACTCTGCTAGAAACCAACCACCAACCTGACATTGAGCCGTTGATCACTACCCATTGGGCCCGACACTCTAGCCAGCTTTCTATCCATCTTATAGTCCATTTATCCAATCCATATTCCCTTAACTTGCTGGCAACAATACTGTGGGAGACCATATCAAAAGCTTTGCTAAAGTCAAGGTATATCACATCCACTGACTTTCCCATATCCACAGCGCCAGTTACCTCATCATAGAAGCTAATCAGATTGGTCAGGCACGACTTGCCCTTCGTGAATCCATGTTGACTATTCCTGATCACTTTCCCCTCTTCCAAGTGCTTCAAAATAGATTCCTTGAGGATCTCCTCCATGATTTTTCCAGGGACTGAGGTAAGGTTGATTGGTCTGTAGGTCCCTGGATTGTCCTTCTTCTCTTTTTTAAAGATGGGCACTACATTTGCCTTTTTCCAATCACCCGGGATCTCTCCCGCTCTCCACGAGTTTTCAAAAATAATGGCCAAAGGCGTCTCAATGACATTTGCCAACTCCCTCAGTACCCTCAGATGTATTAAATCCAGGCCCATGGATTTGTGTATTTAGCTTTTCTAAATAGTTCCTAACCTGTTCTTTCCCCACCAGTGGCTGTCCACCTCCTTCCCATACTGCATTGCGTAGTGCATTTGTCTGGGAGCTGACTTTGTCCGTGAAGAATAGGAGGAAGATATACTGATACTGCTCTAAATATATCATTATGGATTTGACAGATGATCCCGACTGTTTTAGTGCTAGCCAACAATCCAAAATAGAAGAAACAGGAGACTCCAAGGTGATGTCACACTGCACAAACAGAAAACTTCTTCCATTTTGCTGTGTAGGTCAGTCTAGTATAGTTTTTTTCTGCTATGTACTAAGATGTTTTGAACTTCAGCTGAACAATTTTTTTCACTGGCAGTCAGCTAACCAAGTTGTCGGATGTAAAGAGGCTGGATCTTGGTGTAAGATCTGACCTTTGTTTTGCAAAATCACATTGGGTAGTACAGGTAATGTGAGTGGAGGTGATATTGACAGGTCACTGCAACAAAACCATCTGACCCAAACTGGGGCTACCATAATCATTAAGGCTAAATCTTGCCTGAGTTCCTTCAAAATCCTTGACATCAAAGGAAAGGGCGGGAAGACATGTATGATCCCTGGCGTCCATGAGATGAGGAAGGCATCTGGGGCTGAAACCACTTCTGGTACAGAACACTTGATATTTTTTATTCCGGTTTGAAGCAAATAAGTCATATCCCTCACATCCCTAACTGTGAAGATGCTTTGCAGAACCAAAATCTTTGATAATCTATTCAAGGCTGTCTAGAAATTGTCTGCTGAGGCTATCTGATAGGGCATGCTGTAAGCCTGGAAGATGCAGAGTCATTGTTGTGACTTGATGTAACTGCTCCTCTCTGTCTGCTAACCTAACACACTGAAGTTGTATTGCCTATCACCACAGGGATTATGGATCCTGTAGCAAGGATGGAAATGCCTTACCATGCAGACAGCTCTGAACTCTAGGATATTTAAATGGAGATGAACTTCCTGTAACCAATCTTGCATGGAGTATTGTATGCTGTGTGACAGTTGCAGATAGCCCTGTGACCCAGGAGTCTGATACATCTCTGCGTGAGCTTGCAGAGGATCACTATGACTCACTATGAAGCAGAATCTCTCCTATGTTAGGTAAGCTCTCATGGAGCTTGACTTTAACATAACTTTTGTTAATTCTATGCAGTAGTTGGATTTTCTTCTGCTGAACTTGAATGCCAGTGTGGTAAAAAGCTCTCTGAAGAAGTGAATCAGGTTGGTTACCTATTTGGGTGATCTTCCTTGGATAAGCCAACTGTTGAGGCATCAGTATACCTGGACCCCTTGTATCCTAATATGAGCGGCCACAACTTCCAAGCATTTGGAGAATACCCTTAGTGGTGTGGAAAAATCAAAGGGCAGGATTTGTGGTAAGGCATCCCTATTCAGAATCGGAAGCATTTCCTGTGGGCCAATTAAACAAATGTGAAAGTAGACATTGTGTAGATTGAGAGCTTCTACCAGTCTTGAGGATACAGTGAGGAAATTATGGTGACCAGACTCACTAGCATGAATTTGAAACAACAGAGGAATATGTAGGGATATCTCCAATCTATGGATTCTGATCTGATAAGCATACAACCTGCTTCTGTGAAGTAGCTCTAAAGTTAGCAACAGAGGAGGCAGAAGGCATTCTGTGCTGGAAGATCTTTCTTCCACAGTGGTTCTTCTGTTTTCTGAGGGTTGTAATAAGAAGTTCAGGGCCTCTATATCTTCATTGGGGCTGGTGTGTATACAGTGTTGATCAGAGACTGGCTCTCAAGTCCTTCAGTGAATGAAAGATTTTGTCTGCTGGTGCATTAAAGAGTTTGTAACTTTCAAATTGGAGATCCTCAATGGTTATTTGGATTTTCCAAAGTATTCCAGAAGACTGGAGCCATCACAGTGAAAGTGATCATATAAGAAGCATCAAAGAGCAACCAGACAAAGAGTACAAGCCACTAACTGCTCTTCAGACACTAAGGAATCTCAGCCCCACCCTTTCATTCTCACCCTTTCATTCTATCAATCTTTGTCATCAACAAATTTTAATCAGCAGAGATTTTATTATTTAAAATTTCTTGTCCAAACTCAGATAGTCATATCAACAGTAGTGCCTGAAAATTTGAAATGCGCATCTGGAGGCAAGTTGAGTAGTGGACCTTCCTGATGAATAAATAAAGTTTCTTATGGCCCTTCCCTTTGGTATCATAATTGGAGGATCTTGATGTTTAGATCTTTCATGCACTGCTGCTGCTATCACCACCAGTGATCCAGAGGCTGGGTAGGCATAAAAATACTCAGAGACTGCTTAATAACACTTAGGCTTTCTTGGACACAGTAGCCATAAGTGGTGAGGTCTGCCACAGATCTTTAGGCAATTTCATGAACTCATTGCCGATAGGCCAGAAACCCTACCAGGCATGCCTTTGTGGGATGTTTCTTGTGTCACCTCCCTGGAATCTGTGAGGTATCTGTCAAGAAGTAGCAGGGATGAGCGCCCCAGCAGCTGAGAGTAAGCATGATGGGGTAAAGGAACCCCGCATTGCCGGGGGCAAGACCCAGAAGGACGGGGCGAGCGGCAGACTGGCTCTCTCCACGGTGGCGGCGGCTGGGCTGCGCCGGGACAATGAGGGCACCTGCACGGCAAATGCAGGCACGGGGCAAGGACACCGGGAGCGGATCTGGAGGACACCGGCGCATGCGTGCTGGGGGCGATCCAGGAAGAGGGCTGAAGGCCCATAAAATGGGAGGAGCCAGTGCAACAGGGGGGAGTGACGGGAGTGGAGGCAAGTGAGGGATCACCTGGCCAGGGGAGCGAGGCCTCAGGAAGGTCCAGAGAGCGGGGGTGAGGAAGTGGCCCAGGGCAGGCAGAAGGAGTCTTGCCTGCGGGCTGGTAAGTTTCGGCAGTTAGCCCTGCCAGCCAGGTTGGGGAGGCAACTGCCCCCACCTTAGGGCCCTGGGCTGGGATTGGAGAGAGGGAGGGCCCGTCCCCCTCACACCCCTATTCAGGAGTTGTGCACCGCCGAGGATAAAAGTAACCCTGCCTCCGGGGTCACGGTTTGGGTCAGGGACGGAGAGAGAGGAGGGGAGGGGACTCCTTTTGTGGACCCCTTCACACGAAGATATTGCTGTTAAAATCAACTAATCTTATCTCCTCCTATGGTTTCTCTTCATTGTTCCTTTCCTGTTGGTACCAACTCTGAGATTGGCTTACAGACCCTTTTGAATAGATTTACAATATTTTGTTGGAGAGAGAAATCTAACTGGGGGGGGAGGAGGCAGTGGCAGAGAAGGAAGTCATTATAGATTTTTGCATACCCAAGGAGCCCCAAATGGACAAGATTATATGCTGTAAGAGTATAAAACTGGATATTCTGCATGAAATCCTTCAGGTATGTATGTGTATAGGCAATCACTGGACCCTGTTAGAATCATAGAATACTAGGACTGGAAGGGACCTCGAGAGGTCATCGAGTCCAGTCCCCTGCCCTCATGGCAGGACCAAATACTGTCTAGAGCATCCCTGATAGACATTTATCTAACCTACTCTTAAATATCTCCAATGGGGATTCCACAACCTCCCTGGGCAATTTATTCCAGTGTTTGACTACCCTGACAGTTAGGAACTTTTTCCTAATGTCCAACCTAAACCTCCCTTGTTGCAGTTTAAGCCCATTGCTTCTTGTTCTATCCTCAGAGGCCAAGATGAACAAGTTTTTTCCCTCCTCCTTATGACACCCTTTTAGATACCTGAAAACTGCTATCATGTCCCCCCTCAATCTTCTCTTTTCTAAACTAAACAAACCCAATTCTTTCAGCCTTCCTTCATAGGTCATGTTCTCTAGACCTTTAATCATTCTTGTTGCTCTTTTCTGGACCCTCTCCAATTTCTCCACATCCTTCTTGAAATGCGGTGCCCAGAACTGGACACAATACTCCAACTGAGGCCTAACTAGCGCAGAGTAGAGCAGAAGAATGACTTCTCGTGTCTTGCTCACAACACATCTGTTAATGCATCCCAGAATCATGTTTGCTTTTTTTGCAACAGCATCACACTGCTGACTCATATTCAGCTTGTGGTCCACTATAACCCCTATATCCCTTTCTGCCGTACTCCTTCCTAGACAGTCGCTTCCCATTCTGTATGTGTGAAACTGATTGTTCCTTCCTAAGTGGAGCACTTTGCATTTGTCTTTATTAAATTTCATCCTGTTTACCTCAGACCATTTCTCCAATTTGTCCAGATCATTTTGAATTATGACCCTATCCTCCAGAGCAGTCGCAACCCCTCCCAGCTTGGTATCATCTGCAAACTTAATAAGCGTACTTTCTATGCCAATATCTAAATCGTTGATGAAGATATTGAACAGAGCCGGTCCCAAAACAGACCCCTGAGGAACCCCACTTGTTATACCATTCCAGCAGGATTGTGAACCATTAATAACTACTCTCTGAGTACGGTTATCCAGCCAGTTATGCACCCACCTTATAGTAGCCCCATCTAAGTTGTATTTGCCTAGTTTATTGATAAGAATATCATGCGAGACTGTATCAAATGCCTTACTAAAGTCTAGGTATACCATGTCCACTGCTTCTCCCTTATCCACAAGACTCGTTATCCTATCAAAGAAATCTATCAGATTGGTTTGACAAGATTTGTTCTTTACAAATCCATGCTGGCTGTTCCCTATCACCTTGCCACCTTCCAAGTGTTTACAGATGATTTCCTTAATTACTTGCTCCATTATCTTCCCTGGCACAGAAGTTAAACTAATTGGTCTATAGTTTCCTGGGTTGTTCTTATTTCCCTTTTTATAAATGAGCACTATATTTGCCCTTTTCCAGTCTTCTGGAATCTCTCCTGTCTCCCATGATTTTCCAAAGATGATAGCTAGGGGCTCAGATACCTCCTCTATCAGCTCCTTGAGTATTCTAGGACGCATTTCATCAGGCCCTGGTGACTTGCAGGCATTTAACTTTTCTAGGTGATTTTTAACTTGTTCTTTTTTTATTTTATCTTCTAAACCTACCCCCTTCCCACTAGCATTCACTATGTTAGGCATTCCTTCAGACTTCTCGGTGAAGACCGAAACAAAGAAGTCATTAAGCATCTCTGCCATTTCCAAGTTTCCTGTCACTGTTTCTCCCTCCTCACTGACCAGTGGGCCTACCCTGTCCTTGGTCTTCCTCTTGCTTCTAATGTATTTATGTATTCTAATGTTCTTGATTCTCTTTATTTCAAACTCCTTTAAGTTTAAAAGGGGTTTGCATTTTTCCCCCTTCAGTCACTATAAAATTCAAAGTTGGAAAAACTCCTTCTATTTTCAGTTTTTGATGACTGGGATTCTTCTTTTTCATGTCAAACTGTTCTCATTTGCATTGATGGTTCCTAATTGGTTTTTCCTGGGTTGGACAGTGGATAGGTTCATGAAGCTAGATTTTCTGATTGGGGAGGTAGCCCTTCACTGCCTGATGATTTCACTGCCCTCTTGCGAGGTGATGCTGAAATCACAACACAGTTACAACTATAATTGCAATTTTTTACAGACACACACACAACCATAACTTGTGTGCATATATCATAATGACTAGTAAGTTCAGTGCATTACAAGTTTTCATCAATGCTTTTGACAGTGAAATAACATAGTATGCAAACAGGTCACTTACCTGCATTTTTGGGAGGGTTAAAACTTCTGTACTTCTCTGCAAGTGTCTGGACATTGTCACATGGTTTTATGGAATATAGGTTTTTTCAAACAAATCTAGTTGCATTCTTTTAAGTGACTACAACTTTGATTGATAAAGGTAACCACACAGATGTAATACACTTAAACTTTTATAAGGTATTTAACATGGTACCACATGGCATTCTGATTAAAAAATTAGCACTATACAATATCAATAAAGCACACATTAAATGGATTAAGAACTGACTAACTAGCAGATCTCAAAAAATAATTACCAATGGGAAATCTTCATTAAATGAGAGTATTTCTAGTGGGGGGGTCCACAGAGATTAGCACTAGGCTCAATGCTATTTCACATTGTCATCAATGATCTGCAAGTAAATATAAAATCTCTGCTGATAAAATTTATTGATGATAAAGACTGATAGAAAGGTAAGCAGTGATGAGGATAGGGTGGTTACAAAAAGCAATTTGTATTGCCTGGTAAACTGTACTCATACAAAATATGTTTTAACACAGCCAAATGCCAAGTTTAACACCTAGGTACAAGGAACACAAGCCATATCTGTAGAATAGGGATTACATCCTAGAAAGCAGTTACTCTCAAACCCCTAGCCATATATCTGTCACTGTGATATGAAGCAGCAAAATGAACAACACCTTATAATTCAGCTCCCTGCTTCTTTCTCCATAGACTATTTTCCCCATCTCTTGCCTTCTTCAATATAAAAAATGATCTGCATTTTACCTCGGAACAAAGCCCATTTACATGGCTATACATTCACATCCCTAGTTCAAACTACATGATACTACTATAACAAGTTTTACATGTGCAGAGTAAGCAAATTCTTCTGGGGTTCTATCTCACTGCCACAGGTAGCAAGGCCTGTCAAGCTGTCTGGAATGACTCAGGAGGGTGAGTACCAACCTTAGGGCAAACCATTAAAAAACTGGTTGTGAGTTCTATACTTAGATTTCACCAAACAAGTATCAAGTGTGAACGACATCAAGTTTAACACAGAGCCACAGGCAGTCTGCTTAAGTACTCTGATCTATCTTACCACCCAGGTAAGCTTGTCTTTGGTGAAAGATAATGCTTGTAGCCAATCCTATAATAAATCAACTAAAGATATATTAACTAAGAAAAATAAATTAGTCATTTACAAAGTTAAACAAAATAAACATACACACAAATGAATTAGAGTTTAGGAACTAAAAGGTAATAGAAGCTTATATAATAAGCAAGCTCTAAATATCCTTTAAAGCTAACCTAGGCCAAACATTGGGGATCTTTTGCTTATGCTTAGTAATCCTTGCCCCTCCTAGTCCAAGCAGCATAGAGATGAAGGTTCTTTCTGTCAGGGATTTTTATTTTCTTTCCCAAGTTCAAGATGAAGAAATAAGACTCTGTGCACATCTCCTCTTCATAGATGGGGGGGAAGGGAGGAGGAGAGCAATCAACGAAGTCATTGTTCTTTGATATTTCACAATGGCTTATTTTGTTTCAGTGGGCCTTCTTGGTGGGCAGAATCTAATGCCTTCTGGAGGAAGCCAGCATTTTACATTAATTACTAATCCTTTCCTATTTGATGATTTACATAATTACAGTGGTTTACAATGCAAATACTTAATATAACCTTATAATATGGGATACAGATGTTATAAATGAGATTAATACATGAAACATCCTAACAAGCATTTCATAAAGTCTAAATATATAAAGTCGGAATGTGCTTAATACTCATTCTTACAAACATAAGATCTATTTTAATAATACAAATGCCCAAGTGAACTAGACTGGTTTCCAGCTATGCACTTGTCTGTGTTCAGCTAAGGCTTACAGGATGTATGAAGCCATCCAAGATACAGCTGTCCCCCAAGAGGACACTTCTACCAAAAAAATTTGATTTTACAGGCATGGGGACATGCACACCAGAAAATAAATCCATGAAGACAATAATTCAAAGAACTATATTGCTATAAGAATGCTCCTTTTTGATATCTTCATGAATTCAGTGTAAAAGGCAAGTCTGGGGATCACTCAGTCCCCCCAAAAGTCTGAAAAAAATTGTTAGGAAGAAATGAAGATTCTCAAAACTGAGTATGTACTTCCTATAATCTAACTCAATCTCAGTAAAACATTTGCACTTAAACCCATAGATGTGAAACAATTCATCCTCCTAGTAAAGTACAGAATATTAATTTTCATCATACATTGATACTACATAAGACCTTTCACCACCAAAACAATTATATTCAAAGGATATGTCTGTGGTGTAATTGGTGTAACATATGGCACATGTAGGTGTACTCATGCTAGTTTTAATTTAGCTAACTAGCTTGCTGAAAACTACAGTCAAGATGCAGCAGTATGTGCTGCAGCACAGGCTGTACGTTGGGTACCTGTATTGCTAGCCCATGCTAAAGCTCATACTGCATCATCATCAATGTTATTTTTAACCTAGCTAGATTAAAGTTAGTGTGAACCTATATGAGGTTCACACCTCTGATTACAGTGAAGATATATCTAAAGTTACTAAGGTATTTTCCTCCTCCACTGTCTATGTATTACATTTTATATTACTCACTTGTACTGTAATTACTTAATGATATAATGCATGATATATGCTTATCTATCTTCAACTCATGTGTTTGTAAAAATCACCAGCACATCATCCTTCTCCTCCCAGCACCAAGGCTGGGTACAGCTGGGATTATTAGCAGATGCCATATATGTTTGTTTTGAGCCTGGGATTGCCGGTATAGTTTTATATACTATATTATGCCATTGTTTCCTTAGACATCCACAGCCTCTTTTTTCCACAAAGAACAATTTTTGACAGGCAGTATGCTGATCATTCTAGCAACATGGTAAGGCTGTTAAGAAGTTGATAATTGTGCAGTTGATACAATTTGTATCGACTGCACGTTTACTTGATAAGGGAAGGTGCTCAGTTCCAGCTCGTGGCAGGTCCAGGAGCTACCTCCACTGCTGTTCTGCAGTTTAAATGACTCCTCCTACATTTAAACTGCAGCACTGCAATGGAGGTAGGAACCAGGCCCAGCGTGAGCCAGGACTGAGCAAGCCCAGCTTAGTTCTGACTCGTGCTGGTTCCAGGAGCTACCTCTGCTGCGGCTCTGCATTTTAAATGAAGTAAGAGCTGGGTCGGCTCTTACTACATTTAAAATGTGGAGCCACAGCAGTCCTGATTGCTTACATCCTTAGAACATGGCCAAACCATTGTAGTTGGTGCCTTATGGTAACTGTAGCCACACAATGGAGTTTCAGTCTTCTATAGATGTCATAATATCTTAAGCTTACCTAGCCTTGTCTCACCTAGGATTCAATGCAGGTACCTCATTTCTAGCACCCTACCAAATACAATGCCATGAAAAATGTGTCATCAACTGTGAAATCTGGTCTTTTGTGTGCTTTTATCTTATCCTATCCAGATTTCATGGGGGAGACCAGTATTTCTCAAATCGACAGTCCTGCCCAAAAGGAAATTGCAGAGGAGTCATCAGTTATTTTAGGGGGTCACAGTACTGCCACCCTCACTTTTGCTTTTCCTTCAGAGCTAGATAGCCAGAGTGCAGCGGCACTGGCTGGGTGCCCAGCTTTGAAGGTAGTGCCCTGCCAGCAGCAGTGCAAAAGCAAGGATGGCAATATCATGCCTTGCCACCCTTACTTCTGAGCTGTTGCCTTCGGAGCTGGACAGCTAAAGAGTGGCAACTGCTGACTGATGGCCCAGCTCTGTAGGCAGGAGCACAGAAACCATCCTTACTTATGCACTGCTGCTGGCAACAGTTCTGCCTTCAAAGCTGGGCTCCTATCCAGGAGCCACCACTCTCCAGATGCCTGGTTTTGAAGGCAGTACAGCCAGCAGCAGCGCAGTAGTTAGGGTAGCAGTACCACACCTATCTCCTGCTAGACCTTGTGACCCTCCCCCTCAGAAAATGGCACTGCCACTTTGAAGCACCCCCATCTCTCCTCCCTTGCTGCCTCTTTCTGAGAGAGGCAACAAGGGCGGGGGGAGTGACTAGTCATTCACGTCCCTAAGTAGAATGTGACACATCAAAGAGCAGGGGTTGGCTTATCAACGGGTCTCCACTATAGATCACGGCTTGGCAAACTTCAGTTCCCAGCTCATCAGGATAAGATGCTAGTTCATTGGGATGTTTTGTGTACCTGGATTGTCTGCAGGCAGGAGGCCCCTAGGCTCCCATTGGCTGCAGTTTTCCATGCCTAGGCAACAGGAGTGGCAGGAAGTGGCAGCCAGTCCCTCAGCTTGTGCTATTTCCTGCGGCTCTCTCCTAAGATTAAGGAGATTCTCGTTATACTTTCCTTGATGGTTTTACAAACTGTGAGACTAGGGGCAGCGACTTTAAAAAAACAACACTTACACTCCACTGAATGCCACTGATTCTGGCCTGGTATCAGTGATTGGAGCTTCTATGGAAGCTGCTCAGCGAATCAGCATGAATGCTACCCACACACCAGGAGGAGGCAGGGTTTCCTGTAGCCTTCCCCACTGTCTCAACATTGACCCTGCTCATATACTGGTTGGGAGCTACCTTGCTGTTGTCTGCCAATTCTCAAAGGGAAGAGGAAAAGAAGCGCCATTCTTCGGACCCTTATCAGAAAGCCAAGAAACTTTTTGTAAAGCTTAGCAGTTCTGAAGGAGATAAACCTCAAAGGCGATGAAGAAAAAGGCATTTAGTTGAGCATCCTATAAAAGCTCTGCTACAAGAGAAGCCTAGGAGTCTACCATGTGTTGCTGCTTGGAGGCACAGAATACTAAAATATTCATTCTGAGCCTAAGACCCAGGGTCAGAGCAAAGATATTATCTGCCCCATTTGCTAAAGAGGTGGGGAATGTCCCACTGTGAAGACTGTGATATGCAGGGACAGAGAAAATTCTGTTCAAGAAAGACGCACTGGCCAGTCTTCTAAAGGCATTCTAACCTCTACTCCTTATTGCAAATTTATATAACTTCTCCCATACTACTGCAGAGAAGCAATAAATCAAATTCCAGCAAAGATCACTAAATCTCACTGTTAACAGCATTAATTCAGTTTTTAGACATCTCAAAACATCTTGCTGAATAACAACAGCTTTCCTTTTCCTGTGTCAAGCTCAGTTCTCAGATGAGCAATCTGTGATGGCAGCAAGCTGCTGGCTTCATTTTTTAAAAATATAATTCCACACTAAATCAATATAAATCTGAAATAGGTAATTTCAATAGGTAAGACTGGATTGGATACAGGGCGTCTTCAGTAAGATCATATGCAAATACCACTTTCCAAACACTATCCCACAATATTAAAAAAAAAGATCCCTTCTCCTATTTTGGATCTCAGCTGCAAAAATACTAAAACAAGCATTTCTGAAAAAATCAGCTAGCAAAACATAGTAAATTTGAAAATAGACAATCATAATCAGTGTTGCTTTTACTGATATTTATCTAACATAAGTGAACCTTTATTTCCTAAATTTAGCAAAGAACATATTCTACCACATTGCAAATGCCAACGTGCAGGAAATCAGTTAGACAGTATACTATTCTACTTTAAGTTGAAAGGTGCTATAATCAACATGAAAAAAAAAAAGATTTTAAAAATCCAAATAGTAAAGCTTTAGGCAAAAAAATCTAGACAATTATTCTAAAAGATAATCCTGTTGGGATTATATGAAGCCATCCAGAATCTATTAATTTAAATAATCTAAGGAATTCAGAACTAAATTTCTTCAAAATCTTTGGCATTGTGTAGTATTGAGTAGATAGACAAAATCAGGAGGAGGGGAGGATAGAGGAAGGGAATTAGAAGCATTTATGAAACAACTTGTATGCTGAGATGATTTAGAAAGAATTATGGTTTTTTACCTGAATATTTTTTAATTACTAACCTAGAGTAGTAGATGCCATGTAGTTTTTGTTAAATGCCTCTTATTTTAAAGTCACAGCTGGTAAATCTATATAGTTATCCATGGTATATAAAACTGACATAATGTGATATATTTCTAAAGCAACTATCACTATTATATCTTTAGTTTCTAAGGGCACGTCTACACTGCAGCATTATTTCGAAAAGGTTTCTAGAGGGCGGACTTCTTACTCTGACTTCTGTAAACCTCATTTCACAAAGAGTAAGGGAAGTTGAAGAAAGAGTGTTCTTCCTTCGACTTCCTGCTGTGTAGACAGTGCCATAAACTGAATTAAGCTATTTCAGCTACACAACTGACATAGCTGAAGTTGTGTATCTTAATTCGACTTTTGCCCTGCAGTGTAGACATGCCCTAAGAGAAGAATTTCAGCAACACTAACGATATTCTCAAAAGAAAATTCCACTGATTGAAAGAAGAGTACAGTATATTAACAACAGACATACAAATTATATTGAAGTTGAAACAAGGATCTTGTTTAAAACCACTCGAGCAAGAAAATTAAGATTTCCAGTCTGATCTTAATTCGTCCTACTGAGTCCAAGATAATGTAGGATGGATAGATCAGTTTGAAGTTATATCTAATATATAAAGGAGAATGTTTGTATGTTTGTGCTCTAATAACTTGGACACTATAAGAGCTACCACAACCAAACTTTGCATGGGATAACCTTTCCTCCAGGAGAAGGTTTTAAGGTACCGTGGGAGGGTGTGACGGGGGACCTACTCCCCCCCCCCAGCTCTGCTGGTGGCAATACGCTCCCAGGCTGCCACTGTTCTGGGCCTGTGGCGCTTGCGCAGAGGCGGTGCACGGAGGACCGCCCTCACAGCGCAGGCGTGCCTCAGCCAATGTGCAAACCGGCGGGCAGGTGGACCCCGGGAGAGCAGGGGTGCCAGTAGGGATGCTGGCGTGGAAAAGGGCACTGACGGTTAAAACCAGCGCCGGGCCAGACACAAGGTGGGGAGAGAGAGAAGGAGGAGCAAGTTTGGCTCTTTTGCATGCTGCCACCCCCCCTTCCCTGCCACCTCCCTAACTGCCGGCCTGTGCCCCACACAGACAGCGCCCTGCTCCTCCCCTCCCCACCCCCGCCACCTCCCAAACTGCCAGCCTGTGCCCCACACAGACAGCGCCCTGTTCCTCCCCACCCTTCGCCCGCCACCTCCCTAACTGCTAGCCTGTGCCCCACATAGACAGAGAATCTGATTTTCTTCCACCACATCTGTCCAAGTACCACCCTATCTTCTAATATCTAAAGGAGAATTTTTTTAAGGTTGTGCTCTAATAACTTGGACACTATAAGAGTTAACGCAACCAAACTTTGCATGGGATAACCTTTCATCCAGGAGAAGGTTTTAAGGTACTTTTGGACACAATCAGCATCCTGCCCTGCCCCCCGCAGCACATGCAGCCCCAGGCATGAACTCCCACATGTAGCCTCCTGGGACTCACCCCCTCCCGCCCGTGAGGTTACATAACCGACCCTCTTTCCCCCCCCCCCCTCGCCGTCACACAGCACCCCCACCCTCATGCGCACAACGGCTCGGGCACCCGCCCTGGCCCCTGCGGCACCTGCAGCCCCGGGCGCGAGCTGGGGCACCCCTTCAGCGTGTAACCTCCCCTCCACCCGGGGTCGCTCCCCACCTGCCACCCTCCTCCTCCCGGAAAGCAAAACCAAAGCTGGCCAGCCTTTCTGCTCAGCTTGCTGGGCTTATCCGAGCAGAAGGAATCCATGTGCCTGCTGCAGCGCAGGGCAGAGGGGCCGGGTTAAACCCTCAATGCGTTACACTGCTGTGAATCCAGCCGGCTGCTGTTCGTACTGTGAGTGGGGCTCTTCTGTGTCTGGGTCCAGCCATCGGGGTTAGATGTGAGCTCTGAGCTTTTGCTTGCCAAGGCAGGGCAGGTGGATCCCTGAACCAACCTTGCAAAGAGAAGTCCCCTTGCTACTGGCTGCATGACTGTGTACTGTTCTCCTGGGGGCTGGCTGCTGGGTCATGTGGGGAGGAGGGTCCTGCTGCTCTCAGAGGTTCAGGTGTGGGCCAGGAGCCATCAGCCCCCAGGGTCTGTGGTTCCTTTCCTAAATTTCCTAAATTTTGTTCCTCCGGTTTCCCGAACAACGCCGGGTAAGTCCAGCTAGTATTTTTATATATTGCAATACTGAGAAGCAAATAGGCTAAAGACTAAATGGGAGTCTTTTATAATGGAAACACACTTACTGATAACACAGATCTTAGGTGATACAGGAAGGATAAAATCTAGATACTCTGGCTCCTGCAAACCTAATTTGGATCTAGATTGCTGCACAGCTATCAGCATTGCCTTCCCTTTCTCAGCGCCTTATTTGGTGAGGAATACATGAAATAGAAAGGACGAATTTGAAATATATTTTAGGTCTTCTTTTACTTATCTCGGTGCTGTTTCAGTAGCCATGTTGCAAGCAGTGAACCACGGAGACCTCCATGCCGACTGAGTGACACTGAAGTCAGCTTTACATTTAAGCCATATATTCTCTGATTTAACTTGAAGGAGGTTTGGTCAGGGCAGGAAGGCAAGGGAGGTATAATCAAAGCTATATATACTGTATACAACAAAAATGCTTTTGACACATCCTACAGACCTGACACTTTTTTTTGTTCTGTTAAAAAAGTTCTCATTTTTACATTCTGACCTTTTTGTGGTTAACTTCACCTTAATGCAGGGGTGGACAATAATTTTAATGAGGGGCTACTCCAAGATTTTGGTAAGTGGTCAAGAGCCACACTTTTAAGGAGGGGTGCAAGGTCTAAAACAGAGGTTGGGTGCAGAAGGGAGCTTGGAATAGACTACTGGGGTGTAGGAGAGGGTGTGGGGTCTGAGAGGGAGTTTGGGATGAAGGAGGGGCAAGGGTTTGGGTGCAGGATCTGGGAGGGGGTATGGGTGCATGAGAGGATTCTGGCCTGGGGGAGAGGTGTAGGAGGGGGTACAGGGTCTGGAAGGAAATTGTGACCTGGGAGAAGAGGGGAAAAGGATGCAGAGGGTTTGGGTGGTGACCTGGAGTAAGAGGGGGGTGGTGGTCTGGAGCAGGAAGTTGGGGAGAGAAAGGAGGTGGGGTGCCAGAGGCAGGCTCTGGCTGGGAGGTGCTTACCTAAGCACCTCCCTGCCAGCAACCCTGCAAGAACCTGAGGCAGGCTCCCTGCCTCTCTGCTGCAGTCCCAGGCTACTACATGTAGCTCTGCTTCGGCAGGGGGAGGAGGAGAGAGGCGGGTGGGAGAGGAGGCTTTGCACACTGCCCCAGCCACCACCAAAATTTCTCAGCTCCTATTTGCTAGAAACTGGCCAATGGGAGCTGAGAGATTTTACTAGGGGGTGGAGACAGTGCATGAAGTCTCCTCTCTCCCTCCCCAGCATCCAGAACAGAGAGAAACCAACTGTTTAAAGCAACATGAGCTGTTTAAAGCAAGTGGTAAGAGTTCTGGAGAGGTGGCAGGAAGGATCTGACCCACTGGCCACATCTTGCCCACCTCTGCCTTTATCAATGAGTGCATTAAAATACCAAACAGGATAATATTTCTCTCGGGATAGACTTGTTATTCATGTATTGTGCAGATCTTCTACAAAATGATTATTCTTGCTTTGCTATGACTTGTGACATGGTGCTCCATGTACTTTAATTCTACTCTTTAATCACCGCTTTCTGGTGCTACCTGATAATAGAGAGAGAATGAGGCCTCTTGAACAATGACTGGCCTTCCAGTGCTTGCATCAATGGGGCAGCAGAAGTTCCAAGTATGTATCCATCATCTATGGTATTTATGTCCCCATAAAGTACATCACAGTCAATGTATTTATCTTCAGAACACCATTGTGAGGCAGGAAAGTTCATTATTTCACTTTACAGATGGAGAAATGAGGCACAGAAAGACCAAGGGACCTGCTCAAGGGCACACTGGAAGTCTGTGGTAGAGCAGGTAACAGAACCCATGTCTTTTAAGCCCCAAGCTAGAGCCCTTGCCACTAGATCACCTTCTTCCCCAGATGCAAGATGCCTCTCCCAATGCCAGTGGACATAGGAACTACTCTTACTTCTTTGCTACTCATCCTAGAGAGTTTGCAGAGGTTGACCTTCCCTGGGCTAATATATGCAAAGTTGTACTTTAGGTTGTATGTAATTCGTTTCTGGATCTAAAGATCATTATGAACAATTCTCAATCATTTGCTCAGGCTGAATATAATAGCCATAGTTTTTCCTTCACAGCATATTGGTTGAGTTAGTAGTGCAAAGGGAGGTTTGCCTTTCCCTGGAGCAACCCTTTGGGCTCATACTGATGTGCACAGGATTAAAAAGAAGATGTCTGAGATACAATAGTTGGGAAACACTAGTTAAAGATGACTTTGTGGTAACCCTAGTTAAAAGTTGCAAGTGGGCAATCACCCATTTCAAGCTAGTTCCCTTTTACGGCGCATCTTTGCTAATGGGCCATTTATTATTAATGTTGTATTTTTGACAGAAAGGTGTCACATTTGGTAAAAGTCAGTTATGTGGTCTTCCTTCCCACACCCTGGGTCACAGGTTTAGGCACAGATGAGCTAAGGACATTACTGGGTAGAAAACTCAACATGGAAGAGAGTCTTATCATGATACACAGTTACAAGACCCTAAAATCAAACATGCCTGCCTACTATTAGTATAATCTGAATCTTAACATTTGGGAAAATGTCTCAGAGGGGTAGCAATGTTCGTCTGTAATTTTAAAAACAACAACCAGTCCTGTGACACCTTAGAGACTAACAAATATATTATATCATCAGCTTTTGTGGGTAAAACGCACTTCATCTGAAGGAGTAGGTTTTATCCACAAAAACTCATGATATAATATATTTATTAGTCTCTAAGGTACCATAGAACTGCTCATTGTTTTTAACATTTGGGATACATAACAGGTGCCTTTGTTCTCTGTGATTACTTAGCACCACAGAATTGCCAAATAACACTTGACTTATTTCAACAGCTGTTGTGACTTCTACCTATAATCCAGGTATCAGTGTTTTGGTTTTGTTCTACTGGTCAAATTATATTTTTTATTCACCTATGTAACCATCATCCATCCTCTTCAGATTATGGACTCAGTGACAGTGGGCAGTTCCATTAGTCTTAAGTAGGATTGTACAGATGACACCAATTATGTGCAGATGATTCAGGCTCTATATATTCTATGATTGGTTTATTTGTCATAGAGTCCATCTTTTGGTATGAAATTGTGCTACAGCTTTAATTTTTGTTTGTCTACAATCCTTTTGGCTGCAAAGATTAGGGATGTTAAAAATCATGTAATGGAGTAACCATGTAACCACTGAAAATGTTTACACTGTTACACACGCTGTGGGCTCTGCAGTATAAAGCTTAGCTTACAGAACCTGCCACAGTGAAGCCGCCTCCCCAGGAGGCTGAGTGTAACTGACACCATTAACAGATAAGCAACCGCTTATTGGTTAAACGATTAATCATGTACACTCTAACATCCTTAGTAAAGGCAACCTTAAAAACATGAACATAAACCATTTAATTAGGTATGACTGAATCTGAAGACAGTCAGAAACAAAAGCTCTAAGAGGTATTAATTGATTCATTAAGAGAAATGGGTTAACTCTGAAATGTATGTAGAAATATTGTAATATCAATATTAACTACTTTGCCGCTCACCATTTTGGAAAAAAACCAAGAGAAAACATGTTTCTCGGGCCTTATTCCAGTAGCGGAAGTCCAAACAGCCCCCTTCTCAAGCTGCTGAAACTTTCAACTTGCACCAAATCTTTCTGACAACCATAAGTATTACAAAACATGCAAACTTTTGTTTTGCATTTAATATGATTGTACAGGCATTTTAATTTAGCTAATTAATATATTTCAACTGTTATAAAACTGTATTTTCTGTAAAAATGAAAACTTTTGTTGTCTCATGACTGGTAAGCTAGGAAAGTGTTTAGAATATCTTGTAACATGAAATATATACTCTTACCTTCCAACCTAAAAATATTTAATTTTACAAGGATGCTGTCACAATTTTTCTAATTTGTAATTGTGGATTTAGTATCTAAGGGTATGGCTACACTGCCAGCCTAGTTCGAACTAGGGTGGCTAATGTAGGCATTCAAAGTTGCAAATGAAGCCCAGGATTTCAATATCCCGGGGTTCATTTGCATCTTGCCGGGCGGGCGCCATTTTTAAATCCCCTTAGGTCAAACTCCGTGCCCGCGGCTACACGCGGCACGGAGTAGGCAGTTCGAATTAGGATCTCTAATTCGAACTACCGGTACACCTCGTTCCACCTCCTCCTCATTTGCAACTTCGAATGCCTACATTAGCCACCCTAGTTTGAACTAGGCTGGCAGTGTAGACATACCCTAACTCCGTGGTCCCCAACACAGTGCCCGCGGGCGCCATGGCGCCCGCGCCGGCATTTATGTGCACCCGCGCCAGCATTTTAAAACTACGCACGTTCACCCCTGCTTAGAGCAGGGTCGGCAGCCTGGGGCTCGCGAGAGAGCCCGACACGGCGCTTCGGAGGCTCGAGCCCCGCTCCCACCGCAACAGACAGCCCGCGCAGGCGCTTCAGCAGCTGGAGCAAACCCTGCGCTGGTCGGGTCCGGCCGTGAGGCAGCAACAGCCGCCACAAAACAGCCGTGGCGGGGCCCTTTGTGGTGCAGGAGCTGCGAGCCAGCAGGGGAGGGTCCCTCATGGCTGCTTCCGCGCCCCCCCCCGCACAAGCCCATTGGCCGGACCCGGACAATGGCAGCAGCGGGAACCTATCAATCCCCAAGCACATGGCCAGGCAGCTCCTGTGGGAGAAAAGGGAGAGCAGCGCGTCTCGCTGGTAAGTGTCCAGCCCCCTAGCTACTCCCACTCCGACACCTTACCCACAGAACTCTCCTCCCAATCCCCTGCCCTGTTTATGATATTTATTTTGTAAAAATTCTTAATTTCTCTTACAGGTAGATAAAAAAGAGCAAATTCACATGGTAAGGTGAAAGAGTAATTGCTGAATAATTTAATTAATACCTTTTACATGTAAAATTACCTTTATCTTATGGATTCATATATTATGTAATATTAAATATTGTTTTCCATATTATTTAATGTACAAATACAAAATAAGCCTTGAAAAATTGTTGGTGCCCGCCACACTCTTCGGAAAACATGAATGTGCTATTGGACACAAAAAGGTTGGGGACCACTGATCTAACTGAAATACATTTTTGGATATAGTCTATGTGTGCAAAGAATACTTCCAGATAAGCACTAGATCAAGATAATGTTCATACCCAAATCATAATGATGTGCATTGTCAAATTACTGCACACAATAATACTTTCATTGTTTACTGTGTACTTGAAATGCATCAGTACCAGCAAGTGTTGAAATTATGTGGCGAAGGAGTATTCAGTGAATAAATATTAGAGAGACATGTATCAGCAAATACCAAGACCATAAGCACAAAAATCCCAGAAGCAGAATACATTTAAAAAAAATGTGACTATAGGCTTCTTAGGGAAAAGTTACAAATTGTCTCAAGCACTTTCAGAATTTAACAGGCTTTAGGAACAAATAAGAAGCATAAAGGGCATTTTGGAAATTTATTTTTCAGTTGATGGGGAAGAACAATCGTCTTGTATGTAGTTAAAGGACAGGATGGACAATTTCTTCCTGTATGATCTTGGGCAAAATCATTGAATCCCACTGTGCAGTACTTTGCCTATTGTAATGTGGAGAACGAGAATACCTATACACAAGGGTTTTGTAAGCTTCCTGTTGTAAATTTTGGACCTGATCCTGCAAATAGCATTGCATACAAGTAACTCTACTAACATGAGTAGTTAATGAGGCTACTTATGTTTGTAAGTATTTGCCAGATCAGGATCACAGACTGTAAAATCCTCTGGATATGTACCTTGTCTTCTAATATGTTTGCATACCAATTATGGTAGAAAACAAAACTAGTAATGAACTTCCAACACTACCCATTTCTCCACTATACTTAAACTGAAGAGATATCCTTAGAAACAAAATTCTGAATTCAGGAACAATGGGAAAAGATTTTAAATACAAAGACACATTATCCATTCAAGGACAGAACATGAGCACCAAGAAATAACCATAATAAGAATCATTTTGAAATTTATATTCATACTATATAATATATTGTTAATCTTATTATATGTTATCTCCAAATACTATACTTTTATATTAGATACAAATTCTGAACCATCCCTAAGAGCTTTGTGCACAAATTATTCACTCAGTATTATGATGACCATTATTACAAATGTGCAATACTGAATAATATCCAGAATAGCAAACACAGTTCAAATATTCTAATTTTAAAGGCAAAAAAGGGGGGAAGCTATAGAAGTCACCCTGAGAAAGATACTACTAGAGAATTAGTTGCATTGCCTTTATTCTCCCAGGCAAAGCTAAATGACCATGTCTAGACCCATGAAATGGCATGCAAAATCCATAAACATAAGTATAGCAATGACAATGAACCTCTGGTATGTTGTGCTATTTAAACATATTTTCAAGTTCTCCATTGACTAACACAGAAATTGTCACGCTGCACCATGACATTGATCTCTCTAATACTGGTTTCAACAGTGGTAAATACTTGATGCTTCAGTGGGAAATGATCACTCTTCTCACTATGTTCTTAGACACTTATGCAAAGCTATATATACAGAGAGATGGCTTTCTGATTGCAGCAGATTAACTTATGGCTTGAATTCTAAAATACTGGCATTCATCTTTGCTTAGCTAAAAGTGTTATCAGAGTATCTATCAGTACATTTTAAAAATCCACCATAGTGTTTACCTTGTTGATTTTCTGTGACAGTAAATTCTGCAAGTACCCAATATGCAAGAAAGGATATTTCCGTTCACTTGATCTAATTTTATTGCTCTTTAATTTTGCTGACTGTCCCCCAGTATACAATGAGGTAAGAGAGGGAATGATTATCTCTTACTACCTCTTCCTAATTTTGAATACTTCAGTCAAATTCCTTCTTTTTCTTTTAACATGTTCTAAGATTTTATTCTAGTTTTTGCCATCTTGTCATATTGGTCCACTCATTCCATTAACCATTTTAATCACTGTTCTCTGCCATACCTTTTCTAGGCAAAGAAGCTAGATGGAGCTGAGGTAAGAGCATCTCCAATACAAAAAATTGGGTGTTTTTGTTAGCAGTTAGATTTAGAAATATGCACTCTTCCTTACCAAAGTGTCTCTGAACAGCTCTTTGCTCTCTTGGCATTTTGTATTTTTTCATGTTTTTAGCTGCAGTTCTTTATCATTTCTAGAGATTCTGATACCTAAATCACTGGGGTAGCTGTTCCATGCTAGACATCAAAACCTATTTTTGCCCTCTCTAAATAAAGTGGTGTTTCCTCCTGGGGATGAAAAGTTGAAAGGGGTTAATCCTGATGCTGGCAGGGCAAATATTTAGGTTATAACTTCCTTTCCTGTGACATGGATGTAAGTAGGGACTTTTGGCAACATCATAATTCTTATCTCAATCATCAGGCTTCTGGACATAAACTAGGAGCAACATACCACTGATACCTTCCTGTCATCTCAGAGCAAGTCTAAATGACTCAGGGGTAAGAATGTCAGCATTCAATCATTCCTTGCATCAGGGGAGCTGCACCACTGCGAGGACTGTAGTAGGAGAATTGCTGAAAGCCCTTGATTGTAACCACCACCTTGCCTTTTTGCTCACTTATTGCATCTTAGATTTGACTAAGTTTTTAAGAGCAGGAACCATGTATTTTTGTGTATTTATACAGTAGCTAGTACAATGAGACATCAACTCAAACTGGAGAAATACTGACAGAAAACTTATGGTCAACACAGTGGAAAATTTGTTTAAAAGAAGGCCATTTTTATGGAGAGAGCGAGCACTGTACTTCTGCCACACTAAGAAGCATTTTTATTTTTACTGGATACACATGTGCTAGTCATAAAAGTTTCAATTCATAAATTGATATTCTCTGCACACGGATGCCAGTGCTACATCTTCATCCTCACTTTCTTTACCCTGGAAAGAATTTTTCCTGCAGGCACAGAAATTTGAGCCGATAAATTACTTCCTATACAATAAGCAACATAAAAGTTTCTTGCTTGGTTCGTTCATGTAATTTACTAGGAAATGTACCTTATGTGTTACAAATAGTTTGTAACCAGAGTCCTACACCAGCAGGGAGCAGGTAAATCTGGCCCACAAAACATTTCCCTCCAGCTCGCCATGACTCTCCAGGCTGCTAAAAGTCCTGTAAACACAGTGGGGTGCAGCCCTGGCCACGCTACTCCTGGAAGCAGCCCACTGCTGCTAGCAAATGTGTTTCTGCGTGCCTCTTAGGTGGTGGGGGGCAGTGGGTCTCTGCACACTGCCTCTGCCCTCAGCACCATCCTTACAGATCCCATTGGCCAGGAACCATCCAGGGGCAGTGCTTGCAGGTACAGGCAGCCCTCAGAGACCCACTGTCCTACTCCCAAGAGACACACAGATATATGTCTTCCAGGAATCGGCCACGTTGAATGGTGTGGGACCACAACAGCATGCAGGCAGTCTGCCTCCCTGAGTGCTGTGCTGTGCTATCAACTGAGAGTCATCTATGGTACATGCCTCCCAAACAGGGCACCTTGCAACCCCTTCCGCACCCTGAGCCACAGGTCAGAACCCCCTTCCTGGACATACACTCCCACTCACATCCTGCAACCCTTCCTACACCCCTGCCCCAGGTTAGAACCCCTTCCTGCATCCATATTCCCTCTCAGATTGGGCCCTCTAGCACCCCAATCTCTTGCCCACAGCTCCCTCCTGCTCCCTCCTGCACTGACGCTAGGAACTTCAAGCCTAGATTTCTTTATAGTTCTAATGGTAGAAATCAAGTTTACACAAATCAGTTAAATATGTTGAAAGTTAACACTTAGGGTCAAATGTAGTTCTGCCATAAACTGGTATCACTCCTACTGATGTCAGTGAGAGTTGCACTGTTTATTGCCAAGGATGACTTTGGTCAAATTTCCTCCTCCTTTTCTCTCTCATTTGTTTATTACCATGCTCAAATGTAGAGCAACTTGGAATTCTGTGCATGCTTAGCTTTTTAAAATTGTCTCTTGGGTTAATGAATGGTGGTTTAAAGGGTATTTGCTAAACAGACAGATTATAACCTTATCATGTGGTATGAATAAGAAGTGGAATGTAGCTGCAAAGTGTCAGAATCAGACTAGAAAATGAGTTCTGACTTAGAGAATCACAAATATTAAAACAAATAAAAAGACAGTAATACAGGCCTTAAAAAGTGTGACACTACCTTTGTTATGGGAAATGAATTAAGCTGTGCTAGTACTCTACTGTTTACTTTACCGAACTGCTCAACTGCAGTAGGGATAGTTATACTTTACTTGAAAACGCTGTCTAAAAATATTACAGGTCCAATACCTAAAATACTGACACAATAAAAAACACAGTAGATCTTGAGTAATTAACTCATTCTAGACAAGAGATTTGTGATAATTAGCAAATTTATCACTAAACAAGACTGGTACATCATAAAATGTGATTTGCTCATTTGACAATTGCAGTTTGTGATTAATAATCTGATATTTTGAAATGTACTAGTACTACTGCAATATATTTTGTAACTGCAGGGTGTTGTTACAAAGATTTCATTAGGGAACTCTAATTGTGTGGGGGGTGGGGAGAAAGAAAAAAAAGATCAGGGAAGACCACCAGTCCTGTATATGCATTATAAAGTAATAAAAAAAAGTAAATTTCTACTATTTTTTTTAAAAAAAATCTAGAAACTACTTTAGTAAATACAATATATATCACTTTTATTAGAATTATTGATATGATTTTAATTTGTTAACTGTTAATTAAACCATTTACAATTTTAGCAGGAATCAAAATATTAGTTGTAAAGGTTAAAATAACTGTTCCTACCTCTACTTTTGTTCGATAAAGGATGAGACGCTTAAGACCGCACACTTTGGCAATGTGGTTGAAAGCCTGAGGTGGCAGCTTATCACAAGAGGAGAGATTTAGTTCCTGAAGGTTTGGACACATCTCAGCAATGACCTCCAAGCAAGTCTCATTGAGGAAATGGCCACAAGCCAACTCAAGGCGCATTAGTTCAGAGCCACACACTTTCAGGAACCTGTAAAAAGCATGTATTATGTGAATTAACAGGGAGGAAAATACAGTTTTCTATGGAAATTTTGGAACACTGTCAAAAATAAATTGATACAATTGAACAATTTTTTTAGCAAGGAAATCATACAACCTGCATCACTTACATACTGTTAAATTAAACTCTAAACTACCAATACACATGATTAGTCTAAAATAAGTTGCTTGTAACAGATTTCCTCAGGTCTATTAAATGGGGAAAAAAAACCTAAAAAACCCCCATGGACTAAGGTGGAGATCAACCATCCAAAATTAGGATATTCTAAAAGTTGTATTTACTCCATCAACATTAACTCAACAACGTTGCATATCCTGCATACTTTTTGGTGTTTTCTAATGAAGTCATAGCATAAGGGTTATATTTAACAAAGGCAGGAGGAGCAGAAAATGCTACATTGTACTGTGAAAGTGGCTAAGTTAATTTTACTAGAGCAGATTACTAACTCTACTGAAAGGGTTTGGGAAAAAATATTGTTTGTTTAAATTACAAACATTTTTTTCTTACTACCAGCCCTGCAAACTAAGTTTAGGAAGTGAATGTTGATCTGTGTTTCTTTCTTTTGACTTATCAGTTACTGTTGACCTCAAATGCAACCACGTATAGCAATGATTCTGTTTTGTCATAATTTTATAGACCACTGCAACTTCATTTTGATTTTGGCACTGGCCTGCAACTCTCTGCCTGAAATTTCTCATAGTAAATCTCTGCCCATGAGAAAAAAGTATGTGTGAGAAAAAAAATCTGAAGTTAATTGGTGAAGACATTTGAAAGCTGGGGGATCTGAGAAAAACTAGTGTTTCATCACCATCAGAAAAAATTGTTCTATTTCTTTTTGTCCACAATTAAGCCAAACAATGTAAAAATGTAAAGCTTGTTTTACAATACACTAATCCTAACGGAGAACTAAGCTGCAAAAGTAGGTTAGTGTGAAAAGGTTTAAATTATCAGAGACTGAATAGTCAAATATCTAGAAATTGTGGGGTCTCTGCATATATTACAACTTCTGTCAGAAGTCTGATAAACTTTACATGCTTTGTTCCATTTAATCTTTCTTTAAAAAAAAAAAAGTAGTAAGCTCACAGGTTTCTTTGCAATGAAAAGGAACTTCAAAATGTAAATCAATCACAAGGTTGATACTGCATACAAATCATATATATTTTTAGTATTCTCTTGGTAGCAATTGTTTCCCCAACAGAAGAGACTCTAGCTCAGCCCACCCCAATGCATTTTCATGCCGGCGAGTGGAGATTTCTAAGCAGTGTCTGGTAGCGGCCATCTCAAGGTGCCGCTTATATCCACTGTGCATCAAGTCCAGCCTCCTGCCATGCGGCCCCCTTCCATTCCTTCTCTATTATGGAATCAATGATACAGACTCCAAAGCAGAAGGGAGAAGGGACGGTGATGGAGCACCCACAGGAACACACATCTTGAAGAACAATCATAGAATCATAGGGCTGGAAGAGACCTCAGGAGGTCATCAAGTCCAGCCTCCTGCCCAAAGCAGGACCAATCCCAACTAAATCACCCCAACCAGGGCTTTGTCAAGACAAGACTTAAAAACCTCTAGGGATGGAGATTCCACCACCTCGCTAGGTAACCCATTCCAGTGCTTCACCACCCTCCTAGTGAAATAGTTTTTCCTAATAGCCAACCTAGACCTCCCCCACTGTAACTTGAGACCATTGCTCCTTGTTCTGCCATCCGTCGGATACCAAAGTAATACTCTGCTTCCCTAGACAAAATGGCCTTGTGATGGACAGGAAGAGTTCTGGCCAGCATTTGGTGACTAAAGGGTTAAACTTAGTACCTAAAGGTGTTGGCAGGGGGCCAGAAGAATCAATGGGGGACAGTGCTAAATTTTAAATCCAGCTCTCATTTCTCTTTGTGTTAGTTCTAAGGTAGCAGCTGGGGGAACAAGATGAAATAATCAACTAGAATTACCCTGACTACAAGAAATATTGACATGGGAATGGACTGGGCCTTGAGGTATGGATGAGTACGGATTGTGAGAAGAAGGAAAATGTATATTTAGTCATGATCAGATTATTTTTCTTTATTTTGCTGATGAGTAAAACTTGTCTATGGAAAATTCATGTGCCTCCTTCCCCCCCGCCCATTCACTATACCCCAAGTTGTGCCCAGAGATATCATTTTTTCTCCGTGTTTTAATCTGCTCTTTTCTTAGTTGCTCTGTTACACCTAGCAACCAAGTATGCTTTATCAAGTATATCTTTTTGCTTTGTTAATAAAATCACCTTTTTTAAGGTGATCATTTAATTCGTGTGTCCTGGAAGGTAACAGGAGGACTGTGTGTGACAGCTGACCTCTTAGGCTAGTCAGAGATACAGTTTCTTTTTTGTGTTTATTGTTTCTTTTTTCAAGCTTTCTGGAAAAAGAGCTTGGGGGTACCTCTTGGGAACAAATTCAAGGGTTTCTTTCTGGTTTTCAGGATTTTTTTTTTAATGTGCTTGATGGTGGCAGCCTATCACCCAGAGCCAGGAATCTGTGACTCTGGGATATTTTTGTAAGCAGAGCCTATAGAGGCAAGGTATTTTAAGGTCTCTTGTGGGCCCCTACCTTCTGCACTTGGAGTGCCAGAGTGGGGAATGGCCCTGACAGGCCTATTGCACAATGTGAATGGATCAAGAGATGGCTACAGTGGCTTAAAACGGCAAAATCCAGAAAATTGAAGGGCACATAGGCCTAACTGCGTGTAACCCCAAGAAATCCAAACCACATTGCCTTCATCCCAAACTGTCCATTTATTTGCCTGTCAATATATATATTTGGATAATATCTTGTGTTGTGAGACCTAAATATTTAATACAATCAAAGAACCTATGAACACTGTAAACTAGGGTTAGTAGGGGACTGACTTTGTTTTCTTTCTCAATGAGTGTTTCCCCATAGAAATGGCATGAATTGTCTG
Source organism: Pelochelys cantorii (assembly GCA_032595735.1). Lineage (NCBI taxonomy): Eukaryota > Metazoa > Chordata > Testudines > Trionychidae > Pelochelys > Pelochelys cantorii. Next base: position 73,006,851 of record CM064328.1, read on the forward strand.
ATATAAGAAGGAACAAGAACATTAAGATGGACACCTGAATATGGCAAAACTATGAATTAAAATAAACTGATTAAAAAGGGGTAATTGAAATTAATGTCCTATAAGAATATGACTGAACAAATTTGTTCCACACCAATGCCATCTATTGGATACTAATGGAACCAGCAAAGAAATAGCAAAAAGTCTGAGCACTCAGCTGACAAGTGTCCAACAGAAATTGGAATGTTGCGCCTTCAAATCCAGATATAGAAAATGAAGGTCACCATCCCTATGGGATCCTAGAGTTGACTGAACCTATAAAGAAATTGCAAAATCAGAAGTACAACTGATGCCCAGGCAAGCCATGTGGAAAGGATCATTTCACTACCACAGGGTTAACAAAATAAGAAGTTATGAGATTTCATTTTAAATATTATATTCCTCCTTCTGTATCAGAGGCAGCAGCACAGGGTGGCAGGTGGGAGCTGGTGTGCAAGGGAGCCAGTTTAAAAAACAGGTCCCTTGCGGGCCAGCTGCCTGTTGCCCCAGGCTATTGCCTCTGATACAGAGGCATCAGTGTGGGGTGGCAGCAGCCCCTGTCCAGGGAGGGGGCCATCCTGTACCTGGTGCGAGCTAGGACCAAGCCAGGCTGCTTGCCCGCCCACCTCCTACACTTTAAATGTAGAGCCGCAGCAGGGGTAGGTCCAGACCCGGCGCAAGCAGGAACTGAGCCAGGCTGATGGCCAGCCTGCTAAAAAATTTACTGGCAGGGTGGGAGGAATGCGTGTAGTCTATAGCATTAACCAATAAGCTCTTGCTAATCACTTAATCGACTATACTATTACATCCCTAGATTGTCCTTTGTTTTCCCCAACTGAATGTAATCAGGTCATGATCTTCAGTTCCTAGGCAGCCATCAACTTCCAGTCCAATGACTAATCCAACTTTATCTGTTATGAGATCCAAAATAGTGTTACTTCACACTGGGCACACTATCTTCGGTTAGAAAAATCATCATCTATACTTTTTAGAATCTTAATGATATTCTACTACTGGTTTCATAAGTCATCTAGTCCATGTCTGCTATTTAGTTTAGCAAGAACTCTTTTTGTTCTCTGGTTTGATTCAGTGATTCATACCTTCCACCAGTACCCTTTCCTGAGCTTTGTTAAATAGCACATTGATCCCTATGCATTCAAAGGCCTGTAGTTATAAGTAACTTATAACTAAGGGTGCATCTACACAGCAGGGCTTACTTGAAATAAGCTATACACAAATTGTGCTACGTCAATTGCATAGCTTATTTCAAAATAGCTTATTTTGAAATTGGGAGTGTTTACCCAGCACTTATTTCAAAATAGAGCACTCTTCCTCCGACTTCCCTTACTCCTCATACAATGAGGGTTACAGGAGTCAGAGTAAGAAGTCCTCCAGCTTCACAGTATCTCAACATTATTTTGAAATAACTGCCTGTTGTGCAGACACAGATTAAGTTATTTCAAAACATCACTAGTTATTTTAAAATAATGTTGCTGTGTAGGCGTACCCTAAGTCACAGGTAATGGTGTCTTATACAGAGTGCCACCCTGCGCTCATCCAAATTTTCCTTCCTAAGCCTGTTATAACCAGATATTAACATTCCAACTTTCAAAACTATTCCGTCAGTTCTATAAGTCTTGTATCCCATCAATGAGAAATTCCAATTCCTCTTGCTTTTTAAAGATTCATAGAAATGGTTCATATGTGCTTTAAAATATCTCTCTTCACATTCTTTGTCATATCACTTCAATGTGTTCACACCACACTGAGTTTGAAATTTTACTGCATTTGTTCCCTTAGCATCCTCTCTGGTGTTGTTAGTTTAACATTCTCCAGATTGCTCTAGCTAGTTTCTGATCCAGATTAGATTTCACCTGTGAGATGCAGGTCGCACTATTCATACAGCAGTCTTGCCCACTGGAATGTAGTCCAACATTACACTAAACCAAAACCTTCAGCTTCATACCAGTCATGTAGTCACCTCCAGTTTTGTTAGCCTTCTCTCACTCATGGGACAAGAGAATCTATGAGAAGACCACTTGAACTTTATTCTTCTTCAGCAACCTTTCAAGATCCCTGAAGTCTTCTATAATTTGTGTTGTTCCATGTGATGCCATACTATTGGTTCCAATATATCATCACAAATAGAGATAACTACATGCCAGATAACTACATGCTACATAATCCCATCCAATCTTACAGTTACATTGTATATTTTCACTCTAGGGAGATATATACCATTCTGGTATCCCCTTGCTGGATTTTCAGTCAACTCTTCTTGATGTGGCAATGCCCTACTTATTTTGAAGGAGGGTTTCTGTATTTTAAGCAAGACTACCATTCTCCCCCAACAGTTTGCAACTTTATTACTCTTTCTTACAAAATATCTAATGACAGCAGATTCCAACCACTCAGCTTTTTTTCTAATCACAAATGACTAAGGCTAACATTTTGTCATGGTTATTTTTGATAAAAGTCATTGGTAGGTCATGGGGAATAAACAAAAATTCATGGAAGCCGTGACCTATCTGCAACTTTTATTAAAAATAACTGTTACAAAAGTGGAAATGGGGGATTCAGCAGGCAAAGCTGTTGAGGCTCCATGGTTACCCCTTCACCAATTGTGGTGAGAGCTGCAGGGAGTTCCCCCTCTGCTCACAGCAGCTAGGGTAACCATTTCCCAAAGAGAAAATGGGATATCCCCAGCCACTTGCCTGAAACCCACTTCCACCTCCCACTGCCTCCATGAGACTGTTGTTCATTGCTGGAACCCTGTTGCGGCCCTCTCAAGAGGGTGTCGCCAATCACTGGGACACTGCCATGGCCTCTGTTGGCTGACAGCTCCAGTCCTCCGGCCCTGGGACTGAAGCAAAAATCTCTGAAAGACACAGATTCCATGACCTTCATGACATAAATGTAGCCTTACCAGTGACTTCACCCATTTTGCTTTCTCTTTTGGCTTCCAGAGATTTATAATACTCTTTTGTACTAGGCACAGTAGAAACTTGGTATTCTTGTTGTTGCTGTTTGAACTGATAAGAATAAAGTTTTCATTCATAGATTGTAATTACAAGTCTAAATTTTCTAGTGTAAAAAAATTTACATGCCTTTTATGTGAATATAAGGCATGTAAATTTTTTTACACTAGAAAATTTAGACTTGTAATTAAAATCTATGAATGAAAACTTTATTCATTCATATTCACATAAATAAATCAGTGTTACTATCGTTTTAAAACAGGATTAAGCTGAAATAAGTTCATTGGATTGTGCTTTTCCTTAAAAAACAAAGCCCTACTTTCACTCTCCACAATTAAGCTAAATTATACACCATTTCCAGGCTATTAATATCACCTCTAAAATAGCTAGCTTTAGATGTTTCCTCTATCCTGTGAAACAAAAAGAGTTGCCCTTAAAATTCAAGAACACAAACTTCTGTGATTGATTATGCTAGCTTTACAACAGATACGTAGGAAACTTAAGGGACTTTAATTACATCATGAAATCTAGACACTATGATATCTAGACAGATTCAAAAAGCAATTTCAGGTACAATACAGGTTGAACCTCTCTGGTCCAGGACTCTCTGATCGAGCAACACCCATGGTCTGGTAGGATCATGGATGTTGTCAGACTAGAGAGCCCTTTGACCAGAGAGCCCGTGGACCAGAGAGCCCAGGTGGCTTGGAGTCCGACCACTGGGACCCAGTGCTGGGACTGGCAGCAGAGCTGTGGGGCAGCCTGGTAGGGGCGCATAGCCCTATTGGTGTTCAAGGCCAGGGCCAGGGCCAGGGCTGGGGGTGTGGAGCCTGATCAGTGGTTGGGGATGGACCCAGCAATGCAGCTCAACCGGGGGTGTAGAGCTGCAGGGCCGGACCTGGACCCGGACCCGGACCCGGACGCGCAGTCCAGCTGGGGGCATGGAGCCTGATTGGCTGCTGGAGCCAGGACCAGACACACAGAGCCAGACTGGTGGCAGGGACCAGGGCCGGACCTGGCAGCAAAGTCCACCCTGCAACCCAGGCCAGACTTGGCAGTGCAGCCTGGCCCGGAGTACAGAACCCAACTGGCAGCCGGGGCTGACACAGCATTGCAGCCCAGCTCTGGGCACAGAGCCCAACCGGCAGCCAGGGCCAGACCCAGAGTTGGACCCTCCAGCGCAGCCCAGCCAGGGGCACAGAGCCTGGCAGCTGTGAACTGTAGGTCCAGGGACAAGGAATCCAACAGCTAGGGCAGTGACCAGGAGGACCTAAACCGGCGGCCGGGCTGGCAGTGGAGCCAAGTGAGGGTGCGGAGCCCAGAGGGAAGCCCGTCCAGGTCTGCTCATGGACCATGGAAGAGCCTGGAGTCCATCAGCAGAGAGGCTGGAGTTGACCTCCCCATGTCTAGCAAAATCCCTCATTCGGAACCAGTCAGGCCCAAGGATGCCAGCCTAGGGACAGCCAACCTGTACTACAACTGTCCCTATCTCTGCAGCAATTTTCTGTTTTATTTAATGCATGAAATGCAAACTTTACAACTTCTTAAACCCTTGTGTGGAGTCAGCTAGAAGTTTTGTCTCAAGACAGAGTGAAGTGGAGGAGACTTGTAGATAACCTATGCTAAATATTACAACACTAAGAACTAAAAGTATAACTCAGTTCACTGATTTTCACTGTACAAGACACGAATTTAAAAAGTAAACAGCATAAAGGAGAACATTTAAATTAGATATTTCCACTATTTCACTTTAACAATCAAACATATAAAGATTAAAAAACCTATTTTCAGAATGTAATTTTTAGTTGATAGTGTTCCTTCAATGCAGAGGGATTTTTTCTCTTTCATCCCAGAGCATTTGTACATAGTCTTGATATAGTTCATAGCCTCACTTGACCCCTCGCCTTACTTTCCTGAGGAGGTGATGTCCATTTACCATGACATTCCATTTGTGGAATTAATTTACCACGTCTCCTACATCAACTGAATAATAATTTTGTTTACGATGTAAGACTTCTCATTGTCTCTTCCTGCCGAAATGCTACACTTGTCATTTTGGCCATAAATGCATCTAAGATTATTCAAATACTCATTTCACTTTAAGAACAACGAGAAGTCCTGTGGCACCTTATAGACATGCATCTGATGAAGTGGGTCTTTGCCCACGAAAGCTTATGCTCCAATAAATCTGTTAGTCTATAAGGTGCCACAGGACTTCTCATTGTTCTTGCAGATTCAGACTAACACGGCTACCTTCTGATTCCTTTCACTTTGTAATACCTGTAGTGTATCCTTTTTCCATTTGTTTCCCCACTTTTTTTTCTACCCAAATTATAGGAGTTCAGTTATTTTCTGTAATACTCTCAAGTGAAACAGTTATTATATTCTTCTATAGCCCTAATGGATATTATCAATAAGTTAAATTACCATCAGCATTGCCTCAGGATGTCTACATGCCTGAAGCATTCTATTGTCTCATGATAATACATGTTTGCTTTAGTCAGATTTCTTAAATTATTAAATATTTTCCATTTTATTCCCTTATATTTTAAAATATCAATTTCCAAGAATATGTTAAACAGGTAAACAAAGAACAGTTATTACAAATAATTTACGTATAGCTATTTTTGAGGCACACTGTCAAGTTACATAGGATATAACCCTGGCCCCAGTGAAGTCAATGAAAATTTTGCCATTGACTGAAATGAAGTCAGAATTTCACCCACTGTCACCTAAATATTTTATTTTGAAATACATAGTTCACTTTCAGTTATCAAAGGTAGAGTTAGTAAAGTTGACAGGTAATGTATTTGCTAACAATATGATTTTTAAACTGTATCAGAGGAAGGTCCAATATCTAAATAATGGAGGCACGTGAAGCTGTATGTGGAATGCTAAAAGGCTACTTGATATATTTCCTCAGTTGAGGAGGTCCACCTCTACCCAGGAAGGGGACATATTACAAAAGGAATTCACACTAATGCCTGTGATAATTGAGAGCTCCTCTAATATCTATGCTCCCTTGATACATACTCAAATTCATTTAGCAGTGACCAAATGGGAACCAAACTTCCCTTTGTTGATGCTAGAAAATGACAGAAATGGGTCAATGTCCAGTGATGAAAACAGAAATTTTGTCTTTTTAAAAATTATTTATAAAAACAGAAAGTGACGTCTCTATAGAACAAGAGAGATGAAAACAGACAGTGCTTCAAGATGCGTTCCCTCACAGTAAAATCTTTAAAAAAAAACCCTGGTCAAAACATATAAAAGATAGTATAAAACTCAGGAATGAAAATCCTGTATAAATGGTATATTTAAAAGAAACAATAATTTAGTTCAATAGCCCTAATTCTTAAGGTCTTGGTAAACTGTATGACTAACAAGCCTTGGCCAAAAAGACCCTCCCAAAAACCCAACTGACTACATGCACTTTTCCTGCATGACTCCTCAAAATACAAAAAAACAACAAATAGTCTTGCAGCATCTTAAAGACTAACAAAACATGTACGTGGTATCATAAGCTTTTGTGGGCACAACCCGGACCCATCTACCCCTCTGAAGTCCTCAAAATACAGATTTAGGAATCATATCCAAAGTTTGAGAGAACACTTTTTTCTTAAAATTGTTCACAATAAATCATGTTCACTTATGAACATAAATAGTCCATGCTTATTCAGAGATTATTCACTAATCAAGTTATGAATATATAGCTCTTACTCTGGAAATGCTGATTACCATGCAGCTATCACTTACATAGTGAAGTAAAAGGGCCAATCAGTATGAAGAGCTTTTCAACCCCATCCTAGACCAATAATGCCATGTTATTTTGCAGAGTGTGTAATCCTTTGAATTTGGTCAATTATTCCACCACCAATCACACCAATGTCTAACTATAACATAGTTAAAATATCATTCATTAGATTTTCACATGTAAAAATGAAAGTGGTGCTGTATATCTATATAAACTTGAATTGGAACATATTTCTAGTTTTCAACAGGCAGAGATAATTGGCATCTGTATAACAGCAGAAACTTCTGATGGGTATAAAGGTGTAATTTTCTATTTAAACTCACATTTTATTTTTAACTAAATGTATCTAACTGCACATCTAGCATTAGGAGATGCTTTTGCATATTAAATTACATAAGGTATTATTTTTCTACAAATGTACATATAAGAAAAGATGCACTTTGAATAATATTTAGAAAAAAAAGAAGGACTTTTCAGAGTATTTTACACCATGAAAGGGAAAAGCATGCGGAGTACTGGAAAAATTTATCAAACGAATGTGTGTGACTAGACAGAATTTAAAGAAAAAAGTTATATTAGACAAAACATTTCTCTTTTGTATCAGTTAAATTCAGCTTTGACCTGATGATTATCTTTTGTTTAAAAAAGTCATCTTCTGTTTACATTGAAGTGCTGTAATAGATACCATTTAATGCAAGTGTGCAAAAAAATCAGGAAATTATATGATAGCAAGCCAGGACTTGGTGATTGCATAGAAAAGAGTTGCTGCAGTTTTGCAGCTTTTAATGAACTCCTACATAATCATTTTTCCAGTTTGGCATGAAGGTGCATGTGCAAAATTCCTGTTTCCAACAGGACTAGATGCTTAAATAATTTTTATGAAGATATTTTAATTTAGATTACACTCCAATGATTACTTAGGGTTTCAAAAGGGCCTACGGTGGCTGCCGCTGCTACTACAGCAACAGCAGCATCTGGAGCCCTGAGCCAATTAAATCACTGCAAGTGCTGCCACTGGGGCATGGCTCTGGATGGTTGTGAGCCCCGCCCTGCCCCTTCTGCCCAAAGCCCTGTCCCTTCTGGGAGTGCAGAACATCAGCAGGAGCCCAGTAAGGCTGTCAGACGCGCTGCAGCCAATGTTTTGTCAAGTCTGGCCTTAAAACCGTTTGAGATGTTCTTGATAATTCTTTCATGCTGTATACAGTGAAAAATATAATCAGTTCAATATCATAGCAATTCCAAAAAAATCACATTTAATGGTTTAATCTATATCAAGGACAATTTTGAATGTATTATTTTTGAAGGACATTTTTTATAGCATGATTACAATAGGAGTCTCAATGTCCCAGAAGAAAGTTAACAAGAGTTTCTTATTAAGAGAAACTTTTCTGCATGCACCATTTGGCATGTGCAGATGGGATATGAATGTTACATATATCTAATCTATCACATTCAACTGGCTTCTATTTTTGTCTGCAATCTCTCTTATTGTTTTAGCTGGAGAATGTATTCAAGTGAATGATTTCCTACATCAAAAAATTCTCTTCATGGTAAAATACAAAGAAGCTGCATGCCTGCCTTTTGATACAAGCATGAGGTATAAAGGCTTTTAAATATTTAATGATAAAACCACTGAATGGCAGCTCAGAAAACAGAACCTGCTGCAATACCTCAGTATATTGAGCACTGACCTGCTAAATCCTGAAACAGAGATGGCTCCCCTGTTTCCTGTCCAAGATAAATTCAGCCACTGGATGAGAGTGCAGCGAGACAGTAGGTATTCCAGAGATGAATCATTTATCTTCGGCCAGTAAGGTTGTAAACAGAGGTGAATGTATTGGAGAGGATCACAGCAATGCTGATGTAGTAGCTTACAAGTCTGTGCTAGTCTACACAGGTCTGGTATTGTAAGGTGACTCAAAATCAGCTGAATAAGCTGTATTAAAAACACACACAAAAATCACAGAATTCAAAATGTGATGGGAAACTTACAAAGCAGTAAGAAAATATACTTTAAATAAAAATATTAACTTTGCAATTCAAGCAGTGTCTCAAATAAATCACAGATTAATAATTGAATAACAAGCCACAACCTTATCACTTACATAACATTAAGCAACAGAGGAAAAGCAGCTCTGGATATAAAAAAGCAGAAACTTTCTAACTATTAAGAAGCTTTTCTTATCCAAGCTAAATTAAACAGTAGTATAAATGTAAACATTATGTAAATATACAAAGCTTCCTTCACAGTCTGCTCGGTGAGTTGGTCAGACACTGAATTGACCTCGTCTCTCTTCTTCCCTGCATTTGTTTTTCAACTAGTAGCACACTTCTAGCATACTATTTGACTCTGCTGCACAGGTGCTGGAACTCTGGCTTGAAATAGTTTCCATCATATATAGGGTTAACAACTGGGTTCAATGGCTTTCAGCTTCCCCACTATACAGACTGTTCCAGCCTCCTTGCTCTGCTCCAAATGCCCCAAGTCCCTGATCTTCCTCTAATTTATCCCTCTGTTCCTTGCTATAAGATTCAACAATGCTTCAGTCTCAGCCCTACACTTCCAAGGCCGCATGGTGATGACTGCAGTAAATGTGATCCGTGTACAACTCCCACTTTCTGACTCTTTTTCCTAACTAGTCACTCCATTGCTTTGTACTTGGGATTCATCCCTTCTCTGTGACAGATTTAATTCTGATCACAAGTTCTTTAGCCAGTACCAAAGCAAACAGCCATGAATACTCCCCAACTTGCCGCCTCAGTTGTTAGGGTTGCCAGGTGTCCAGTTTTGAACTGGACAGTCCAGTATCTCAGAGCTTTCTGTTCGGGAAACAAATTGAGAAAATATAAATGAGAAAATATAAATGTCCAGTATTTTCTAAATAAGATGTAATGTAGATTGTGATGTAATGTCAAATGTGTCTGGTATTTTTTTTTGAAACCATCTGGCAACCCTATCAGTTGTACTACCCACCAGGACCGCCAACAGAACGGCTGGGCCCTGGGCAAGCGGGGCAGCTGGGGATTAACTTCCCCCAGCCAGCTTTTCAGCACTACCCAGCCCACACTGTGCAGGGCTCCAGAAGTGATTTGAATGGTCTGGGCCTCCAGCCTTTGCTGAGGTAGTAGAGGCAGTAGCTATTGAGTTCCAGGCCTTTTTAAATTGCAGCTGCTCCTTTTGCTCCACCCCCAACCCCTGTGTTGGCAGCCCTGCTACCCACCTTATAATACCTTTGTTCAATTATTCTCACTTTCCCTACTCTATTCCACCTGTAAACATACGTGTGTGTGTGTGTGTGTGTGTGTGTGTGTGCACGCGCGCACACGCATGCACATGCACGCATACACACACACAGTCATTTGAGTGAAGAAAAGAAAAATCCAACTAGCTGACTCCAAATAAGAGGGAGTCGGCACGTCCTGGAGTTTTATATAAGCCCAGAGCTAGCACATTCCATGGGACGGAGAGTAGATATCTATATATGTGGCTAGTCATTTAAAAGGATTTTAAAAAACCACAAAAAACTGCCACACAAAAACTTTGTTAATTAAATATAGAAAATGCACACAAATCAGTAGTACTCTCAGAAATCTCTAGTTAAGACAACACTAACACACACAAACACCTAAAGGCAAATGATTTAGAAACAGAAAATTTTGCAACAGAATGTTATTTGGCCTGTCAACATAAATTTGTTTCTAAATGTCTTGCTTTCAGTAATGTGCCAGTTTTAATAATTTGTCTAAAAGTAAATATTGAAATAAATGGTTTTACTCCATATAACCTTCACTGAAAAACATGTTTTGATCTTTCTTTCAGTTTTTAAAATTTGATAGAATTAAAAATGTATATAATATCAAATCACAATAGGAATGAAATATTTCAGTTTTGTCAAAACAAAATATTTCTATGAACCCAAAATGAATTTTCCCTTAGAATTTCATTTAAGAGGAATTTTAACTTTTCTGTGCATTCTGTTTCCAGAAAGGAAGACATTTCTAAGTCACAAAATTCCCTGCAAAATGAATTTTCCACCCACCTCTAGGTTCATTATTCAGATATAATACTAAAATTCACCCACAGTCTCCTTAGGTTTACATATGTCCTTTAATTTCTAACATGCAAACAGCACATTCTGTGCACACATTCCATTCTTTACAACTTTACAGCTTTAACATCAGCCTTAATGTTCTTCCTTCTATAAACAAGAGATTTCAATAGTACAAATGTTTACAGGGAAACTCTTTAAATTAGTGGAGGCTGGAGTTCTGGTTGTGGATTCAGTGTGACTGTAAAGAACTGGACGTGCATTTTGTGATCTGTTACATATTATAATAGAGAGGAAATATGCTGAATAGCTGAGGAGTTAATGCTTTAAGCCAGGGGTGGGGAACCTGAGGCCCAGGGGCTGGATTCAGCCTCTGAGGCTCAGGGCTAACCCCCGCCCAGCATTCGGGAGCTTGCACCTACTGCAGGACTGGAGCACACAAAAGCTACTAGCCTGGGCCCCACAAGGCTCTGGTGAGTGACGGGAATATGGGGACTGTCTTTCTCCTTCTCAGTCAGGGGCCACATCAGTGAGGGTTTTTTGGTTTTTATTTTGGCCTCTCATTTGTGTGTAGCCCCCGACTGATTTTTCTGTGGGTCAGAGGTCCCTGATCCAAAAGAGGTTCCGCACCCATTTTAAGCAATGGTTCTCAAAGTGTGTCTGCAACCACCTTGCAGCTCCCGCTTCCCCATGAGGTTGGAGCACCAACACCTGCTTCCTGCTATGGAGGCTGGGCGCGTGGCACCCCCGAGTCTTGCGTGCCAGATCTGGTTTGCAGGGGGGAAAAGCAATTCTGCGCACTGCTGCTCCCTTCTCCCCGGCTGGGGATACGACAGTGCAGGGAAGCACTGCCTCAAGGATCTCTCCACTGTTTCCATTAGCTGGAAATAAAGCCAATGGGAGCAGTGGGAAGTGGTGCCTGGGAGTGGCGGGGGGGGGGGAGGAGGGGGAATGGGAACGAAGCCAGGTAAACATCCCCACATGTGCCTCATGCGTAGACCCCTCCACTCCCATTCCGTTCCTGCACCTAGCAGGGCCAACAGCCACTGCAGGGCAAGGTAGGAGGTGGCTTTGCTCCCGCAGAAGAGGCAGGGCTGAGGGCAGTCATTCCTTAGCCCCACCCCTCAAAGATGTGCAGAGTGGTACTCCGCCAGCTTTGTGGCAGTTCAAAGTAGCTCTGGGCTCCTTTGAATAGCTGGGTCCTACGACAATAGTCCCCTTTGGCCTCCCACCCCATTGGCAGGACTGACTGCACCCTACTTCTCACCCATACCCCTTCTGCACCCATTTTTGACATCATGGGTAGCTGGCTGGTGGTCCATGGAAAGATTTGTGTTAAGCAGGTGAGCCTTGGGCTAAAAAGTTTGAGAATCACTGTTTTTAAGTGTTGTGATATATGAATGATAACTTCATGGGAGTTGAGGTAGCATGACTTTAGATAATATTAAGTTCCTTGATTTCTGCACTGTAAAGAAATGCACTTAGAGCTACATTTGCTTAACAAAGTTCTTTGAAAAAATAAGGAGTTCTGTGGCACCTTAGGGGACGTCTACACTACAGTGTTATTTCGAAATAACGCGTCTACACACAAAATGCATTTTGAAATAGCATTTGGCTATTTCGAAATAACTCATCCACACTGAGTGGACGCTGAATCGCATTTAAGGCCGGCCAGAACCAGGTCCGACAGGGCATCAGGTCAGGAGTTACTTTGTGTGGCTGCTGTCTGAGGCTATCTGAGGCCTGTGCTTAAAGGGACCCTCCCTGGACAGCCGGTTCTCAGCTTTCCCTGCTTGCTTGCCTACCTCGATGAGGGACAGCACAGCACTCTGCAACATGCAGCCAGAGCTGCCCCTGGGCACTCTGGTACATCTCATGGATGCGTTGCTGTGAGCCTGGCTGCACTTTCTGTAGGCTGCCATCCGGGAGGTCCATCGGGGGTCTGTCAGTATCCATGAGGCCCTGTGGGAGAGCTTCCACCCTGAGGAGCACTAAGAGCCTCCCTGGTCTGCCCCACTGGGGGCTTGTGTCTCATTCCCCCCTCATGTCCTTCCACTTACCCCTCCCTAACCCCCCTTCCTGTTGTAAAATAAAATACATGTATTTTCATGAACATGAACTCTCTTTATTTAACAAAACTGGGAAGGGGGGGGGTGAAACTCTGGTGAGACTGGGGAAAGGAGTCAGGAGAGAGGAGGAGAGAGGGTGGGAGAGGGGAAGGGGAAACCTGGGAGGAGGGAGCTGTAAGGGGGAAGCAAGGGGAAGAAGTGGGAGAGGAAGCTCAGGGTTGGGGGTCTTGCTGGACCAACTTGATTTTCATGAGAACCTGCTTCTGGGTGGCCAGGCTGGCAGCTATCCTGCCATAGACGGCCACGTTCCCCCATCTAGTGTGGATATCATGAATGGTGGAGGCATCCCCCCAAACCTGAATAAGGTTCATGATCTCCGCCCTGGATCAGGAAGGTACCTGCCTTCTCTGGGCCCTGGCAGGCTCCTGGGAGCAGTGGAGGGCTGGCTGCCAGTGGCTTGATGGCTCATGTTTTGGGGCCACTGGTTCAGGGGCAGTGACTGCTGGCTCTGGGCTGGCAGGCTTGGAGCTGGCACAGGTACTGTGGCCAGAGTCTACCCCTTTAAGGGCTCCGGGGGGAGAGGTGTGTTCTTGGTTGAGGCCAGAGTGGCCACCAGGGCACCCTGGGAAGGGCTGGAGGCTCCCTATTTCGAAATAAGTGTCTACACAGCACTTATTTTGAAATAGCAATTTCAAAATTGGCGTTATTCCTCCTGGAATGAGATTTACCAATTTCGAAATAAGCCCTCCGCTATTTCAATTTAATTTCGAAATAGCAGTTGGCTTGTGCAGATGCTAGGAAAGTTATTTCAAAATAACAGCGGTTATTTTGAAATAACTTTGATGTGTAGACATACCCTTAGAGACGAACATTTATTAGGGCATAAGCTTATACCTCTAATATATATGTTTTGTCTAAAATTACTGAGGCACTTGTAAGCTTTCAGGTATTATATTTTTCAAAATCCACCCTAAGTATGCATTTTCTGAATACTCATTACTCCCAGTTTTTTTCCCCCCTCACTGCAGTACAACATCCACTGTTCACCTAAGACCTTTAGTGCATTATAGTGTTCTCCTTTTGAACAAGCAAGCTGACCAACAAAGGAAATATGTGTCAGCAAAATTTACTTCCAGAATTATGCTGACATAATTTCTGATAAATCAACTGTAATGAAAACTAGACATTGAGAATATCAAAATATGGCTAAATGGAAAAAAATACTTTGATTTCTAAGCATTACAAACAGTGGCAAGGACATGAAAAGTTTGCTAATCTCCCCTGCAGATGATTACAATCAGAGCAAAAGGCTATTGTCCACAATACAGTGTGCTCAACTGCTAGTATAATGCATTCCAGCCACTCCCCCTGGCCAATATAATCTCTGCATTGGTAACTACAGGGAAGAAGGGAGAGGAGCGGTCTATGGTCAAGTCTACACTGGCAGAGGAAATCCATGCAAGATACATAATTCCAGCTATGTGAACTGCGTAACTGGAGTCGACGTACCTTGCATTGATTTTCTGCGTCAGCCCCACACAGCAGGAAGTCCACAGGAGAAACGCTCCCATTGACTTCCCTTATTCCTCGTGACAACAGAAGTACCATGGGAACACCCTCAGCGTTTGATTTAGCAGGTCTTTACTGGGGATGTGAATGATTAGTCCACTATCTGATAAGCAAATGCTTATCGGATAGTCAACACACTAGTCAACTAGTCACTTCCCCTGCCCCCTTGCTGCCTCTATCAGAAAGAGGCAGCAGGGGGCGGAGGAAGGGAATGAGGAGAGGGTGCTTCAAAGCAGCAGCGCTGAATGAAACCCGGGGCCAGACCCTGGGCTCCACGCAGCGCTGCCACTTTGAAACGACGTGTGCAGCCCAGCTGACCCCGGGCTCCATGTGATGCTGCCACTTTGAAACACCACGGGGAGCACATGGCCAGCAGGGAACTGGGGCTGTTGCATTTCAAAGGCAGAGGTGCCCTTATTGACTAACCGAATAGTTGATGCAAATTGCATCGACTATTTGATCAGCTGATTAATCTAAATTTAACACCCCTAGTCTTTACTAGATGCTCTAAATCGAATCCCAGAAGATCAATCACCAGAGTGTTGATTCTCTGGTAAGTAGAGGCAAGACCTATGATGGCCCTAAAGCTACTGCTAACTCTCCAATGCTGAACATACTCTCCCCATGAAACTTACAGGTGGCCCTTGCTTCCTCCATGCTGCAGAGGAGTGGATCTGCAAAGGCACTAGAAGAGGATAGTGAATCTGAGTATGGCCTTTGGGATTTTTCAGTATATTATGGCAAAGGCTGTAGATCACTGCTTTAGTATATTTTGTGTTATGATGCCCTATGTCAGTGGTGGGGAACACAAGGACCGGGGATGGATACGGCCCTCGGCTTGTGTGGATCTGGGCCCCAAGACCCAGGGTTCCCCCACCAGCATGGGGGAGCCCATGCTGGTGCTACTGCTCCCTCCCCCTCCACCACAGGGCTGAAGCACACAAAATCTACTAGACTGGGCCCCTAGGCTCTGGTGTATGAGAGAAATGTAGGAAGTGTCTGCTTCTCAGTCAGGGGTTACGTGTCAGTGAGGGGTTGGGATTTTTTTGTTTTTGTTTTTGGTTTGGTTTTTTTGCTTCTCAATCATGTGTGGCTCCTATCTGACCCAAAAGGTTTGCCACCCCTCTCCTATGTGGACAGGTACAATGGGAAAGATGAAGCGTTTAATCTATTTTTTAAAGGATTTTTATATCAGTAGTTTGATTTTTAGTATTTTTCTTTCTCTTTTGTATGAAGTTTGGAATTTTTATTTTTCAAATGAAAGACATGCAAAGCCACAGCAGTGTGCATGTCACTGGAAAACAGATGACAAATTCTGAGTTCCAGAGGCAGAACTGAGGGACTGTAGTAGCCAAGTTGAAATATACATGCTCACAATATGGTTACTGAGAAATAACTGTATAGTGATTATGCAAATACTTATGCATTGATTGGCTAATAATTATTGAAAGTATAGTCACTTCTTATATGACTATTGAGAAATAACTGTATAATAATTATGTAAATAAGATACCTACAACCAAAATGCAAGGAACTGCATAACCAGTAAGGAAAAAATGATAGCTTTGGATCAGTAACGGTATAGCATTTCAGCCTTCTGGTTGAGACAATTCCATTGTAGTATAAGCAACAATTTTTCCTTACCTCATAAGGCAGTTTATCAAAATACCCATTAGTTGTCATTTCCCTGAGAGCTGCAACATTGAACTGTTTATTAAGACTGTCCATTTCACAGCCATTCTTTTCTTCGTCCTCATCTTCATCCAAATCATTCATATTTATCATTGAAGTCTTAAGTGAAAGTACAGGTCTCTCTTTCACACCATGTAGTACTACTGCATCTAATTCAGTATAATAGTCCTGAAGGGAACTATTTATTTCCAATCGAATTAGATTTGTGGGAAAATCAATCTGTTTAATGTAAGGTGTAAATTGGCGAGCCTGGGGAGAATTCACCTTGGTAGGTGCTTCTGACCAAAGGATTTCCCACCTACAAAAGAAAAATTCCACATATAATACAATGATTAATACAAAAAATATGCTGATGTAAGCAGTGTCTGAATGAAAGCTTCCATTACAGACAGCTGGAAAGGGAAAGAAACCCTGGGTGTGTCTATGTAAATACAGTGTGTGCCTGCTTTGCTTTTAAATATTCAGCTGATGGAGCAGTGTTTTGCTCACTGTAATCAACTTGGCTGGTGTTGGGTCACAAATTGTGTTAACACTAATTTCAATATCTACAATTATTGTGGGACTACAAAAGAAGAAAGTCTGTGATTAACCTGGCAAAAAGGAGAGAGAGACACTGCCAGTGTAAAGAAATTTAGATGGACATAGGCTCTACTTCCAGAGCCCTGCGAGATTAAACTAGGGAGGGCAGGACTCTGAGTCAGCAGGCTACATGCCCTCTAGATGTGAGCTATAAGACTGGTTCAACCTGTTTCTCCCCATGTTTGTCCGGAGCCAAATCCACCACAAGCCGGCAGAAGTAGCAAGCACATGGCGACTGAGCGCCAACAGTTTGGTGGTGGAGAAATGCGATGAGCAGCCAGAAGAGTGGTGGCATGATGAGTGGTCAACAGAGCGACGGCAGCATGATGAGCAGCCAGCAGAACGGAGATGGAGAGGCATAATGAGCAGCAAGCAGGGCGACAGCAGAGAGGTGAGACAAATGGCCAGCAAGGCAGCACCAGAGAGCAGTAAGCACGCAGATGGTGAGTGACCAGCAAAATGAGTAAGATGTCTCTTTACCTCCCCCCACTCAGGATGGGAGGTGAACTCTGTGGATGCACCTCTCAACTCTGGGTTTGCCCTAACCAAGGGCAGAAACTTTGAGTGGTGTTCAGAGAAAGTTTGGGCATGTGAAGGGAGCATTTACACTGCTGAACTTAAGAACCTGAGAGGAAAAGGACATTGCCCAACCTACTTGGCGTGAGACTTTGCTCATTTTTTTTTGTTCTGAACTCTACGGTGTTTTCCCAAATTAATGCCACAATAGGTCCCTCTCCTTTTATTAAAAGTTTTTTTCCACATTCAGACTCTGTGCTTGCGAGTGGGGAAGCATTGCCTCTCAGCAGTGCCCAGGGGTGTTGTGTGAATTTCCCAGGTTACTGGGTGGGGGCTTGAATCAATTCTGTGATGGTTGGATGGAGAGGAATCCCTCGATATTGAACCAAGCCCTGGTTGCTGCTAGCATTACCTGGTAGAAGGGTTAAATTACTCATGTAAGTTTCTGAACTTACACACAATGTGCTAGTCAGGCAAAAGTACAAGCATTTAGTAAGTGGTTGAGAAGCCAGTTAAGATTGCTGTATTTTCCCACACTTTAATTAATATCTGAAAAAGAAAAAAAATTAACAGGCTCAACAAATACAAGATTATAGGTTTCTCTACTTCCTTTGCAATACTGACTGACAGAACAGGAGGAGAGCTCACAAACATACATGTATGATCTTTTACTAACACAAACAATAATAAGCTTGTATAGTAAACTTCATATATTAGTATAAATACACTAAGTAGGGAACAGAGGGTCACATGTAGAACCATACAAATACTTAGCCAAACATCTAATTCCCCTCCCCACAAATGTTTTAAAAACTGTATACTAAAGATTATAGCATAAAGTTATTAAAATAGGAGCTGTAATAATTCAGTTAATAATTTTTAAAATCTCTGAGTTCTATTTTATTGATCTTCTGATCAGATAAGCAAGATTTATCTTTTAAGTCATCCATTGGAAAATGTCTTTTTGGTAAGGTCCTACCAAATTAATGGCCCATTTTGGTAAATTTCACAGTCACAGGATTTTAAAAATAGTAAATTTCTTTATTTCAGATATTTAAAACAGAAATTTCATGTATGATTTCAAATATTTAAAACTGATATTTCATGTAATTGTAGGGGTCCTGACCCAAAAAAGGGGCTGTGGGGGACTGCAAGGTTATTTTAAGGAGTCACAGAATTGCCCTCTTACTCTGCACTGAGGTCTTCACAGTTGGGCAGCCAGGCTATGTCTACACTAGCAGATTATTTCAAAACAATAACTCCCGAAATAACTATTTCAAAAAAGCATGTCCACACTACAGGGAAGCCTTGAAATTAGTCTGAGGCAGGCTCCCTTATTGTGGATAAGCTATCTCGACTGATAGCCACAGGAAGTACTGGGGAGTAATTACTATGAATGACTCTGAGGAGTAGTTATTTCAAAATAACAGAACCTGAGTGTCCACACTAGCCCAATTTCAAAATAGGTGTTATTCCTCATAGAACGAGGGGTTAGTATTTCAAAATAACAGCCTTGCTCTGTGGATGCTCACCTTGTCATTTCAAAATAACTCTGTAGTGTAGACATGCTCCCAGAGAGCAGTGGCTGGGGGTTGAAAGCCCAGCTCTGAAGGCAAGGCTGCCACCATCAGCAGCATAGAAGTAAGGAATCTAATGGCATGGTATGGTATTGCCACCCTTACTTCTGTGCTGCTGTCTTCAGAGCTGGGCTCTTGGCCAGCAGCTGCCATCTCTGGCCACCCAGCTTTGAAGGTAGCCAATCCCCTTTTGGGTCAGGACCCCAATTTGAGAAACACTATCTCCCTCATGAAATCTTTATAGAATAAGGTAAAAGCACACAAAAGATCAGATTTCATGGTCTGTGGCAAGTTTTTCACAGCCATGAATTTGATAGAGCCCTACTCAGTTGTGAAATATGAATATGAATTTAAAAACACAAACTTCGTCACCTTTGATTTGTAAATTTGATTTTTTTCTCTTTTGCAACAAGCATTTTTTTAATTTTAATTTTCTTCATGAATCCTCTCATACACCTTCTTCAACGATGGTAGTGTCATCAGCACCAAACCTCACACGGAGTAGTCCAGAGAGAGAAGAGAAACCCTATTCCTGACAAACCTTGTAGACAGGTCTGGGAATGTAGAGAGGTTTGCTCTTTAAAAGTGTTCTGCATACGCCAGGTGACAGGGAGTTTTGCAGATGCTAGTCACAGCTGCTACTTCCCACAGCTTCTGCTCTTTCTGCTTCTTTTATAAATGTACAACAGTTACTGCTGCTCTTTCTTATGGCATTATACTGTGAGTATTCTCAGCACCCTTTATACAAACCCAGTAAACTTTCACCAGTTGCAGCCCCCTTCTACCTCCAACTGACCTGGTCCTAGCATAAAAAAAAAATCTCACACAGCTGGCTATCATTTGCCACACTGCTCTCAGAGACAGGACACTAACTCTGCAATAATTGGGCTCCCTTTCTGACAGAAGCTATCACCACTCTGAATCTGTAAGATGCGTATGTTGATGATTACAACCACTTTTGAATATTTAGAAAATCAAAATGTCATTTACTCATACCAATACTGGAAAATTAACTTCTCCTGCTAAATAGAAAATAAAATATAAGCAATGTTTCCACTAAAAAAGGCCTAGATAATTCATTTGATAAAATTAAAATCCACACTAGGAAGATGTATCCATGCTTACCAGAAATTTTCGTCTCTTCAGTAATAAGGCCAATAGATGTGTTACAATGAATACTTCAACCTGCTTCAGTTTGATGGCAGAACTAGACCTGTTAGTTACTGACAGTGGAGGAATGCCCCAGCTCTGGACATTCCCCTGTCATTGACATTACTACTCCACTCTGGTTAATTCAAATATACTTTTTAAAATTACAGACTGTGTTAAAAGTAGAATTTGGCCTGCTTCAGAGCATGGTAAAGTCTAATGACAACATACCCAAATCATTGTATGCCCATTTTCATCTCCACTCTGAATGATCCACTTGTCTTCAAGATAGGCAGTATCTGTGGACTTTATTATTCAAAGAAAGGATTTTTTTCAGATAAACATGGATAAATTCTTCTATTCTCCTTCATGCTCATGTCCACAGAGCCGTTACAAAAGTGTTTGCATAGTAGTGTGCCTCCCAGGTGGAAGACATCCTTCAAATATGGACATCTAAAATGTGACAGATTATTGTGACTGAATGCATCCTTGTATCCACACACTGTAATAATCTTTGTACAAAATATTCCTTGTAATGTATCATTTGAAAACAAATAACTTCATACAACACAAGGGATGTTAAAATGCCTTTAAATAAGTAACCATGTAAGCCCTGAAAATTTCAGCGGTTACATATGGGGCACCAGTGTGTGCATACTCATCCTCCCCCCGCCCCCCTACACACACTGCTGCCTCTGATACTGGGAGCTTGCGTGTAACCGTGAAAGTTAACCAATGAGCCCAGGTTACTCATTTACACTGTAACATCCCTACCAGGTAAACAGTTACACGTTCACATCTCATCACACCACACTGTCAACCTGGGGAACTCTCTGCCAGAGGAAGGCCAGGACTTTAATAGGATTTTAAAAAAAGAAGTAGATAAATTCATGGAAGATAGGTCCATCAACAGCTATTAGCCAAGGTGGGCAGGGATGGTGTCCCTAGCCTCTGTTTGTCAGGGCTGGGAATGGTCAACAGGAAATGGACCATTTGATGATTATCTCTTCTATTCACTCCCTCTATGACATCTGGCAATGGTCACTGTCAAAAGATAGGATTCTGTGCTAGATGAACTGTTGGCCTCACTCACTTTGATCATTCTTATGTAACTTGCTGGTCAATAATATCATGATTAAACATATGTAGAAACATTATGTACAAAGTTATTAAAAAACCCTGTATGATGTTATTAGCTCATGCTCAAAACCACACAGTCTTGAATCAGGCACAGTTGTTAAACAGATCTGTTCTAAAAACAGAAATGTGTGTGCCTCTCTCTATGCAAGTTATAAACAGGGTCCTAAGACAGGAAAATCTGCATTTCAGCAAACAGAGGTGAGAAGAAACTGTAGGCAAAGTCTTTTACTACCAGACACCACGTTGCCTTCTTTACTGTTTGAATAAACTTAGGAAAGTTAAATGCATTGCTAAAGGAATGTTTCTAGGAAGCTGTGGTCAAAATTTCACCTTGAACCAAATCTAATTTAAGTTTAGAAAGTGTTTTATTCTTATTTCTCTTGTAACCATTTCTGATTTGAATACCTTATAACTCTACTCACTTAAAATATCTTTGTAGTTACATACATTTATTTTATTATTTAATGGAAACTAATCCATCATTGAGAAATGTGTGGGTAAGTCCATGAATGATAAACTATATTGAGAGGCATTAGACCTAATATAGCTGGACTATCCGAAGAGTTGGACAATGCAGAACACACATTTTTAGGAGAAAATCTGGGGCTGTATTGAACTACAGGTTGGACCTCCCTGGTCCAGCACCCTTGGCACCTGACTGGTCCTGGATGAGGGGTTTTGCTGGACCAGGGGAGGTCATTTCAGGCCTCCCTGCTGCCAGCCCCACACCCCCTGCCGTGTTGGCCCACCAGGCTTCCCAGTTTCTCTATTAGCCCAGCTGCCCCCCCCCCAGCCCACCTGAGCAATGCACCAAGCTCACCAGTTCCCAGACCCCTCCCCCCCAGCTTTCAGATGGAGGATTGCTCTTTCATTAGCAGACCTTCTCTGTGGCATAGAAATAGCTCTCAAAGCAGAGTCTTCTATAGTGATATCTACTAGGTGATCCACTATTAGTTGACTAAATTCTGAATATTAGTTATCCAGTCTTAAGCAATGCCATTTCTTTTACTTGGCTGAAGTGTTTTCCAAAGAAAGAGAGGAGATATTTTATGCGTAATTATGACATTCCAGGGTGCAGTTCGGATCTGTGTCACTCCTGATCTGCAACCCGGGGTTCCTCACAATGCTTTGCTGTTGTGGCTTCCAACCCGGGCTCCTCTCATACAGCCAGACAACATACAGGTTACACGCTGAGGGAGAGAGGAATGCAAATGCAGATAAACGAAATTGCAAATGAAGCGCGGATCTGAATTTCCCGTGCATCACTTGCATAATGGTGGCCAGCCGCTTTTCCGAAATAGTGTATTTCGAGAAAAAAAAATGGGTTTATTTTGAAAAGAAACCCTTCCTTCAAAATAACCCTTACTCCTCATTTTGTTTCTGGTCATGCTTAATCTCATTTGAAAGATAGTAGATGACAAACTGGTTGTGTACATCTGAAAAGCCGGGGCCTCCTTACGTAAGAGACTCCAAATCACCAGACAACCATTTTAAGCGAGACTGCTGAGCAGTGGAGACAGCACACATTTCTGATCTGTTATTGGCCTAACAGACACTGAAGAAGCTGTTGACATGATGCATCTTGATTTTAGCAAAGTTTTTGTCAGTTGGGACTGTGTCATTCTCATAAGCAAACTAGGGAATCATGGCAAAGATAAAATTATAAGGCATGGGTTCCCAAACTGGGGGGGCGTGAAGAAATTTTGGGGGGGGGCGTGGGGCGACTTAGCGCCCCCCTCCCCCAAGTTTTGCTGCTATTTTTGTTTTTCAGTCCTGATCAGTTCCTTTTTTGGGGGGGGGGGGCTCAATAAGATAAGTTTTGATGCTATGGCGGGGGGGGCATGAGGGTTTCTCAAAAATCAAAAAGGGGGCATGATGCCAAAAAGTTTGGGAACCACTGTTGTAAGGGGAATGCACAAATGGTTGAAAGACCATACTCAAAGAGCAGTTATCAATGGTTTGCTGTCAACTAGTGGGGAAATATCTAGCGGGCTTTCACAGAGATCTGTCCTTGTTCTGCTATTATGCAATATTTTCATTAATGCCTTAAGTAATGGAATGCTTATATAATCTGCAAGCTGGGAGAGGCCAGAGGACAGGATCAGAATTCAAAACTATCTGGACAAACTGAAGATTTGGTCATATAGTTGGAAAAAAATGTTAATATTCCAGGGTATATTAACAGGCCTGTCAAATGTATGACACAGTAAGTAATTTTCCCTCTTTTCTTGCCATTGGTGAGGCCTTAACTAGAATACTGTGTCCAGTTCTGAGTGCTGATGGGGAAAGTTACTAACACCCCCCCCCACCCAAAAAAGGTCAAGGGGGAAGTTATTGGGCGGAGGGCAAAAAGGTCGCCTGCCCCTTTAAGGGCAGCCATTTTGAACTCCGTCGTTCTCCACGGCACACCTCCGACTGCCTCACAGCACGCTGTGTTAAGGGATGAAATACAGAGGTCAGCGATCAATTATCTTCCATGTCCACCAAATGTAAGACAAGAAGTAATAGGCTTCATCTACAGCAAGGGAAATATAGGTTAGGCATTAGAAAAACTTTATAAGGATAGTTAAGCTCTGAAATAGGCTTCTAAATGGAGGTTGTAGAATCCTTATCACTGGAAGTTTTCAAGAGCAGCTAAAACAAACTCTCAGAGATGGTGTAAGTATACTTGGTCTTCATTCATTACAAGAGGCTGGACCAGATAACATCTGAGATCTGTCTCCGCATTACTGTAATTTTAGTGCCCAGCCTCCCTCCTCGTGCTGTTGATAGCTGCAAGGAATTCTACAACAAGTTCCTGTGATATCCTACGTAACCAGAATGCTACGTTAGAGGAAACCAAAACCTGGGAGATTCCTGCCTGGAAAAGAAAGAGGGCCTCAAAGTCGTGAGAAACCTTCACCTGCTTTGCATAGAGGCAAAAGACTGTCAACAGGAAAGAGGTATAAACTTTTGCTCTGCTTGAGTAAATTATTTTCACTATTTTTTCTCCTCTCATAGCTTCTTTTAGTTTAGTAAGCAACTTGTATTCCTTTTAGATGTCAGTTTACCTCAGTAACTAGCTTATTCTGCCAAGATCAATCTGATCAAGGAATAGGCAGAGACTTTCAGAGAATTTTTTTTAAACCCTTAAAAATTAAAAGGCATATTATTTCTTATTAGCAAAGGGAATGATATGGATTAAAAGTTTAAATGTTTTCATTAAACACATTTAGTTTATTATATCAATAAATAATCTATCATTATTTTCTTTTAGTCCTTTCATTACGATCCTAGAAATTATAGCACAATATTACCAAACTAGCACACTGTTTGGTTGTGATGTATATGAGTAGTTAAAACAAAGAGAAATAAAGAAAAACCAATTTTTGTAAATAGCAGCAGTGAACAGACAACTGAAAATATTTTAACACAAATTGGTAGACCTTCAATGGCTTCTAGTTTGTTTCCCAAATTCATAGGGACTGAAAGCTGATTTTTTCAGTGTACATACGTGCAAATGGCTTGCATGTTACAATGTTTTGAATTCTGTTATTTCATGGTTAGAAAGGTAGTGAATTAAATGTTGATTGTTTGGCCTATTATTGTTCTTTCAACTTGAATTTATTACTTTTCAATTATATAGATACTTATTCAATAAGTGGGAAAAATGTAAAACAAACCGTACCTAATTACTTCAACAAACTGATATAACAGTCCAAAATAAACTGTGACAGTTACACCCCCACCCCTCTTTTATGATTTATGCACTCACATAAGTCTTAAGGAGGATGGGGTACCAATTAATCTAAAAAATGTACTAGTTAACTGAATCACTTAAGTAGCCAAGACATAAAAGCTTTCTAAGAACTATCTGCACTGCCATGACAGGCCCCTCTAAAGTAATCAATTTTAACAAGTATAAAATATTTGTGCACTATTTATTGTATTCAATTTTGGATTGTAATGTATTATTTTAAATTTAATGTATTTTTAAAATTAATTTACTACAGTATCTCTGTTGCTGTTAATCTTTCCGCGCCTGACCCAACTTTACTTTTTCTCTTTCCTATATTGATCATTATGTAGCTTTGCTCCATGTAGCCGTCAGCATATTCTTCCTCTCCTCTTTCTTACCCCCTCTAGACCTTTGCACCCTTTCTATTTTTCCCCTCAAAGAATGTGCTTTACAACCTCTCATTTTTTCTCTTATTGCTCCCCTTCAATCTCTCTCTCTCTACCTTATATCTTGTAATTGAGAATTCTGAGTGCAGCACAGATCTGCAAGAATCAGGTCAGTTTTATACTGCTTCTACAGTTTTTTAAAAACCATGTGCAAGTGCAAAATCAAGCACTGTATCTCTTCTCTGGGACGTGAACCCAAAATTAGAAATGAGTGGTGACTCCCAACCTCCAAACAGACACCCAATCCATCCCATTCTGCCATCTTTTTCGGAGTTCACCTTCCCCATCAAGGGCCACGGTGCCAATTCTATCACACAGCTTTGAAAAGTTTCCTAAGCAGAATGTGAATTTCACAGTTTCCCACAGATTTACTAATAATGGGAGTGAAAACCAACAAGATCCTAGTTAGTTTTTTCACTCTACTGTGTTTGACAAAGCTATAAGTAGCAGCAGAGACACTGAAGACATTTAGAAAAAACATATTTACACTGGGTTCACATTTGGAATGTTATCTTTGCAATCACAGAGGTTAAAGTGTTCCCCCTTCCCCTGCTCCAGAATTAAAGTTTCAGTTCTACAGAAGCTGCTGGAACTTGCCCAAGAAAACTTCCTGATCTATTCATGATGGGGCGGATTTTTACAAGACTTGTAAAAAGCTAATATTTTTCTAACATGGCTGCTTTTAGAGATGGTTGGAGGCTAGATTCTCTACTGCAATCCTATGAGGCTCAAAGGTGAAAGAATCCGGTCATAATTGACTCTCTGAAAACTACCTTAGGGTGAAAGACTTTTAGCAAGCATAAATCTAGTTGTGCTGTCTCCTGTGTCAACATTCACCCATGAAACTATGCTCTTCATATGGCTGATATATTCTTTCAATCTTGCATGTGAAACACTTTTAATAGCACGTATTCCTTTTTATTCTTGCTCTATAAAATTTCCATCTCCACTACTCAGCTTTTAGATAGTACTTTTCATCCACAGATGTCAAAATGCTTTACAAAAGAATTCTGTATCATCCCCACTTTACAGATGGGGAAACAGCAAATAAATGATTTAATCAAGATCACCAGACTAGTCAAATGGCTAGAAATAGAACCGGTGTACCCCAAGTCCCAGTCCAATGCCTCATCTAGCGCACACAGTGAATGCTAATGAATAAACATTTGTAACATTAATGCAAGAGAATGACCAGAAATGCTTAACAAGATAGGAATACCAGAATCTGAACTCAATACTTTTAAAATTAAATCAGCCACTGGGCCTCATTTAATGTCTGTAACTCACATGTATTATTTTATCTAGAGAGATCACCCTGAATACAATATGATTACACTAAATACTGAGGATGATTAAAAACTGAATAAGGGATATAAAATACAAATTAAGGACCAAATGCTTCCCTTAGAGATATGCACTTTCACTTAGTCTAAGATTTTAAATAAAAGGAAATATGTACAAACGTATTAAAGGTATTAACATCGTAAGTAGGGATGTCAACATGTGCTTGACTATACGATTGACCGATAAGCCTAGGCTTATTGGTTAATCTTATCGACTACACACATTTCCCCTCCCCTCCCCTCCTTGCTGCCCTTGTATCAGTGCCTCTGTTTCACTGCCTCTGGAGCAGAAGCCAGTGCTGGGGGGAGCTGGCTTAAAAGCTGGTTCCCCCCAGCACCAGCTCTGCAGTTTCTGTCCACGGGGGGTCCAAGTGCCCTGCAAAAAGAGGCTACTCCGTGAGATGCAGAGCAGCCTCTTTCTGCGACGAGCCTGAGCCCGCCGCGGGCAGAGGCTGCTTCTCAGTAGCAGCCCTTGCCCACGGGAGGTCCAAGCTCCCCACAGAGCAACCTGATAGAGGCAGCAGTGCAGGGCGGGAGGCAGCCTGTTTGTGCAGGGAACTGGTTTTTAAACTAGCTCGCCTCACAGACTGGCTCTCCCTGCCACCCCGTGCTATTTCCTCTGATACAAAGGCAATAGTGCGGGGTGGCAGGGAGCCCCCCGGGAGTGTGGCTGGGAATGCACTAGCTGCCAGCCTCAGCCCCGGGGACTATCAAGTAGTCGTGTAGCTGCTAAGATTTCATGTGGTTACACAACTATTCAGTTACATGATATCTAGCATCCCTAATTGTAAGACATGAAAATGTTGGGGAAACTGGCTACTGCTAATATCCTGTAGTTGGACATATTTATTCCTGCATTTCCATTATAAGCTATTTTCAGGAACATATTACTCTAGCCTAACTAGTCACACTAAGGTAAAATATAACATACAAAGGTTCACCTCAAAAGCAAATTTTTATTCTGTTTGTACTCAAATTTAGTTTAGGTAATTCTGATAAATAAGGGTTACATTCAAAAATTGAAAATAAATTTTGAGCAATAGGCACATTTTGTCTTACAACACAGTAAATCCAAAAATCTTCACCTCAAAATAGAACATTGTAAAAACAATTTGCTCTTCATATTTGAGGGGAAATAAAAATTCCAGAGAACCATCATTTAATTAACAAGTTACTGTAAATGCACAATAACTATTGTTTATCAAAAGTTCTTTATAGATTACTTGTAGGCTTAGCCTGTTAGAAGAACTATTATTATACAAATGAAACCTAAATGAGCTTTGATCCTAAAATGGTCTCAGTAAATAAGCTATAACTACAATATTGATATTAAAATAATGTTGGAAACCAAAACACATGTACCCTAAATTATGTATATAATGAAATAAATAAAGTACTTGTGGTCTGACAAATTACTTAGACATTGATAGTAAATGTATTTTCTTTTGTGGTTGTATTATTTAACAAATTAGAGAGAGAGACTCAGTAAAAGTTTACCTTATTTCAGCTGGTGTATTTTGGGAATAGGGATTTGCAGAACAAGCCAAAATCCTAATAACAGCCCCAGGATGATATGTTTCCAGAACATGCACTGCAGTGGGATAAACTGGCTCCTCAAATGCAAGCTCTACGTAGTCCTGGCTATAGAAGTTAGGTGGGGTCCTCTTGAATGGCAACTGGGCACTAGGACACTGATCCCACCAAGTTCCATAAGTTCGAAACACAGCAGTCTGAGTAAAGTCACCAGAACTGGGGTACACATTTGGAATACCTGCCAAATTCCACATGGTGTAGGACATGCTGTTTTCACTACCATAATGAGAACTGAAATCCAGCACTTCTTTGGCATACTGGACTACTTCAACATTGACAGATAAGGCTCGGCTGTTTGATTCAATAGCTCTCCGACTGGTCATCATTTCTCCCCTTTTAGCTGTCCTGGCTCGGCGCCGAAGGCAAATATAGTAAAACATGCTGAGAACTGTTAACATGGGAAACACCGGTGACATGTAGATATGAATTATGAAGCTGCAAAAGGTCAGGTATCCTATACAAAGTGCATTAACTCTTTGGGGGATGTTTCAAAAAACAGCTGAACAGAATGGTTAAACAGGGTCAATACAGAAAATTTTTCCAGAAGGAATCCAATTTGCTTTTACTCATTTTAATTTGTCATCTTAAAGACAATGCTGTCATTAAAAATCTAAAACCAAGTGGTTTTCATAGAGCCATTGAATAAAAAAAGGCAGTTATCGGGAAATTAAATTGAGCCAAAAACTAAATTAACTCTTTTCCATGATAGATCACCAGACTGCAGTGATAACAAAAAGTTTGGATTAAATATGAAAAACCTTCAGGCACTACACTTTCATGTTATCCATGAGAGCATGCATCCCTGGGATAAGTCAGTAGGACTCCAAAAAGTTGTTCATTTGAGACCATTAATAATATCAGAAGGCATCCTATTATACAGCCATGAAAGAAAGTAGGTATTCAAGAGTCTGTAATGATGTCAGAAGCAGACGTCTATATGCAGTGTTTTACATCTGTAAAAAATAAGACATTCTGGTTAATACAGTTACTGGATTAGATTAAAAATTTGCTAAACCTGGATAGGGTACTCATGAAAACTATTTCTGGTAACTAAAACTGACAAACAACAAATATAGTATCTACAACAATAATCTAAACTGTCAAACAAAGCCACATTTCAGCAGTCATACTAGAGCATCCTTTATGTAAAGCACATACTTCTTCTGTATTACTTTCTGATCAAATAACATCTGAAACATATATCCTAGAAGAGTAAGCTTTAACAAGAGACCATGAGATGAAATAGTTCCATGATATTTTTAAAAAAAGTTATTGCAGTAGAAAAATTTTGTTTATTTAGCAAAAATTATTTCACTATAATCCAAACAATAAAACCTTCAACTAGCACACACGAATCATAAAGTTAAGGTGACTAAAATTGCACTGACAATACCTAACAAAGCGGATTAGGTTTTCATTGACCACACTGAGTGGCATGCAAAAAGTAAATAATTAGTACAACTGGTAGAAGAGTTAGGTATGTGATCAACACAGTAAAGAAATGTGTTTTTAAAAAACATTTTTAATCTGTCACTTCAAAGTAATGGGCCCGTCCATGTTAGATTTCTTACAACTAAAGATAATCTTATACACCCCACTGCACACTTAGCAAGCACAAAACAACTGTAAGGCAAAAAGAGTTAGATTTACCAATATAATTAAAGTCTTCAGATTGTTACTAACAGAACTGAAGGACTAACAAAATATTTCCTTACAGTTTATCAAGCAGCAAGACATATCAAAATACATCTCCCCACTCTGATAAATAATACAACTAACTTTATTGCTCCTCTGAAATCTTGCTTAACTGTTCCTCACTGGGCTTCACTGGTAAAGAGAGGACAGCAATGCCTAAAACCTGTTGAGGCCAAGAGCAAGGATGATTAAGCATCTCCTAAAATAGATTTAAGTGTTTCTGCAGCAGACATTTACTGAGGCTGATGATTACTTTTATCACAGGGCATGTACTGTATTAATTACTGGGCAGGCAGTGGCTACACTTCTACAGGACAAACACTAACAAATCATTATTAAACCTAATGCCTCTGCTCTTCTATCTGGTCAGCTGCACAATTATCATTTGAAACAAATTACATTTGGGACAATATTTTATTTAGTAATACAATCTTTGTTTTTTTGAAGTAACTCACTTCTCCCTACCTCAAAAACAAACCACAAAACCAAAAAGCTACCACCCACACATACATAGCACCTATCGGGATCCCTTATAATCTGAATACTACAGGTTGAACCTCTCTAGTCCAGCATCTTTGGGACCTGATGGATGCTGAGCCAAAGAATTTGCTGAACCACAGGACGTCAACATTGTCTAGCAGCATTATCAACACTTCTGCTACTTATTGGGCTCTTGGAAGAAATTTAGGGGTAAATTAGAGCAAAATAACTACACAGAACACGGAGAGCCAGGACTGGTGGCTGTAAACAAACTTTATGGAACTACAGGAAACTTGGCCACACCCATGTTAAGTAGACATCCAGATAACTAAAATCGTGTTGGACCACGACGTTGCTGGACCAGAGAGTGCCAGACTAGAGAGGTTCAACCTGTATTAGCAACTGACAGTGGTTTTGAGAGGTAAGGGCACGCTGCAGCCTCTGCTCCTATTTTTCCAGTGGGAAAAAAAGCGTGTTTATGAACTGTTCACTTTCTTCTTTCTCCTACATTTTTAAAATTTAGTGTCTTTATCGTTAGTTTTTATGCCAGTGTGGATATGGCAACTTGAACTACATTTAGCACCTTTCACAGTGGGAAACACATAAGAAGTTGTCTTGGCTCAGCCTCGAGCTCTGCAGAAAAGCCAAAGCCAAAGCCAAAGGAAAATGTGTTTCCCATGATGCTGCATGGCCTTGGCCTTTGAAAGCGACATGGGAAGGAAGCAATAAGTTGCTGTTCTCTCTTTTTCAACTGGGGTGGCTTATTTCATTAAATAGAAAATGAAGACTATATAAAATACACTTTTTAAAAATTCTTTTCTGCAGTCTCCTGATCTAGCATGCCTTATTTGAATATTTAAAAAGGAAATAAATGCTAGAGTAGATCATCAGACCCTTCCTCCACAAGTCTCGCTTGTGGTATAGCACCCCAAGAGAAAGGAAAACAGTTCACAAGATGCCTCCAATAAGGAAACATCATTTTAAAAGATGCATTTTTTTTTTTTAGTTTTAAAATCATGAGAACTTATGTACAACTTCCAAAAATTGTTTATAACCAGTGTTTCATGTGTCACTTCTGACAAATTGGTCCCCCCAGATATTTTGTTTCTAGTTTTAAAGCTGACAGAAGGAAGGAGTTGCAATGAGATGCAGCTAGCTGCGAGTAGAATACCAAATACCGCTCCATAGGATCTTATAACATACCCAATTTCCCCAACAGTTTGGAAATGGTCACCCTAGTTCTATAATCGCTGCTTCTAGGAAAAATGTAGACTGGGAATTGGAAGACTGAACCAGTGCGTACAAATTATTTGAAAAAAAAATCAGAGTATAATAGATAATGACACAGTACTTCTAGCACTGAAATAGAATCTTATGGAAAAGAATCTGTTTATTGGGGAAGCTCTATCCCTCTGTGGAGATAAAACATTAGTTAGTGGTTACAATGAGAAACTGACATCAAGACTTCTGGATTGGAACACAGTAGAGCATTAGAATTACACACAGAACAGAAGCATTATGAATTGATGGATCAATCACACACCTTATTTGGAGCCAGAAGTACGCAATCAGGCAACACAACAGCTGAGACAAAAATAAACAAAAAAAGCAAATATAATACAGTACCTGTAACAATGCTTGGGATTCTTCCGTCCCAAGTGCAGGAC
Source organism: Pelochelys cantorii (assembly GCA_032595735.1). Classification (NCBI taxonomy): domain Eukaryota; kingdom Metazoa; phylum Chordata; order Testudines; family Trionychidae; genus Pelochelys; species Pelochelys cantorii. The sequence goes on from CM064328.1 coordinate 73,038,883, forward strand.
TCTACATTTGTCCTTGTTGAACCTCATCAGATTTCTTGTGGCCCAATCCTCCAGTTTGTCTAAGTCACTCTGGACTCTATCCCTGCCCTCCAGCATATCTACCTCTCCCCCTAGCTTAGTGTCATCCACAAACCTGCTGAGGGTGCAATCCATCCCCTCATCCAGGTCATTAATAAAGATGTTGAACAAACCCGGTCCCAGAACCGAACCTTGGGGCACTCCGCTAGAAACCGGCTCGATGTCAGGATGGCCGTCGTTGATCACTACCCGCTGGACCCGACCTTCCAGCCAGCTTTCTATCCATCTTACAGTCCATTTATCCAATCCACATTCCCTTAACTTGCTGGCAAAAATATTGTGGGAGACCGTATCAAAAGCCTTGCTAAAGTCAAGGTATATCACATCCACTGACTTCCCCATAGCCACAGAGCCAGTTACCTCAACATAGAAGCTAATCAGATTGGTCAGGCACGACTTGCCCTTCATGAATCCATGCTGACTATTCTTGATCACCTGCCCCTCTTCCAAGTGCTTTAAAATGGATTTCTTGAGGATCCCCTCCATGATTTTTCCAGGGACTGAGGTAAGACTGACCGGCCTATACTTCCCTGGATCGTCTTCTTCCCTTTCTTAAAGATGGGCACTACATTTGCCTTTTTCCAATCACCCGGGATCTCTCCTGATCTCCACGACATCTCAAAGATAATGGCCAAAAGCTCCTCAGTGACATTTGCCAACTCCCTCAGTACCCTCAGATGTATTAAGTCCGGACCCATGGATTTATGTACTTTTAGCTTTTCTAAATAGTTCCTAACCTGTTCTTTCCCCACCAAGGGCTGTCCACCTTTGTCCCATATTGCATCACTTAGTGCATTAGTCTGGGAGCTGACCTTGGCCTCTATCTTCACGGACAAGAAAGCATTAAGTACTTCAGCTTTCCCCACATCATCTGTCATTAGGTTACCGCCCTCATCCAGTAGGAGCCCTACACCCCCTCTGATCACCTTCTTCTTGCTAACATACCTGTAGAAACCTTTCTTGTTATCCTTCACATCCCTTGCGAGTCGCAATTCCAATTGCGCTTTCGCCTTCCTGATAACTCCCCTGCACTCTTGAGCTATACATTTATCCCCCTCCCTAGTCATCTGTCCAAGTTTCCACCTTTTGTAAGCTCCCTTTTTGTGCTTAAGATCACCAAGGATTTCCCCGGTAAGCCAATCCGGTCTCCTATCATATTTGCTTCTCTTGCTATGCATTGGAATGGTTTCTTTCTGTGCCTTCAATAAGGCTTCTTTAAAATACTGCCAGCTCTCGTGGGCTCCTTTCCCCTTCATGTTAGCATCCCAGGGGATTCTGCCCATCAGGTCTCTGAGGGAGTCAAAGTTTGCTTTTCTGAAGTCCAAGGTGTGTATTTTATTACTCTCTTTTCTTCCTTTGGTCAGGGTCCTGAAATCTACCATCTCATGATCACTGCTTCCCAGGTTGTCACCCACCTCTACTTCCTCCATTAGCTCCTCCTTGTTTTTGAGCAGCAGGTCAAGCTGCCCACAGCCTCTGGTTGGATCCTGCAGCACTTGTACCAAGAAGTTATCCCCAACATTCTTGAAAAACTTCCTGGATTGTCTGTGTACTGCCGTATTGGTTTTCCAACAGATGTCAGGGTGATTAAGGTCCCCCATGAGAACCAGGGCCTGCAATCTGGAAATTTCTTTCAGTTGTCCAAAGAAAGCCTCATCTACCTCATCCACCTGATTCGGCGGCCTGTAGCAGACACCAACCACAACATCACTGCTGTTGCTTTTCACCTCTAAACTTGACCCATAGACTCTCAACAGGCTTTTCTCCCTCTATATACTGGAGTTCTGAGCAATCACAGCACTCTCTTACATACAGTGCAACTCCTCCTCCTTTTCTCCCCTGCCTGTTCTTCCTGAACAGTTTATACTCTTCCATGACAGTGCTCCAGTCTTGCGAGTCATCCCACCAAGTTTCTGTTATCCCAATCAAATCGTAGTTCTTGGACTGGGCCAGGGCCTCCATTTCTTCCTGTTTGTTACCCAGGCTTTTCGCATTGGTGTACAAACACCTTAGATAACCAGTTGATCACCCTACCCTCTGCATTCAAATCAGGGGTCCTCCTTTGTTGCTCGTTCCTCTTTGCATTTCTTCCTGGTATCCGACTTCCCCACTCCTCTCAGGGTTTTGGTCACTGTCCCCAACGAACCTAGTTTAAAGTCCTCCTCACTAGGTTTGCAAGCCTGCCCTTGAAGATGCTCCTTCCTCTCTTTGTTAGGTGGATCCCATCTCTACCTAACAATCTTGTGCCCGGAACAGAGTCCCATGGTCAAAGAAACCAAAGCCCTCTCTGCGACACCACCTGCGCAACCACGCATTTACTTCCTCAATTCGACGATCCCTACCCAGTCCTTTCCCTTCAACAGGGAGGATGGACGAGAACACCACTTGCGCTCCGAATTCTTTGATCCTTCTTCCCAACTCTACGTAATCCGCAGTAAACCGCTCAAGGTCATTCTTGGCCGTATCATTAGTTCCCAGGAAGGGGTAGCGATTCAAATGTTTGATCAGTTTTGTAAGCCTCCAAAGACTAGCATTACCTACTGTTAGTTATACTGATTCCAGAGAGACATAAACACAACATACGGATATTAAAAACAGTATAAAGCAGATTCTCGCTAAATACACCAAACTCAGGAAACATTTATGTAATTTCATATACTGTGATCTGTCACAAAAAGACAGCTGTTTCACACATTCTGAGAACTATTTTAACAGTCAATATTATGATAATCTTAACTACTTAAAATCCTAAAGGTAACATAGGAAAAACTATTCAGAAGTGTTTCGTTTACTAATTTGTAGTGTCAAATTGTTCAGAGCATATAACTTCCACCACATCCCTGTTTTCAAACATCTGAATTCATTGACTCTCTCCTCCTATTAAGATGAAGGGGGTGAGCTGTACTGCATGCTACATCCAGATGTCCACTCCAGCAACATTACAATAGTCCCATTAAGGTGATAGTTGGCATTAAATAAGTTTTAACATTCAACTATAGATAGAACAAATTGTATGTTAATATATTATCTAGCCAATGTGAACCCAAGCCTGTCTCCTGATGTTTACCTCAACCACCAGTGCTCATCACTATTTTTGAAGCGGGTGTCACTTTGGCAAAAAAACCTTCAAAGTCCTCAAGACTTTGCCCTACTCCCTCCATCCCCCCCATTTTTCCCCACCCTCACTGAGTTTCAACTGGCTGGGGCAGGAGGTTGGGGTTCAGCAGGGGGTAAAGGATGCGAGCATTGGGAGGGACTTTCGGAGCAGAAGGGCACTCCGGACTCCGGCACAGTTTTGGGGTACAGGAGGGGGGTATGAGATGTTGGCTTTGGAAGAGGAGTCAAAGCTGGCACGGGGGGAGGTAAGAATGCAGAAGGGGGTACAGGGTGTTGGCTCTGAGAGGGGGTCAGAGCTGAGGAAGGGGTTTCAGGTACAGGATGGGATATGAGGTGCTGGATCCAGGAGGGGGTACAGACTCAGGGCTGAGGTTTGAAGTATGAGGGGCTGGCTTCAGGAGGGGCTACAGAGTACAGGAGGGAGCAGCACTGGGCCCCGAGGTGGAGGGAGAGCACATGGCTGTGTGCACTTCTCTTTGCAGGCACCACTCCTCCAATTCCCGTTGGCCAGTTCTCTATTTCCAGCCAAGAGGTGCTGTGGGGGGCAGTGCTTGCAGGGAAGCGCACAGAGATCTGTTCCCTTTAAGCCCCTGGAGCCGCAGGGACATGCTGGCCACTTTGGGAGTGACATGGTGCCAACGCAGGTGCAGCAGCCCCACTGCACTGCCAGAGATCACACTCAATAGGGAGCTGCACTTTGGGGCCACGGGAGACGCCACTGATTCATGAGCCATGCAATGAAGAACACTGACCTAGTGCCATGCAATGAAGAACACTGACCTAGTATGTTAAAATACAACTTACTCTGTCTACATTACGGTAAACATTTTTTATTCTATCCTTAACAAGGCCTAAAAGTCCACCTATACACAACCCTTCATTTTTTCTTATCCTCCCAACCACTGGAAAACTCCCCCTTCTCTCAAAAAAACTCTCAAAACCCCACAAAACCCTAAAACAAAACCAAAAAAATTCACCACACATCTGGTTCAATACTTCTTTTAACTAATAAACCAAGCACAATTATGTCCTCAACTTTTATCCCAGTTATTACATTGCTTTTCTTTAGGGATGTGAAAGGTTAACCTGTAAGCATCACCCTAAACAGGTAATTCTAACCGGTTCCAGCTAACTGATAACCAATGCATGCTGGAGCAGCTTACACCCTGCCCCAGGCAGGAGGTTGCTCCTGTGCCACAGGGGGCCCACTGCGGACAGGAGCTTGTCTGATAGCCCCCGTCCACGGCATGCCCAGGAGCGCATGCCCAGAAGCTGGCAGCCAACCTCAGTGTGGGGGCTGGGAATGCTCCAGCTGGGGTGGAGTACTCTCCAGCCCAGATCCCGCTTTAGTTGGTTAACCGATTAAAGGTTAGGTAAATCTAATATTTAACATGTTCAGAAGCGTCAGGGGGTAGCCGTTAGTCTGCACAGGATAAACTTAAAAAACAACAAACAGTCTGGTAGCACTTTAAAGACTAACAAAACATGTAGCTGGTATCATGAGCTTTCGTGGGCACAGCCCACTTCTTCAGGGTCATCTGAAGAAGTGGGCTGTGCCCACGAAAGCTCATGATACCAGCTACATGTTTTGTTAGTCTTTAAAGTGCTACCAGACTGTTTGTTGTTTTTTAAGTTTATTTAACAGGTTGACTGATTAACTGGGATTTTACATCCCTAATTCTCATCTAACCACCTACACTGGATAAATCTGTTTTTATAATATTATATTAGCAAAAAGCATATAGTTTAAAATAAACAACAGCAGTCCCACAACTGTCAGGTGTGCTCACTATGGGAACGTGGAAGAAAGTTTGGAGAAGCATGGCAGGTGCCAAGCCAGCCCCCACAGGTGATGGGAAGGGAGCCACGCAAAACAGCTCCACTGCCAGCCCTGACTCTGGCTGCAGCCCCAGTTACAACTCTGGCCTCGATCACAACCCAATTTCCAACTGTGGCCCCAGTTCCTGAGCACCGGCTCTAATAGATTCCACGAGAAAAAGTTTGGAGACCATTGATCTACAGTAATTTTACAGCAATTAAACAGGTGTGAGTTGTCCAATTATACACAATGCTAATATCTACAATCTTGTATCCCTATTACTGGCAAATTCATCTTCCTCCTAAGCTCCCCTCTCTGTTAGGACAAGGGGCAGAACCTATCTTAGCTTACAAGCTCTTTGAAGCAGAGAATGTCCTTCACTAGCTGTTTGTCCCCCTGAATAACCTGGGCCTAGATAACATCCTTAGCTCAGAGGTGCTAAATTGCGGTTATTTTACCAGTCAAGTAGTCGATGGAATTTCAATTGACTACTCAATTAGTCGATAGGCACTTCTGCATTCCTCCTCTGAAATGTACAGAAGCCCCAGAGAGGAATGCGGAACACCGCATGCAGCCCAGGGCCAGCGGGAAGTCCTGCTGACTCCCGGCTGCATGCGGGTTTTGAAACGTACAGGAGTCCCCAGAGGGGGCTCTTATGCATTTCAAAGCGGAAGCGCACTCATGGAGCCAGGGGTCAGCGGGGAACTCAGAGTCCCCTGCTGACCTCAGGCTCCATGTTGCACTGCCAATTTGAAATGCCGCACGGAGCCTGGAGTCAGTTAGGACTCCCCAGTTGATCCTGGTCTCCACACAGCATTTCCCCAGAAGCCAGGGTCAGCTGGGTCTCAGCATTTCAAAAGGGCAGCGCTGCACAGCTGAGCCGGTGTTTCAAAGGGGTAGAGCCTCACAGCTGAGCTAGGCTCAGCTGTGCAGTGCTGCCCTTTGAAGTACCTCCTCTTCCCCCACCCCCACCCTTTGCTGCTTCTATCTTTAACATCCTCACTCTGGGCATCAGTGTAATACTTAAAAAATATATATATATATATATCACAGTCTGAGCAATCAGGATAACCATTTTGCTACTGCCCATGGCTGTTGTGTATGAAGATTTATGAAATTCTAGCACTGGAACACTAGAAACACAATGTGTATTTTGTCATGTTAGCTCTCCATGGAGTCTGTTATGGAGAGGTGATCTAATCTTGTTAACTGCCTGAAATGCACATATGTCTGCTAAAGTGACACATCACATCAGGGGAAGAAAGTACATTAAGTTTGACTAGGTACTGTAATGATAATACAAGGATTAGTTTTCCCTGAGGAAAAGATGGGGTGATTTGTCACTGGCGTGTGAAAATAAATATGGCAGGTGGATACAGTTTGGCATTGGGAGGGGCAAGTGGGTTTGGTAGCCTGAAGGAGTGGAGGTGAGGAGAATAGGTAGGTTTGGCAGCTGGAAGGACTGGGAAGCGAGGACTTCAGCACTAGGAGGTGCAGGTGAGTTTGGGAGCTGAAAGGAGAATGGAAGGATGTAGGTGAGTTTGACATCTGGAAGGACCCTGGGGTCAGGGCAGGGGTTTGGAAGCGGGAAGGATAGGTGTCAGGGTTGCTAATCCTCCAAGATTGTTGAGGAGTCTCCAGGAATTAAAGATTAATCTTTATTTAAAAACTGTAATATGATGCAATCCCCAATAACTCATCCAATCAAAATTGGCAACCCTGGTTTGAGAGCTGGAAAGCACCGAGGGGAGGAGGGAGATAGGTGGGTTTGGCAGCCGGAAGGAGGAACGGAAGAGAGAAGTGGGTTTGGCAACTCACAGCTAGAAAGATGGGGGAGGGGGGGGGCGGAATAGTTCAGCACTGGAATGAACAGGCGGGCGACGGGGGAGGCTGTCGGCACAGGGGGAACAGGCGGGTTTGGCAGCTAGGACAGCCATTGCGAGGCGCAGGGGCGACGGGGGGAGAGGACTCGTCACTGACGGCCTATGGCAGGTGGCCGTGGCGGGGGCCCGTTGCGGCTCAGAGGGCACAGCTGAGCTGAAGACTTGGGACTTACGGCTGGCCAGGCGCAGGGCCACTGCAGGCAGCCTCAGGACGGAGACCTGGTTGCCGGGGGCGAGGGGCGCCCCAGGCAGGGCCGACCGGCCCCAGGCGGCAGAGCGAGGCAAGGGAGGGCTCTCAAAGCCCACGCGCGGCACTGACCGAGGGCCCGGTCTCCGCCCCGGGCACAGTCGGTGGGGGAAGGGGAGGGGTCCCCGAGAGACACACGACGGCCGGGACCGGCGCCCGAGCCCTGCGCGAGAAGTCAAGTCACCGTACCCGTCCGCAGGGCGGAGCGACCCGCGCCGCGCGCTGACACCAGCCACACCGCAGCTCTCACGCGCGCCGGACAGCCGGGGGCGCGGGGCGGGGCGGGGCGAGGCAGCCCCTAGAGCGCGTGAAGGCGGAGCCCTAAGTAGGAAGACGGGAGCTATCGCGCTCCGTAGCGGGGTGGGGAGGGGAGAGCGTGGTGGGCGGGGCCACGACATGACACCAGTACGTTCTGTGAACGTAGGAAGGGGGCGGGCAAGGCGGGGGGGGGGGCACCGTGAGGCTGTTATTTAGGTTGGGCGAAGAATAACGGGATTGGGCGGGGCTCGGGCGTGGTCAGGGGGAGACTTGCTGCCGTTGCGGCGGGTTGGAAAACAGGCGCGCGGGGCTGAGGGTGGATGGAAGCTTGCCGAGGAAAAACAGGCCGCCCCCGGTCACGCAGGCCGAAAGAAAGGCAGCCTGGCCCCCTTGCTCTCCCACGGCCTCGGGGGCAGCGGGCTAGCCCGCTGATTGGCTGCTCGCGCTCACGTAGATGATGACGTGGAGGCGCTCAGGCTGTTCTGTCCAGAGGGAGCCTGTTAGTCTGTTTCAAAGCCAAACCAAGCAGGAGTCTGGTGGCATTTGCAGTTTAACACCCCCTATTAGGGCATCAGCCAGTGGTTTGTAACCTGGGGGTAATTGCTCCTCAGGGGGTGATTTGGCATATTTCAGAGGGTAATGAGTTGGTCAGCTTCACACACTTCTGATAAATAGAGTAATATCAGCACAGAAAAGTATTAATTATATTATTAGATTGAACTAACACAAAGTATCAGTGACATCAGTAAATTGTTTAATTTATTTAACAATATTTTATTGTATTTCCTTCTGAGGTGATGCAGTATGAATCATGCAGTAACAGTGTGCATTGCAGCACAACTTGATCTGACCTGCAGAGATGTGTTCAATCCTGTTCCTGTTCAATTGTTATAAAACCACTGGCAAACCCAATGAAAGATCATTTTTGATTCAGCCTTGGTAACTAACTAACTAACTAACTAACTAACTATATATATATATATATATATATATATATATATATGCAAAATTTTCCTGAAGGATGACAGAGTGATGTCATCCTTATTCCAGCTAAGTTAATTTTATGTGACAGAATAAGGGGGAAAAGAAGGAAGGAGGTGATGGGAAGTACTAGCATTGAGCAGTGTGATCCAACACACACTTAGTTTAGGCATGTGTCCATGTTGCTGGTTTTATTTTTAAAATAAAAATGCGAAATTAAAGTTAATATACTGAATATTACCGATAGTGCAATATAAAATATTTGAGTTTTCATAGGAGAGTAGCAGTTTGACCAATCAGAGTAGCAAGAGAACTACATGCAAAAAGGATAGCATGAAGAAAAAAAGCCAGACACATCTCTGGAGAAACAGATGAATGGAGATAAAAACTTATTTTTCTCTGGCTGCAGATTGTCATAGAAAACCACTGATTTTTTTAGGCTTTGATCATTTACAATACTTACAGATATGCTTAACTTCACACAATGAGTAATTCAGTTGATTTAGTGTATTATCTCTCAAGTTCCAAAAAATAAACCTGATTTCACGGATCATGCCTAATTTCACTTGGACATGTTGGTGCAAGAGGCAGTGATATGCTGAGTTAATAGCCTATATTCAGTTGTCAGTGGGGGAGAAAAAAGTGGCTGTGAAGGAGGTTGTAAACTCCCACCACTGTCCATAATGCTGAAAACACACACAATCCTGCATTAGCATTATATCAAAACACTTTACTGGGTTGATTATATTTTTAAAAACTTACTGAAAATATAGGATTTCATTTTAAAATGTAATGTTTTGCTGAGCAGCAGCACAGTTCTGGGCTTTACAGGTCCTGTTGGGAGCAGAAGTCAGTGACTTGGAATTCAATATTGTTTTACTGTAATTTTCACAGAAGATGAAGAAATGAGAGATGCTCAAGGGCTAATGGAGACCTCTGGAAGTCTAGTCCATCCCACTGTACTGAGACAGAAGTAAGTATACTAGACACCCCCTGATAGGTGCTTGTCAAACCTGTTATTAAAAATCTCTAATTATAGGAAGGTTGTGAAATTCCCAGATTATCTATTTAGGTAGTTGATTATTCTTATAATTAGAAAGTTTTTCCTATTAAAAAAATCAAACATAGAAAGACATTGCAGCATGAAGCATATCAAATATTAAGAAATTTTAAGGAAAGCTGTACAAAGACAAAATTAAAGCACTTAATAGAATTTGAATATTCAGCAACCAATTTTCACAAAAACAAGAAAGGCAATGTTATGCAAGTCAGTTATAGCAAAAACAAACAAACAAACCGCCTTTGGCCTCATTCAGAAGGAGAGTTTGTAAAAGACTGTATCATTGCAACTGCAGCTTTATTGGCGCCAGAGAAACTTAAATTATTTGGGAGTGTGAGCTTATCTCACAGGACAGTGTCAGATTGAATTTATGATATGGCTCAGGATATTGAAAAGTCTCTGACAGATTCTGTGGCTGATTTTGAGTTCTACTCTCTGGCTATTGATGAGACAACAGACATAATATAAGTACAGTCCAGCTGGCTATTTTTCTGTGTGGAATCACACCAAGTTTTGAGATTCAAGAGGATTTGCTTTCTTTATTATCAATGCACACCACCACCAAAGGTGAAGACATTTTTTTAGAAGGTTACATCAGCAGTACACAGGTTTCAGTCATTATTAGAAAAATTGAGTGGTTCCAGATATGGTTGGATCTCAGAAGGGATTAGTTCCCTTAGTCAAGAAAGAAAGGGATCATCTTAGACATGATCCAAGTAAGTTGATTGTGTATCATTGCGGCATTCATCAAGAGAATCTATGCAGTCCATGCAACTAAACAATGTAATGTCGATTGCAGTATCAAGCATTATCTTTATTAAAAGTAAAGGACTAAGCAGCCCCCAGTTTAAAGAGCTATTGAAAGATCTTGAATCAGATTATGGTGATATACTTTGTTATTGTGACATGCAATGGCTGAGCTAATGGAATATGCTGATGTGGTTTTACAAACGGAAGAATGAAGTAAACTTTTCATGGAGACAAAGGGAAAACCTGTGGCTGAGTTGTGTGATGCCAAATGGCTATGTGATCTGGCATTCATGGCTGTGTTAGTACTTGTGAGAGCTCAATGTCAAATTGCAAGGGCCTAACCAGTTTTTTACTTCCTGTTTTTCAAATGTAAAATCATTCATAGCTAACTTAAAGCTATGGCAAATTCAACTAGAACAGGGCCAAAGTTGTACATTTTCCAACCCTACAGAGACAAAAATCTGCATTAACAATGCAGAGCACACAAGGGAGTGTTCAAATTTACTTCAGAAATTGTGGATTATTGAAATTACAACTGGATACAGAATTATTTTCCATGCTAGATATGCATTTTTTCCCAGTTATGTAGAAAATGTTTTCACATCATGTGCTGTATGAGTTTCTTGCTCCACCCTGTTTAGAACCCTTTGGATTGCAGTCATAGAATGATGAATTGTTAGCATAGTTTTGAGACCATCTGCCCTTAACTGTTTGATAGGGTGAGCTAACATTTCATGATGCATTAATTGCTTTAATGATTTCAAATCAGCTCCTATGTGTATTGGTTCAAAATATATATATATACACACAAAAGATATTCTGTTTGTATTGTGGTGGATGACATACCATGTAAGGGTGATATTAACTTTGCATCCTTGTATTGAGAATACACATACACAAATTATAACTACAGCTGTGTTCAATTGTATAAAATCTGTTAACTAAAATACAGGACACAAGCTTTTAACACAGAAATAATACTTTTCCATTTGTACTAGAACAAAATTATTTATTAGAGAAGAGTGGTGAAGCAGTTAAATTACATTTACCTGCGTGGGAATTAAGACACACTTGAGCCTCCTCCCAGAAGTTGGTTGTATAATGGTATATTCTAGTCCCTTTTGTTCTATATATGCTTGCATGTTGACTGTGAGATACTATATTTAATATGTACCTATTTGCTAGCTTCCATGGACATTAATAAGGACCAAATATTGTCCTATGGGGATCAGTGGATAAATATACTTCTTGATAGCATGAAGTTAGAACGTAAGTGACTGGTTTTGTTGGCTCTTGAATAGGTAAAGTTGACTATTTGCCACCAACTAAAATAAGCCTTTTCAAAGTCATTAGTTTGTTCCTATATAATTTTTCTTAACTCTATAGGTAGCTCTCCTCTAAATCCATCCCAAATAATGGCCTTGGTGACATCTAGCATCTTATTTCTCAAGATTGAAATCTTCCTCAAAGTAATTATTTCCTGACAAATCGCATCACTCTCTACCTGACACTAGTATTAGAGCGAATCTTCCCGTAGGAAAATATTTCCTGTCTCCTGGATGCATGGTTTTTAGTACAGATAGCTGCATCCCATCAAAGTCTTCCTTATACTTGGGCATACTCAGACATCCATGACATCTTGAGCAGTGTATACATGTCAGTTTCCAGATCCCATTCTGGTTAACCTGGGATATTCCACTGGAACAAGATAGCATCATCATGTTTTGGACTATTTGTTTATCCTCATGAGTAGCCACTGGACATCAAACTACAATTAAAATTAAGGGAAGTTTAGAATCCCAGTTTTCCCCCAGAGACATCAATTGCCTTTTCAACATGTTTTTGATGACCCTGTTTCTTTTTTCAGCCCTGAGGCCTGGGGATGTCCAGTTATGTGAAATCGTTCTTCTGTGTTCAAAGGAAAGCATAGTTGTTTCATAAGCTCCACAGTGAAGTGGGGGCCCTGATCAGAATCAATTTCATTTGGGAGGCCAAATCTAATGAAGGCATTGCATAAATGCATACAATTCCCAATGATATTAGTAGAGATTCTTATGCAGTGTGAGGACAGAATAGGGTCTATATTGAACACTCTAGACCCCTTTGTATTTAACTATTGAAAGTATTTGTTAGGAAAGTAAATTATAGATAGATGATGTAAAAACTAACCATGTACTGTATTGAACAAATACTACTTCTATAACTTTTTTTTAGAGAGAAAGATCATCTGCTTTACATTTCACTATGACATATGCTATTTAGCTTTTTTGGCAAAACACCAGTAGTATACTTACCAAAGTAGGTCAACAGTTTATTTGATGCCTCTGTTAAGAACAACTTTTTACAGTACTGTGTATGTGTTATGATTAAAACATTGAGTCATTTCTGTCACCAGCTGCAGAGTATTTTTAGTTGCTTTCACATTAGGTGCAGAATTATTTAATTTACGTGTGTGCTATTTATCTGGCTTACAGTTTTGGGCATAGTGAGAAGTCAATTGTCACTCTTCAAAGGGTTAAGTTTTTGCTAACAAATATGGACTATTAGATATGAAAACCATCATTGTTTGATATGTCAAATAAAACATTTGTCAATCAAAAGTCTTTAAGCACTGAGCTATGTGACATTTACTCTTTTATAAACCAATAAAGTCCCTGGTGGCATGCCTTTTTTCATCTCATTTAAATAGTGGTAGGAGAACAAATCATACTTCAGGGCAAGTTGATAACTGCCAGTCACGATTCTTGCCTTGTTTACTATAATGAGCAGGGTAATAAATGCATCTGACCATTTCAGCTGGCATTTGCATAGATGAATGATTTGTCCAGTCAGTCGCTCTCCAGTGATTTGGGCCTTTTTGTCAGCACAAAGAGCATTCAGTCTCTCTGGAATTTACAGCAGCCAAGCTCTCATTAGCAAACATCCTTTACCATGAATGATTCAAATAATTACCACTGAAATAATAAACTGTTTCACAAAAACATTCTATTTGATGGCTCCAAACATCAACTTTTCTGAATTGTTGACATTCAAATAAGCCAGAGAGCTTTTTTTGTTAAGCAACAATGATCCTCTTGTAAAAGGGTGGGTATTGTTTTGCCTCCAATAGACCTTTAAACTTGGCCAGTTATTAAATGTGTCTCTCAAACTACCGGCCAGCGTTCGGGTAATCAGAGGGCATGGACCAGATGATGGAGCTAGAGTAAAACTACACACTGAAATTCCAAACAAATTTTTGTCAATCTGCTTCTGATATTACAAGCTTAAAACTCCAGACTAATTAACAACAGCAATTTACCTGTTTGCACCTAGAGCAGTAGTATAATTATTAAAGGGCCTTGCTTATATTGAGTGTGTGTTCTTTGAAATGGTATTTATATGTATAATTAATTGCTATTTGATATAGTTTTGGAATTCAGTCACATGAGCCAGCAACAATAATTATACACTCTTATCTTCTGTAGTTCATTGCAATAGGCATGATGTCACTGCATTGACAAATATGTTGCACTAGGCAAGTAGCGGTTTCTGATATCACCTTTTTACACCCATTCCATCATACATAATTTAGAAAGTTTTAATAAACTTGCACTGGTGCAATGTATGCACATGTTAGGTGGATATCATTCCATGTATACATGTTTTCTTTTCACTGTGGTATTGCTTGCGCATGTATTTGTCTGAAAATATTAGCTTAAATATAACAAATATCTTAATTTGAACAAAGATTGGTTAAAACAGGATTAAATTACACATTGTACGCATCTCTTAGGTCCAAAGAAATAGTCAACAGAAGGGGAGATATTTTTTTCACAGCTGAAGAAATTTCTGCTTTGAGTGATTGCACATGTCCATGCCACTCTGGGTGTGCATACCTAAGTGCACAATTGTTGTCACTTTTCCACTTATGGTACCAGTTGGGGCAGCGTAAGCACCTTTTTTGCCACTTTTCACAGGTATAAAGGGCTTAGTCGCCCCCATTTCTCTCAATTCCTTCTTACTGCCAGTGACAGTTGTTGAAGAACATGGTCTTGTGTTTGCACACTTTTCCCTGTTTGTGTATTTAGCACCCTATTGTTGTTTTGTCTATTTTAAATGAGTGCAACAGTCTAGACCAACTAGTTTTCAAGATTGTGACTTCTTTGATTCCTGAATGGGTACTGCTGCCAATACTGGGATCATGCCTAGGTCTTTGGGTTTCAGGTGTTGCCACTCTTGCACTAAACCTGTGAGTGACACATACATACCCCAGCTTTCTAAAATGCCTGAGGAAATCTCATATGAGTGGCAAATCTGTAATGTGTTTAGCCCTATTCTGAAAAAGACAGAGCAACCAACCTCAAACTTGGTTCATTAGTGGCTCTTCATCTACCTTCAGAGCCTTCTCACTCAGACACAGCATCAAGCTGGTGAGGAGTGCTTTCCCTGTTTTAAATGGAGCGAAGAGGCCATTCTGTGCCCATGGTAATGCTGAAGTGCAGTACATGTCTTTCAGAGACCAAATACCAGAAGCTTCAAAATCTTCAGCACCAAGATCTAGTAGAGACCAGGGCACTGGAGTGCATTCAAAGAAGCACTCTTTGAGACAGGTCTTGCTCCCCCAGTCAATGAGCCTGTCAAGGTTTATGGCAAGCTCATTTTCACTTCCATCTACCACAAAGATAGTAAAACAGGTAAAAACTTGTTAGTAAAAACCACATCCCCTCTCATGAATCTGAGCACCTGTATTATACCTCTCAGGGTTCCTTAGTGGTCTCAGTGTCTAACAAGAGGGAGAAAGACAGGCTCACCACGTGTTGATGCCAAAGTGGAATGAATCAACAAAGCTGGACTTATCTTGAAGGAAACTTTATTTCACAGGAGGGTTACTATTTAGTATTGTAAACTAGCAGGCTCTGCTGGGTTGCTACAACATTACTCTGTGAGATATGTTTTTTTAAATTCAAGGACTGGCTAACAGCTGAGGTGAGGCTGGAATTTGCTGAAAATAGGATAACAGATTAGTGGCCAGAATAGCTCTCTAAACCAGTTTGATTATAACTGTCTCTGGCAGCCTGTGCCATGGTACTGGCCATTACTATGCAGCAGTGTTCCTGTCTGCAATCATCCAATAGCTCTACTGAGGTCCAGCAGACCATCCAAGACCTCCCATTGAGGGCCCATTAGTGTTTTCAGAGAACATGGAAAATAGGCTGAACAGCCTTAAAGACTCGAGGGTAATGCTTAAGTTACTGGGTATCTATATACGGGAGACAAAAAGGAAGCAGTGTTGACTGCAACAGTTGCAAGGATACCGGGTTTATTCTTCATTCCCTTCACCTAGCCAAGAAAAAAAGCAGAGGTTACAGGAGGTAATGACCAGCACCCTCTTTTTCTGTAGCTATTAGTTCATCCAGACAACCTAACATGTCTAAGCAAATATTTTGATATTTTGGTCAAGAGCAGACTGTCAGTCCCAAGACTACCATCTTCTCCTTCCCTTTTATTTGCTAACCATTTATCCCACTTCCTAAATGCTTGATCCCACATCACCTTGGATCAGAGAGTTTTAAGCACAGTGGAACTGGAATACTCCCTTCAGTTTGTTTCTGTTCCCCATTCCCATCCTGGTTGTCCATCCCTTTTCAAGGACCACTCTCACAAGTTAATGTGAATGCAATAGGTCCGGTCTCTCCTTCATGTGGAGACCATAGAGAAAATATGATATGTGAGGGGAAAAGGTTTTATTTTTTCTACTTCGTCATTCCGAAAAGCAAAAGAAGGTCTCAAGCCTATTTTAGATCCAAGGCAGCTAAACAAATTCCTGAAAAATATATTTCATATTAAAAAAACAACATGAAGTCCTATAGTAACGTAGAGACTGATATGATAGATTAGATTAGATAGATAGTCTCTAAGGTGCTAAAGGACCACTCTTTTTTTTTTAAGTTAGACTAACACAGCTACCCTTCTGAGCTATTTCAGATTGTAACTCTAGCATCCTTTAGTTCTTCTGTGGACCCAGAGGATTGGTATGCTGCCCTAGACTTAAAAGACACACATTTCCACATGGCAATCCATCAGAGCCACCTGATGTTCCTCAGGTCTGTAATAAACAGTTTCCATTATTAGTTCATAATGCATATTTACAAAATGCATTGCAGTGGTAGCAGCATTCCTGAAAAAAGAGTCTGCTCTTACCTGGACAAATGGTTGGTCAGAGCATGTTCCAAGTTTCAAGTACTGTCTGGTGTGGCCTTTATCCAGTCAACTTTTGATATCCTAGGACTTTTAATCAGCATGGACAAATCAATGTTTATGCCTGTGCAGAAGAGAGAATTCATAAGAGGGAGTCTGGACTTTACAAAGACCAAAGCTTTCATGCCAAAGCTAATACTCCATTGCTCTGGACCTAAAGGCACATCCTGTCGTCACAGTGTGCAAATGCCTCAGACTTACAGGGGATCTGAATATTCCAGACTGCACCTTAGAAAACGTCAATGCTGGATAGTTTCAGTGAATTCCCTGAGATGTCACCCTCTACATATGATGGTTCAAGTGTCAGAGCACATTTTATTCTCCTTGAATTGATGGGCAGATCTGTGAATGTCTAGATGAGGGCTCCTCTTTACTTCCCCCTAGCCAGAGCTTACTTTCGTTACAGATGCATTGGCCCTAACTGGAAGAACCAACATGAGGTATCTATGGACTCAAGGTCCTTGGCCTTCTCAATATTTGAAAACACATATCATCATCAGGGAATTGCAAGCTATCTGGCTAGCTTGCTTGGCCTTCCTTCTAGCTATTGTGGATAACACAATTGTTGTGTTCTATGTGAATACCCAGGAAAAAGCCCAGTCCTCTCACCTGTGCCAAGAGGCAATTCCCCTGTGTAGTTTCTGCATCACAACCCATTCACCTGAGAGCTGCATACCTTCTAGGATGCAGATTACCCTGGCTGATCAGTTGAGCAGGTCGTACACCAATCACCAGAAGTAGTCCTTTTGTCTGAATGTCTCCAGATGCATCTTTCAGCTCTGGGTGACTCTCCAAGTAGATCTGTTTGCACCAAGAGTCAACAGCAAATGCCATCATTATTTTCCCCAAGGGGTCACAGGCTAGTTCACTGACGGATGCCTTCCTTCTCAGGTTGAGCAACCTACTGTATTCCTTCTCTCTGATTCCTCTCCAACCCAGTCTTGTTCAACTGAGACAAGATTCATCTCATACTAATAGCCCAAGCAGGACTTTGACAACCCTGGTTTTTCACATTGATGACCCTGTTAGTCAAACCTCCTCTGATTCTCTCCTGGGCTACATCTAAACTACGATCCTCTTGCAGAAGAGCAAATACAAATGGAGAGCTCGTTTGCATATGTTGTGCTCTCATTTTGCATTTCCTCTTCCATTCCCTTTTGCGCAAAAAAAGCGCTGTGCATACGGTGCCTTTTTGCTCAAAAAAACACTTTTGCGCAAGAGCCATTCTTCCTCATTTTTTGAGGAAGAATGGCTCTTGCACAAAAGGGGGTTTTTGTGCAAAAAGGCTCCATCTACACAGCGCTTTTTTGTGCAAAAAGAAAGGAAGAGGAAATGCAAATGAGAGCATGACATATGCAAACGAGCACGCCATTTGCATTTGCTCTTCCGCAAGAGGATCGTAGTTTAGACGTAGCCCTGGGGTCTGATGTGATCTCCCAACTACCTTTTCCACTCCATCTGAAAGCCTGAATGCTTCACACCTAACTCTTAGGAAAGGGGTTGTTCAAGGGAGGTGCAGGGTATAGTTCTAACCAATAGAAAGCCTTCTACTAGGAGCACTTATTTGGCAAAATAGAAAAGGTTCTCAATCTGATTCAATCAAAAAGGCATTTCCCTGCCCCCAGACTCCTAACCATCATGTTTTGGACTGTTAGTTTAGTCTGAAACATCAGGAGTTAGCCATTAGTTCCATTAGGGTTCATCAAGAAAAGATGTTGGCTTCCCACTCTTCAGTGGATAACCACTTTCTGTTTTCCACTACAGTGTCTACTGGATTTACAAGACAGGTTGTACCCACAAGTGGAGGAACCTATCCCATGGGACTTCAAACAAATGCTAAAGAAAACTGATGGGTCCACTCTGAGCTGAGGGCATCCTGTTTATTATTACAGCTTTCAATTAAGGTAGCTTTTTTGGTAACCATTATCTCAACTAGGATTGTGGGGGAATTTCAGGCACCGGCATCAGAATTATCCTGAGCAGCTTTCTATGAGGACAAAGTTTACCTTCTCCTCGGTTTCTAATTTTCATATGAAATCAAATAACTTACCGATTTTACTTCCCACAGTCTCATACACACTCTGCATGGTAGAAAGGCTTTGACTTCGTATCTGAATCAGATAGATGTTTAGGTCATTTTCATAGCTGTTTATTACTATTGCAAACAGCTTGAAAGGCAGTTGTGTGTCCTCCTTTGTATCAGTTGGTTCAAGTAAAACCCACAGGTAGGATATTAGCCCACCTAACCAGATCTACTGTAGCTTCTGCATCCCTTCTGATGCACATGTCCATCTTGCACATTAGAAGGCAGCAATTTGGTCCTGTGCACTGCATCACTGGCAAACTATGAACTGTCTATTTGTTCCATTCCTAGGGTTCTTCTCAGCAAACACAAACAATTGAGCCAAAATGCGTAGCTGAATGCTACTGTGATGACTGGGGCATAGGCAGTCAAGCCTAGTGATCTGATCCAGAGCTGTGCCTACTGGTCAGAGCCAAGAGTCAAAACCAAAGACAACATCAGATACCAAGTCAAAGACCAGAGCCAGTTACAGCATCAGAGGTAAAGTAGAGGAGCAGAGACTTGGAGAAGGGCAGGACAGCAGCAACTGGGAGTAGACAGGAGCCTGGGACAAGACGATAGGAGCCAGTAGGGATGCTGGAAGCTGGAGCAGACAGAACATAAGAACATAAGAATGGCCATACTGGGTCAGACCAAAGGTCCATCGAGCCCAGCATCCCATCTGCCGACGGTGGCCAATGCCAGGTGCCCCAGAGAAGGAGAACAGAAGACAATGATCAAGTGATTTATCTCCTGCCATCCATCTCCTGCCCTTGTTATGAAGGCTAGGGCACCATACTTTATCCCTGGCTAATAGCCATTTATGGACCTAACCTGCAAAAATTTATCAAGCTCTTTTTTAAACCCTAATAGAGTCCTGGCCTTCACAGCCTCCTCGGGCAAGGAGTTCCACAGGTTGACTGTGCGCTGTGTGAAGAAAAATTTCCTTTTATTAGTTTTGAACGTACTACCCATCAATTTCATTTGGTGTCCCCTAGTTCTTGTATTATGGGAAAAGGTAAATAATTTTTCTATAATCACTTTCTCCACACCATTCATGATTTTATATACCTCTATCATATCGCCCCTCAATCGCCTTTTTTCCAAACTGAAAAGTCCCAGTCTCTCTAGCCTCTCCCCATATGGGACCCTTTCCAAGCCCCTAATCATCTTAGTCGCCCTTTTCTGAACCTTTTCTAATGCCAATATATCTTTTTTGAGGTGAGGAGACCACATCTGCACGCAGTACTCGAGATGTGGGCGTACCATAGTTTTATATAGGGGAAGTATGATATCTTTTGTCTTCTTATCTATCCCTTTTTTAATAATTCCTAACATCCTATTTGCCTTACTAACTGCCGCTGCACACTGCGTGGATGTCTTCATAGAACTATCCACTATAACTCCAAGATCCCTTTCCTGATCTGTCGTAGCTAAATTTGACCCCATCATGTAGTACGTGTAATTTGGGTTATTTTTTCCAACATGCATTACCTTACACTTACCCACATTAAATTTCATTTGCCATTTTGCTGCCCAATCACTCAGTTTGCTGAGATCTTTTTGTAGTTCTTCACAATCCCTTTTGCTTTTGACTGTCCGGAACAACTTTGTGTCATCTGCAAACTTGGCCACCTCACTGCTTACCTCATTTTCTAGATCATTGATGAACAAGTTGAACAGGATTGGTCCCAGTACTGACCCCTGGGGAACACCACTAGTTACCCTCCTCCATTGTGAAAATTTACCATTTATTCCCACCCTTTGTCTTCTGTCTTTTAACCAATTCTTGATCCATGAAAGGACCTTTCCTCCTATCCCATGACCACCTAATTTACGTAAAAGCCTTTGGTGTGGGACCGTGTCAAAGGCTTTCTGGAAATCTAGGTATATTATATCCACTGGGTGCCCCTTGTCCGCATGTTTATTAACCCCTTCAAAGAATTCTAACAGATTAGTTAGACACGACTTCCCTCTGCAGAAACCATGCTGACTTTTGCCCAACAATTCGTGCTCTTCTATGTGCCTTGCAATTTTACTCTTTACTAGTGTTTCTACTAATTTGCCTGGTACTGATGTTAAACTTATCGGTCTATAATTGCCAGGATCTCCTCTAGAGCCTTTTTTAAATATTGGTGTTATATTGGCCATCTTCCAGTCATTTGGTACCAAAGTGGATTTAAAGGATAGGTTACAAACCACTGTTAATAACTCCGCAATTTCTCATTTGAGTTCTTTCAGAACCCTTGGGTGAATGCCGTCTGGTCCCGGAGACTTGTTACTATTCAGCTTATCAATTAATTCCATAACCTCCTCTAATGTCACTTCAATCTGAGTGAGTTCCTCAGATTTGTCACCTAAAAAGGCTGGCTCAGATTTAGGAACCTCTGTAACATCCTCAGCCGTGAAGACTGAAGCAAAGAAATCATTTAATCGCTCCGCAATGGCACTGTCTTCCTTGATCGCTCCTTTTATATCTTTATCATCCAAGGGCCCCACTGCTTTTTTAGCGGGCTTCCTGCTTCTAATGTATTTTAAAAACATTTTACTATCATTTTTTGAATTTTTGGCTAGCTGTTCCTCAAACTCTTTTTTGGCTTTTCTTACTACATTATGACACTTAATTTGGGAGTGTTTATGTTCCTTTCTATTTTCCTCACTAGGATTTGACTTCCACTTTTTAAAAGCTGCCCTTTTCTCTCTCACTGCCTTTTTAACATGGCTGTTTAGCCATGGTGGTTCTTTGTTAGGTCTCTTACTGTGTTTTTTTATTTGGGGTATACATTTAAGTTGGGCCTCTAGTATGGTGTCTTTAAACAGTTCCCATGCAGCTTCCAGGGATTTTAGTTTAATTACTCTCCCTTTTAGTTTCTGTTTAACTAGCTTCCTCATTTTAGTGTAATTCCCCTTTTTGAAATTAAATGCCAGAGTGTTTGACCGCTGCGGTGTTCTTCCCAACACAGGAATATTAAAAGTTATTATATTGTGGTCACTATATAATAGACCCAGGAGTGCAGGTCTAAGAGTCAGTTAAATAGGAGGGGTTCCTAGCCAGGAATTCCTCTGTTTGCTTGGACAACTTTCTCTTGTTACATCCTGGTTTAGATAGAGTCCCTCTGCAAATCAGAGGACTGGATATTTTCCCAGGTTCATGGCTTTAGGGGTGGGGCCCTCTGTGAGGTAGTCCTTCCCCATCTACCCAAGTGAGCTTCTGGACAGCAGTTGTCGCCTGGATATCTGTGGGCCTACGTTCAAGGCCTGTGATCCCTTACAGCTCAAGGCAAACAACTTTTAATAATTAGGATGAGACCATCAAACTTATTTTCCTTGGCTAAATTCAATTTCACAGTTATAAAAATATAGCTATTTCAACACATTTTATAGCATTTGGTTACATTCCATTCTGTTTTGATAGATAAAGAATCAGGTATTTGTAATACCTTTTAAATAAAATAACCTTTAGCCATGCCATTAGGCTCTGAAACTTTAGTTATTGTACAATAATTATTTATTCAAATAATTTGCATGTTATTCATCCAGCTTCTATGTTATGCATACACTACATAATTAAGGTCATTAAGCAATTACCTCTCCTCACTTTATCATGCCCATAGTGTATTGGTAAAAATAATATTTAAAATTCCATCAGTATTTTTCCTCATGATTAGGACACTTCCCACATTATTTATCATTAATTTTTGTTTCTGCAACAGATAACGATAGCAGTACTATGCAAACCTAGTAAAAGAAGGAAATCAGGCCAGCAGTAGTAGTGAAAATGCTGTATCAATGTACCAGTAAAGTGCATTGTAAGGAGCTTTTTTGATCAGTTTCTGCTATTACTTTTAATGATGACAAGAAAAATCCAATTTATACAGTATAAGAAGATGTAACATTTTATTTATCCAAAGATCTAGCAAAGTTTTTAACAATAGATTTAAAATTCTAAAGGCAACAGCTTTTTATAAACATTATAACTTATAGTTAATATATCTGTAGTGAAATCAGTTCATTAAAAGTGTATTTGCAAAGTACACCAAAACTGCCATATCAGAGCTGCCATTTTAAAGAATTTAATTCGTGCTCTTTAAAGCTGCAATGCTATCCATATAATTTTATCATATATTGATATCCAAAAACCATTTCTCATTTAAAGATATTTGTTTGGGGTCTGTAATATGATTTCGTAAAAACTACTGAACAAGTCTGGCATGTATTATATTTAAAGGTAAAATGTGCCATATTTATAATTAATTTTAAGCAGTGTTTTTCTGTGCATTGTTTTCCATTGGGAATTGTTTCTTAAAAACTGATGGCAAAATATGGCCTATTACATTTTCAGTATCTAATGGACAATATATGTATTTCCAGAAAGTGACACTTGTAGAACCTTGTAGACGTACTCAGAATGTTACAGAATGTAGCAAATTTCACGGAAAATCTTATTGCCAGTGTGCACAATATATTGGTCATATGGGCTCCGGATTTCTCTGAAAGTGTGTTCAAAGCATTAGATGTCATATGGTCAAAATGTTACATTTCACCTTCAGTTACAAGCTGCATCACAGTATCTTATGTGCAATCTTTTCTCAAAGTGATAGGAGAAATTAGTTAAATTAAATTTCAGGTATAATATAAAAAAAACCCTCTCAATTATTAGAGTGAATGACAAAGTTTCATTAGAATGGATTTGTCTGACAAGCTCTTAATACGATATGACACATACATCAGTGTATTTGCTGAGATATACATCAGTGGGTGTGTGTGTATATAATGCAAATAGACTGGGGTGTGTGTGTGTGTGTGTGTGTGTGTGTGTGTGTGTGTGTGTGTGTGTGTGTGTGTGTGTGTGTGTATTTACACACACACGCAGATGCTAGAAGACGGTGAGGATAGTGCGTGGTTTCCTGCCATCATCTCCCAAGGGTGGGGGGACCACACATGCCACGTCTGGCTCCTCCCCAGGGTTGGCGGGGGCTGTGCATCTCTGCTGCTGGCTTCTTCTGGGGACCAGCTTAGGGATGGCAGGGGCTGTGCAGCCCATCTGACAGCTTCTCCCCAGAGCAGGCCTGGAGCAGCGGGAGACCGCATGGCCTGATGGGTGGCTGCTCCCAAGGGCCAGCACAGGGAGGTGGGCACCATGCTGCCAGTCAGCGGCTATTCCCCAGGACTGGGGTGCTTCTTGCCCCCATATTTGCTTCCTCCTTGTGGTCATTTGTGAGTATAATTCTCCCTGCAATCACATCCTTCCCTTTACATTTGATGCAAAACAGTTGCATTCAATGTACATCCCTTTGGCCTGACAACTAAACCCTGACATTGCTTTAAGTTATGATAAGAGGAAGTTGCATGCCAAATTTGGTTATCCTAGCCCTTACCATTTAGAGCCGGGGTGTCCAACATGCTAGCCACTAGCCGCATGTGGCTATTTGGCCGGTTGAGTTTGACTAGTTGGTTTGAACAATGTGGCTATTTGGCCAGTTGAATGTGGATAGTTCGCAATAGCACTAGCCACTATAGTGGCTACTGCTTCAGAATTGGTTGAACATCATGGGTTTAGAAGGTGTTCTTGAACAAACAGACTCACAAATGGACAGAAAGACACACAGATGCACAAACTCTCTCAAATATATAGATTTTACAGAAATAGAAATATAGCTGCAGGAACTGGTTGAGGCCTTAAAGACATGAGCTAGTGCATGCTGTGAGATGAATATTAAGGTGAGTCAATTTTTTTAGGTCAATAAGCTGATCTTTGTTTAGAAAGCAACTCTCTCTGAAACTATAAAACTTCCCTTTAGTAACTTCCCTTTATTTTTCTACTCACAAAAGCAAGGCATTTGCCATTGTTGTCAGTTTGATATTAAATGGAGGAAAGTCACGTTTGCAGTGGTGTTAGAGAATTTATGAAGCTCAAATTGATCTATAACTTAACTTACCGTGCTTCCAGCTATTTGTCTGATACTCAGATTTTAAAATAAAGCTTATTTTTTCAGTCAGTATAACCTTTTCTTGAACACTCTAGTTCTCCTGTAGCAATACATTTAGTTTCTCCAGAATGCACTCAGAGTACTGAATACAGTGAATGTGTTGACTTTCAGTTTTCTAGATCCTCAAGCTATTCAAATGACCCCTTTGGTGAGG
The DNA here is from genome assembly GCA_032595735.1 of Pelochelys cantorii. Taxonomy (NCBI): domain Eukaryota; kingdom Metazoa; phylum Chordata; order Testudines; family Trionychidae; genus Pelochelys; species Pelochelys cantorii. The sequence continues at coordinate 73,063,519 of CM064328.1, forward strand.
TTTACCTATAGCAGCTGAGAGACAACAGAAGATTGTGAGTCCCATTGGAAACAAACTTTTTCAAATGGAAGGGTTTTTTTAGGTATTATATGTTTATGGCCAGACACAACTGGAAAGTAATTTGCCACCTTGGTATAAACAAGTTATAGTGTCTTATGGACTGAGACAGTGACATTTTTAAAAACTCACCTCTTTTTTTAAGCAAAACTGGTTTGTTTGGGATTTGATTGGGAATGGGAAATATGTCCTCATGTGAGGTGAAAGTTGGAGGACAATCCTACAGAATTTATCCTTGCTGAAATCCAGGAAGGGATTCATGATTTTAGATGTGAAACATTTGACAGTGTGCTTTTAATAAATACTGAAATAGCCCTATTTTTGGAATAAACTACTGAATTCTAGTGGAAAGAGTCCCTATATGAAAGACTTTGATGCCTTCATGGTACATTTCCTTAGTTAATTGTCCTGGAGTCTTCCTGATGATGAGCCAGACTCTGGTCCCTACTGTTGCCTCTTTCTGTGACTCTGGCAGTGTAAAGAGGCTGCTCTAGTCCTGAGGAACTCCACAAGCACAGGAATGATTATGGTTGATATGGGTAGTGCTATGCAACCCTTCTGTGCAGCCTCCAGTGTAGATCCATTGCAAGGGGCAAAGTAGTGGCAATACTCGGAAGACCAGGGCTAGGAGAATGTGGGCTGATAGGTACTCTGGTCTGGCTATCCTGGGCTGAAGACTATACACAGCATGCAAGGCTGCCATATGTTAGAACATCCCCTGAGATGGTTCTAAATTTCACTGGAGTGAATGATGGTCTACAGAGGAGCCAGAATTAAGGAGGTGAAAAGATGGCACAGAATCACCCTACTGTCTATTTTCTTTAATGCTTCAGTGGCTCATTCCTTCTTAAAAAAAACCCCTTTAAATTTAGGACTCCAGTAGACATCTTAGAGTTAGGGCTGTGCTGAAAAGGATGGGAATCTGGTGTATTGTGAGGACATTGAGCCAGATCCTCAGCTGGCCTCAGTGGAGCTATATTGATATACAGCAGTTGAGACCTGGTCTCACCTCCACCCCTCCCGAAAAGGCTTCCCAGTTTCACAGAGGGGGGTGCTCACAAGCTGTCTTTGCTATGTCTTTGGAAAAGTTGGGAACCATGTGATCCAAACAGCATAATCTATTGCCCGGGTTCTCACACCACCCAGCCGTGTCTTGGGGCACTAAGCACTGCTGGCAATGTTAGTAGCCTCACTCCCTATACTCTGGGAAGGCAGGCAGCTCTATAATGGCTGCCTCTTTGTGGGTGCATTGGAAGGGTGTGCATGAGCACCTTCTTCCCTCACATAGCTTCAACCACATTGCTGCATCCATAATTTGCCTGTAGTGTCCACCACATTTAGTTTGGGATTATTAAGGTCAGATGCAGCAAGAAAAGACTTAAATACAAATTGCTCTAAACACATCAGTTCAAAAGGATATTACTCCTACGTATACCAAACTTTCAAATGCCTCTCATATTTTCTTGAATGAAAGCCCTATTTGTCATTTTTTATTATAAGAAAAATTCTTTTCAGGAGAATCAAAGTCAACAAAGAGATTACAGATTGCAGTTCCAACACTGTACACATTATATAGAGTACAAACACAATAAAGATCTGTATTTAAGCAAATTGTGGAAAACGTCTTGAAACAGACCTCTCATATATATTTTAGAATGAACATACCATAGTGCTTCTAAAAGGCACTAGACTGATTGTAATGGAAAATGCTGTATTTACATCCAAAATGGGTACAGCAAGGAGTCAGACATATTATTATTTACTAGTACTGCAATGATGATGAATCCACAAAGAGATTAAGACCCTGTTATTCTTGGTGGTGTACGTGCACATAGTAAAAGTTTCTAACAGAATTTACAATTAATTTACAAGATAGAGGGTGTGAGAGAGGAAATATTAAACCATTTTTAAAGACAGAGACCTGAAAGACAGAGACAAGTGACTTACCCAGGTTCACTGTGGCAGTCAAAAATTTAACCTAGATCTCCTGTGTGTCAATCCAGAGTCTTTACCACAAGATACATATGGTCTAAGACATACCACTTGGCAGATATTTTTAAAGAAGCTGAGAGTCTTGATTGCCTCATTAGTATTGAATTCTCTTCAAGATTAAAATTCATCCCTCAGTAGAGGGCCAGCATCCAGCGTAGGCACCACAAAATGTAATATTCCACTCATTCCTTTCTGGGGGAGGGAGCTCACATGGATTTAGGATTTATAACACTTTATCTTGTTGCATATCTTAAACTCTGAGAAGGAAACTGTTATTTTTACCTATACGTGTAAGAGACATGTTCTTCTATCTTTTATCAAAAAGCTGCTTTTATGTGTTTCTTAATGCAGTTTGAATATAGCAAACATTTCTACCTACAACACATCATCAGGTGAATTCATCAGGGAATCTAAATTAAGGTAAGTTACACCCACTCCTGACTCTTCTCAGTTATATTAACTGAGACATAACTATAAAATGTGTATATATATTTAAAATATTTTAATTCAATGTGTATAATGAAAATGAAAACTATAATATAAATGCAATAGGAAAACATTCAGACTCAGAATCTGGGGCTCTCATGACAACTGTGGAAGTTCTCACAATTGTACATAAACTTTCTCTAGCCAAGATTGTTCAGGATCTGCATCAATGGTTCCTAAGCTTTTTTTCTGCAATGGCACACCTCGATATTTTTAATTATTTTGAGGCACATCACTGTACTCCAAATGAACTCATGTGCCAATCCAGAAAAAGGCTAATGTAGTAAGAGGAGGGCCTGAAACATAAGCCCATGTATCACTGGCCTGAGGCCTAGGCAAAAGCAATCAAGACTTTGCTAATATAGTTGAGCTATGAGGAAGAGGCAGGCCGTATTCACAGAATCTAGCAAGAACAGGGCTAATATTGCAGAAATACACATTCCAAAGAGATGCTAGGCACAAGCCATATAAACACATTCCAACGTAGTACCAGATCCTAATACCAGCAAACTCATAGATTACAACAGTGGGGCAAACTGTGGGGATAGAGGCCAGCTCCTTACCCGGGGAAGGAGCAGGACTTCTTAGTGTAAGGGGCAGGACCGAGGGCAGTCAGCCCTTAGCACTACCCGGAGCCCAGCCCTCAGAGCTGTGCAGAGCAGTGCTTGGGCACTCTGGCAACAATTGAAAGGGGCCTGTAGCCCCAGCCACCACTGTTGTTGTAGTAGCAGCAGCAGCACCCATGAGCTTCAGGGACCTTTGAATCTCCGATCCCTGGGGCAATAGCCTCCCTCCCCACCCCCCCCCCACACACACACACTTTGGCAGGCCTGGATGACAAGAACATATGACCCATCCTAAGGATAAAGGCTAGGATGACAAGGATGTGTTGATGGAACTACCATGTGTAAGTCTCAGTATCTAAAAAAACAAGGAATCCTGTGGCACTTTAAAGATTAACAGATTTATTTGGGCATAAGCTTTATCTATGAAAGCTTATGCCCAAATATATCTGTTAGTCTTTAAGGTGCCACAGAACTCCTTATTGTGTTTTCACTATGTATTAGGTATTGAATCAGAGGGTGGCAGCAGACATGTCAGGAATGATGGGAAACGTGTTTGTATCTGTGTATAATCTCAGAGTGGCTGTCTTCATCCAGCCTACAGAGCAGTGGAAAGTCCTGTCATTGACTGAGTTGTGTCCATTGTCACGGAAATACATGGGCTTGCATAACAGTAGACATCCAATCCATGGAACTAGAACTGTGCTCTATTTACAATAAACCAGACCAAGTGCCTTCTTATCTCATCTGATTTTGTGGCTATTGGGGATTCTCTCAGAGTGTGCTGTACTGGCTATCTTCACAGAGCTGGGGCAGCACACAGAAAGAACACATGCACACAGCCATACGGTTATCAACAATTGACAGAGCAAGATACTTGTCAGGGCACCACATCAGTGACATATCAGGACAGCTGGTAGGGCTGAAATCAAAACAAAAATGGTGGGACCATTTTCAAGAGTGGAAACTACTGTTAAAGCTACTTATAAGAATTTTGGACAAAGGCCTGCTCAGAGGAGAAAATGACATGCAGTTGAGAATAATATTTTGGTATGACAAGCAATTAATTAATCATTTCTTCTCATTCCCTAAATAGTCTTCCCAAGTGTATGTAACTTTCTCCACTGTTTTTAAATTCAATTAATAAGTCCCACGTAGAGTATTGCCAATCTTAAGAGATCAAAAAGATACCCCACGAGTCAGACTCCAACGAATCAGAAGATCCCCCAGATATGTGGTTATTTACAAAGAGATTATATTGTTTTTCAGTTTGCCTATGAATGCCCCTGCCCATCCACATGGAGAATTAGTGCTGCCCATGCTCCTAAATGTATTGGTATAAGGATTTTGCCCCTTGCTGCAGGAGTTCTCACCCCCACACCAGTCAATCCCCTGTCCAGCAATTCATTTTGCCCCTGGACCTCCAAATTAATCCAATGCCTCTAGTCTCCAAATCAGTTCTTCCCTCCCATCCTCTCACAGGCTACATCTAGACTGCAGGCTTCTTTCGGAAGAAGCTTTTTTTGGAAGAGATCTTCTGAAAAATCTTCCGAAAGAGAGCATCCACATACAAAAGCACATCGAAAAAGCGATGCACTTTTTCGAAAGAGAGCGTCTAGACTGATTGGATGCTCTCTTGCATAAAAGGCCACCCGGAACCAGTTCAGGCAGGGCTTTAGGTCACCAGTTGCTTCCAAGTGCTGGTGCCAGTGCCTTGCAAAGACACGTGCTTAAAGGGACCCTCCTGGACAGCTGTTTCTCTGCTTCTGCTGCGTGCTTGCGTACCTCTTCAAGGGACGGCAAAGCTCTTGCAGTGCCTGCTGTGGTTGCCTGTTTTTTTGAACACGACAGCTTTTCTCTTGGTGCCATGGAGCCAGAGCTGCCCCTGGGCATGTGATGGCCCCACACGGCCATGCTACAGTTTTTGCAGAACTTTGTGCCAGCTGCCTTCCTGGTCCTGACTGAGCTCAGCCCCAAGTTCATTCTGGGGACCCTCTCCCTGGGTTTGGGAGCTACACTCTGGCAACCGCAACCCACTATGGAGAGGTGTTTCTGGAGGCTGGACACCAGTTCCGACTGGTGGGACCAGCTGGTCATGGAGCAGTGGGATGACTAGCAGTGGCTTCAAAACTTCCGCATGCAGAAGGCCACGTTTTTGGAGCTACGTGTCTGGCTTGCCCCCACCCTCCGGAGACGCGATACCCCACCTGTGGCCTGCCATCCCCCTGGAGAAGCGGGTCACAGTCACCCTCTGGAAGCTCGCCACCCCAGACAGCTACCAGTCGGTGGGCAATCAGTTTGGTGTGGGGAAGTCCACCATTGGGGCCCTCCTCAGGGAGGTAAGGCACTCTGGGGCCGCAGTCCCTGCAGGGGGGAGAGTCCTGGAAAAGGGAGACTCTAGGAAAAGGGGGGTTGGGGCCCTCTCCCGCACCCAAACTCCCTCCCAGAGTTTTCATCCTGCATTCCCTCCTGCACCTCAGTCCCCTGCTCCATCCCAGAGCCTGCAGCCAACACCTAAACTCCATAAACTTCATCTCAGAGCCAGCATCCCAGAGCCTCTGCCCTACCCAAACTCTCTCCCAGAGCCTTAGGCAGAGGGGAATTTGGGTGGAGGAGGGCCGCAGGCTCTGGGTGTTCTGGGCACCATCAACATTTCTACACACCTGCCACTCCTGTGTTCTTTAATTTCATAATTGCATGAAGTTAGGAGACTGCCTACACTTTATGGACTTTTACAATGTAGGGAGAGTTTGCCATCTGACTTTATCAGGCTGTGTGAAATTTCAAGATGATATTTTAAAATCATTCTAAACCAGCGAGAACATAAATATAAAACCATGAATATAAATATAAACGATTTAAAATATATCTAAAGTGAGAAATCCAGAAAGATATTGATCACAGAAAAAACTCACAGTTATCTGAATTTGTCCACATCCATGTCTTTCTGTGCAAATATCGGTCTATTCATTCTCATAAATATTTCATTTGGCTCTAGGTTGAATTTGGATTCAGCTCCTTACTTATAGTGCACAATTTGCTTGCTTAGCGATCTGCTCTATTTTGTGTATATAGATAAGTGACTTTCATGATCAATATAGAAACAAACTCCTGAAAAAAATCACTTCATGACTGTGTTGCTCATTTTCTGAGTAGCAATCTGACATTTCAACTTCTCTTTGGATCCTTCCTAAAAGATTAATTATAAAATTGTAGTCAAATTAGTTGTTCAATTCCACATCAGTGGAAATAAAATGCAGAACTTATCATACAGAGCCATTTCTATAGCCAGTTCTAGACACCACCCTGAAGAAAGCCAGAAACACCTCCCCCCAAACCCAGGGCACTTTTTTTAAGGCCTCCTTTCCCTCTCCAGGAGAATATTTGTACGTAGTTAAAGAAATTTGGGAAACTTGTAAACTATTTAAACTATCTCTTAGATGACTCCATCTTGACCTCAACAACAGCAAGTTAAGACTGTTATTGCTGCATTTCACAGCTATATACTGTTTGTATTTTTTTTAAAAGCTTTTTCCTTAATTTGACTTCAGAGAAAAAGAACATCCCAGTCATAGATGCATAATCTGCCTTTGCTATCTGTTGTCTCCATTAGCTAACAGTAAGGTGTAGCATAGATGTTCAAGGGTCTGATTCAGGACAGTAAATCCTGTGTTGCTGTCAGTGAAAAGCAAATAGTGAAAATCACTGGGATTTTTTCCATGTTCAGCTAGCTCCAAATTAATTTACTGCTAGACTAAAATCAGACATTTAAAGTTCAATAAGCAACTGAAATTAAATAACTTAGAATTAATGTGTCTGGTTAATGCAATGCTAAATTAGAACCTGTTATGTCTTGTTCAAATCTAGCTCAGTTTGGCAGTGACTAGAAATCTGTTTACTGGTTGATACATTATATTAAATGAACTATGAGAAGTGAAGTCCAGTGGCACCTTAAAAACTAACAGATTTTTTGGCGCATAAACTTTCATGGGTCAAAACCACTTTAACAGTTGCATCTGACTAAATGGTTGTGACCCATCAAAGCTTATGCCCAATTACATCTATTAGTCTGTAAGGTGCCACAGGACTCCTCATTATTTTTACAGATACAGTTTAACACGGCTACCTCTCTGAGACTTATTAAATAAACTGTATCATAGCCCAGGCTCTTGCTGGGAAACTGGTCCATTTGATGATGGCAGCTCATGTTCATTGCCTCAGCAGAGAGGTAAAGGATAAAATGGGTTTGAGAGCTCAATCTTACAAGTAAGGTATGAGGAAAATTCACAAGGTACTGAAAGGAAATTTACAGTGCTACTGCTGCCCTGTTTAGAGTCAGCACTTTTAAGTTTTAATCCCAGATGCATTGAGGGTTCATTAGGCAATTACCATCTTTTAGCGAATATACCCCGCACCCAAATATACCCCACACCCAAATATATCCCACAGTTTTTTCTTTTTGAGCTAAAAAAATCTTATATACCCCGCACACAAGTATAACCCGCGGGGTATACAAGGCTGTGCCAGGGGTATATTTATGGTGGGGGAGGGGGGTGGAAATTAGCCAGCCACTCACCGCCCGGTTCCTCCACAGCCGTAGGAAGGGTCAGGGGGAATGCTCATCCGGCTGTGCAGGAGCCAGGCAGTGAGCGCTCCACTGCCTGGAGGCTGCAGGAACTGGGCGGGGGAGCGCTCACCACCCCGAGGCTGGAGGCTGCGCAGGAACCGGGTGGTGTGTAAAAAAAATTTTGTATACCCCACACCCGAGTATACCCCCCGCGGGGGGCGGGGGGTACGGGGTTTGTAAAAACAAATAGAACCCGCGGGTTATATTCACTAAATTACGGTAGGCTATGTATACACTGGGAAATTATTTCAAAATAAGCTATTTTGAAATAATAACTCCCAAAATAACTACAGGTTGGACTTCCCTTGTCTGTCACCCTCAAAACCTGACCCGTCCCAAATGAGGGAATTTGTCAAATCAGGGGAGGTCCCCTGCCACTGACCTCCCAGGACGTTTCCCCTCCCTGTGGCTGGCTCTGCTCTGGCCCCACTGCCATTGAGCTTCAGCCTGCAGGACTTGGACTTGGGCTCTAGCCTGCTGGGGCTCCCCATGGATGGAGCTCCCCAGCCATTGTGGCTCCGCTTTTCCCCCACTTGACCAGGGATCCTTGGGGACAGGGCTAGCCAGTTGCCCCGCTTTTGCTGCCCTGCCCAGCCAGGGCTCCCAGGGCTTGCCAGTCCCGCTGCTACCCTGCCCGGCCGGGAAACCCTGGGGACGGGGCTTGCCCGCTGCCCCACTTTTCCAAGCAGGAATTGTTATTTCAAAAGCAAAAGCCTGCTATTTCGAAATAACTGACTTGGTAGTGTGGACACCCACCTTGTTACTTTGAAATAACTCCCCAGTGTAGGTATGCCCCCAGTTCCCTCTGCTTTTCTTTCCTCACTATAAAATGGGGACAAAACTACATGAACATTACCATAATACAAATAATGATTTTCAAATCTTTTTGTTTGTTTGTTTTCCAGTGATAAGTTCCAGTTGAAAATCTATACTGGTGTTTTTTAGGGAAAGGCAATACTTTGTAACACACAGGGGCTAATTGAATAAATGAATATAATGGTATAGGTAGATTAACGGAAACACCTATTAAAATGTTAAACAACTCTTTCTGCAATCTTTCAGAAAGTTTCTTGTTTATATACCATCTGAAAGTACAATCACAAATGAAAGTACCTCTATCTGAAGAAAGAAAAAGGAAAAAAAGCTATAATTCCATCATTTACAATGGAGACTATTATTATAGTTGTACATTAAGAAAAATAAGAACATATTTGAAAAAAAAAATCCAGTTTTCTACAGGTATAATTGTCTATGAACTTTTCTCTCTTCAGGCTTTAAGCAGTGTTTAGAACATGCAGCAACTTAAATAATAGTACTGCACAAAGGTATGCTGAGTGCACATCCATATTAAATAATGGCACTAAGGCTTAATCAGAAACGAATCAAGGTGAAGAAGCATAAAACATAGTGCACATAGGCCCAGATATATCAAAACACTTAAGTATGTGCAAAATATTAATGATTAGAAGTAGTTCCATTGAAGTTAATGGAAATTACTCATGTGCTTAAATGTTTCAAGGATCACAGGTATGGGCAATAAGGAGCATGTGGGCCAGACAGGGTTTACCAGGGTTAGCCCTGGCAGGCCACCAAACACTTTATTTAGCTGCATGTCCTCAGGTATAGCAACTTGCAGCTCCCATTGGCCACGGTTTGTCACTTTCCCCAGCTCCCTTTAGCTAGGAATGGCAAACCATAGTCAACATGAGCTGTGAGAGGCCATACCTGAGGTAACACAGATAAATAAAACATCTTCCAGCCTGCCAGGGGCTAACCCTAGTGAACTGCACCCAGCCTGTGAGCTGCTTATTGTCTACCCCTAGGTCAAGGCCATAAAGGATAAAGGTAAAAACCCTTATCTTATATCAGAAACTATTTGTTGCTATTTTATTTGGGGTAAAGGAAAAAATTCACACCTGAATATGTTGATTATGTATGCAATTCTAACATTCAGACATGTCTTAATGTTAATGGTGTGTGAGGGATTATGGATAGGGGCACGACTACACAGCAGGGCTAAAGCTGTATTAAGCTATGCAACTTGAGCTAAGTCAATTGCGTAACTTAAGTCAAAATAGCTTATTTCGGCTTTTGATGTTGTCTACACAGCAGGAAGTCCAAGTTAGAGCACTCTTCCTCCGACTTCCCTTACTCCTCATAAAATGAGGGTTACAGGAATCAGAGTAAGAAGTCCTGCAGCTCGACATTATGTCGAAAAAACTGCTTGCTGTGTAGACACAGGCTGTGTTATTTCGGAATAACATCAGTTATTCCAAAATACGACTGCTGGGTAGACATAGCCCTAGGTGAACATAGAGGGCACATCAATCAAGAAGTATAAATTTATACTGTGCATTGGAAGCATCAAATTCCAAAACCTGGTCAAACAAATATTTTCATCAGAATATTCAGAATCTTTCTGCTTTTTTCATATTCCTCGTATTTTTCATGTTCCCTCATTTTGTAACCAATTTATGTCTGAGTGTAAGTGACTTTCTGCATGCAAAAAAAGGAAGAGGTGTTACAGCATGTCATAATATTGTGTCACCAGATCTGTAAAACTTGAATTTTCCCTGAATAGAATTCTCAATCCTTCATGACCTAGACTGTTTCCTCATTAGGACAAAAATTCTCTCTAATCAACAAGATGGATATTGACTTCATTGTTTTGTTCTCTTCAGAAGCAGGCTCTCTCCTTTTAAATTCTGTGTATATACAGTTGGGAAACACATTGCAGAGAAGATCCAGCAGGCAGCTTTGAGAGGAAAAGGTAGTAATACATGACTGCAAATCTCTGCTCTACTTATGCCTTCAGTGTAGGTGGTTAAGTGGGGCTCAAGAATTTGTCAGGCCTTCTGCACTGGGAATGAATTTCACTCTCAGATGTAGATGTACTTTATGAATTAACAAAATCTGACAGCAACTTTCTTTGTCCCTCCCCACGAAAAAGTAAAGCATGTTTCTTAGGCTCTTAAGTTTAAAAAATCATTTCATTCTTTATTAAACGTTATGCTTCTATTTACTTATTTTAGTGTGGTACAGTAGATCCTGGATCCACTGCTCAATCGAACTATCCTAAAAATGTTATTCCTTTCCTCTACTGTACATTCAAAAAGCAGATAAAGGAAACCATATTCTGCAAATCAAGTTGGTTCAGTTCCAGTGCAAAATGTGGACTTGACTGACTGCAAGCAGAGCTGTCAACTTGTACAGGCTTCACTGTCAAGAGCTGTGTCATCTGTCAGTGTCTGTTCCAGCTCACTGTACCACACAGAGGGAATGCACTGTTGCCTCCCAATTGATAACACGCTGCCAGAAGCATGTTACTTTCTCATCTGTCTTCTTGTAGCTGTCAAAACTGGAATCCATTAATTAGTTTGTTCTTGTGAATTTTAGTTGTTCTGAAGACATGTAAATTTCAAAGTAAGACAAAAAAATGCCAAGGTGCCAATAGGGGTTCACAAATCCTAAGTGGCAGTTATTAAGAACAGTAAGTGCTGGCTATCAGAACTCAGTCTGAATGAGTGTAATGATGTGGCTAGTTTCACCACATTGCTTTTAATCAGACCGAGTTGCTTACAGAAGCAGTAAAACAATGACAGTTAAGGAGAGAGAGAAATAACAAGTCACCAACTAGTAAGGACAGATGGGTCAAGAAGGTACTACTGTTTTTTTAATATTATTATTCCCTTTTTATATGTTTTCTTCCTTTAATGAGTACCACATTTTTTGATAGGGCTTTATTTTCCTGTTTTTGTGTCCCATGAAAGACTACTGTGATTGCTCATGCAGATAAGATTTTGTAAAATCCATACATTTAAGACAAGATGCTTTAAATGTAACACATCCAGCATTCAAATCTACAATATCATTTGTAAAAAGACTGATTGCTTTGTGTAAAACTGCAAAAGTAAACTACATATATGTTTTCATGTATCTGTCACTCACACTAATCCCTCTCTTCATCTGAGTGGTTGCAAAGAAACATAGGGGAAACTTTACAAAAAACTCCTAAATGACTTAGGAATCTAAGCCCGACTTATGCAGAGGGGGGGAAACAACTTCCGCAGGCCCCCAGGCAAGGTGTGGGGGGACCAGCTCCATGCCCCTGGAAGGGGTGGGCCTCAGGCAGAAGAGGCATGCCAGGGCAGCCAGCCCTTAATTCTGGACTGCAGTGCTGGACCCTCCTCCCCTAGCCCTCAGAGCCATCCAGAGCACATGGTGTGGCACTCTGGCAACAATTTAAAGGAGCCCAGGGCTCTGGCTGCTGCCACTGTCATAGTAGCTGCAGCAGAACTGGAGCCCTGGGCCTCTTTGAATCTCTGAGCCCTGGGGAAACTGCCCTGTTGCCTCCCCCCCACCCTGAATCAGCGGGCCTGGACTTAAACACCCAGCCTTAGATCCTTAGAGGTACTTTTGTGTTGCCCTGCTCAGTGTTCCCCAGTTTAATTTTCAGTTAGGTACCTAAGCCAGGTCATGCCCTACCAGCCAAAACCCTTCCCTCTTCCCAGATACCTCTTTCACACTTGTTCTACATTTCCTCTGCACCCAGCTGTCTTTTGTGGGGGGTGCTGTACTGTTCCCCCACCTCCCGCATCAATCGGGTTGCCATCTGCTCAGGTTCCGAGGGGCATCCCTTTTTTGAGGTAGTTGTCCTAAGAATCTGTAAGGGAGCTCAGTAGACACTGTCAGCTGTCCAATTTTAGGGACTCGTATCATTCCATTCAAGACATTGCCTTGGATGTGGGAACTCTACATATGGGTGATCTGTATCTGACCCTCCTGCCGCAGGGTTCTGACAGTGACCAGGTCTTAGACATGCTGAGAGCACACTTATGGAACCAGGGCCCACTGGCAAGATAGGCATTCCCCCACCTCACTTGAGAAGCCCACTCTGGGACATTCAAGGTTTCAGTTTGTGCTAGGCCACAAAGCAGCTAATTAGCAGTGAGGCAACATCAGGTTTTAGGCAGTTTTTCAAATGCTGCCCAGCATGAACTCAGGCACCAACAAGATTTGACAGCAGCTAAGCAGTGGCCTTGAAAAAGTTAGTAGCACCTACATGGCAGGCTTATGTGCTTAAAGAGGCAGATAGGTACTTAAGTACCTTTGAAAATAGGACTTAGGGTATGCTTGTACTGCAATTCAACACCTACATCGGCCCATGAACATAAGAATGGCCGTACTGGGTCAGACCAAAGGTCCATCTAGCCCAGTAGCCTGTCTGCTAACAGTGGCCAGCGCCAGGTGCCCTGGAGGGGGTGGACCGAAGACAATGATCAAGCGATTTGTCTCCTGCCATCCATCTCCAGCCTCTGACAAACAAAGGCCAGGGACACCATTTCTATCGCCTGTCTAATAGCCTTTTATGGACCTAACCTCCATGAAATTATCTAACTTCTCTTTAAACTCTGTTATAGTCCTAGCCTTCACAGCAACCTCTGGCAAGGAGTTCCACAGGTTGACTATGCGCTGTGTGAAGAAGAACTTTCTTTTATTAGTTTTAAACCTGCTACCCATTAATTTCATTTGGTGTCCTCTAGTTCTTCTGTTCTGGGAACTAATAAGTAACTTTTCTTTATTCACCCTCTCCACACCACTCATGATTTTATATACCTCTATCATATCCCCCCTCAGTCTCCTCTTTTCTAAACTGAAAAGTCCCAGTCGCTTTAGCCTCTCTTCATGTGGGACCCATTCCAAACCCCACATGACAGCTGAGTAGGGCTTGTGAAACTTGGGCTATAGACTGTTTAATTGGGGTGTAGATGTTTCAGCTTGGGTTCCAATTCTGGGACCTCCCACTTCACAGTCCTAAAGCCAAAATGTCTACATTGTAATCAAACTGTTCCTTAGCCTGAGCCCTGTGAGCCTGAGTCCTTTGTCAGGGGCCTGTTGCCGGTTGTAACTGTAGTGGAGACATACCCTTAAATACTTTCAAACCATTTAACTATGAGCTCATAATAAGGAATCCCATCACCAAGCTGAACCTTGACTTGGCTCTCAAAGGCCTTATCAAGACTCCCTTTAAACCCCTACACTAGGAAACCATTTATTTACATTCAAGGTTACAGGGCATGTCTCATTGTAATTCCTTTTCCCAGAAGGGTGCATAAGCTTGGGCTCTATCTAAAAGGAAATCCTTTGTACATTTCTGTTAAAGCAATGTTACGATACGGTGATAGCTCTGCAAAGCAGGTGACTAAACTCCCATCATTCCCATCTGCAATGCACTTCCCTTTCCCTTGGCCAGGTCAGGGTAAAGGTCCTGAACCAGCAAGCAGCAGCACTCTTTTTGTGGGAACAATGGCTACTTGACAAGCCAGGAGGGCAGGGAAGTTGAAGCAACCAGCATGGGAACAGAGAGCTGCATGAGCAAGTTATTGTTCTTGTGTATAGATACTGGCATGGTCAAATATATGTTTACATGCATATTTACCTTATTTGCACAAACCAGTGTGGTAAATGCATGCACTTTTGGGCCATGTGCACATTTTTTAATATGTTCACATTCAACTTTTGAAAATTTGGCTCAGAATCAAATCAATAACTTATCAGTTTACTCCGTCACTGCTTACACATACAGGTCAAGTCCTTGAGAAGCACTGCATTTTTAAATGCTCTATAGAAAAAACGGCAGATACTTCAGAGTGTTTTCTTAATTTTATTTCAGTCATATAAAGTTATGATATCCATATCATTGGGTTATATATTTGCAATAACCAATTTTTGTGGGTTTCATATTTCACAACTTTGCTTGGGTATTTAATTATGTACTCTAGTGAACAGGAATTGGGTAATATCCCTTTAAATAGCTTCTGAGTCCTCTAGTGGCCCTCCAGTCTTTTTTGTTTCAAAACCCATCTGAATCCTGCCATGGCAGCACGTATATATATATATAACACTAGACCTTACGGGTATGTCTAGACTACATGGCTCTGTTGACAGAGTCATGTAGATTAGGTTTCTAGACATAGGGAAATGAAGCGGCAATTTAAATAATCGCCGCTTCATTTACATCAAAATGGCTGCTGCACTGTGCCGATCAGCTGTTTGGCGGCACAGCGCAGTAGTCTGGACACTCCGCGGTCGACAAGGGAAGCCCTTGTCGACCGCCCCGGTAAACCTCATTCCACGAGGCTCTGTCGACAGAGCCATGTTGTCTAGACATACCCTTAATGTTATGTATAGTTATTTGGACACCATGACACAGGTACATATGTTATATATATTGCATATAGAGGAAAAATAAAACATCTGCTATGGGCATTACCTTATATACAGGATTAAATTATCATGGAGTATGCCCCAGAGCCCCCTACACAAACTGCCCCCATACATGCTATAAAAGCTCCAGGACCTACAAGGGGAGGGGTATCTGGGTGAGGGAAGAAGGGACTGCAGAGGAGTGCAGCAGGGCTCAGTGTTTTAACCCAATGGGGTGCACTAGGGTTGTGACTTCAGCCTCACAGGACATGCAGGAACTTCAGGCTTCAGCCCCACAAGTCTGAAAATATTTACCAGAGCTCTGTTACAGATAGTTCCAGCTAAATTTAAGTGCTGCTTAAATGCAAATCGATCATGAACCTTACCTCAAATAATAGCATAGAGTCATTTGAATTAAATTGCCATGGCAATGCAACCCTTAGGAACAATTGCTGTCAGTGCAGAGGTGGAGCAGACTACCAAGCTGTCTCCCCAACACTATACACACCCAAGCAACAGATCACCAAAGACAAGGATATATGAACAAAAAGCTATTTTACATTAGGGAGAAAGCGCCAACAATAGTGGGTGAGGTGAGGTTTGGATAAGATAGCCCACCAGACTTTTTTGGATTCCAAGTTAGAGAGGGCCTTGTCAGTGAATCAGCACTGTCACGAAGACTGGATGGAGCCTTGGGGTTCCTAGAACCAGTGCAGAGCCCCAAGTCTTCCATATAAATAGACTTCTGTGTCCAGTATGTCTTAGGGGATCGTGCACTTTGTGGTTGCATTCCATTCATGAAAATGGATCTCTCTCCTCAATGACAGAAATGAAGAGGAAACATCTCGAGGTATCTGTAAACTGGTATTTTCTCATAGGGATCTCACTTGGCACATCTAAATTATAACATCCAGTTCTGAAATAAACTCTTCATTGATCTTTCAGTATTGCTACTGGTCTCCCATTAGCTGCACTAGCAGATGTTATACTTTAGAAGGTGGACGTTAGAACCACCTACCAGAGCTCCAGACTCCTCAGGTATATGGTGTTCTGTCAGCCATATACCTATACACTTCCAATTGTTAGTTAATAATAAAGTCTTTTGGAAGAACATTTGCCTGTGAGCACTTGATCATCCCTTGTGCTTCTCACAATGGCTAGAAATTCATACTTTTATCCACACATTTATTAGTAATGACCTTCTGCCATAAGAGCAATTTGCTTAGTGCACTCTGTGATTTGTATGATTTGCCAAGCTAATTTTTATCTCCATGTCTAGCATTTGAAAATCTTTTGCCTCCATATTAATTTAACATTTTTATCTTTTACCTATTAAAGGCTGCTCATTGTGACCTTTAAATTCACTTACAATGGATAATCCATTGGTTAATCTGAACCAGTTTGGCCTCAGTTACACATTCACCGACAAACCATTATTTCTGTCCCAGTTATTTAATTGGCCAGAATGCTCTTTCCTATCAGAAATATTAGCTGTCAGAGTTGCCTGCTAGCCTTTGCATATTTCCTGGACACCATCCAGGCCATTAAAGCAACATCTTCTGTTCAAATCTGGAATATTTATCCTGAGCCAAAATCCTAGCTTTCTCTATGCTCTTAATTAAGGCCTTAAGAATGTTGGATGGGTCATTCTACAGACAAGACTTTTGAAATGTAAAAATTGATGTGAAACCTTTCATGCTGATTTTTTTTAACTAATTCAGTAATTTTAACTCACATCACATTTTATATTGTTAATAAAATGAACTAGCTAAGGTATTTTCATATTTTTGAAACTTTGTTGAACTTTAATACTATAAGAAACATTTTTTTTTGAGGAAAAAAGAAGCCCAATTACTATGACAGTCCCCACAGATGTTCAAACTGCAGAGAACATAGACAGATGGAATGACACCAAATCTGCTGGGGCAGCACACAAAGAAGCAATAGTTACTATACCCTTTAAATGGTGTGTTTTCTCTTAGCACTAGAGCTGACTTACCTTTCCCCTGCCCATTTAATACATATACAGAAACGCTTGCAGAATTAACACTCCCTCACCATTTGTGCTCAGGAAGTGAGAGAGCACCAAAACTTTGTTTGCCCCTGTGCCTTCTGTTCCTTATTCACCTGCAAGAGTATGCCAAGAATGTGGCTCATAAGTGTTATTTTACAATGAAAGATTATTTTATTACTTGATGTAAGTTTTCTTGATTTACCACATCATTTCCTTCATTTCAAAGCTTCATTAGAGTCAGGATTTCATCCATAATACCATTTTTCAGACTTTAAATACTATCCAGTATCTGTATTATTTTTTAAAATAAAAAGCCAGTCTTTTACAATCTGAAGCCATTTAGTGCAACAGTAAATCCTTATCATAGGAGTGGAATAAACCAGGTGAAAAGTCATATATATTGCATTACCATTCTACCTAGCTGTGCCCCCCCCAGTTGAAATGTATAGTGTTTCTTATCAAGAAGTCCTTAAATTCTTATTCTCCAACATATTTAAAAGCAGCTCAAGACTCTACATCACTTCAATTTCTCTTTGGTTTGATACTGTAGTATATATTCAAACAAATCTGGAAGCTATAGTATAGCTAAATGTACTGGCATTTATGGGTGCACATCAACAATACCCCCCATGTGTTAGAAATGTTCACAATGTGAGCAGGTATGCTTCCCATCAACAAGCAGATTAATTCAATCAACAGATTCTTTCAGCTGGACTAAAACTGAAGTTTTGGATTTTCAGTGTCAAAAACTGAGGACCCAATCCTGCAAAGGGATATTTGCAGGTGTTAAGTATCCACTTGTGCAGCTCCTGATTCAGGATTGGGCCTTTATATTCTTCTATTTTTATGTAACAATGTCAGTAAAAAACGAATTAAAAAGAAAATCAAACAAGCAAGAAGAACTGCATCACCCAATAAACACAATGTACATTTTGATCTGTACTAGCCCCCTCCTGTGCGAAAGTACTTAATGGTTTAGATTAGATTATCTCAAACTGGAGGGTAGCATTCCAAGTGTTATTTTTATATACATATGGCAAGCAAAGGATATTTAACTTCTCCACAGCTATTGGAAAATTGTCATATAAATAAATAAAATCATAAGAACATAAGAACGGCCGTACCGGGTCAGACCAAAGGTCCATCTAGCCCAGTATCCTGTCTGCCGACAGTGGCCAGCACCAGGTGCCCCAGAGGGGGTGGACCGAAGACAATGATCAAGCGCTTTGTCTCCTGCCATCCCTCTCCAGCCTCTGTCAAACAGAGGCCAAGGACACCATTTTATCCCCTGGCTAATAGCCTTTTATGGACCTAACCTCCATGAAATTATCTAGCTTCTCTTTAAACTCTGTTATAGTCCTAGCCTTCACAGCCTCCTCTGGCAAGGAGTTCCACATGCTGACTACACGCTGTGTGAAGAAGAACTTTCTTTTATTAGTTTTAAACCTGCTACCCATTAATTTCATTTGGTGTCCTCTAGTTCTTCTATTTAGGGAACTAATAAATAACTTTTCTTTATCGGCCCTCTCCATACCACTCATGATTTTATACACCTCTATCATATCCCCCCTCAGTCTCCTCTTTTCTAAACTGAAAAGTCCCAGTCGCTTTAACCTCTCCTCATATGGGACCCGTTCCAAACCCCTAATCAATTTAGTTGCCCTTTTCTGAACCCTTTCCAAGGCCAAAATATCTTTTTTGAGGTGAGGAGACCACATCTGTACACAGTATTCAAGATGTGGGCGTACCATAGTTTTATACAGGGGCAGTAAGATATTCCGGGTCTTATTTTCTATCCCTTTCTTAATAATACCTAGCATCCTATTTGCCTTTTTGACCGCCGCTGCACACTGTGTGGAAGTTTTCAGAGAACTGTCCACGATAACTCCAAGATCTCTTTCCTGATTTGTCGTAGCCAAATTAGCCCCCATCATACTGTACGTATAGTTGGGGTTATTTTTCCCAATGTGCATTACTTTACACTTATCCACATTAAATTTCATTTGCCATTTTGTTGCCCAATCACTCAGTTTGGTGAGATCTTCTTGGAGTCCCTTACAGTCTGCTTCTGTCTTGACTATCCTAAACAGTTTGGTATCATCCGCCAACTTTACCACCTCACTGCTTACCCCTTTCTCCAGATCATTTATGAATAAGTTGAACAGGATTGGTCCTAGGACTGACCCTTGGGGGACACCACTAGTTACCCCTCTCCACTCTGAAAATTTACCATTTATTCCTACCCTTTGTTTCCTGTCTTTTAACCAGTTCTCAATCCAAGAAAGGACCTTCCCTCTTATCCCATGGCCATGTAATTTACACAAGAGCCTTTGGTGAGGGACCTTGTCAAAGGCTTTCTGGAAATCTAAGTATACTATATCTACTGGATCCCCCTTGTCCGCATGTTTGTTAACCCCTTCAAAGAACTCTAATAGATTAGTAAGACAGGATTTCCCTTTACAAAACCCATGTTGACTTTTGTCCAACAAATTATGTTCTTCTACATGCTTCACAATTTTATTCTTTACTATTGTTTCGACTAATTTGCCCGGTACTGAAGTTAGACTTACCGGTCTGTAATTGCCCGGATCGCCTCTAGAGCCCTTTTTAAATATTGGTGTCACGTTGGCTACCTTCCAGTCATTAGGTACGGAAGCCGATTTAAGGGATAGGTTACAAACCACAGATAATAGTTCAGCAATTTCCCATTTGAGTTCTTTTAGAACCCTTGGATGAATGCCATCCGGTATAGGATATAGGGCCTTGTTCCTGAAATAGTACTAAAATAGGCAGATTTTTGTGTCTGCAAAGGTCCTCTGCCTACCCAAACCCTATGTCCCAATATTTGCCTTACCAAACCATTTTTCTCCTGCATCCTGGGTCCTAGCTGGCGCTGACTCTTTTCCCCTCCCTGCATCTTCCTTCATCCCACCCTACTGGTTCTCTTGTCCAGCTAATGCCAGTCTTTTCCCCATCTCAGTGTTCCAGACCCAACCACCTTCATATTTCCATTCCTGGCTTCCAGTTCTGGTATCCTTACCCACGCAATCCTATTCTCCCCATGGATGGCTCCCAGTCCTTTTCTTCATTTCCACCCAGTCTCAGGGTATGGCTACACTGCCGCTTTTTTTTTCAAAAAAAGCTACACAAACTGTGCTCTGCATTTTGCATAGCTTTTTTCAATCCTTTTGTCAGAAGAGGCTTTCCCGACATTTGGCCCGTCTAGACTGGGCCAAATGTTGGAAAAAACCCTCTTTCGGAAGCCCCCTTATTCCTTGTGAAACAAGGAATACAGGGGCTTCCGAAAGAGCACGTTTGCTCTTCCGGAAAGAAAAGCGGAAGAGCAAATGCATCGCTGGATGCAGAAGAGTTTTTCCGGGATACTGGAGGTATCCCGGAAAAACTCTTGTAGTCTAGCCGTACCCTCAGTCTCCCCAATTCACAGTCTCCCCCACTAGGCCCAGCATCCATTTTTTTTACCAGAATGCCTGGTCAAAAAGGGACCCTGGCGGCTCTGGTTAGTCCAGCTGGCGGTGCAGGAGGCCTGAGGTTAAGAAAGGTTCCCTACATGCCCTGGCTCCATACTGCCCCCAGAAGTGGCTGCCAGGTCTCTGTGGCTTCTAGGGAGGCTCTGTGTGCTACTTCCACCCTGAGTGCTGTCTCTGCAGTGCCCATTGGCTGGGAACTGCAACCAATAGGAGCTGTGGAGGGGTGCGCCTGCAGGCATGAAGGCAGTGCATGAAGCCTCCTGTTACCTAGGAGCCATAGGGATCTGGTATCCACTTCTGGGAGCCATGGTATAAGTACCCCACCCCCTTGACCTAGCTTGGAGTCCACTCCCTGCACTCCTCCACACACACCTCAATCTCCTGCCCCATCCCTGACACAAAGGCTTTATGTAGACCTAGATGGCCTTTATGACACAAAGGCTTAGAAGTTGTTAAAGTTTGAGCTTTTGCTTTTTTTGTTGCTGGTGATGCATTTTAAACATGTTCAAGCTATGCATTTTTGGGTGCATCAGATATTAGGATTCAAGCAGATAATCTGCCACTTGAAATTGGAAACATTTGGCAGGATTTTTTAAAACCTGCTTAAACAAGCATTATAGAATTCAGGTGCAAACAGTCAACCAAGCCAGGAAAACAGCTTAGCTATCTGCTATATCTATTGTGGGTTTGGACACAAATGTTACCTACTTTCCCCTTCGTTATTTCTAGTCACTGTCAATATTCACTCTAATCCAACCCAATGGGAAATTACTATGAATTTGCTCTAAATTGGTCAAAGCTCTTGAACTAGACATATGGTGTGAATCCTTGTTTTTCTGGTATCACAGAGAATGCATCTCTCACAGTCTGAATGCACATACAAAACTGTCTGCTTTCACTGATGCAGAGCAGTGTTGTAAATATAACTGAACTTGTGAAAGAAACAAGGTGTTAATTGATGGTGTACATATTCATCCTCATAAACGTCTGCTGTTAGATTACTGATTTCCTGTTTCTAAGGAAACTCTGACTCCTGTTATGCTGATTATTTTCAGTCATACCAGCTTTGCGCAAGAGGGTTTTTCTTGCGCAAGAAGGGGCAGTGTAGACAGCTCCGTCTTGCGCAAGAGCCTCTTCCGCAAAAATGGCGGCTCATTAGTTATGCAAATGAGGCTCGGCGATATTCCACGCTGAGCCTCATTTGCATAGCTCTGGCGCAAGATCGCGCCAGTATAGACACAGCCAAGAGGTACTACTAATTCACAATACAATTTATATTCTAATTCATCTGAAGCTCTGTTCACGCAAAGAGAAGTATTTTGTATTCAATAGTTACTTTGAACTCGGATGAAATAAAGATTTGATTAATACTAATAACCTGTAGATTCTCATATTATGTGAAATGGGATATTTTGTTTTCATCTCTGATTTCTGCATTTCATAATTAGGGTTAGGACTGTAACAGACGTGGCAGAAAAATGGCAGAAAAATGGCTCTGTACATGCAGTCAGTTGAAGACCATTTTAAATGGCTTTTCTATGGTTATATAGTGCCAGACAAAGTAGTATACATGCATTGATTTACATCACAGCATAAAAGAAAGACCTGGTTTGTCAATGCCACCTTCCTTACAATCCTATGGAAGTGATCACAAATAATAGTTTCCTATTTGGCTTAATACAGTGCCTGAAATAGCACAATTCTCGGCAAACTGCTTCTAGCACTCACTACATTGCCTCAAAAAAGGAAGGAAGAGGAAAAGAGCAGCAGCACCCCTGCCAAAGAGGTTCCCTGAAGCACCTCAGCATGTAAAGCACAGCTTGGCACTCAGAACCTTAGGCCAGGAAGCAGCTTGCGAGCCAACCACTGTGAGAATTCTACCACTGGAACAACAATGCCCTGCTCAGCTTGCACCTCAACGACTGTAACCAGACTGTGTGCTTTCCATCAATGGTTTCAGCCAGTCAGGGTCTTCAGCCTCTTTTCAGGGCCTGCTGCAGTCCTTGTGGCAGCCAAAGAAAGTGCCTCCATCATGGCACCGTCCAGCAGCCAGCCCTCAGTTTCTGTAGGGGTAGTGGGTATTATGTTTGTCTCATACGCAAAAGGTCCCTGTCTCAAAACAGGACAGAAATAGCCCTGCTTTTGCTTCCAGCACCAACATAGCTAAAAAAGTCAGGCTTTGACAAGGTACATGGCACTCTCTGGACACTTGTCGGCCAGCCATGGAATTATGTCTTCCCTGTTCCATGTTTTTGCCCACTGCTGCCATTCTTCTTGCATTCCCTCCTGGTTTTCTTGGAGAGAAAGCAGGGTTGAAAGAAAGGAGGTCTTTTCTCACACTGATTTTCTGCTTGACTTAGGAGACATTGCCATCCCAGGAAAAAAAAGCTATGGCATTGGTATCACCAATTCTCAAATAAACCCTTTGGGAGTTTATTGTTGTGTTCTAAAACAGCTGCAGTTGACAAATAATTTTCAAGATAAGAGTTACAAAAGGCGGTCTGGGGAGCATCTGCTGGGGGCATATGTAGAGATAACTAGTCACGTTGTGCTGAATCTCCTTATTTCAACTTAGTATACTGCAGTAAAAGAAGCTTAAAATATTTTACTAATGTTAGTCTCCTGCACAATTGCAGCAGTTGTCAAAGCCAGATTCAGGGAGTGTAAATGGGAAGGCCCATATTCTATTAAACGTCCTATGTGCTAAATGTGAACATAACAAGAACATAAGAACGGCTTTACTGGGTCAGACCAAATGTCCATTTAGCCCAGTATCCTGTCTGCCAACAGTGGCCAATACCAGATGACCCAGAGGGAGAGAACACAACAGGTAATCCTCACATGATCCCTCTCCTATCATCCATTTCCAGACAAACAGAGGCTAGAGACACCATTCCTACCCATCCTGGCTAATAGCCATTGATGGACCTAACCTCCATGAATCTAGCTAGCTCTTTTTTCGAACTCTGTTAAAGTCCTCGTCTTCACAACATCCTCTAGCAAGGAGTTCCACGGTTTGACTCTGCGCTGACTGAAGAAAAACTTCCTTTTGTTTGTTTTAAACCAGTTGCCTATTAATTTCATTTGGTGACCCCTAGTTCTTATATTGTGCGAATAAGTAAATAACTTTTCCTTATTGACTTTTTCCACACCAGTCCTGATTTTAGACCTCTATCGTATCCCCTCTTAATCTCCTCTTTTCTAAGATGAAAAATCCAAGCCTTTTTAATCTCTCTTCATGTAGGACCCATTCCAAACCCCTAATCATTTTTGTTGCCCTTTTCTGAATCTTTTCCAATGCCAATATATCTTTTTTGAGATGCGGCAACCACATCTGTACGTAGTATTCAAGATGTGGGTGTACCATGGTTTTATATAGAGGCAATAAGATCTTCTCTGTCTTGTTCTCTATCCCTTTTAAAATGATTCCTAACA
Organism: Pelochelys cantorii; assembly: GCA_032595735.1. Classification (NCBI taxonomy): domain Eukaryota; kingdom Metazoa; phylum Chordata; order Testudines; family Trionychidae; genus Pelochelys; species Pelochelys cantorii. Next base: position 73,087,387 of record CM064328.1, read on the forward strand.
TTCTATTTTTTTTTATTTTTTTTTTTTTTTGACTGAGTGGATGGTTTCAGAGAACTATTCACAATGACTCCAAGATCTCTTTCTTGAGTAGTTTTAGCTAAATTAGTCCTCATCATATTGTATATATAGTTGGAATTATTTTCATTTTCAATGTACATTACTTTACATTTATTAACATTAAATTTAATTTGCCATTTTATTGCCCCAATCACTTAGTTTGGTGAGATCTTTTTGAAGCTCTTCACAGTCTGCTTTGGTCTTTACTATCTTGGGCGGTTTGGTATCATCTGCAAATTTTAACACCTCACTGTTTACCCCTTTTTCTAGATCATTTATAAATAAGTTGAATAGGATTGGTCCCAGGACAGACTACTGGGGGACCCCACTAGTTACCTCTCTACACTCAGAAAACTTACCATTTATTTCTACCCTTTGTTTCCTGTGTTTTAACCAGTTATCAGTCCACGAAAGGACCTTCTCTTTTATCCCATGATAAATTACTTTACTTAAGAGCCTTTGGTGAGGGACCTTGTCAAAGGCTTTCTGGAAATCTAAGTATACTATATCCACTGGATTCCCCTTGTCCACATGTTTTGTTGTCCCGCTCAAATAACTCTAGCAGATTAGTAAGGCATGATTTCCCTTTACAGAAACCATGTTGACTTTCCCCCAACAAACTATGTAAATCTATGTGTCTGACAATTTTATTCTTTACTGTAGTTTCAACTATTTTGCTTGGTACTGATGTTAGACTTACCAGTCTATGATTGCCCAGATCACCTCTAGAGCGTTTTTTTAAATATTGGCATCACATTAGCTATCTTCCAAGCATTTGGTACAGAAAATGATTTAAAGCAGTGGTCCCAACACAGTGCCCGCAGGCTCCATGGCGCCCACCAGGGCATTTCTGTGCACCCGCCTAGTGACCAGGGCCGGCCTGAGCCATTCTTGCGCCCCGGGCCCCGGGTGCCTGGCACATGTGCAGCCCCCGCCCCAGGCGCACAGTGCATGCGCGGTGCCGCCTCCGGGTGCCCAGCAGCCCCAAAAGGTTGGGGACCACTGATTTAAAGGATAGGCTACAAACCACAGTTAATAGTTCCACAATTTCACATTTGAGTTCTTTCAGAACTCTTGGGTGAATGTCATCTGGTCCCAGTGATTTGTTACTGTTAAATTTATTAATTTGTTCCAAACCTCCTTTAATGACACCTTAATCTGGGACAATTCCTCAGATTTGTCACCTAAAAAGAATGGCTCAGGTTTGTGAATCTCCCCAATATCCTCTGCCGTGAAGACTGAAGCAAAAAATTCACTTAGCTTCTCCGCAATGAAAATGTGATTTTCATTTAAAATATTTGGGAATTTCTGTTCAAAGGTAGCCTTAGAAGTATGTGCCTCTCTGTTTAAATCCTCCAGTGTAGTTCAGAGAAACTTCTTTGTGCTGGTTTCTGAAGCTGTCAGTGACAAAGGCAACAGGAAAACAATTGGGTGTCTGAGCTGCTCCCAAGCAATGAGAACTTGTCACATTATTTATTTACTTACACCATGCCTGGACACTTTTACATTTCAAAGAAAACAGACAGTATGTTATTTCTGCCTGGGTTTAACATTATTTTGTTTCCCCCTGGAGAGACAGACTAAGAATTGTCCATGCTGTGTCATAAGTTATAATGTAGAGTTGCTGCCAGGGTTATAGAAGCATATGGAGAAACCTGCCCCTTAACAGGTGTACAACTTTTTGTTATCAAATAACTCTCCATCAGTCCTGGCTTTCTGCCTCCCCACTGAACAACTGCCTTTGCTAGAAATTACTGAACACATTTCAACTACTATAAACATTGGCCAGGGTTATATTTCTAGATTCCAAGAAAGCTTCTGACAGCTAGCTGTGATCCTCTGTGTAATAAGTTGTCAGTGTACTGTGTATAACCTAAAGCTGTCACTTGGCTTAGGTCAAAGCTGTCAAATTGCCAACAAAATATTATTACTAGAGGCACTAAATCTTATTTTCAGCCTAGTTTTGTAGGGGTCCAGCAGACAGGGGCCTTGGACTATTATTGTTTATCCTGTATATAAATAACCTATCTCATGAATATGCATGAAAAAACAAACTTACATGTATGTATATAACACTGCGAGCAGATGTTGCAGTCACATTAACAAGATCTGCAAATGGCTTGTCAAGAACCACTTATTATTACTAAATGTTTCTAAAACTAAGTCTGTCGCATACTTCAGGGGCTTACTAACAGAATTTGGAAATACATAGGTCTAACTAATACCAAATAACAGGGGCTTGCAAGAATCAAGGTATTTTTCTTTGTAAAGTGAGCATAGTATTTACAGAGGATCTGACCATGCTGGAGCCTGAAGATCTCTATTCTCAGAACAAGTTTATCCTATCAATGTGTCTCAAACCTGAGCTGGAGAGTCAACTTTTGGGGTGAGAGCATAGTTCAGTCTTCAGGCCCATTGAGGCCTGAGCAGCTCTGATAAGACTGTCAGTTGTTATTGCCATTTTGTGAAACTATTATCTGTTTACTCAGAACCTGATTGAGAAGATGCACTCATTTTATTCCAGCCACTGAACACCTGATTTTTGTGGAAGGTGAGGTAGGTACGTGAAATTTGTAACTAACCATGTCCATCTTATGGTCTGAACAAATGTCCACATGCTTTAATAATGTTCAAATTTGGATTCAAACTCTACATTCTACTCCTGTATCTTGGGTTACTTTACAAAAATAAAGTTTGTTCCCTATTTAAAAAAAGAATTAAAGAATTAGATGAATTAAATAATGTTTTGTTTTTACTCAAAGGCCACAAATGTGGCTTTCAAAAACAGTCTTCCTAAGGAGCTCCAAACAAGTAGTGGATCCTATAAGCACTGTGATTTCATCCCAGTGCTTTGTGCAAGTCCTCAAAGCAGGTCCTTTAAAGGGTGAATCTTCAGTCTGATAGTTGGTTTGGACTAATTTGGGGGGGGGGTATCTTGTACTATAGGGCTACGTCTACACTGCAGGCTTTTTGCGCAAGAACAATTGTTCTTGCGCAAAAAAATTGCAGAGCGTCTATACTGCACGTGCGTTCTTGTGCAAGTAAATTTACAGTAAAGCGTCGGGAAACGGGGCTTCTTGCGCAAGAGTTATTCCTCTCCCCACGAGGAATAAGCCCTCTTGCACAAGAGCTCTTCCACAAGAAGGCATTGTAGACAGGCAACGGGTTTCTTGCACAAGAAAGCTCTATGGCTAAAATGGCTATCAGAGCTTTCTTGCGCAAGAGAGCGTCCACACTTATTCCCACAATATAAGAACTAGGGGTCACCAAATGAAATTAATAGGCAGCAGGTTTAAAACAAACAAAAGGAGGTTTTTCTTCATTGAGCGTAGAGTCAACCTGTGGAACTCCTTGCCAGAGGATGTTGTGAAAACTAGGACTTTAACAGGGTTCAAAAAAGAGCTAGCTAGATTCATGGAGGTTAGGTCCATCAATGGCAATTAGCCAGGAAGGGTAGGAATGATGTCCCTAGCGTCTGCCTGGAAATGGATGACAGGAGAGGGATCGTGTGAGGATTATCTGTAGTGTTCCCTCCCTCTGGGGCATCTGGTATTGGCCACTGTCGGCAGACAGGATACTGGGCTAGATGGACCTTTGGTCTGACCCAGTATGGCCGTTCTTATGTCCCTTTAAGCATGGGCCTCAGATAGTCTCAGGAAGCAGCTGTGGGAAGAGAGTTCTGTCCTGATACCCTGCCTGAAGTGCTTTCTGGGGGGCTTTAAATGCAATTGAGGGTCCAATCAGTGTGGACACGCTATTTTGAAATAGCTCAGTGCTATTTTGATTGGCATTTGTAATGTAGATGCGCTATTTCGAAATAAGCTATTGCGGAGTTTCTATGCCAAAATAGCTTATTTCAAAATAAGCGTGCAATGTAGACGTATCCCATGTAAGAAAATAGACAGCATAGCCAAATATATAGGAATGGAGGCAAAGATTTTCAAAGTGACTAGTGACTTTGGGATCCTGAGTTTACCAGCACCATATTACCCACATACAACAACACAACCACAACCACATGTACAATAACTTGAGACACACATTGCCCTTCTCTGCAGCACACAATCCTGATCCACACAAATCAACATAAAACTCCTACCACAACAAAATCCACACAAACCTACACAACCCTTCACATATAATAACACATCACTCTTAAGCATAGATTATCTGATGAGTCAGAGTGAAGTAATGGAAACAACTACAATCATGATTAAGATTTTATTTTGTTCAGAATATCACCAGATTCAATAATTACTCATATTCATGATCTGTTACCATCTAAATGTAAATCTCTCAGCCATTTTTTTTCTTTTAAACACACATGGCTACAAATTATACCTGTGTGAGACCACTGGCCTTTGACTACTATTACAAACTAGCCAATTAGCCCGTCATAAGACGGGATTTTCAGGTCTCTCCTCCACGTCGGTCTTCTTTCCTGAGCCCCCGGTCTCTTGCTCTTGCTCTTGCTCTCTCTCTCTCTCTCTCTCTCCTCCTACTGCCTCCCCCCCCCCACCCCCTCAGCTCTCCTCCGCCTCCTGCCTCTCTCTCTTTCTCTTCTCCTCCCTCTCCTGCCTCTCACTCGGGGGACCGTGGAGCCCAAATGGCCATTTGGGCTCCGCACTCCCCGTGCTGCATGGGGAGCGTGGAGCCCAAACTGTCACTTGCACCACTTGCTCCCACGCGGCGGCCTGGCTGAGCAGCGCAGAAGTCAGCCGAGCGCCACGGCGGGAGGCGAAAGGGGGCGGGGTGGTGACGTTCACGGCCAAGGGGCAGGGCCTGGAGCCGCTGTCATGCCGTACGTCACCACCCTGCCCCCCTTCACCTCCCGCCGTGGTGCTCTGCTGACTTCTGCGCCGCTCAGTCGGGCTGCCACGGGGGAGCAAGCGGCCTTTTGGGCCCCGCACTCCCCATGCAGCATGGGCCGCCCAGAGGGAACAGCCAGCATTTCAGCAACAGCGCCACCCAGAGGGAACAGCCAGCATTTCAGCATTACAGACTCTCAGACATTGGGCTGCTATATATATGATGATATATACATAAGAATGGCCATATTGGTTCAGACCAAAGGTATCCTGTACCAAAGCCCAGTATCCTGTCTCCAGACAGTGGCCAATGTCGGATGTCCCAGAGAGAATGAACAGAACAGGTAATCATCACGTGATCCATCATGTCGCCTATTCCCAGCTTCTGGCAAACAGAGATTTGGGTCACCATCCCTGCCCATCCTAGCTAATAGCCATTCATGGACTATCTTTTTTGAAACTTGTTATAGTCTTGGCCTACACAACATCCTCTGGTATGGAGTTCCCCAGGTTGATTATGTACTGTGTGAAGAAATATTTCCTTTTGTTAATTTTAAACCTTCTGCCTATTAATTTCATTTGATGACCCCTAATCCTTGCATAACGGAAAGGAGTAAATAACACTTCCACATTTACTTTCTCCACACCAGTCATGATTTTATAGTCCTCTATCATATCCCCCTCCCTTAGTCGTCTTATGTCTGAGTACGTATGCCTCAGCACATGGTAAAGAAGGTTCCCCGTATAATTCTGCCAATACAACCAAATCATGACCTGCAGTTCCCTTCCATTCATATCCTTGGCTCTTCTTGAGCAACCACTGCCACTCATTTATTTGTGCCAAATCCTAAAGTCATTTTGTGGTGTGCGTATAGGGAATAGTGCTGACATTTTATATACTACTTGGAAAAACATTGTAACAGTTTTTCTTTTAATAGAAAAACAATTTTTAGGGCTACAAAAAGTCATCACTTATATTTGTAAGTATGTACTTTAATTTTTGGTTGCACTAGTTAATGATTTGCTTTAACAACAAGTAAGGGTGCCACAAATTCTACATTACTGATTACTTGGTCAATAATTGCATACAATTATTCTGCCAAAGTATTTTTCATATTAATCCTGAGACATTTGCATTTCAAAATTAAAGAATGTGTTGAAACTCTGGCTGCAGGAACTCAAAGTCACAGCATGGGATACCAATGGGAATAAGAACACAACCATAAGAAAATAGTCTAAGGAGAAAAAATAAAGACAACAACCCAACAAACTCTTTGCAAGTGGAGAAAAAATGCCCGAATGAAACAAACTACATAAGGCATTATTCCGCTCCTGAGTTAGAACTAATGAACAAAAACCACCATTGGGCAAGGAATACTTACCCTGATTTGATTTGTCTTCACTAGACTGTTTTAAATCAAGTTAAATGATTGAGATGTGTGTGTGAAGGCTAGCATGAATACTCCTCACCCATTTGATCAAAGCTACAAATATTTTTTTCTTAGTCATAGATCAGCATTCCTTCCCCACCCACTCTAACTTCCCAGGGTAACGTGCGTGTGTTACCATATGGGAGCTACTATAATCAGCTCTGCCCAAAGATTCAGGTGGAAACCACCACTTTGATTTTAACTTTCTCTTTTAAACAAAACATTCAATTTAACTTCGGTTTAAACATAGTTATCACAGTACTCTATGCAAATAAGCACCAATACCAAAATCATGGCCCCAGTTTTCCAGGGCTGTGCACATGCAATAGAAAAACTAATGTCCCTTTTGAAAACACTGCCTCAGATACTGATCCTTTCTAGTCATAGTCTAATCTAGTCATCTGTGCACTGTATTTTAACTGTGACCTGCACAATCAGGGATGTATCTCCTCGATCAACAGCAGGTATAAAGTCTTTTTATCTTTTTCTAGTATAAAAGGATATTTATTAAATTAACTCCAACATGGGGAATGCTTGGTTGCCCAAATTGTCCTGATATCCTCATTATGCCTGCCAGAGGTCTTATGGGAAAAATAGTATGCAATGATGTAATTAAAGACAATAGCATAATTTATATCCACCAGGTTAAAACAGCCTTAAGTTTCCATGGGTCCTTAACTTTGTCTTATTCTGACTTCTGAGTGCTTAATTTTGCAATTCTAAAAAAGAAAAAGAAAAAAAACAGTTAAGTTTACTATCTTCCTACTTTTCACAGGGGTCACTGTATTAGTCTGTTTCAGCAAAAATGAGGAGTCCTGTGGCGCCTTAAAGACTAGCAGATTTATTTGGGCATAAGCTTCATTCCAGCCCATGAAGGCTTATGCCCAAATAAATTTATTTGTCTTCCTGGTGCCACAGGACTCCTCATTACCTTCTACATTTGTTAGAAAGCAGCAAAATGCTCTGTGCTGCTCAATGTGTACAATACATGCAATAGGTAAGACTTTGTTTTTATACCCGCTTTCCTGCATCATATGGAAAAAGACAAGACTCCCGCACCACCTGGCTTTTTTTCCAGATGCTTCCTCTGCTTCTGTATGGAAGAAGTCCTATCTCCTTCCTCATACAGCTTCAGTAATCATAGATAAAGACATGCACATAGAATCAATGAAATATTGGCAGACTGTGAAGAATTCACATTACTAAATTCAGTGAGTGTGCAAAAACTCTTTTATCTTCGACAAAGCACAACCAATTTCCTCTAGATTACTGAAAAACTCGTCTGATTAATAGGGACTTTCCAGAATATTGGGTTTTTGAAATGGCACTACTAGAATTGTTCATAAAAGTTATCTTTTTCCTTCTTATAAGGGGAACAATTTTGCATTCTCTGTATTCTTCAAAATGTCGGAACCATTTCCCTCAAAACTTTTCACAAAATAAATCCCTCCTGGGCTGAGAGCAAATTTGCTTAAATTTAGCCCAAATGTTAAAAGAATGACAAAAAAGAAGAAAATGATCCATTCCAATGGAAATGGTTTTGTAATCTTAAGTATAGATGTCATATATAGTTGTGTTTGTCATCTATACTTAAGATTACACAACCATTTCCATTGTAACAGGTCATTTATATACAGCATATACAGTTGTATTTATGCAAACACTTCACACATATGCACCATAACTATGTGGAGCTGACAACCAGGTGATAAAATGCAAAAGCCTGAGAAAAAACCGTGGAACCATGTGATTAAGGAATTTATCATGCACCTCTAACCACCTCACCTGCTTTCTGACCATTAATCCATCTTCATTGGGATTACAGCTGATATTCAGAAACCCCTGAACAAATTCAGACAACCATTTTTTAAATCTACCAGCCAAAGAAATATTTTCTTCTTTCCTCTGTATTTCTCAGCCATGATTCAGCCATGCAACAGTGACACTTTTCTATATATAAAAATGTCACATCTTGAAAGTCTGATAACTCACTTTTTTTTACAGGGCTAGAATCAAGATATTTATATCACTAGAAGGAAAGATTTCCAACTTCCTCATGGAATCCACAGCTTACACCAAGCTGTGGAGGGACCTAAAATAATGGATTTTAAAGCTGTGGCAATTCTCTGTATAGAAAATCTATTTTAGTCCATTTGAAGAGGTCTTTATGGTGACTTATAAGCCCTGTATCTGCCTCATTTACTTCTTGACTAAAATGTGACTATTATATATCCACACAATTTGCAGTTTAGTGGTTACATCAACATTAAAAATATGTATCTGACAGGTGACCATATATTCTAGTAGCCATAATTTGAAAGTTGAAAGACTGATTGAAAAATTGAGGCTAAGTGGCCTAACATTTCATCATTTAAAAAATAAAGGTATGTGATTTTAAAAACATGTTCAGAAGACAAGAGCACATCTAAGCTTGCTGGCTGGAAGATCTGAGTTTAAAAAATGCAAATAAAAACTGAATCAAAGCAAACCCAAGTTAGCTTTTTGTTGTTTATTTTAAATTTAAATATTGAAATATAAATTGAAAAGTATGTCTGAGATGCTGAAAGATTCAGCCTGAGGGGGTTCTTTGTAAAGAGCAGGAACAATTTTGTGAGGGAACTAAGAGGAGTTGCCATTTTTTAAAAAGTGAACTTTGATTGACATGAGAAAATACTGCCACATGAAATGGTTCACCTTCTTTGAAGGGCTCTTTTGTCAGTGAGGTCAGGTCAAAGAGGTTTGAAAGGTCCTCATCAAAGGAAGTTCCCTTTCTAGACCTAGCACACTCCCTTGCTGGAGTAGTCTTCATTTTGGGAACTACATAGAGACATGGGAAGCAAAGTAGTGACAGCTGCATAGTTGACTGACAATGGCTGGCTGATCCCTGAATCAACACTGTCACCTGCTGTGGGAAAGACAATCTCCCTGTCACCCTGGCCTTTGGTAAATTGCTGCTCGTAGGCAAGTATTAAGATTTGAGTGACTAAGTGTAGTACAGTGTGGCCTGCTTTATGTGTAGAGTGAAGTAAAAAATACAGTTTCTTAAGACCCAATATCCAGTCCCTTTTGGAGCTGAAATAAGGGACAAGTGGAGTATCCAAAAGAAAAAATAGATTAACATTCACACTCTCCTTGTCATAACTCTTTTACAAGCCTCTAAAGCACTTCTGCTCATCCATTATAAAGGAGAAAGAATTCAGTTATTTAACGTAGTGAAAGAGGTCTTTGCTGAACTCTTAATGTCAAACTGCATTGATGGCATCTGCTACAAATTGTTTGAGGTTACAAGCGGGTGCTAAATACAAAAGAAGCTTTCTGCAGTGATATTGAGCTTGATCCCTTCCCCATCAGAGTCAGTAGTAAAACTCCCATTGACTTTGATAATGGCATAGAGAGAACACTTTCAAAGTGTGCAGACAATAAGGTGGGCGGGGCTGCAAGTGCTTTGGAGGATAGGATTAAAATTCTAAATGACCTGGATAAACTGGAAAAATGGTCTGAAATAAACAGGATGAAATTCAATAAGGACAAATGCAAAGTACTCCAGATAGGAAGGATCAATTACACACATACAAAGCAGGAAATGACAGCCTAAGAAGGAGTACTGCAAATAGGGATCCAGATATTATAGTGGATCACAAGTTAAATATGAGTCAACAATGTAACACTGTTGCAAAAAAAAGCAAACTATGATGTATTAGCAAGAATGTTGTAGGAATACAGGAGAAGTAATTCTTCCACTTCGAGGATGGAGAAGGAGCCAGTCATAGAAGAAAGATCATAGAAGATCAGGGTTGAAAGAGACCTTAGGAGCTCATCTGGACCCACACAGGCACTTAATCACCCCCATCCACCTCTACACAGAAAATGGAAGATACCTGCATGGAAGGTGTAATAAGAGTGTGACCTACCCCTGTACTAGTAAGAGACTGAACCTTATTTCCTGAATTGGGTCAGGTTAACAAGTGGCCTGTGCTGCATGAATGACAGGGCTCAGTAGCTACCAATTCTAGTGGCGGTTGCATCTTACATGAAGGTCAGGATAGATTAAAAGTCTTTAAAGATTTTTTTTCTTTTTTTACAGGATGACTGTAAATAAAAGCTCTAGCTGCACCTCAAGGGATTCCTGATCACATGGCCACTTCTTGTTCTCAACATTTCCTTCTACAGTGCACTGCTTAGTTACTGAGGCAGATTTACAAACTTGGAGTCTGTGTTTGTGCGCCTGGTGTTTTTCACTGTCAGTGACTGGTTGAAGATGCATTACTTCTGCAAGAAGAGTTCTGGTTATTCTCAAGAAGAGAAGCAATGCCCTCCTACGTTTTGTTTAGATATCTTCAGTTCCTCTGTAGGTCAGACCTTCAAAAGTGGTGAGGGCAAGTAATCTTGGGGTGGAGAGTATAGCTGTTAACTTGGCAAGATGACAACAATTTTGTTTAGAATCTTATAGTCTCTCCCATTAGTAATAGGGTACCTGTCTGTTTGGTATTCTTATTGTAATATTTTTTCTTAGGTGTTTACTTCATGCATAGCTCTTTTTGCAGCCATTTCAGGATTAATTGTCTTTGGCACAAGAAATGTGTTGGAGGCTATCACAATTGTGTTTGGTGATTTTATTAAAGCATTTTGAACAGTGTTTCAATATTCTAACAATGGGTAGATCCCTTGAATCTAACAGGTTTCTCTTTCTCTGGATCAGTGGTGGGCAACTGTGGGCCACATGCAGCCCATCAGGGTGATCTGATTGTAGGCCTCAAAATATTTTAATGACATTGACCATCTGCAGGCATTGCCCTCCCTCATCTCTCAGTGCCCATGGCTCTCTGTTTCCAGCCAAAGGGAGCTACAGGGCTGGCACCTGCAGGCAAAGAGGCCACAGGAGAATACTGGCTGCCAATTCCCACAGCTCCCATTGGCCAGGATCAGTGATGACCAATGTCAATGTCAGTGACGACTGCGGACAACCAACATCAGAAAAATATCTCAAGGCCCGGAATCAGATTACCCTGGGGTGCAGGTTGCCCACCACTGCTTTAGATCAAGTTCTTTGTTATCTGTACTGGCTTTTGTACTAATTTATTTGACTGCACATGGGAAAAGCTTGATGTGGTGTGTTGGAACTGAATATATTGAAAAGAATTAATGAAATGAGTCACTTGTGAATTGTGAGCCATTTTCTTCTATTAATTTATCAGGAATCTGAGTTTCCAGCCCAACAATATGAGATGGCTAGAGTAACATATGACATAGCACATCCCTGTCTATCACATTGCCCACTGCCATACCTCTATTGCTGAGTGTAGTTTAGGGCCTATCCCATAGGCCATGTCTATAAGGACAATATCCTGTAGGCATCTCATGCCTTCAAATACATCAGAAAATCTTTTCTTAATTTCCTCTGGCATGATATATTCTTTTACAGATTTTACTTCCATTACAGTGTGTATCAAGTTTAATGATTTTAAAGTTATCAATCCCAATATTGGTTTTGCTGGTGTGTTCATTACATAGATATCTATATTGACCTTTTTCCTTCTATCTCCATTGAAGATTGCATTTCCTCAGTGGACGCCCTCCACCTCCTCCTAGGGTTCTGACAGAGATGATGTTCGTGTCATGGGGTAGGTCTACACAGAAGGGATAAAATCAAATTAAGCTACACAACTCCATCTATGTCAATTGCATAGCTTAAGTCAAAATAGCTTATCTTGGCTTTAGGCACTGTCTATATAGCAGGAAGTCGAAGGAAGAACACTTTTCCTTGACTCCCTTACTCCTTGTGAAATGAGGGTTACAGGAGGTGGAGTAAGAAGTCCTCCAGCTTGACATCATTTTGAAATAATAGCTTATAGTGTAGACACACTGTTATTTTAGAATAGTATCAGTTATTCCGAAATAATGCTATGTAGATGCACCCATGCTGTGGACTAGACTTTTCCTATAGGCTGCTTTAGTGATGAAAATTCCTTATTTTGTATTAGAGGCAAAAAGAATGCTGTGTCCTTGTTCTGAAACACTTCTCCTTGAGACATTCTCTAATTGCATGAATTGTACGTCCTGTATTGTTCTGTTTCCCTCTGAAATATGCTCATGAAAAATGGTTTGCTTATGACACTTCATGCATGTCTTCCCCAGGGCATGGCATTCCTCTTGCTTTGCATGATGCCATCCATAGCTGTTGCAAAGCTGTTATTGCAGTGCCTTTGCTATGTACTGCTTTTGTAATGATACATAAGGCTAATAACTTAGCTCGTGACTCCCTGTTTATTTGTTGTGAACATGTGTGATTGCATGTCATATGTCTCTGTTTTATCACCTGCATGTTGTGATGACTAGTGTTAGTTAGCACTGTCATTTGATCTTTGGATATCTCATGTGCTCTGGCTAGTCTAATGGCTATTTCTGCCACTAAATTATCCTCCATTAATATTTTTTTCCTGCCACATTAATTTTTCTTTTGCATTTGGTCCCTTTTAACACTATCCCAATCTGTGAAGGCACAGTTTTTTATCAACCATTTCATCAGTTTTTTTCTGTAGGTGCCTGATTTCTCAGTCACAGAATTTGTCTTTGTTTGAAAATATTTTTCTTTAGAAAACAATAGACTACAAATAGCTCAAATAGCCTGTTTTAATTTTTTGATATCTACCTCAGCAAGTGTGCCACTAGAAACCCATGCTTTACAGATACCCCTGCCTTTTGTTGACACGCATGAGAAAATGAACAACTTTCTGGGTTGCAGATTACTATTCTGCATCAGGTCCTACAGCGATCAGTTCCATTAACTCCTTCCTCCTAGTCCAATTCTATGCAGTGTTTCCAGTTTCAAAGTCTACAGTCAAGGCATTATTCTGCATGAAAACCACAGTTCATTTTTATTTCTTGTTACAAGGGGGGTTTCCCCTCATACTGAAGCAACAGGCCTTCCTTTTCCCAGCTGTGGCAGGAGGGCCTGACTCCTTCAGAAACACCAGGGATCCCCCCAGTACTTAGCCCTGAAGCCGGGATATTTGTGCTTGAGTGTGTGGGCAGGGTTCATTGCTCTCTTCATCTCAAGTCACACAAAGTCCTTTGCTGGGATAGCGCTGGAAGGGTACCCTCCCAGTTTGAGCAGTAAGTCTCATGTCTAGACTATGGGGAGGATTCAAAAGAGGATGTGCAAGTTCCGTGGGAAAGTAGTTTAGATGCGGCTTTTTTGGTGACTCCCTCCCCCCCTTGTTGAAAAGCTGCATAAACCTCATTTTTTGAGGAAAAGCGGCTTTTTGACAAAGGGGGGGGGTTCACCGAAAAAGCCACATCTAAACTACTTTCACTGTCGAAAGCTCTGCTTTCGAAAGTGAGATCAGAAGAAGGTATGAGATCGGAAGAAGAAATTCCATGGGAATTGCATATCCTCTTTTGAATCTTCCCTGTAGTCTAGATGAGCCCGCATCAGAGTTTGCACCTTATTGACATGAATGAGGTAGTTCAGACCTCTGAGAACTATTGTTGCAGGCTATCTGCAAACTCAGTAATTGGTTCTCCCCTGTTCATGTTTTCCACATATTTTTTGCAACTGTGTGGGCTAGGTACTTTAACCTGATCTACACTAGTAAATTAGGATTGTTTAATTACATCAGTCAAGGGTGTGAAAAATGCACACCTCTAAGCAATGTAGTGAAACCAACCTAAGTCCTTGTCTTTACTTCAAATTTGTTGACAAGTCAACTTTCATTGACAAAACAGTGGATGAAATGTTACTTCTGCTGACGTACCTCCCCTGCTGTGCAGACATCATAAAAACCACATCAGTGAGAGGTGTAGAGCATTTTGTGATGCAGTTAGAGCAATACAGCATCAGTGTAGTGGTTATGTTGCCCTAACTGGCCTCCAGACAATGCTTGACAATGCCCATCCTGGCTTCTCTGGTCAGCAGCTGAAACTCTGCTGCCCTGAGAGTACACAAATATGGACCCCTCTGATGTTTAAAGGCCAAGGAATTTTTGGAATTTCTTTTCCTGTTTGTTCAATACGCACAGTTTACACAGCACCTTCTCAGCTGACCATGCTGCCTTTCCATAGCAGATGTGCTCTCATCTAGTACAACAGAGCAAGCATGCCCATATGATACATTGTGATCACCTCCCAGAGTTTAAGGCAGCAGATGATGGTGAGTTGCACAGTGGGATAGCTACCCCATGATGCAACACTTTCTCTGTCTGTGCAAAAGCACCAACTGTGGAAGCACTGAGCCAACACAGTGTGGAAACATGCACAACTGATGTAGTTCAAGTAACTTATGATTATTGACATAACTTAAGTCAACTTAATTCTGTAGTGTAGTCTCTGTCTTTGTAGACAGTGCTAGGTTGACAGACAAATTCTTCTGTAGATTTAGCTGCTGCCTCACGTCGGCAGTGTCTACACTGAAGCACTACAGCACTACAGTTGCACTACGGCAGAGCAACTGTAGCATTATAAGTGTTAACAAGCCCTTGTTTTTTAAAATGAAAGCCGAGAGAATGATGTAAATCATGTGATTCTAGGAATTTAAGGCTGAGCCGTATATCAGCACTGCCCAATATTTAGCAAATTGAACGGAAACTGGTTTAATTCATTATCTGACATTTAAATGGTTCTTGTGTTAAGTGAAAAATCATCTTTGTTGATTGGCCTGGGCTTCCTTCCTGAATTACGCTGCCCTGTTTACAAAGGGCTGAATTTTTTTAAATGGACAATCTGGGAGACAGTCTTTGTTTTGTTTCTAGAATTTTACTGATTACATGACAATCCTCTTCCTTATTTATCTGCTTTTACATTTTAACCAATAGTTCTAGTGGTAATTACTAAATTTATATATTCATTTCAGACCATAACGTGTGATAATAGCACAATTTGATATTTATGAACTGTCATTTTTCTATAAATGTAAAAATTCTGTTAATTAGCACAGAAGCTGTTTATTAATAATTGGAAGTAGAAACATAATGAACGGGATATCATTTATTCATTGAAATTCTACTGCTCAGTTGTCCCATTCATAAATTAGCCTAGTGCTTAATTTCAGCTCAGAGCTCTGTGTATGCTGAAGTTTTGAAGGTCAATGGTTCTTTAACCCACAACTGTCTCTAAGATGCACACATATTGCCTTGGACTGTGATCCTGAATGCTCTTGTAAACTAAGTTGAGTATGGGAGCTCTTCTAGGAGAACATAGGTGCTACAAAAACTATTGTCGATACTTCAGAAAATACCCTCTTTTTCCTCTGAGCCTGTATAAACTTAATACTGCAGGATGTTGTGAGTGATGCTGCCTTTGCATGACACATAAAATAGATTTTTCCTCTGAATGCTTGTAATCATTAAAATAATAAAGCATTTTCCTTATTAGTGGGGTTAGCCCTGGTGTCAATTTAAAATGGGTAATTTTGTTCTGCCTCCCAAAAATTTTCCCATATCTATAACTGGATACACTCTACATTTTGTCCTGAGCTGTTATGTAGTGTTTGCATGTGTCATTTAGAATCTGATGGTAACTTTTACCTCAGGGGCAGTTCCTCACGGGCAGATACCTTTACAAAGTTTGCTGAGCACTTAGGCTTCTTTGGCAGAAAATAGCTGACATTTATGCAGCACCTATTAACATTACGCTTTACCAGATATGCTAAACATGACAAAAATGATAAAATAGTTTTTGAAATATTTTATGAAGTTTAAATGCATGAAATGTCTTTAAAGCTGTCCTGATATATCTATTTCTGATCATTTTGAGTACTTCTACAGAGCCAGCGAGAAGTTGAGAGTCACAGGATATAAAACAGTGCAATGAATAAGTAGTAATGGTTGTTTCTGGAACAAATTATCTATATATAATGGAATTACACAAGCCTTAAAAAGCTGTAGATGCTTGTATAGCGGTAAGCAGATCTATTAAAGGGAAAGGTCAGCATGTCACTTAAGTCTTCCCTCAATAAAAACACTGAACTCCAGTGTGATAATTTGCTTAGCAACCCAGGAGAAAGAAGGCTAGTGCAAATAAGCATCAATTTCCAATGCTTCACAGTTCCCACTTCTTGAGAATATCCATTTTCCCCTTTGCTTAGGTCAAATTCTTCCCTAACTGACATACTTTCTGAGATGTGTGTTGTCCATGTTTGTATTGACAATGGTTAAAAGTTTAGCTCAAGGGTTTCTGGCAATCACCTTATGAACATAATAGTATCATCTAGAGAATAAGCATTATTCTATTTCAAACTATTGGTTATCCTCCAGATGATATTATTACTTGCTCATATTATCATCACAATAAAAGTGATGAATAATGGAGAATCCTTGAAACTGTGGTCCCTGACCCTGGGCTGGGAAGGGACTCAAATACCTCCAATATTTGGGTCTGAGGATTTGTGTGTGGAACCCAACACAAGATTTTTGTTTGGTTTGCCATGGAGATTAGCGACCAGGAGTTACTAATAGCAAGATGATAGCCAAGAGTTCTATGAGCACTTCAATTTATTTTGGGGAGTACTTTGGTGAAGCTGGATCTGGGCCCTATTAAGTCTTAATCCACCATTAGTATGTATGACTGATTGCAGCACAAGTACAACTGAAGAGATGACTCTGAAAATGTACTCAAACTGTTTCTAAAAGTAACTGAAATAATTAGTTACTGTATTGACAGTTTTGTTCCTTGGGTGGCAAGGATGTTATCTATATCTTATATTTATTACTACCACCTCTATATTCTGTGTAAATCCAAGTCTCAAGTATGCAGGTTATGAAGTGTGTAATCAGTTTGTTTTCTCAGTTTTGGTTCTCCATCATCTGATTTTTGCGGGGCTTTGAATGAATGCTATTATAATTTTATTATATAATACCTGGGTCCACGTTGAAGGGCCATTCTAAGTTTATCTAACCAAGAGAAATGCTCCCTAACAGAATCATGATAAAAAAAATACCCTGTACATCTCTGAAAGAAAATAAATGCAGTGCGCCAATATTTCAGATTCTGCAATCTAAAGTCTTTACTTTAAACAAAGAAGCACAGGTTTAAGTGTCCAGGGAAGTTAGACATTGCTAGTGCCAACAGGAGATAGTTGGAGATTGCGACAAAGTTTGTGACACTGTCTATAAAGGCTTATGGCAAGGATAGAGGGAAATACACTGAAGTGTTTGCGGGGTCGTTAAACATTGTTGGAGTTTAAATAATTGTTTACTGGATTGTATTGAAAAGGTGAATAACATTTTTACCTAAGATTAACTTCAGGTTCTGAAGTGACTAGGAGCCTGGTCTTGAAAAGCACCACAGGCTTTCAGAAAAGCTACATTATGACTTATATCGTCAGCAAAAACAAACAGATTCACAGGAAAAAATCATAAGTTTTCTATCACTAAAATTTCTTTGCTTTTAGATATCAACCATTTTAAATAAGTTAGGAGATGACAAATTCTTTCTGAAGGAAGAATTCATAGTGAAAGGGATACTTTTTTATTTTACCTTTCCAAGTAATATGAGGAACAAAATCATTTCTGTTCAGCAACCCAGGCTATGACTACACTACAGAGTTTTTTTTCGGGAAAAAAAGCCTGTTTTTCCAAAAAAAAACTTCACTTACGTCCACACTGCAATCACGTTCTTTCGAAAAAAATTGAAAGAACAGAGGGGTTTTTCCAATATTGGTAAACCTTTTTCTACGAGGAAGAAGCCTTTTTCCAAAAGACCTCTTTCGGAAAAAGGCATGTATGGATGGGGAAGAGGGAGTTCTTTTGAAAGAAGAGGAAAGAGCACACGTCTATAGTAATCACAGTTTAAATGCGAGATAGCATCCATTCAGTGTGGATGCTATCTTTCGAAAGAGCAGATCGCTTTTTTGATGCACTTTGGCAGTGTGGATGCTCTCTTTTGGAAGAAGTTTTTCCGGAAGATCTGTTCCGGAAAAGCTTCTTCCAAAAGAAGGCTGCAGTCTAGATGTTGCCCCAGACCAGGCATTAAGGCATAAAGTGAACTTTGAAGTCAGGTGACTTCTTCAATCAGCATTTGGACTTTGGACCACAATCCAAAGAATTTCTACATGTACAATAGTGGTAAGTGAACTTCAAAGGATGCAGAGGTACTGGTGTTTTCCCAGAGGAAGTCACTTTGGTATAGAAATCAACAAAGCTATTGCTTCTCACAATATTTCTAATATATTTTCACATCAGAATATTGTTAAAATATAATGGAAAGTCACAGGTAACCCCTCTGCCAAGTGGAATTGGCAGCAACAAGAGTCATGTTCCACATCTAGGGATTTCACTTAACAATATAAAAAAGAAATCTGGGAAAACTAAACAAGCTGAGCACCTCTAAGAGGCAATACTTCCCCCTTTCACAAGCAATGAGTCCGTGTGTAACAAAATAACACTTATTAAAAGGAAAAATGGAACAGCATTAATTTGAGCAAACACCACTGTTATTGAAAAGTATGTGACCATAAGCAAATGCCCACCTCATAGTCCTGTATCTTGGTTTACCATCTTGCAGTGTGAAAGCCTGACAAATTAATATTTCTTTAACATGTCACTTGCTGCACCCACTAATAGTTTGCCAAAATCCATCACTTTGGCAAATAGCACCATCTGCTGTATAATGATGCACAGTAGGTATATCTATGCTGTAATATAACAGGTTTCTGGGTCACCCGCTGAGAGGGTCAAATCAGGGGAAATTGTTTGGAAACATGGCTACATACAACCTAAGACTGGGAGTCCTCCACTATCAGGCACACAAGTCAAAGAACTTTTCTGTCTGCCAAATTGGCCAGCAAAAAGTCACACAAGCAACCTCCTCCAACATACCAGCTTCTCCTGTGCCACCACAGTACCATTCCTTACACAGATGGAAGATTATGAAAACCAATCTCACCAAATCTGAATAGGTTCTTCAAATCCTAGAGGACCAGCAACATTCCCAGGTCAAATTATACCTCAGACCTTAAAAAAAGCATGCTGTGCCAATCCTTTTTAATCTAAAATATAAAGGTTTATTAATAAAAGAAAGAAGGAAAAGATTGATTGAAATAAAATTGCTAAAGGAACAAATTACATACACCAATTACAAAGCTCCTGGTGCAGGCTTGTAGCAGAGATGGAATAATCTATGTTTTAAGTCTCTGGAATACATCCTTTGTTAGGATAGGTCATCAGTCCTTCCAGGCTCAGTTCATAGCAAAAATGCTACTGAAGTGGTGAGCAGGAATGAAGACAAAGACGGAGGAACCTCAGGGCCCTCTTTATACCCTTGCCCATGTGGAGGGAATTCCATTGTTCTCCTTGTGCGAAAGTAAGCCCTGGATGAAGTTTGTCACATGAGCAAGTCAGCTGTCCATGCATGACTCAGTCCTTAGCAGCCATTGCTTACATGCTGGTCTGAACGTTCACAGTGAAGTTCCTCAGATGTGGATTGACACTGCTTGAGGTGCATTGTCAGTGAAGTACAGCTATTCTCTTGACTTTTTACAATAAATGGGCAAAGCCCATTGATAATATCCCAGAACCAAACATTTGAAATACAGGTACATAGCCAATACTCCTAACTTCAGATACAAAAATTATACATGTAGAGAAGCAGTATAAACAGAGAAGAGAATCAGCAAATCATAAGCTTTCTATAGACACCTCACTTGGCCCACTTTGTACAATATTTGGGGCAAACATATAAAAGTGGTTGCTACAATGTTTGTCATGTTCATCTCAAAATTCAATAATGTCACATATGCAAATATAGTCTCTTTTGAAATCTTTTCCCTCAGTTCATCACCAGACATCAAGGAACAGCTCATTCTGCTTACACATATTAAACATACACAAGCTATTTTCACTGATTTTTCTTTAAATCTAGGCATTTGAGAGATACAGTGTCAAATACAACCAGGTTACATCTACTCCATTTCCTTTCATCCACTATATTTGTAATTTATGTTTTAAAAAGCAATCAAGTTTGTATGGCAAGATATATTCCTATTTAGTTTATTGCAGCAGGTTGGTGGTTATTTTTTAGGCTTTCCAGTACTGCTTAAGTGACAATTTGTATTGTTTTGTAGTGTATCAAACAATAAATAGCTGCAGAAAATTATTAAACAAAGTGAAGTTTCAGCATTTTATCTACCTCAAAAGCTTTATTTGTGGGCATACTACAAACCACTAGAGAGTGTTATTATTTAAAAAAAAACATAAAAAAGAAAAAATCATTGTTTTCTTTTGAAAGGTCTGTATCACAGCTGGCATCTGCTGACCTAGAAGCCAACTGTAGCAAGAAATATAATGTGGTAGTTAATTATTAGAGTGCAAGTTTAAATAAAAGCAAATACTCTATCAAATTGACACATATTGCTTGTGTTCAGGTTCAGCACAGGGTTTTCTTTCTGAACCTTCCAAGATAAACACAATTAGACTTCTCTCTCTCTCTGGGAGAAATCCCAGTCACTGTTCACAGCTCAAGTATTCAGGCAGCAAATAAGGGAGTAGTGTCAGGAGAAGGATGGGATCCTCCCTTCACGCTGTGGTTCCAGGAGAGCTTCTTCATACCACAGGGTTGGAGTAACTTCCACAACTTATTTCTCACCATAAGAAAGTGTGTGGGGGTCACATTTTTTCAAACTGGGATACAGGTGTGCCAACTACATCTCCACTCACACCTGCTGTACTCCACTATCTTCCTTCATTGAAGTGCACTGAAGAAAGAATGGTATTTAAGAACAAAAGACCAAAGCAATTGAAACATATGATTAGATATATTAGACTTAGGGAAAGAGTCAAAGGAAAGGATAAAACAGGATATAAAATAAAAGGGGGAAAATGAAATGGAAGAAGGAAAAACAGGATGGGAGAGAAAAATAAAAGCAAAAGAGAGATATTACATTACCTATTATTGTGTACATCGTTTTAAAACTATTTGATTTTTATAGAGATAATTACTAGGAACTTCATGGGACAATTTTACAGGAAGTTTGATTTCCAAATGTTAAAAAAATATGAACATAAAAAGGGCCTGGGATTTCCTTTATCCAACCCTACTTGTTGATCTCCCTCAGAGAGAGAGAGGACTCAGATAAACTGGGTATATGAGAGAGATTCTAAATGGATGAAAGCAAAAAAGATTATAATTCTTTTTAATGTATGCTTTAAACCAAACTTTCTATGCTTGGTCTCTTCTTACAGGGACTATATATACAAACTATAATTTATTATAATTTAGGAACAGACTACTCATAGAAAGTTTTATCTTAAGGGTATATTAAAATTATAACCTTTTGTTTTGTGCATATACATATACGTCACGCTTTTGAAAGCGTGAACAGGTCCTGTCAAGCTATAATTAGGTCTGAGAAAGTTAAAAAAAAAATGTTAGCCATTGGATAGACAAATCCTTCTATTCTTTTTTTGAAGAGTTGCAACAAAAATTACCAGCACCTGACGCTGAAAACTTAGCACAAACATAGTCCTCACCACAGCCTGGAAACTTCCATGTATTTTGAGGGAAATTGGTTTTAATTAATTAAAAGTATTTGAATGTATGCAGGATCAGGACTTCAAAGACTGACATATTAATAATGTATGCACACTTTTCAAAACTGGCTAAGAGGCATCAGCTAACTCAAAACATGCTTTTTGTTTTAAAGAGCTTAATTGCTTTTGGTCATTCCCCAGCCAATTCAATTAAACTTGCTCACACTTAAAATATATTTGTAATTCATTGTCAAAATATAAATATACAATAAATGACTATAAACATTTTTGTAAATACATACTATTAACAGTTAAATAGGAGTTCATCAATGGGAGAAATCTCTCTTCTTCAATACAGTATTACCAATTCTCATGATTTTATCACAACACGAGTGATTCTAGGATGTTTATTCTGTTTCATAAAAATATGATGAAAGAAACCAACTCAGGAATTTTCCCTGATTCAGAATGCCCACCATTTCATGTTCCTATCAATGAGGCTGAAGCCAACAAGATAGACTTCAGAGGGAAAGATAACCATCTGCATGTGGAAATGAGGGTGCCATTAAAATAGTGAGACTGAAGCCATTCACACAGGTGAAATAGCTGCCACTCTATGATTCAGGGACCTAGACAGGACCCAGTGACTGTGAGGAGCCACGGAAACCCTGAAAGGTGGACATGAAGAATGAGGAGGAGCAGGGTGTGTGAGGGGGGAAGGTCAAGGAGGCAGATTATGGGGCTAGACAGAATGTGGAGCAGGGAAATGTGGAGGCAGGAGGTCAGCTGAGAGAGATACAAAGGACAGCATTTGGGATGGGAAATGAAGCAGATAGAATGGCAGCTTTGAGCTAGGCTTGCCGCCAGTCTGGGTGTTCCCTGCATGGTCTCTTTCTTAATGGAGGTAGCCATTCTAGGAAAACCTGTAAGCTTGCTAAGTACATACCACCCACCACCTCATTTTATGGGCTCATCCTGGATGTTCCAGTTATTTGTTTTTAAATCTCAGAAGTAGCAACCGTGGGGAATGTTGTTGAGGTGTCAAGACCAAAATAGGAAATGGATGGCGGTTCCCCTCTCTTAGAAGTGAGGAGGGTAAATGGAGTTTCCCTCTGAGCAGCCAGGGAGAGGCTGGCATGTTTGTGTGCAATGTGTGCATGTTGACTTTAAGCCTGATATTATCACACACAGAGATTGGCAGAGGGAGAATAGAGAGGAGTTAAAACATCAAGAAAGACTAAAAGACATGATTAGATTTTTTTAAAAACCTCTTCATTTTGGGGGCAAGCTGACTCGTGATTTTTGATCTCTTGACATTGACAATCTGCTTCATACCTGAAGAGTTGCTCCAAAAGATCCAGTTTGGGTAAAAGCCCATACAATATAGATGATTGTTATCCTGTCACATAGTTCTAATATGTACATGCATGTGTGTATAATACTACCTCTTTGGTTTTGAATGCTAATGTAAATTAGCATTAAAAGTTTATATTCAGGCCTGTTAATTTTTCTAATAGTAAGATATAATCAATGTATAACACTCCTATGAGCAATAAATATGACTGAGGGCATTTTGCTGTAAACAGAGAAGTGAGGCTGAGTGGGGTTTGGCAGTACAAGGCTGTACTCTAATCCTATTACATCACATTATAAGCTGTGTGTGTGTGTATTATTTAACTATAGTTCATTGTTGGGCCAACCAAGCTTCCACTCACACCCACTCCGGGGAGGCCCTTTTCACAGTACAGGGGTTTCTCTTTTGATACTTTTTTTTATTTGTCTGACCTTGGTTCACATAACTTTAAAATCACTGGAAGAGGACTTAAGGGAGGAGTTTGCAAACTCAAGTTTTAGAATAGGAATTATGTGAGTTCAACCACGCCTACAATGTAGTTTGTAACATGCTTTGGGATCAGCTGGGATGAAAGGCCATGAAGAAATCTGATAGAGTGCTATTAGTGAACTTTCCCTACCATCTTTTTCCTGGTGATTCATTGATACATTGGTCTGAGCGAGGATAACGTGGCTAGGCTAATGAGTTTCAAAGAATGCTGTTGTACTAATAATCAGATATATGCACAGAGGTTGGACTCCTTGTCAGCTGCTGCAATTGCTTGCCTTTATGCAAGGCATTTTACAAAATATGGTAATTAATGTGCTGGCTTTAGACATTCTAAATGTATTGTGATGCACTTGTTCATGAGTGGTGGTAAAAGGCCACGGCTGGCATTTCTTTAACTAATAATTATTGTGCTTTATTGTTGTGGTTCTCTTACGCATTAACAAGCTAGGACTCCGCTTTATTAGAATTCACTTGGCCCCACTGTTCCATGCATATTTATTATGTGAGAGAATAGGATTATTTTCCTCTAGCCTTCACTAATTTAAAAGAAGATATCCTCAATGAAATGTATTCAAATATTTTGACATTTTGCTTCACCTCACTTACAGAGCAGAAATTGTTTCTGACAGTTATTATACAGTACGGGAATCCTGCTGTTTCACTCTGCTGAAGCGCAGGTTGAAAAGACACAGCAATTGCATTTTGTTCAAAGAGTGATTCTCTGGCCCAGAAATAGCAACATGGGCTGCAGTGATTCACTGGAAGTTTAGCTAATTTCCACTCTCTACATCTCCAACAGGAACATGGATTTGGTTTTTTTTTCTTCTTCTTCTTCTTAAAACTGAAGAAAATGAATCAAAGCACCTTCAACTTTGGAGGGAGGTTCTGATTGTGAAATACAAGTGGGACTTGGGAGAAATAGAAGTGAGGGAAATTGAGCAGGATTTATTTTCTTCTCATTTTTTATTTTGGACCTAACAATATAGTCCATATTGAAAAAAGTTTGAACCTATTTATACAAATCATGCAATAGCAAAGGTTACACATAAACAGGAGTGTATTTCCAAAAATGTGTAACCCTTCTGCATGGTGGAGCTGGCAGCAATAAGGTCCAGGTTCAATATCTAGGGACTCATTTTAACAATATAAAACAGAACCTATAGAACCCCCACCCAATGGTCTGGGAAAACTTAACATCATTCATGGTGCCCTGAAGAGGCAATACTTCCTCAATCACAAGAACTAAAATCTGCGTATTACAAAAGAGAATTTTTATGAAAGAGAACCCAGTATTAATTTGAACAAATGTCACTATCATGATTCAAAAGCATCTGACTATAAGCAAGTTTCCATCCACAGATGGTAGGGTAGTGGTTTTTGCCTCAGTTTCCCATTTTGCAGTGTCAAAGTCTTATGAATAAACATTCCTTTAACTTGTCCCTCTCCTTGTCCTCTGCTGCATCCACTCACAATTGGTTGTGCATAGTCAGCAAAGACCCAGAGTTCTAAGTTGTATTCACATGGATGAACCTCCCACCTCTGAAAAGGGGGAAGAGGTTGAACAACGTGTCCACTACTTATCTCAGCTGCTGTCACAGATGCTGCTTGCCACATCACTTCTATGATGCTGGATATTGAGTTTCCCCCACTTTCCCCAGCTCACAGTGATTTTCTTGGGTAATGCAGAATTGCTGTGCTGCTGCCTTTTCTTTATCTTTCACTGCAAAACTGTCCCTACACCAGCCCTAGGGTTTAGCACCTAGGAGTGTCCCTGCTTAAAAAGAGAGGCTCAGTTGAGGGTGACCTCTGACAAAATGAATTTTATCCAAAAAAGCTTATGTCCAAATATGTCTGTTAGTCTTTCAGGTGCCACAGAACTCCTTGTTGTTCTCCTCAGTCAGGGCAGGCTAAGTCCAATTCTGCTGCCCATTACTCATACAATAAGGAAAAGATTTCATTACCCCTGCATTCAATTTTTAAAATGTATTATAGCTTACATTAAAATTGTCTAAGGCACGGATTAATGAAGGAGTTTCTGTATATTGTTTAAATTATCCAAAGGTAGCAGGTATGTTTTAGAGTCATAAAATGAATATAATACCTAATTCTGCAGGATCCCGACAGAGTGTTAATAAATTTAACAGTACAGTTTAAGTATCACTTTTCAAATACACAGATACATTACTTATGGGATCTTATACTAATGATAACTTGTGGAAAATAAAATAAATATCAGCATAAGTGTGGATTGTCTCACAGGAGCCAAAAGTTTAACGTATCCTCAAGTAAATACAATAGATGAGAAAAGTATTTTGGTTATTTTCTCATCTTTGTTTCTCTTTGGCACCGTAGCTGATTTCTCCTTGTCTAGTGATGTGTTCTAAATAAATATTTCTTGACAACCTGATGGTCAGTGCTCCCTGACCACTATGAGTCACCACATCAGCGGGCCATAGAGCTGGCTGATTCCACATTCCTGTACCACTCATTCATTACTGGACCCCATGCATCCTGGGTGCAGACGATAAGCATGCATGTTTAAACCTTGTAAACCTGGTGTCTCAAGTCATCAGCCAGTGGGACTTATTTCTCTACCTTTTGAGCCTGCTCATCACAAAGGTCAGGCTCCTGTTCTCTAAAGGAATTGTGACATCCATCATGATGATCCTTTTCTATTCCTTGTTAGTACTGCAATGTCTGGTTTCAGTAGACTGTACCAGGGATGGTGGAGCTCACAGAAAACTTCCCCACCGATAGTGATATGGCCTTGATTAGGTGCTTGATTAGGTGTATTTTGCTGGTTGTACCTCCAAAATCCAGGACTCTCTGGTACGGCAACATCAACGGCCAGCAGGACCACCAATGCTTCTGGAGCACAGAGCCCGGGAGCCTAAGGGCAGGAGGGCCAGCCGGGCAGGACATCAGAGTTGGCAGTCTGGCTGGGGGCAGCATGGGACCGGAGCCCTCCAGCAGCCTTCAGGAATGTGGGGCTAGGACTGGAGCCCCAAGGCTTCCCCCAGCTGAGCGGGACTGGGCTGGGGCTGTGCAGAGCCAGGGTCAGAGCCCCAGCCCGTGGCTACTCCCGGCTGCACAGGAACAGAGCCCCATGGCAGAAGCCAGAGCCTGTGCCGGACTGGGAACAAGCAGTAGCTGGGCAAGTACCCAAGCCAGATTGGGGGGAGGGGAGGCAGGGTTGTCTGCTAGGGCAGCTTGCCAGCAGCGGGTGATACACTTGTGGGCCAGTGGCAGGAGACTTCCCCTCGTCTGGAAAATTCTCTTGTTCAGACCAGTCAGGTCCCGATGGTGCCAGACTGGAGATGTCCAACCTGTACATAGCCTCGGGCTTGTGGCTGCACAAGATGGATGGGAGCATCTCGCTGGCACAAGTGCACTTTCTCCATCACTTGTCCCAATTCCCATTGTGTGCGGCTCTGTTCAGTGGGACGCATTAGAGCCGGGCCCTGTGAATTAATTTCACACTTATACAAAAGCCTTCCCTGAATACAGCTTCTGTCTGAGATTTCCTCACATACTGCCAATAGCTAGCATCCTACAGATCCTCTCCAGCATGATCCTCATTCTTGGGGAAATGATGGTGCATCCAGAGTTACTCACCTATGGCACCAGGATTTCCTTGGACCTTGAACAGTATCACCCAGACCAGAGGTGGGGAATAAGTGGCCAACAGACCAGATGTGGTTTGCCAGGGTTAGCCCCTGGCAGTCCACTGGATACCATATATACCTGCAAGTCCAGTACTACCATTTGCAGCTCCCATTGGCTGTGGTTTGCTGAATACCTAGTCAGAGTAAGAGTGTAAATGCAAATATCGTCTTCTCAAGTTTTCTGCAGCAGTGGGTTACTAGATGTCAGGGGAGAGCTCAGCCAGACCCTACTTACCAAGATAAATTGTCTGAAGAAACTATAAGAACATAAGAACATAAGAATGGCCATACTGGGTCAGACCAAAGGTCCATCCGCCCCAATACCCTGTCTGCCAACAGTGGCCAATGCCAGGTGTCCCAGAGAGAGTGAATCAAACAGGTAATGATCAAGCAATCTCTCTCCTGCCATCCATCTCCACCCTCTGACAAACAGAGGCTAGGGACCCCATTCCTTACCCATACTGGCTAATAGCCATTTATGGACTTAACCTCCATGAATTTATCTAGTTATCTTTTAAACCCTGTTATAGTCCTAGCCTTCACAACTTCCTCAAGCAAGGAGTTCCACAGATTGACTATGTGCTGTGTGAAGAAGAACTTCCTTTTATTTGTTTTAAACCTGCTGCCCATTAGTTTCATTTGGTGGCCCCTAGTTCTTATATTATGGGAACAAATAAATAACTTTTCCTTATTCACCTTCTCCACACCACTCATGATTTTATATACCTCTATCATATCCCCCCTTAGTCTCCTCTTTTCCAAGCTGAAAAGTCCCAGTCTCTTTAATCTCTCCTCTCTATATACAGCACTTGACAGATTTTCCTTTTGTAGCATGATCTCATGCACATTGTACGTGTGTTGAAATCTTTTTAATATCAGCTATATGTAGCACACAATTAGCAAGTTCCCCTGTTAATGCCCATATTGCATCTTTTAGGTGAACATCTTGTTTATGGTTTTCTTTAAAAAAAATTCTGGTGCAATCTCTAATTATTTATACAGTGAATTTTTGTCCTTATTTATTCATATGCAATGCCCTGAAGCTAAAATGCAGTTGCAAAAGAATATATAAGGCCAGGATTTACCCCTAAGAACCTAGCTTCTGAAGTAGTGTGCAAGAAAAGTTTCTTGGTGCTTATTTATTTTAGGACATGAGGAAGATCTCTGATGGAATCCAAAGCAACAGAAGGAAGAAATAACGTAAGGATGGAACTGTAACAAGATCTAGCCAATGTTGTTATTCTTCTTTTTTTTGCTGTCTGAATTATGCAAATCCTATATTAGAATCTGGATCCACCTTTCAGGATAGCAAAGCGATAGCAGAATGTATGGTAACAAGAAAGCAAAACCGAGGCAATTTATCCTGTTCTTTGATATAGTCGGGAATGGTAACTCCATAGTTACCAAAACAAATAATGGACTTTGGGTTGGAAACACACAGGATCTGTTCTCCCATAAGTGTATAAGGGATTTGTTCAGGTACAATACTCATTAATGCTACAATTTATCTAGGAAGTAACTTTCTAACACACTGATGAGAAACTAACCAATTTAGTCTTCAGGCAGAGCATGCTGCTCAAACTGATGCCGAATTTTTCCTGCCAACAGAGTCATATGATTGTAAACTATGATGATATGGACAAAGAGTTGTTGCTGTAAAATGATTGGGAGAGATGTCTGAAGCACTATACAAAAATTAAGACATGCTCATAAGATCATATCCAGCCACTGATTTTATTCCAGACTCCCACTGGGTTCAATGCGAGTTTCTCTTGCAAAATGGTGAAACGACCCTTCATATCCTAGAGATGCAAGTCTGCATTATCAAATGCGGTAATCCACATGGTATGAGAGCTCTGAAGGAAACCTAAGAAGCTAAGCGTACAGAATCGGAATACAATCTTGAAAAGTGTGCTTGTATTTTCTTTTGTGTATTTTGTCAGAGGAGTAAAAGAAATAGAACATGTCTGGAAAGTTCTCCGGGTGGCTTTGAAAAAAACTGCATAATTCAGAAGTGCTGTTGTACTAGTCTCTGGGATGTGATGCAGGTTTATAGCTACAGAATTTCCAGCCAGTGGAATTGTTCTAGCAAGACCTTTTCAAAGCAGCCAGCAATTTAGGAAGAATTAGTGAAAATGTGAATGCTGACCTCACTGACTGTGGAGGATTATCGAGCCTGTATACCAGTGGTTTCAAAAAAAACCCCCTTTGCCTGATATTCCATGACCCAATACTGGGTCATATTTCTACTTCTAGATCAGGGCTATTCAACTTTGGAAGACTCGTGGGCCACAATGATACTCATAGCACATGTCGAGGGCCACAACTTAAGTGTGGTTGCATATACATGGAAATATATATGCAAATATATGCAGATAGCTTCTTTCACACTGACGGGCATGAATACAAAGATTAAGGCAAGACTCCACAACACTCAGGCCCCATTTAAGTCAGATCTGCTGATATTAATAAAAAGCCATATTTACCCAAATTCCACCCATATGACAGAACTTTTAATGAGCAATGACAGTCCAGGTATTTAACTACTAAAATGCATATCAACAGAAGACCATGATATTGACTCACTGTTGTGGAGCATGTTCCCAGTGGAGGCCATGTTCAAAGGATCCCAACTGTGGGCCACATGTTGAGCCCCATGTAAACCCAACCCGCCCCACAGGCCACAAACGGGCTATGGGCCGCATGTGGCCCACAGGCCGCATGTTGAGTAGCCCTGTTCTAGATGCTGATGCACCTACGATACAGTCCCACTAATAATTCCCTCCCTAATCTACTTTAAGGACCCGGGAACTACCCGCACTTCAGCTCTGCAGAGTAGTCCTTATCAACTAATTGTGTAGTTGATACAAATTGTATTGACTAGCCAGATAACCACACGATTAGCCAGATAACTGCAATTTAACATCCTTAGGCTCCAGGGCTTCCTTCTTCAACAATCTTTCCTCATTCTGGTCTGTTCTGGCCCCAGCTGGTCTTCTTAATGGTTCAAATCCCCCTCTGTGGGTTTATCACTATTGAATTGTAGGCCACTTCTCTAGTGGCTTATGGCATGGATCTGGGCCCACCCACTACTCCAGGTCCCAACCCAAGGACCCTAAGAATGGCAACCATGTGCCACCATGTTCCCTTAACTAACCTGCTTTCAGTTACCTGGATGACTTCCCCAGAGCCCTAGCCTTCACCAATGTTTCAACCATACTTCAGAGGTGTTAACTTTAAGGCCAGTTTTCAACTGGAGTATTTGAAAAGTAAGCTACTGTTCAACATGAGTAAAGGTATCAGAATCTGACCTTGAGATATTACATCATATTACAGTTTATTACTGCAGTAGGAAAGACCCATGGTGAGCAGCAGGCAAAACAAGATGACAATACTATTACGTGGAAAATTAAGACTGTTTATATAGTTAATAAGTTGCCTAAGGGAAGTCCATATTCCATGTGCTCCACCTCAACTCTTTTGTTTACTAAGTAGTGGGGTTAAAAATATGAACATGGCAAGAAACTAGAACTAATAATGGCTCTTTGGTGAGACAGAATTTTATATGAGGATTGACTGAATGAATTATTTGAGATGTAGATTCAGATGTGCAGATAACATCTGACATAGGAATCAAGTGCAGAAAAGCAGTTCATGGTCAAATCTGTCAAATGAGCATGGTGTTCAATAAAGCAGTCCAAAGTTCCAGAAGGATAGTACTTCAGGCTTTGACTCAGAAACATTTGTAGGCACCATGATTCAGTCAAAATATCAATGAACTGAAGTGTTGACATTTATAGTACAATCCAAGAACACTGGTTTTCAAGGTCTACTACTCCTTTGACAAATGTATTGATAGTAAGAGAGACCAGAAAATTAGTGTTGAAAAGTGGAAAAAAATCATGTCACCTGCCTCTGACCTAGAAATAGTCTCAAACTCTCCTCAATCATATGAAGAGTGGTTTAAAAGTGAGGTGAGAAATTCTTACAAAGAGTATTATTTTATTCATTTACATTAAATTTATTCTCAAGATGGATACTCAAGATGGAACAAATGTCAGAAACAGAGAATGACTTGCTACTCACTCTCATTTTGGCTAACAAAATCTCAAAATTTCTGCTTTAGTTGACCAAACTCTTTGAAAAAGTAACCAAATTAGCCCAATCCTCAAGAAGCCAAAA
Source organism: Pelochelys cantorii (assembly GCA_032595735.1). Classification (NCBI taxonomy): domain Eukaryota; kingdom Metazoa; phylum Chordata; order Testudines; family Trionychidae; genus Pelochelys; species Pelochelys cantorii. The sequence continues at coordinate 73,118,833 of CM064328.1, forward strand.
CTCAACCCAGAAGATCTCTCCAACCATCACCCTGCTTCTAACCTCCCATTCCTGGACAAAATAATTGAAAAAGTAGTTGCTAGTTTAGTGTTTACATGTAGTATCAGCTAACATCCTGGATGTCTCACAGTCAGAGGTCAGACCAGGCACAGTACTGAGACAACTATAATGACAGTCCCCCTGATGGACATGGACACAGGAAAGATCTTCATGCTCTTCTCTGAAGCTGTTGACACAGCTCAAGGTACTGTTAATGTCCCTACATGACATAGCAGAAGTGGATTCAATTCAACAAGTTTGAAAATGTTCTCTCAGACCTGTCTAACACAAAGCAATCATGGGTATTAGCTTTCTTTCACTCTGTCTGAGCAAATCATATTAGCAAAATACAAAATCTGCAGATTTTCTCATTTAATTGGAATTCCATTTTATTGGTGTGTTTTGTTTTGGTAAGTAAATGTACAGCACTCTTATGTTTGAGATAATTCCTTGCTAGTTATTGTATCAGATATTTTCCTAGCAGATCTATATAGGTATTTATATATCCCCAGTTACTTTGTGCACACACCAAGTATTGTATTTTTGGATTTATACTTACAAAATCTCTGGGAGATAGGATTTTATTATTATTCACATTTTACAGATGAGAAATTAAACAGATTGAAGGACTGATCCAATGCCAGTTGGCATCAATGTGGGATGGTGGACAAGACTTTAAAAGGCTTCTACACACCTGAAAGCACTTAAAAATCTGTCCCTAAATTACTTTGTGCAGTCACACAGGAAGTCTTTCACAGAGTCAAGAACCAAACCCGGAGCTAGCCAACTCTAATTGTTTAACTGCAAGACAATCCATATCCTCATTGTTCAAACTGAGGCAGAAAGAAACTGTACAAAAACCTCTGAGGCCAGGCCAATTTCCATCCCACTAAATGACAATGTTTCTAGACAGAACTCTTTGAAGACTTCAGCCACAAGTTGATACCTAATCAACCAGTTTATTCAGGATCCCAGGTGCGTTCTTTGAAAGGCATGTATTCAAAGATCACAATAGCCACAGACCTATAATGTGTATCTAGCAAATACCAGTCTTATTTCTGAGGTCCTCACATAGTTCCTAATCCATAGTTTACTTCAGTGGCTGTTTTACCTGAGTAAAGATGAAGTAAAAAAATCTGAGTAAGGAATTCAAGATTCGGCCCTCTGATAATAAAAAGATAACACTTTACACATGCATACTGCCTTTTGTCCAAGGATCTTAAAGTATGTTTCTAATAATGAAGTAGTCAGGCTCACAATCATTTGAAAATGAGTCATTGTTCCGTTTTTACTATGGGGCGGGGGGAAGCACTGAGAGGTGAACAATTTGCCATGCAGAGAAAGTCTGCAACAACATCAGGTGTAGAACCCAGATGTCATGATTCTGAGACCTGTGTTTCAGTTCCCAAGATTCATCTATTCTGAGGCCAAAGAGACCTGTTGTCATCATCTAGTCTGACTTCCTGTACAGAGGTCATAGAACTTCCCCAAAATAATCTTTTAGGAAAACAGGCCATCTTGATTTAAAACTTTTCAGTGATAGTTTTCAATCCCCCAGATGTGGCACCTGGGACATTTGAGACCAGCACCTCTCACCACGTCAGCAAGCACCATACCATCCAACAGCTTCCATGTTGCAAGGCAGCCACTTACAGTAGCCTTAAAGTGAAGTGTGAGCATGTAAGGAAGCAATACAATGCAACAATATAAAGAGGAATCCATTTGTTAGTACAGGTTGTGAACCTCTCTAGTCCAGCACCCTTAGGATCTGACCAGTGCCGAACCATGGAAATTTGCCAAACCACAGGAGATCAATATTATCTACATTTGCACTGCTTACTGTGCTCTTAAAAGATATTTAGGGGTACATTAGAGCTAAATAACAGCACAGAACACTGAGAGCCAGGACCAGTAGCTGTAAAAACAAATTTTATGGGAATGTGGGAAACTTGGCCGTACCAGTGATAAGTGGACATCCAGCTAACTAAAATCATGACAAACCACATTGCCGGATCAGAGAGTGCCAGACTAGAGAGGTTCAACATGTAGAACCTCCCAATAAAACATAAGAGGAGAGAGAAACAGGAAAATTAAACTTCCTGTAGTATCTTTGATGATGTATTAAGCCGTAGAAATTGATAGGCTTTTTCCACACACCCTTGCTTTCTCTTGACAGCATATGCTTCAGTTTTAAATATATATATTCTGTGCTGACTTTGCAGACTTCTTGAATTCCCCTAAAAAAAAACAGATCAGGAAGAAAACAATGTGGTGGGAAAGTATTTCTGGAAGGAGGTGGTTTTCTCCTTGAAGTTTCCAAAAGATTGCTATCTAATCACCACATACAATGCTAATTTAAATTGTATTAAAATAGGTTTATTGTATCCTTTTAAAATAGTGATGTCTAGCACACTAAAGCAACTATACTATAGCCATCTAAAAAAGATCCAGGTGTTCATAAGATACAGATAAGGACACTGATTAAATGGCAAGACTTTTTAAAGTCTGTTTTAAAACTCTGTGTCTATTATCACTGCAATTTGGGCTAGCTTTAGATTTGCCTGATTGGGAAAATAGTGTGTTGACAAGGGTTATATCTATACAGCACCCTAAACTCGAAATAAGATACGCAATTTATGCTACACAAATTACGTATCTTATCTCAAAACTATTTCAAAAGAGTTTATTTTGAAATTGGCACATCTACAGAGCACCAAATTGAGCTCTTTTGAGCCATCCCTTATCTGTCAAGCAATGAGGTTTACTGGGATGGCAAAATAGTGTGCCCGTTATTTTGAAAAATATTTCGAAATAACAGACGGCTTGGGTAGACATGGGGTAGTTATTTCAGGATACCTCTAGTATCTCGAAATAGCTGTGCAGTGTAGACATACCCTAGAGGGTTTTCTCAACTCCTCTTTCATTATAGTCTATTGCATTGTTGTATAAGTTTAATGATATGGTTACCTTGTTAGACAGGTCAGAAGTCAAGCACTGCATTCTGAAGACATTTTTCAAACCGTTAATCTGATACGGTACTAGCTGTTTTAGGGTACATGTGTCTATGCTGACTTTGATGATGAGGAACCCATTCAATGTAAAGATCAATATGTAAATTCGGTGCCTTTATTAGTTCACTCTTAATTATTTTCGAAAAAGAATGTGTCATATGTTTCCAAACCAAATGTTGTGCTGGCTTTGGTGTAAATATGGATGACTGCATGCAATGATCAGAAGATGAGAGAAACACAATGACCTTGATTTGAACAGAGGCACCTTATGTGCCAGTCCAATGCTAAAGGACAGTCAGATCTCATTTTGTCATTTCAAAGTGTGCATTCAATATAACTTTTTAGAAAACATGATGAAATGTAATGCTTTAGCTTCAAAGAATCCCTTTTGAAAAGTTGTGATATTTCAACAAAAGATGACAATGTGCCAACACAGAATAACTTGTGAATGCAAATACTACTCACCTTATTGTTCCTGGTTTCCTTCAGAAGCTGCACATCTTATTTTCTAAAAAATGTAGGCTGGAGAACTAATAGAATTTAAAAGAACTTTCTTTCAATGTGAAGAGTTATAAGTGTTAGCTGTCCAAGTCTTTAAGGAAATCCAATTATAAGACTCTATATTCATGCACCTCACCAAAGAGGAACTTTTTTCCTCCCTTGGTGTCATTTTCTCAGCAGGGACTCTACCTTGACATGGGTGATGAGTTTCGGTGCCTTTCTCATTAGAAGACAACTAGCATCAATTCCCAAGACACTAAGGCGGTACCCAACTATTCTGTCCTAGCCAGCAGTACATTATAAAAGGTTTTTAATGTTCAAAAGCAATATGTAAAGGTTCTTCAATGCTCAGTGTTTTGAAGCTTTAAAAAGTGTACTTTGCTGACAAATACAAAAGTCTTAAAGCAATATACAGAGAAAGATTCCCACAATGTGCTATGAACTTCTGATTGATTATTGTTCTTTTTTATTCACCTCTGTAGCAGAATATAATCACTGCTCAATGTATCTTAAGTCCACAAAAGTGTCAATTTTCTAAATTCAGACTAAAGTAAAATTATATCTATAACTGTCTAATTTATTTTTCATTGGTCTATGAACTTCAATGCATTCTGGGACATCTCAAGTTTAAAAAAAAGCAAGATATTAATTGATGAAGTCTTGATAGACACTCATTTAAGTCACTGGATCAGAACACTTTCAAACTAGCAACATTTTAACTCTTTAAAGAATTATGTTTGCATAAAATTCTTGTAACAATTGTTATTTACAGTTATGCAGCCATGCTTTGAGTTTAAATACTGTTTCTTTTTTATATTGATTAAAAATCTGGACTTTTTGATGCCTTCAGGATAGACTGTCAAAAGTAAAAAAGGAGTGGCAGGTGCCTAACCACCCTTTGAAATTTCCCCCTCATTTTTTAAAGGCAAAGGATTTGTCTCTTGGCTGCAAGACAGAGAATAATGATTAAGAATGATTTTTGCCATGGTTGTCATAGAAATTGTAAATTATATGAATACTGTGTTTTCCCTCAAACATCAATGACTTGCAAAATTGCTCCAATGACTTCACTATGGCTTTTTTATACAATACACCTCAACTAACCTATAACCTTAACCTCATATCTTTTATAGCTCTTGCAGACTTACTGAGCCTATTCCCTGCTTCAGTATGTTTAAAAGGTTACTACCCATCATAGAGCCAGAATATACTGTAGATACCAATAGGGTATTGTATTAGATATTTATTTTGAAGTAATTAAATGACCTGCTGACAAGAACCTTTTAAAATACTGAAGTTTAAAACTTCTATATTAATCTGCCATAAAGAGGTTGAATATGGTGAAGTATGAAAGAGAGCATCACATTGAAAACGTGGGGAGGCAGTGGAAGTGGCAAAGACTTTCTTCTGGTTAAGATGGCAGGGCATAGTGCTTTCCTCCTCTATTTCCATCTATGCCACAGATCAGCTGACAGGGTTTCCGCTAGAGAGCAGCAAATCTGAGAGCAAGTAGTGCAGGTTTAGTCTCTTAGAGCTCCTAAAAGCCAACCAGAAGTTGAAAGCTTTATATAACAATGTTTTGCACTTCTAAAACGCTGCGCAAACAATAGCTAATTATAATCCACATGAAAGGATTTTGTATTTGGCAACTTGTGGTAAAGCCTTCTGCTACATGACAGTAATTGCTTAGGAGTTTAGAAATCTAACACACTAGTGGTTCATGATGTGAACAAAGTCCTGCCAAGCACTCTTCTATGAATATGGTTTGGATACAATGAGTATTCTAGTAATTGGTGTACTTGTGACGTTTCCACTGGAAACTGCCATCTTGGTTTACACAATAGATGCTCTATTGTCTGAATGTCTCTTTTTGAGAGTGGATACATGAAGCGTACCTACAAATTATTGCAGGTACACAACAAACATATGGGACAGACCTTCTGCTAGCATAAACTGATGTAGTGCTATCGACATAAGTGAAGTTATGCCAATTTATACCAGCCAAGGTCTGAACCATAGTTTATTGAACCATAAAATAAAGTAATGTACTTAAAGACAAAGAAAATTATTCAACATTCTGGAGAGGAAACACCAATGCAAATCACTACCTCGGTCTGTTGATTATATACATCATAATTAGGATAGTAAGGCTGAGCACAGAGAAAATATCTTCACATTTGCGATACATATCAAAAACCTTGCAGAAGTTTTAGGCAAAAAGTCTGCACAACATTAACACAGCAGTATAATTCTAGATACAAATAAAGAATGTAATGAATCAAAGTTGCTAGACCAATTCTGACGTTAAACATTTTAAGAGAACTCTGGTTAAAAAGTGTGAAAAAGTATGAAAACTTGGAGCTGTCAGTACGGTCTGCAAATGCAATTTCTGGCTTCTGTTCAGTGGTACTTAATTTGTACCAGAGCTTGCCAGGACTGAGCCATGGCTACTTTAGGCTTGGCGGTTCATAACTGAGACACCTCTGGGCTTGCTGCATCACTTATGAAGGTAAAAAAAAAAATTGCTTGAACCCTGGCTCTTTAATTACAAAAGAAGCACTGCTGTTCATTGCAATAGGTGGACAGTATTTCTAGTGTCTAATCTGGCCAATTATAGTATTATAACTCTCCTGTGCCAGACATAGCAAAGTTTACACCACAAAGCTGAAAGCTGAGAAGTTTTTCAGGTGAACATGAAGATAGAATCAAGCACAAAAGCCCAACCATAGCATTGTCAGAAAATATACAAATATTCTTTTATTTACTGAGTACCACCAGTGTTCTCAACATTATACAATTATATAAGAAAAAGAGATACTAAGATGACAGGTACTGTAAAAATATTGATTCTGTAGCTTTAATCATTTAATATAGACTGCCAAAAATAGATATCCATTACATCAGAAATCATTATAAGTTTGAGATAGAACAAAAAAGTTAATGGGTACTCCCATATGTTAGTGTATGATACTTCCTAATGAAGTTTTATGGCCAGAATACACTATTGCGATTGGTACACTGTAGTGGGAGCAATTGCTTATACTGAAAATGCTGAATCATTTTTCCACACCATCTACATTTTCCCAGAGGCATCAATACAGTCATATTTTCTAATTCTTTCATCTGCATGTGTTGACTTTTCTGGATTTCTGTTTTATTTGAAGCCCCTGCTGCTGCTCTTTTCAGTCTATTTTTGCAAAAGGGGCCAGTGTAGAATTTGAGATATTTTATTGCAAGATATGATGTTTGGTGAAATGTGCACTTCCCAACACAGGTTATACAAAGGGCCTGTGGACAATGAATAGGAGCTTCAGAATCCAAGAAATACTACAAAAGAACATCCTTGAAGCTGATTTGAAAAGGATGAGTAGCTGGCATTTTTATTTTACATTCCTAGAGTATGCACATTGTTGACTGATGTAATATAAATTCCATAGATACACTAGGTAGATGTACAGCTTCTGATGGAGTCCACTTTGCATGTGACACTCCCCTGTTCAGAATGTCATAAAATCATCTAACAAATGGACCCTGAGGGATGCTAGCACATCGTTCCATGTGTCAAAACTTTCCCATGTTGTGAAGGACCATTTGAGATTCTGCTTCAGGAGAAGAATAATGGGCAAACATTGTTCTTATTACATAGAAGAAGTGGTGGCATTTTATCCTGACATCACAACGCAGTTCTCTCTCATGGTCATAGTGTTGGCACCATAGAGCAATTATTTAGTGTACTAGCAATCAATTAAAAAACATCTAAAGAAAGGATGTGGATTGTAGCAAATTTGGCTCACTTCTCTGCCACTCCTACACATACACCAAAATCTTTATATTGACCAAATGCCAAAGATAGAGATTTTGACTCTTGTAATCATGTTACTTTTGCTTATAATTAACTTATCTTGTGTGTAAGAAGTTCTTTAAACACTTACTTTGGGATTCAGATGACTTCATTTGTTGTCTTATGATCTTACAGCTGAATGAACAGAAGATCTTAATAGTGCTACTTATAATATAGCAGATGCATGGTACACATTTTCATGCTTAACGTTTGGAAGGGTTTGAATTAAATGTGAAGTGTATTTTTGCCAATCACTATAAGCCCATATTCTGTTCAGTGGTGTAAGTCTAGAGTTCTTCCATTAGATGGGAGCAGAATCTAACCCATAAGCAGATGTTATGTACATGAGGTATTGTTTGTGAAATAATGCTAATAGTTTTTGTGGGGTCAACTGCTTGAAGGAAACAACATGACTAGCTACTTTTCATGAAACATAGCTAGCTGAAATGTATACAATACAGGAAACCCAAGAGATCTTTCTGCTTTTATTCCAAAAATATCCCAAATTCTAAATCTCCTTACAAATGTGCTTATATACTCAGTGATTTTCCAATGTAATAGAAGCCATAACTCCTCTCAGTTACCTCGCTGTGTAAAAATATTCCATTCAACAAGAAATATTTACAATAAATTAACACGTTTACCAAGTTTCCTGAGTCCATTTTGGGTGTATGGAGAAAATGCCATCGTTTGCAAGGGAACCCCCAGTTGACTGGCTGCCCTGGCAAATTCCCACATCTGTTGGGGGAAAGGCAGACAAACAGAACTGCTCTAGTGTGCTGAGAGGGAAAACCTTTAGAGCAGCCTGTGCTGCCCTCCCTCCCCCTTACACATACAGTGCGGTAGCATACCAGTATGTATGCTCAGCCTTTAAAGTTCTAAACCAGCGAGAGAGCGGCTGCTCTTGCCAACCCTGAATCTCCTTCTGCCTATTCAACTCCCTGTCCTATCTGGAGGATGGAAAATCTCCACTCCAGCTTTCTCCCACCACAGTGGGGGAGGTAGGGGTTCTTACTCTTCTATCTTCCTTGATAGCATCGTTTCATTAGCATCACCTACCAGAAAGAGGAGTGGATGATAAGGAGTGTAACATCCAACACTTATGAAAAGCAGTGCCACAGATCCTCACTAGTCATGGTAGCTAGTTCATGTAAGAGACCAAAAACAACATGGTTAGTGGTAGATGTCTGCTGTATCTTGTAAAGCTCATTGGTGTTCACTGCCCAGCCATGGAAAATCAGCAGCTGGGTCACCTCGGGTACGTCTACACAGCAGAGTTATTTTGCAATAACATCTGTTATTCTGAAATAATGTTATGCGCTATCTAGACAAGAAGCCCGCTATTTCAAAATAAATTCGAAATAACGGGCTTTTTACTCCAACTTCCTGTAAACCTTGTTGTACAAGGATTAAGGAAGTCAGCGGAAGAGCAATTTATTTCAAAATAAGCTATGCAATTTGTGTAGTTCAAATTGCGTAGCTTATTTCAAGGTATACACTACTGTGTAGATGTACCCCTAGTAATTACTGTAAAAAACTGATGAAGAAATTGCCTTGAGACTTTTTTCAGGTGTAAATATAAGTCATTTTTATTACTATGGAGGTAAAGAGCATAAACAAAATCACTACTTGAGCAATGGGAAAATAAATAAAATAAATACTTAGAAAATGTAATTCAGGGCTGCCCCCAACCTATTGAGATAACTGCTCCCTATTCAACAATCAAGACAAGACCATGCAAAGATAAATCAATCACATCCTTCAATTCCCCCAGAATTCCCTATTGTAGTGGGCCAACTGAAACAAAAATTAAAAAAATATATCCCAGGATGGGTTTTGTTTTTCTTCTTTTACAAAAACCAGCACACTAACTCTTTATGTCAGGCCTCTCCACAGAGATACTTCCCCTAGAGAGGAAGAAATATGTCAAAGAATTCCCAAAAGACAAACCTTCAGTGAATGCTATGCTTTCAACAAATGAAAGGCACAAGCGATGGTGAAACTCACCTGAATTTTCTTGAATTTTTAAAATCTACAGAATGATGTTGAAAAGGTATTTAATGGAGAAAAATCACAAGGGTAGCACAGAAAAAATATAAAGTTTTCAGCTAGAATGTTGATTCAGGTCAGAAATTACTAAACTAACAGGCTTATTACCTAAATTAATAATAATGAGGAAAAAAATCTCTATGCTTTATTTTTACCATGGTAAAAACAACAATATCTTGCAGAATGGAAGTTTCAGACAAAAGTTGATGCATAACCTATTGCTACCCCAGCAAACAAATTCAGATTTCCCCTAGCAGGGAGAAATAAGAAAGTCCATTGCACTCCTTCTCTGCTGGGCCTCCTAGGCTTTCACCATGATGCACCAAGAATGCCTAGCAACATAATGGGTCAGCTGACTCCATAGGTCCCAGAAAAAAGCCTCTAGAAGAGCCAAGGTCAGTGCTTTCACTTCAGCCCAGGTCCCTTTGTTCACCTTCTGAGGGAATGCCACCTCTAGAGATGACTCATATCACTGAAATTGTGTCCACATTCCCCCCAGTAAGGCTCATCCCATTGGAAGGTGAAGCCAATTCTCCACCTCCTCCCTCTGTGTGGTCACTTAGATTTGTGCAAGGTGAATGTAAGGCAAATGAGAATCAGGGTCTGTATGGGGACTAGGACCTCCCTTCTATTCTGCCCGCTTGTGCTAAATTTGCATAAAAATCAAATTATTATTCATTCAGATTCTGAAATGAATTTGTTTCAGCAAGGCTTGCCACTCCTTTTCATTTGTTTTTAAGGGCATTCACAAGATTCAGTTTTACTAGCTCAAACACTGACATAGAACAAATTCTAATCTCACCAACCTAAACAACACTAATGTTACACCCATTTAGCTTTCAAATTCTCTTTCTGCAGACATTCACTGCCATTGTCCGATTATTAGAGTGACACATCCAGTCAGGGAGCAGAAGCAGTACCATGTGATTTATGTGATCTATCACAAGTAAGCAAACATAACTTAGGAGGCAAACCACTGAATACATGAGTAGGGTCATAGTGTAAATGAAGTTTTGATCAATTCAATTCATCACATTTTAATTAATGAGTAAACTGGAGAAACTCATAACAGGCTATGGAGTCAGCTGATCCATTATGTGTCGGGGTATTAACCTTTCATAATGCTGACCTCTCTCATATTTCTGGAACCAAGAAATGAAGATCAGCCTCTTATACCAGCAATACCAACGTGCCACAGCTTTATAGCAATCATGATTTGTAGGTGGACATTCTGTGAAGAGAAAAAGAGGGAATACATAAAAACTATTCACTCAGTTCTTGTTTTCATAGTCACCTGACCTGTGTAGGTTATCGTATGGGGATACATTTCCCTTAAATATCACCTTTATGTCTCTAAGCTTCTTACCCTGAATAACATTTTGAGGTGCAGGCTGTCAAATGGTGATTCTTTACTGATATTTTGTCTTACTTGGATTCAAAGTAAAAAATTAAACCAGCCTTAGATATTTTTAGCCTGAAAACCATCAGTTTTGCTTATAATAATGTATATTAAAAATCTGATTTATAGGATTAGATTCACCCATGCTGGTGTATCTCCAGTATTGCCAACTCCAAATGTCCAAAAATCATGAGTCAGGCTCACCAAAAATCACAAGATAGACTTTAAAATCTGGATGTTATGTAAAAATAATAGATCTAGTTTCTTTTTGTTTGCCTTCTGCTTTTTTAGTGTTCTGGGTGCACTGGGGTCTCACATCAATGCATTCTACACTGCCACAAGGGCTTGAAAATTCCTTTCCCTTTAAGAATGATGGCTAAAATCATTACACCATCCTCCGGGGCTTTAAGAAAAACAATAATTACGAGACTCATGACAAAATCATGAGAGGAGGCTACACTGCCTGCCATAGCCTGCATCTCTGTGCTTCAGGGACAATTCAATTGAAAGAAGGTCAATGTCTGCCCTCCCTCTGCACTTCTGGCAGGAAATGGCAGCTTTCACTTACAAGTGAGGTTCTCCAGTAAAGGCTGCTCAGGGGATGAACTGAACCAACACATTTTCCAGCCGTCACATTCATGTCCCTCTTCAGACTACAAGTCAAAACTCACATATTAGCCAAGTTTGTACTCTCGCCTCAGAGTCAAATTTTGCTCCCAGATATGCATCTCCCATTTTGTTGCATGGGAAATATGCAGCAATATCGGAGCACAAAATCTGGCCCCTGCAACCAAAATCACTTTTGGTTGCAGCTACTCAGTCACGGTTGCTTCCATGGATTTGCCTGGGGTCATACAGGAGGAGAAGAAATGTACTCCTGTCCTTGCTCTTCTAAATTCTCATTCAGCAGTTTGCAGTTTTGTGGTGGTATGTGGGGAATGGATATTTTTAATTTTTTTCCTCTTCAACCATTAGTTTTCTTTCAACTTTATTTGACAAGCACTCCTCTGTCCTTGAGTGGATTGGTTTTTCCCCCTTCTTTGTACATTTTTGTTCATGCCTAGTAACTGAGACCCTCTGCACAATGTTAGAAACAGTAATGGGAAAAACTCTGCAGGTTTGAATTTTAGATTCATTTTAGATAAGCAATCAAATATTCCCCTATTTATGAAACTTTGGAAGTTCCTCCCACGAGTGTTCTGCTCTCTTTCACCATTCAGCTGCCCTCTTCCCCATACAGGTTTAGAGTTATTTTCTTCCTCCACACAATCCTCTTGTTGCCTAACCAGATTCTGAAGCCTGCAACCTCCTCCCCTCAAGGTTATCATGGCAAAAGAGGCCACCAGCCTTCTAAAAACGTATAGAGATGGCCAGCTCCTCTGCCTCCTGTTACTGTTTGTTCTTCTCACTTGCAAATGCAGATTGAAGGATACTAAAAAAATTAAAGGACAAGAAACAACAGCAGTAATGTGACCAAGCTGAGCATTTCTGCTCCCTCTAGTGCATGGAATGCATAGAATCCTTGACTCAGATGTAGGCTGCCTATCTCAACCAGAAAACCCCTCCGGGGAGGACTGGAGCAGAAAGGTCACTCCATATAGAAGAATGGAAAGATCACCAGCATATCATGGAGTGTACTGTAGGGTGCTGGGTATGTGTCCAGGACATTTTGCCATTATAGATAAGAACAGAAGAAATGATGAGTGGGCACAAGGGAATGATCATACATCCTCATTCTCCTCTGGAAGGGAAGAAAGCTGGAGTAGTCTTTAAAAAACATTTGCATGCCTCAGTTTGATTTGCATTCAGTGCCAGGGGTGGGGAAAAGTTTGATGGTTGTGAGGTGACGTAAGAGGGAAGGGGAGATTTCCTTCCCTCTCCCTCTTGCTGCTTAGGAAGGACAGAAAGAACAGCAGTTCTGAACAGTCTGAAACCAGGGGATATTTTCATTTTAATTGCATTGGGCCAGTTCAATTGTTTTATCTTGCTAGGTTTTGCAAATGCTTCTTTTTTTTTTTTTTCCTTTAAAGCAACTTGATATCCTCCAACAAAGGTAAAAGGAGAAAATAATAAATCTTCAATGCTTGAGAAACAATTGTCATTGTCCACTTTCAAATGTGATGCATCCCTGCCCTCCCACTCTCAAGCCCAGCTACCAAAGCACATTTGTCATTTGACAGAGCTCAGATGTGCTTAAAATAAATGAACTCTAGAGGCTTAGAGTTAAAAGTAAACTATGAGATCTTCAGTTGCTTACCAAGTTCTGTTGGAACTTAAGGTGGTTTAGCTACAGAAGAAATACTTGCTTTAGTGACAGCCTGGAGAGATAGGGAGCAAACAGTAGCTGCACTAGTTCATGCTCACCTTCCTGCAATGGGAGGAGCCAGTGGACATGGCAATTTCATTCCAATCTACCTTTTCCCTTCCCTCACTGTGAAGGGAAGGAGCCAAATGTTGTTTTCATGACCTCTGTCTTCTCTGACTGAGGGAAGGAATCAACAGCATTTTCATTGCCCCTGACCATCTGCCTGTTGGGAACATAGCCAGAAGGAGTTACATCACATACATGAACACCTTGGCAAAAATCCCACCACTGGAAAAGAATTGGACTGTGTCTAAGATGCCATCCACTTCAGTTTACAGTGAATTGTCTGCAGCCCAGTCTTATACTGCTGTAAACCATCTGCCAGAAGAAGCCAACAGCCGCCAGGGCCAGGTTCAATGTCTGGATTGTCTTTCCAACAATCCAGCACAGGACCAGCTCAAGCCGCCACCCAGTAACCTGAAAAATTCGCACACCATGTCTGGGCACCTCTGTGAGATTATACATCCCCACTCGCAAGCATAGAGACTGGTATAGAAAAGAAACTTTTTGTTAAAAGGGAGGAAAGTAATTTGGCATTTATTTGGGACACCACCACAGAGTCCATAAACCGAAACAGTGATTAAAAGACCCACCCGAGTAGATTGGGCAGTGCCATTTCCCTCTCAAGTTCTTAAGTCCAGCAATCAACATTTCTCCTTCAGATGTTCTTCCCTTCTCTGCACCCCACTCACAGTTGCTTCCCTTTGCCAGTGCAAACCCAGAGTTCAGAGATGCATCCGCAGAGTTCACCTTCCACCCTGCATGGGGGAGGTAAAGAGGCATCTTACTTGCTCTGCTGGCTGCTCGTCACACCTTTCTGCTGCTGCCCTGCAGGCTACTCCACCTGGACCACTCTACTGCCACTGCCCTCTTGGCTACTCATCGCGTCTCTCCATCGCCATCCTACTGGTTTTCAGTCACCATCCGCTACCATCCATCCCTCAGCTGTGAGTGCTGCACATCAGTCCTCTTAGTAATTTTCAACTCTTTTGCAGGTTGGACAGAAACACTGCTGTATCTCAAGTAACTTTAACTCTTAACAGGCATTGCAGAAACACAGTTCTCCCACAATTAAAGTAAGAAAGAGGCTCCTAATGAAGCCTCTTTAGCACTATTATTTGAACGGGGGAGAAAACAGATCAAACCAATATCTGTGGAGAGGGGGTAGCCTCCTGACCAGAATACCTGCCCCCACCCTTCCTACGCTCACAGGGTTTTGACTGTTGAGCCCCTGCTTAGCAAGCTCCCTTCTGCTAAATGTGAGCCCCTTTCTTTGGAACAGAGTAAGCACAGTCCTGCATTTCTGCATTCCCATAATAATTACAAAAATTGGTAACCATATTTCACTTTCCCTGCATTTAATACAAACATAGCTGGGGTTGGGTCACAAATGAAGTTGATTGCAGGGAGCAACACGTCGCTCCATCTAGCAAAAATAAGCGAAGCAGAAGCAAACTGTATTTACATAGACACCCAGGTTCTCTCCCCTCTTCCAGCTAACTGTCAGGGGAACATTCATTCAGACCCTGCTTACTCTACTTATCAGCACCATCATCATTTGATTCACAAAAGTATATTCAGCACTATACTAGATTCATACAAACAAAAAAATTCTGCCCCAAAGAGCTTACAATGTAAGGGTATGTCTATACTAGCCCCCTAGTTCGAACTAGGGAGGCTAATGCAGGCATTCAAAGTTGCAAATGAAGCCTGGGATTTAAATATCCTGGGCTTTATTTGCATCTTCCTGTCCAGGAGCCATTTTTAAATCCCCCTAGTCCGAACTAACTGCCCGCGGCTACACGCGGCAGTCAAAAGTTAACTCCAACTAAGTCCTTAGTTCGAGTTAACTGTTACACCTCATTCCACAAGGACTTAGTTCGAGTTAACTTTTGGCTGCTGCGTGTAGCCGCGGGCAGTTAGTTCGGACTAGGGGGATTTAAAAATGGCGCCTGGACGGGAGGATGCAAATAAAGCCTGGGATAGTTAAATCCCGGGCTTCATTTGCAACTTCGAATGCCTACATTAGCCTCCCTAGTTCGAACTAGAAGGCTAGTGTAGACATACCTTAAGAGACCGATACAGAAGAACAAGGCACAGTGGGAAGCCGTAGATGGAAAAGTTTGTTTCTGTTTGTAATATATTAAAATAACACTGACTACTTAAAAATCACACTTCTGTTTATACTTACTTTACCTACTCTTTGCCTACTAAGTAACACATAAGTAGCTGAAAGAGGTCAAAGAAAACAATTTTTGATTTTATCAGTTTGCTGATTTTATGCATTTCACAGCACTTTGGGTGAAACTATGCTGGGGGCCAGCACAAAACTGGTGCACTGCATCTTTAACTGATGCTTGGTGCTGGCCCTCGGCACAGAGAGACTTTCAGCCAAAGTGCTGTCAAATTGCGACAGCCACAAAAAACATGGCTTGTGGCTGTCCTCTGAATCTGTGAGCATGTTTGCCCTACAAACACAGAGGTCTTTCTCCTTTTACTCAGCCACCCACCAGAACATTTGAAGTTCTGACTGTGAAGGGCCATTTTCTATCAATCATCCATTCTTACTCAGAGCAGCTCCTTACTCCACAAGCAGTCAGAATCAAATCTATGGGACTGCAAGCAAAGTAGGTTATTGTTATGCAACCTCACAATGTCCTTACTGGCAAGTTAGAACAGCCAGGCAGAGTCCCCAGAATAATGACATTTGGCACAAGCTCACTTTAAGAACAGAATCATATATTTTTATTAGTGGAAGACAGAGCAGCAGCAGCTTCACTCCTGCTACTAGTGTCACTGATATCAACAACTGCTTCCACTCTCTCACCATGGCAGAGGGTACACACTTCAAATTCTTGGAGTTGCTTCCTGACATAGGTACCAACATAGGTACCAACTCCAGGGGGCTCTGGGGCTGGAGCATCCATGGGGGAAAAACTAGTAGGTACAGAGCACCCACTAGCAGCCAAGCTCTCCCCTCTGCCTCCCTCCCACCTTGCCTCTCGCCCACTGGTTGCCCCACTGATCTAACCCACCTTGCCCTCCCAGAACTTCTGGAGCACTGCGTACAACTGATTTACAGCATTCAGAAAGCCCCTGAAGAGTGTAAGAGGAGCAGGAACTGAACATATGCAGGGAAGGAGGCGGGGTAAGGGTGGGAAGAGACCGGGAGGAAGCTTGGAGGAAAGGGGTGGAATGGGGGCACGGCAGGGGGTGAAGCAGGGGTGGGGCTCAGGGGAAGGGGAAGGATTAGAATGGACCAGGCAGGGGCAGACTAGAGGTGGGGTCTTGAGGGAAGAAGTGGAGCGGGGACAGGGCCTGGAGCAGTCATGCATTCCCTTACTAGAGGGCAAGTGGACACTTATGCTTCTGGAACATAAGAACATAAGAACATAAGAATGGCCATACTGGGTCAGACCAAAGGTCCATCGAGCCCAGCATCCCATCTGCCGACGGTGGCCAATGCCAGGTGCCCCAGAGAAGGAGAACAGAAGACAATGATCAAGTGATTTATCTCCTGCCATCCATCTCCTGCCCTTGTTATGAAGGCTAGGGCACCATACTTTATCCCTGGCTAATAGCCATTTATGGACCTAACCTGCAAAAATTTATCAAGCTCTTTTTTAAACCCTAATAGAGTCCTGGCCTTCACAGCCTCCTCGGGCAAGGAGTTCCACAGGTTGACTGTGCGCTGTGTGAAGAAAAATTTCCTTTTATTAGTTTTGAACCTACTACCCATCAATTTCATTTGGTGTCCCCTAGTTCTTGTATTATGGGAAAAGGTAAATAATTTTTCTATAATCACTTTCTCCACACCATTCATGATTTTATATACCTCTATCATATCGCCCCTCAATCGCCTTTTTTCCAAACTGAAAAGTCCCAGTCTCTCTAGCCTCTCCCCATATGGGACCCTTTCCAAGCCCCTAATCATCTTAGTCGCCCTTTTCTGAACCTTTTCTAATGCCAATATATCTTTTTTGAGGTGAGGAGACCACATCTGCACGCAGTACTCGAGATGTGGGCGTACCATAGTTTTATATAGGGGAAGTATGATATCTTTTGTCTTCTTATCTATCCCTTTTTTAATAATTCCTAACATCCTATTTGCCTTACTAACTGCCGCTGCACACTGCGTGGATGTCTTCATAGAACTATCCACTATAACTCCAAGATCCCTTTCCTGATCTGTCGTAGCTAAATTTGACCTCATCATGTAGTACGTGTAATTTGGGTTATTTTTTCCAACATGCATTACCTTACACTTACCCACATTAAATTTCATTTGCCATTTTGCTGCCCAATCACTCAGTTTGCTGAGATCTTTTTGTAGTTCTTCACAATCCCTTTTGCTTTTGACTGTCCGGAACAACTTTGTGTCATCTGCAAACTTGGCCACCTCACTGCTTACCTCATTTTCTAGATCATTGATGAACAAGTTGAACAGGATTGGTCCCAGTACTGACCCCTGGGGAACACCACTAGTTACCCTCCTCCATTGTGAAAATTTACCATTTATTCCCACCCTTTGTTTTCTGTCTTTTAACCAATTCTTGATCCATGAAAGGACCTTTCCTCCTACCCCATGACCACCTAATTTACGTAAAAGCCTTTGGTGTGGGACCGTGTCAAAGGCTTTCTGGAAATCTAGGTATATTATATCCACTGGGTGCCCCTTGTCCGCATGTTTATTAACCCCTTCAAAGAATTCTAACAGATTAGTTAGACACGACTTCCCTCTGCAGAAACCATGCTGACTTTTGCCCAACAATTCGTGCTCTTCTATGTGCCTTGCAATTTTACTCTTTACTAGTGTTTCTACTAATTTGCCTGGTACTGATGTTAAACTTATCGGTCTATAATTGCCAGGATCTCCTCTAGAGCCTTTTTTAAATATTGGTGTTATATTGGCCATCTTCCAGTCATTTGGTACCAAAGTGGATTTAAAGGATAGGTTACAAACCACTGTTAATAACTCCGCAATTTCACATTTGAGTTCTTTCAGAACCCTTGGGTGAATGCCGTCTGGTCCCGGAGACTTGTTACTATTCAGCTTATCAATTAATTCCATAACCTCCTCTAATGTCACTTCAATCTGAGTGAGTTCCTCAGATTTGTCACCTAAAAAGGCTGGCTCAGATTTAGGAACCTCTGTAACATCCTCAGCCATGAAGACTGAAGCAAAGAAATCATTTAATCGCTCTGCAATGGCACTGTCTTCCTTGATCGCTCCTTTTATATCTTTATCATCCAAGGGCCCCACTGCTTTTTTAGCGGGCTTCCTGCTTCTAATGTATTTAAAAAACATTTTACTATCATTTTTTGAATTTTTGGCTAGCTGTTCCTCAAACTCTTTTTTGGCTTTTCTTACTACATTATGACACTTAATTTGGGAGTGTTTATGTTCCTTTCTATTTTCCTCACTAGGATTTGACTTCCACTTTTTAAAAGCTGCCCTTTTCTCTCTCACTGCCTTTTTAACATGGCTGTTTAGCCATGGTGGTTCTTTGTTAGGTCTCTTACTGTGTTTTTTTATTTGGGGTATACATTTAAGTTGGGCCTCTAGTATGGTGTCTTTAAACAGTTCCCATGCAGCTTCCAGGGATTTTAGTTTAATTACTCTCCCTTTTAGTTTCTGTTTAACTAGCTTCCTCATTTTAGTGTAATTCCCCTTTTTGAAATTAAATGCCAGAGTGTTTGACCGCTGCGGTGTTCTTCCCAACACAGGAATATTAAAAGTTATTATATTGTGGTCACTATTTCCAAGCGGTCCAGTAACAGTTACCTCTTGGACCAGATCCTGCGTTCCAGTCAAGACTAGGTCGAGAATCGACTTTCCCCTTGTGGGTTCCTGTACTAGCTGCTCCAAGAAGCAGTCATTTAAGGCATCAAGAAATTTAATCTCTGAATCCCGTCCTGAGGTGACATGCACCCAATCAATATGGGGATAATTGAAATCTCCTATTATTACTGTGTTTTTTATTTTGGTAGCCTCTCTAATCTCCCTTATCATTTCAGCATCACTATCACTGTCCTGGTTAGGTGGTCGGTAATATATTCCTAATGCCATATTCATATTAGAGGAATGAATTGTTATCCATAATGATTCTATGGAACATTTTGATTCCTTTAGGATTTTTACTTCATTTGATTCTATATTATCCTTCACATATAGTACCACTCCGCCACCCGCACAACCTGTTCTGTCTTTCCGATATAATTTATATCCCGGTATGATAGTGTCCCACTGATTGTCCTCATTCCACCATGTTTCTGAAATGCCTATTATGTCAACTTCCTCCTTTGATATGAGGTACTCCAGTTCACCCATCTTATTAGACAGACTCCTAGCATTAGTGTAAAACAAAGGTTCTTCTTGTCTAGAAGAAACCATACTCACTAAGGGCATCCTTCAGTCCTGCCCAGAGACACCCCCACCCCACTCAGTCAGCCAGCTAGCCAGCACAGCAATTGTTACAGCATTACTGAGCATGAATAAAGGTAGGAGAATTGGCACTAAATTAGTGGCATTAAAAACTAATCCCTAATGGAAGCAGCCTGGCAGCCTAGAAAGCACAATGTAGAAGCTGCAAGTGCAGCATTGTCAACTCTTGGGATTTGGGGATTTTGCTGAGAGCTCCAGCTCCTGGGGTACAGTGATTACACAGGTTATGCTGTCTGGATTGTCTCACAACTGTATCTGTGTTAGGGCAGACTGTCAAAACCAGTGTGGACACCCCAAAATGGTTGTATGTTCTGAAAATAGATGTCACCAAACCAAACCAGTACCCAATGTGAACTCCTGGACACTGCTGACCTTTGACCAGGGTGACCAGGGCCATAGCATTTGACGCATGGCCTTACCCACCATGGAGTTGTATCACACTACTACTACTATGCTGGGCCCCCCTAATCTCTGGGGAATGTGAGGAGTGTCTTTCTCCACAGTTGTGGGCCACATCAGTGAGGGTTTGTGGGGGTTTGGGGCTTAGTAATAAATAGTCACTTACATTAAAAATCACACCACAGATCAGGTTGCTTCCAGTTCCAAGAAACCAGTCATTTAACCCCAGATCAGTTGGTACCCTAGACCTTACACCACAGACCAGAAACGACTGCTGAGGAAAGACATGGTAGGAAAGGGACAATGGCCACATGACTGCCCCCCATGTCACTCCTTCCCACACCACCCCTAGACTGGGAAAGGGAACAATCCCCCCTCTGCCCCAGGACCTGCCCCGCTCTGCCCATCTGTCTCTCTCCTGCCCCTTCTCTACTCTCACCTTGCCTCTTCCTCCAAGACCCCTCCACAAGCGACGCAGTCCAGGGAACTAGTGGGGGTCTGTAGCAGAGGCTGCCCGCCCCTCTGCACTCACCAGCAGTGGCCCAGTCCTAGCTGCTTTTGAAAAGTCCACTAGGTAACCATCTGCATCGTTAGGCAACTCAGGGCCTTTAAAAGGTTGCAGAGAAGCATGCAATGCTGTCCAACTATGAAAATGACATTGTTGGACACCAAGCATCAATGACTTCATTGCCACTGTGCAGAAACTTGGAAAGTAAAGGAACAGAGCATATCAAGAGAAATTGGGAGATCCCATAGGAGTCCCCGCCTGCTGAAAAAGAAAATTTGAATGTGAAAATCCAGTTTCCCAGTGGGAATTTTTTTTAAGTAAACCAAGAATATACTGATTGTCAGTTTATCACATAGTAAACCTTTCCCCATCAGACCCATATCTGTTGCAAGGTGACTCAAATCTGGATGAAAAAAGGTTTGAAGCCAGCTTAATTGTTTAGCACATAGGGTATATTTCTGGTGTGATGTGTCACCTTCTCAGGCAATGAAAGTGCACCCCAGAGTGTCATGAGTTATAGCATCACCTAGGTAGCAAAATATGTTTGCGACTATAGCCACTCGTAGATTCATAGTTGGATGTCACAACAACCTCCATCAGTTTCTGAAAGCTCCAGTAAAACAAGCATGCAAAGCTAAGACCATCATCTCTGCCTATTGATTTATTGGCATCAGTTGCTATCCCTTCCCCAAACTCTATAAATATGAAGCAAATGGCATTAAAAAAAAACAACAACAACAAAACCCCTGCAAATCAGGCTCTCATATAACTGTTTCATATTTACTTATACTTGATATTACTTTGAATGAAGAGTCACCAGTTTAGGATAAAATATATACTTAGATGAACATTGAGACTGGGGAAATGAAAGTACAAAGAAAAGAATAAAAAATTCTGGCTTTTCCAACCCTATCTGTTAATAAACCCTATCTGTTTACCAAGAATATTTTTAGGTTTAGTGGAATTAATTTAGAGGGATAATATTAATGTTTATTGTAGAGCATTTTTATTTATCTCTACTTAAATTTCACAGTTGCACAAAATTATGTGTTTTAAGCTTTTTCATTTTTATTGACTTAAACTTCCACAATCACAAGAAATTATGGGGGGCACACAATTAATTAATGATTGTAGATATTGCAATTCAAAACTATAAAGATTTATAACATTAAATACAAATTGTCAACAACACACCAAAATATATAAAGAAATATCCTTAAATCAAACTAAAATGCTCTAAAAAAGCATTTTCTTATTTTTCATACCTGTAAATTTCTATTACTGATGGGAATATATTTTTGTCGGTGTCTGTGTGTGCAGTGAAACCGAGCCTTACTAATATTTACTAATAAAAAATGTAATCCTTCCAAGCCTAATATTTTACTTTTTTCCTATGTATAGCTTAATTGCCCTTGGATAACAGCATCAATGAGTGTGCACCAAGTGAAAAACAAAAGGAGGGAGGAGAAATGCCAGGGACTGTGAAGGGGTGTACCACCACACCTGCACTGTGATGAGGGAAGGGATGAACCAATCGCTGTGGGCCCAAGAGCTCCCCCACACACACACACACACACACACACACACACAGAGTTCATGTTCCAGGTGGAAAGAAGAGATAAAAGGAGGAAATCCAGCTCAGTCTGAGCCACCTGAAGAGAGGAAGGATATGTGATGGAAGCTCTTGCAGAGATTCCAGGGACTCTCCCAAGTGGTAAGAGCTGTGGACTCATACTCCACTGTGGATGGCCATACTGCAGAAATTGACAGGAACACCAAACTGTTGCCAGCTATGGGAATGCCTAAAATGTACCTTGCTGTAGGAAGAGACACAGGGAATGTAGTGGAAGCTGGTGCTTAACTGTTAACAGGATCAAGCATCAAGGAAGCCTGTGTCAGAACCCAGTGGAGCAGCATGATTCCAGGATCTCTTACCCCATCCCACTTGCCACTAGGTGTGGCTACTGTTTGCCTGCTCCAGCCAGGAGGCTAAGAGGATACAGATTGCTTGCCCAACTCCACCCAAGGGAAGCAGGTTGATATTTGTTCAAACCCACCAGAGGTCCTGAGACAACATTGTTGCAAGTATCTGATCTCACGGGGAGTCCAGATGACTGTTACTGTACCTGCCAACCCTGCACTACACCAATGGGGAACAGCACCTCATTCTGGGACCTGTACCTTATTCTTTTATAGGTCACAAACCAAGACAGTCCTGCTTCTGATCAAAATGGAATATATTTCACAGAACTAAGTTTCAAAAAACAGTATGTGTATCCACTCTTCCCACCAGACACAATTTTCATAGCATTGCCATAAGCTATTGAGGGTCTTTTTACTTTCCTGTAATCATTGCTGACTTTTGCTTCAATAACATAAAGGGTACTGAGATAGCTGTGGGTGGGTGGTATTCTTGTTTTTAAGTTCAGCAGAGAAAGGAGAGAATTTA
This sequence comes from Pelochelys cantorii, assembly GCA_032595735.1. Classification (NCBI taxonomy): domain Eukaryota; kingdom Metazoa; phylum Chordata; order Testudines; family Trionychidae; genus Pelochelys; species Pelochelys cantorii. Next base: position 73,141,839 of record CM064328.1, read on the forward strand.
TTCTCACTAGATTCCCTGTCTCAGGCAGCTCTGTTTGTTTTATTGCATAGTTTTTCTGACAAGTTATTTTGAATAAGCAAAGCCGCTGTTATGGCTGTTTAGGGTGTCACTTGCTGCATCCTCAACTTACAGCTTCTTAGAGGCCTTTGATGCTCCTTGTGGTTGTTTCTCAGTTTCCCTTTCTTTCTGAGATCTCCCCGGTCCTTGTTTCATTATGTTGAGTCACGCAGAAAACAGAGTGAGGTGCTTGTGGTGCAATGATGAAACTGGTACTGAGTCTGCACAGCCTGTCGTTGTTTATTATTACTGTCAGTGAAAAAGAAATCTAAACTTGGCAGGCTCAGCCTGCTGTGAATCAATATTTTACAGGTAGTGTACTTTGAAGAGATGACACACAGACTGACTTTGGCAGGGGAGGGGGAAGGAAGAGAGTGAGAAAGAGAAGAATTTATCCTGACATGCTTTGACAGACTTTTCCAGCAAAAATGAGGGAAAACAAGCAACAAGTGCTGCTGCTGCTTTGTCACAAGGCAAGACTGAATCTTTTACAAACAGTTTTATTTCCCTTTAGCTTGCTTCACAACTGCTCCATCACAAAGGGATAAAAAACCAGCAGTGAGTCAACTCAGCACACACAAAAACTGTTCTTTGGAATGACTACAGAATGAGAGAACAGAGTAACGCTCTCCGAGTCACAGCCTCTGTGCAGCAGAGGAAATGTTAGGGAGAGGAAAGCGGTTGTTTGTGGTGCCCAGGTTACATATTTGATGTCCCAACCCTTTCTTCCTACCATTTTAGGGCTCTATGCAAAGTTTGATTTTTATTTACTTATTTTGGTGCAGTTGGGTGCACCATTCCTCATTATCAGTGGCCACTTTCCCATTGCACACTATGCTTCTGTGGCATCTAATTACACAGCACTGGCTGCCAGTTTACTTCAATGTGATTGTGACGGGGCATGGCTGCCCCGCACTGAACCACCACCCGCCAAGGTCCTGTACGGGGCACGGGGCAGTTGGGCGAGAGCCAGCGCCACGCGGCCCCAGGCGGCTGGGAACGGAATGCGGCGTCCAAGCTCCCTCCGCGGCCTGGCGCCGGCCGGAGACAGAGGCCCGAGCGGCCGCCGGACGCTTTGCCCAGCGTGCTCTGCAGCTGTAGGGAGGGGAGGTGGAAGGAAGCCAGAGGAGAGCGATGGGGTGTGACCTAACACCCCGGCGCCGCGCGTTAGGGTGGGTTCCCGGCATCTCCAAGAGGAGGGCAGGGGGAGAGTGACGGGGGTGCGACGTCACCCCAGCGCCCAAGTTTAAAAGTGGCGTCCAGCCTCTCCAGAAAGGGGGGGGGGGCGAGGAGAAGAGAGGGAGTGAATAAGGGGCTGGGAGGCAACAGCCCAGCGGTAGAGTTGGAGGAAAGGGCTCATGGCGCCTCACGAGCAAGGGGACGCCGCGAGGAACGGTAGGGCCATCAAGCCCATGCGGGGACGTGGCGAACGGCCGGGACGCTGGGGAAAGACCAGTTTAGGTAAGGGGAGAGGAAGTAGCCCAGGGCAGGGCTCCCTAAAGCCCACGGGCTGGCGTGTTATGGCGGGAAGCCCCGCCAGCCGGACCGGACTACCGTGGGTCCTCGTCCTTAGGGCCCTGGGCTGGGGTCCATGAGAGAGGGCGGGCCTGGACCCCCCTCTCCCGTACACCGGGGACTAGCTCGGAATAACCCGCGGGACGACTGCAGTACCAAACCGAGACTTTTTCGTGGATCAGACACTGGGGTCCGCTGGGGGTTAGGTGGGGGTGGGATACGAATAAAAGGCACGGATTGACTATCCCAGTGTGCACGGCGTTACAGTGATAGTCAAGGCACCAGTTACAAGATACAAAGCTCTGATTATCTCAGAAACCATCTGTCCTTGCCTGCCTCAGCGCTGCATCTGCATTTAGCCTGGGTACTTTAGCTGCTGCTATGAAGGGTGGGGACTTAGGAAACCAGGGACAATTTCAGTGGCAGGCCCTCAAACTCCAGAATTCCCTGCCATCTCAAGTGAGTGTGGCCTGAATCCACAAAGGGACTTAGACCCTGCAATTCCTACCTTCGAGGGGTCTGGAAAATCACAGGACAACATTGCAATCCACAAATCCTGAATTAGGTGCCTGGGTTCTCCACACAATCAATGGGAAAAGATAGGGACCTACGAATGTGACACATAAAAGCCAATATTCCAGATAGGAAGCCACTTAAGCTAGTCAATGAAAGATGCCAAACAGAGGAGTGTGTCATAAGCCCCTCCAGTCTCATGGAAACTGATGCCTAAATCTGGGCTGCAGGGAGGCATGCACCTTCGCTAGCAATCCACAACTAGGAACCCATCTCTTGGAGTCAAGCAGCTTTGGTGTCTAAGTTGGTTCTTGTGAGAATAAATGAGATGCTGTCCATGTGCCACACACAAAATGTTGAAGAGTGGTGGTGGTTTGTGGTGCCCAGATTACAACTTTCAGGCCATTGCTTATAGCTATTATTGGGATGTGAGACACCCAGATTCAATTCCCCTGTCCCTGGCAGAGTGGGAGGGAAAAAAAGAGATGAGAGACCTAAGCTCATATCCCAGACAAGTGCTCTAACCACAGAACTATGGGATATTTTGTTGTGGGGGCTCTTAGTCTCTGATGAGCAAGTGGTTTTATTGTGTATACCTAATCACTGGAGCAGGGAAGCTGGACCCTATGTAGCCTATCTCTCAGCTGAGTGCCTCTTGTTGACTCAGTGGCTCTTTTAGCATTATTACACATGGAAGACCTTCAGCTGGAGAGAATAAGGGAGCCCCTCCCCATAGCAGAATAGCCCATTGCTTGGTGGTGCACACTGTTGAAAAGTGGGAAACCCTTGTTCAAATCCTCTCATCCTATCAGGTGGGGGGAGGGGAACTGAACCTGAGTGTATGTGCTAACAACTAGGCTAAAAGTTATAGGCATCAACAAACCTCCCCACCACACACACACAGATTTTCAATGGGACCTCATCCTGATCCAGTCTGAACACAGCTATTGGATTAGGCCCTGCCAACAAGAAAGGCATTTGCCTACCTATCTTCTCCCAGTTTGTGAATTGCTCTGGGACATAGGTAGGAGATAGGCCTGTGGATTAAGTCAGCAGTGCACGTGACCAGAGGCAGAAATACAGGTTCTGAGAAAACTTTTACACTGAAAACTTAGGCATCAAGTGAGTTTAGGCTCCTGTAGGGCTAGGAGGGAGTTTTGTGGAACACGATGGTGGCTAAAACTGAGATACAGGTTCCTGAGTTTGGTCAGTAGGCACTGAAGTACCTTTTTGAAGCTGGGTCCTTGAACCTGTGATAGATCACTTTTACAAAACAACCTAAGATGCAAGGTGATAGGCTCCTGAAATACCGAATGCTCTTTCATGTATATTACTGGTTGGTATTCCCTGTTTCTGGTCCTTCCAGAAAGTTGGTGTAGCTGCTGTAAAATGTTGCAGTGTATATGCTCCTTAATTTGGGGGTGCTAATCTAAATTTTATAGGGTATACAACAGTAAAAAACACTCATCTTTTTTAAATCAGATACTAACTTTGGGGTTCTTTCTATTTGACTTCTGTTTTCTAGGCCTGTATGGTACATTTAGTTCATGCTTTCAAACTTTTACCCATAATCACTGGACTTTTTTGTAAGCTACTTTATTTAAAAAATTGAAAGCTAATATTCTCAAACTCGATCTTGATTCCAGTAGCCAAAACACTTTAAGAAAAATACTATACAGCATGAGACTCACCATAAGACCACAAAAGCTGACAACACTGGCTGTATCCGGTCATAAGACAGGTGCCTTAAGAATGCATATGATAATGTTGCATGAAAATTAGCATAGAAGTCAAAATAAGGAAATAGTTTGTTTATATCACTAGGATCAATCTCTAATCAGAATAGGAAATGTAGGGTGTGTCTACACTGCACTTTAGGTCGTAATAAGATATGCACTATGCGTAGCTCAAATTGCGCATCTTATTTTGATGTTAGTTCAAAATAGCTTATTTCAAAAAAATTGGGCACTGTCTAACAGCACTTATTTTGAAATAAATCACTATTCCAAAATGTCCCTTATTCCTCGTGGAATGAGGTTTACAGAGATGTCGGAATAGCGAGCCCGTTATATTTCGAAATATCGGGCTTGCTATGAAGACGCAGGATAGCTATGTATCCCGAAATAGTGTTGCAGTGTAGACGTAGCCATACTGTCCTTGATATTTTTTAATACAGAGACCATAAATTCTGAACTTTTGACTAGCACACCACCACTTATATTTTATGTTGAAATACGAATAAACCAAAGCCTTTCTAAAGGGAACTAGAATCATATTTCTCAACCCTTGCGGAATGATGTCCAAAATGAGAAACACAGTGGTGAGATTTAGTAAAGCAGCTAGTCCCAAGGGATAGAGAAATAACTCTGTAAAGATAACAAAATCTGCCCAGTTTTTCCACAAGAAGGCTAAATTTCTGAAGTTAATATTTCACATCAATAAAATAATGCCTCTGCACCTTACTTTACTGCTGTGAAAATTGCAGGGGGAGAGAGAAATTTGACAACAAAATAAGGAACTCTCCCTGATAATGATAGACTACTTACACACCAATCTCATTAAAAAGTTGTTAATTATCTTCAGTGAAAATTCTATTTGTAATCACTACAAAATATTAGTGATTACAAAACTACTAGCAACTGATAATAGTAAGAGGAGAAGGTCAGGTGTAGTAGCATTATTGTGACTCTGTTCTGGACTCCGACAGTGATTTGAATTTTGTAAGGGATTTCTATACAAAGTGGATACCAGTATCCATCTCCCAAATTTTTATGTGAGCTAGATAATTGTACTTGCATTTGAGGTATTCTGTCTGAAGTAGACATCAGATCTCCTGTTCTAATATCCTCATCTTTAAAATCTGTGTAACATGGTGACCAATGGTTCAAAGACACACTGTGATGATCGTTATTAGTAATAATACATGAACTCTGCAAAGTAATTTTGGTCAGATATAAAAGGATTATTTGATTTGATCACAGAGAATTATAAACCAAATTACTTCCAATACAAGAGATATTATTAGTGATCTCCGTGGCCTTCCAACTCATTTAAAAATTATTTTACAAATTTGAATAATGGAAAGTGAAACAATATAGATTTTCCCCCTCCAAAATGTATAGATGAAAAGATCCTTAATCCACCTGTGTGTACCTAGAATAATAACTGATCCAGGCTTACTTTTAAGCCTATGCTTGCTGATGAGGTTGATAATGAGCTAACGTGAATTAGAGTAAATAAAACTCATGAGACCTATGACCTGGAATCTCAGTGTATTGGAATTGAGGTCTTGGTTAATGCTTAAGTTACAACTCTATTATTTTAAATATTGAATACAAACAATGAAGGAGAATACTACAATACATTCATTGTAAAGTAGATGTTGAGATATCACATACAAAAATGGATCTATAGTTCTTCTATATTAGTTTGACTCCATTTCTTAATTGGTGTAAATGCACTCAGACATAAAATACATGACCTATCTAAGCAACCCCTGGATGGGCCTGTCTTCAACTTGTTTCACTGCTTGTTTCCCTTACAGAAAAGTATCGAATGCGGAGGAAGCATATTTTGATGGAAGAAACATGTTTGAAGCAAATATGAGAGCTATAAGAACAGTCTGAGCTATTAGATGGATCACTCACTTTTCCCATTCAGTTCCTCATTTACCTCTAACATCCTCATTTTGTACATATTTTTCCAGATCAGAATGCCTAGCTTAGGAAGTCAACTGAAACCACTGACTTATTTCAGAGGCTTTTGTGCAATATAGTTAGTAATCTCACTTTTGTTCTTAGTGGTCATGATCATAATTATATTTTGTCAATAACTAATTCTTAGAGCATGTTTTGCATGAGTAGATCTCAAAGTGCTTTATCCCCATTTACAGAATGGAAAATGAGGCACTGAGCAATTCACTTCCGGCTACGTCTACAGTGCAATGCTATTTTGGGATACCCAAATCTCGTCCAGCTCCCCAGCTGCTGCATGTTGGAGTGCTTTGGCTTGGAAACTTTTCTTTTTACAGTAAAATCACTCCAAGAATGCACAACCTGAAGCTTCAAGCTAAACACCCAAAACATTGGTATACAATTTTCTTTTTAATAAGAAGCATTAAAAATGGCAACAAAGAAAAGACACTTGTTGGATAAACACAGGGTTTTCAATCCGGTTTGAGAGATGGAATTCGCTTTTGCAGAGATAAATGGAAAACCAATGTGTCATCTTTGTCAAAAAACTATTGCTGCATTAAAGAAAACAAACCTGCAACGGCACCATGAATCTTGTCACCCTGAGTTCAAAGACTTGTATCCACCTGGCAGCTATTTAAGAAAAACTAATATACGTTCCTTACTGGAAGGCTACCGAACTCAGCAAGATATGTTCTGTTCGAAATTGTGAAGCCAAAACAAAAAAGTGGTCAATATAATGGTCTTCTGTTGATATACGTTTTAGTAGTTAAATTTCTGGACTGTCATTGCTCGTTAAAAGTGTTGTCATATGGATGGAAATCAGGTAAATATTGAATTTTATTAATATCAGCAGAACTGACTTAAATAGGGCCTGCGTGTTGTGTAGTCTTGCCTTAATCTTTGTATTCAGGTCCATCAGTCTGAAAGAAGCTATTTGCATATATATTTGCATGTATATACAACCACACTTAAGTTGCGGCTGTCAGCATGTGCTATGAGTATCATTGTGGCCCCGAGGGCTTCCAAAGTTGAGTAGCTCTGGTTTAGACTAAACCTTCTATAAACTGCTAGTCCTCATCTCATAAACCTGGCACCTGCTGGACTGTTACAAACACCAACCTGTTTCTAGATGTGGACCTATTTATGGAGCCCAGGTACACAAGCTTACAGTGGCAGTTAGCAGTGGTAGGTAGCAGTTAATTGAGTATTTTTCCATTGCAGTCAATGGTTTGCTTATCATAGGATTTCCATTCTGTATGATGTAATATAGCAGGGTGAAAAATTTAACTGCTCAGTACAATTACCTGGAATATATAGGATACTTAATATGCACTGTATCTAAAATATTGAGGGGGAAAAAATCTTTCCACTTTGTCTGCCATACTGATACGTGGCTGCTTTTAGAGGTTGTGTTTTGAAATCTTGGTACATTTTCATAATTAAGTCTCAATTGTGGAAATTAAATGTTAAAAACTGAACTATGCAAAAATTAATTTACAAGCTAATCAGAAGGGTCTTTCACCCAATTGAACTTGCTATCATTCCTTAATAAGTTACTAATTTTTCATCTGTTTCTATTATGCCAGTGAAACTATGGATCACTAGTACTTTTGGTTACAAAATTACACACATGAAGAGAATGAACCTTGCTGTATTTGATGATATGTCATTAAAGAAAATTCCAATAATTCTTCCCCTAATCTTATCAACAGTCCCCTCACACTTCTTTACCTCAGTTTTCACCAGTGTCTCATTTCTTTTTTGTCTAATGCGGGTTTGGGGGCTTGCAAGGAACCTTCCACATTTTTGTATCCACTGTATAAAAACCAGGCTCAACAGCTGTTCCAGCTTTCTTCTAAGCAGAGGGACAGATACCTTACAGTATCCCTAAGAGCAGTAAATAGCCCCAAAGAGGTCAAGATGGAAACATAGCTCCTTGCTCCCTCCATAGAGAGCAGTATATACTGCACCTTTCTAAGGGAAAGCACACAGGGCACAGTCAACCTGCATGGACATGAACTCTGGTAGGCATCATCTCTAGCTGAAGCCAAAGTGACCCTGTACCTTAAGAACCAGACTGGACTTTCAACTGTATGGGTTCAATACTGCAAATACTCAGTGCCCCCAACAATAGTGCATATCATCATATGTACTCCTATTGAAGCCCATAGGGCTGATCCACACAATAAAGATTATACCCAGTAGTCAAGGTTTTCAAGATCAGGGCCTAAGCTTGTAAAGCACAACATCAATTTACAATATTATACACATTTTTCATGCTAAAACTGTTGGTATCTTCAGAGAAAATAGATGATCTGTAAGAGGTACCTCAGAAAGTTCAGCCAATACGTGTTCTGTCTTACCACACCAGGCTAGTCAAAGAAAAGGAGCAGATGTCAGTTTTTCAGTCTCTGTCCCTTTGTATGTGGTCTTTATTTGGTGGTAAGGAAAAGATTTGTTACATATAATTTCACTTTAAAGTCAAAGGGAATTAGCTAGGAACTGAAAGACTTGATCTCTATGAATAACAATGTTGTATGATTTAGCACCGACACTGAAAAATACTGAGTACTAAAAAAAGAACTAGAATAATTACAGTTTTACAGAAGTAAGATTATATTCTACACATCTCTGAAGTTCAGATCACTGTTATATTTAACTCTACCATTCAAAGTAGTTATAAACATATCAACGTATCTGTTCAGTTGTAAAACGCTAGGTAGAAAGAGTGCTTTGGTTTTTGAAAGGAAACAGCTTTTAAATGGCAAAGACAGTTTTATGAATCTTTCCCTGTCTACAAGGTGAAGTATATAAACCATTCTCATTCATGTGCCTGTATTTTCAGAATGCGAACAGACGGTTTCCTTTCTATGTATTGATGACTGCTTACTAGGCTGGCACCTTTTGTGCGGTATAATAGGTAACACATCTGCAATGTCGTTCTCAGATACAGGAGAGGCAGCTGTTAGAATTACACCTTTCCTGCTTTAAAGCCATCAACTGATTGCAAGGCTTGTGAATATTGTTAAGGAGTAATCTTACCTCACCTCTGCTTCTGAACTATAAAGCAAGACCAATAAAAAACAACTTCCAGGCACATTGCTCATGCATTTTCACAACAGTTCAATTTAAATAAAGCACAGTAATATAACAGTAGCATAGTGAACATCAACTAATTCTCAACCCCTCTGAAATCAGGGTCCCAATTAGATAGAATTGAATCTATACACATTGTGTTTATGTGTATGTATACACACACACGCGCGCGCGCACACCCCCCCTATGGATTCAGTTTTACTTTAGTGGGAGAAGGATCAAACTCCAAATCTCATATAAAGATTTGGAGCTCAATCCATCCCCCAGTGAAGTCAATGGAAGATTTCCCGTAACTTTAATAGAAGCAAGAGTGGTTGGCTATTATTGTACATGTTCCTTATACTTTTATATGCATATATTTGAACTGCTCATAACAGTGGCCAGGGCAAAGTACAGCAGGGAAGGACATATAATATCTTAAGGTGCATCTACACAACACCCTAAACTTGAAATAAGATACACAATTTGTGCGACACAAATTGTATATCTTATTTTGATTATATTTCAAAATAGCTTATTCTGAAATTCAGAACATCTACACAGCGCCACATTTAGAAATAAAGTGCTATTTCGAGACATCCCTTACCCTCATGGAACACAGAGTAACCCTCATGGGTTATTTATAAATAAATAGCGCGCCCATTATTTCGAAATCTATTTCAAAATAACGGGTGCTTTTAAAAGACACGGGGTTGCTATTTCGGGATACTTCTAGTATCCCAAAATAGCTCCACTGTCTAGACGTACCCTTACAGTGCAATTATGGAATATATCAATCCATCCAATACCCAGATTACTCCGTGAAACTCTATGAGGTTGCTCGTAGGAATATCAGTTAATAAAAGGCAAAAACAGTAAGCAACACAGTATTTTAACAGAAAATCCTCAGCATTCAAACAAACTAGTAAACTCTCCTCTTAAAGATCATGGGTCTAATCTAATCTATCATAGATCTAATCTGTCTATACATTTGTAGCATACCCCACTCAACATTTTAGTTGAAATGATAATCACAACCCTAAAATAAAGACTTACATATGGCATGCTAACACAAATATTCTTTCCCTTTTTTCTACCACATGGGTGTTTTTCTAATAACATACATGTTTTCTGGATGGTAGACTGTATGTAGGTATTTGTGAATAGAGTTATTTTTTTCTCCTGTGAAGAATGTGGGAAATAATAGTGTTATTTTTTGAATATTGTGTATACTAGTGTGTATTTTATTGTTATGCTCTTTGCCACCTGGATTCAAAAGGTTCACATGTGCTGAAGGTTACTGCAAGTCCCAGAAAAGCATTTATGACCTTCAATAACACAGTCAACTGACAATACAGGGATCAAAGCCTTGACACAGTACTGACCAAGCTAAGGACAAAGAAGAGAAGCCTTAAACGAAACACTCTGGATCCACTGGAAAAACCCAAATCAAAACACAGAGAGGGAGATACAGGATCTGCAGGAAAGCTGGTAAAGCCCCAGAAGCCAGAATACTTGAGATAAATTGGGTCTGCCTAAGTCTCAAGGGAGAGAGATGCTAAGATTTAAGTAAGACATATTAATATAGGTCTTTTGTTGTTTTAACCCTTTCCTTCGGATTACTATGCTCCTATGGATAAATAAATGTTCTGAAGAAATTGTTCTGAGTGACTGGTCACAGCTCCAGAAAGGAAATCTCTTGCAGGGGTCAAAACAAGCTGGACCTGCTGAGGAAACACAGCTGGTAGACAGGGGTACTCAACTTTATAATCCTCACTTTACAGGTGAGAAATTCAGGCAGAGAAGATAAGATCAATATTTTCCAAGAGGTCAACTAATTTTGGATGGATCTCACCATAAGTAAACTAAGCCCTGCTTTTCAGAAGTACTGATCAATAGTAAAATGAATTGAAGCACAAAGGGGCAACCAAGGAAGAGCAGGAGATGTATGGGAGACTAGAGATAAGAGAGGGAGAGCCCCTCTACTTTCACGCAGAGGAGGAAAGTACTTTAACCTGTGATCCTAATTACCCACAATTCCAAATTAAGTTAAGAGGGCTTGTGCTTGATCTGAACCATAGAAATCAGGCTGGGGCGGTAGTGATAGCAGTAGATTCATCTTTGCACCAATGTAACTGGCACAAAGTGTCTGTAGTGCAAAGTTAATGCATAGCCCTACCAGTAAATTCTTCTGGTGCAACAGGGTCCTCTGCAAACTGCACTTTTCCCGCAGTTTCAGTGCAGGGGACTTTCTGGGGCAGGCTGTAAGTTTGGTGGGATTGGGCTGGAGGAAGAAGGATATAGACCAAGGGCAAGAAATAGCATTGTCCAGAATGTTCTTATTCCCCAGTGGGTCTGTGTTCTACGGAATGTCTTGTCTTTTCCATACTACCCCTAATGACCAGGATGAATCTGGCCATAGCTAGGAAGTCAAAAATTCAGATATCAAATATTAGTCGGACACAAAGAAGGGTGCATTTACACTGCGCCCTTGCCTCAAAATAAGCTATGCAACTTGTGTAGCGCAAATTTTTGTGTAGTGCAAATTGCATAGCTTATTTCGAGGTAATTTTGAAATAGCTTATTTTGAAATTTGGTGCTGTCTATACAGTGCCAAATTTCAAAAAAGTGCTATTCCAACAAGTCCCTTAACCCTTGTGGAATGAGGGTTGCAGAGACACTGGAATAGCAAACCCGTTATTTCAAAATATATTTTGAAATAATGGGCATGTTTAAAGATGCAGAATAGCTATTTTGGGATACTTCCAGTATCCCAAAATAGGCTATGTCTAGATAGTGGAGCTAAGGAAAATGTAGGCTTAAGTGATTTGCCCAAGCCCACATAGCACATCAGTGGCAGAGACAGGATTAGAACCCCAGGAATTCTTTGTTGTTCTTCCTGTGCTCAAATCACCAGAGGAAGCTGCTTCTAATGAACTCTATTGTTATCTATTGAGTCTCCAGTCCATCTATGTTTTAAAAAATTGTATATTCTTCCATGATTTCTAGAACTTCACATCATGCTCTGGTGAGCTATTTAACACCAGCCTTTAACAGAATGTTTTAAAAAAATCACCTATACAAACCCTAGTACACAAGATGAGAGTAAGATATATGGTTATGGTACCCCAGATATCAGCTTTCCATGGCACTGTTTGTCCCTCATTAGTAAACATTTTCTTTAAATTATCTTGGTGACTCATTAAATATTATCAGCTACTTAGAACCAAAGGATAATTATGAGTTTAATGAAGCATATACCAGCTTGCTCAAGTCTAGCATTTGTTTCTCTGCTGGGACTCCATTTTACTTTGCACTTATCCTTCAGCAAAGCTACTCTACAAAGTCACTTTGGCAATAAGAAGTATTTAATTAGATTAATGAATTTTTATCACCTCTCCTAGGGATTAGGCTTGTTAAATCCTGGCGACTAAAGAACAACAGATTTTTTATTACTAAATGTTTAGGGATGCATTGGTTGTGTTGCTGTAGCAGTCCTCGTAAGTCAGGCTGCTCTGGGCAGATCTACCTTATATATCCCTTGGTAGTCTAGGGCTATTTGGCAGGGACAACCTGTGCCTTCAGTTAAATCACAGAAATCAAAATGCAAATGAAGGCATGAGTACTCCAGACAGGGCTTCCAGGAGCTGATTTTATTCCAAACTCTTCTGACTCTTAGTTCCATGGGAGGATTAATGAGTGGGTTATTACCGGTCCTTTTAAAACAAAAATGGCACTATTGTTATGGATTTGGTTAGAATATGAGCTGAAGGCCGAGGGTATTGCAAAAGCTGTTGAGAGCATTTATTATTTTATTATTATGTGTATTATCATCGAGCCAAGGAGCCCTAGTCATGGACTGGGACCCCATTGTGGAAGGTGCCGTATAATCACAGAACAGAATGATGGTCCTTGCTGCCAAGAGTTTATAATCTAAATAATGTATAACATCACTCGATAGACATAAGGTCAACATGGGGGACCATAGGTCTTTATGAAATATATGTCATCTGTCAGTGGAAGGTGGGTGGTCCTCACACTCACAGTAAACGCTGTAAAATGCTTTGGTCGCCATCAAATATACAGTACTGTATTGAAATGATCTTAACACTTAGCTCCAACATACTACTTGGCATTTTCAAAGCACCTTATAAATATTAATGAATCCTCCAAACATCCCAGTAGATTGGGTATATGAGTTATTAGGTCTGTTCAAATATTACACCTAGAAATCCGAACCCACTCCAAAACAAGTGACTCTCTGCCAGAGCTTAGAAATGAGACATGAATCGGGGCTGATGCTTTTCACGGTGATCATGCTACAAGCCTTGATTCACTTGTACAGGTCTAATTATTATCCCCATTTCACAGAGGAGGAAACTTAAGCGGTGATTTGTAGAAGGAGATTTGCAAAAGTGCCGAAGGGATTGAGGATCATGGGTCCCACAGAAAAATCAAAGGAATTTGTCCTCTTAAGTCAACTGGGCACTTTTGAAAATCATCTTTTCAGAGATTTGCCAAAGGTTACAGAAAAAGTTGGTGTTAGCACTGGGTTTAGGATTTGAAAGATCTTGTCATCCACTCCTGTACTCACACCACATCACTGATTATTAACACTCTGCATTTCCCATTACAGTACCATATTACTATATTTAGCATTGCCTAGCGTCTATCAATGAAAGATAACTACCATATTGGGTTTTTCCCTGCCAGACTCTGGACCACTTCTGTGTATACTTCTCTTCCCCATAGTAGCAACTGTGCTCAGGCATTAACAGGAAACATTGCCTTTCCCTAGCATAACGTTGCCCGCAGTCCCTTATTACAAGGAACACCCCTTATTTTTTCCATCTCTGTTCAACAAGATTGGAGATTGCTGCAAAAAGGAGCAAGAAATAAATCTGGCGAATATAGGTGAATACTGCTTCTTCTTCTTATTACTACTACTAATAATAACAAAATGACTAATAATGATAAAATTAGGAGGAGGGGGTAAGGTCCTAAGAAAACAGTTCCTTGTTGAAATACCATATTGGCAACCCTACCTTTGCGTGACTTAAGAGAGCCTGTAGCCTCAAGTCAGACTAGTGGCAGCAAAATTCTGACAGCAAAAACCTTTTTAAGGGTACATCTACACAGCAGCATTGTTTCAGAGAAACTGACGTTATTCCGAAATAACAGCGAGCATGTCTACACAGCAAGCCGTTATTTCGAAATAATGGTGAGTTGGAGGACTTCCTACTCCAACTCCTGTAACCCTCATTTTACGAGGAGTAAGGAAGTGGAAGGAAGAGTGCTCAACTTCCTGCTATGTAGACAGTGCCAAAAGCTGAAATAAGATATTTCGATTTAAGCTACACAATTGACGTAGCTCAGGTTGCATAGCTTAATTCGACTTTTGCCAGGCTGTGGAGACGTACCCTAAAGGGATGTTTGAAAGAATAAAAAAAGGATGATGCACAGAGGCAGATTTTCAAAGATAAATCTGTGCAATTGTGTTCATTTATATTTGTAAAAGCTTCCAAATATATGACCGGCATGTGCAGAACAGGTGTTGTGCACATGACCTTTTAGACATTTAACTAGCTATCTACATGAACAAATACCAAAACTGCAGTGTGCATTGAATTTCTGTGCATATAATCTAAGCACACACTAATCTGTGCATGCCTTTGTGGAGTTCTGCCTTTACCAGTGTCTCATTAGACTTTTAATAAGAAAGCAGTAATTAAGCTGTACCATTAGGGGGAGTAAATGCTTTGGGGCAACTAAAGTAAAGGGCAGTAATTGTATAGTCATATGAACCTGCTAGTGAAGATTACTCTGTGCTGGTAATGCCAGGAGAGGAAGAAAGAGGTAGGAGAACTAGAGTTCATCTGTATTCCGCAGAGTGCCTCTAAGTAATAAAGCCACCTTCCACTGAAACCTTTTGCCCAAGAGTGAACTCTATTCTTCATAGCCTGTTTAAAAGAGTCTTACATTGCGCCTGCATGAATAATAGTGAGTAATACTTGATTAGAAAACTTTTCAAGATGAGGGGCACAAAGGGGAAGGACAGAGAACAGAAGCAATGAGTGGGAGGAAACAAAGAGACAGCTAAGGCAGGGGAATATTAGTTACCAACTTAGGACTCAAACAGATCCCCCTTTGGAAATGCAAAAGCTGGGATTTTCAAAGTAGTTCAGGGATTGTTTCATGCATCTTCTATTCATTCTGATGGAAGATGGGTGACTAAATCTACTGTGCTGCTTTGAAAACCTCAAGCAAACATGCATTCAAAGGAGTGAAATTTGTATGTAATGTCTGTTTTACAATATAATATTAGGAGCATCCTCCAAATTTCAGCATCTTAGACACCAGAAAATTGTAGAATGTTGCATTGATTATGATGGTTAGAAATGAAAACTCCACTCTGATGATTATGCCAGCTCCTTTCCATGGCAGGATAGGGTAGGTTTTCACAACATAGCAGCTATTTAAACCATTGCTATGTTTGATCTTTTTACTATCTGATACAGTGAATTAAATATTTTACCTGCTTCCAAAAGGCTGTCTAACCCTGCTAGTTTCTGTTTTCGGGGGGGGGGGGAGGGGGGAGAGGGGTTGTTTTTGTTTCATTTTTTCTTTTTGGCTTTTCCTTGATTAGGTCATTAAAAACTCAATTCACAAATTCTATAGAAGGGCACATACGGCTGGTCTGGAATGAAACTCCATCAACTCTCTGACAAAATGACCCTTTAAAGATGTACCCATACAAAGAGTTATAGCTACACATCCATTATCCTACTTAAACAGATGTCATTACTTTAAAATGCAACCTAATTGTTTAGCTCTGCTCACAGACCAGGTAAAAATCTGCATTCATTGACCATGTGAGCATCCTTTGCTAGTAGACTTGTTTCAGAATAGAATGGAGCCCCCATCATTGGTTCAAACAAAGGAGGAATAATGGAATGGGAGAGGGAGAAGAGGGAGAGGACAGAAGGACACTTGAGTAAGTGGAGGAGTAGTAAAAATAAGTACAGAATCTTGCAATCTCCTGGTCAGGATTGTCAAAACTCTGTGGTTCAGAATCAGTAGAGGAACAGCTGGGAGATTAAGGTGGAAATAAGAAGAAAATAAAACAAAAATGATTAAGGCGGCCTAAAAGTGGGAACAAATGTGAAGTGCCAATGCCTAAAACTCACCTACTTAACATAAAATGCCATTTCTCATTTCTTTCATCTGCAGTCAAAAAGACACAGTTTAAAATAGCTGAGTAGTTGCCTTTGTGCTAATATCATTTAACACTGTGGTTTGAGTGGCATTTCTGATTCATCAAGGAAGCCAGATGTATCCTGGTTCAGATGGCTCTTCTTCACCTAAGACAGCTAAATGACTGGAGATTAAGAATTGGCTCTTGAAAAAGAACTCCAGTCTCAGACTACCCCCTGCTGGCCAAAAAATAAACAAACATATACCAGCATAGCGATTTAGTTACATTTTCCTATTTTCATCAATGTTCTCTGAACCCATTTATGATTTACAAGCCTAAGACATATTTGATTAAGTTACGAAGCACTTGCCACCATTAGATCTTTCACAGATTTTAGACATCCATCCACAATTACAGTTCAATTCCAAGCTTATGATACCTGTCTGCATGACATCAAAACTTTGTGTGTCCTAATTTCTTTCAGCAAAAGTGCTACATTTTCTTTTCTTTAGACTGACCATAAGTCAGTGTGGCCAATAGGTAGAGAGGCTTAGAGTCATATGGGCTTCTGGTTTATTAAGTGCACAGTTTAATCAAACAACATTCAGTAGGCAAAAGCCAACACTCTAAATTAGGAAATTTTATGAGTGAAGGTTTCTGACACACCAGAAAGTTTGTGAGTGATACAATTGCGAACATATTGGGTAAAGGAATTGGAAGGAGCACTATTTTAGTGCATCTCACAGACACAAAATTATTGTTAATATATGCACATCAGCAGAGCTGGAATCTGAATGAGAGATTCCTAGTTTCAAACTGCACTACTGCTCAACTAGTACAAGGTATAGATTCAACTTGTGCTTGCTTATGTTAGAAATAGAAAAGAGAGCTTAGGACTTTTACAAAGTAACATGTATCTAAGGCACAACATTGGGTGGCCCAGGCAAACCAGGAGTGTGCATTTACCTGTTTTGCCAGTAGCACTTGTATACCACCTCTAGAGTGTCCCCTGGGTCCAGACTTAAGAATGTTTTTAGAATGTTCAGTGTGCTATTTTACCCATTATTGAAGAGTGTGGATGAAACATTAGGATCTTTAATTATGTATCAGCCTTCCTATAACTGGTCACTCTATGCTTATAAATGCTTTGGTAATTTTAACTGTAAACTCCTTAGCATAGGGACTGTCTTGTTGTTCTGTGTTTGTTCAGTGCCTAGCATGGGGGAAGGGGGGGCCCTGATCTGCAGCTAAGTTTCCTAAGCTTTCCTGAAGTATAAATAATACTCACGATAATTGATACAAGTGCCTTTCAATTTTAATGTTAAAACCAAACCTGAAAATAACCCAGCTTTTTCTCTGTTTATTTTCTTTTTGGGAGACATTTCAGTTCAAGTTAATAGGTTAATATTTAATTCTCTAACTCAAAGCTAATTAGCTTTCTTCAAAGTTTGCCGTAAAATTCTCCCTTGCTTACAATTTTCAGGCCAAATGAAGTTTCCCAGCCATAATTATATGGGAACCTAAAAATGAAACTTAATTGCCACTTTGACTGTGTCTTATTATATAAGAATATTTCATTCCTCAAACCTAGAGTGCAGTTTGCATAGTGATTTCTTAATAATTCAGTGTAATTTGCTGTGTAATCATCAGGCATATTGTACAATGGTACTATTATGTTTATATGCCAACTAAGCTGGGACCAATACGGCTACCACAGCATTGCATACAACAATAGAAGATATCAAATTTTGCCATCTGAAATGGAAACACTAACTAAAATATATGCAGACACCATATAAAGTCAATTTACTGAGTGCACAGGATAATTTTATTCTGTATCATAAGGCTGTGTCCATTATAGTGTACAACATTTTGGCTTTCCTCAGTGGTATTTGTCAAGCTTTTGTAAAAGCTGCATAGTGTGGACCCTGACTACTTTCTACAAAGCCTCTGACAATATTACCAGCTTCTGTTTTAGCAATAAAATAATTCTAGCCTTATAAATCTTTCTGTTTATCTGTGCACTCACAGATAAAGAAGCATGATGGATATGTCACAATGTTATCTTTTTTGTTGCATATAGCATTTAATTTAATTTTACGTTATATGGCATTTATTTTGTCTGTTATGATTAAACTAATTCTTCAAGCGACACATGAAAGGTGACTGAAGGTGACCTATGCAGTCCTGTAGAATGTGGATCTGCATAGGCAGCCCCTTCTATCCAGCTAAGATTGGAAAAGCTATTGAATATGATTAAAGGGAAGGTGTAGACAACATCTAGGCTATTTGGCACTAGGGAGGGATTACACAAAAAAGGAAAGGTAAAACTATAATCTAATTTTGAAAAATGAGGATTAAAGTTTCCATTATTCATGCTGTTTTCACTGTGTATATTGAGGTAACTACATATGATTTCACTGAATGAAAATATGGGCCACATGCATAGCTCGTGTGGTGCAGATAAATCCCCACAGGGTCTGTAATGAATGCAAGTTAGTGCCGAGGAGATGCATGGCTGTAAACTGTTTAAGTTTTGAGCTGGTGTAGGAAGAAGAAGAAGAAGAAATTGTTGTTGACTTACTGGGGAGCAGAGATAGTCTCTGCCATGGAACAAAATATACCCCAGAGATATAGAGTGGCCCCATGCAGTATCTTCCTGCTTATCGTATTCTAGTGTGAGGATTCAGCATGTCAGCTCCCAGCTGGTGGTGCTGATTGTTTATTTTCTCTGAGATTACTTTGATTTTACATATTTGGTAAGTCCATATTTAATAGGAGTTTTATAGGTGGGGGGAAAACTAGAATCAGAAAGTAAGTCTGTCCAGTCAATAATAAATGATGCAGACAGAGCTACAAGTCTGCAGAGCCCTTTACAGAGGCAATGAAGATAAGGTCACCTGCCCCAAGGGGGGCTTACATTTAAAGTAGAGATAACACAGCAAGTAATGATGGCCTATAAAGACAGGGGAAAAGGAAAGTTTCAGTAATAAAAGATCCAGGTAAATTCATCTACATGTATCTTATTAGTTCCAATGTTTCCATGGTTGGACGTGCACAGGAGTAAGATGGAGCGTAAGTTAGCAATTAAAATACAGCCAAAAGAAGGGAGTTTTGAAGAAAATGAGAAAGGTCATTTGAGGCACACATAAGAACGATGTGAGCAGTTTTGATACACCTGTTGTAACAAGTAGGCATGTTTTCACCGCTGGGTTAAATGTCATGGTATTTTACTCTGCAAATTACCAGGGCTGAGGAGGGGTTAGCATTTTCCTACTTTAAGTACAATCCCAAAGGGAATCTAGTCCTGGTCTACCCTCAGAAGTTATTTCAAAATAATCCCCTTTATTTTGAAATAATAAGTGGAGCGTCCACACTACCAAGCCATTATTTCAAAATAATGAGCTGGTTATTTCAAAGTCTGTACTCCTGGTTTCCCCAGGGAAGAACGCTTATTTCGAAATAGTGTTAGTGTGGACGTTCTGCTGCTGCTATTTCAAATAACTCCTCCCCAGAGTAATTTGAAGTAATTGCTCACCAGTGCTTTCTGGGGCTCTAAGTCGAAGTAGTGCATCCACAATAATGGAGCCTGCCTGTATAGACACAGCCTAGGAGTTCTATAACTTTTTCTTATTTTATCTAGTGTAAGAAGACCTGACCAGTTATATCTGTATTGGCATTTGCAAATCTTCCAAAATCAGGAGTTTGTCCACACAAACTCATGACATTTGAGAAAAGGGATACACTTGGGGGTTCTTTTTGTGTAGCTTTCAGTTTTCCAGGCTAACATCCAGGCTAATACCTGCAAAGTCAACAAGGTCTATAAACTTTTTTCTTTTTAAATGAAAGCTGAAATACCCATGTCACAATCTGACTTTGGGTACTCGGACACGGAGAAAAAAACTCAAGATTGTGGAAGTTGACAACACTAATTTAATTTTGCAACTGATGTTGGTATTTTGCATGGAGGCTGCCTAGTTCAGTTGACAAGCCTAAACTGACAGCTATACTCCATGTATTAAACAAGGAAACACTGCTTGCAAAAGGACAAATATACTAGGCTAGGCTATTTTGAGCTCTCAGCCAGTCTCTTTCAAGCTGTTAATGTTTTCAGATTTACCCTTATTCAAGCTACCAAGTGAACTAATGCTGATTACTCTGCATGATGTGGTTGATGTTTAAAGCACACAGGGAATAAAAAGTAGCCTGTGTTGCTTTTGCCTCTTATTGAATCCTGTTTCTTCCCTTTCTCACTTTCAGAAAATAGCTGAGTCCCTGATATGGTCCAGCTTTTATTTCTAATAGTTTGTTATTTATTTTAGAGGTCTTCATCGCCATGCTGCATATTAATTTAAAATGTTAAGTATGTTCTTGGGAGACTTTTTGTTTTGTTCCCTTGTGATACATGTGTCTGAATGTGTGCTTTTTCTTTCTGAATGAAGAAAAAGCTTGATCTTCATCTGCAAAGCAGCTCTACGAAGTATAGAGATGGCTACTGCAAGAGCCATAGCAAGCAAAGGAGTGCTGGCAAAGACCTTGACCTCTATTAATCAGCAGGGTGAAATGAGCCTATACAGACAATACATCAGTTTTCCTGGAAGCCCTGAAAGATCTTTTCATACACAGGGTTAAATGCAATCAGTGTGAATGAGAATGTGACCAGGCTGGCATCTTTTCACAGTCTTTCCATGCTGTTGGATTTGGGGTTTGTTTGGCTGGCTTCTCTATTGTTTATGTATTTATTGAGAGAGTTTATTGTGGGAGTCTGGATAAATGAATTTTAAAAGTAACTCAAGGATATTGCATGCCGGAAGGGATTGGAAGCAGGTTATAGAATTTTTCACCTCTAGGTCAGTGGTTCACATACAATCCAGATGAGTTTTCAATGGTCACTGTGAAATTAGTTGCTATCTCAATCCAGTCCAAGTGAAATTAGTTGTTATTCCCAGTCCAGTCCCTGCTGGGTGGATATTCTTTGTGGCACTCCTGTTGGAAATCATGTTGTATGCATCAAAGACTGAATCAAGGTTTGTGACAGGATGTGCTTACCCCATAACG
Source organism: Pelochelys cantorii (assembly GCA_032595735.1). Lineage (NCBI taxonomy): Eukaryota > Metazoa > Chordata > Testudines > Trionychidae > Pelochelys > Pelochelys cantorii. The sequence goes on from CM064328.1 coordinate 73,162,947, forward strand.
AATCAGGTGAGGTTAAAACCCTTCCTGCCCCTTCACCAAGACTGGGCATGCTCCAAATGCAGTAGAGCAGCTTTGCCATCAGAGGAGAAGAACCTCCACCAGGAGCTCCAGAACTGCACCAGCCAGAGGAACCCAGAGACCCAGGAGACCATTGTGAGCTACCCACACCAGAGGAGCCCCAGGGATGGGTGGCTGCAGGGTAACCAGATGATCCAGAGGCCACCTGGAACAGACCTGCACCAGTGCTGGTAGGAAATGACCCAAGGAGAGTGTCCAAGTGGTATCTCCTACCCAGGTGAGCTCAGCATGTTTTGGTTGGACTCCCCGCTGAGTGAGTAACAGAACGCTCTGCCACTCATAGGGCCCTGGATTGGGTGGGCCTGGGGCAGTTGGCCTCAACCCCAATGTATAGACTGTGGCCGCTGGCAGTGCTTACCCTGAGTTAAAGGGCTACCACATATTGACTCTGGCCGCATTGCCCTGGACTAAAAGCCATTCCCAATTGATGCTAGCCATTGGGCTATGCTACCCTGAACTAAGGGCCATACCGTATTGACAGAAGCCTTTAGACCAGAGATCAGCAACCTTTCCGAAGTGGTATGCCAAGATTTAACCCTCCTGCCCTGGGTCGTGCCGCTCTCTTCACCGTGCACTCCATGGACCACCTGGGACAATACAAACCCTTTCCACAGACTACCAGTTGCTAACAGAAATTCACCGTCAATTACATAATTATGCCCAAGCCATTTTGCTAGTGCTGTTGCTGGGGAGAACGGTTTAATTTAAATTGTTAAACAGATTAAGCATTTTAACTTTCTCATGTTAGTTTATCAAATTTCATTGTAAATGAAGTAAATGAAGTAAAATATTATGTCCAACACAAAAGACTTTAATGTTTTCTTTATTTATGGCAGGGATGGGGAACCTTTCTGGGCCAGGGGTCACTGACCCACAGAAAAATCAGCTGGGGACCAAACACGTGAGAAACGAGAAAACTCCCCCCAAAACTGCCAGCACTCACTGATGTGGCCCCCAACTGAGACAGCTCATTCTTCTCAGACTCCATAAGGTGAGGGGAAGAGACAGGGAGGACTGAAGTTCAGGGCTTCCCATAGTCCAGATTTACTTTTCTGGGGTTCCAGAGTTAGTGGATTTTGTGGAGCCCCTTAGGCTCTGGGGTGGGAACAAATGAGGGGTTCAATGTGTGTGACAGGGGTGCCAGCAAGTGAAATAAGGATGGGGATGCAGGACCTGGGTGGGAGATGAGGTGCAGGATGGGGAGAGGAGGGTCGGTCTGGAGGGGAGTTTGGTGGCAGGAGAGCGTGTGGAGTGAGTCTACAAGAGGGAGTTTGGGGGTAGGAGAGGGTTGGGGGGCTAACGCAGAAAAGGTGACAGGGTGAGAATGCAGCCAAATAGCTAGTTGGGGAAGGAGGCAAAGAAGTGGAGAGTAAAGGGAAGTTCAGCTTCCACAAAGTAAAATTGTTTCCCCCCTCACATCTTCCCTCTGCTCCAACCTCACTCCCCTCAGCCCCATGAGCCGCCCCAGCCTGATCCCCTGCATCACCCCATGCCCCTCAGTGCAACTCCTGCCTCTTTCCATCCTGCCCCCGCTTCATCCTTCACCCTCCTTCTTGCATCCCTGTGCCCCAAGTGTGCTCACTGGCAGGGTAGCAGAGCTGGGACTCGCAGGACCCCTGGGAGCAGCACTGGGACAAGGAGATGTGGGGGGGGGGCAAAGTCTCTTCCCTGCCTGGCCCAGCCCTTTGCCTGCAGGCTGTGACTCGGGGGCCAGGGACACTGGAGAAGGGACTCTCCATCCCCACACACAGCCCTCAGGGAGCAGCACGGCACGGCGTGGGCCCCAGCATGCCACGCGTACCAGCTGCCCAGCCGCAGCTCTCCGGAGCAGCCCTAGGCCCGCCCCCTCCCGCAGCAGGAAGCAGCTCCAGGGACACATACCTGCGTACCTCTCCCATTCCTCTCCCCCAGCAGGAAGTCAGAGCTGCTGCTCCAGCCTGCAGCTGCGCGGCTGAGGCTCGAGCCACAGCGCTGGCTCCCTGCTGCATGGGGCGGTGGGAGGCTGGGAGCGGGCTGTTGCTTCCATTGCAGTGTGTCAACAACGAAATAAAACAAAGCTTGTTTTCGCAACAATTTCCTACTGAAATACAAGTACAAAGCGCGCACTGTGCTGCTCAGGTCTCAACAAAACACGTGGTTCCCATAAAGTGATAACATGCTCTCACGGATATTAGCTGGAATGGGAAAAAAGTTTGAAGATGGTATCTTGATTTATTAGAAACATGGTGCTGCTCCAGTCTCACCTGACCCCCCCCCCCATTACAGGGACATATAGTCAATGTATTGTGATAAACTTGTTTGTTCCACCTTGTGGATTGCAGTTATAAATGCACTTGCAGCGTGACACTGTTAAGCTTAGCTTGACAAACTATCTGTTCTTAGGTAAACTTTCAATTATAAGAAACTAGCACCAGGAAAATACAAACTGCCTGACATGCACAATTCTACCACATAAGAAGCTTTTCCAGCATTCACGTGGAAACATTCATAGGCGAATTTAGGTAAGACTAAGTTGCTGTTATGTCTAGAGTGTGTCTAAATAGGTGAAATTTACATAATCTTTCAGCCCCTACTCAAACATGCATGTTACACCAACTTCTCCATTCAGCAGGGATGCCTCAGGGATCAGTTCTTTGGCCTACACAATTTAACATTTTTATCAATGGTCTGGAAGAAAACATAAAATCATCAATGATAAGGTTAGCACAAAACAATAAAGAGGACAGGTTACAGATAGTATACATATAAAGGTATACATCTAGGAGCAAAGAATATAGGCCACTCTTACATTCTTTAGTCTTGGGAAGCAATGACTAAAAAGATTTGGGGGGGTGATAGTGAAAAATCAACTCAACATGAGTTTCCAGTGAAATGCACTGGTCACAAGAGCTAATTTGATCCTTGAACGTTAAATAGGGTAATCTTGAGTACGAGTAGAGAGATTTTACCTCTGCATTGGGTTCTAGTGCAATGTTGCTGGAAGCTTTAAAATCAGGATTAAAATGTGGAAGTTCTAGGATTTGGGTTATATGGGGATGGTGTCAGTCTTGACGATCACAATGAGCACTTCTGGCCTTGGAATCAATGAATTTAGACCCCAAGGCTTGGTTTTCATTTAACTGTGCAAAACATTTCATGCTTTCCACTATATTAGCACAGGTGAGAGTACTTGAACAGGGTGCATAGGAGAACCAGGCCTCTTGAAATTTACCTTAACTCTTCTGACTGAATTCTCAATTAACTAAGGTTCCTTATTCTACTCTGGCAGCTCTAAGAGCATCGAAGTTGTCATAGTACATAATGTATAGCTACTTCAATGCTTGTTTATGCTAGTGGATGAGTGCAAAGTGACCTTAGTAAAAAAATGAAATTCAGGCTTTCAGGATCACATGCGCTTACCAACATATATTTAAACCCTCCACCTGTATTACCCACTTAATTTGGCTGTCTGAAACTAAGGGAGTCTGTATTAGTGTAATTCACACATAAAAGGGCTAGAAAGAGGAGCATATCAAGAAAATTACTAGTAGGAAAGTATTGAAAAGGACGCGAAGTAGACCACTCCCCACTTTAAGGGAGGACTTATCTATATGGAGGGATTACATTGGACTAAGTTGAGTGTAAGTCATTTCCCACCACTCTATGCTGGTTTCCTAAGCCCAGAAATGGTGCCGGATAGTGTAAAACTGTGCCTGAATGACTAGTTCTTCAGGGTCTTCCTTTTCTTCCTTGTCCTACTTCCACCCTCCTGCTGCTGCTGCTGCCACCACATTATCTCCTCAGTGGTGCAGTAGGCAAAGTTCAAATTTAAATCAGCTTTGATTGCAAAATACAGACCAAGCAGCCACTGTGCATTCACAGTTACCAGCATAGCACAGAACATTGTTGGGGTCATAGTAACCAAAGGCAAATAAAACACGGCACTGGCATATCAAGAAAGAATGTAGGGGGCAGAACCAGGTGGCGACATGGGATTTTATTTTAATTTGAAACCACCTGGCTTCTCCTATGCGTCCTACAGTAAGGCTATGTCTACACAGCGGAGCTATTTTGGGATACCTCCGGTATCCCGAAATAGCTATTCCACAGCTTAAGAGTGAGCCTGTTATATTGAAATATAACAGGCTCGCCATTCCGACGTCCCTGTAAACCTCATTGCATGGAGGTTAAGGGATGTTTCGGAATAGTGCCTTATTTCAAAATTACCTCGAAATAAGCTACGCAATTTGCATAGTGCAAATTGCATAGCTTATTTTGAGGTAAGGGTGCTGTATAGACGCACCCTATCACAAATCCCAGAGTGCACATTGTTCAACAGAGAAGCAAGGAACCTTGGGACATCTTTAGGAAATGCCATGCATTTACTATGCAGGAAGCTGCTGCAACGTGTACATCATGCACACTATGAGAGGGAGTGCCATCCCATGTGCATGCTATTAGCAAAGTTTCGTATTGAGCATTACCTCAAACAGACTAGAATTAAGAGCCCCATGCAGATAAGCACTTACTCCTTTATCCTGGGCATGTACAGGTCACCAGTTTAGATGCCCTTACATATTGGGGAGTGAGTATCTTTGGGGAATTTAAATTAAACCAGCTTTCACATCCATTTTGAAGCTGCTCCACTATCTTTATTTTTGAATCTGGAATTTCTGAACTGTCAATCCATACATCTAAGCTGAAACTGGACTCCTTCACTAAAATCAATCTATTATCCAATTACACTTCAAAGGGACTTTTGAAAGTATATGAAGATAACATCTCTTAAAATTTAACAATCATTTTTGAGGAGGAAAACTTTATATTCTCTTTTAACTGATCAGAAGGACCCCAGGCATGTTGGGTTAAGAAGTGGTGTGACAAGAAATGAGCACTGAAATGTTCCTTGACATATGCACAAGTGGCACCTCAGATAATCAATACAGCTTTATGAAATTAGCAGAAACCTCATACACAGATGTAGATGCTACACTTGATACTTCTAGAGTACAAAACATAGTATTAACCCTGCCACACTGGATAACACAGTACAATGCCAGTACCTTTTATAAATTTTATTTTTAATAGGGAGAAAAAAAAGTCTCTTATTTCTTCACACCTTCCTTTATATCAAGAGAGTTTTTACTTTCTCATGGTTGTATCTGATGTTTAAAATTGTGATATAATCATGCTTTAAAAAACCCAGCACCACGCAGATAGGAGGAAAAATGAAGTAATACGGAACAGAACTGGCACACTGGACTCAGCTTTCAACATGGATTCCTGAATAAGACGTCCACATCCAGACTCTGAAGCTAGATTCTGCCTCTGGATTCACACATGCAGTTTCCATTGACATCAATGGGAACTATGTTGGGCATATGAGGTCAGAATTTGACTGCAAAGTACTTAAACCTATATTGACCTGCATACAATTTTGCAGATCTATGTACCCAAACATAGGATTTGAGGTCCTGTGAAAGCACACATGTTTACTAAAAGGTGAGCCTTTTCAAAAAGGATTTAGTAAAATCTTCATGTTTTCCTCACTCTCTTTACCTAAAGTATTTATCAAAAGCTATATTTACAAGGACTTTTTTGCTATTCTCATTCTCTTTGATCCATTCGCCTCCTTTGATGCAGATGATCAATCCCTGCTTCTCTCCTCCCAAGAATTCGGAGACTCTGCCTTCCTGTCACTCTGATCATTATACTATATGCTTAATGGTTCAACTTCTCCCGGTCTTTGTCTAGAATTTTTTGGCTGTGGTAAGAAACAAAATGTGTAGGTGGGGTGTGAAAATGAAAAAACAGGTGCCTTTTTAACATTAACCAAACTTGTTCAAACTTCAAAAAAATCAGTTTGGGATTGTTTTGAATAAAGGTTCGAGATGGTTCCTATTTTAACCAAAGTGCTTTGCTCATCCCCATGCAGCTGAGGGAATTCAGAATTACCTAACACAGTTGGTACCATAAAATAATGCTAATTTATAATAATTGTATGTTATTCGGTGTAAGGTTAGTTGTGAACTACTCGTTCAAAGTGGAGTCCAGTTCCTTCTCTGGGGAAAAGGATAATTCCACTTAATTTTAGTCAAGATTTGCCTGTGTGAGATCAGGTCACACACAAACACTCTGGTAAGCTGAAAAATAAATGCTGGTTGGCAGCTCCATTGACATGAATGGGGTCTTTTCATCAATGAAGTTTGGATCAGGCCCTAAATGAGGTGTCCACTTTAAAATGCTTCATGTCCAATGAAACTTCAGCACACCATGTGGCTCTGATGGCAGAATTTGGCCCTAATGAATCCTGTCACATCAGCTGCACAGGGAAGTACACGTGGATTATGTCAGTCTGTTCAAGTGGGAGATAACTCATTTAAAAGGAAAAGTAAGTTAGTATCCCAGCAGTGTCAAAAACAAAAACAAAAAAACCACCAAAAAACAGGTTATGAAAGAGAATGACCATAATGGGTTTTTCACTCAATTATACCACAACAAACTCTCCCAGGGTATGTCTACACTGCAGAGTTTTTCCAGAAAAACCGGTGTTTTTCTGGAAAAACTACACCTACATCCACATTGCTATTGTGTTCCTTCGACAGAAAGTCGAAAGAACAGAGGGGTTTTTCCGACAGCGGTAAACCTCTTTCTACAAAGAAGAAGCTTTTTTCCCCAAAGAGCTCTTTCAGAAAAAGGTGTGTGGGGGCGTGGAAGAGATTGGGTGTTTTTTTAAAGAAGAGGCCTCCAGGAAAAAGCACAGGTGCCCTGGTGGCCACTCAGTCCACAGTAATCACAACTGAAATGTGATATAGTGTCCAATCAATGTGAACGCTATTTTTCGAAAAAGCAGATTGCTTTTTCATTGCACTTTTGCGGTGTAGGTGCTCTCTTTCAAAAAAAAAATTTCTGGAAGATCTCTTCCAGAAAAGCTTCTTCCAAAAGAAGCCTGCAGTCTAGACCCAGTCACAGAAGAGGACATCATCATTTCAAATGCTTTTTCTCCGGCATGATAAGTGGCCTTATGTTGTGGAATCTTATTCAAAATCATTGACTGAGGGAGCTCAGATACCATAGTAATAAGAGCAATATAAATACATAGATAGGTCAACACATTGGATAAGTAGATGTCTTACAGTACTGGTGTTAGGAGAATGTTTAAAACATTGAGATCCCCTTATGAAAACCAATACAATAATATGAAGTATTATTCAATATTGGTGTTGCCTTTATTTCTCTCAATGCCAGTAGTAACCACAATAGGGGAAGTTGTAGAACACTTTTGGTTTCTTCTCTTTATTTTGCTATGTGCAGAACTAATTTTTTTCAGTTAGCTTTTCTGTTTTTGATCTCATCCCAAAATGCAAGATAAAAATTGTTTCAGACATTCCATTACAGAGATAACTAATTGTAAGTGGGAAAATTAAATTTTATTTTGGCCTGGGCAGAAAAGTAATTTTAATTTTCAAATCGTATACCTGCCTCTGTACTACAATATCTGATATGTTTAAAAGGGCTCTCCGGTTTGTTTTTTTAGAAGCAAAATGCTCCCGCTCACGGTCTGACCGTCTCAAAACTACTTAGCTGTACTTTCTGGTATTTGACACAAACGCTTTTATTAATATATACATACAGTAAATAACTGCAACCATTCAAATATTAACTAATGTTCACAATCCACCTTTTTATTAAAGATACCATTCATTAATAAAAGCCTGCTTCTTTGTCCAAGGAAATTCTATGACAACAGGACAGCAGAACTGTAGTCTCAGCAGTATATACTGCATAATACTGTAACAGTTTCAGATTTACACACTGATCAGCTGCTTCAGCATCCTGAAATTCTGTAGACAGTTTGAAAAAAAAGAGTCCTTAGGGAACAGAAAATATAAGCAGGAAGTGGAGTCACACACAGAGACACAAATACATACACACAAATAGGAGTTGACACAAGAGGAGTTATAAGTGCAAACTTTAGATGAAAATCCAAATTTTCCAAATGATGATTAGGCTAGTTGGATGCAGGGGTTTCTTCTGGCTGCACCTCTAGAATGGATGCATATATAAAGTCAGCCTCCTCTATGAAATTATTATAATTTTATATGGCTATAGCAAAAGTGCGATTGATCAATCAGCTTTCAGTGTTTCAGTCCCTACTGAGCTATTCTTGGATTTCTGCTGGAGGAAAGCAATAGCAAAGAAATATCCTGTACTAAACATTGTGAAATCCATGTTGAGCTGGACACACGTTACAAGGAAAACAACTTATAGTGCATGAATCTAAGGTTGTTTTTGGAAGATTGAATGAAGACTATGGCTAAAGGTAGGGTTTGTACAATATATCTACTGCCTCTACCAAAATTATCAATATATGATCTATATCCATGCCCATATATTTTAGATCACACTAGATTGTCTAAACAAGAATGGACTTTCCTGTAATTTCTTTACTGGACATAACCTAGCCCTCCTTAGTAAACAAGATTAGTATAATCGGCCAAATCTTGTCTCCTTTTTCAGAGCTGTTTAATTTCTCCAAACATTTAAGAAGTAATGTAGTTCTGCTCCATGAGTTAGAGGGCAGGGTGCATGGCTCCATGCTGGAAGTCACATCTGCAGTGATCCATGGGAACACGATCTGCAGGGCCACCCCTCAACCTGCAGAAGTAGGATTTGGGAGAATGGTAGTGATGGGCCAGGAAATCAGTGGGAATTGTGGGTCCACATGTCATTGACTGTTGCAGAGAAACTCAGGGCTGCAGTAACAACCCTGCCTCAGCTCCAGTGCTATGCTTCTCTGGAGTGAAAGCTACATCCCTGCCACTCAAACTTTCCACCCCTACTATACTGCTATAAGAGTGTTTTTAAAAACAATTGTAAGAATGTTTAGAGAATAGGGTGGAAATTTTTCTATTCTCCTCACTATTTTCATACGCAAAAACATCTGAGTCATTTTTCCTCAAAACTTCAAAAATATCTACTTTCTGCAGAGACTAGGCCTGGATCATTTTTGTCCAAGAGTTTTAGAAGTTATAAGTTACTCAAAATAGGAGTTTGGAATGACGACGTATAAGAAATCTTAATTATGTAAGTTGCTACTCCTCTAGCTATAATCAAAAGCTTCAATTAACCCCAGGGAATATACACACACAGACACACGAAGGCTACAAATACACTACACCGTAGTTCGAAATAAAATACGCAATTTGAGCTACGTAAATTGTGTATCTTATTTTGATCTTATTTCTGTCAGGGCTGTTCCCCACTCTGGCATTCCAAGTGCAGAAGGTGGGAGCCACAAGAGAGCTTCAAAACCTTGCCTTTATAGGCACTGGTTACAAAAGCATCCCTCCAGAATCATAATACACAAATTTTGGAGAACTGCTGTCACCATTAAGTGCTTTTTTCCTGTAAAACTCGGGGTGAACACTTGAAATCACCCCCAGGGCTACCCCCAAGCTCTTTTGCCCCAAAAGAGTTTGCAAAAAAGAAAAAAGAAAAACAAGCTGCAGTCTCTGTAGCTGACCCCTCAGTCAGAGGCATGCAGATACACACAGACAGACAGACCTTCCAGGACACAAGAATCAAATCATCATCTTTAAAGAAGTGATTTTTATTACAAAACAAAAGATAAACTTGATAAAGCATACTTGGTTGCTAGATGTTACAGAGCAACTGAGGAAACCGAATTAAGAGGGAAAAACAACTCTGGCACAATGCTTAGATGGTAAAAGGGGAAGGGAGGCATAGAATCACACAGAGCAGTTCAAATCAAACCACAATATGAAGAAAAATTACCCTGAACATGACTGGATTCACATTTCCCTGATACTCACTTCTGATTTTCTCTTTGTTCAGTCCACTCCCATGCCCTGAATTCCATGGGGCCACAGTGGTCCTGCCTGGGTTTAAATCATTGTGTGTGTCTCAACTCCTGGTTTAACTCTCCCAAACAAAGAAAGTGGGGAGGGAATCTATATCCAATTCAAATTTCAACCCTCTATCTTGATTGGTTTTCCTGGCCGACATCTTTGCTAGGTACCTGAGTTAACCCCTTAGTCACTGGGTGCTGGTCAGCACTCCTCTTGTTCATGACAATTTCGAAATAGCTCATTTTGTAATTTGGCGCTGTCTACACAGCGCCAAATTTTGAAATAAACTGCTATTCCAGAACGTCCCTTACTCCTCATGGAATGAGGTTTACAGGGACATCAGAATAGTGAGCCTGAAATAACGGGCTTTCTGCTAAGACATGGGATAGCTATTTTGGGATACTCCAGTATCCCAAAACAGCATTGCAATATACACATAGCCCTAGGGAAGTGCAGTTCTGTTGTGAAAAGTGATTTTAAACTGGCAACCTGGTGTCTTTATTTATTGTTTCTCCTTGTCTGTATTTCAGGTGTTCAGTTCACAAGTCAAAGAAGGTTTCTCCAACTCCCAGCCCTGAGAACATAGCCTGGAATCTGAGATTCACATCAGGTTCTTCCTTCTCATGCATTATCACTTGTAATAAAGATTTGCCAGTCAATTTAGGCCTTCTAGTACGTCTTTGCAACTCCACTAGCTTCTGATGTAACTGTGTAGAATTTAGCAAACCCTAATGTTAACAATACATGAGAAGGAATAGAATCCATCTTCCTCTCTGTTAGTTGTGCTGGTTCTGCACAGAATCAACAACTAAAATTTTTCTATTGTCACTAAAGTCAATAGATATTACATATGGTGAAGAAATGGTGCCATTTTTCTAGTCGCTTTTCCTGACTAAAACCATTTACAGAAAAAATGTGTGTGAACTATCTGACTGAGTTGGGAATGCAGCATTAAATCCATCTCTTCAGTCCTCCTGGGCACATCTTTGAATGTTGTGTCAAGGTCTCACAGTAACTCTTTACACTCAATCCATACATCACTGGGTATTTCCCTATTAGAAGAGTTCCACATGCACATCACCAAGCTAAGTTTAAATGAAAAGTACTGCAGAGAAATCGGATTGATCTCAAATATATATTTACTGCTATGGAAAAATCAGATCTAAACAATACAGCATATTCCCCCATGCTTGTATATGTACAATTCCCATTCACACATACAAAAGTTACATGTGAGCATCAATGTGAAAACATTCCTTTGAGAGTTGTTCTCGTTAGTGACTTTTGTTGAATTACTCTTGAATACAAATATTGGAATTATTGAGATGGTTTAATTTGATTAACTACATAACTCTTATTTATCTTTCTTTAAAAAGATTAGTTATTTTGAAGACACTACCAAATACTGGAAAATTTCTTCTGCAAGGAATGGCACCAATTTAAAAATTGGAACCATTCTGTTTGCCTTTCATCTTACCTTGCTGTTCAAATCCAGCCTTGGGCATCAATGACTGGAAGTTGTACTGTCTGACAGCTGTTCATTAGGATGAGTTGGTGGTCTCAGTCCGGTTCCTGGTGGACAGGTGGCCACATGATAAAATAAACTTCTTACAATTAGCACTAATTAACACTCCTGTGGGCAGTACTCACAAGGGAGGTCAAAGACTGAATGAGATGATCACTCACATTCTTAGAAGGGCTCCCAGAAGATTGTTAGAAGCACAGCAGCAGGGGCACATGGGGAAGTTTGCATTACTACCACTGTCGGTGCTATCATATCTTTACATATAAAAGCAGAAAATTCCAGCTGCAGTGCTTTGATTCCAACACTGTTCACTGGCACCTTTCCACTGCCACCATTTCCAGTGTTCACTTCAGCCATCAATTGGACCATTCAGGCATTAGCTGAGTTGTAAAAATGCTTCATTTTACAGTTACACTTTTTGCTGTCTGTTTCTCTGATTTTGATTCTCACCCTCTACTGTGCTCTGACTCTGCTTTTGCCCTCATGAATCACCCTTTCTGAGTAGACTCAAAGGCTGCTACCATCTTCCACTTTTTTTTTTTTTTTAGGAACATTTCCATGTTAAAAATGTGCAGTCTAGTGACTGGCTGCCACCCCTTGATGTTTAATTCTCTCCAATCTGGCCTAGGAATACAGACATTTACAACTTTAGTTGATTATGCATCTTCCAGAAATAACTGAGTGCAGCAAGGTAAAAGCGTAGCAAGTGAAGGGAAAAGGCGTCTCACTCCCTACTATTCTTATTATTTGCCAATAATATGGTACAGTTACAAGGCACTAAGAGTGAAATTTACCCCACTGCAAAAGACAAGAACAAAGCCTCTATGCCATACAAGTGTCATTTTAACCCAATTTTGAAGATTTAAAAAAAAGTGCCTTGTGCTGGTCTTCTTCATAAAAATGAATTTCACTCAAAACACAGACATGCCATGCAGATCTTGCAAACTGATTGGAGTTCAGCTGGTCCAAAGGGGTGGAATACTTTGGCAGCTGTTTGAGGGGTTTGGCTTGATTCATTTCCCATAGGCATCGCAAAAGTAGCAAGTCTTGAGAAGGGGGCTCCCTGGGTCAGTTTTGGAAATTTATTATACACAAGACATAAGAATCGTTTTAAAATATACTCTAATAGAATGATCAGTGGGGTATGCAAATGCCCCCTAAAGATTGATAGGGAAACCTGAAGCTTCTCATTTCTAGATCATCAATTCAATATCAGTTTACATCAATATTGATGGCTCATTGTTACCCCTTTACAGCTGTCTGCTAGCTTTTGCAAAATGAGACTGTCCATTGGTCTTCTTACAATATGCCCGTACTGTAGTATCCAATGCCATCATGATTTTAGTTTTAGTTTAGTCCCATAGAGGACAGGTGTCCAAATCACAGATGGAAGTCTTAGTAGTCTTGTCCAAGACTGAAAGGACATGGAAGCTAAACTGCCCTTAATTCTGCAAAGATTGCCCATATGCCCCTGGCAAGCTTGAAGCATGTTAGAAAAGCCTTGCTTATGCCATACAATCTTGGTGGATGCACTCTTTAAGAGAATTGTTTGGTTGTGACGTGATGTTGCCCAATCTACTTTTGCAAAGAAATTCAGGCATAGAAATATAGGAATTGCTGTAGTAGATCAGACAATAGATCCATCTAGTCCAATAGCCCACATCTAGCACCAGAAGTGTCAGAGGCATCTGTGGTTATGGGAGGGGAGCTGACAGCCTTGCCAGGTCCTTGGGCAAGGTTGAGGGGCAGCTCTGTGCTCCCAGAAGGGGCGAGGCCTGAAGCAGAAGGAGGCAGGGCTGGAAGCAGCCAGATCTCAAGCGCTGCCCAGACCATGGAGCACCTCTCCCTCCCCCTGCCCCGCAAGCACTGCCTACAATGCACCACCTGGCATTCCGGCAGTGCTTTAAAGGGACCAGGGCTCTGATCACCATCACTGCTGCAATAGCAGTGACTGGGAGACCTGGGCCCTTTTGTATAACCAGGCTCCAAATTATACCCCCTTCGCCCCCCCCCCCCCCCCGCTTCAGCAGGCCCGGCCTATGGATCAACATTCTAACAAACAAAGCATAAGATGAAGTACCCATTGGTAACTGTTACAGATCACCACATCATAGTAGAGAACAGAATGATCACCTCTTTATACATGTACCTACAATGTGTATGAAAGAGGGACTTTAATTTGAATAACATATGTTAAAGGTCTCATGCCATGAGTAATAGTCTTGAAATTTCTAAACATTATAGATGACAATTTCCTAACACAAAAAGTGTTGCAGCCAACACAGGGGAATTCTTTATTAAACCTTGTCCTAACAGATGAAAAGGAACTGATCACAGAACTATAAATTAAAGATAGCTTAGGTACAAGTGATCATGACATGATCACAGTCAGAGTGAATAAGCAGAATAAAGTCCAGATCAGCAGTATGTATGCTTGGTGCTTGAAGAGGGCCAATTTTACAATGCTGAAAACAAATTATGAGCCAAATCAATTGGAAGGAAGAATATAAAAATGTGAATGATAATTGGGAATCATTTAAATATACCTTACTAGATGCCCAAAAAGCCGCAACCAAGGAAGAAGGCCATAATAGTTTTTTTAAAAATGACTTGGTTTAAAGAGCAAGTAAAGGCAGCTATAAATATAAATATTAGTGGAATGGAAAAAGTGTTATTTAAAAACCAAAAAAATTAAAAATCTCCTTATTGTCTTTAACTCTGTTAGATATAGATTTGTTTCCTTGTGTTAATTATCTACAATTCATGACTTCTAATCTATATTCACTACTGTTAACTCCTGCATTCTTCAATTTTTCTTCAATATTTGTGTGACAGAACCAAATGAGTACCCAAAAGTTAACTACTTCAAGTCAGGCCTAACAAGGGAAATAACAGAACATCACTGGTCATCACTTATAGACCCCCAGCTTAAACCCCTCTAGCACATCATTGACAATCTACAACCTATCCTGAAAAATGATTCCTCACTCTCACAGGCCTTGAGAAGCAGGCCAATCCTCACCTACAGAAAACCCCCTAACCTGAAGCAAATCCTTTCCAGCAGCCATACATCACACCACAGATACACTCACCCAGAAACCTACCCCTGCAACAAACCCCATTGCCAACTCTGTCCACGTATTTATATAAGTGACACCATCACAAGACCTAACCACATAAGCCATAACATCTAGGGCTCATACAACTGCACATTCTCTAATGTGATCAAGTGCCAGCAATGCCCCTCTGCTATGTATTTTGGCCAAAGTTTCTGTGATAAAGGAAAAATGGACACAAATCAGACATCAGACATGGCAACACACATAGACCTATAGAGGAACATTTTAACATGCCTGGTCACTCAGTCATGGATTTAAAAGTAGCCATTCTTCTAAAAAGGAATTTCACCACCCAATTACAGAGAAAAACTGCAGAACTGGAATTCATCTGCAGATTTGATACTGTTACCTTGGGCTTGAATAAAGACATTAACTGGTTGGTGCATTACAAAGTCAGTTTCCCCTGCCTTTAACATCTGCATTTTCACATCAAAAGCTATGAATGGGACACAACCAACCCACTTAATTAGCCTCATTAACACAAGCCCTATAATTGACAGGTTCTTCTTTTGCTGTTATATAGATCTTGGTTTCTGTTATTTCCATTCTAACTCATCTGATGAAGTGGGTTTTACTCATGAAAATTCATGTTACTATATATTTTTGTTAGTCTGTAAGGTGCCACAGAACTACTTGTTGTTTTTAAAGTTGCAGACTAACATGGCTACCCCTCTGAGACTTTATAACTATAACTTATTTAACTGTAATGTGGAGTCAGTGTAAAAAGAGTGAAGCTCTGGGATGATGGTGACCTGCACTGTAGAACAGATAGGCTACTGGAATTTTTCAGGGTACCAGAGTATAAGGAGTTGCAATAGTCAGACTTAGAAGTCAAGAATGTCTAGGATCAGCATGGCCTGGTCTGATGAGCTGAAAACTTTCTTTCTGAAAACTTTCAAAAGGAAGTGAACTATTTTTTTGTAACTGTGGTTATTTGAGTATCTGATAGTATTGGAAAGAGTCCAGAAAGATCTCAAGGACATATTCTAACTTAATCTGAGGCTTTATGTCCTCAGATAGTGAGAGTAGTTATAGAGAAGGCAAGTTCTTCAAAGAACTTCCCTCTTCAGATCAGCATCATTTCAGCCAACTGCTGTATGTATATTGGTGGCACTAGCTCCCCTAACATCTTCAGGTAGATGCTGGGTAACAAGAGGGAGAGGACCACAGCTTTGGACAGAAAAGGTGAAATGACCAGAATCATTTGCATAATGACTTTTTCAGTTTGGTCTAACAGGAAGGATGCGACTCATTTCAGGACTTCTTGGAGGCAGAACATGAGTATTTGATTATCTACAACATCAAATACCAGCAGGATGAGTATGAGTACTTCCACAAGATCAGCCTTTCTTTTCCAAACTAACAGAGCTATAAAAGCATTCTAGATCACTAATGATTTGGAAAGGATAGCTCAAGAATTTCAGTTACAGTTAAATTGTGGGAAAAAAAGCCTATATTTATTCAAGCTTCATCTAATAATTCTGTCATTCATCTTTCACTCTGCCTCTGCAGCCACATAATCACACTTTATTTATTGTTTGGAGTGTAAAATTGGAGGTAAAAGAAGCACTGACACACAGTAATTATCAGGATTGAGTTTGCAAAGCACAGCATAAAAGCCGGATCCATTGCTGTTGGTGCTTATAGAGGAAAAATAGAAAATAGAAAATTAGAAACACACAGAATAAAAATGGAGATTATTATTAGGATGCATGCTCTTTGCATTGTTTGTACTGTGTAGCACTGAACCAATTGTGTTGCTCTTTATCCTTTCCTGGAATGAAATTAGCCGTCAGTCTTTTTTTCTTTTCTTTTTTTAAACATTTGATCTTATTTAAATCAGCCCCTTAGCAGGTTGGCTGTATTCTTGAAAACCAAGCCCAGCTTGCAGATGTCTGTCTGTGAAGCCACATGGCAGAACCAGGCTTTGGGAATCCCTGGAGCCTAGCACAGGACCAGGAACTTCTTGGTACTGGTTCCAAAAATCCATATCCCTTTCCAGTTCATTACAAACACCTATTGTTTGCCATATTTATCTGCCATCACTGCTGTTTGTTAGCAAATGGAAAAGGAAATGCCAGGACTAAATTTCAGCCTGCCCCTAGAATAGTGGAAGGAGGCTACAGGAATTGAATGACAGATGGTCTTTGAATGATATACTGAACCTCTGCCCTTGGGCCTGCTTTGGAGGAGCTGTTTTGGTTGTTGCGCATAAGAGTGGGAGGTTGTTGTGTGATATGTGATTATTCCATAATAATTTTAATTATTTTGCCGGTTTTCAAACAATAGTCTCAGCCTTTTTTAATTTTTACACTCACTGAGTTGTGACACGAGCATTCTTTTCTCTGTGTTAGCAGGGATTAAAAATCAAGCCCTGTATCCCTTCCCATTTTTCAAATAATCCATGTTTAAATAAATTACCTCCGTCTGGAAAAGTGTGTTATAGGGCATTCTCCTGGCATTCACAGTGGCAAGGAAAAAAAGGGGGAGCTTTATTGTGTTTTCTAGCATGAGATTGTCACTGTAACAAATTTTAAGAAGAGGTTCCTCTTTAACTCTTCTTCCTCAGTGCTGAGAGCATGGCTCTGGGAGCCTCATTTACATGCATATGGGTATCTGATTGGATCTGTTGAAAGGTACAGTAGAAGTCAGTCAGATTGCATATGATGTGCATATAAATGAAGTTCCCAAAGTGGGGGAGTGATGCTTCAGGAGAGACAGGGAAAATATGCTGTTTCCACTTCAGCCAAAGTCCATACAAACTTGGAGAATTTTTTTTCAGCCAGCTACTGATAAGCAAAAATGCAAGCTACATACCCCCACCCACCTTCAAAACTTAAATTTGATACCAAATCCAATTCATCGCTGAAACCCCACAAACTCTGTTATCTTTGTACCAGCAGAACACAGGTTGTTTGGTTTACAGGACTACTTCATACTCCACTGCACCAGTAAGGTCACTGGATTTAATTCCTTTGCCGTATGAGCAGTATACTAAACATGTCAGTGTTACTGCCTGCTACGTGGTCACCATAGCTAATGCCACCTCTGAAAACTTGAAATACAATACCTTGGTAGCATATAGGCTGCAATGAATCCTGTTCCCAACAGAAGCCATAAATATAGTAATATTCTAGTTATGGTCTATTCTAGAGGTAGACAATGAGTGGCCTATGGGCCAGACACAGTTTGCCTGAATCAGTCCCTGATGGGCTGCTAGATGCTTTATTTACCTACATATCCACAAGTGTGGCCACTCACAGGTCCTGTTGGTCACTGTTTGCTGTTCCCGGCCAATGGCAGCTGTGGGAAGCAGTGGCTGGCCCACACCACTTTTAGCCAATGTTTAGTGTCTAGCAAAGATATAAATGTAGGCTCCCATTCTCATCTTTTGAAGATGTGGTACAGATTTCCTTTGAGGATGAATATGGAGAGACTGAGTGATCGTTTTATAGGGTGTTTTTGTCTTATTTTGCTGCATGAGTTCATCCAAGAGTGTAGTGATGGTTTCGTTTTACTGCATAGTTGTTACTGTGGCATTATGGGGTGCCTATATGTGAGAGGCATGCATAGGAGAAGGCTGAGTTTTTAACAGCAGTTACAAATTATACTTGATGTGACTAAGACCTACTGGATTCTCAAAGTTCTCTTTGTTCAAACTGCTCCTTAAAACATACAGCCTCCATGCCTCTTTCCATAAGAAATCCACCATTAAAAAAAGCTTTTAGAAGACTACATATGTCAGTTAGCAATGAGGGGCTACTTGTGTAAAAACGCTAGATCCTTGCTGAAACAAAAATTTGATCTGAGGAAGTGGGTCTGGCCCACGAAAGCTCATCACCTAATAAACCATCTTGTTAGTCTTTAAAGTGCTACATAGTCCTGTTTTTTGTTTCAGCTAGACTAGACTAACACGGCTACATCTCTATTACTATTTTAGATCCTTGCTGAAATTCTTCAGTTCTACAGCTGTAAAATGGGGGCGTTCATCAGGGTGTTGTAAGGATAAACGCATTAGAACTATGAGGGACATATATGTTCTCCAATGCCATAGTATCTAAATACCTAAAACAGATTCTCACTCCTGTGCCATATAAGCTTTTTGAAAATCATCATCAATGTCGGTCTTGGCTACTTAGACAGCAGTAGCAAAGTGTCCTGCATTTCCCTTGTCAAGTTAACTAATCAGCATAACTTCTGAAATAAGGCACTGACCCTATGTGACTAGGTAAGCTATAGATAGGACTCTTACATATAATTCAGGGTCATATTCTGTACTGTGTACAGTTTTATTAATCAACTCAAATCTTAGGCACCTTTCTGTAGAGAAAGAGTCCATCTCATAATATCCAATTGAAATTCAGATTACTCCCCTCACATCAGGCGAGAATGCCAAGGAAATATAGTTTGCCTGTCCATAAGGAACACATGCCAGTGATGAGATCTAGACAGTCCCTGCAGGGTTCTGTTTCACCAAAGACAAACTCAGGGAGCATTTAGTCACCAGTGGGAGAGGGGTACGAAAAAGATTCACTGTAACTTTCCCTCCTAACTGGGAAAGACTTGTTTCTCCCTTTGTTTGGACACAGACTGTAAAGTCTAATATCAATGAGTATCTATAATTCCTTATATAGTGTTAATACTTTTTGTGATTGTATTAATCACTTATGTGCTATTACATTGCAAATGATATATTACATATCTGCTTTGGAATCGATATCATAACATCAGTATGTGAGTTTGTCAGGCCTGACAAGAGCTGCTGACAGAGCAATGAACCCAGATGTCAAACACCCACTTTCAAAGGCAACATGGTAAAAATATCAATGGAAACCATTATACATAGCAGTAAATTCATATTAAAGTTTTGTATATATCTACTTATAAAAGCAATTGAATCTTTTACTTTATTTAGGTGTCACTTCCATCACCATGAAAGCTGCATGTGCTGCAAAAGTGGGTATATCTGCATTTTACAAATGAGGAACAGAGGTGAAGGGTTAAATTTTCACAAGTGCCTATGACCAGATTTTTTAACGCTATTTAGGCATTGTAGCATTCAGCTTTGCCTTACTGATTAAGGAGTCCAAGTCTTGTTTTCAAAAGGGATTCAGGCTCGTAGGAGCCAAAATCCCATTGACAGTCAAATGCTGCAATGCTCTGTGGAGCAATGCCTGAATAATTTTACAAATCTGGGCCAAAATGACTTAGGAACTTAAATTCTATTTTCAGATGTATTTAAGTCACTTTTCAGTTCGGTGCTTTTGAAAATCTGGCCTTAACTAACTTTTATTCAAGGCCCACACAGTGAGTTAGTGATAGAGCTAGGAATAAAAAAAAAAAATCATCTTGGATTGTACTATGACTTATCCTTTCTGCATATGCCATGTTACATAGCTAGTGATTTTGGCTTCATTCAGCTGTCATTCTGTAATGCAGCTGTTCAGTGATTTTGCACTCTCTTCCCCTAGTCAAACAAGCTTACTCACAGAATTTTTGCATATTTCTGAAAAAATTAGTTCAGTATATCTTCTACATAATGATCGCCCTTGGAGCCAAGAAATGAGTGAGAGCAACGTGTATGTCCTAAGGGTTTTACTAACAGGCTTCAGTGGAGTGGAAAGCGAGAGATCAACAAACACCTCATTGTAAGAGTTGTTTTGCCACGCCTTTGAGCAGAGCCCTAAATTGGATAGAAAGGAGAATACTGGACTTTTTTATCCCAATACTTTGGAAGTTATATTAGACAGTAACGAGTTTAAAACAACTTTTCCTGTACATTAAACTTCAAGATGAAACATGTATCCAGCAGTGATATCTAATTCTTAATTGGCATGGGTTTTGTAGAATGATTCTGAAAATTGACCTAAGGCCCAGAAGAATATTGTGATTTGACAACTATTTATGGATCCTGAATTCTTCTCCCAAGGGGCTGCTTGTGTAAGAGCTGTAGGTCATTGCTGAAATTCATCTGTATGTTGTTCTCTGAAGTCTGGAAATGTGCATTCTCACATTTCTTGCAAATACATCCTTACATGTTTTCTTGTGAATGAAGGCAAAATGCTTCTCCCTGAAAAAGCTCATCCCTGGTTTAACTCCATTGAAAGCCAAGGTGCTGCATAGGAGCTGTGCTTGCCCCTTCTCTTTACTGGCCTGGTAAGGTGAAGACAGGTTATTCCTTCTCTAATGTTTCAAACACACACACACACACACACACACACACACACACACCATTATTAACCAACCCCCTTACCCCAAAGAATCCTGGTATTTTCTGAGGGTCTAGGGAAGTTAGATGTCCATTTTCCATTGACTTCAATGGGCACTTAGTTCCCTTAATCTCCTTGGAAAAATCTAAGCAATACTTGCTAGGTCTAGGGAGAGGGAGGGTTGTTCATAATGGGATATGTGTATCTTTATGTGTGTTTGAAAAATTAGAGAGGGACTACCATGTCTTCTCTGTGCCAGACAATAAAGAGAAGAGGCCAAGCGCCTCATATGTAACACCTTGACTTTCAATAATACAGAATAATGTATCCTTAACCTGAGTATCAGAATCTGATATTCCAACTCACTTTGAATAGCACCTGATACAACGAATTTTCCCATGACTTCAGTGTTTTGTTTTTATAGTGAGGTACTATTCAATATGAATAAGGATACCAGTATTTAAAGATTAGATTTTCTTGCTTGTTTAATCCACCCTTTCACTTTAAAACATTCTTATGCCCATGCATTATGCATCACAGGATGCTCTAACTCTTGCTTACAATACGAACATTCATTAGGTATTTAAATCAATGTTATTGATTTCAGATTTAAACAAGTGTATTGTAAAAGACAAAACCCACTACACACATTGGTATCTATGTCATACACATGACCCAACTGTAAAAACAATCAAACTTAACATAGAATTTGTGTTGCACTTCTCATGGAACTATACCTAAAGCTCTATTTTAACAGTAAGCTTCTGGAAAAATAAAGATAAAAAAGTCAAACACAAACAGTTCTCCAGCAATTCTGTGCAGAGGTATATTACATAAAATAAAAAGCAAATTATAATGCTGGATACTTAATTCCTGAAACAGCATCTCTCTTGTTAATAAGTGCAGCAGTACAATGGATTCAGTGAAATTTCAGTTATTGTTAATAATATGTGCAAAGAGGATAACTCAGTGAGCACAAAGAGCTCATCTATAATGCACATGCAAATGCATCAGGAGACCCAGCCAGTGTCCCTAGCAATAGCTACAAATACAATTTTGAAGTGGCAGAATTCTTTTAAGCATGTCCCTAAACACGGCGAAAGCCTTGGTTGAGTTTCCATCTACATATATCACTGTTCAATTTGTAATGTAGTATATAATCCCTGTTCATTTCAGTGGCTCCTTATGCATGCATCATAATCCACCAGATCAGCATTGACCAGACTAGTGGCAAAAGAGGGGCAAAGAGGCAGATGTTGAGGGCAAATGAAGACAATACAAGATTATCCTCTCAGGTATACGTTATGTCATACTGTGAGTGCAATGGCTTTTATAATTAACTTTGCTTGATGTCCTGCCATTTGACTCAATAAACAGCTTGTAAACATTTTTATCTTAATGAGCATCTTTTGTGCAAGACCATAGTATAGTGGCTTTCATTTAACTATCATGGGTTAGAAACATGATGGATGCCAATGAAATAGGAGATCCAACAACATTAACAACTCAGGGAAATTTACTGTCATTGCTGTACTAATGTCTTGCTATCAGTTTACCAGTATGACTCTTTGGGCATGAGTACATGAGGAAATTTCAAAATAACTAAATTCTAAATAATAACTCCCGAAAAAACTATTTTGAAATAAGCTTATCCCCTAATAAAGCAGTAGTACAGAATTTGAAATAACCAACCTGTCAATTCAAAATAACAGGCTTGGTAGTGTGGATGCTCCACTTATTATTGTGAAATAACTCCCTAGTGTAGACCAGGGCTTTGTGGGGACAGTCCTATTGCAGAATAAGAGCGCTTTCTTTGTGTCACAATCAAAAAGATATGAATTA
Organism: Pelochelys cantorii; assembly: GCA_032595735.1. Lineage (NCBI taxonomy): Eukaryota > Metazoa > Chordata > Testudines > Trionychidae > Pelochelys > Pelochelys cantorii. The sequence continues at coordinate 73,185,571 of CM064328.1, forward strand.
AGTCAGGAAAAGTCACTTCACTTCCCTAATAAGAGCATCTACACAGAGAGTTTTACCAGTGTAATGATAAGTGGTGTAGTTATGCAAATCTGTATCTCCATGTAGACAAACCCTTAGCAGTTTGGTCATATGTAAAGGCTTTAAAGACTGAATATTTTAAATAAATCATTTTATAGTCCCATTGGGTTAGGTCAATTTCAATACAATAGAGAGAACAAAGAGAAATCAGGAACTGTCTAAAAACATTATTGTAATCAAGGTACAATCATGACATTTACAAATACTTGTAAATTCTGTAGATATTTTTCAATAAAATTTGTCAGTGTATTCATTGTTTCTGCATGTGACTGGGAGAAAAGAAGGTATTAATTTATTATTTTGATGACAACTGACTATTAATTATTATAACCTACTTCTTCAACTCTGAGCTCCTAATTTTTTACTCTTCTAGACGACATATGTATTTTTAAGTAAGCAGGCAACTGTGTTATGATTTCAAACAACATTCTGTGGATACAGTAATAGGAGGAGGACTTTAGGAATTCTACAAGAATCAGCACACCCTTTTCCCTCTCAAAATGTAGTTACAGTAGGTCAGCAATATTATGCATTGTTGATCCAATAACCTAGAAAGTAAGAGTGCTACCATCAATGCCTTTAGTGTCTTGCTGTAAATTATGATACATTCAGCTCATCTGTGTTATGGTAGATCACATTATTACCAACAAATGGACATCTGCAGCAAGTATTTAGGATTACATAAGAACAGAAGAACGGCCATACTGGGTCAGACCAAAGGTCCATCTAGCCCAGTATCCTGTCTTCCAATAGTGGCCAATGCCAGATGCCCCAGGGGGAATGAACAGAACAGGTAATCATCAAGTCATCCATCTCCTGTCATCCATTTCTAGCCTCTAACAAACAGAGGCTAAGGACACCATTCCTACCCATCCTGGCTAACAGCCATTGATGGATCTAACCTCCATGAATTTATCTAGCTCTTTTTTGAACCCTGTTAAAGTCCAGGTCTTCACAACATCCTCTAGCAAGGAGTTCCACAGGTTGACTGTGTGTTGCATGAAGTAAAACATCCTTTTGTTTGTTTTAAACCTGCTACCTATAAATGTCATTTGATGGCCCCTAGTTCTTATGATATGGGAATAAGTAAGTAATTTTCCCTATTCACTTTTTTCCACACCAGTCATGATTGTATAGACCTCTATCATATTCCTTCCCCTCCCCCCATCTCCTCTTTTCTAAGGTGAAATGTCTGAGTCTTTTTAATCTCTCTTCATATGGGACCCATTCTAAACTCCTAATATATTTTGTTGCCTTTTTCTGAACCTTTTCCAATGCCAATATATCTTTTTTGAGGTGAGGCAACCACATCTGTACATAGTATTCAAGATGTAGGCGTACCATGGTTTTATATAAAGGCAACAAGACATTCTTTGTCTTATTCTCTATCACTTTTATAATGATTCCTAACATTGTTTGCTTTTTTGATTGCCACTGCACACTGAGTGGATGTCTTCAGAGAACTATCCACAATGACTCCAAGATCTCTCTCTTGAATAGTTATAGCTAAATTAGTCCCCATCATTTTGTATGCATAGTTGGGATTATTTTTTCCAATGTGCACTACTTTATCAACATTAAATTTAATTTGCCATTTTGTTGTCCAATCACTTAGTTGTCTGCTTTGTTTTTATCTATCTTGAGCAGTTCAGTTTCATCTGCAAATTTTGCCACCTCACGCCTTTCTCCAGATCATCTATAAATAGGTTCAATAGGAACCCAGTACAGACCCTTGGGGGATACCACTAGTAACATCTCTCCATTCTGAAAACTTACCATTTATTCCGACCCTTTGTTTCCTCTCTTTTAACCAGTTATCAATCCACAAAAGGACCTTCCCTCTTATCCCATGACAACTTACTTTATTTAAGAACATAAGAAAGGCCATACTGGGTCAGACCAAAGGTCCATCTAGCCCAGAACACCAGATGCCTCAGAGGGAGGGATCACAACAGGTAATCCTCACATGATCCCTCCCTATTTAAGGGCGTTTGGTGAGGGATCTTGTCAAAGGTTTTCTGGAAATCCAAGTACACTACATCTGCTGGATCCCCTTTGTCCACATATTTGTTGACTTCCTCAGAGAATTCTAGTAGATTAATATGGCATGATTTCCCTTTACAGAAGCCATGTTGACTTTTCCCCCCAAAATTATGTTCCTCTATGTGTCTTTCCTATAGTTTCTTTCTATATGTTATTCTTTCCTATAGTTTCTACTAATTTGCCTGGTACTGACGTTAGACTTACCAGTCTATAATTGCCAGGATCACCTCAGAGCCCTTTTTAAATATTGGTGTCACATTAGCTATCTTCCAGTCATTAGGTGCAGAAGCTGATTTAAAGGATAGGTTACGAACCACAGTTAGTAGTTCCGCAATTTCCCATTTGAGTTCTTTCAGAACTGTTGGGTGAATGCCGTCTGGTCCCAGTGACTTATTACTGTTTCGTTTATCAATTTGTTCCAAAACCTCCTCTAATGACATTTCAACCTGGGACAGTTCCTCAGATTTGACACCTAAAAAGAATGACTCAGGTTTGGGAATCTCCCTAACATCCTCAGCCATGAAGATTGAAGCAAGGAATTCATTTAGTTTCTCCGCAATGACCTCATCGTCTGAGTGCTCCTTTAGCATCTCGATCGTCCAGTGGCCCCACTGGTTGTTTAGCCGGCTTCCTGCTTCTGATTTACTTAAAAACATTTTGCTATTGATTTTGAGTTTTTGGCTAGCTGTTCTTCACACTCCTTTTTGGCTTTTCTTATTATAATTTGTACACTTAATTTGACGTTTATGCTCCTTTCTCTTTTCCTTACTAGGACTTAACTTCCACTTTTTAAATGATGCCTTTTTATCTCTCACTGCTTCTTTTACTTGATTGTTAAGCCACAGTGGCACTTTTTTGGTTCTCTTACTGTATTGTTTAATTTGGGGTATACATTTAAGTTGGGCCTCTATTATGGTGTCTTTTTAAAGTTTCAATGCAGCTTGCAGGGATTTTACTTTTGTCACTGTACCTTTTAATTTCTGTTTAACTAACCTCCTCATTTTTGTGTAGTTCCCCTTTCTGAAATTAAATGCCACAGTGTTTTTCCCACCATAGGGATGTTAAATGTTATTACATTATGGTCACTATTTCCAAGCAGTCAGGTTCCTGCACTCCACTTAGGACTAAATCAAGAATTGCCTCTCCTCCTGCGGGTTCCAGAAGCAGCTTCTCCAGGAAGCAGTCATTCAAGGTATCAAGAAATTTTATCTCTGCATCCTGTCCTGAGGTGTTGAGTACTTAGTCAATATGGGGATAGCTGAAGTCCCCCACTACTATTAAGTTTTTTATTTTGATAGCCTCTCTAATCTCCCTTAGCATTTCATAGTCACTATCACTATCCTTGTCAGGCGGTTGATAATAAGAATATAGCAGTAGGGATATATTATTAGAGCATGGAATTACTATCCATAGAGATTCTATGGAACAGTTTGGTTAATTTAAGATTTTTACTTCATTTGATTCTATATTTTCTTTCATGTATAGTGCCACTCTCCCATCAGCATAATCTGGTCTGTCCTGATATATTTTGTACCCTGGTATGACTGTGTCCCATTGATTGTCCTCATTCCAAGTTTATGTGATGCTTATTATATCAATATTCACCTTTAATACAAGGCACTCTAGGTCACGCATCTTATTTAGACTTCTTGTATTTGTGTATAAACACTTTAAAAATTTGTCACTATTTCCCTGTCTGCCATTTCCTGCTGTGTTAGGGCACATCTAAGCTACATTCCTCTTTCCAAAAAGGAATGTAAATGAGACTGATCAAAAATTCAAATGAAGCACGGATTTACAAATCTCATGCTTCATCTGCATAATCACAAGAGCGCTTTTTTGAAAAAGGGTTTTCAAAAAAGAAACTGCAGTCTAGACGAGGTTCTTTCAAAAAAAAAAAAACCCCACAAAACCCTTTTTCGAAAGAACCCGTACTCCTGAAAAAATGAGGTGAACAGGTTCTTTCAATAAAGGGTTTTTTTCCCCTGAAAGAATCCTATCTAGAGTGCGGTTTCTTTTTCAAAAACCCCTTTTTAAAAAAAGCGCTCTCACGTGATTGTGCAAATGAAGCGCGAGATTTGTAAATCCGCGCTTCATTTGAATTTTCAATCAGGCTCATTTACATTCCTCTTTCAAAAGAGGAATATAGTTTAGACATAGCCTTAGACTCTTCTTCATTTGATTGTTTCTCATCTGATCTTACCCATATTTTATCTTCCAGTACAATAGGTTTACAATAAAAGAAAGTTTACAATAACTTTCCAATAATCCTTGTTCTAGCCATGCCAATTGGCAGAGCTTTTTAGTTCTTTTTTAAAATTGTGCCTTTATGTTCTCTACAAACAAATGTTTTCTTTTAAAAATATCAGAAAAAATAAAAACACTGCAACAGATGAAGTATTGATATGAGAGAAGCAATTTGAGACGCTTCATATCTTGGGGAACAACTCAGTAGAAAAGCTCTTCATCATGAAAGTTTAGAATGAAGCAGCATCAAACATTTAACAATATTCCCTCACAACAACAGGTCTTTCATATTACCACTGTCCTCAGTGAAACGCAAAGTCATAAAAAAAATAAAAAAATTGTTATTACAGTTCATCAAATAAAGTTATTAAGATTTCATAAAGAACTCCAAGTCTTTTTGATGTCTGATGTTTCATTAAAATTTCTCTGCTTGTGTGCCCCACAGCTAATGTGGTAAGGGAACAAGGCTAAGAAGAGAAGGGTTTAGGGACATTTTAGAATATAATGGTTTAAGAGAGTGTCTTTAAAATATAATTAAGGCATCTGGAGTATAACTCCAGCAATTTAGAGAATAAACTAAAAATCACCAGTTATTAAAAATGATGTGTAAATAATAATACTAATAAATAATAATAATAATAATAATCTAGTGTGATGGCATTAGAATATTTATTGTGGTATGTTTAAATTTTTTCTGAAGATTCAAAGGGAACACACTAGAGAAGATGCAGAATAAATCTGATGGATTATGACAACCAGCATGGTACTTCATTTCAGTCTGTAAAAATCTGTTTCAGAAGAGTTTAGTCCTCTTATTGCCATCCAGCCTTTTCCACGTGAAACACCTCTATAAGACAAATAACCTAAAAGATTTTGCTGGGGAGGCTCTTGTGGTGAAAGCACAGGACTAGAAGTCAGATGATTGGAGTTATATTCCTAGTTGTGTCCCAGACTTTCCGTGTGTCCTTGAATAAGTCACTTATAGCCCTTTGTCAAAAGAGGCCACTGATTTTTGAGTTTCTGGGATATGATTATCAGAAGTGCTCAATTCCCACTGCTCTCACTGAAATGAAGGAGTAATGGCCAAACTCAGAGACCAAAGTTTACAGAAAGATTCATAACACTTTCAAATCTGGCCTTAAATTGAGTAAGGAGGCAGAGCCATCATCCCACCCATCCAACCCTCTCTAGATAGTTTCTGAGGCACATCGGCAGACTACTATCCTTGCTCTAATTCTCTTCCAATTTTAAACAAAAGGCTTCTGGTCTTCAGTGGCTTCAATCTGTCATGTTTCAGAAGCATTAAAATTCAGGGAGGGGTTAATTGTCTATAATAATATTTCCTGGTTGCTCTTTGTTAATACTGGTTTTGTTCTCAAACTTTTTTTTTGGATGATTTATAATGGAGGTGGGAGGGACAAAATATTTCCCAGAGAGAAAAAAATCTGTATTAGCAAAAGAGGGTTTCATGCCACTATAATTCCATTTAGATCCCTGTCAGTGACAGACAGAATTTACTTAAAGATATTTTCTGTGCTTTACAGTTACCCATTCATGCAAATAAAGATAGCCCTTGAAGCCAAGTCACCTTGCCCTCTCAATCATCAACCTTACCCTCCATAGCTCTGGAGGGAATGCTAAATTAAAATCTCTCTGCACTGGCATAGGCGGGCTTTCTGATATAAAGTCAGAATAATTACTCAAACATATGTTTACAATTGCAAGGTTATAATTTGCTGAAGATTTTTTTAAGTAAAAACTCAATCGCTAATGGGCTTTTTGCTTAATGACTGCATAGGTGCTCCCAAATATCCCTTTTTTCGTTTCCCCTCATGAAAGTTTTATTTTATTTCTTAATAGAAAAGTACAGTACTCTTTTTTTAATGCAAGAGATGAAATCACAATACTGGGAGTTTTGTAAGATATATTCATGCATAGAAAAAAAGCTACAAATGTCTCTAGTTTTTATCACCTAGTGTACTCTGACACCAACTCAGGAAACCTCCGGGACTGAAGAAAAGATCACTTGAAAAACATAACCATGGTATTAAGAAGAGTTCAGTGGAGAGCTTCAAACAATATTTTAAAATAGCTTTGCTGCATTGAAAATTAGCTTAAAGGATGACAAATGCAAATGAGAAGTGCCTAGATAGAATTTACAAATCCTTCCGTAATGAAAATAGATCCAGACTTTAATTTTTGAGCATAAAGCTCCCTGAAGCAACTGGGAGAATAGAGGAACCAGAAGGGGGAAATTCTAAAATGGAAGAAGAATCTGCATTTGATGTTTTAATGGAATTCAAGTTGCATAACCCTGGCAGCAACAAGTAGTGATATACAAAATAAAACATTCCAACAGATGAGAAGATTTTGCTTCAAAGTATTAAAATCATGGGTAGTGATGCATCTAAAGAAGCTACTAGTATTTCATTGATGATAGGACTGCTCTGAAACAGTAATGGCCACAGTACGTCAAGCTCAACAGCTGGAAGATAAGTGCAGTAAATAAGAAAAGCAGTGTGTTCGGATTTTTGTCCTTTTCTTTTGTAAGTGCAATACTTAACTTCTCGGGGGGGGGGGGGGGGGAAGAGTCAAGTACAGGCACTCCCCGAGTTACTGAGGCTTCACATTTCTCTCAGATCTGATTCACAAAAACAAAACAAAAAGAAGCTGCTCACAATCATGTTTCTGGGTCCGTTTATATGTAAAATACCTTTTCTGACTCTTTACAGGACCATAACTCATACAGGAGGTTAGCACCATGAATAGCAGAAGCATATACTCATTAGGTTCTTGGGATTAATGAACCAAGTTGGAATTAGCCAGGTTCCTATAATCCTAGTTATGTTTCATTACCTTATCACCATAAACAAATATTTTTCCATTAATTTAATTTAATAATGAACTTTTTGCCACCATCTAGCTTGCCACCATCATTTTCTGGATAATCAGGAAAGAAGTAGAGTGTCATAGATGTTACTTCCCTGAAATGATTTTTTCCTCATTTACAAACAAGAGAGAGATGCCTTCTAAACTTTCTGGGGAATGGACTTTTTTTTTTTTAAGAGCTGTTTTCCCTTATTTTGTCAGTGTCCCAAAAGGGATTATCCTCTTGTTTAAATTAACAGCTGATTTGCAAGCTGGAGAAAATCCAATTTACAGATTGACTACTGATATGGCAAATTCTTGTCTTCTTTCATTAGGCATATCTAATTATTCCAAAACAGACTATTGTTGACCAAATTTTGCCAGTAACTGGCTTTTAAAAATGACAGCGAAAAGCTCATCTTATGTCTAATGTCCTCAAGGAATTTAAAATGCCAGGTGCTCTTCTCAGTAGCTTTATATTGCACACAGACAACTGTCAATAAAAAAAAAAAATCACAGATCTGAGAATGTATCATTCATTGTTATACAGTGAATACAGACTAACTCCATCACTTTACTTTCTGTAATATTGTAAACAGGCATCAGTATTATTCTTAACAAAGAAGGATTTCTTTTTAGAAAGATTACTTATAGGAAGCTTGATTCTTCAACCTATTTCCACTGACTCATACCAAATAGTACTACTTATGCAAATGACAGTCCCATTGAGCTCAGTAATGAGCATATGTTGCAGAACTGGTTCCAGAGTAGGATGGTATTAAACAAATGAGGGAAAATGACTACACCAATGGAAAAATAAAAGACAACACTGATCAATGTCCATCATAATGCCATACGCTGGCCTTCATACTGGAGAAGGATACTTGCTGTCAGTTTCAATGGCTTAGGGTACGTCTTCACTACATTTAAAAACCCATGGCTAGCCCATGCCAGCTGACCTGGGTGTGAGAGGTACCTTCCTGCAGTACAATCTGAGACCTGTTGAAAGCTCTGTGCCCCCTGACAATTCATCTAGCTTCTTCCTTTGCTCTGCCAGTGACTCACAGCCAGCCCTCTTTGGGCTCTGTTATCACCCAACATGACAGTGGGTGGTGCCAAACATCCAAGAGAGTCACCTGACTGCTTTACCTAAACCACTCGTGGACCAGTAGAAGCACCAGCCTATTCCCCAGCTCCCCAGCCTTGTACCCCTCTGGAGTATGAACCCAGAATTATACCAACTTGCACTGCACCGGGATCTCTAGTATGCAAGCTCAATTAATCCACTCCCTAAGACTTCCTAACACTTGATACCAAAACACACTGTTTAAAATAAAACATAAAATGGGTTTATGATCTACAGAAAGATGGATTTTAAGTAATTATCAGTGATAAACAGAAAAGAGCTGGTTATATAGGAAATTAAACAAACTTGCAAAATAAGACTTACATAGACTAGATAGGATTTGAATCAGCACTCTCACCCTGACTGATGACAGAAGCAGGATTTAGCTTCCTTACACAAATCAGGGAGGATACAGTCAAGCACACTGAATTCAGGGGCACTTCACTGAGAGCAACATGCATCACTCTCAGAACTGACCATTCATAAAACTGTCTTTCAAAGCCTCTCTGATTTGCACTGCCCCTCATTGTGCTCTCCTTTTTGCTCTGGTGTCATCTGACTGCTCAAAATCCCTGGCTAGGCACTGTGCCTTGAATCCCCTGACATAACTTTCCCTTTACTCTGACAAATATTATGGAGCACACGGCAGGCTGCCACTACAATAGTAAATGTTTCATTCACTGAGGTCTAACCTAGTCAGTAAACTGCAGAATCTTCCCTTTAAATGCCCAAAAGGATATTTACCACAGTTCTGCACTTGCTCAGCCTGTAGTTGAACTGCTCCTTACTGTGGTCCAGGCTGCTTATGTATGGCTTCATGAGCCATGGGAGCAAAGGGTAGGTTGGGTTGCCAAGGATCACTATTGGCATTTCAATGTCTCTGATGGTAATTTTCTGGTCTGGGAAAAAAGATCCAACTTGCTGAAGAGGAAGGAGTTCCTAAACATGCACATGTCATGCACCTTTCCTGACCATCCCACACTGATGTCAGTAAAATGGCCCTTGTGATCCACCAGTGCCTGCAGCACCATCAAGAAGTACGACTTGAATTTTATGTACTCGTTGGCAAGGTGGTTGGGTGCCAAAATGGGGATGTGTGTTCCATCTATCACCCCACCACAGTTAGGGAACCCACATTGCAGCGAAGACTTCTGCTATGTCCTGTTTCCCAGAGTCACTGTCCTTCATAGCAGAAGGGTATTGATTGCCTTGGCTACTTGGATCACAACAGCCCCCACTGTAGATTTCCCCACTCCGAATTGATTCCCAACTGACTGGTAGCTGTCTGGTATTGCAAGCTTCCACAGAGCAATTGCCACACACTTCTCCACTTTAAGAGCAAGTATCATTCTGGTATTCTTGCACTTCATGGTGCGGGAAAGCAATTGGCAAACTTCCATGAAAGAAGTCTTACACATGCAAAACTTTTGCAGCGACTACTCATCATCCAATATCTGCATAACTATGCTGTCACACCAGTATGTGCTTGTCAGATGGCACCAGAACTAGTACTCCACTGTTTCCAGAGGATTGAATGCTGGTAGCATTTGCCTGTCATTCAAGTCAAGTGTCTTGCATGACCTCCCATGATTCTTCCTCATTCCATCAGACCCTAGATATGCTCTGGACATATTCCAGCATTAGGCACACCATGTTAATATCATTATAACATTTTGATGCTCAGTGGGATCTATGATGGGTTCCATACTTATGCTGCTATGGCATCTGCATGCATAATCAAGGGGGAAAAGGATGTGGAAAAGATTGTTTGCCATGGCTTTCAAGCAGGGGGAAGGAGGAGACTAGGGCATTATGGGACGTTGACAACATGTACCAGAACCACCCACTACACATTTTTTGTCCCAACATACACTGGAAGCATAACCCAGAATGCAAAGGGGTGCAGGCACTATGAGATAGCTACCCATAGTTCATTACTCTCAAAGGCAACTGTAGCCACCCTACTAGGGATGTGCTACTTCAAAATATGTCAAATTATTGCACACAATGGGGACATGCACCTTCCACTTTACTGTGGTGTGCCTAATGCTGGTTACTAAAAATGTGACCTTCTCTCTCAATGAAGGCACGGATCCACTCTTTCTTCTCTGGTGTTTCCAGGTCTTGCCTTGTAAGGGAGTGAGGCCTAGTCATGATGTCACTTCCTCCCATGTAGTTTTTCCAAAGGGCAGGAGCCCCTTTGTATCAAGCCAGGTTCCTAGCCTGTACAGATACCAAAATGGAGTTCAGTGTCATTTGACCTGGTCACAAGCTTCTGTGTACTCCTGATGAGTCGTAATGATTACTCATAATCTGTCTAAAATGTTCCTTGGTGAGGACAAGTTTTTTCCATAATCCATTGTCTTTGTTGATGGGCTATTAGCACTGTCCAGATAAAAAAATATCACATAGTTGTAGCCAAAGCAGTGCAATGATGTGTATCTTTGACTTAGGAAAAATTATTCAAAATCCATCTATGCTAATCAAGCTACAGTGATGATATGATGTAGTCCATTGAGGTATATAGCTAAGTTAATGGATAGCTTGATGGCATCATGAAACCTGTAAAAAACTTACAAAGAACAACCAAAACAATTGCATTCTCTCCCACAAAAGGCCATTCTTTCACTGAGCTAACAACCAAGAACTGGACTGAAAGAGTCTGTTTTATTTTGCTCCCAGTCTACCATTGCAGGAGCATGGGACAGCAAACATAGGTACAGAGAAATGAATGGGCCACAATAGAGTTGTAGCTGTAGGATGAACAAAAGAACTATAGGGAAAGAAGTTCTACATTCTACGTTTCTGAGGGACCAGTCTTTAAAATACAATACTATGGCAAAACCTACTTTTTGTACCACATGACTCTGGTTTTACTATGACCATTAGTATTCTGTTAGTTATTTACAAGACACTCATCTCTGCAGTGTCAGGTTGCATTTTGCATTGCTTAGATTTAAAAAAAATTAAAAATCACAAATATTGGCAACAAATACACTTATGCCTTGCAGCACCATATCTACAGAGAAAAATGAAATAGCTAAATTATAGTTACCACTAAAGAGGAAGCTGAAGAGTTACTTTTCTGTCCTGTGCCAGACAGTCAGTTTAAGGGATTCTGAAATATTCTGACTGGCCCACAGGACAGGAGACCACAGGACTCAGACACTGTTGTTTAATCCAGCACTAGTTCCTATGAACAAGCATTTCATAGTCACAGGGTCCCAGATCTTCAAAGATATTTAGGTATTTACCTCCCATCGAAATCAACGTGAATTAGTCACTTAAATACTTTTGAGGCTCTGGGCACAAGTGTTTTAAAGTTTACAACAAGTTGAACTTAATGTTCCAGGTAATAGTGGACACTGAAGTTAGAGCAGGTTGAAAATTTCCAATTTTTTATTTTTCTTAAATTAAGTTTTTAATCCAAACTTGATTCCCTGAAAAATTTCATGAAAAATAAATATTTTTATGGGGAAGATAAAACCAAAATAATTTAACTAGCTTGAAAACGAAGTTTCTGACAATTAAAAAATTTAAAGACATTTCAGATCTCTGCATTTTTTGACATTTCAATGCACAATTGCTGTGAAATTTGTTACTATTTGCATACCCCCTCTTTAATTAAAGATAAAGAAGTATTATGAGGCAGAAACCACCTTAATACCACTAGACATCACACCACTAGACAAAACTGATTCACTTAGGGCCAAATTATGGCAGGCCCAGAGTATGTGTATTAAAGTGGCAAGGAAGTCCTTCCCCCCAACCTAAATTGTCTGCATAGCAAGCAGCCATAATATGTCTGGCTGCACCTGACATTTCAAGTCCCTGGCATTGTCTGATGTGTGCAATAATGGCCCTGTCTCCCTGAACACCAGTATATCCTATTGGAGGGTCTTCAGGCTACATATTTTGTGAGTGAAAGGCCACTCTTATCTCACTTCCCCCAGCACCATTGGAAGCATTGTGTGTTATACTGGTATAATGCCAAGCTGTCCCACTGCTGGAGGCCTATAGGTGCTCCTCACACTGCAATGCTCCAGAGACTTATAGGTCATACTTGGCTCAAATGAAGTAGCTTTCCTGGGGAAATACTGAACTGAAGATAGCTAATGTGATACCAGTTTTTTAAAAAGGCTCTAGATGATCCCAGCAATTGCAAGTTATTAAGCCTAACTTCAAGCAAACTAGTTGAAACTATAGTAAGGAACAGAATTGTCAGTCATATAGATGAACATGATTTGCTGAGGGGCAGTTATCATGGTTTCTGTAAAGGGAAATCATGCCTCACTAATCTATTAGAATTCTTCAAGGGGGTCAACAAGCATGTGGAGAAGGGGCATCCAATGGATATAGTGTACATGGATTTGAAGAAAGCCTTTGACAAGTTCCTTCGCCAAAGGATCTTAAGTAAACTGTCATGGGATGAGAGGTTTTCTTGTGGATTGTTAACAGGTTAAAAGATAGGAAACAAAGGGTAGGAATCAATTATCAGTTCTCAGAATAGAGAGAGGTAAACAGTGTTGATACCTATACTGGGACTAGTACTTTTCAACATATTTATAAGTTATCTGGAAAAAAAGGGAAACAGGAATGTGTTTAAATTTACCAGTGACACAAAACTAAAGATAGCCAAGTCCAAAGCAGACTGTGAAGAGATTCAAAAAGATCTCGCAAAATTGAGTGACTAGGCAACAAAATGGCCAATAAAAATTCAATATTGATAAATGCAAAGAAATGTACATTAGCAAACATTAACCCAACTCTACATACAAAATGATGGGATCTAAAGTAGTTATCACCATTCAAGAGAGACATCTTGGAGTCAGTGTGAATAGTTCTTTGAAACATCCACTTAATGTGCATCAGCAATCAAAAAAGCAAACAATTTTTTTGGAAACATTAAGAAAGTGATAAATGATGAGAGAAAATATCATATTGCCTCGATATGATTAGGGGTATGGAACAGCTTTTGTATGGGGAGAGATTAATAAGACTTAGTCATTTCTTTTCCAAGCTGAAAAGTCCAAGAGGTCTCTGATAGATATCTATAAAATCATGATAGGTATGGAGAAAGTAAATGAAAAGAGTTATTTACTCCTTCTCATAACACAAGAACTAGGGGTCACCAAATGAAATTAAGAGGCAGCAGGTTTAAAACAAGTAGAAGTACCTCTTCACACAAGTCACAGTCAACCTGCAGATTTTCTTGCCAGAGGAGGTTGTGAAGACCAAGACTATAACAGGGTTCAAAGAAAAACTAGATAAATTCATGGAGGTTAGGTCCATCAATGGCTATTAGCCAGAATGGGCAAGGATGGTGCCCCAAGCCTCTGGTTGCCAGAAGCTATGAATGGGAATCCCCTGTGACAGGGGATTACCTGTTCTGTTCATTCCCACTAGCACACCTGCCATTGGCCATAGTAGAAAGACAGGATACTGCACTAGATGGATCTTTCCTCTGATTCAGTATATTCTAACTTATTTGTGGCAGGCATTCTGCAGCTTTTTAAAGTTCCTACAAGTATGCCAGAGGGTACATCTACACTGCATGGCTATATCCCGAAATAGCTACCCCACATCATCACAAGCTGCCCATTATTTTGAAATATTTTTTGAAATAATGGGCATGCTATTTTGGCATCCCCGTAACCCTCATTCCATGAGGGTTAAGGGATGTCTCAAAATAGCACATTATTTCAAAATTTGGCGCTGGGTAGATGCGCCAAATTTCGAAATAGCCTATTTCAAAATTCAGTCAAAATAAGATACACAATTTGTGTAGTGCAAATTGAGTATCTTATTTCAAGTTTGGGTGAGTTTACACAGCACCCTAGAGTGAAGAAAAAGGAAATTAATCAGCAAAATACATTCAGTTCTCTTTTAGTTACAGAAAGTCAAAAATGCTTCTTTTCACTTACTATAGGTTTTAAGACATGTTTTCATTCAAGTGAAAAGCAGCTGAAATTTACAGTTTGAGTTTTTCAGGTTAACTGATTCATCACACAAAATGTTCAGAGTTGGATGTCTACATTTAGAGACCTAAATCCACCTTTAAGATAGCTCAATAGTTGGATTTTGAGAGACACTAGTCTGAAGCTCATTTGCATCTCTGGAAATCAAGACTATTATTTAGATGCAAACATGAATTTAGGTACCTAAATTTTGGCATGCAATTTTGAACAGTCTAACCTGGCCTTTTTCAATATTAAAAAATAAATAAAAAAGACATCTAGAGATACAAATCTCCAGCACACATGGACTCTGATGGAACAGTAAGAGTGCAAGTGTATAAAGCATGTCCTGTTCAGACATATAACTCAAGGTACCACTGGCAAAAGAGCATCACCTGAACTCAGTTGCCATGGAGGCTCATAGGACAAGAAAACCAGCACCCATAACTGAGCTTTAAACATCAAATACATTGAATTGTTCCTGAAAGTGAACAGAAAGACAGTACAGTTTCTGGAGAACTAGGATTAAGACAATGTTTCCTCTGGCTGCCACTGCCCAGTAGGAAGAACAACAAACTGGTGCAGAAGGAAACAATCCCATAGCTGGGATCATCCATCCAGATGATGTCAGGGTATCTTCTCACATAAAAGATAACTCTTCCTAATAACAGAGATCTTCTCCCCCAGAGAAACAAGTAATAGCAATGTAGGATTCAATTATGTATAGATAGTTGGGTTTGCGATGACTAGGAGAAGCACATGGTGAACTGCCCGCTAGGTGCAAAGGCTGCAGACCACTTGAGATAGCTAGACAAACTTATGTGCAGTGCTGGTGAGGAGACTGTGGTCGAGATACATGTTAAGTACCAAAGATATAGGGAGAGAGAGAGGAGAAAGATCCTGGAGGAAAAATGTAAGCTGTAAAGTAGGAGACTGAGGTCCAGATCCCCAATCTAGCGTTCTTTGAAATGCTTCCCCACAGAGCCAGAACTGCCAGGTCTCAATGTGTGGAAGAGAAGGTGGTGTAGGAGAAGGGTTTTAAGTTTATTAGGAACTGAGGGACCTTTTGTAAAAGAGAAGCCTATACAGTAAGTAGGGGCACTGCCTAAAATAAAACAGAACCAAATTGCTGGCACATACGGGAATAGAGGAATTTTTAAATTTATGGCTGGGGGAAACTGACAAGCATGGAAAAGCACATAGTTTGGAGAGGGACATTCCATAGGGAAGGCTCTATTAATTCGGGATTCTCTATGTTCTATTGAAGAGGAGAGAAAAAAGATGATGAAGTGCATGTACTAACTGAAAATAAAGTCAAATGAAACATGTCGTATTCATGTATCGTATGGAGACAGACAAAAAGACAAATTTTGAAAGTGCTTGTATATTTTGTAAGTGCTTGTAAGAAGTCTAAATACTGTTGTTGCCCACAGTTCCACAGTTTGTAGTTCTCACTGCTGCTGCTGAGGCATATGGACTACAAATTGCTATAAGTTGAGAGAACTTCCTAGTTCCTGCCAGGAAGTCTCCTCCACCCTCCCAGCAGGAAGTTTCTGTACTGACAGACACTGGAAGGAGGAGGCAGGCAACCAGAAAGGAGGAAACTGCTGGACTGTAATCCTGCTCTATATGTAAGCCAGGTCTGAATCAACACTTCCATTACAGGCAGCAGGAATTAGAGAGAAACCCTGGGTGTGTTTAAATACAGTTTGCCCCTGTTTTGCTTAGATATGCCAGATATTTAAGCTGATGGAATGGTGTTTTTGTGCTCATTGTAATCAGCTTGGCTGGTGTTGGGTCACACATTGTGTTAATACTAATTGCAATGTCTGCGATTATTGGGGGAATAAAAAAGAAGAAAGTTTGTGCTTAACCTGGCACGAAGGAGGGAAACGATCTCAGTTTAAAGAATGAGATTCTGGGTATGTGCATGTAAATACAGTTCACCTCTGTTTGCTTAGATCTGCTGGAGCAGTGTTTCTGAAAGTGTTCCGTGGAATCGCTTTGAGAAACACATTAACTGGCCACCCCGGTTTGTTTATCAGTGCCGCAGCCACGGAGCTTCACGGCTCCCATTGGCGGCTCCATTTAGTCCTTTGCAGCCAAGGGGAGCCGTGGGAAGCGGCATGGACCGGAGCAGCCGGTTAACGTGTTTCTCGGTGTGTCTAGACTACACCTCACTGTTGACAGAGAGATGTAGATTAGGCACGTTGAAATTGCTAATGAAGCGGGGATTTAAATATCCCGCACTTCATTAGCATAAACATGGCCGCCCCTTTTTTTCGAAATGGAGCTTTTTTGAAAAAAACGGCAGTCTAGATGCGGATCTGTTGAAAAATTACCCCTTTTTCAAAAGATCCTGTAAACCACATTTTATGAGGCATAAGGGATCTTTTGAAAAAGGCTTTATTTTTCAACAGCTCTGCATCTAGACTGCCTTTTTTTCGAAAAAGCTCCATTTAAAAAAAAGCGGTGGCCATGTTTATGCTAATGAAGTGCGGGATATTTAAATTCCCTCTTCATTAGCAATTTCAATGTGCCTAATCTACATCTCTCTGTCAACAGAGAGGTGTAGTCTAGACACGCCCAAAGTGATTCCGTGGAACACTTTCAGAAACACTGTGCTAGAGAGTCAACTGTTACAAGGTGTTTTGCCCATTATAACCAACTTGGCTGTTGTGGGATCACAAACTGTGTTAACACTAAGGATGTGTACAGACTACAGGGTTTTTTCAAAAAAAGTGGCCTTTTTTCAAAAAAACTTCCCCTGCGTCTAGACTGCTGCTGTGTTCTTTCGAAAGTAAATCGAAAGAACGTGGCAGTTTTTTCAACCGCAGAAAACCTCATTTTATGAGGAATAACATCTTTTTTCGAAAGTGGTCTTTTGAAAAAAGGCGCTATGTAATGCAAACTGTGCTTTTTTGAAAGAGAGCATCCAGACTGCCTGGGTGCTCTCTTTCGAAATAGCACCTTGCTTTTTCGAAAATACTGGTTGTAGTCTAGATGCTCTTTTTCGAAAGAGGCTTGCAGTCTAGATGTAGCCTCTATGCAGGAACTGTGAAATATGATCACCAATGCTTGCAATTATTATGGAAATGCAGCAAAAAGTCAGACTTCTGTTTCACCCAGTTCAAAAGGAGAGACAGTGTCAGTGTAAAGGACCACAGATGGACAAGGGCTCCACTGTAAAGGGGCTGTGAAGTGGGGGAGGACAAGACTCTGAATCAGCAGGCTACATGCTCTAAGAATGGTTCGACCTGTTTCACCTCACTCTTCCAATGATAGAATAGACTCCATAAGGAGTCTCTTATTATTTTAAATTTCTCTGGTAGATGTTGGAATTTTTGTATCACTGGACTGTGCTTTGGGCCAAGAGCTGAAATCACTGAGAGCTAAAATTACTAGGTTTGACCCAGAGCAAATCCACCACAAGCCAGTGGAAGCAGTGAGCAGTTGGCTGTGGGCCAGCAGGAGCAGCAGCAGCTGAGCCAGGGGCAGCCAGGGGTAGGCAGGAGCAGTAGGCAGCCAGCAGGGCAGCCAACAGGAGCAGTAGCAAGCAGCCAATGGGAGCAGCCAACGGGAGCAGCAGCAAGCAGCCAATGGGAGCAGCCAACGGGAGCAGCAGAGTGGTGGTGGCGGCGAAGTGTAATGGGTGGCCAGCAGCAGAGAGGTGAGCCAGAAAGTAGAGAGCAGGCGGATGGCGAGTGACCAGTGAAGTGAGTAAGATGCCTCTTTACCTCCTCCCACTCAAGTTGGGAGGTAGACTTTGCAGATGTAGCTGACCTTGGCAGCAACTGTGAGTGGGGGGCAGAGAAGGGTTGGGCATGTGAACAGGACATTTACACTGTTGGACTTGAAAATCTGAGAGGAAAAAGACATTGCCCAATGTACTTGGGGTGGGACTTTACTCAGTTTTGGTTATGAATGCTGGTTTTGGTGTTTTCCCAAATTAATACCACCTTATTTCCCTCTCCTTTCTATTAAAGGTTTTTTTTTTTCCTGTATTCAGACTCCGTGCTTGCTAGTGGGGAAGCATTGCCTCTCAGAGGCGCTCAGGGGTGTTGTGTGAACTTCCCAGGTTACAGGGTGGGAACTCGAGTCAGTTCTGTATTGGATGGATGGAGAGGAACCCCTCAATATTGAACTTGGCCCTGGCTCCTGCTGGCTCTACCTGGTAGAAGGATTACATTTGTTTGCAGAAACAAATTTTGTTCCTGGTGGTTTGTCTCAGTGAGTCAGCTCTGAGGTGATACACGTTGACACACAACGCAGTGCACATAGAGGAGCCTCAGGAAAGTTGTGAAAAGAACCACAAGGCAGACTTATCCTATCTTGAACAACCTTGTACTGGGATGGTGAACAAGAAAGGGGTTACACTAGGATGAGCGACCTTCAGTACAAGGATATTGATATAATAGGCATTTCAGAAACTCAGTGTACTGTTGGAGGAGTGATGCTGTATATGAAAGGAAGCATAGGATCAAATATAGTTAAAAAAACCTTAAATGAATCACACAGTACCATAGAATCTCTATGGATAAGAATTCCATGCTTGGCTAAACAGCAGAGTAAAAGAGGTGGTTAGAGAGGAAAAAAAAGATGTCTTAAAAATTCGAAGTCAAATCCTACTGAGGAAAAATGGTAGGGTGCATAAACTCTGGCAAGTCATGTGTAAAAGTATAATTAGGCAGGCTGAAAAAGAATTTGAAAACAACTAGCAAAAGACAAAAGCAAAGTCTGCCAAACAAATCAGTGGGGCCACTGGACAATCAAAGTGCTAAAGGAGCACTCCATTGCAGAGAAGCCAAATGAATTCTTTGCAGTGGTCTGTACTGCAGAGAATGTGAGAGATTCCCCAAATCTGAGCCATTCTTTTTAGGTCACAAATCAGAGGAACTGTCCCAGATAGAAGTATTATTACAGGAGATTTTGGAACAAACTGATAAATTAAAGAGTATCAAGCCATCAGCACCAGGTATTCACCCAAGAGTTCTGAATGAACTCAAATATGAAATTGTAGAACTACAAACTGTGGTGTGTAACCTATCATTTAAATTAGCTTCTGTACCATATGACTGGAGGATAGCAAACATAACTCCAATTTTTTAAAAAAGGCTCCAGAAGCAATCCTGACAATTTACAGCCCTCTAAGCCGAACCTCAGTACCAGACAAATTGGTAGAGAAGTTATAGTAAAGAATAGAATTATCAGACACCTAGATGAATACAATTTATTGGGGAAGAGTCAGGATAGCTTTATAAAGGGAAATCATGCCTCACCAATCTATTACAATTCTTTGAGGGGGTCAAACATGCAGACAAGGATGATCCAGTTGATGTAGTGTATTTGGACTTTCAGAAAATATTTTACCAGTTCCCTCATCAAAAGTAAGCTCTCAAAGCAAAGTAAACTGTAATGGGATAAAATGAAAGGTCCTCATAGATCAGTAACCAGCTGAAAGATAAGAAACAAAAATGAGTAGGAATAAATGGCCAGTTTTCACAGAGAGAGGTAAATAGCAATATCCCCTAAGGACCTGAATTTGGACTGGTATTATTCAACATATTTATAAATGATCTGGAAAAGAGGGCAAATAGTGAGATGGCAAAATTTGCAGGTGATGCAAAACTACTCACACTAGTTAATCCAAAAATGAATAAGAAGAGTTACAAAGGGATCTCATAAAACTGAGCAACAAAGTGACACAAATTCAATGTTGATAAATGCAAAATATGTGTATTGGAAAACATAATGCCAACTATACATATAAAATGCTGGGGTCTCAATTAGCGGTTACTACAGAAAAAAGAAAGGTTGGGAACAGTGTGGATAGTCCTCTGAAAAATTTTGCTCAATATGCAACAGTATGCAAAAAAAGCTAACGGAATGTTGGGAATCATTAGGAAAGAGAGAGATAAAAAGACAGAAAATATAATGCCACTATATAAATACACTCCTTGAATATAACAACAACTTGGAGGGTATACCATTGGGGGATGGGTCATGCTTGGGGGAATGGGTAGGAAAATCTGTGATCACTAGAGCACATGCCCGTCCAAAGTCTGGAATAGAACCCAAGTTCCCAAATCTCACCGTTCTTCTGCTGTCAGTAAATATAAAACCTACTGGCAAAGTTTTCTCCCTTCCCACCCACCCGGTGCTGGCTCACACAGAGGATGATTGCTCACTAGTATTAATCAGTTACTACATTAGCTAAAATGGCAAAGGTCTGAGTGGCAGATCAACCTTCCTGATGAGCCAAGTGGGTATCAAATTTGATGCCACAGGATAAAATCTGGTCTTTCAGTTTAGTTTATTAAACTCTAGCTATTTTGTGTGTGAATTCCTATGTTAAAACCATTAAGGTTCCAAGGTCAGTCTTTTAAAAATTAAGGTTGAAAGTAGCAGTGAAGTGAAGCAAGTCCACTTTATATTCATTTTTCCAGCTTCAGACCTTTCATGTGAACTTTCTCACTGAAAAGAATCTGGATACAATTTTTGAAGTTGAAATCATAACATTTACTTTTCAATTTGGACATCAAGCAGTTGCAAAATCATTAAATCCAGCTCATTAAATCTAAGTTTCCTCTAGTTTTTATTAGCCTTTAATTGATGTATGTTATATGGCTGTTTAAGCCCCTACAACCTATAGTAAATACATTTCTCTTTCTGATCATGCCATACAGCATACATAAAAAGTAGATATTGCTCTTTTAGTTTTGGCTCAATGTCCATTATGAGAGTGCTTTCCTTGGAACTTTTTGATCAGGGTTTATAATGATGTCGTCTCAGCTTCCACAGCATCCCAGCTAAAATCTCAGTAGTGAAAGCTCAAATGTTTACTGAGACCAGGGAGATCTCATGTAAAGTATAGGGAGTGCTGTATGCACTGAGCACAGGTCCAGAGGAAACTGATCAGATGAAATAATACTGTGCATGCTGACGTAGCAGTATTGACATCTGTTACTCTTTCCACATTCTTGTCACAAGTGAAACATGCCAATACCTGCTATTCTTGTGCTCTACAAGTGAAAGAGACTTAGTGACAGTGCAAGCAATAGGATCGGATCTCCCAGAATATTATTTTCCATAGGCTAGGTCTGCACCATCATTAGGGTCTCTAACCTTGCTAAGTAAATGAGAGTGACACCTTCAAGGATCATATCTGTGCAATTTAAGCTTCATGGGGAAGGGAAAAAACAACAACACAGAGACTTGGTTTCTAGATTAAATTTTATACTTCCCTTCACTATTTCTCAAGTTGCTTTCAGAATCAGGAAACCCAAGAAATATATTCACAGATGTTCCCTTGTTTATTTGTTGACTCTGTGTAATTTGTTTGCCCTAATTTGTTTTTGTCTACCATGGGACTTCCCTTTTTAATTTCCCTTTCTCTGTTTACCGCTCTTTGTGGAGCACCGGTCTGTTAAGCTGTGAGAGGCGCATGCCAAATTAAAAAAAAAAGGCACTGCAGATTGTTTTAAGCATTGGTTGCCCCTTTGGGCCTGAAGGCCTTGCTTGAAGCCTGCACCTGCTCCTCCTCCTGAGACACAGGGCTCCTGATCTTTATCCCCTGCCTTTAAGCTGCCTGATTCCTATTATCCAAAGTCAAACAGCGTTCTCTACATTCACGCCTCCAGCATTTGGCATGAAATTAATAAGCCTGGCTGATATATTTCCCTGGAAGCCTGCCACTCTTTAACAGTGGTGTTAGATTAAAAATTTTGGCATGGTTAATGAACAGGGAAAAGCTGAAGCCAAAAGTTTCATGCAGCAATGCAAAGATTTGGGGGTTATGAAAAGAATACCAAGTTTGTTCACATTTTCTGAATGCCATCCTAGTTACAGGGTTAGATAATAGACACAACAACATAGTCATAGCTAGAAGAAAGGGCATGTTCTTTTCCTTCCCTCACATTTAGATTTTATCTTCTGTCTTTTCAAACAGTATTCTGCTGTATTGTTATCGAAAATGCAAGAATAGCTATTTATGTTCAAAGGTCCGGTTTCTCTATTGGTACAATTAGCAACACAATTCAGTTCCTAATCCACATTTTGAGCATGCTAAAATTTTAAATTGGAATTGTGGGATTTCTGATTTGGCCCCCTCAGAAGATTGGAACCAACTATGAATCTCAGGTTTAGATCTGGATTCTAAATCCTTCTTGTGTTCAGAGTGTATCAGATTTATGGTGTAAATAAATCTCTCTAAGTGCAATGTATTTAATCAACTAGATTCTGGCAATATTTAAGATCAAAATTTCATCCTTAAAGGAAAGTAAATTCCGCGAAGCATCCCTGGAGTTGCAGGATGGGTGAGCTCCGTGTGTGTGTGTGCGTGCGCGCGTGCATGCACGCACGCACACATTAAGAAACAATGCTTGGGTCCCCCAACTGTCTCTCTTTGATAAAAATCACACCACCTAATGGAGAATTTCAGACCCACTTACTTTAACATGGGATTTTTCGTTCTCACTCACCCTTCCCCCTCTCTCCTGCCCCACACTTTGAAAACATTTTATTGAAAACGCATGGCCCTTGAATCTCCCCATGTACTACAAACAACTTTCTGGCTCATAGCTGGTGGCAGTGTTGTACATTGGCCAAGGTACAAAAACATGTCTAATCTAGACATACACTGAGGTAGTGCAAAAACAGAAAAGACTGGAAAATGCTGAAAAAAAACCAAGGAGTCCTGAACATCCCACCTTCTAATTTAATGATAAAGAAAATTAAACCCAGTGCCATATCCTTGAGTAACTACTCCAACTGCTTGCCTCCAATGGATCCAACAAACTGCAAAGCAACATCAGATGCAAAACAGTACCAAACGTGGTACAAGAAATATTGCCACATTCCATTCACAGAATATTGTGCCATTCACCCTGAAAAGCTCTCAAGGCACTTTACAAACTGTACTGTATGCAGTGGATCACTCCCACTCTATCAAAATGCAGTCATTTGTGGGAAGTGACACAGCAGCCATTTCATGCCAGAAACAGGGCAGAACAGGCTTAGTGACAACAGCTGAGTTTAGGAGGCAAGAAGAATAACTTCAACAGTTCAATCTTCAGTGAATTTACAGAGGAAAAGGTCCAGTCATCTTTCACCTAAACCAACCCTATCCCTCCCTATCATTCACTGTTTTCTCTCTGCCATCTTCTTTCCCTTTGCCTATAAGCACACACTAGTTCCCCTACCCTGAAAAACAATTCTCAGCCCCAACCACCTTCCCTGATGCCATACTATCTTTCTCTTCCTCTTTACCTTGGGCATTCTGACTTCTTCTGCCTAGGCGTCCTCTGAACCTCTTTCCCTAGTCCCTTTTAATTTAGATTCCTCCACCTACAACCTTAACCCTTTCAAAGGTCCCTAATGACTTTCTTCTAGCCAAGGCAAAATGACACATTTTTCATCTTCAGCATCCTGACCATTCTGCTGCCTTTTATGCAACAAAATTCTCCTCTTCCTCTATGGCTCTGTCTATGTACCATTTTTCTAAAATGCCCTACTGTTGCACTACCACCAGTGCTAGGAGCATAAGTTGAAGCAGCTGTTTGTGTCTTAACCATGAAATTGTCTAAACTTGATAAGAGCATGTCTAGAGAACACCATATCTAAAACACTAATGGCCTGTTTATATTTCCATTCTTGGCATTCCAATTTTCCATAAAAAATGGTGACTGAAAATTTCCAGTCACTTCTGGTTACCTGCATTACTTTGTGCATCATATAGATCTACTTTAGCCTCTCGTTAAGTGCTGAGCTGAGCACTGCTCGCCTATCTAACAAGACTTGACAGGATCAATCTCACAGCACATTCAGCAGTTTTGTTAATCAGATGTATTCTTTTAGATAGTAAAGCAGGATAGTCCTTAATTTGCTCTACAAGTGGTGCGAAGGCTAAGTTGGATATAGCATGTGTCCAAAATATGTCAAGACTTATCATAAACAAAACAGCAGCAAAAGCAACTGTAAGCCCAGCATTGCTGTTTTACAATCTTCCCTATTGTAACTTTACACAGAGTGAAGGAGTTGTTTAAAAATCCAGAAAAATTCACATGATCTCAGGTCACCAAATAACATTATGAAGCTCCACTGAAGAACATTTTTTAATTCTGAGCCCTCTGACCATCATGAACACAGAAAAATCATAAATATTTAAAATGTTCTGTTTCATTTCCTCAAAGGCAAAAGATTCTGGAAAAAAAATCACAACAATAATGAACGGTTTGCATATTCAGTGGTCTGAAAAGAGTGCAGAAGGGAAAAAAAAAGTAGAGAAAACTGTCTTGCAGATTATACACTACCTGTTATTTCTGAATCGTGTGTATCTCATTCATTTGAACTTTTAGGATTCATTTTAAAACTGTAAAATAGAAATAAGTGTAAGTGTTATGGCTGCAAAAATATGTTAGCATTAAGGCAGTGGAAATCAGACTCAGGGCCTAGCCTAAAAAAAAGGATCACCTCACTAACAAAGTTTCAGAAGAGAGGGTAATGAATTATGGAGGTATTAAATAGTGACTCCTTAGTTGAGATTACATGTTTTTGTTTGGGCCCAGTTCAGGAAACATATTTCACCTATGCTCAGATCAGTACTTCAGCATGTGTTTAATTTTAAGCTCCATTGATTTAAGTGGAGACTTAAGCACATACTTAATTGCTGTTCTCTATAGTGATGTTTTCCTGAATCAGGATAAATAAGAAGAACTAAAATCCTCCTGTTTCACATTTTAATGGCTACATTCAGTGTCCCCATTTGGCACAATAACTCTTCAGAGGAGACTTTATTTCCATGTGATTTCTTTGGTAGAAAAAGGTTTGCTAGGTTTTACAAAAGAAACATTTAAAAGTGCTTCTTTTTTAAATCTGTGGGAGCCTACTTCCGAGCCCTGAACGGGCAGCATGACATGACATTAATTCCACAGAGCCGCACTTTGCTGCTATCTCTCTTACTATGGCCAAAGAAAACTTTATTTATTCTTTGTTCTTGGTCTTTATGCTCAGTTTTGTTTTGATTTTTTTGGGCTTGTGAAAATGAATAAGGAGAAATAAAGAATAAAATGATGGGAATAGTGTCCATGGAGGAACGGGGCATATCACAGAAGCCACATTCTCCATAGGGGCATAGCAGATAGGGACCAGTGCTGATGCATAGCTTGTTCCAATGGTCCCCAGCCTATCTCAGGAAGCAACCTTCTGTGGTATCTCTGCTCATTCCAAGCCTATGCATCCCTCTAGCTCTCCACCCCATTTACAGTTTTTAAAACGCATGAAGGCAAGTCCCTGACTGATGTTAAAGCCGAGAATGTGTAATTGGATGAGAGGAAGAGACATCCCCTCCCAATAAGCTATCAATGAATCATTTGCACTAGTCTGTGGCCATTGCTAGCTTGCCCTCAAACCAATAGAAAATGATAAAGTCAAGAAAGGTGCCAGCTACATTCTACTATATGGTCAGAGATTTTCTCCTGACCCAAATGAAGATGGCAAACTCCCATCTACTCTATGTGACCCATAGCAAAACCCTGGACAGTGTTTACATTCAATCCACTTGGACTCTTTGCACTGCAGAACTTTTTGTTATTGTTGCCTTTTCAGGGATCTGAGGATCAATCTTCCCTAATTTGTGGAACACTGACCTTGTGATTACAAAGTGATTCATCTTCTCAGTGCCTGGGAGCACACAACTGCTTTTAGTCTCAGAAAATCCCAGTACCAGACACCAGAGGCACCTAATTCAAAACACTATGCCATACAGATAGTTCTCACTTCCATGGATGTGGCATTCAGTGTTCCAGCAAATGTGAAGATGTCAAGCGGAGCTATTGGAAATAAACCGTAAAATGAGGTTTACAGGATCTGTTGAAAAACGGTTTATTTTTGAAAGATCCATGTCTAGACTGCCATTTTTTTTCAAAAAAACTCCATTTCAAAAAAAAGCGGTGACTATATTTATGTTAATGAAGCGTGGGATATTTAAATCCCTGCTTCATTAGCAATTTTGATGTGCCTAATCTACATCTCTCTGTCGACAGAGAGATCTGTAGACACAGCCTGAGACTATCACTTGATGTGCTGAAATACCAAGCCAGCCTACCTGCCCTTTTGGCGCACCCTGTTCTGCTGAACCAGACCCTCTGGTCTCCTCCGGTATTGGCACAGAGTTGGGGTCACAGCCCACAGTAGAGTAATACAGACACTGGGATCAGATCAGTTCTGGGTAGGCTCAGTCAAAAGGACTTGTCATAGCACCTAGGTGCACAGCCCCAATGGGACAGAAACCCCATATAAATCCTTCTTACTCCGTATAAAATTTTATACAGCGCATGCTCATTACTTGTTTGCACCCTTTACCAGTGAAAGAGAGGAGGTGCACAGTTGTTTGCCTCCCCCAGGGAACAATTATTTACACTGGCTCTATTAATAAACAAGTGATTTTATTAATTATAAAAAGCAGGATTTAAGTAGTCATAAGAGATAACAGACAAAACAATGTAGGCTACAAAAATAAAATAAAACACACAAGCTCTGCTTAATATGCTAAGAGAACTTGTTACAAATCATAATTTCTCACCTTAGTTCTTATTACAGGTAAAGTCCTCAAGCCAGAGATGTCCTTTCTGACCTGGGTTCAGCAGGTCTTCTTCAGTTCTCCTCTGTCATTATAGTCCTTTTGTTTCCAGATGTTTTCATGTATCTTCTGGGAGTGGGAAGGCAGTTGTAATGCCAGCTGAAAGCCATCTTTGTTTACTTGCCTTATATAAGATTTCCCTATGGCAAGAAGACTTTGTTTGATTCTCCCACACCCGTATGGAAAAGTACAAAATTCAAGATGGATTCCAGCATCAGGTGACATGGTCACATGCCCTTGTGGGGACTCTGAGCCCCTCCTACTGGCTGGTTCATAGGAAAAACAAACCCAATTACAGATCAATGAGCCATGAAGTAGCCTTAATGGCCCTCTCTTAGCAGGTTTATACTTTATATTTCTAACTTAAAATACAGAAATGATACATGCACACAAATAGAATATACACATTCAACAAATTGTAACTTTTCAAATGATACCTTACAAAGATTCTTTTGCATAAAGCATTTTCCAGTTATACATATTCATAAGCATATTTTCATAAAGCATAGGGAAGAGTCCATCATGCACCTCCCACCCAGATCCTGCAGCCCCATACCTATCCCACTCACTGGCAACCCTGTCCCGCACACTGAACCCCTCCTTTTTCACCTAATCCCAGAGCACAATGGGGGAGCAGGGGGAGTCCACAAAATCCACTAACTGGGGAATGCCAGAAGAGTTATTCTGGCCTATGGGAAGTCCTGAACCTCAGTCCTTCCTGATCTCCTCCTCTACCATGAGGTTAAACTGCCAGGAGAGTGAGGTGTCTCAGCTGGGGGCCACATTGGTGAGGGTTACGGGTTTGGTTTGATTTTGTTTTGGTTTGGTTTTTTGGCTTCTTATCTATGTTGTCCCTGACTGATTTTCCAGGGGGGCAGTGACCCCCAACCCAAAAAAGATTCTCCACCCCTGCTAAATAAAGAGTGTTGAAACCTTTTGTGTTGGACATAAATATTTTACTTTGTCTAAAATGAAGTTTGGTAAACTAACATGAGAAAGTTAAAGCACTTAATCTGTTTAATAATTTTGATTAATATTTCCTTTCTTACTGGTTAAATTAGACCATTCGTCCTAGCTGCAGCACTAGCAAAATGGCTTGGGCATAATTATGTAATCTATGGAGAGTTTCCATTAGCAACTAAACATTAAAAAGGCCGTAGAGCAGTTTTTAAACTAAGAGATGGGGGGAAAGCCGATTGGTGCGGAGATGCACGTAAATCGGAGGGAGACTTCTCTTAGAGGAGAATCCATTGATAGAGATTCTCTAAGCTGTAGTCAGAAAGAGAGGAGGGGAGAGGGAAAACCATGGGCCAGAGCAGACAAACAACCGCATACAAAGGAATCCAATGCACCAGGGAAGGGCAGACAAATAAGCAGTGGCAAATTTTTAAAGTGCTTCTACACAAATGCTAGGAGTCTGACTAATAAGATGGGTGAACAAGAGTACCTAGTATTAAATGAGGAGATTGACATAATAGGCATCACTGAAACCTGGTGGAATGAGGAAAATCTGTGGGACACAATCATACCGGGATATAAAATATATCGAAAGGATAGAGCAGGCCGGGTGGGTGGCGGAGTGGCACTGTATGTGAAAGATAATGTAGAATCAAATGAAATAAAAATATTAAGTGAATCAACATGTTCAATAGAATCGCTATGGATAGTAATTCCATGCTCCAATAATAAGAAATTAGCAGTAGGGCTATATTACCGACCACCTGACCAGGACAGCGATACTGACATTGAAATGCTGAGGGAGATTAGAGAGGCTACCAAAATAAAGAACTCTATAATAATGGGGGATTTTAATTATCCCCATATTGACTGGGTACATGTCACCTCAGGAAGAGAAGCAGAGATAAAATTTCTCAATGGCCTAAATGACTGCTTCTTGGAGCAGCTGGTGCAGGAACCCACAAAGGGAGAGGCAATTCTCGATTTAGTCCTGAGTGGAGCGCAGGATCAGGTCCAGGAAATAACCGTTACAGGACCGCTTGGGAATAGTGACCATAATATAATAACATTCAACATTCCTGTGGTGGGTAGAACACCTCAGCAGTCCAGCACCCTGGCATTTAATTTCAAAAAGGGGAATTACACAAAAATGAGGAGGCTAGTTAAACAGAAATTAAAAGGCACAGTGACTAGAGCCAAATCCCTGCAAGCTGCATGGAAACTTTTTAAGGACACCATAATAGAGGCCCAACTTAAATGTATACCCCAAATTAAAAAACATAGCAAGAGATCTAAAAAAGAGTCACCGTGGCTTAACCACCATGTAAAAGAAGCAGTGAGGGACAAAAAGGCATCATTTAAGAAGTGGAAGTCCAATCCTAGTGAGATAAATAGAAAGGAACATAAACCCTGTCAAATCAAGTGTAAAAATGTAATAAGAAAAGCAAAAAAAGATTTTGAGGAACAGCTAGCCAAAAACTCAAAAAAACAACAAAATGTTTTTTAAGTACATTAGAAGCAGGAAGCCTGCTAAAAAACCTGTGGGTCCCCTAGACGATCGAACTATAAAAGGCGCAATCAAGGACGATAAAGCCATTGCGGAGAAACTAAATGATTTCTTTGCTTCAGTCTTCACGGCTGAGGACGTTGGGGAGATTCCCAAATCTGCACCATCCTTTGTGGGTGATGAATCTGAGGAACTGTCCCGGATTGAAGTGTCATTAGAGGAGGTTTTGGAACAAATAGAAAAACTTAATGTTAACAAATCTGCGGGACCGGATGGCATTCATCCAAGGGTTCTAAAAGAACTCAAATGGGAAATTGCTGAACTATTATCTGTGGTTTGTAACCTATCCTTTAAATCGGCTTCCGTACCTAATGACTGGAAGGTAGCCAATGTGACACCAATATTTAAAAAGGGCTCTAGAGGCGATCCGGGCAATTACAGACCGGTAAGTCTAACTTCAGCACCGGGCAAATTAGTCGAAACAATAGTAAAGAATAAAATTGTGAAGCATGTAGAAGAACATAATTTGTTGGACAAAAGTCAACATGGTTTCTGTAAAGGGAAATCCTGTCTTACTAATCTAATAGAGTTCTTTGAAGGGGTTAACAAACATGCGGACAAGGGGGATCCAGTAGATATAGTATACTTAGATTTTCAGAAAGCCTTTGACAAGGTCCCTCACCAAAGGCTCTTGAGTAAATTAGATGGCCATGGGATAAGAGGGAAGGTCCTTTCTTGGATTGAGAACTGGTTAAAAGACAGGAAACACAGGGTAGGAATAAATGGTAAATTTTCAGAATGGAGAGGGGTAACTAGTGGTGTCCCCCAAGGGTCAGTCCTAGGACCAATCCTGTTCAACATATTCATAAATGATCTGGAGAAAGGGGTAAGCAGTGAGGTGGTAAAGTTTGCAGATGATACCAAACTGTTTAGGATAGTCAAGACAGAAGCAGACTGTGAGGGACTCCAAAAAGATCTCACCAAACTGAGTGATTGGGCAACAAAATGGCAAATGAAATTTAATGTGGATAAGTGTAAAGTAATGCACATCAGGAAAAATAACCCCAACTATACATATAGTATGACGGGGGCTAATTTGGCTATGACAAATCAGGAAAGACATCTTGGAGTTATTGTGGACAGTTCTCTGAAAACTTCCATGCAGTGTGCAGTGGCAGTCAAAAAGGCAAATAGGATGCTAGGAATTATTAAGAAAGGGATAGAAAATAAGACCCAGAATATCTTACTGCCCCTGTATAAAACTATGGTACGCCCACATCTTGAATACTGTGTACAGATGTGGTCTCCTCACCTCAAAAAAGATATTTTGGCCTTGGAAAGGGTTCAGAAAAGGGCAACTAAAATGATTAGGGGTTTGGAACGGGTCACATATGAGGAAGGGTTAAAGCGACTGGGACTTTTCAGTTTAGAAAAGAGGAGACTGAGGGGGGATATGATAGAGGTATATAAAATCATGAGTGGTGTGGAGAGGGCCGATAAAGAGAAGTTATTTATTAGTTCCCTAAATAGAAGAACTAGAGGACACCAAATGAAATTAATGGGTAGCAGGTTTAAAACTAATAAAAGAAAGTTCTTCTTCACACAGCATGTAGTCAGCCTGTGGAACTGCTTGCCAGAGGAGGCTGTGAAGGCTTGGACTATAATAAAGTTTAAAGAGAAGCTAGATAATTTCATGGAGGTTAGGTCCATAAAAGCCTATTAGCCAGGGGATAAAATGGTGTCCTTGGCTTCTGTTTGTCAGAGGCTGGAGAGGGATGGCAGGAGACAAATCGCTTGATCATTGTCTTCGGTCCACCCTCTCTGGGGCACCTGGTGATGGCCACTGTCGGCAGACAGGCTACTGGGCTAGATGGACCTTTGGTCTGACCCAGTACGGCCATTCTTATGTTCTTATGTTAACTGGTGATCCGTGGAAAGGTTTGCATTGAGCGGGGTGGGCCATGGGACAAAAGTTTGAGAACCACTGGCTTAGAAACAGGGCTGCTCTGCCCAAGACTGGGGTTCCTCCACTTAAAAGGTACACTGACCCAGCCAGAAAGAGCACTTCTGTTTCACCACACTGGCTAACAAGTCACACAAAAAAATTCCCTCAGATACTCCAGTTCTCCTGTTTCACCACCAGTAGCATTCCTTATCCAGATGAGAGGTTATGAAAGCCAATCTCATCAAATAAAAAGTTCTTCCAATCCCAAAGGAACAGCCACATACCCAGATCAGTTTATAACTCCAATCTTATGCAAAAATGTGTCAGTGCTTTAGTAACTAAAATCTAACTGCAAATGGTCTGGTAACACTTTATAGACTAACAAAACATGTAGTGGTATCATGAGCTTTCGTGGGCACAGCCCGCTTCTTCAGATGACTGGAGTTAAGAGTTGGGGATATGAAAACTCAAAATAAATAGGAGAGGGGAAGAGAAGGGGGGAGAGAAAGAAAAAGAGAATGGGGTGGGAGACAGCATCATTAACTATCTGGAGAATGGGTACTTAAACCTAAGCAGATAAAAATCTAAGTCAATAGATAGTTTCCTAAAACAGGAAGGATACCACTCAGGAAGCTGTTAGCACCTTAAGTGGTTATTAAATAGGTAGAGTCCCCACCAGCCCATATCACAACTGAGTCCATTAACGTATGAATTGAATTTGTGGATGAATTGGGATTCCAGGGCTTCTCTCTGATTTGCTCTGACCCCACAGACAAACAGTCACCTACAGAATCTTTACAGAGCATTCCTAAAACTGAAATACCCACCTGGGGGAGTGAAAAAACAAATTGACAGAGCCAAAAAAATACCCAGTCATGAACTACTTCAAGACAGACCCAAAAGAGAAAACAACAGAATTCCTCTTGTTGTTACCTACAGTGCACAACTCAGACCCCTCCAACGCCTTATACACAATCTACAACCCATCTTGGAAAATGATCCCTCACTCTCAGAGGCCCTAGGAGAAAAACCTATTCTGGTTTACAGACAACCCCCTAACCTGAAACGTATTCTTTCTGATAACCATGCCACACAACCATATCATAAACCTCCAGGAACCCAGCCCTGCAACCAAAAAAGATGCCGACTCTGCCCACATATCTACACTGGCGAATTCATCACTGAAGCAAACAACATAAGCCACAAAATCAAAGGGTCATTTGACTGTACATCCAGTAATTTGATCTATGCCATCAAATGCCAGCAGTGCTCCACTGCTATATATATTGGACAAACTGGACAGTCTCTGCAGGAAAGAATCAATGGACACAAATCAGATATACAGAAGCCTGTTGGTGAACATTTCAGCTTGCCTAATCACAGTCTGACAGACCTGCAAGTAGCTGTCTTGTCACAAACCAGCTCTACAAGCCAAATACACAGAGAAGCCCTGGAATCCCAGTTCATCCACAAATTCAATTCATATGTTAATGGACTCAATCGTGATGTGGGCTGGTGGGAACTCTACCTATTTAATAACCACTGAAGGTGCTAACAGCTCCCAGAGTGGTATCCTTCCTGTTTTAGGAATCTATCTATTGACTTAGATTTTTATCTGCTTAGGTTTAAGTACCCATTCTCCAGATAGTTAATGATGCTCTGTCTCCCACCCCACTCTCTTTTTCTTTCTCTCCCCCCTCCTCTTCCCCTCTCCTATTTATTTCGAGTTTTCATATCCCAAACTCATAACTCCAGTCATCTGAAGAAGCGGGCTGTGCCCACGAAAGCTCATGATACCATCTACGTGTTTCGTTAGTCTGTAAAGTGCTACCAGACCATTTGTTGTTTTTTTCTGTAACAGACTAACTCGGCTACCCCCTGAAGCTCCTAAAATCTAACTGTTTATTTATAAAGGAAAAGAAATCAAGATTGAGAGTTAAAATTGTTAAAGGAATCAAATACATTGAACAATTACGAAGTTCTTGGTTCAGGTTTGTATCAGCAATGGAATAAACTGCTGGCTCAAGTCAAGTCTCCAGTTATTTCCAAATCATGGGAAGAACCTCAGTTTCCTTTGTTAGAATGTTCACATTGGTGAAGGAGGCTTGAGCAGTAGTGAAGCTGGAGCAGGAATGAGGCAAAACTGTGTAGCTCCCATGCATGGAATGCCGCTATGACAGCATATGATTCTGTTAGAAATTAAAGAAACAGAAACTAAAATAGCTGCCTTCTAGAAAAAGTGAGACTTCAAAAAGAAATCTGCTTCTATATTAAGAACATTAAGAGATGACCCTAGGCCCTGTTGCCACATCTTTGCATGGCTTGAATTAAAGACTGAACATCTCTTGCAGTTTGTCCTCAGCAAACAGAGCCCCTCAGTGGCTTATGAATCCCTGCCTTCCCTCTAAAGCCATGCATCATCCTCTAAATATGTATTACATTTTTTCAAAGCTACAGCAGCAACAAGAGTGCACAGCCAAGTACTCAAAAGTTAAGTGCCAAAATTAATGTGGCCCATTAAATGTTTAATTCAGCCCACTTGTGCATAGGTATTATGATACATTCTTTAATTACATGAGCCCATACTATTTTTCCATAGGACCTGTTATTCAATGCACAAGATGGACACTATTCTATTAACATTTCTTTTTACTCTTATAATTTTCTGTGCACAATTTTAACCCTGAACTAAATAGAGAATAATAAACACCCTGGTGGATTTTTTTTTTTAATGACACTTGTTACTATGGTGTCTGAGCAGTCCACAAATATTAATTAATTCATCTTTACAACACCTGCACCCTCTGAAATGAGAGGGTATTTTTATCTCCATTGTACAGATGGAGAACTGAGGCTCAGAGAGATTAATTTTGGGTGCCCAACGTCACTCTACAACCCAATTCATGTCCTGAGCACCATAGGAGGCAAGGAGCCTTGTGGGTTATTTATGGCCCTATGGCGGGCCACTCCCGCCTGGCCCTCCTGCAGGACCTCTTAAGTCCAAGGCCCTCCAGCCTGAGTCCAAAACACAGTTTAAATCTGGCCCTTTAAGGCAAGGCCAAGGCCCTCCGGCCTGAGTCCCAAAACACAGTTCAGGGTTGTAGCGGGGACACACCCCAGGTAGGGGGACCCGGGCCCACCCTACTCCACCGGGTCCCGGCCCAGGGCCCTGTGAGTGACCGGATAGCGTGTCACTCCCTCGGTGGGGCAATCCGGCTGAAACGCACCGAGGTTCTCAGAGCGGGAGAGGCGGTTCCTGATCCTGCCCTGGGCCACTTCCTACCTGGTTCACTGGGGTTCCTTCCCATGTACTCATCCAGCTTGCTGCGCCTTCTGGGCCGGCTCTCCTCGGCGGGCAGCCTCTGGGATGCACCAGCTCACTTCCGTGTCCCCACTGGCCTCTTCTGGAGTCTCTGGTGACAGCTGTGTAAAATCCCGTCACAGGTCCTTCTCCTCCAGCTGCCACTCCTGACTGAGTCCTTCCCCAGGTTTTTATAGTGGAGCTACATCCCGGGCATGCTCGGTAGAGCTGCGGGGGAGGAGCCTCTGCAGCCAGGTAACCCTGGCTGGGCCCTGCAGGCTCAGTGCGGGGCTGCCTCGCCCCGTCACAGGCACCTATACACTGCCACTAAGGGAACACAGGGTGGAATCCACCAGGATATTTAGGTGCCCAAGCCCAGTTTTTACACACCACTGAGATCCGCAAAAGCCTCCAGTTAGCTGCTGCCTAACCCTGTAGGCATCTAACTCTTGCTACCGTAACTTAGGCAACTGAACACCCATCTTCCCCCCAGTTTATGAATCACAAGCATAAATAAGTGCTTCGTTGCAGTCCAGTCTCAGGATTTTACCTGTGAGACAGGGCAAAGCTTAGCACACACTCCTTCCATCTGCATTTGCCACTGGCTACAGTAGTGCAAGCAGGCTGGTTTTTTGTGGTTCTAATTCTAAGGCACTTGTCTTCCCCCAGTCATTGTATAGGTGTGCTTGGGCACCTAACTCAGGCTTTGTGAATTGCAGTGCTGTTCATGTGATTTTCTAGGCACTGAAAGGTTAAGCCTTGCAGCAGAGTACCACAACACATAAATCCCTTTTGTGGGTCCCACTCACAAACCCTTCCATGATTTAAACATGCTTCACTGAGACCCCAGTTCTCCTGTCTTGAAAACAGTGGCAAGAATCCCATTAACTATTAGAGGAGTTCGACTTAGACTAAACTACAATAGTCAATAAAATAAAATATCATTTTTAAAGGTTGCTTTTTAATTTGTCCCTGCAGAGCTACTCAAATGGTGGGGTTCAAAGCAGGTATATCTATATTTCATTTTATTCATCATGCCTTTAAGCATCCATATGGTTTAGGATAAAAAAGGAGGTAAAGAATATATATCCAGAAAAGAGAATGGGAGCATGTTGGAAAGTATAGAATTAAACAAGCAAAAAAAAAAGTGATATCCTGATACAAATATGATGGGTCATTCAAATGTTCAGAAGATTGGAAAATACAATGGGAATCTTTAGGAGAGACAACACAATATTATATGAAACTAACAACAGGGTCAAAGAATCTAGAGGATGAGGAAATTATTTCGTTTAGAATCAAAATGACTGTTACAAAGGCAAGGGAGAACACAGGTAACAGGGCTGGCTTTCAGCCACACATCTGAGCAAATAGCCCAAAGGAACTTTACAGATATATATTTAAACTGAATAACTAAATGAAAACTATAGGGATCTCCCAACCAGATATGCAGCATTCTGCCTAGAAGGCACACTTACTCCAGCAGAAAACATTGCTTAACTAAAGGAGAACATTTAAAAAATAGGTTAAAAACAGGAGGAAATTGGTGGGAATCTTCATTGCACTTGGTTTGTCAGCAAAATAGATTCATTTGGGGGGGGGGAAATAATTTCTTTCTCTACTGAAAAGCTCTCTGAATTCCAGTGCCCATTGCAAAGTTCACTCATGAAGTTATCAGAAGGTTCCTGATAAACATTTTAACAAACCTGTAGCCATCTAGGAACTTCCTGGTTGTTGCTGTGGCCTGATTCTGCACCAACATAGTCTTCATAGTCCTTTACAATGGAAAGACAATCAGACTGCAAAGCAGGTGATTCATATCAGAAGCTGATAATGGATAATGAACTAGATTTCTAACAGCCAAGCATAACAACCACATTTTGTCACATTTTAATTACTTTCTAAATGAAACTTAGGGTACATCTACACAGCAGGGCTAAAGTTGAATTAAGCTACACAACTTCAGCTACATAGCTTCAATTGTGTAGCTTAAGTCAAAAAAGCTTAATTCGGCATTTGGCACTGTCTAAACAGCAGGAAGTTGAAGGAAGAACACCGTTCCTTCAACTTCCCTTACACTCCTCATTAAATGAGGGTTACCATGAGTCAGAGTAAGAAGTCCTCCAGCTCGACACTATTTCAAAATAAAGGCTTGTTATGTAGACACGCACTATGTTATTTCGGAATAATGTCAGTTATTCCGAAATAACATTGCTGTGTAGACATACCCTTAGAGACCAACTAACAGTAACTTTAACAGAAGTTGGGTTAGGCCCTAAGTAAGGTTTAAAAGTATTGAGTCCCACTTCTTATGGATACATTTGGCCAAATACATCCTTGGCAGAATTCCATTGGTGTTAAGATTAATTTGGTCTGCTCTTTTGACTCTTTCATGATGTCAAATGCTTTATCCTCTACCAGTTATAAGAAATGACAGCATGCAATGATTAAACACAGATCTCCTATCAAAAAGGGACATATATTTTATTTTGCTGTCAGACAACTGCTGGCTAAATAGACCCTTGTGAATTAGTATTCCAATGGTGTTCAAGCAACAAATAACATTGAAGGTTATAGGTTTTGTCCATCCTGTATTTTCTGCCCTCAGCACTGCCTCCAGCATTTGCACTTACTTAACAGGATCATTTGCTACTGATATTTGCTTGGAGCATCAGCACAAAGTGATGGCCCAGCCTTGGCTTAGGAAAATAAGCAAAGTTAATGAGCAGGCAGATGGCCGATAGGGATTACCAACATCATTAACATTTCTTGTTTAACTTGTATCTTAAAAAACAAAATAAAAAAACCCATCTCAAAATTTGCTAATTGAGAACATGGCTGGCCTAGTTAAGTTTGCATTTCTATCCTGTTACTGTATTTCCCTAGTCCATTCCCTCTGTTAGTTATGTTATGTGTTATGTCATGTGTTAGAGTAAACTCTTCAAGGGAGGGAATGTCTCTTACTGTGTTTATACTGTGCCCAGCAGAATGGATCCAGATCCCTACTGGGGTCTTCAGATGCTACAAAAACAGTGAAGCATGTTGCCTTAGTTATCGGGGAATAGAAGTTCAGGAAAGAAACTCTCCATCATTTCTTAAACTGGGATCCTCTAATAGTGAGCAATACAACTTCTCAGACAAAAGATATTCCTAGCAGGGTATGATGATAGAGCTCTGCAAATCCACGGATATCTATTTTATATCCATGGGTATCCACATATGTGGATGTCCACAGCTCATTTTTGTGGATATGGATGTGGATACAAATGTTGTGTCTAGAACCTGCAAGTTTGCAGATATCTGCATCCACGGATATCAGTGCGGATATCTGCAGCTCATTTTTGCAAATACAGGTGTGGCTGCAAATACAGATTTTATCTTTGTGCAGGATTCTAATGATGTTAGATTACCAGCTTCTATTGGCTTTCCTGTATCTTTAATACTTGGCAGTATTTCCATATTTATAAGTTGTCCCCAAGTTAACAGCATTCCAGCATCTTATCTTGGGCAACAGTGGGCCTTCAGGTCATTATAAGGTTTTACTTAAGATATCTATATGGCCCCCATTGCTGTAGTATTTGAGCATCTCTGTTGTCGCAATGGGTATGTCTACATAGCAGCATTATTTTGGAATAACTGACGTTATTTCAAAATCACAAAATGCACGTCTATGCAGCAAGTCATTATTTCAAAATAATGTCAAGATGGAGGACTTCTTACTCCAACTCCTGTAATCCTCATTTTATGAGGACTAAGAGAAGTCGAAGGAAGAGTGTTCTTCCTTCAACTTCCTGCTGTGTAGACAGCACCAAAAGCCGAAATAAGCTATTTCAACCTCAGCTATGCAATTATGTAGCTAAAGTTGCATATCTTAATTCAACTTTTGCCCTGCTGTGTAGACATACCCAACTGGACCTACAAATTTACCTGCTTTGTGAGCTCATAATACTGGTCTACAATTTTTTAGAAGTCGTCTGCTTCAGAGATAAAATGTTCTATTTATTATGTATTTTGATGTGCTGAATTCAAATATGACAATTAAAACAACTGATTGGCTACTGTTTCCACGATATTTAAGTTTTTACATTTTACGTCTATGTATATTGTGTAGATAGTACAGTTTTAATCATAAATTGTAAACCTAGGTCTTTTCATGTGTTTATGGTTGCTTTACATGATAATATTTCACTTGTCCTGTTGATGTAACACTTTAAAAATCAGCAAAAGGGTTATATAAATAAAATTTATTATGAAACAAAAGGCAAAAAATTATTATGTACATAGTTTAGTCCTATTCAGTGTCTACTCGGCGCTTCTTGGCTTGTCTCTTGTATTCATTAAATGGAGCACCTTCCATGAAGAAGAATGGGACAACATCCTTTTGACGGTCACGGAACATGGAAACCCTAACATCACCTGCCAGGAGATTACACTGCTGGAGTCTGGAGCCCAACAGCTCTGCCTTACTCTTGGGTAGTTCCAAATCCCTGACAAGGTCATTCAGTTCACCTTGTGTTATGAGGTGTGGTTCAGAGGAGGAGGATGGGAGAAAATGTGGGTCCTGTGACATTGATGGTTCAGGACCAGAAGTTTCATCCTCTTCCTCTTCCTCATCTGACTCAAGTGAGAATGATTCTGGTGCATCAGGAACCGGCAGTCCTTCTCTGTGGTGTACTGGGCGTCTAGCTGATAGAATGTTTGGATAATGCACGGTCCACTTTTTCTTCTTTGACACACCTTTCCCAACTGGAGGCACCATGCAGAAGTAACAATTGCTGGTATGATCTGTTGGCTTTCTCCAAATCATTGGCACTGCAAAAGGCATAGATTTCCTTTTCCTGTTCAACCACTGGCTTGATTTGTTGCACAAGTGTTGCAGCATATGTGTGGGGCCCACCTCTTGTCCTGATCTCCAATTTTGCAGCTAAAATAAAGGTGATAGGCTTTCTTAACCATAGTGGTTATACTGCGCTTTTGTGATGCAAAAGTCACTTCACCACAAACACATCAGAAGTTATCTGCACTGTTCACACAAGTACGAGGCATCTCTGCTCACTTTGGCTAAACAGAAATGTGTCCCTTTGCAAAATCAAACACTGACAAATAAGAGAGCACGACACTGTATGATTTCTAGAGCTGATATAGGGCAATTTGTTCAGCAGAGTGATGTAAGCTTCGTTATGATTGCATCATCCATGACTTCTAGGAATAACATGATGCAATTCATATCATGTATGACGCAATACCAGCTTCAGATTGCATCATTCATTGTTTTGCCTAAAAAGCAAGTACTGTCCAAACCCAGTCATAGATTTATTCATAGATCCAGTCAAAGATGTATTTTAGTCATTTCTGGTTTAAATTGAGATCCCTTCCCTTTATAACTCACTTATCCTCCGCCATTCCCAAGTCAAGGGTCGTATATACTGACCCAATAGCATATCTTGAAAACTAGAGCCAATCAACAATTTTAAGCATCATTTTCGTTCTCAGTGACCCAGAATTAGTAAAGTTTGACTACATTTATTTCAGAAGCATTTTGGCTGTAGAGCAGTGTAATTGTAAAATATATGTAATGGTTCATAAGATCTTATAATAACCTATAAAAATAAAAGTTGATGGGGAAAAGTATGAAAGGAACACAGAATAACTTGATTAGTCTAAACAAGGCCAAATTGCTATGAATGAATGTGCTGAAATTATGCTGGCTAAAAACAGGAGCCAGAAATTAATCAATCAAAATTGGTGGACAAAATAATAAGGAGAAGGACTATTCCACCCATCACTGTCATTGCTTGCTTAAAAGAAAGAGATTTCATCAAGAAAGTATTAAAGAACAAGTATTAATGAAACAAAGATGGAAAGAACAGAGTGAGCTTTACCACCCTGGCTGCCACCCCCATAATTGCCTGGCACCCGGGGCCTTCAGCACCCTGATCCTGTGATGTGTCCTAGCCAGCACAGACCAGATGACATCAACACCACTGCCAGCATCAGCTGAATTTTAAACACCACCTGGGATGACTGTTATTACCACTTTGATACCACTTAACAGACTATCAAACAAGCAGGCTTTTCCTTTTAAGATCAGACTTTAAAAACAGCAGCAAAGATATCTCCAGATCATCTCAACTAGCTTCCCTTTTCTCCAAATGAACAGTTATTATCTTTGTTACCCTCCAAGAAACTATCAAACAAGGAGGGAGGGTTGTTTTTTTTTTAATCTCTCTCCAACTAATGAGAAAACGAACAAGAGATTGTGTTAAAATGAACCATACATTTCAAATGCTTTAACTCTTTCTCCTTTTCTTTATTTTTAATAAAAGATTAAAAGGACTTTTAATCACATATGTGCCATGGTCCTAACCATGTACACCAAAACCCACATCTTGTTTAATGCTGGTTAATGCTGTTATTTACTGAGTTATGTTAGCACAAGGTCTGTCAAACTATTTAAAAAATCATTGCAATTAATCGTGACATTTTTAAAAGTCATGATTCATCAAAGTTTTAATCACACTGTTAAACAAAAGAATACCAGTTTAAATTCAGCATGGAAAAATGTAATTTGGAATGGTGGTCGAAGCACGAAGGGGCACACAAATGTTTAGTATTTACTTCCCAGATATGCGCCAACTATAACTGTGCCATGCAAACACGTTTTCACTTCCAGGTGACGCTGTAAATAAGAAGTGGGCAGTATTACCTCCCATAAATGTACACAAACTTATTTGTCTGAGTAATTGATTAAACAAAAGGTAAGACTGAGTGGCCTTGTAGGTTCTAAAGTTTTACTTTGTTTTGTTTTTAATGCTATTACATAAACAATAATATTAATAATTCTACATTTGTAAATTGTACTTTCATGATCAAGAGATTGCACTGAAGTATTTGTTTGAGATGAATTATTTATCTTTTTAGATTGCAAATATTTGTCATCCAAAATAGTAATATGAAGTGAACACTATACATTTTGTATTCTGTGTTGTAACTGAAATCAGTACATTTCTACATTTTTTCAAAACACTGACAAATACATATAATAAATTTAGGTTGGCATTCTCTTATTTAACAGGTTGATTAAAACTGGTTCGGTTTAATCTTCCTGCAGAGCTTTGGCAGCCACTCCTTCCTCCATGGCAGTCAGCCCTGACTGAGCTGCTCCACAGGCCCTTTATACCTGTCCTCCAGCTGAAGCATGACCTGCAGTGCTATTGGGGTGAGTCTCTCTCAGCCAGATAGCCTGGTAAACTCTTTCAGGCCCAGTGCAGGTTTGGTACACCTCATCACTGCAGAAATAGCCTAAGTGTCCTATTTTTTTACCACACACTGAGCAGCAGTTGGGAGAGTGCTCTGCATGGGCATATTTGTAAGTAGTGAATGGATAAGGTGCCAGTAGGTTGTTCTGAAGACTCTGTAGCATAGATCCTGTAGACCCAATAAACTTGCTGCTGTGTGTACACCCTCCCCATGTAGTGGGGCACTCTGTCCCCAGCTAGTGGTAGCTGGGCCACACAGCTAGTGATTGATGAGCCTGTTATAGCCTTGTCTAACAGAGGTGGGTCTTATTTTTTCACATGCAGTAGAGGCTCACATTTTATAACCAGAGGTCCTAGGTTTAATCCCCACTGCTGACAATCTATCCATCAGTGTGGCTTTATGTGTGCACTACAAACACCATCTTTCACACAGCTGTTTACATTGGCTGTTAACAGCAATAAACTAAGCATAAAGTTAGGCCTACATTTCAAGAATCACTGATTTTAAGCCTCAGTTTTTAGATGCACTCAGGCTGCTTTTGTGAAGCACTCAGTATCCAGAGCTCCCATGGGCTTCATTTGGAGTCATGAGTGCTCAGTATCCCTCAAAAAAACAGGCACTAGCTGCTTCAGTTTAAACATCCAGAATCAGTCACCACTTTGGAAATACTGGGCCCTTTTTACAAGATAAGGGCTATACCTTACTTTTGAGCCTTTGTGCTACCCTCCTACTATTAACATTTGGAAATGTACTGAGGACTGAGAGCAGTACATGGTTCCATTTTGTAGCCCTGACATACAACAATAATGGGAAATAGAAATCACTGGAGAGGAACAAATGAGTTTCACAACTATGATGTTGCCCAAAGAGGCTTGGTTAAGCTTTTTTGACTTTGGATGGTTATCTGGAATGAACTCAACTTTGAAGCTGATAATTGGTTTTCTGTGGAACATTCCAGAGATACAACCAAAAGAAACAATGAAACAGAATGAGCACATATATCAAAAGAATGTGCCTCAGTGTCTTACAAATCAGGTCATCAGCTACTCATCACAAGGGAAATAATCTAACTTTACATTCCTTGGCGTACAAGAGCATATGCACAGTACCTGTAGTAAAAAAACCTCCACAATTATAAATGTACACACACCTATTAGCAACGAGGACAACACATGACAATTTATGAATTGGAGGGGTTGTCTGAGTATTGTTCATAAATAGATTGACATTTTCTTGAATGTATTCAATATATGAAATTAATTCACTAAGTATTTTTTTAATTAAAGCTTGGTCTGTAATGGGTTCACAAGCAGTTTGTTCATAATATGCAATATTCAACTTTTGAGCTATTCTGCTTGGTGACAGGTCTCGTGCTTGTGTTCTCTCTCTGGTGAATGTAATACTAAGAATTAAGTTGCCAGGGCAAATGCACACAATGATGACCTTAGAATTCATTTTCCATTCATAGTCAACAAAAACTGCTTAAAATTCATTCTGTCAGCAAACATCTCTGCCAGTAAACTTACTCCAACAATATATGAGGAAATCAAACACAAAAGGGACACAAATACAATGAAAGTCACGGTTCAACAAATATTTGTAGCCTTTGTGCATGTGCCGTATTTGCCCACATTTTCGTTGTGATATTCATGTTTGCAGTAGTTGCTATGAAATAAAGGTGCATCCGAAGTAATGCATGTAACCAGAAAGTCTGGCTGTGTCAATAAGTCTGGGTCTAGTTTTGGGTGTACTGTAATACAAGGTTAGTCTTCAAATGAGATAATCATGATACAAGACTTTTCATGGAGTCAGTTAACAGTTCCATCCATGACATACGTGTTTCGTTAGTCTGTAAAGTGCTACCAGACCATCTGTTGTTTTTTTCTGTAACAGACTAACTCGGCTACCCCCTGAAGCTCCTAAAATCTAACTGTTTATTTATAAAGGAAAAGAAATCAAGATTGAGAGTTAAAATTGTTAAAGGAATCAAATACATTGAACAATTACGAAGTTCTTGGTTCAAGTTTGTATCAGCAATGGAATAAACTGCTGGCTCAAGTCAAGTCTCCAGTTATTTCCAAATCATGGGAAGAACCTCAGTTTCCTTTGTTAGAATGTTCACATTGGTGAAGGAGGCTTGAGCAGTAGTGAAGCTGGAGCAGGAATGAGGCAAAACTGTGTAGCTCCCATGCATGGAATGCCGCTATGACAGCATATGATTCTGTTAGAAATTAAAGAAACAGAAACTAAAATAGCTGCCTTCTAGAAAAAGTGAGACTTCAAAAAGAAATCTGCTTCTATATTAAGAACATTATGAGATGACCCTAGGCCCTGTTGCCACATCTTTGCATGGCTTGAATTAAAGACTGAACATCTCTTGCAGTTTGTCCTCAGCAAACAGAGCCCCTCCAGTGGCTTATGAATCCCTGCCTTCCCTCTAAAGCCATGCATCATCCTCTAAATATGTATTACATTTTTTCAAAGCTACAGCAGCAACAAGAGTGCACAGCCAAGTACTCAAAAGTTAAGTGCCAAAATTAATGTGGCCCATTAAATGTTTAATTCAGCCCACTTGTGCATAGGTATTATGATACATTCTTTAATTACATGAGCCCATACTATTTTTCCATAGGACCTGTTATTCAATGCACAAGATGGACACTATTCTATTAACATTTCTTTTTACTCTTATAATTTTCTGTGCACAATTTTAACCCTGAACTAAATAGAGAATAATAAACACCCTGGTGGATTTTTTTTTTAATGACACTTGTTACTATGGTGTCTGAGCAGTCCACAAATATTAATTAATTCATCTTTAC
Organism: Pelochelys cantorii; assembly: GCA_032595735.1. NCBI lineage: Eukaryota > Metazoa > Chordata > Testudines > Trionychidae > Pelochelys > Pelochelys cantorii. Next base: position 73,230,319 of record CM064328.1, read on the forward strand.
AACACCTGCACCCTCTGAAATGAGAGGGTATTTTTATCTCCATTGTACAGATGGAGAACTGAGGCTCAGAGAGATTAATTTTGGGTGCCCAACGTCACTCTACAACCCAATTCATGTCCTGAGCACCATAGGAGGCAAGGAGCCTTGTGGGTTATTTATGGCCCTATGGCGGGCCACTCCCGCCTGGCCCTCCTGCAGGACCTCTTAAGTCCAAGGCCCTCCAGCCTGAGTCCAAAACACAGTTTAAATCTGGCCCTTTAAGGCAAGGCCAAGGTCCTCCGGCCTGAGTCCCAAAACACAGTTCAGGGTTGTAGCGGGGACACACCCCAGGTAGGGGGACCCGGGCCCACCCTACTCCACCGGGTCCCGGCCCAGGGCCCTGTGAGTGACCGGATAGCGTGTCACTCCCTCGGTGGGGCAATCCGGCTGAAACGCACCGAGGTTCTCAGAGCGGGAGAGGCGGTTCCTGATCCTGCCCTGGGCCACTTCCTACCTGGTTCACTGGGGTTCCTTCCCATGTACTCATCCAGCTTGCTGCGCCTTCTGGGCCGGCTCTCCTCGGCGGGCAGCCTCTGGGATGCACCAGCTCACTTCCGCGTCCCCACTGGCCTCTTCTGGAGTCTCTGGTGACAGCTGTGTAAAATCCCGTCACAGGTCCTTCTCCTCCAGCTGCCACTCCTGACTGAGTCCTTCCCCAGGTTTTTATAGTGGAGCTACATCCCGGGCATGCTCGGTAGAGCTGCGGGGGAGGAGCCTCTGCAGCCAGGTAACCCAAGCAAGCAGTGTTGACATTTCTTTTGAGATCGCAAGATCGGTATACCTCCTTTTTTGAGGCATAAGGAACTTACACAAAAAGGAGTTTTTGCGCAAAAAGAAAATGCCCACGCTGCTTGTTTTTGCACAAAAATCCCTAGCGCAAAAACGGATAGGCAGAAAATATGCAAATGAGATTGCTACTTATGCTAACGACTCCCTCGTTAGTATATTTTGTGCTGCAAAAACTCGTAGTGTAGACGTAGCCTGAGACATGATTTTTCAGGTGACAAACTGCATTCATTATTGAAAAGACATGTTCAACAGGAGCTGTGGTACCCGGCACACTCAAAATGAACTCAACTGTTTTTGCCAGATCTCAGTATTCTACTACCTTATTGTCTGTCTCTTGAAAAATGTTCCACCGCATTTCAGAAATAGGGTTTCTCAGTGTTCCAGTCAGACATGTGACAGGATATCATTAGTTTTACATTTGTCCATTAATCAAAAAGATGATTCTCATCTATCAAACGTAAGATGGGAATTCTTGTGGGGCAAAGGCAAGACTGCTTTGTATGTTACCCCCACAGCTGCATGATTCTCAACAGGGCCGATTCAAGCTTTTCTATGCACTGAAAGGCAGGTTTCCAGTGTTCCAACTACTTCAGAGATGTTGAATAAAAGTTCTCAACTGCATTGTAGAATTCCTGTTCCTTAATTTCCGCACCCTCAACCAAAGACTGCAGGAGGGTGTTTGTGTGTGATGTGACAAATCTGTGTCTCAGCCTCTTGCTAAATTATTTTGAAGGGTTCAAATATGCAGGGCAACTTCTGTCACCGATGAGTTGTTTTTCTCAATTGTCTCTACCATCTTTGGAAAGGTGGCTGTTTGCTTACTAGCAAAACCAAGCCCCATACTGTCCACTTTCCTTAACCTGGGAACTATCCTGTCCCATACACACTGACTTCCCAGCAAGCTGGTCACATACAGTCCCTTGGTCATCAGACTGCTCCAATTCTCCATCTGTCCCTGCCTCATTTGAAACAATCCTAAGTCCCTCTTACTGGATTCAGCCCTGCCACTCTGGGCTTCAATTTTCAGAGGGGGAGGTCAGGATCAGGGCATCAGCTCCTGCTTCCAGCCCTGCAGTAGTTGCCAGGGCTTATGGCTTCAGCCCCTATGATCAGGGCTTCAGTTGGTGGGGAGGAACACGCAAGGGATCGGGGCTGCTACCCAGAAGGGAGGGGAGTGCTGGGGATTAGGGCATCAGCCTGGGTGGTAGTTGGAATTCAGGGGGTGCACCATAGATCAGGGCTTCAGCCTCGGGGTGCTGTGAATTCAGTGTGGGAAGAGCCACCGAGGAGCAAGATTTCCATCCCACAGCAAATGCCAGGTTTCTTTCAGGCTTCAGTCTCATAGCCTGAAAGAGCTGGCAGACCTCCCACCTTGGGAAACCCTGCTTTCAGGTGCACATGGGGAGGAGCGACACACCCCTCACTTCCCCTACACCCTTACCCCTCTGTTACACACAGGCTGCCTCTCCTACTGACTGACTGTCTTTCTGACTCTGCACCCTGTCTGAGAGCACCACCTGCTGGTCACCGCCTGCCACACTCACCTGCCAGCCACAAACAGGAGGCTGCTGCAGGTGCGCTGACCACAAATGCCCAACTAGGGGAGCACCACCACAGTAGAAAATATTGGACAATTTGAATGTTTTTTTTAAAAAAAGTCAGGACACCGGGGAGAGGACTTAAATAAGGGACTGTCCCATTAAAAACAGGACAGATGGTCACATAATTACATTCCTTCCTATGATCTTTTGAGGTTCACTAATTTTTTTCGTATCTTCCAACCAAGATTTAGGTTCAGCCCAGACAGCTTTTGTATATTGTCTTATAAGTCTGGGAAAAGACTTCTTGAGCCCCACACAATCCCCCCACCCCCTCCCCCAAAAAGAAAATCGTTATTTGTTTTTCATACTTTGCTTTTCTTTCTTTTTTCTTTTTTTCAATTACAGCTTTTAGCCATTACTGACAGGGTCTGGATTGGAATGGGTATTGTACTGGCAAAAGACATTCAAGTCCATCAGACACCCAAATTCACTATTATGTGGGTTTTATTATTTATTAAATTAGTTGTTGACAGAAGTCTGGAATGTATGATAAATCTGGAGGAAGGTTTAAGCAGAGATGTCAATTCTCAATACATCAAAGCCAATCTGTAAATGTGCAGAAACAGGCATTTTAAATGTCCTGTGCTACACTTTTTGTTCTGGGAAGGAAGTCCTGACCTTGAGAGTTTTGCAAACATGGAAGTTGTGCAAACATGTTTTCCCACAACCTCCCCTCTTCCCCTGAATGCAATTCAAGGCATAGTACTGCTCACTCTTCACACACTGATGATAAGCTGAACTAACAAGAATATGAAGAAAGTGTGCCAAACCCATGCAGAGAAATGAAAATCAAATCCCCTTTCTCGCATCAGCGTCAAATTTTTATTTCTTGACAAGATAGGAGTTCAGTGGAAGGGAAACGAAACGATTAAAATATAGATAACAAAACTAGGACTATTTTATATGACCAGGTCATCTACTGCCCTCTCGTGGTTACAGCTAAAAACTTCAAAACACTGACTTGGAAATAACATACTTGAATTAGTAGCCTGACATGATTAGATTGTCTAATCCAACTAGTTATGTTTTATTGTTAGCAGCTAGATCATTTCGAACTTAAATAGTGATGAATAAATGAATCAGAATGCATATGAATTGAAAAACCTGAGGAAGAAAGGTAGAGTATCTACACATCAATAATCTATAGAGAAATGTGTAACAGCATATTCATATGTAGTGTATAATTTTTAATATAATCACATTGTTAGCTGGAATTAAACCTGCATTTTTCTTGATATAATACAAAAACCACTACAAAAATATTAGATTAGGATTAGAAAATCTATTTTCCTAGGCTTTCTCCACTGAACTGGGAACTGCCAAATCTGAAAGCTCTATGGCTTGAGCTAAAGAGCCGGCTTCTTAAAGTAAGTGACAGACTCATATTCGCTATGGCTCAGACATGGACGGGGAATGCGTAAAGCAGAATGACCAGGGAGTTACCTGTGAAATGTTTGCCAGTTACTGCTTCTTTGAGCTTTAAAAATGTGCGAGCTAAAACAAAAATATTTAGCGAGTCTTCTAAAAGCGACACTCCAGCCGAGAAAGTATCCAAAAGATGCCAAGAGAAGTTAGACAAAAGAAAATAAACCATGGAAATTTCACAAAGTATTAGAATTTAAGGCCAGATGAGAATGCAATGATCACCCAGGCTGACCTGCACAACACAGACCACAGAATTTCACTCCGTAATTTCACAGTTGAATTAAGGCCAGCCTTGCCATCTACTGACTGCAAGATAAAATACAACTGTTAGGATTCAAGTTCAAAACTGGTCCTTCAATTCTGTACTGGACCAGTAGGGGGCCCCTCTGGTGGAAAAGGTTATCTGATCTAAAGCAGTGTTTCTCAACCAGTGGTTGAGATAAGTCTGGGAGTATGTCAACACAACTGAAATTTGGAGAAAACTGAATTTTTGTTTTAAGTTTTACAGTGCTTTATTATTTTTGTACTTTCATCCAATACTTTCATCGCCCGCTGGCTATAATTAAGGTGTTTAAACAAATGTGTTGTGCAGTGGTAGAAAACCATTGTGTGTCTCTGAAAACGGTACGTACTGGGGTACTTTTTTTTTTTTTTAAAAGGGGGTACTTTATAAAAAAAGGGTTGAGAAACACTGATCTAAAGCAATCAGTAGTGCTGAAAGACTCTCATTGACTTGACTAAAGATCACAAGTTATCCACAGTCCTTGAGGTATTCTCCTTTGTGTTCAAAGCTACAATGTTGTCCCACTTTCCTGTTGTGTTCCACCAAAGCAGAGCATATATTCCCAGTAGCACCTGCAGCAATCTCCATATTACATACATGGCCCTACCCAATCCTACAGCAGTGCTGCAAGGCTCCTGTTCTTCGTCTTTGCAAAGAACTTTGAGATCCCCAGATAAAGTGCAGATTATTATAATGATTAAATAATTGTCTAATCTGTATCCATCTTCTCAGCCAGTTCCAAAATTAGGGAACCATTAGTTAGTAATGAATGAGGTGATTGCTGAGGCGTTCACTCTGTTAGTCACATTTTAAAGCCCTTTATGGCAATCCTGGCAGATTAACTAACAATATTATTAATGCTTTCAATAAAGGATAAGTCTGCACAGCCTTCTTTATTGACTCGTCTAAAGGATTTGATGTTGTGAACCATTTTATTAAATAGGCTTTCTGAGATTGCTGTTCATTCCAAGTGGGTTCCAGAATTATTCATGGCTACATACACACTGCCATCTGATGGTTTTAGATCTTAACCAAGTTTTATGACCAAAGGAGTATTTCCCACTCAGGTTTAGTTTGGTCCCCTTTATTTTTTCCCTTTATAACTGCTGGGGAAGGGTGGCCCCACTCCTGGGTCCCGATACCCCGCTCAGGCCTACCTCAAGCAGCCTCAGTCCTGCACTATTTGCCCTTGGCAGGATTCCAGCTCCAGTCTCTCAGCCACAAAGGTTTTGGGCCAATGCCCCAGGGTCAGCCTGGGCTGCAAAAACAGTCCTGTCCAGCTTTCCAGCTGGGCTCTCAGGCTGCCAGCCAAAGGAGGGCCTAAGGATCCTCATCTAGAGCACCTAGGGTTACCAGGTGTCCAGTATTCTATCAGACAGTCCGGTATTTGCGCTCTTTGTCCGGCAAAAAAACCAGAGAATACCGGACATGTGCAATGTCTGGTATTCTCTGATTTTTCCAGCTGCGCACCGCACGGAAGCCTGGTGTGGGCAGGGGGAGCGGCTGGAAGGTGGGGCCACGATCAGCACTAGGAGCCTGTGATTGCGCAGAAGCCTGGCGGGGGCAGGGGGGAGCGGCTGGGAGTCCCAGCTGGGAGGTGGGGCTGCGATCACTGCTCTGGGCGCTTCAGAAGCCTACCCGGGGTAGGGGGAGTGGCTGGGAGTCCCAGCTGGGAGGCGGGGTCACAATCGCCGCTTATCCCACGTTCCTCTTTTTTTTTTCTTTTTTTGCTCGACCAAAAAATACCGGGTGTCCAGTATTTTTGCGGAGACCATCTGGCAACCCTACTCACCCTCCACCAATTAGCTATCTCTGGCAATGCTGTTTTGCTTCTTTGCCTTTGCTCCTGCTCCTGCTTCTTCCCCCTTCCTGTCAAGGGGGCGTCCTTTTAGCAGGTTCAATGGCAGCCTCAGGTGAGATCAGCTGGCTCTGCTTAATCTGCAGCAGCCCCATCTCCTTTGCCTCCTTTGCTCAGGGCTGTTGCTGCCTTTCTCTCTATGTGCTGTAGTCCTCCAGCCTGACACTGTCACACTGCCTGGAAGCTCCTCACTCCAACCTTAGGCTTATACCACCATTTGGTAATCTGCAAGTTGTTATCAGTTACAAGATGCAATTGAATTTTACCAGCAAGCCAAATATTTCCTGCTTTGTATTTGTTACTACCTGCACATTAAACAAAAATAAGTGCTTGTTTTCAGTAGGAATAACACAGCTGGCATTGACTTTCAGGGCTTATCTGAGATAATAACTATTAGTCAGAGAGCATCAGAGCAAGCCTGGGCATAGAAATATTTCAGGGGGTAGCCAAGTTAGTTTGTACAGGATAAACTTAAAAAGACAACAAATAGTCTGGTAGCACTTTAAAGACAAACAAAACATGTAGATGGTATCATGAGCTAATGGGCTGTGCCTTTCAAACATTTGTTAACCCTGTGCAAATAAAAAATTAAGTCTAAACTGTTAAAGAGAGTCCTCACAAAAGATGAAGTGGGCAGATGGACACATACATGGCAGTACAGATGCAAAGAGGAGACAGACACATTGATGCTCTGGTGTGACTGCCAGATCCACATGCACATTAGGACCCACACATATGGATCCAGTTACCAGATTTCACCCTCTCTCAGAGAAGCTTTGGCTATGTCTACACTCACGGCTTCTTGCGTCAGAAATATGCAAATAAGGCTAAGCGTGGAATATCGCCAAGCCTCATTTGCATACCTAATGAGCCGCCATTTTTGCAGAAGAGGACTCTTGCTCCAGAAAGAGCTGTGTACACCGCCCCTTCTTATGCAAGAAAACCCCTCTTGCGCAATGCCGTTACACCAATTATTTTCAGGAATAACGGCATTGAGCAAGAGGGGTTTTCTTGCACAAGAAGGGGCAGTGTAGACAGCTCCTTCTGGCGCAAGAGCCTCTTCTGCAAAAATGACGGTTCATTGGGTATGCAAATGAGGCTCGGCGATATTCCATTCTTAGCCTCATTTGCATATTTCTGACGCAAGAAGCCGCGAGTGTAGACATAGCCTTTGAGTTTTTTCAGTTTTTAAGTCTTCATGAAACAAGTGACTGCATTGAAAATTGATAACTAAAGGGCATAGAAATGCTAGTGATAGCAGAGGTCAAGGATAGCCCTGTGATTAGAGCACCAGCCTAAGCCCTAAGAGACCAAGATTCAATTTCCTGTTTTATGTCCACATATGTCCTCTATGCTCTTGGGCAAGTCACTTAGATCCAGGTCCTCAGAGGGATGGAGGCACCTAACTTCCATTCATGGGAGTTTAGGCAGCTAAATGTTTTTGAAGATCTGGACCTTAGCCTCTCCCACCTTTAGTCTTCTATCCACAAAATGGGGTCCACTTCCCTACCCCAAAGGGATGTTGTGAGGATAAACACACTAAAACTTTAGGAGGCACTCTACTATTGCAGTGATAGGAGTCAGATGAAGACAGGCCATGTTTGTACTAAATAATGAAGGGAAATGTTTCTTTTCATTGGTGAATAATTTTCTGTTACACAAAGATTGAGGCAGTTTAAGTGGAAGCAGTTGAAACACTGGCCTACAGCCAGTCCTAGACACACAGGCCATATGAAAGCTCAGGAAAGCTCTTGTCTCTGCCAAACAAATCCCACTTCAAATTCTTTATTATTAGCTATGGGAAAGCCCTGTTCTGGAGTTCTTACCCATGTCTGGCCGATGTCGAGCCCCTCTACACCATGGCAGCTGCAGCAGGATCATACTAGTTGCCCTGTGCAGCAGAAAGAATGGCCTATAATCTGGGTGTCAGCTTTGGTTCCATCCTTTCTTTTGCTCCACACATCCAATCTTGCTACTTCTTCCTCTGTAACATTTCCAGCTCCGTCCTTTCTGTCCGGACAAGCAAATGTAGTCCAGGCCCTGATCTTCCATCTTAATTATAGTAACCTCTGCTCTGGTTTCCCTACTACCCCTCTGGCCCATACAAAGTGCACCTGCTAAGGTCATCTTCCCAGCCCGTTGCATTGATTACAACAGTGGTTCCCAACCTTTTCGAGCAGACAGACCCCTTTTCAATCTGTTAACATTTTACGGATCCCCCAAGGGGAGCGGCAGGAAGCAGTGACCTGCACGTCCCTTGGCCTGCGCTGCTTCCATAGTTCCTGCCCACTCTATCTCCTGCCCATACACAGAGAATACGGCAAGGGGGCTCTCATGTCCAAAGGCAGCTCCTGCCCCAACACTCTGCCCTTGGCCGGTCATGGAGCCCTGGGGGAGAAAAAAAAGAAAAGGAAAAGAAAAGTAAGGATTGGGCCCACTGTGGGATTGGGAGGGAGCTGGAGCATGAACAGCAGCACAGCTGGTGGTGGAAGGATGTATGGTGCCACCTGAGCTATCAAGATTCCCATCCCAAGGGTAGGAGGCAACATGTGTGCAGCTGGTTGCGAACGGCAAGCCCCAGGCGAGAATGGCCTGGCAGAAAGTCCCAGTCATGCGGTGGCCCGATCCCTACTTTACTTTTCCTTTCCTAAACTTTCTGCAGATCCCCTACAATACCATCATGGCCCCTCAGGGGTTCACAGACGACAGGTTGGGAGCCACTGGATTTCAACATTCCTTTCTTTGAACACCTTCATTTCACTGTATGTAATTTAAAATTCTTGCCCTTCCCTGCAGTGTGCCCTTCATAACTCTGCCCTTCTTCACATTTCCCCTCTTATCTGTCATTGCACAGTGTTTGGCTTTGTCTTCACTGCGAGAGCTTCCAGCAGAAAATAAGCTAGAGGGACTCATTAGCATAAGTTGTGATCTCATTAGCATATTTTCTGCCATTTCTTTTTGCCAAAAAACCCCTTGCGCAAAAAGAAGCAGTGTGGACATTTTTGTTTTGTGCAAAAATCCCGTTTTGCACAAGATCCTTATGCCTGTCCCGGAGAGGCATAAGGATCTTGCACAAAACGGGATTTTTGCACACAAAAAACCCATCCACACTGCTTCTTTTTGTGCAAAAACCCCTTGCACAAAAAGAAACAGCAGAAAATATGCTAATGAGATCACGACTTATGCAAACGAGTCCCTCCTTAGCATATTTTCTGCCGGAAGATCTCACAGTGAAGACGTAGCCCCTGAGCCCAGACTTCTTGGCTCTGCTGATGATGCCATTCACCTCCATCTGTTTGTCAGCATCTCATGCAAATATTCCCCCATCTTTTCTCTTTATTGCCCCTCATGTGTAGAGCATGCTTCCCTGAATTGACCTGAAAGGCCGTTACCCTCCCTTCATCTCTCAGGAGTGCTCATGGTATCTTTAAAAGAAAAATCAGCCATTTAACAAATGTCATTAACTATAGAAGGCACCAACAGTTCTGTTTATAATGCTGCCAGACTTTTTTCATGGTAAGATCCTGTTGTCAGTTGCATATAACTTTGTCAAACTTTGCCTGTTGCTTGTCCCATTTGTTCCACAGGTTGGGAGGGGAGCAAATGAATGAGGAAGGCAGTGGAGGAAGAGAGAGGATTGTGGCATTTGGATTTTCTACCCCTGCATCTGCTACAGAGTTCCTGTACTAGGCTGGTCACTTAAACCAAATTCTTTACAGAAGGCCACTAATTGCATGTTCCTCATTTTCTTGGTGTCTGACTTGATACTCTGGGATCTAATTTGCAGAAGTGCTGAGTGCTTACAGCTGCAGCGGAAGTCACAGCGAGCTATGCTCATACATATAAAGTGCTACATTCTGCTAAGCAGTCTGAAAAATCAGGTCCTAAGCTGTGTTTCCTTTAAGCTGCCATGCCTGCACAGCCACACAACACTCCAACAACTGCTGTGCACTTGATTATTACAGTCTTGCAGGCGCACACCTCCTCCGTGATGGCAGGAGGGCAGCACCTGGGTGCAGGATGGGGCTAGAGATAGTAGTGAGAAGAGCCATGAAGAAGGCAGAGGGCCCTCACCCTGCCCTGACCCAGGACTTATGGGACCGCTACATAGCACCTTGACCTCCGATTTTTGCATAACATGCTCCCCATCCTCCTCCGCAGGATGGGGGATAATTTTCCCTCCCAGGTCCCCTGCCCCTTGCTGGGAAGGAACCACAAGAGCAGAGCCTTAGGAATGTTCCAAAATGGCCCAGAATTCAGGGTGGTAACAAAGAGACCAAGAGAGAAGTGTCTGAAGCTGCCCGGGCTGTGCTTAGTGCAGCTGCAATCCCAACTAAGTAGCACCAGCAGCTTCTGGGTTTTCTCCAACACACCAGGCAGGTGTGATTGGCACACACAAGGGAACCCCAACTGGTAAACCTGGACTCAGAGGGAATTGGGGCTAGGAAGAGAATAGGCACCTTCTTTTGGCCCAACGGCATGAGTCTGATATTAGGCTATTGATGCTGTTTACATACTGCAAGAGTGAAGGGAGGGTGATGAAATAGCTAGAAATGATTTTTTTTTTTTTAAAGGAAGTGTTAATTGCACTTCACCTCTGGATACTGCATTGCTCACTCTAACCCCTTTCTTTTTCTCCTCTATGGAATTACCTAAGAAGAAAAGAGAAAGAGAGATCACCAAGTACTTTAAAAAATATTGCTATTAATCAATCAGTCCATTCTATCGGGTGTTTGGCTGCAACATAGTCTAAAAAGAAATGATTAATCAATCGTTGCTTCTCCAAAAAACAAACAAACAAGCAAACCAACCCCAGCAGTTATTGTCTGTGTCAATTTTAGTGGCACAACACTGCTTTTTTTAAAATCATGTAAATAGGTTATTTTTTTAAGATAAATTAAAGGGGAGGAAAACGAAGATGCCTTTTGTTGTGTAGTTGCAAGTTTCCTCTTGGAAACTAATTAAGGGCTACCTGTAGAAAATCTTTAACAGTCTAGATCGAGAGTAGGAAACCTTTTTTGGGTCGGGGGCTGCTGACCCACAGAAAAATCATTTGGGCCGGGGCAATGGAGGCTGGAGTACCAGTGTAGGTTCCCCAATGGTGAGGGACAGGAGCCCTGAAACCCCAGGGGCCAGATCCAGGCAAGCAAGGGATCACATCTGGCCCCTGGGCTTTAGGTTCTCCATCCTTGGTCTAGATAAACAACTTGAACATCCAAAGAAAGTAGTTTCTTATGAATTTTTGCTAGGAAAGCCTGATATTTTGGGGTACGTATGTTTGATTTTGAATCTTTAAACCTTTCTCAAAACACTTCCTAACAAAGGGATTTGATATTAGTCTGCTTGGGCCCTTCATTGTATGCTAACTCCTGCTCCTGTTGCAAAAACAACATTAACTTTGATATTCTGAATAAACTGGCAAATGTTGACCATCAGTTCAATATGTAGAAATAGCAACCCATCGAGATAATGTAATAATCATCACTGCAGTTCTATCAGCTCCATGTAATTTCACTATCCACGGTGTCAGAAACAGATAATTTTCTCCTTTTGAATATAAATGTACTATGTATTTTTAATATGAAACACTTCCATATGAAAATATGTACTGCTTTTAGTACTAGAGTAATTTCCTTTCAAATACAGGCTCTCTGTGTGTGATTCACATTAAAGACAACCAATAGGGATTCTAATTTTCAGACTGGTCTCAGCTATGCATCTTGTACATAAAAATTTGGGGGTTGTTTGCAGATTTCATGTTAATAGAATACTGTATACAAATAATTCACTGTACAATTATCTTCCAGATGTTTTGTTTTCCGAGACTGAGCAAGTGAACTGAATTTTTAAATGTGTTAAACTTGAAGGTGACAATCCAGATTTAAAGATGTTGCTGATTGCAGATTTTTGAAAGCATTCACCTCTGAGGCCAAATTCTATGATGGTTAGTTCAGAAAGCCCAAGGGAGTTTTACTTCAAGTGAAGAGAGTAGACTTTGGCCTTACCATTAATGAAAAAATAGTTGTGTTAATCTGTACTGTATAATATGTGAATGTGATTTATACTTAGGATTTTTTTTTTTTTTTTTTTACTGGTGGCAGACATCTGCAATTACTCAAAATTGGTGCACATAACAGAATTCATTCTGTACATGGATGGGGAAAAAAAGAAAGGAACATTGACTAAGCATCTCAAATTGGGCACCCAAAGGTAGCGGATGTTTGCCCTTACTCTTTCTGGGCTTCAGTTCCCCATCTGGGGGTGTGTCTAGACTGCATCCCTCTGTTGACAGAGGGATGCAAATTAGGCATATCAAAATTGCTAATGAAGCAGGGATTTAAATATCCCACACTTCATTAGCATAAACATGGCCACCACTTTTTTTCGACACAGAGCTTTTTTGAAAAAAACCGGCAGTCTAAACGCGGATCTGTCGAAAATAAACCCTTTTTCGACAGATCCTGTAAGCCTCATTTTTTGAGGAATACAGGATCTGTCGAAAAAGGGTTTATTTTCGACAGATACGCGTCTAGACTGCCGGGGGGGGGGGGGTGTCTAAAAAGCTCCATTTAGAAAAAAGCGGCAGCCATGTTTATGCTAGTGAAGCGCGGGGTATTTAAATCCCTGCTTCATTAGCAATTTTGATGTGCTTGATTTGCATCCCTCTGTCAACAGAGGGATGCAGTCTAGACGTACCTCAATGTATGTGTGACTCCATCCTTTTCTTCCCACCTTTGTAATGCCATTTCTCTTCCTAAATCATTAGCTTTTTGTTTCGCAGACTTTCTGTGCGACTACAGAGTACTTAGCACAATAGGGCTCTGAGCCTGAGTGGGTCCTCTGAGACCTACCATAATATAAATGTTCATCATTAATATTGTTGTTCATAATGTCAACATCCCTTATATTGTCTTCTCACAGTATTTATTTAGTCTCCATCAATACACATCAGAAGCAGAGGGCAGGGCTGGGATGTTTTGGGTAATCTGTTAGAGTGCGTCTACACAACACAGTTATTTCAAAATAATGGCCGTAATTTCGAAATAACAATGCGAGCGTTTACTCAGCAATTCTGTTTTTGAAATTGTCAAAATAATGCACGACTGATTTTGAAATCCGTAAACCTCATTCCACGAGGATAACGCCTATTCCAAAATAGCTATTTAAGAATAGCAGTAGTGTGGATGCTCCACTGCTGCTATTTCGAAATAGCTCCTCTCCAGGGCCATTCAGAGTAATTACTCCCCAGTGCCTCCTCGGGCTCTAAATCAAGGTAGCATATCCATATTAGGGAAGCCTGCCTCAGACTAATTTTGAGGCTTCCCTGTAGTGCAGATGCGCTATTTCAAAATAAGCTATTTCGGAAAAAAAAATCCGAAATAGCTTATTTCAAAATAAGCATGCTGCGTAGACGTACCCTTAGCTAATTATTACTTAACAATTTAACACAACATTGAAGAGAAATTTAAATCTAGGAGGCCCAACATTAGGGATATTTCCCAAATTTAATATGATTTAAAACAAAAAGTTTGAAAGTTTAATGACTGGATTTCTCTCTAGAGGAGCAATCAGAGATCAGTAAGTTGCTGGTAGCGAGCACGAAATATGACACTGCCCTTAAGCACACCTCCTGTGGCCCGCAGGTACATAACCCTGATCTGTTTATTTATGTTTGCAAGCATTTACTGCCACCCAGGAACTAAGAATAGCTCCCTTTCTGGAGTCTTATTTATTAACTCATTTTACAGATTACAAAATACCCCTCTGTAGTACCCCTCATGCTCAACCCTTTTTTCTGGTCCTTGCATTAAACACCAACAAGCATCCTCTCCTAAATTCAGGAAGTCCCCAGCTTCCCTCCTACTGTTGGGTTATATAGATCAAAACAAACTCAACTCTCCTCCTCCTCCCCCACCCACCCCGCATAAGGGGACAACAGCTCTCCTGAAGCTGAGCTGTGTTTCAAGCCAGCTGTAGCCCTCCCTCAGCTTCATCTCAGCTGATCCCTTTACTCAACCTCTCCAAGCTGTAAACCAAAATGGCTAACAGGCAGGAGCACTCCTGCCTCTTGGGAGCATCTCACCCTAGGATTCTCCTCCCCCTAGACTTCTGATTGAGCTCCAGTAGCCTTTTATCAGGTCCAGGTGTTCATTAGTCAATTAACAGTCAACCAGATCTGAAGAAGAGCTCTGTGTAAACTCAAGAGCTTGACTCTCTCTTACCAAGGCTGGTCCAGTAAAAGATATTACCTGACCCCCCTTGTCTCTCTAATCATCAGCAACCTAGGCAGTGAATTGATAGGCCAAGATGGGCTTTTTCCTTCTTAAAGAAACCCCTTGCAGGCAGGCTGGGCACTGACTCTTCTTGAAGGTGCCACCCGTATATAATGGGGTATACAATAACAACTTTATCTTTAGGGCTTTTGTGAAAGAGGTCACTAGAAGCTGGGCACCTTACCATCTCAGAAGCTTTTGTAAATCCCACTCTGCCTGCATGCAACTTTAGGCACCTAAATACCATTCAAAATTTGGCTCTTGGGATGGACACCTAAGTAATTAGGTAAATAATGGAGATATTTTCTACTGTAAGTTTGCTGGTATTGATAGTGTGATATAATGGCCAGACTTCAGGGCTTGGAACCAGGAACTAGTGTATTTTAATCTTGGTTCTGCTGCTGACTCAGTTTCCCCAGGTGAAAAATAGAGACACTGCAATTTTCTTTGGGGTAATATCAGCATTAGTGATGGCTTATAGAGCTATTTTAAAAAGCAAAATGCTACGTGGTTATACTTTAGAGCCTTCCTAGCTTTGGCAGATAAAAGTTTGTTATGGATACAAGACAATACACAAGCTATTCACACACACACACTATATGCTCCAAACCACAGAATAAAATAATAGACTGCACAAACTAAGCAGTAGCAGAGAGAGAGGAATAAATCAGCACAGAAAAAAGATAGTCAGATGTTACTAATGAACAGTCAAAAAGCAAGGTACAGGAAAGAATGACTTTAGAACATTGAGACTGAAATACTCCTAGTCCAGAAGAAAATTAAAAACATTTTTTCCTCTTTTGTTTTCTTTTTACACCTTTACTCTTTTTCCACAGAAACTGTGAGAAAACAAGTTGGACAAAGAGTGTGCAGAGTTCTTGCCTTCACCAGCTCTCTCCCTGACACCTTGTGATGTTGCCCACGCTAATGACACTGAGTCTTGTGGTTTTGATTATTTTGTCAAAGCCCCATCTATGAGTCATGCTATTATAAGAACATCTCAATTTTCATTTACAACAAAACTACGTTTCTAGCCATCATGGTGGCAGTCAAAAGGTTGCAAATGTGAACTTGAAAGGCATAAAACCCATAAAGCAAATAAAAAGCATCCTCAAGTTTTATTAAGATCTTATATTTTTAAGTCAATCTCACAATCTGGGACCCAACTTGTGGTTTTTGCAGTTGGTGAGAATGTATTTGTCTGCCCTTCCCCCCTTCCAGAGACACAAAATAAAGTAAAATTTCTCTTTTACCTTCACTCCTTTGGAGATGTTCACAGTATATGATTGCAACCCTCACTAGTATAGGAACTTTACCTGTTGCTATCTGCTTTGCTGCCAGAATCATGCTAGTCTGGGAGAAAGATTTCAAAATGGAGTATGGGATATTTATAGTTGAAGCCCCTCCCACAGGGAAAACTCTGAATATGGGAGGTAGGAAATGGGGATATATATAGATAAATATAGATATAATATATAAAATGACAACTGACTCATATTGATGGAATCAGACTATTGACCACGGGGAGAGGAGAGGGGGAGGCTTCTCAAAGAAAGCTGATTGAGTCAGATTGACAAGACTGTGCAGTCTACCTTCCTAGATCATATTAAAGAACCCTTCTTAAAGAGGACTAGAGAGGTGAGAAAAGGCAGTCTCTCAAATTAAGAGCTGTGTGATAGGACAGTCAAAGTGAAGGGCTATGAGCCACTTTTTAATGTCCATGTTCACACATCTGGCATCAGTGTGATCAATTACAAAGTTAGGCAATAAACTGCCTCAGCTGTCTTCTCCTCACTATCCCTTCTCAGTCAGGGATTCTTCTGACAGACAAGACCTGTGAGCAGTTCCAAATGCCTGCCACTAAAAACATTTATTAAAAGTCAAACAACATACCCCCACCGATTATAGAATCCTTTCTCTCCTTCCTTCTGCAAATGAGGCTGGCAGGAGGTGCAGAATAGGCACAGATTAGTTCTGCCACAGTGGAATGAGTCCTAGAAATTTTATATCATTAAAAAGGGACTGTTAATGAAGGAGAGATTTCTTTCCCAGTTAGTTAAGCAGTGGTTCTCATCCAGAGGTATGGGTATGCAGAGGTCTTCCAGAGCATACTTCAACTCATCTAAATAATTTACTAATGCTTTTTGTAACTAGGTAAAGTCAGTACAAACTAAGATTTGATGCAGACAATGATTTGTTTACACAGGTCTATATACGGAAATGTTTATATTCCAATTGATTAAGTTTATAATTAAATGGTTAAAAAAAGAAAATGGGCAATTTTTCAGTACTAGTGGGCTGTGATTATTTTGCATTTTTAGGTCTGATTTTGTAAGCAAATAGTTTTTAAGTGAGGTAAAACTTGGGGGTACAAAAGACAAACCAGATTCTGGAAAGGAGTAAAATAGTCTAGAAAGTTTGAGAGCCACAGAACTAAAGCACCTTGGCTTCCTGTGCAAGGCAGATGAAATCACACAAACTATTTAAAATCGTCTAAAACCTTAGTCTTGAAAACAGTTACGCATTTGCTTAGCATGGCACAGGAATCCTCCCACAAACTTGAGTGGAATTAACTATGTGCTTAAAGTTAAGCAAGTGTGTGTTTCAGGGTTGGGAGCATAAACATTTCCGTGTATTCTTGTAAAGTACCTGGCACAAACAGCATGTTCTTATATGTAACCTAGGCCTTGCTTGGGTGTGAATAATGCAGACATTCCATGTCCATGCCAATAAATCCTTATTACACACCATAGAATCATACAGTTCCTGCTATATTTTACCTGCATTGCTAAGGTTGCCCAAGAATTTAGAGTTGCTTTTAATATTTCAAAATATTCAAATTAGATTAAACTTGCCAGACCCAATCTTCTTTTTAGCCCAAGGTATTTTTTAAAACCAAGAACAGTTCAGCCCTTTTTGAATGAGGAAGTTGGGGGGAAATATTTTTACATAACTAATTACACAACTAATTATTGTGGCTTTTTCCCCCTCAGAAAATTCTCTTGCTGTAGGAGAAGTTAAAGGAAACAATCTAGGTATTAAAAAGCCTGAGGCATTTTTCTGCTCCTACAACCACCTGGGTTAGAAACTACCACAGAAGCCAGGATAGTAGGTTTCAAGGGTTATGTCTACACTCACAGCTTCTTGCGCGAGAAATATGCAAATGAGGCTAAGCATGGAATATCGCCGAGCCTCATTTGCATACCTAATGAGCCGCCATTTCTGCAAAAGAGTCTCTTGTGCCAGAAGGAGTTGCCTACGATGCCCCTTCTTGCGCAAGAAAACCCCTCTTGCGCAATGCCGTTATTCCTGAAAATAATCGGCGTAACAGCATTATTCCACACTTAGCCTCATTTGCATATTTCTCGTGCAAGAAGCCACGAGTGTAGACGTAGCCAAGGAGTTCCCAACCACTTTACCCACAGCAGTACATTTCCAGTGGGGAACTGGAAAATTTCTCTATCCCTGGACTATAAAATACTGTCCATGGGGAATCTTTCCAGGTTCTATTTCCCATTTAAATGCATTAAGTTGAAATCCCATGGAGTAAAAAGAATATCTGAAAATGTTATATTTTATGATTTATGGGTTGGTCCTGCATACACTTAAATATGTGCTTGACTTTAAGCAGATGATTAGTACCACGGGGTGAAATCCTAGCCCTACTGAAGTCAAAATTCCCATTGACTTCAACAGGGCCAGGATATCACTCATTAACTTTAATGGAACTATTCTTGTGCTTCAAGATACATATCTGCTTAAGCGTCTTCAGGTTCAGGGCGTAAATTATTACTCTAAACTCCAACATGCAACAACAAGTATCTGTAAGTGGATACTTACTGTTAGCACTTCAGAGATTCCTCTGGTGTATAAAGTTAGACAGTGAAGATTTGCAAACAGCAGAGCTATTCTAAATAAAGACATCACAGCAAAGTATTTGATATCCTTTTGTTATCATTTACACATCAATTACATACAGCATTAAGACCAAATATACGTATTTTCATATGTATGTACATTGATCAATATAGTGCACCATTTAAGTTTATGTTACAATCAAATGTACAAGTTTAAATATGGCTTTATACACTAGTAGTAATCACAAAGCTAAAATAATTCATGTCTCATGTAGGTTCACACACAAACAATTGAATGCAGTTGTTGCATTAGATTCCTCAATTAGCAATGTTTTACTTCATTATTTGGTGAACTTTGTGCAACATATAGTCAATTGTAACCTACCCCTACCCCATCTTCTACACACACACCCCCTCTATTATGTCCACAACGCAGTTAAACTATGTACTATAATTATACAAATGTTGGGTCCTGTAATTCCGAAGTATCCTGAAAATAAAAACTTACACATTCTGGGAAAGATTAACCCTTACACAGATTAATCAGAATAACAGATTATAAAGAAAAGTGGAGAAACACACAAACACTGCTCTGTAAGAATATCATTATACTCAATGAAGCTATGTCTAAGTAAGGGCCAAATCCTGCTTGTTATACTCCAGTGAGCGGTTCAGTGTAAATTATTAACCGTGAGTTATTAACTGCAAATTATTAACCATGAGAGTTATTTGCCATAGGAATAGTGTAACAGGGGATATGATAGATTTTCCATCACTCGGAACCTTTGGATGAAATACAGACCTCAATGAAGCTAATGGGTAATTGCTATTTACTTCCATGAGACTAGGATTTCACTCTAAATCAAAAGTAAATGTCATTCTAAAACATATGCTCTAGTTTGACCATATATTGTTGGGCTTGATGTGGGAATTACTGGGTAAAATTCTATGCATCTGTTATGCAAGAAAGACTAAATTATAAGCAGGCCAAACAGGATTTGGCCCTAGAGGTTCAGCACTACAGATGTCCCATGAAACGTTCTTCTGCAATAAGATTCCTATGCTGGACACACACGCCTCATTTCCTTTCCCAGCACCCAAATAAAGGAACTTCAAAATCTCTGCAAATAAGGAGCATTTTACGTAACTGGCCACAGAAGAGGAATGAAAAGGAGGCCCTACATGATGACCAAAGTAAAGAGTCCACAAAACTTCTGAGTCAGAGCTGATTAGCTTTGTAGCTGCCTCTCCACTAAGGCAAAGAAATGAAGACTAGAATAAGCAGTTCCCCCCTCCCATCCACACATGGGCCTCATCTTGTGAGGTACAGCAAGGTAGTGAGTGCCTTCAGCTCCTACTAATTTCATCTGGAATACAGGAGGATAGGAACTCAGGACATATAGGCCTGGACGGGACCTGCTGAGCCAGTGAATACAGCCCCTGCTCTCACAGACAACTGTGTCTATCTCTGTAACTGAAGGCACACTACCTCACAACAACAGGCATACTGATAAGTCTAAAACTAAGCTCCATGTAAGACTGTCTGTACCAAAATTATTTCCAAAAGGCTCCCACCAGGACTAACATGCTTTAATAAATACACCATCAATTCTCCAGAACAAACACAGATCTTTGTGAAAGGACAGGCCAATAGCCTCCTTATATAATAATTAACACCTATCAAAAGAAATATCTTCTTTGTCTACTTAGCTCTAAATAATAAGTGCAATTTATGGCACTACGAAGCTACTGGAGACTATACACACTATCACTGAGTAGTCCTGTGGCACCTTAGAGATTAACATATATATATAGTATCATGAGCTTTTGCAGGCAAAACCCACCTCTTCAGATGTTTGCCCACAAAAGCTCATGATACTATACATATATTTTTGTTAGTCTCTAAGATGCCACAGGACTACTCATTGTTTTTAAAGTTACAGACTAACACAACTACCCCTCTGACACTATAACTGAGTCCTTCAAAGGTCTACAAAGTCAACTTTGTCTATGAGACATTATGAATGATTAGATAGTGCTACCTTGACATTGCTCTAAACTGAAGTCATCAATGTACCTATGTGAGACTCACTGCTGTTGTATGTACATCTGCTTCCATTTCCCGGATACTGGGGTATACAACATAATTTTGCATTTAATGAGTATAATTTGCTGCATACAAAGCATACCTATGAGGTACTCATGCCAAATCGATAATGTTGCATGGATGTACAATTATTTTTAGTCTTACATTGAGAGTATCCCTTAGTGTCAAAAATCAAAGGACTCGCATTATTTCAACATTTAAAGTCAAGGGCTACTTAAGGTTCATCTCTTTCCACAAAATTTTACTTGCTGAGCACCCTTGCATAGACCTTTACACATAACACATTTCCCCCCCACCCACCACCACCTCCAGGCAACATTTTGTAAGTTTTATTACTTGACAGATAAAAGCCTTTCAATGGAAATAGCAGGAAACAGTCACGATTACTTGAGCAGACACCACTGACAAAAGGAAATTTGTGTCTGTATCATTGTTACAAAATATTTCAGGCAATATTTTTCAAAGAGGAAATGGTTTCAAAGGGACACTATTAATGTTTTAAAGATCAAAATGCATGACCTACAGTGTTATAATTGGATGAGGATAGTCCTCCAGTTTTTAAACATTGTTTGATTTGGTTTTTTTTATTTCTAGGATAACATTCATGAGGTTTTTTTAGGACGACTGGCCCATTGACAGTTATCAACTCAATAGATTTCATCAGAAAACTATCAAAAAAGCTAAGTATTTTCCATGATACAATGGAAAGGAAAGGAAAATTTTGCATTTCTGACATTTTTCAAAATTTCCAAAAAAAATTCCAGGGGGGGGAAGATTTTTTCTCTCTCACTTTTTAAAAACTCTTTTGCCATTGGAAAAGGGGGCAGGAATGCAATGTTTCTTTGCTAACTTTTTTGTCAAAAAACCTAAAAAGGTTTGAACCAAAGCTATTTCACGTATTTATTGAGAAGAGGCATTTGTTTTGGCTAAAAGGCATTTCCCACTGAAAAAAATAGGGGTGGACAAACAATTTTTGGCCAGCTCTCACAGGAGAAATAGCTTATGTTTGTTTCTGAACAGGCTAAAATTTAAGATAAAAATTTCCTGCCATGCCTCAAAAAAATAAAGTACGTGTATATTTAACATACATACATAGTTTCTGCAATTTCTTCTACAGTTTAAATAAAAAAAATACTATGAGCAACACACAAAAAATGCACACTTTTCCAGGGCACCTATGATGAGGAAAATGTTACTCCTTTAAAAAACCTGAGCTGCTTCTAAGAAACAAAAGGCACGGCACATATTGTAAATACGTTCACCCAATTGAACAATACCTAGATAAATCTCAGCTGATACTGACCAGGGCGTCTGCATTTGTAGTGTCTTTGGATCCTTACAAATTTTTAAAACTGTTACTTTTCTAAAACAAAATGTCTTATTGCACTTGTCAGTTTTGAGTTAAGCCTTCACTGAAAAATTTTTGGATATTCAGAATAAAAAAAGCATAAAGTGACTGTAGCACTCTTGTTCTTCCAACCTAAATTTCAATGGGAGACACTATCTTCAGTGCACTTCCTCCTTCTCTTGGGACTAAATCTGCAGTTCTCAGAGTAGTAATTTTTATTTAAGTGGCTCTGTTGATCTCACATGAACCTGTTGATATAGCAGTCAGACACATTGGTCCAAATATTATCCTATATTATTAGACCAGTTTCAATCCAAGGAGGTGTTCCAGGTTTACAGTGTTCTGAGGACAGACACTTTGTTTGTAACTTCAGTTGGGAAATTTGCATAAGTAAGTTTTACTCACATGAACAGAGTTGGAGAGTCAGGCCTTTTCTCCCCACACTGTTTGCCTGCCCCTATAATGCAGAATTTGAAGTACAGAAGATACCCAGACTAGGCCATCTAGTTCAATCCCCTTCCCTCTCCTATTCCTGCTGCTTTGTGGGATTTCTAATATCTAAAGGCCATATCCAGCAAATGTTTGTCAGAAGACATGGCACAGATTTTTAATGATTTTGCTCCAGTCACCTCTATCCAAGGTGGATGTGCATGAAAATGAACAACAGTGGGGGCGGGGAATCTTGTTCACATTCCAGTCATATTTTGGGTATGTCTAGACTACGGGCTCTTGTCGACAGAAGTTTTGTCGACAGATACTGTCGACAAAGAGCGTCTAGACTACATCCAGTTCTGTCGACAAAGCAAGCCGGTTTGTCGACATGACAGTGCAGACGCAAAGGACAGTGTAGATGCAATAACGCCTTCAGTCGACAGAACTCTGTTGACAAAAGGCGTTATTCATTGTAGAATGAGGCTTACAGCTGTCGACAAAACTGCTGAGTTCTGTCGATGTTATGTCGACAGAACTCAGCGGCAGTGTAGATGCAGGTATAGTTTTGTCAACAAAAGTCCACTTTTGTCGACAAAACCCTGTAGTCTAGACACACCCTTAGTGAAAGACTCTAGTTTTCACTAATTTTTCCACTCTCCCCAGAGATGGGCAGAGACCAGTAATCATGTCTCCCAACTAGTTTTTATTTGCCATTCAAAGTGAAAATAAGTCTAGTACTATATCAAAGTATAGAATATATCATATACTTATAAGAGAGATTGTGTTCAGCTAGGCTTGAGATCAGGAATTAGGAAGAATTCAGATACCTAAGAACATGATGGACAGAATGCCATTCTATCACTGCTTTTATATCAATTTAAACTTCATTCATTTCCGTGCTTACTGCTATTTACAGCAATGTGGGATCAGAATCAGACTCCATGAATGGAGAGGGGGGAAGTTAACTTTAACTTCTGGTTAAATTGGGTCCTTTCCCTTTCTAATGTGGCAGACTGACAGCACAATCAGAGGCAGATTTGCCAGCCTACGCAACTGGAAAAGATGCAATTGACTTATAACTCAGGTTAATCTTTTAGATACAGTCACTTATTGTTGTGACACATCTGTTTTCAGCAGTGGACTCCAGACCTGAAACTCAAGCTCCAGATATCAAAAAGTTGAAGAAAACACTGCCTTCAAATAAAGAGCTTAGAAAGGTAAATCAACATATAAACAAAAACAAACAGAGACAAACCAGGTTCCCCATCACATGTGATGTTTCTGAAGAACAAAACTCCTCTGCTAAATGCCGTTCTTTCAGTCAGATTCCAACTTCTCAACTTCTTCAAGAAACACTTAGGCTGAATAATCAGTGGGGATTCAAAGGTGTTTCTGACCAAGCACATCTGTCTTTTTGGTCCCGAGGCTTTATCCTTTGTGTCCTATGTTTTATGCTTAGTTGGCTGGCAAGATTCCTAAATCCTTGAACTGCTGTTTCCTCTCTGTCATCTACAAGTAAACTATAGCTTGAATTCATTTCATGAATAGTACTCATCTCTGAGATTGGAAATGTTCACTAGAAGCATGACTGCAAAGGAATCCCTGGCCTATTTTACAAAACAAACACAAAGCTATGGATCCCACTCTATGCAAGCCGTCCGCTGTCTTTATAATAGATCTTCCTACCTAAACGCAAGGAGTAGCTGCTAGCCTCATTGTGGATCTCTGTCATTTCAGATCCACAGGCAGCTCTGTGATTCCCTGGAATAAGCATCTTCCTAGCTAGAGAGGGTCTTCACACTTAGCGAAAAGATCTCCAAAAGATAATTTTTTTAAAGCTGTAGGAAACTTCTCCATTTATTTTGAATTCTCAGGATTGCGAGAAGCAATAACAATCATTAAGAGAGTCCTCAGCTGCGTCTTTACTCTTAGCTGCCCAGACTATAAGATATAGAAACAAGTTAACTATCAGCTGCATTAGTAACAACATTGCACAGTGAGCCTGTTCACGTAACAACTTTTTTCCTGAACCATGAAAGCCATGCTGAAAACACTTTGAGACACACCATCAAGGTACATGAATCCAAAATCTGATTTTTTCTTAAATATATTTACAAACACCTCAACATACTTTAATTTCTCAAACATGTTTTCCCTGCATGAAGCCAGTCAATCAGTGCCAGCATCCAGTCATGTACCTGCTTAACTTAACATAGGTGTAGTCACTATGTCTCCTCACATAAGTAAAGAAAAAGAGGTGCATAAGAATTTACACAATGAAAGTCGAAAACAAGATATGTGTATGAGCACCTGTGGTGTGAAGGAAACAAACAGTTCTACAAAGAAACCAAAGTGAGTTTCAAGCTACTAATACTACATACAACGGCCAGATTCTCAGCCTCAGTAGGTTGGAGTAAAGGGAATTTAAATCTGCCTTAATCTGGCTATTCCTCTGGCATGCAGGAACCCACACCAGCTGCAAAACTAGTATAGCAGTATAGTATAGTCCTATACTACCCCCTCCCACCCACTTGCTTAGAGATAATGTACCAGAGCCCAAGATATGGCACAATATAGATAACTCACTTAGCCTTCCCCCTAAAACATCTTGAGTTCTCCTCTGGCACTACTGAGGATCTGGTGTATTGACTTTATATAACATCTTTGCAGCACTCCAAAGTGCTTCACAAACTTTGCCAGCTGATACACAAAAACTTTAGACTCTGAAGTGCCTAGCACTGCAGTGAAGCTGATTCATAGAGCCTGTTTAACAGAGCCTGGCAATACCACATAACAGTTTGCAGCTGAAAGTAGAAAAGAACACTTGACGTAATCAAAACTGCAAAGAGCATTTGGACAGAGCAGAGCATATATACACCTGAGATGGATTTAGCCAAGACTCCTAAATCTTCTAAGGGATTATTGAGTAAAATACTTTGCAGTATCCCTTTAAACTAAAAAAAGTTATAAAACTGAAAGATTTCCAGCTACTGTACAGTAAAGGAATTATAAAATGTTGCTTTTTTCAGTATTAATTGACCATCTGTGAAAGCACTGGAGACCAGACACCTGCTCCTTTCCTGCACACTTTCATGCACAGTATATATACCCAGAGAGCAAGAAGCTGTTGAGTAAAGTACCCCAGCATCCTGCTGCATTAATATATGCAATCACTGCATACCAAGGAGGGAGAGGGGAATTCCAATAAACCATTTTCCCTTTCTGTCAACCTGTTGCTGTGAGGATGAGAACCTCAACACAAACCAGCTCTCATGACCTCTCTACTCCATCCATGGTAGGTTTGCTCTCATGATTTTGGAATCTGTTTTCACTGGGAGCAATACGTAGGTCTACAGATCCTACGACCTCTTGTTTGCCTATTTGTGTTCTAATTGTTTAACCTAGCCTCCAGCTGTATGGATTTACAAAATGAAATAAGGCTGAAAGAGTCCAAGTAGCATGGGAAATGTGTCAAGCATAATGATCTCTTCCACACTGGCATGAATGTGGAAAACGTGGACTGGTCCCAAGAAGTAGCATTTCTGACCCAAAAGGGGAGGTGCTTGGATGCATCACTTGCATTGTGCAGGATCTGTATAGTCATCCATGTCCACATCAGAATCAAAGAGAGAGTGTCCAGTGTAATCCGTGTCAGGGGTTTGGGAAATACTGTTCTCTGTGCCTTCCTCATCAAATGTTTCTGTCCTTGAATAAAAACTGAAGTCCTGAAATGGAGTGTGACTCTTGCTAGCTTCACTACTTCCCTCGGATTCGTACAAGGTGTTATCACCGTCTTGGTGCCACTCTGGCCAGAATTTCCTCCTTATCCTTTCACAGTACATAGCAAGGTTAATCAGTTCACCTGCAACATGGTAAAATAAGCCAGTGTAAATACACCTGATCATTAATCCTGTGACTATGTTCCATGCCAAGATAATTCACAGGAGCTGTTTTAAAAGAAATATTCCTGGCTTGTTTCCAGGGAGATATTAAAGACCTTTTCCCAAAAGGCTAAGAGATGATCAAACATACTAATGTATTGTTTACAAGTTCAGTACAATGCAAAGTGCAAAGGGTTGTATTTTGATTAACATACCTGTGGTAAGCAGGGTCAAAATGAAAGGGTTATGTAGGAGTATAGCTATAAAGTTAAGCAATTAGAATTAACTTTCATGAATGTGGCTCAGAAGAAAATGATTACTTTTTTTAATAAATCTGACACAAAAAAAACTGTTACGCATTTTGTACAAATCTGGCATCAAAAAACAGAATTTGGCCATACATATTCTATGTCTTTATTAAAAGAATGCAATGCAGTTGCAGGTAAATTTTGGTTTTGGACCACAAGATGGCAGTACTGTTTGCAAGATAAATTTGATATTCATCACTAGCACACAAGATTTTTATATGGTCACTGTAGCATACCCTTAGAAATTAGGGATGGAAGGATGGAATGAAAGTATTTTTCTTATGTATTTATGAAGATATTATAAAAACTTCAGTTAAGGACAAAACACAACAGGGCATCGAGGGAAAAACTTTGTGTGCTATTTTTCGTAGCATGAGAAGCTGTCTGGTTGGGTGAGTCAAATCGGAAAGAATTGTAGGGGATGGGAGTATCCATCTGGTTATTTTGATAGAGCAATTGGCTTTTCAATCTATATAAAGTTAATGCTTGAAATTCAAGGATCCTCTAAGATTTTGCCTGAGATCCTTCAAAGACCAAAGTCATAGAAGAGAAGCATGTAACAACAATAAATAATGCTACCTGGCTCTTATATACCAGTGTTTTTTATCAATAGATCTTAATATGTTTAATACTCTAAATTTGATTCTGTTCCTCCAAATTTGTTATTACAGTATTTAGCCCTTATATAGGACCAGATGCTATCCTTCTTCTATTAAAGAGTACATCTGCACAGCAACATTATTTCGAAATAACTAGTGTTATCTCAAAATAACTTAGTCCTCATATACAGAGCAGTTATTTTTAAATAATGTCGAAATACTGTCAAGCTGGAGGACTTACTCCGACTCCTGTAACCCTCATTGTACAAGCAGTAGGGGAAGTCAGAGGAAGAATGGTCTATTTTGAAATAAGTGCTGAGTAGATGCTCCCAGTTTCGAAATAAGTTATGTAATTGACATAGCTCAATTTGCGTAGCTTATTTCAAGTTAAGCCCTGCTGTGTAGATGCACTCAAAACTACTTCCTGACACACTCCTCCTTACATTTTATTGTTTTTTTTAATATGCAGTTTTGCTCTGAAAATTGAAGATGTAAAATGGATCAGGGGACTTAGGGGCCTTTATATTTATCATGCGTCTATGTCCAGATCAAATGTAGACTCCAGACTCAGCGTGACAACAAAAGGGTGGGGTTTTTTTCTAATTGCTAGTTCTGCAAAACTACCCTAAATCCAAAAGTCAACGTAGGTTCCTTTCTCTTCCTATATCTGCAGCAGTCACAAAGGTTCTGGGATTTCATTGGGGCTACGTGCAGAGAATCGGGGCGGGCTGTGGCTATAGGCCGACTCGGCCGTCGCCTAGGGCGCCGCCTTCAACAGCGCCCGATGATGACGTCACGGGGTGCCCGGGGCGCCCGACGATAACGTCACCCCATTGACGGCCCATTGATGGCCGTGCAGGAGGGGGCGCCGATCGCGTGTTCCACCTGGGGCGCCAGCTGCCGCAGCCAGCCTCGGGCCACTCCTGCAGAGTATGATACTATTCAGTGTAAGCAAGAGAAGCAGAACTTGGCCCATAATGATTTCATCGTTGAACACTCTGAAAACATAAATTCATTAATAGAGCAAAGGCCAAAATTCTTTAAACAGAGTGCTGTAGAGTAACCTACCAAGTACAGCACTAGGAGCAACTAGTGTGAAGAATATCATGGGGAAAAATGAAGGCAGCTTTGGACAGAAAGACAATATTACAGAGTACATCAAAGGACAGGCCCTCTAGTTGAGCTTCTAGGGCTCATTCTGCATATTATAATGAGATCTCCTTGAAAGCCTAGGCCTACAAGCAGAGACTACCAAAAAAAAGCTGTCCAAATCTCTAAGAATGTCTTACCTTTGATTAGTCTCTCAGGTCTAGTCCCTGGTAATGTCCACATTGCTTGAGCTAGGTGCCCAAAGATAGTGGCATCAAGAGTGGAAAGTTTTGGTCCCATGATATACTTCTTGTCACCTGTAAATGGTAAAATGGTGAACAGTTGTAGACCAGCAGGCACCTCCCCCAACTATAAATATGGATCGCATCTTTTTAACACACGTCTCACTGAAACAATTTAACTGGAAACTGGTATGTTCCCCAAAAATATCCAATTCTGGAATCTATGCATGTGGGCCAAATTCTGGCTTAGGCACAGAGAAGGTTCCCAGGAATGGACTCCATTACTGCAATGTAATCCTTTGGAAGTCAATTGGCTAACTGATCTATACTGTTACAGAATCACCAGCCCTTCCTGTACCCCTTCTTTCTGCTATCCCTTATGCACTGAGTTGGTTTTGCTGCATTCAGGACTTTCCATGCTATCAATAGTGGTTGAATGTATGATTTCCTCCTTTCAGGGAAAAAATCAAAGCTGACCCATGATTAGCTAAAAGGAGCTGGCAGCCCAGTATCCTGCACTAGTCTTTTACTAGTGAAGATCTGGTTTCAGGTCCTTCCTCAGATTGCAAGTGAAAATGAGAGTGGTGACTTCAATTAAAGGATTTACTTAATATCTGTCCAAATCCAAACTGTCACCCTATTCAGTATAATTGATAACTACTGCTCAGAAGAGGCCTAATGCTGGAATAGCCAACTATGTTGCAATTCCAGACTAGTGTGTGCCCTTGAATTGGAACAAAAACAGTGCAATGGTGATTCTGGATACAAGTTGTCAGAGTCCCATCTCTTCCCTCCCTCCCTGCTTGAAAGCAATGACAAACAATCTTTTTTGCACCATTTGTCCCTGGTTATCCATCCAGTGAACTTTCATGGAACTTTCCGAACTGCTTGCCCCCACCCCCGAAGTGCAGCAATACCAGAAAGAGACACGCTTTCTGGGGGCAATTTCCCTGTGGAAGCTGGCAACACCAGACAGCTACCAGTCAGTTGGGAATCAATTTGGAGTGGGTAAACTGCTGTGGGGACTGCTGTGACCCAAATAGCCAAGGTAATCAATACCCTTCTCCTATGAAGGACAGTGACTTTGGGAAACACGCAGGACATAGCAGAGGGCTTTGCTGCAATGTGGGTCCCCTAACTGTGGTGGGGCAATAGATGAAACACACATCTCTAACGTGGCATCTTGCAAGAGAATACATAAACCGCAAAAGGTACTTCTCAATGGCATTGCAGGCGCTGCTGGATCACAAGGGCCACTTCTTCAACATCAAGGTGGGATGGTTGGGAAAGGTACATGACGCGCACATCTTAGGAACTCCGGTCTCTTCAAGAAGCTGTAAGATGGAACCTTCTTCCCAAATGGGAAAATTGCCATCGAAGATGTTGAAATGCCAATAGTGATCCTTGAAGACCCAATCTACTCCTTGCTCCCGTGGCTCAGGAAGCCCTACACAGGCAGTCTGGACTGCCATAAAGAGCAGTTAAACTACCAGCTGAGCAAGTGCAGAATGGTGGTAGAATGTGATTTTGGATGTTTAAAGGGAAAGTTTCTCAGTTTACTGACTATGTTTAACCTCAGCAAGAGCAACATTCCCATTGTTGTGGCAGTCTGCTGTGTGCTCCATAATATCTGTGGCAGTGAGGGGGAATATTTTAGGCTGGGGGTGGGGAAGTCGAGGCAGATCACCTAGCTGCTAATTATGTGCAGCCAGACACCATGGAAATAAAGAGAGCACATCAAGGGGCAATGCAAATTAGAGAGGTTTTGGAAAAAAGCGTTGTGAATGACCAGACAATGTATGTTGCTCTTAATGAAGTGCCCCCTGCATTAGGTGTGCTGGCCTGTAAACCTTATAAAGTCCCCCTCCCCACACCTCTGTTCAACACAAGCAATAAAGATACTGTTGTTGAGAAAATATGCATCTTTACTGAGGCAACACAAGGAAGCAGAGACAGAAAAGGAGTACGGGGGGAGCAAGATCAAGCGGCATACTACAGTCCCCCTGTCCAGCCATCATAGGTGTAGGAATGACAGCCTTCTGTTTTGGGAGACATCCGTGGGAGTTGAGTGGAAGGCTGCCTTTGTCTCCTCTCCCTCCGCCCCCTCCGCCCCCCACATACACATACATCCTAGGTGGCTGGGAGGGGACACGATGGAATTTGGTGAGGAGGGCATTTGATTCAGCATGTACTGGACAGGGGCTCTGTGCTCCATCTGCTTTTCTGTGCCTCCAGCAGGCAGCTAAACAGCTCTGTTTGTCACCACACAAGCCTCAAGATCTCTTCCTGTGTTTTGAATTCATGTTCCTTGCATGCTTTCCTCACCTCATGCTACAGTTGCATCTCCTGCAACATCATTCTCCTCCACGCATTTAACTGCACCCTGTCCATGCAGGTGGATTGCATTTGCTCATTGAACATATCATCCCTATTATGTTTTTGCCTTAGGATCTGTGCTAGCCAAACAGCTGCAGGAGCTGGGAGAATTGGCCACACGCTCACTGTTGCACTTGCCGTACCAAAAAAAAGTGATGGGCAAACTTTAGAGGAGATACACAGAACACAGAAGCTAATCTCTTAGCATAAAAGAACATCTGTCCAACACAATAGGCATGTGTTATGTTCAAGGCCAAAGTTATGCTTTTAAATGCCCACTATGCAGCAGGTACAGCACAGAGATCTTAAGGAAGCAGCTGGACTCGGTTTGGTAGCAGGCACAGTAAGGAACAGGCTGGGGTTCACTCTTTTGCATCTGCTTTGAAAGCATGTGCAACACAGTGGCTGCAAATAGCAACTCCTGCAGCTAGGCAAGCATCTGCGTTTGCAAAGGGGAGCCATGGTGACAAGGCAGGGGCTCACATGGTTACTGGGGAGTCTACAGGAGGGAGGGGGTGTACTGCCTCAGTAGTACCAGTTACAGAGTTTCTCCTGCTTCATCCAGGTTGCCATGTCTGATGTCAGTCTTCTCCGAAATCATACCAAGTGATAAGCAATGGATGCTGACTAAATGTGGCCATAAACCTGGACCTTATGCCGCAATGCTTGGTGCTGCAATTATGCCAGCTCACCTGCTGCTGGCTTGGCATGGAAAGGTCCTAACGTGGAGGATGGAAGAAGGACGGCCTCCCCAGAAATCCTGTGAGAAGGATGAAAGAGTACCTCTACGAGACCTTTATAGAGATGTGCAGGGAGGATTCCCGCTCCATTTCCAGACACGTTAACAAACTGTTCCAGGGAACCTCCACTAGGAGGGCAGAATGGCTGCCACAGATCTCACCCAACTGCCTTAACCGACTTGTAGCATGATGAAAAATGTAAACTCACCAGAAGTGCCCTCCCAGACATCAGGGCCCAGCAGCCAGATGTCCAAGGAGGAGGGGATTGTCTCCAAAGTTATAAAAAGGTTCTGGCTGTCGGTGAGATCAGATGCTCCACTTGCCTGCTGACCATTCTCCTCCTCCTCTTCCTCATCTACACTGTCCTCCCTGCTGTTGCCTGAGGCTACCTGAAGAATCTTTTTGGAGGTATCTTGCACCTAAGCGTCCTAAAAGAGCTAGCTGAGAAGTTCTCTAGCTTCATTAATTTTTAATGAATGTTGGAAAACCAGGAAAATTCAAGGAAAATAATTATTGAAAAGGGGTATTTCTACTGGGGTTCCACAGAGATCAATTACCCGGAAGTAAATATAAAATCTGTAGATAACGAAGACTGGAGGAATGGTAAATAGTGAGGAGGAGAGGGCTGTGATACACAGCCGCTCAACCAGCTTGAGTGCCAACCAAATAACAGTTATAATCTGTTAGTAAACAGCTTGCTCAAAGCATGTGAATGCCAATCAAATTCCCAACTTTGTCAAAACAATTATAATATCTGCAAGGGATTTTCAAACACAAACTTTACAAATATTTGTTGCCAAAAAGCCCTGGGCAAAATTCTGCCCTCACACACAAACACAATTCCCAGCAAAAATAACAGGAGATGAACTTATGCCTCTGGTGACAGCATTTGGAAATATACATGTACAATGGCAGCAAGAAAAAGCAACCACCCCTTAACTCAGAAGACAGACATGGAACGATAGCGCCATGATAGGCAGTATTGTGTTTCCAAACTAGATAATGTTTAAATGGCTTAGCAGAGAGCATTGCCAATAAGTCTAAGTGACTGTGCTGAATATAGAATATAATGGGTTGTACATTACCTAAGAGGCTTGCTAGAGACCGCATGTCTTTCTCCATCAGCTTGTATATCTCTTCTTCCGAGAAGCGGCCAATACCATGGCCATACATTTCTCGTTTCACAATTCCTTTCGTTAGGTGGCACAGAATCCACTTCAGCAGGTCACTGAATGGGCCACTGCATGAAAGCATCTTCTGGGTCTCATGGAGATTGTCCACCCATTGGCAATAAGCTAATGTCCTAGAATGTGGTGAAAATAAGTTACAACGGTGCCACACATTGACTCCACAACAAAGTAGCCCACAAAAGGGTTTGATGAACAGCTTCCATAACTCCTGAGGCCCTAAGGATTATTGGCCTGATAGAAAGCTAGCTGTGTCTATGGCATAGCAACCAGAATACTAAATGTTGGCCCTCGTTCTGAAGTACTTGTTCACACAGCAGAGCACCTAGTCATGCCAACAGTCCCACTGAGATTCATGAAAGTAAGTGCTACTCAACAGAAATAAGGGTTTGATTTGAGCCCTAGATTAGCACAGCAAAGTGATGTGCAAACTGAATCGGGAGTTAAACGCTATGATACACATTTGACAAAGCTTTCCTGCCTATCCATTC
Source organism: Pelochelys cantorii (assembly GCA_032595735.1). Classification (NCBI taxonomy): domain Eukaryota; kingdom Metazoa; phylum Chordata; order Testudines; family Trionychidae; genus Pelochelys; species Pelochelys cantorii. Next base: position 73,263,244 of record CM064328.1, read on the forward strand.
CCTTTGGCTTATGCTTTATTTTTACTTTGTCTAAGTAGTGACTCTGTGCACTGCTGAAGCCTGCCAACTGAATCATTTTGCTGCAATAATATAATCCTCATAATAGGTATTTGTTTCAGTGGCCCCCCGCTCTCCTCTCAGTTTTATTACGGTTTAAGCAGAAAATTAATTAATGTAAGAGATTTATGCTTTGTCATGTTGGGTTATTTTTCTTTTTTTGCATTTTATCCTCTTATGAAATGCTTTACACTGAATGAGATATGATTTCGAAGGGGCTTTGCTGTACTGCAATTTATATGTTTGGTTAGATGGAAGATGTGTTCTCTTAAGAGGACTCTTTATTAAATTTGCTTCGCCAAGTCAAAATCTTCCAGTTCTCACTGGAATTGCTGGTCTTTATTACTTTTCCAACAGGTTAAAGAAAACTTCTTTTTTTTCCCCTCAAAAAGCTTGTGAGAAAAGGAACAATTAATTTGGAAAGTGACAGTCATCATAAGTACATATTGAACCGTCAAGCACTCCTGCTGCAGGCAACAGGATTATTGTCACCAACTTCAATGGGAGCAGGAGCAGGGGGTTTAAAAGTTATCTATCAGAGGAGGAGGTCAGAAGAGCACATGCAGCCTAGTGCGTTTGGGAAATATGGGTTGTTTATGGACAGGCTCTGTAAAGAGGCTAATGTATAAATTCTTAGTTTCTGGATGTTTTCTCTGCTGTACCATATCTTTAAGGTAATTTTCCTTTTATTTCATCTGGATTGACATTGACTATTCCAGTGGTGGACATATCAACTAAAACCATTTTTGAAGGCAGCTTTAATCTGGCCTCAGCCTATAAAGTATGTGGCATGTCCCTGTTCAAATCTCTCAGTGTCAGGTGAATGTGGGACTTGAACCAAAAGTCTCCCACATCCCAGGTGAGAATCCTAGCCACTGGGCTCAAAGTTATGAGAGAGGTTTTCCTCCTTCCCCTAGCCTCTTGCAGAAGCACTATAAGCATTTAACAGCAATAGGGCTCCCAGATGTGAATTGTTAGTAGAGCTACAAATCTCATTTCCTTACTGCCTAGACGTAGGTGCCTATCTTGCTGAGAAGGGTGGGGCCTAATACACATCCCTCTTATCATCTCTTAGGGTGGCTCTACATTGCACTGTTATTTTGAGATAATTAGCTTTATTTCAAAATAATGCAAGCATCTACAAAGCCATTCTGTTATTTTGAAATAATTTCGAAATAATATAGGCGGCTTATTCTGAAATCTGTAAACCTCATTCTACGAGGAATAATGCCTATTCCGAAATAGCTATTTTAAAATAAGGCATGTGTAAATGCTCCACTGCTGCTATTCTGAAATAGCCCTTCAGCAGGGCCATTCTAAGTTATTCCTTCCCAGTGCCTCCTGGGGCTCTAAATCGAGACAGCATGTCTACATTAGGGAAGCCTGCCTTGGACTAATTCTGAGGCTTCCCTGTAGTGTAGACGAGCTATTTCAAAATAAGCTATTTCAGAATAACTATTCCAAAATAGCTTATTTAGAAATAACTGTGCAGCGTAGATGTACCCTTAGAGGCTAATCCAGGTGATTCCCTGCCTAGTCTGCTGGCTTTTGTGAATCAGTCTAAGGGGCCAGTCTCTCCCCATCCAGTGTCTTGGATCCTGGACACCTAACTCAGACTTTGTGATTCACAGTATGTTCCTATGATTTTCTAAGCATCTAAAAGTTAAGCACTGTGACATTCAGTGCCACAACACCTATGCAATTTTGTGAACTCCAGCCCAGCTGCCCTCAACTGCCAATGAAGTCAAAAGTTCCAATCCTGAGAAGTATCAGGCATATGCAATGCCTACTGAAGACACCTGGAGTTCCAGATGCTCAGCATCTCCTTTCAACAGCTGGCCCAGTGGGAGTGGAACACCTCAGCATGGGGCATTCAGCAACATACAAGATGGGGCCCTTTTAAAAAAAACAGCAAGAATAAGGCATCACAGAATGTACTCTTAAACTCTGCATGTCAAATAAGTGACAATTTTCATGATTTATGACAAGGCTCCCCAGAATATTCATAGGTGTTTTGTTGTACATATTTTTAATGCAATGAAATCATAATGGGAACCCTCACTCTGCTTTTAAGTGCCTTACTCAACAAACAGCTGATGTCACATCACAAGTAGGATCCTACATGAGTCACAGTTGCTGTGTCTACTCTTAGATCTTTGCTGGTGAGTGGGTAGTCTCATTTTTGTGAGTGTAAATGTGAGTATTAACAACATGAGATTTAATGAGGTTCTATCACATATTACGGTTCATGAGGTATTAAATGACTTCACATCTCTCTACAAACCAACCAAAGAAAGAAAGAAAGAAAGAAATCCTTTGATTTGAACATTAGTTCTTGCTTCGCTCATCCAACAATAGTGCACCACATGACAGATAGTGGAAGAATAACAACAAAATTCTCTTAAACAAAGACAGTGCAAATATATTTTTTCAATTAATCCAAAATATTGTACTCCTGTCACCTATTAATCCCAAAAGCTGGATTTTTCTCTCTCCCTTTTGGCAATAACACATTTATTAAACAGTGTGAAATTTAGCCGATTATTAACCAGCCCAATGCTGCAGTTATTTTTCATGTGCCACTGAAGCAATATAGGTGAAAGGACCACAGTATTAACTTGTTGTTACTCTCCTTTATAAACTAACAGATGGACAGAAGGCCCAATTCTGAACTTCATTTGCAATGGTTTTACATCTTCCAGTGGTATTTACTCCTGCTTCACACAGGCACAAGTAAGAACAGAATCAAACACCAACTCTCTCAGAGTGAAAATAGTAATTCACAGCTCAGCTCTGAGTTATTTGAAAAACAAAGCAAGCATTTATTTCCAAACAAACTGTGCAGCACATGTTTGATAAGCTCAAAACAGAAGAAGCTTTACCATGCAAGCTTACCAGTAGAAATGCTCCTCCACCATTTTTGTCACTGCTCTGGAAACAGCTCTTTCATGTGGACCAAGGTTTTTATTTAAGTTCACTCCGAGTTTCTCTTCCAAAAAGTCAATAATGAACTCAGTGCCAGACACTTTTTTGCGATTGTATTCAATCCAGGGCATTTTCCCTTGAGAGGAAAGTTTTCCATCAAAATAGTTCTAAGAAAAGAAGCAAGTAAACAAAAACAAAAAAACAAACACACACACAAAAAAACACCCTTCAGCTTCTGTTTGATCAATAAAAAGTTTTCTTTAAAAAGGTGCCAATACCCAAAAGCATAAATTCGATATCCACCATACAGTAACTATCAAGCTAGCGACAACCTTACTCTCAATGGAAATGAAAAATCTATTTCCAGCATAAGTAATTTCCAGCCAAAATAATGTGCCTGTCATTGTTTTTGTTTGCTTTTAATGCCAAACAATGGGACCAAACATGAAAGGTGTTATGGATCTTTCCTGCCTTATATAGTGTGATTTAGTATTATTAATTAAAGGCCGGTGGGGATAGAAGAACTCAGAAGTTCACAGGCCTAATATTCTGGACAATTTTGTATCACAGACAAAATAACAATAATATTTGGTACTAGTGGCTCCGGACAGAATAGCTAAGCAGGTGTTAAAAGTTTGTTCGAGAGTATATTTGGGCTAAGGCAGGCTCCCTGCCTGACCTGGCTCCAAGCAGCCCCTGGAAACATCCAATATGTCCCTGAGACCCCTCCATGCAGAGGTGGTCAGGGCGGCTCTACACACTGCCCCTACTCTGAGTGCCAGCTCTGTAACTCCTGTTGGCTGGGAAGCAAGGGTACTATTTATGGTGGGCTTAGTGGTCAGTAGCCCTTCCCTCCCAAGTTTGAACCCCCTGGACTTCATACTTGAGGTCTGCTTAAAGTTGCATGTCTTGACTCAAGAGGCAGTTCTTAAATGCAACACTGTTTGAGCTGCTTGCAGCTTTGTCTTTGGGGCAGGGAGTTTGTTATAGAAAGAGGAAGGCAGGGTTATTAAGAATAACAAAAGGCTGAGCATTCCAGTAATTGAAGGATCATTAGATCATCATGAAAACATTGCCTGGTACGTCACTTAAAAGATAGGCGGGGGAAGAGTAGGAATGAGTGTTGTACTGCAGGGATCTGCATTTTGATTACTGTGTTAAACTTACAAATGTTCTTGAAAAAGGAGTGAACAGGAACTAATCCTGACTGCAAAGAGCTACAAAGGGATTTCACAAAATTGGGTGATCGAGCAACACAAAGGCAGATGGAATTCAGTGTTGATAAGTGCAAAGTAATGCATACGGAAAAATATAATCCTAACTATAGATACAAAATAGTTGTTACTACTCAAGAAAAAGATCTTAGAATCATTGTGGATAGTTCCCTGAAAACATCTGTTCAATTTGCAGTAACAGTTTAAAACCTAAAGAGCTAACAGAATATTGGGAATCATTAGGAAAGGAATATATAATAAGACAAAATACCATGTTGCCTCTACATAAAGTGATTGCATGCCCACATCTTGAATACTGTATGCAGATCTGGTCAACCCACCTTAAAAAAAGATATATTGTATTTGGAAAAAGTACAGAAATGGGCAACAGAAATTATTCGGGGGTAAGGAACAACTTCCATATGAGGAGCGATTAACAAGACTGAAACTTTTCAGCTTGGAAAAGAAATGACTAAAGGGGGGATATGTTAAATGTCTAGAAAATCATGAATGATTTGGAAAAATAGAATAAGAAAATGTTATTTATTCCTTCACTAGCATAACACAAGAAGCTGACCCACTTAAATTTATAGGCAGCAGATTTAAAACAAACAAAATAAATTATTTTTCACAATCAACTTGTGGAACTCTTTGCCAGGTGATGGTGAAAAGCACAAACTATAACAGGATTCCAATAAGAACAAAATAAGTTCAAAGAGGATAGGTCCATCAATGGCTACTAGCCAGGATGGGCAGGGATGGTGTCCTTAGCTTCTCTTTGCCAGAAGCTGGGATTGGGTGATAGGGGATGCATCATGATGATTGCCTCTTCTGTGTATTCCTTCTGAAGCACTGGGCATTGGTCACGGTCAGAAGAGAGGATACTGAGCTAGAAGGACCTTTGGTCTGGCCCAATATGGCCATTCTGATGTTATATAGAGCTGAAATATATCTATACCCTTGCTGTAACCCACTATACCTCACTTCCCTGAGATAGAGCCCAGGAGTCCTGATGCGGTCTCTCTCTCTCTCCACAGAGTTAGTAATGAAATAAGAATATACATTAAAATGTTAAGGCTAACTAGTGTCCCTTAAGTGACTTGCCACAAGATGTCAGAATATGTTAGGGTTAGAGCTGAATGGGTCTAATGTTTATTTAATTTTCGTTCTTTTATATAGGAATTAGATACGGTGCTCCTGTCAGCTAACTGCTGAGTTGTCTGCCAAAAAAGTAGAGTTTTCCAGTACCTTGGTAACTCCTGGATAGAGATGATTCATGTTGGGGAGCGGAGGGCGGATGGGGTTGGTTCCCCCCCTCCCCATTTGGTGCTTGGCTTGTACTGAGAATGCTCAGTAACACTGCTGAAATCTCTGTCCTCAGTCTGCCTCCCCCCCCCCATGCTTTCACTTTCCCCTGTCCCCATCACAGCATTCACAGGTCACACACACACACCCCAAAATCTGAAATGGTGTCCCTGCTGGTATAGCAAAAATTTAAAATTTTAGTATTTGTATAAGAATATAATTTGTTTATAAGTTCTGTATTCTTCTATTTCACCTTGTTTCTCATGATTAGACAATGCCTGCATTGCAAACTAAGCTGTGTCTTCTAGTAACTATGGAATCCTTTGTCTGGAATGCTCTTGCTCTGTAAATAGTTTGTTATGAAGAATGTGTGTAAAAGTCATCAGAAAGGTCCATATGGTCAAAAAGACTTGAGATACTTGGAGATGATGAGAGGACATCCATGGTGCCGGAGGCTGGATGAAGGCTGACAAAGTGAAGAGAATAGCCCAGCCTTGGAGACAGACAGACACACCGAAGGTGAGACCACAAACAAGAGATAACGAACCCTGACCACAGACATCAAAGGATAACAGTGGGGAGACACCAAGATTAACATACCAAGGACTGAAGCATGACACTGCAAACCCCATAGACTCCAATGGGAACTTACATATATAAAGTGGAGGGCTTTTGCCATTACACTCTGGGTTCAGTCCTGCAAAGCCAAGCCTCAGAGGAGTCTCAGAGGAACCCCAGCTCCTCACTCAGGGTACACCTACACTGCAACACTAATCCGAAATAACTTAGTCCCCGTCTACACAGCAGTCACTTATTTCAAAATAGTGTCAAAATACTGTCAAGCTGGAGGACTTCTTACTCTGACTCCTGTATCCCTCTTTGTAAGAGGAGTAAGGGAAGTCAGAGGAAGAGTGCTCTATTTCAAAATAAGTGCTGTGTAGCTGCGCCCTACTTTGAAATAAGATACGCAATTGACATAGCTCAATTTGCGTAGCTTATTTTGTATTAAGACGTGCAGTGTAGATGCACCTTCAGTCAGCCTTGCCAGCAAGATGGACCTGAGCCATGACAGACTCGTAGCTATACACCATCTGCAGGACCTGTGCGTGTGCATGTGTGTGGGGGCTTGTGTTTATAAAGCATATGCTAGCTGCTTTGATATTGTATTCTTAATAAATGCAGCATCTTGCCTTTTCCCCTAAAAAGATCCCATGTGCTTCTTGTAAGCATAACACGGGAACCATAGATAATGGGAACTGTGGGTGCGGCTCATGTGGGAGAGGGCAGCACATAGCATCACCAGGCTAACCCTACACCTATTGGCCGCAGGGACATACCAATCACTTCTAGGAGCTGCGTGAGGTGTCTCCTAGAGCCTACATCCCTCACTCTCTCCCATGCTCCCATCCCCCTGCCTCAGGTGGGAACCCCTCCAACAACCTAACTCCCTCCAAGAGTCCACAGCCTGCACCCTCTCCTGCACCCAGCCCTTAGCTGCCTCCTGCAAGTCCCTGAGGCCCTCCCCAAAGCCTGCACCCCAACCTTCTGCCCCAGGTAGTGCTGCATCCCACACCCAAACTCCTTCCGAGAGCCCAAACCCAGCAGCCCCTCCCTCATACTGAACCCCTTGGCTCTAGCCTGGAACCCTCTCCTGCTCACCAAACTCTTCATCACTGGTGTCACGTTATTGGATTTTAAGGGGAGCAGCCGGAGCACTGCTGCGCCCACGGAGAGGAGGGTGTTTGCCCCAAAGTCTGTACAAAGGGGGCCATGTGAGGTATCAACTGAAAGCTTATGTCCTACTGATTCTATGTATGCTATTCATATGCTTGTGTGATGTTTGTATGTGGAGTTATGAATATGGACTCTGTGCTGGTACTGTGAATGTTCTCTGCCTGAGACAGAGCAATGGGCCTGGGCTGCCTGTTGTAAAGAAAGATTGTTCAGTCAATGACTATGCTAATTAGCACAGCCCCAAGGACAATGGCTTTCAAGGTGGCCAATACACACCTGAGGAATGTGTTTGGAAACCTGCAACCAATCAGGGCATAATGGCTGCCAGCATGTGAAACACAGACAGGTCACTTGACCATGTGACCCACTCCAGCTTGGAAGATACCAGGAATGGATATAAAAATGCCATGAGGCGGCTTCCATCTGTCTTCAATTCTGCTCCTGATCCCAGATACAGCCTGTGAGGGACAGAGAGCCGGGAAGGATTGCTGGCCCATCCTGACATACGATGTACACCAAAGACTTTTAAGATAGCAGTTTGTAATATCTCTGCTGAGAGCCTGCATCAAGAAATTGGTGATTGATGTATGTAATGTATTCTCTTTAATAACCCTACTCTCAACCTTTTCTTTTTTTTTGTTAATAAACCTTTAGATTTTAGACTCTAAAGGATTGGCCCAGCGTGATCTTGTGGGTAAGATCTAAAGTGTAAGTTGACCGGGGATCTGTGGCTGGTTCTTTGGGACTGGGAGAACCCATTCAGGGTAGGTGAGATTGGGTTCTATAACCCCTCACCTGTGTGTAAGGCCCAGGGCTGATTGTGGCACAGGGAGAGCTGGGGTGTCTGAGATTTTGCTCGTGAGGCTTCCTGCTGGCCGGATTGGCAGCTGAAGCACTTTGTGTGACTGGTTTGTGACCTGTTTGGGAACGGTCTCCAGTCTGGGGCTGTAAGCAGCCCTGGTTTTGAGCAATTCGCCCTGAGCGGACGCCCTCAGCAGTGCCCGGACCCGGCCCAGTCCATCACAACTGCTCTCACACCAGATCCTGCACCCCCTTATCCAGAGCCCTCACCCCTCTGCACCCTAACCCCTTGACCCAGCCCAGTGAAAATGAGTGAGTGAGGGGGGATGGACTGAGCAGAGGGTGGGGGCTCCAGGAAGGGGTGGGGCAGGGGTAAAGCCTCAGAGAAGGTGAGGGTCAGGAGTGTTCAGTTTTCTGCAAATAGAAAGTTAGCAACACTCCCACAGTAGCACTCTTCATCTTAAAAGCACCATATAAACTCTAACTAATGATATATTTCTGTAGCCCTGAGAGGCAAATGCAGCTAATCTGCATACCCACTAACCCCCATGGAAAGTGGGTGCAGTGGGAACAGGAACGATCTAGATCAGGGTTTCTTAAAGTGATCCGCAAAACCACTTTGAGAAACCTATTAACTGGCCACGTTGGTTTGTTTATTTACTGGCACCGTGGTCATGGACCCTTGTGGCTTTTTGGCTCTGTTTCGCCGTTTGCAGCCAAGGGGAGCCACGGGAAGCGACGTGGACCAGGGCGCTGTTTCCCAAGGCTCCCTGGCCACAGTGCCCGTAAATAAGCAAGCGTGGCCAGTTAATAGGTTTCTCAAAGTGGTTTTGTGGACCACTTTAAGAAACACTGATCTAGATTCAACCTCACAATCAGCAAGAAGAAACCCCAATAGCAAGTATTCCTCCCTTCTTCCAGGCCTTTAACAAGCATCTGGGCCTCTCATTGGAGAGAGGGTAAGTATGTCTTTACCTATGACTCTGACATTTCCTGGTCTGCAAACCTTACTCATCTGAAGTCAAGGTCCCTGCAATCAGACCCACAAGAGCCCAGCACTGGCAGGAGTTCCATTAAAGTTAGCAGGGCTCAGCATGGAAGCATTAATCCCCATTTTACAGATGGGGAAGGCAAAGCAGAAAGATAGTATGGGGAAGGAGTCAGGAACCAAATGCAGGAATTCCTGGCTTCCATTTGTGAGAGTAGATTAGACCACAACCTTTTTTAATGGCAAGTTTGCTTAATCCTACAAGCACAGGTTTGAGCTGCTAAATTTTTGTTCTTTTATTTCCTTTATTTAAAAGGACACTGACAGCAATCTTACCAATTCTCATGATTTTGTAGCAAGTTTTGTGATACCTGGTGTTCTTAAAGACCCAGCTCCTGGAATTATGTTATTACATACAAATCTCAGCTTCCGTTTAAAAAAAAAAAAAAGACTAAGCTACTAGCCTTCACGGCTGTGGTAAAAAGCTCAAACATGTGATCCCTAAAGGCTCAAAATGAGCAGCCAAATAATAAAACCCCAAATTTATTGAGTTGGGGATTTTTTTATTTTGGTTTTTCTTTACACATTTTATGATTTTAAACCGTGATTTTTGAAGGTTTGGGATTGGTAATACTATGTCAACCAATTTACACCTCAAAAATTTAGCTTCCATAAATTCACTTGAGGTAGGAGATGGATAAACACACTGTAGCAAATAGTGCTAGTGACTCCAACTCAATGGAAATTCAGCAGGAGATTTTCTTTGGGTGGCACTTCACCCTGGCTACATTTAAAAATACGGACATGTGGTACATTGCAAATATGCATGTCTTTCCCAGACACACCTTCCTTCTGGATCAAAGAAGTATTGGGGAACATTCCTGGGAACAATGTCTTGTGGCTCTATCTAGTCTTGGATTTCTGCCCAGACACAGATATCCTGATATGAGAATAAAATGATATGATGTGGCACGCCTGGTCTCTAGAAATGCAAAAATAAGAGAGTGGAAATTATCTGTCCAGTGCAGTGGTTCTCAACTTATGTAGCATTGTGGGCCGCATCTTACAAAAAAGGCTGATAGAAGTTAAAAGAAACGGATCAGTTCTATAGAACGTTTTTTTTAAAAAGCTATCAAATGGTTAATAGAGAATATTATTCCTTCTATACAATGGCTTTAAAAAAATATAGAAGGAATCTCATTCTTATTCAATTCTATAGGATTTTAAAATTGTTTCTATAGAACCCTACTAAATAAGGCACAATATTACTGGTTTAATCACTATTAAATGTCATAGGACTGTTCCATTTTCCTCTTATGCCAAAAATATCCATATTTTGGGTGTTTCCTTTTAGCTTTCATAAAATATATATTTGCATAATTTTCTTTATGGCAATAATTAAAATCAATGTAGCTTGCATTCACAAAAATGCAACATTCACCCAACATTAAGGGCATACATTTTAAACTTAAAAAATACAGAAGTTAAAATTCCAGAATCAAAATCAAGAAACATATTGCAGAGTAAAATCTGCTGAATCTTAGGTTTCTTACAGGGCTTTTTTATGTTTTCTCACAATTTGATTAAGCAAGAAAATGAGATATAAGGCTTCTATTCATTATCCTGTGGTATTTTAAGATGCCCTCCATCCCTGAACAAAATCCCTTATGCTACATCTGAAGCAGATATCTTTAGACCAAAAACCTTTATCTTGTCTTATCATCAAATATTTAACAAACGCTCACTTAAGAGCCAGTCCAGCTGCAAAGAACAGCAAGTGGCTATGGTGTTGGTACATAAAAACAAACAAATCTGCTCTAGTACATTAACTTTAACCATAATCTACAAAAAACTTAAAAAACAACAAATAGTCTAGCAGAATTCATTGTTTTTAAAGTTTTTCTAGTTACAGACTAACTCGGCTACTCCTCTGAAGCTCATAATCTACAAAGCAATTGTCATAAGAGTCCATGGAAAGCTCATTTTATGTAGATGGAATTTACAAATTGAAAGACAAAACATTTCAGTGTCCTTTTACACTGATAACCAGGAAGAATTAAACCTAATATTTCCAATAACTGAAGTCTGTGTTGTGTCCCTTTGTATCTATTCTGAAGACAAAAAACTATTTCTTAACAGACCTTCTACAAATATAACATTTCTGTTGATTTTCTACTTTGTCAGACTGTAAAAAAAAAATCCATATATTTTGAATATTCTATTTTACAGAAAACCCAAAATTGTTTCCTTCAAACCTAACTACTCAGAGGATATCATCAAAGTTCAACACCTGGCATAAAAAACTTTTGCTGCATTATAATTTTGCAATTTGCCTGGAGTCAGAGGGCAGCATGATGTAGCTGCATTGCCGCTGGAGCAGGACAGAAAATGAACTGCAAATCTGAGGGTCACAATTCCTTTCCTACTCCTCCCATCAGCATCAGGGGGGAAGCACATTACCTTATTCCATTTTGTGAGAGCAGCTTCTGTACACGTAGCCCTGGTCTACATTACCGTCTCATTATTTTGAAATAAGGGACTGCTTTCCATGAGGAATAACGCTTATTTCAAAATAGCTCTAAGTCGAGGTAGTGCATCCACATTTAGGGAGCATGCCTCAGACTAATTTCAAGGCTTCCCTGTAGTGTGGACATGCTATTTCGAAATAGTCATTTGAGAGTTATTAATTCAAACTACGTTATTTCAAAATAATTTCCTAGTGTAGACATGCCCCTGGAGAGCTCCGGTAGAGAACAACTGGGGTGCCAGAGCCCCATTTCCATCTGCTCGCTTACTGCCCATTATCTCACACAGGAGAGCATCGGACAAACAGTTTCTGTTCTCGCCCCCATCAGCTCACCAAGGTCATAGTCACAATTTGAGAAGGGCAGAGCAGGGAGTAAGGTTGAATCTTCCCTCCTTCCCTATGCAGCTAAGTGGAGAAAGTCTAACTCGTAGTAGTTTTAAGGGGGGTCTGATTTTACACAAGTGCTCTGGAGTACAAGGAGGAACAAGGAACAACATTCACAGACACCAACAGAACAATCAGGCTTGCTCAAGATGGCTCGGGAAGAGTAAGCAATCAGTAGCAACGTTTAGGACAGAAGGGCTGGCAAAGCCGTTATATGCAACAAGCAAACTTATCTGCCCAAAACAGCACAGTGACTTGTTGGCAATGGTCAGTAAAAATGGACACAGAATTCTAGAAACAAGTGAATGGTTCAGAAGTCAGGCAGTCTCAGAAATGGCCTTGCCACATTGAGTAGGCTGAAAGTGACATTACATGGGCAATACCAGCTGCCAACATATACTAAATTCAAGAAATTCTAGCAAAATGGAGGTGTAAATGTCACTGTCTGCTTCTCTAGGATATTTATATGTTGGGAGGAGGCCACTGGATAAATTCACCAGATAATTACTCTCCAGTGACCATTAAGGGTGTGTCTAGACTACATGGCTCCGTCGACGGAGCCACGTAGATGAGTGTACTCGGCAAAGGGAAATGAAGCGGCGATTTAAATAATCGCCGCTTCATTTACATCAAAATGGCCGCCGTGCTGTGCCGATCAGCTGATTATAGGCACAGCGCGGTAGTCTAGACGGGATCAGCCAACCCCAGAACCTTTTGTCATCAGATCCTGTAAGCCTCGTTTCACATTGACGGAGCCATGTAGTCTAGACACACCCTAAGAGTTGTACTGCAGGGAGTACCAAATGATCCAGTTCTAAACTGTACTAACTGCTACAGCCCAGCTCACAGGAGTGTCTAAGAAGTTCTAAATGTTCCCCAGCCACTTAATTCCTTTTTTTTTTATCCTACTTTTTTCTGAGGGTGAAGGTGGTGGTATGATTCCCAGCCTGGGAAGATAAAGTAAGCTCTGTTCCAATGGAGCAAGCAGTGGGAAGGGCAAACTGCCCTGAAAACATACCTGCTATCTGACATGGGTATGTACTCAGGCAGCTAGACACTCACAATGTTCATGCTCCGGTAGCTACATTCTATTTTTAGCACCCTGATTCAATCAGAGCTACTGCAGGTATGTCTCCTTGAGCTAAGAATTATCACCCAGCTCAAATTGTTGACATATCATTAGGTACTACCCACAGATGCACCTTAGCACCAAACTCCTTGCAGGATGGTAGAAAAAGAATCTTCACTGATTCCAGAGAATAGCCCTGCTTCTGCAGCTTACAGGTACAGCACCCCAGCCTGGGAGAGAAAACGAGATCTTCAAAAGCATTCAGTGTTGGCCTCACTTTCTCCCCACTGAAGTCAACAGCAAAACTCCTACTATCCCCTGTCATACTTAAAAGAAGGTTCCATTTTGCAAAGCATCCATGGTGTTAGCATGAGTCAGCAATGCAGCTGAAACGTGGTTATATAGGTCCCATCAGCACTGTAAGGAAAAAAATTGGAAAAACTGGGAAATAGCTGTATTATTTTTATGAATATGGTGCATGCCTCTCTGTCTTTGTCTATGATGGGCTATTTGACTATGTAGGTAGATAAAAAGGGTTATTTGAGGAATAAAGAAGGAATGATAAAACAATGACAAGATATGAGACCTACGGGAAACAAGGGAAAAGTTATTTATTATTGGGGAATACCTCCTACCATGTAGGCTGAGAACAGTTTATTCTTCCCAAGGCTAAATCTAGGATCAGATAGTGGGTACCAAATATTAAAGGACCTTGGGCCAGTGGGTGGCCAGATGCTGCCCAGAAAATGTCAGTGAGAGCTGGCAAGAAGAAAAAGAGAGAGAGTGTGCCTGTTGTGAGCAGACAGTCTGTTTTTCCCAGCCAGAGATGGGGATTAGCTGGGCTGAAGGGAATTTACAAAAGTTGGCAAGAAAAGGCTAAGACATAAGTAAGAACCAGGGATAAAGGCCTTTTGTTGTTTACCCTTTAAACTAGACTCTCCCAATGTTCATGCTCCGGTGGCTACATTTTATTTTAGCACCCTGGTTCAATCAGAGCTACTACACATATGTCTCCTTGAGCTAAGAATTATGACCCAGCTCAAAGAGTTGACATATCATTAGGTACTACCCACAGATGCACCTTAGCACCAAACCTTTGGGGGAAGGCAAACATACAGCTTTGCTTGGAAGATGCTTCTGAGTTACTTTAATCCACTTGAAAAACTGAAAAATAACAAATAGTCTAGCAGCACCTTAAAGACTAACAAAACATGTAGGTGGTATCATGAACTTTCATGGGCACAACCCACTTCTTCAGATGACCGGAGTATTAAAAGTCCAGATCCAAGAATAAATAAGGGAAAAGGGAGGAGGAGAAGGAAAGGGGAAAAGAAAAAAAAATTAAAAAACAGTGAATTAGATTGTTCAAGTTACAAGAAGTTGATAAGAACAATTTGCACCTCTTTAAGTACCCATTGGTTGGTTAAGTCATTAGGATGTGAAAGGTAGTGTGCAAGCCAGCCAATGTCTTTATTTATTCCTCTCTAATAGGGATCAAACTTGTAAATGAAGCTACATTCCAACCCTTCCCTGTGTATTTGGCTTGTGGAACTGGCCTGAAACTACACAATGACTTTGAGATCCATTAATGAGTGCCCAGGCAGGTTAAAGCGTTCTCCAACAGGTTTCTGTGTGTTGCCTTTTCAGGTATCTGATTTGTATCCATTAATTCTTTCCCGTAGAGACTGTCCAATTTGGCCAATATACATGGCAGAGGGGCATTGCTGGCCTTTGAGGGCATACATAGATCACATTAGTGGATGTGCAGTTAAACGAGCCCTTTATGTAGTGGCTGATGTGGCTGGGTCCAGAGTTGAAATCACTTGTGCAGATATGCGGACAGAGTTGGCACCAGGGCTGATTGCAGGGGTGGGTTCTTGGATGATTATGATGGAGGTATGTTGCGTGGTTACTGGAAAGAATTTGTTTGAGTTTTAATCAACTTGCTAGTCATGAATCCTCAGAAAGAAACATCTGACCAGATCCCAATGCAATTGGACTGATGACTTAGCACAATGGGGAAATGGGAGCTACAGCTAAAAGTGGTTGGATTATATAGTTCCACCCAGAATGAGTTGCAGGGAACTAGGTCTGTCACCCACTGGGTGGACTAAAGAGATATTAGAAGGGATCTAAGGCACAATTTGTCAAGTAACTATGACAAACCATATCAGCAGACATTTATTAAGTAAGGCATAAGCTTTTGTGGATAAAACCTACTTCACCAGGTGAACTGGGGTGGAAGTTACAGAAGCAGGAGTATAGATAAGGGAAAAGCCACACCAAATGCTGTGAATGACACACTTCATAGAATCATATGGTTGGAAGAAACCTCAGCAGGACATCAAGTCCAACCTGCTACTCAAAGCAGGACCAACCCTAACTAATTCCTCCCAGCCAGGGCTTCGTCAAGCCAGGACTTAAAAACCTCTAAGGATGGAGATTCTACCACCTTCCTAGGTAACCCATTCCAGTGCTTTACCACCCTTCTAGTGAAATGGTTTTTCCTACTATTCAACCTAGACCTTCCCCACTGCAACTTGAGACTATTACTCCTTGTTCTGTCACCCTGAGAACAGCCTCTCTCCATCCTCTTTGGAACCCCACTTCAGGTAGTTAAAGGCTGCTATCAAATCCCTCATCACTCTTCTCTTCTGTAGACTAAATAAACCCAAATCCCTCAGCCTCTCCTCATAAGTCATGTGCTCCAGCCCCCTAACAATTTTTGTTGCCCTCCGTTGGGCTTTCTCCAATGCATCCACATCCTTTTTGTAATGGAGGTCCTAGAAGTGTACTCAGTACTCCAGATGTGTCCTTGCCAGTGCTGAATAAAGGAAATAAAGGGTGCAATGCTCCTTCTAATGCACCTTAATATGCTGTTAGCCCTATTGACTACAAGGGCACACTGTTGACTCATATCTAGCTTCTCATCCACTGTAATCCCCAGGTCTTTTTCTGCCAAACTGCTGCCTAGCCAGTTGGTCCCCAGCCTGTAGCATGCTTGCGATTCTTCCATCCCAAATGCAAGACTCTGCACTTCTCATTGTTGAACCTCATCACATTTCTTTTGGTCCAATCCTCCAATTTGTCTAGGTTACTGTAGACCTTATCCCTACCCTCCAATGTATCTACCTCTCTCTCTAGCTTAGTGTCATCTGCTAACTTGCTGAGGGTGCAATCCATCCCCTCATCCAGGTCCTTAATAAAGATGTTGAACAAAACATCCTGTTGAACATTTCATCCTGACTTGATGAGCTTTATTAACACTAGCAACTTCTCCCTACTCCAATACATCCGATGAAGTGGGTTTTACCCACAAAAGCTTATGCCCTAATAAATCTGTTAGTCCCTAAGGTGCCACAGGACTCCTTGTTTTTTCTAGAATACAATGCATGTAGGTACATATCTTACTACATATTCCATGTATCAGCCAAAATATCATTCACATAAGCAGGGGGCTGTATCAGATATATAACAAGTAACATTCCTTTAAAAATTGCAGAACCATGGGATAAATTGCTTTTATATTGCAAATTTGTCAGCCTCACCTGCAGTCTGCCCACTATTCCACTAGAGCTATTTTAATCATTCCAAACCTGCTTAACCAACCAATTGCTAAGAAAAGACAACCTGACAAAATATGTTTGTCCCTGCAAACAGCAATCTCATCCCCACGTTACAATTCAGCCCCAACCTGGTTGCATGTGCTGCCCCTCCTCCACCTGTGATAAGTTTAAAATTCAATATCTTGTGAGACAGGTCAATTGGAACCTGGAGGCATATGTCCTTGGGCAGCCTGGAAATTCCTCTTTCCAATACAATACTGTGCTTGGTTCTATTGCTTGGAAATCATAAGACATTGATATTAAAACCACATGTTACTGTTAGAAAAACTATTTTAAATACTCTTAAAGAGATCTTATGTATCTCAGTTATTTTTCTTTACCTCCCATGTCCACACACATAGATTCACAACAGTAAAGCAGCCTAGTTTTATTTGGGATGGGCATCAACAACAATTAAAAGTAATAATACTTTTAAAAACTTTTCTAAAAATATTCCTGTAAGCCACATGGTACAAACAAAATACTTTTCATAACAGAATGACATAAAAGTGTTACTGGAACCCATATGGGATGACCATACAACTTTCTCAGGGCTCCATTACCCGTGAATAATGTAGTCATCCCAAAGGTGCGCCAATAAAACAAACATTGACACCACACTGACCATCATGTATTCTCACATTTATTAAGCATTCATACAGTTCATTTTAAATTTACTAGGGCTGTCAAGTGATTTAAAAAATTAATTACGATTAATTGTGTGCACTGCCCCTTTGAAAAGCTGTGGCAGTGTTTCAAAGGGGAAGTGCCGCAGGAGTCGGGGATCAGCTGGGACTCCAGCTGATCCCCAACTCCTAATGCGCTGCCCCTTTGAAGCGCCGGACCGGCACTTCAAAGGGGCAGTGCTGCATGGAGCCAGGGTTAGCCGGGGACTCCTGCTGATCCCAGGTTCCTAATGAGCTGCCCCTTTGAAATGCTGGAGCGGCGCTTCAAAGGGGCAGCACAGCATTAATGCCTGCGATTAATGCGTTAAAAAAATTAACGCATTAATCCTTCCCTGCATTAATCGCAGGCATTAATGCACATCAATTGACAGCCCTAAAATTTACACAGTGCATTAAAACACATAGAAAAAGATATGTCCCCTGACTCAGAAAGCTTACATTTTATAATATATAGGTTTGTCAAACAGCTCTGTTAAAACTGCAACATTGGAGTGTGAACTTATCCAATGGCCTAGTGGCTACCTAGATCTTGACTCCACCAGATGGGAGAGTCAGAATAAATTTCCCAGTCTTCTGTCTCTCATTCCCTGGAGAAAGACAGTACTTCAACTGTAATGCATCCACTATTAACAAAGATATTTATAGGCTCTGCAAGCAACCCCAGTCCTCCTAGGCTAGAAGGCATTGTCTACAATGAAAGGCCAAATGAGGGATATGTCACTATTCCGTAGGGAGAGGGTTAGAAGAGAGATCCTCAAAGGAAAGAAAAAATGCAGCAATTTAATTTTGACCTATTTAACATAGCAGACTGGGTAGGATAAATAGTACTAAACAACACTGAATTTTAGAGCAAACACAGCACATTATGTAGTATTTGTGATGGGGTGCGGTCACAGAAGACTCCTTCGAGGTGCTTCCTGGAGTGCTGACAAGGCCACTGACACTTGCCTCCTTACTCTCTGGGGCTTCTCACTACCCTGTCCTGCTGGGCCAGCTCACCTGGTCTCCCCCAGCCAAGGCACAGAGCTGAGATCACTGCCCCGCCCCCATCCCCCAAGGAGCAATATAGACACTGAAACTCTTCAGGTCCAAACAAAATAAAGTTTGGGGCCCAGCTTCCCAGGATACCACTCCCCAAGTGGGATCAGAACCCCAAATAAATTATTTAAGCAAGCCCCCTTTAACAATGAAAGGGGGAATGTACATACCAGTTGCTCCCCCAGGTAACAATTATTTACACTGGGCTTGATAGTAAGTAAAAGTGATTTTATTAAGTACAAGCAGTAGGATTTAAGTGGTTGCAAGTGAGAACAGGCTGAGCAAAGTGAATTACAAATTTAAAATAACAAAAAACCGCATAGCTAGTTCTAACATACACACAAGCTTATTACAAACTCACCCTAAAACATTCTTATTCCAGCTAAACCTCCAAACCAGAAAAGTCCCTTTTCCCTGGGATGTTTGGTTCTCCTTCTGGATGTACCATGCCAGACAAAGACAAAGAACTGAAAAACTTTTCATCTTAAATAGCCTCCCTTTCAAGCAGAAAATCTGTGTTTCACATTCCTCCCTTCCGTGGAAAATTACCTGGTCAGCCCCTACCAATTAGGGAGGTCACATAACTTCCTAAAACCAACCACTACTAAGACTTAAAGAACAAAAGAGGCTGTTTACACGTGATCATCCAGACACTGGGTACGTCTAGACTACAAGCCTCTTTCGAAAGAGGCTTTTTTGAAAGAGCTCTTTCGAAAAAGCCTCTTTCGAAAGAGATCATCTAGACAGCCATAACACTTTCAGAAAAGTGATCAGCTTTTTTGAAAGAGAGCACCCAGGCAATCTGGTCCTTGAACACGCTGTTTGCATTCAAGAATGCCTTTTTTTGAAAGAGCTCTTTCGAAAAAAAGCGTTCTTCCTTGTAAAATTAGGTTTACCGCTGTCAAAAAAAACCCATCACGTTCTTTCGATTTAATTTCAAACAAATGTAACGGCAGTCTAGACGCAGGTGAAGTTTTTTTGAAAAAAGGCCACTTTTTTGGAAAAACCCTGTAGTCTAGACATAGCCATTGAGGGAAACACACTTGCTGGCTTTCAATTTGCACATATAAAACCATAAACCATTCCATATTCCAGATTCCTAACTCAATATATAAGAGTGATATATGCACCAAAATAAGATACACAGATCCAGCAGACTAAGACATTAAAATTGATAGGTTACATGAGGTATTTTGTCCAAAACGTCTTTGAGTTATGCATATTTGTGTCCTTAAGTCAATTCCATAAAGCATGGGGAGGGGGGCGCATCACAGTATTGTATAAACCGAAACCACTCCAAAAATTCAACATTTCCCTGCAAATTAAATTTTCAATTGACATGAAGGAATGACCTCTGGAATAGAGCACAAATATTTAGACCAACCACTGATAGTAGGCCTACCTTGAACATCATAGACCCAAACTTCACCATAGTGATAACTATATCTATACTTCTCTTGGATAAGATAGATATTTTCCCCTGCATATTTAGCATTATGTATGACTATAGTTAACCATAATATAAAAGGAAACAGTACACTCAAGTTTACCTGATAGGGTAAATCAGCCATCCTTAAATAAGTTTCCATTTTCAAACAAAAAGGAGATAAACTGGGCACACCATTGTTAGGTCTTGAAAATTGATGCAGTATAATAGCATCTTTGGAATCAACCTCTTGCTCTTTCCTGTCAAACACAAAATGGAATTAAAAGAAACCCAGACTACAGTATGTGCCATACATCAATATATTAAGTGCATGACGAAGAGAGAATGGCTGAGGCAAAACAATTTGTCCTCCCTGTAATGGGTTATTGTAATTTTTTATTCAACAAGTTTGAAGTCACTAAAAAGCACTTACATTGCAGGGGCAGAATTCAGACAGGAAGCTTAGTTAATTCTATACCAGGGAGACCCAAAAATCTTGCAGACCTGAACTAATAAACCAAAGCTCATAGATTAAATAAATAAATAAGATCACAAGCCTCAATTTCCCCTGCCTCATGTAGTCACTTAGGGCTTGTCTACATGGGGCCATAGTCCACCCTAGCTAGCATGTGAACTTTACTGTGCACCAGCATGTTGCACACTAACTTGACATAGCTGGCACGCACTAAAAGTTCCCTTGTTCATGGTAACATATTACTGTTTGAAATGGGACTACATTAATGTGCACTGGGGAATTTTTATTGCATGTCAATAGGATCTTCACAAGAGTGGGCAGAACAAGAGTAGGCATTAAAATTGACACCTAAGCCAGTGTGGACTAAGACAGTGGTTCTCAAACTTCTTTCATTTGTGAACCCCTACAAAACAATCAAATGGAGATGCAGGCCCATTTGGACATCTTGAATGGAGGTGCAGGCCCCTTTGGAAATCTACTGTCTGAATATACAGTTGAATTCTGTTTTCAGTTTAGTCTTTCACAGACCCACTAGACAAAGTGAGTAAAATGCTCTGACTTTGCTTTGATAGTGTTTTGTAGCCACTCTGCACAGTTATAAATGACAATACAAGGTGCAGGGCAATGGAAAAATCAGGCCCTGCAGGAAAATTCAGGTGCAGACCCTACTTCCTTCAATTAAGGGCATTAAAGAACAAAGAGATTCTCTCAAGGAACAGAAGCAATTCAAGCCAAATGCCCACGCTCTTATCCCCGCTTCCTGACTCAGCAATGCCATTCACCTCCACTGTCTGTAATCTTTTCATTGTTTTTGACCTTGTTTTCTGTTCTTTGTACCTCTTCCTGTTGTACGTGTCCATCACCACCTCTGCACTTGACTGCCCAAAAAACCCACTGCTTTGAATCCATCCTCCTGAAGCCTTCATCCCTTCTTGCCTCATCTGCTTTTACTCTCATCTCTATGGTTTCTCAAAATCCCTGTTCTCCAAACTCCAGCATATCCAGAAGACTGTTGCTTGCTTTCTCCCAGGTACAAAGAGCCACATCACCCCCTTTGCCAAACAACGCCACTGCTCTTCATTCATTTCAGGATCCAGTTCAAAATGTCCCATTCATGGTTTTCACAGTCCACCATGGAATTGCTCCAATCTACCTCCTGGACTTGGGGACAAATTTCTGCTCTCAGTTACACTGTGATAAATCAAGAGCATTCCGAAGGATTTACACTAGTGTAACAGATAGCAGAATTTAACCAAAGCTCCATGAGATCCATCAAAGTCAGCGTAGTTGTACACACGCTCCTGCACCTGGCACTTGTCTAGCACTGGTCTCTTATTTGTGCCTTCACACAAATTTGCAACTGGTTGTGTAAGAGCCTTCTGCTCTGATGCTCCTGCCATCTCAAACACTGTTTAGTATCCATCCAGATCATCCACTCTTCATCCCTGTTAATATCTTATCTCAAAACATATCTGTTCTTCTTTGCCCAAGCCTCTAAATTTTTCATACAGTAATTGTCTTTGGTTATTGACTTTAATGGAAATTTTCATAGGCACATATGTCAACAGGAATGAGGTGCCTACCAGCTTTTTATGACTTTGGAAATGACCCCCTTTATGAAACCAGGCCTTAACTGAATCATCACACACTATCTTGATAAAATACACTGTGTTGAATAGTTTCAGTCTATGAAGAATTTGGTATATATTGTCCATGAAAGATGTTGTACAGAATATAGTTGCTCTGCATATTACAAATAGAAGCCTCTGCAGTTTTGTTAACTTCTCAAAAATGAGCTCTGAACTGACAGAGATTATGTTGATTTGCCTATATTAGCATTAGCTTGCTTTACTTTTAGGATTTGGCCACCAGCAATTGCAATTTGACTGCCAAACTTGACACATTTTAAAAATGTCTTCTTTTAGATTATTTAATACGTTTAGCATCTCTTTATGTACAGTACCTATTGAAATATTCAGACACTCATTTAATATTGCTAGTAGCCTGCGTAGATGGCACATAAGTACTGAACCTATACATCACATCTACACATTTCTCTAGAAATTTAGTATCTTTTAAAATGTGGCTGCACAAAGTAATTTCATTCTGTAAATCTCTCAAGATAAAGGCAAGATAATCTATTAAATTTAAATTACAAAAGCATCCCTGAATTCAAGTATTTTCCAAGAATTATGTTCATACAATTATCAGCTTAGAATGAAAATAAATGCATAAAATACATAAGGCAAGTATTTCTTTGGGCACGTCTACACAGCAGGGCTAAAGTTGAATTAAGCTACACAACTTCTGCTATGTTAATTGCATAGCTGAAGTTGAAATAGCTTAACTGAGCTTTAAGCGCTGTCTATACAGTAGGAAGTCGAAGGGAGAACACTTCCTTTGACTTCCCTTACTCCTCGTGAAATGAGGGTTACAGGAGTCAGAGCAAAAAGGCCTCCAGCTCGACAGTATTTCAAAATAGAGGCTTGTAGTATAGATGTGCTCTTTGTTATTCTGTAATAATGCTGCTGTGTAGATGTGCCTTTTCAGTACTAGAGTTATAAAAAGGTAATCAATGGCAGCTGTTATCTTTGTTTACCTTATATTATATTGTTCATGCCAGCCCATTTGTACAGGGCCACTTTGATCCTTTATTTCTCTGTAAATGATATATCCAGAAATACCTTCTGTATTTTGCTATTGTTTATATTGCACAAACAGCAGTGTTGTGTAACGAATCTCATAGTAAACATCTAGGGCCCAATTATGCAGATCTCACAGAAATCAATGAGAGACTTCACTCAAGAAGTGCAGACTGGGGCCCATAGTGGTCTGAAGTTCATCTCCATTCCATTTTTGTAATGTTAATCTCCATCGTACTTCTATGTCATACATATATTTTAAAAATCCTTGAGATTGTTCTCACTGATTTGTTTAAAACAACATACTAGCTATACAGCACCTCTCCTGTGGGTATCACATGTATTTCAAGGTACATCCTTGGGAAATCAGTAGTTAAGCCACCATTTTCCAATGATTTACTACCCTTGTAAACAAACTGCAGCATCATATGCAACTGCTTATTTCAGATCTGGATGTCAAACACACCCCTGTGATTACTCCTGCTCCCATGCTCTCAAATTGCTAACACCATTATGAAGCTACCAGAACAAGACACAATACTACATTGAACACAATTGCAGCATCCTCTTATTTTTCAAGAGATCTTGCAAAACAGGGTGATGCTGAATCATTTCAAATATGCATTTTCAGATCTGATTTTGGAACAGCCTCCGAAAATCCCTGACGGGTGTGCTTCATTTGGTGCTGTGATTTATTGGGCATACTTGTCTTATTTGAGGGGGGGGGGAGGAGATGGTTTAATGAATGCATGAAGATTTATTAAAAATGCTTTTTGCAAAACAGCTAAAATGGCAACAGCTAAGAGTAAGGTGGGCCCATGATGAAGGTAGTTCTTGTTTTAAAGCCCTTTGGGTTAACTCTTTGAGTCCCTGTCCTTAAGACACAGGCCAGATGTTTACAAATAAGACTAAACCCATCTCTGAAAAGAGCCCCATAAGTGATCCCCTGAGTCCCTATCATGCTTGGGTTTTAAGAATTATGGCTCTCCTACTAGTGACATTAATCCTGACAGGTGAGAGGCTCTGCACTGCCTGTTAAACAAAACCCAATCACAACAGACTCCTGTTTTCTGCCTGGCTTGTTGCTGTGGTGTGGAGGGGGGAAGCTGGAGCACAAAGCATTCCCACCAGGCCAGCCCCGGTGTGTTAGTAGTTTCCAGTCCCATTCCAAATACTCCCTACCGCAGCCGGCCCCGGGGTCTCTCTCCCGGCCTCTCACCTAATTGCCAGGAGTTCATGGAGCAGATACGCCGCGGCAGCGAGCAGGGCTCCCCCGGTCAAATAAAGGGTTTTCTTCCACCACGAATCAGAGCCCAGCCCTGCCATGATCCCGCCGCAATCCTGCCAGGGGAACGCGATGATGTCCCCATAGAAGGAGAAACGCTCCTCCGACCCCGCAGCCCAGCCGAGCGGGAGGCTCTGATTCCGGCTCAGCTCAACCACGCACGACCTGGACGAGGCAAAGCCAGCCCCCCAGTGCATGCTGCGCGCTGCCTGCTGCTGCCTGGCCCCCGCCGCTCGCCGGGGCTGTCGGCATGGACCGGCGCCGCTCCGGCCCCGGGCTCAGCTCAGCAGCCGGCGAGGAGGGGCTGGAGCAGCGGCGCTGGGTCTCCTTGGCGATCGCTGCAGCAGCAGCCTCCTTCTGCAGCTGCCTCCCGCCTTTGTCTCTTCGCACCGAGGAGGCTGGGTGATGTCATTGCTCCTGAGTGCAGCCAAAGCCCGGGGCCCGAGAAGCACACCCCGCTCCTTCCCCTGCCGGCCTCTCTTCCCGGCCTCCCCCGGAAGGCAGCCCCTCTCCCCATCAGCGCTGGCGAAGGCAGGGCGCCGGCAGAGGGCAAAGCTCACCTAAGAGCGAAAGGGACGGGCTGGCATTTGCTGCTAGGCGGAGGGGGAGGGGAGATCAGATTAATGCATGGATTGGAAACAGATTTACCCTCCAGGGGGAGGAAGCAGCTTTTGCTCTGCTAGCTAATTTTTTCCCCCTTGAAGCTATAATTACATTGCACACTTCCCCAGCTCACGTGCGTGGGCTTTCGCTTGAGAAAACAGAAATCAACCATTGCGTGTGGTTTCTCTGGTAAACAAGCCTGACTGCAATCTATCCTGGTTTGGGTTGTATTAAAACCGCTGTAAAGACCTGCCAGTAAAGTCCTACCCTTATGCTGTGCACTAGAACAGGGCGCAAGGCTAGGATTTTTTTTAAGGGATAAATACCTCCTAAAAGGTGTGCTAGATCAGTGTTTCTTAAACTTTTTGAGACCAGGGAACACCAAACAATAATATTTTTTAATGCGGAACACCTATGAAAATGTTTTTTAAAAAAATTGTAAGACAAAAAAAGACAAAAACAAAGCAGAAACAAAAACGAAGAAGAGGTTGTGGCACACCAGTGTCCCATGGAACATAGTTTAAGAAACACTGTGCTAGATGGGCAGCTGGCATGATTGCACCTCTCATCATGTATGAAGAAGCAGGTAATTTATAAATCTATAGCAGGGAATGCCGAATGACCAGATGTGCCATTGTGTGGAATGATAGCAGTAATACATGAAGATTTTTGCGGGTTCTGTTTAGACAATCACTTCTGGGGTGAAATCCTGGCCCTAATGAAATCACAGAATAGTCTTTTATTGCTGTTTAAGTCCGTCATTTAAACAGTCAGTGGTTATACAACAATCAGAGAGTTTAAGACCAGATGGAACCACCACATCATCTAGTCCAGTGTTTCTCAACCAGTGGTACGAGTACCCTTAGGGGTACTCGAGAGAAGTCGGGGGGGGGGGTACACCAACACAACTCAGATTTGGAGAAAACTGAATTTTTGTTTTAAGTTTTACAATGCTTTATAATTTTTGTACTTTTTACACCCAAAAATGTCATCGCTCACCCAGCTATGATTAAGTTGTTTAAACAAATGTGTTGCAATGGTAGAAAAAAATTGTGTGTGTCTGAAAACTGTAGGTACTGGGGTACTGAAATTTTTTTAAAAAGGGGGTAAAAAATAATTTTTTTTAAAGGGGTACTTTATAAAAAAAAGGTTGAGAAACACTGATCTAGTCTGTCTTCCTGAGCTCAGAAGGGAGTCTTACTCCCTACCGTCACAAGCAATGGCATTATTACTACTTTATCTCTACTGGAAAGACCTCATGTAATATATCATAGCATCACATTTGACTCCCTATCCCCCACCACACACACATAACAACTACATCACAGTGGTGGCTGATCCTATGCTCAACTCACAAATCCAGGTCTCTCTCCTCCTCTGTCACTTCCAAGTGATAAGCCCCCTGCTGGCAACAAAAATTCTTATCTTTAGACCCAAAGTAAATGGCCTTGCATTCTGACTATTGAATTTCATTTAGGCTATGTCTAGACTGCAGTATCCCGGAAAAACTCTGCCACGTCCAGGGAATGCATCTGCTTTTTCGGATCAGTTTCCGAAAAATCAGGTACGTTCTTTCAGCATACCTGGATTCCTCTTGGTGAAAGGAATAAGGGATGTTTCAAAAGAGAAGGTTTTTCTGAAAATTGGCCCTGTGTAGATGGGCCAAATTTCAGAAAAGCCTCTTCTGGAAGAAAAAAAAAAAGAGGAAAAAAAGTACACAAATTGCAGTTCACAATTTGCTTATTTTTTTCCAAAAAAACCCCTGCAGTCTAGACGTAGCCTTAGTTTCTGCCACTCGCATATTCAAGGTCATTCAAATCTACTGTATAATATTCCAGTCCTCCTTTGTATTGACAATGCTTCCCAACTTTGTATCATCAGCAAATTTCATTAGCACATTCAATAAAAATATTGAATAAGATTGGTCCCAAGACAGATCCTTTAGAAACTCTGCTAGTAAACTCCTTCTAGTCTGATAATCCATTTTTCAGCATAGCCTTCCCACCTTGAATCAATCCCTAATCCACTTTACAATGCTTGTTCTGATCCTCATCTTCTCTAACTTAATTAATAACTTCTCCTGTGGTACTATGTCAGGCAATTTATTGAAATCCAAGTACATTAGATCTACTGCACTTTCCTTATCTAAAAAAATCAGTTTTTCTAAAAGAATGTTTCTTAGTTTTCAGTAGCTCTCCACTTTCTTCACAGAGGGGCTGAGATCTGTATAGATTTGATCATTAGAAATGGAGATAGCTGGGTTTGTGATGACCGGGAGAACCGTATGGTGACTTGCCTGCCTTGTGCGAAGGTTGCGGATCTCTCGAGGCATCTAGATAGACTTATGTGTAGTGCTGGGGAGGAGCCGGTGGTCATGGTACATGTAGGTACCAATGACATAGGGAAGGGTAGCAGAGAGGTCCTGGAGGCCAAATTTAGGCTGCTAGGAAAGAGACTGAAATCTAGGACCTCTGTGGTGGCATTCTCAGAAATGCTTCCAGTTCTACGCACAGAGCCAGGTAGAGCTTCAGAGTCTCAATGAGTGGATGAGATGATGGTGTAAGGAGGAGGGGTTTAGCTTTATAAGGAACTGGGGAAACGTTTGGGACAGGGGGAGCCTATACAGGAAGGGTGGGCTCCACCTAAACCATAGTGGAGCCAGACTACTGGCACTTCACATTAAAAAGATCGCAGAGCAGTTTTTAAACTAAGAGATGGGGGAAAGCTGATTGGTGCAGAGGAGCACGTGGATCGGACAGAGACATCTCTTAGAAGAGAGTCTATTGATAGAGATTCTTTAGGTTTTAGTCAGGAGGAAAGGATGGAAGAGGATAAAGTATGGACCAGCTCAGATGAAAAACATTCACATAAAAAAGAATCTGACACATCAGAAAAGGGCAGACAAATAAACAATGACAAGTTTTTAAAGTGCTTGTATACAAATGCTAGAAGTCTAAAAAAAAAAAATGGGTGAACTACAGTGCCTCATGTTAAAGGAGGAGATTGACATAATAGGCATCACAGAAACCTGGTGGAGTGAGGACAATCAATGGGACACAATCATTCCGGGGTACAAAATATATCGGAAGGACAGAACTGGTGGTGCTGATGGCAGAGTGGCACTATATGTGAAAGAAAATTTAGAATCAAGTGAAGTAAAAATCTTAAATGAATCAACATGTTTCATAGAATCACTATGGATAGTAATTCCCTGCTCTAATAAGAATATAACAGTAGGGATCTATTATCAACCACCTGACCAGGACAGTAATAGTGACTATGAAATGCTAAGAGAGAGTAGAGAGGTTATGAAAATAAAGAACTCAATAATAGTGGGGGATTTCAACTATCCCCATATTGACTGGGTACACGTCATCTCAGGATGAGATGCAGAGACAAAATTTCTTGATACCTTAAACGACTGCTTCTTGGAGCAGCTGGTACAGGAACCCACAAGGGGAGAGGCAATTCTCTAGTTAGTCTTGAGTGGAGCACAGGATCTGGTCCAAGAGGTAACTATAACAGGAACGCTTGGAAATAATATATAATAACATTTAACATTCCTGTGGTGGAAAGAACACCTCAGCAGCCCAACACTGTGACATTTAATTTCAAAAAGGGGAACTATGCAAAAATGAGGAGGTTAGTTAAACAGAAATTAAAAGGTACAGTGACTAAAGTAAAATCCCTGCAAGCTGCATGGACACTTTTCAAAGACACCATAATAGAGGCCCAACTTAAATGTATACTCCAAATTAAAAAACATAAAAAAAACCCATAGAAGAACTAAAAAAGAGCCACCATGGCTTAACCATCATGTAAAAGAAGCAGTGAGAGATAAAAAGACATCTTTTAAAAAGTGGAAGTCAAATCCTAGTGAGGTAAATAGTAAGGAGCATAAACACTGCCAAATTAAGTGTAAAAATGTAATAAGAAAAGCTAAAAAGGAGTTTGAAGAACAGTTAGCCAAAAACTCCAAAGGTAATAACAAAATCTTTTTTAAGTACATTTGAAGCAGGAAGCCTGCTAAGCAACCAGTGGGGCCACTGGATGATCGAGATACAAAAGGAGCACTTAAAGACGGTAAAGTCATTGTAGAGAAACGAATGAATTCTTTGCTTCAGTCTTCACAGCTGAGGATGTTAGGGGATTCCCAAACCTGACCCGTCCTTTGTAGGTGACAAATCCGAGGACTTGTCTCACATTGAAGTGTCATTAGAGGAGGTTTTGGAATTAATTGATAAACTTAACAGCAACTTAACAGGACCGGATGGCATTCACCCAAGAGTTCTGAAAGAACTCAAATGCGAAATTGCAGAACTGTTAACTATGGTTTGTAACCTATTATTTAAATCACCTTCTGTACCCAACGACTGGAAGATAGCTAACGTAACGCCAATATTTAAAAAGGGCTCTAGAGGCAATCCCGGCAATTACAGACCGGTAAGTCTAACGTCAGTACCGGGCAAATTAGTTGAAACAATAGTAAAGAATAAAATTGTCAGACACATAGAAGAACATAATTTGTTGGGCAAAAGTCAACATGGTTTCTGTAAAGGGAAATCATGTCTTACTAATCTATTAGAGTTCTTTGAAGGGGTCAACAAACATGCAGACAAGGGGGATCCAGTAGATATAGTGTACTTAGATTTCCAGAAAGCCTTTGACAAGGTCCCTCACCAAAGGCTCCTATGTAAATTAAGTTGTCATGGGATAAGAAGGAAGATCCTTTCATGGACTGAGAACTGGTTAAAAGACAGGAAACAAAGGGTAGGAATAAATGGTAAATTTTCAGAATGGAGAGAGGTCACTAGTGGTGTTCCCCAAGAGTCAGTCCTAGGACCAATCCTATTTAACATATTCATAAACGATCTGGAAAAAGGGGTGAACAGTGAGGTGGCAAAGTTTGCAGATGATAGTAAACTGCTCAAGGTAGTTAAGACCAAAGCAAAGTGTGAAGAACTTCAAAAAGATCTCACCAAACTAAGTGACTGAGCAAAAAAATGGCAAATGAAATGTAATGTGGATCAATGTAAAGTAATGCGCACTGGGGAAAATAACCCCAACTATACATATAATATGATGGGGGCTAATTTGGCTACCGCTAATCAGGAAAGAGATCTTGGAGTCATCGTGGATAGTTCTCTGAAGATGTTTACGCAGTGTGCAGCGGCAGTCAAAAAAGCAAACAGGATGTTAGGAATCCTTAAAAAAGGGATAGAAAATAAGATGGAGAATATCTTATTGCCCTTATATAAATCCATGGTACACCCGCATCTGGAATTCTGCGTACAGATGTGGTCTCCTCATCTCAAAAAAGATATACTGGCATTAGAAAAGGTTCAGAGAAGGGCAACTAAATGATTAGGGATTTGGAACAGGTCCCATATGAGGAGCGATTAAAGAGACTCAGACTTTTCAGCTTGGAAAAGAGGAGACTAAGGGGGGATATGATAGAGGTATATAAAATCATGAGTGGTGTGGAGAAAGTGAATAAGGAAAAGTTATTTACTTGTTCCCATAATATAAGAGCTAGGGGCCACCAAATGAAATTAATGGGCAGCAGGTTTAAAACAAATAAAAGCAAGTTCTTCTTCACACAGCGCATAGTCAATTTGTGGAACTCCTTGCCTGAGGAGGCTGTGAAGGCTAGGACTATAACAGGGTTTAAAAGAGAACTATATAAATTCATGGAGGTTAAGTCCATAAATGGCTATTAGCCAGTATTGGTAAGGAATGGTGTCCCTAGCCTCTGTTTGTCAGAGGGTGGAGATGTATGGCCGGAGAGAGATTGCTTGATCATTACCTGTTCGATTCACTCCCTCTGGGGCACCTGGCACTGGCCACTGTCGGCAGACAGGGTACTGGGCTGGATGGACCTTTGGTCTGACCCAGTATGGCCTTTCTTATGTTCTTATGTTCTTATTTCATGTAAATTTAAACCCACTACTACATGGGGAGCTTTGGGTGCACAAAAATTTTAGGATTCAAGATGTTAGTCTGCACACAGATCTGTTTCTCCTGGGCTTCGTCTACTCTGTGGCATTTGCCGCAAGAGTCTATGCAAATGAAGCACAGATTAGCATATTGCTGCACTTCATTTGCATAATTTATTTAAGCTGTTTTTGTGCAAAAACAAGCAGAGTGGATGAGGTTTTTTGCGCAAAACCCACTTTCTGCACTCAAAGTGAGTGGGGAACAGCCTTGACAATTTCCCTGCTAAGAAATGTGCTTATCTTTCTGCCTGGCATCATTTAAAGCACTGGTGGTAAGAGTCTACATGCCAAGGCTGATCAGTTGCAGCAAAAAGATTTGTTAAATTCTTCATCTTATGAGTTATACATAGCATAGGACATAAAAGGCAATAAGCGGGAGGTCTTTAAATATTCTAGGAGTGAGAGAAAGATGAAGGAAAATGTATATCCTGTACCTAGCAGAGAATGAGACCTACTACCCAAATAACATAAAGACTCCCTAAGGCGTTTAATGCCTATTTGCTTCAAAAGCTTCAGACCAGTAGTTGAGTTAGTCTATAACAGGAAAAACTTACAAATGAAGAAGTGGGCTGTGCCCACGAAAGCTCATGATACTATCTACATGCTTTGTTAGTCTTTAAGGCGCTACTAGACTATTCATTGTTTTTTTTATTTTGCTTCAGTCATCACTGAAAAAGTTACGAATGTCCAGATACTCAGCCCAATATTAACAAAGTAAAAGGAATGGAAGCCAAAATAGGGAAAGAACTGATTAATGAATATTTAGACACATGAGACATATTGAAGTTGGCAGGGTCTGATGAAATTCAATCTAGGGTATTTAAGGAACTAGCTGAAGCCATCTCAGAACTGTTAGTTATCTTTGAGAACTCATAAAGGTTTAACCATGTTATTTTGTTGGAACACTGTAGGCCAGTGTTTGCACACTAGCAGATACTACAGTGCTGAGTACTGCACAAAAACATATACATAAAAATAAAAGAATAGTATAGCTGAGGGTCTATGCTTAGAAAATGAGTTTGAGGTACATTATTTCAGCACTAGAAGCCGTTTCTGACAGGCTGGTAGCCTCCCAAAAGCTAGATTAATAGTAATTAACAAGCTATCTTTTCCACAGAAATAAAATAGGGCTGATCCTGACTTTTCCTGTGGATGTGCAGGCACCATCCTTGCTGCTATGAATTCCTTTGGTTGGGTGCATTGACATATACTGCAATCTCCTATCAGTGGCTGTAGCCAGACAGAAACCCCCCCTCCTCCCTCTGACATCCTTGGGAGACAGAAATCCTTAAGAGCGAAATTCTGTCTTCAAAGGCTCCAGGGCCTCCAGAGGTGCTGGAATAACAACGGCCCTGGATGCTAGACAGGAACCAGATAACAGCGACAATTGGGCCAGCAGGTGGTCGGGGGCCTTGGGCTACCTTTGACTGGTACCAGTCTTGATACACCCACACACACTGTCCCAGAAGAGGAATCTGCCGCCCCATCAGAGAAAAGAATGTCTGGCCCTAATGATTTAGTTACCTCCACCTCACAGGTGCAAATTAAGCTTTGGACCCCTTGTGGGAATGGGCGTCACAAAGACGTTCCAACTTAATTGGCATTTTAATGACAAGAGAAGCGTCTACGGGACCACAGGGGTATAAAGGTGGGGCCCTGTGCCCCACTCTAATTGGAGATCCACCCATATACCTGCTGGTCAGGCAGTCTTGGACCCCCGAGACTTTCGGGACACCTTCGTCTCGTACTGACTGCTTCCCATTGGGATTGAGAGAAATGCTGGCTTCACCGGAGTAAAGATCGCAGGGCTGAGAATATACCTGCTAGGTGTCTGTTTTTGCGTGCATTTAATAAGAGCTCAGAGAACCAAAAGGGTTTCATGGTACCTGTAAGTGACTTTTTATTGTAATTTCTGTCTTGTCCTTTTGTAGTGGCTGTGTTATCTGTAACACAGCAGTAACATTGAACAGCTAAGCTTGCCTTGTAACAATAAATAGTAACTGTTTAAGCTTTTAACCTGACTCCTCCTGTTGCTGTAACAGAACCAAACACAATCAAAAAGAACCATAGCCGGTCAGGGGTAAATGCAGTAAGAGCTGAGCATTGAGTCGTGCCGCCTCCACGGGGCAGACTCTTTGGGGCACCCGTCAGCCTCCCTGGCTGCCTGCTGCGAAGGGACTTTTTGTCCTAGCAGTCAAAGACTCGGGTGTAACAAGCTCTCTCTGCACCACCTTGGGGCACCCGTCAGCCTCCCTGGCTGCCCACTGCGAAGGGACCCTGTCCTAGCAGTCAAAGACTTGGGTGTATCTTTGGGGTGCCCGTCAGCCTCCCTGGCTGCCCGCTGCGAAGGGACTCTGTGCTAGCAGTTGAAGACTCGGGTGTGTGATAGGGCTCACAGACCACTCACTACCCCGGTCACCGGCTAACAGTGGCTCAATGTCTTTGCTCATATTTGATCAGCAATAAAAATTCATGAGCCAGTTTGGTTTATTTTTGTTTCCTTACTTTATTAATTATTATTATTATTATTATTTCTTCAAAATAATACAAAGTGAGATGCAATCACTATGCCTGGGAAATGCTTGCCTTGTGGACAGTGGCAGGTGAGGCCCAGTCCTGAGCCCCAGGCCCCTGTTCAGTTCAGTGTCTCATAGGTATTGTGGCACAGGCCCTACTTGCCCTTGCTGGGTTTAGCCTTCTGTCCTTTGGCTAGAAGGGTGTTGTGGTGAGCACCCTCTGGTCAGCCTGGGGCTGGTTGAACAGTCCACCCCCACCACTGGCTGAATGCTCAGGCTACTTGGGAAGGGAGTCCAAACACTCCCTGTCAGAGCTCCTCACCTCCCCTGCTATCTGGCAAATACCGCTGTTCCCTCCTTGTCAGCTTCTCCAACTCTCTCCATGTACGTGTGCATCCACATCTCCTTCCAACTTTCTCTCCCTGAAGGGAAGGCTGCTTTTAAAAGGCCTGTGGCAGCCTGAAGAGAGATCAGATGGCCCTAACTGATTCACAGCAGTCCTGCCTCCATTGCTCCTGATCAGCCTTTTTGAGCTGCCTTTTTGAGCTGCTTTTCTTTCTAAACTAGCCCTCTAGCCTGATGCTGTCACAGGACTAATAGGTCAATACTAGCATTTGTCTCAGATTAGCAAATGACCGGCCCAAGACTGTGATAACAGACAAAAAGCTGGGCACACACAACCTGCAGAGTAGAAGATCTAATCCAAATTATATCAGTGCAGTGCAATAAGATAAATAAAGAGATCGGGAAGAAATATTGATAATTTAAATGCAACATAGAATCATAGAACACTAGTACTGGAAGGGACCTTGAGAAGTCATCAAGTCCAGTCCCCTGCCCTCATGGCAGGACCAAGCATTGTCTAGATTATCCCTGATAGATGTGTATCCCACCTGCTTTTGAATATCTCCAGTGATGGAAAATCCACAACTTCCCTAAGCAATTTATTCCAGTGTTTAACCACCCTGACAGTTAGAAAGTTTTTCCTAATATCCAGTCTAAACAATTTTTTTCCCTCCTCCTTGTAACACCCTTTTAGATACTTGGAAACAGCTATTACGTCCCCTCTCAGTCTTCTCTTTTCTAAACTAAACAAACCCAATTCTTTCAGTCTTCCTTCATGGATCAAGATTTCTAGACCTTTAATAATTTTTGTTGCTCTTCTCTGGACCTTCTCCAATTTCTCCACATCTTAAAAGCTTTCTTTTCCTCGTCAGTGTACGATGGACACTCTTGCTATAAATTGTTTTACTGTACTTCATTTTAAGGATGGTTTATGTGGAACAAGGGCAGGGAACCTTTTTTGGGTCAGGGGTTGCTGACCCCCAGAAAAATCAGTTGGGGGCCTGCCAGCCGGTGGTCAGGACAGTGAGTGGTGTGTGCGTATTATACACCCGAGACTTCAACTGCTGAGACACAAGGCCCCGTCGCAGTGGGCAGTCTAGGTGAGACTGACGGGTGCCCCAAGGAGTTTAATGTCCGTGTCTTTACTGCTAGGATCGGGATCCTTTCGCGCGGGCAGCCAACAGGCCGACAGACGCCTCAGAGTTTACAGGGAGAGCTTATTACACCTCAGATTTTGACTGCTAGGATACACGATCCCTTCGCAGCGGGCAGCCTGGGGAGGCTGAGAGACGCCTCAACGGATCTGTCCCCTGGAAGCGACACGATCCAACGCTCAAGCTGTCCCTATATCTGTCCCTTATGACCGGCTGGAGTTTTTTAAAATTGTGCTTGGTTCTGTTACAGCAACTGAAGGAGTCAGGTCACAGCTTAAACAGTTACTATTTTATTGTTACAGGGTAAACTTAGCTGTTAAATGCTACTACTGTGTCACAGATAACACAGCCACTACAAAGGACAGGACAGAAATTACACTAATAAGTCACTTACAGGTACCATGAAACCCTTTTGGTTCTCTGAGCTCTTATTAAATGCATGCAAAATAGACACCTAGCAGGTATATATTCTCACCCCTGCGTTCCAGACTTGGCGTGGCCAGCGTCTTTCTCTCAATCCCTCGGGAAGAAGTAGGGCGAGGTTGGGCGTCCCACAGACCTCGGGAGACAACCAATACCTGCCAGCAGGTGTAGATGATTGGAGCTCAAATGGGGTGGGCTACTAAACCCCTCTTTATACTCCTTGGGTCACGTAGGCTTCTTCCTGGTCTCAAGTGGCCAATTAGGAAAAATGGCTTTGAATGCCAAGTTTCCCACGAAGGGTACAAAGCATAATTCACACCTGGGAAAATGCAGACAATGGGCACCTCTGGTATGTGATGGGCGAAGATTCCTCTCCTGGGACAGTGCAGGCGTGTCAATTACTGGTACTAGCCATCAGGGCGGCGGGAGGCCCCGGGTCGTCAGCTAGCCCATTTACTGTCTGGTTTCTGTTTATGGTAGAGTCAGGGACAGGCAGCACACCTGCGTTCCCAGGGCATCAAAGGCTGACTGCCTTTCTCTTGCTCTCTGCGGGGGGGGAAACAAGATGGGGTTTATGTCTGGCTACAGGGCCGCACATAAGTGAGAAGCCAAAAACCAAACAAACAAAAACCAAGCAAACCCTCACTGAGGTGGCCTGTAATTGAGGAGAAAGACAGGCCCCACATCCCCCTCACTCACCAGAACCTAGTGGGGCCTAGGTAAGTAGAGTTTGTGTGTTGTAGTTCTGCAGTAGGTGCAAGCTCCCCTGTGCAGAGAGGGAGAGCCCTGAGCCTTGGGGGGGCTAGATCCAGGCAAACTAGGAAACGCATCTGGCCCCTAGGCCTGAGGTTCCCTACCTCTGCTGTAGAATTAAAATGTTTTGGAGTCAGGTTTTTGGAGGAAGGTCCTGTGCAATTCTCCCCATTCAATCTGGAGTTGGACAGAAAGGTTCCAATGAAGAGTAGTTGGAACCAGTTCTCCTCAGAGCCTATTGATATTTCTCCTTTAATTTGGCAGAAGGGTTGCTAGCAAGACCTTTGGAAGACTATTGCCTCAGAGCTCTCAGCTGCGACCAGCTTGACCCTAAGCTGCACTGCTGCTGGAGCAGTGACCAATGCAGTGGCCCACTCTGGAGCTGGCACACAAAGGTTTACCAGGATTCCCTGTGCTCTGCTGGTTAGCATATGGTGCTGGGAATCTGCCTTGTATTCCTGACTTTGCCCCTGAGTGGCCATGGACAAATCATTTAACATCTCTGGGCTTAAATTTCTTCATCAGCAAACTGGTGATAATACTTTTAAGTTACTTTGAACATTTTTAGATGAAAGGTGCTAAATAAGCACAAATTATTAGTGTGAAATATTGTTAATTTGTATTATGGTAGTGCCTAGAAGTCCAAGTTATGGACCAGGGTCAGGGTTCCCTGTAAGCTATGCGCTTGGGCGGCCACTCAGGAGGAATTAAAATGCCACCTAGCTGATTAGCAGAGCGCCCACAGCTCTATTTGGTGTTTCTAATATGTCTACCTACAATTAAATTAAAGCTGAAAAAGGTAGCAGAAGGATAAGAAGAGATAGGTACAGGGGAGGGCAAGGATCCCATTTCAGTGTGTACATCCCCAGGCTGTAAGTGTTCTTTCAGATTCAGAGAACTTCCAGAAATAGAGAAAGAAGAGCGATTGTGCGTTTGCAGCTGCCTGACAGTCTGCATTCTCAAAAGGGCAGGTATTTTTGTTTGGGACTGGTAACAGGTGCTTGGATGACAGCTGTGGAATCAGAAGCCTTTTACCTTATTTAGCATTTACAGACAGCAGGGGCAGTGCAGTGAGGGCATGGCTATATAGCAGCGCTAAAGCCGAAATAAGCTATGCAACTTGAGCTACGTCAATTGCGTAACTGAAGTCGAAAAAGCTTATGTTAGCATTTGGTGCTGTCTGCACAGCAGGAAGTCCGAGTTAGAGCACTATTCCTCTGACTTCCCTTACTCCATGTAAAATGAGGGTTACAGGAATCAGAGTAAGAAGTCCTGCAGCTCGACATCATTTGGACATTATCTAATATATAAAGGAGAATGTTTGTAAGTTTGTGCACTAATAACTTGGACACTATAAGACCTACCGCAACCAAACTTTGAATGGGATAACCTTTCCTCCAGGAGAAGGTTTTAAGGTACTTTTGGACCCGCTTGGGCCCGAGCTCAAGCTGTAAAAATCAAAAAGTAACCCACCGCGCTGCGCTGCAGGGGCCGTCCTACCCACCCTAGGTCCCGTGCCCGCCACCTGCGGCCCCCAGCGCTGTCCGGGACTCGCCCCCTCCCGCCTGTGAGGTTACATAAGCGACCCTCTTTGCCTCCCCTGCGCCGGCACGCAGTGCCCTGACCCCCACGCGCACAACGACTCGGGAACCCGCCCTGCCCCCCGCGGCACCTGCAGCTCTGGGCGCGAGCTGGGGTGCCCCTCCTGTGTGTAACCTCCCCTCCACCCGGGGTCGCACTCCCCCCCAGGGGATGATGTGGACCTATATTTTAATCCCTATAGAAATCAGTGCAACTTTTCTACCATTCAAACAAAGATAATGGACTACTGTTTTTCTACATTTTGTTCCTCCGGTTTCCTGAGCAACGCCAGGTAACTCCAGCTAGTATTGAAATAACTGCTTGCTGTATAGACGCAGACTATGTTATTTTGCAGTAACGTAAGATAGTGCAGGTACTTCCATGCTGATCACACAGAAACCTCAGCCCTGTTCTAAAGGAACCATCTCAAGGTTCAGCCCACGTAACTACTCTTCCTGATCCCGTGTGTACATTTCTCCTTAGCAAACATCTCTGTTTGGCTTAGCCAGATCACATTCTCAGGATATTTCTTTCTCCCCCAGAATGCTGCAGTTGCTATACAGGGCAGCTACCTATACAAATGAAAGAAAAGATCTCCCCTCACTGATACTGATTTCATACGGTAGAAACTTCAGAAGAAGCATATAGCATCCTATAGCAATTCATCCTTCATTGTTCCGAGACCTCTGACCAGATATTGTGGGGGGAGACTGTTTAGTGCTTCTGATGCCTTCTGGTGTCATGAAGAACAGGTACAGCACAGACAGTGGCAGTGCAAGTTTCCTTACGTATGTATCAGTATGCCTCCGCTGCACTAGAAGGATCATCCCTGGCAGTGAGAAAAGAGTTCAGCCATCACACCCATTTGATCCTTGGCCTCAGTGGTGATGATCAGGGTCAGCTGGTGGGTTTTGTGGTTTGGATACACATTCAACTGGGAAATGGACTGAAATTACCAAACCCATTTAATACAGATTCACTACAGCAGCGGGTAGGGCACTAGACTGGAATTTGGCAGAATATTCTTTGGGCAAGTCACTTAGTGTCTGTGTGACTTGTTGCCTATTTGTAGAAAGCATTCCTCCTTTGAGGCTCTTGTACATTTCAAAGGAGGAATGAGGAACTCTGCGTACAGCCCAGAGCCAGTGGGAAGTTCCGCTGACTCCAGGCTGCATGAGGCGTGCCTGCTTTGAAATGCACAAGAGTCCCCAGCGAGCCCCAAGCTCCCTTCTGTACCCAACCTCCATCACAGACCCAATATAATGGAAGAGTGCAGCTCTTGACCACTTAC
This sequence comes from Pelochelys cantorii, assembly GCA_032595735.1. NCBI lineage: Eukaryota > Metazoa > Chordata > Testudines > Trionychidae > Pelochelys > Pelochelys cantorii. The sequence goes on from CM064328.1 coordinate 73,302,067, forward strand.
CAAATTCTTGGAGCGGCCTTGATCTAAAATTATTGCCCATCCCTGATATAGACCATCCCTGACAGGTGTTTAACTAACCTGCCCTTAAAAATCTCCTGTGATGGGGATTCTACAATCTCCCTAGGCAATTTATTTTAGTGTTTAATCACTCAGAAAGTTTTTCCTAACATCCAACCTAAACTGCCCTTGCTGTAATTTAAGACCTTTGTTTCTTGTCCTATCCTCAGAGGTTGAGGAGAACAATTTTTCTCCTTCCTGCTTGTAACAATTTTTAAATACATAAAAGGTTATTAGGTCCTCTCCCCCTCTTTTCTTTTCCATGCTAAACAAACCCAGCTATTTCAATCTTCCCTCAAAAAATCATATTTTCTAGATCTTCAGTTATTTTTGTTGTCTTCTCTGGACTTTCTACAATTTGTCCACTTCTTTCTTGAAATGTGGCATCTAGAACACAACACTTCAGTTGAGGCCTAATCACCATGGAGAATTACTTCATGTGTCTTGCTTACAACACTCCTGCTAATCCGTCCCAGAATGTTTGCTTTTTTTTTGCAACAGTTACACTACAGGAGGCCCCCGACTTGCGACCGCCCGAGTTCCGACCCCCCCGCACTTACAACCGTTTTTGTAAGTGCGAAGGGGCCGAAAACCCCTGACTTACGTCCTCGGCCCGCATTTACAAGACACCTATCGTAAATGAGGGTTCGAGTTATGACGCCCCCGACTTGCAACACTTCCCCCGGAACCAATCGCGTCGCAAGCCAGGGGCCTCCTGTATTGACATTCAACTTGCGATCCATTATGACTCCCTGATCTCTTTCTGCAGTACTCCTTCCTAGGCAGTTATTTCACATTTTATATGTGTGCAACTGATTGATCCTTTGTAATTGGAGAACTGTGCATTGTCCTTATTGAACTTTTCTTCCTAATTAATTCAGACCAATTCTCCAATTTGGCCAGATCATTTTGATTTTTAATCCTATCCTCCAAAGCACTTGCAACACCTCCCAGGTTGGTATCATCTGCAAACTTTATAAGAGTACATACTATGCAGTTATCTAAATCATTTATGAAGATATTGAATAGAATCAGACCCTGATCCATGCAGGACCCCTTTGATATGCCCTTCCAGTTTTTGTGCGAACCACTGCTCTCTGAGAACAGTTTTCCAACCAATTATACACCCAATTTATACTAGCTCCATCTAAGTTCTATTTCCCTAGTTTATTTATGAGATCGTCATGCAAGATAGTGTTGGTTTGGCATGATTTGTTCTTAACAAAACCATGCTGGGAAATTATAATTCTGGGGCGGTGGGGGTATTTCTAGTGGGCACCCACAGTGATCTGCTCTAAGCCTGCTGCTATTCATTGTCATAAATGATCTGGAAGAGAAGGTGGTAATAATCTACAAGTACTAGCATGGGGAAGAGATTTCTTATAGTAAAGGGCTCTTCAGACTAGAAGAAAAAGGCATAATGCGATCCAATTTGTTGTAATATGATGTAGACAACTGTGACAACAAATAAGATGCACATTTTTAATAATTAACCATTAGAACAACTTACTCAAGGCCACTGTAGATTCTCTATTACCTGAAGTCTTTAAATTGAGACTGGATATCTTTCCACAACCGATGGGAAGTTATGAGCTGGATGCTGAAATTTGATGGGAGTGGTTCTATAGCCTGTTATGCAGGTGGTCACACTAGATGATCATACCAGTTGCTTCTGGTCTTAAAATATACAATAATTACCGACATACCATTGCAAAGCCAAAACTGGTCAATCAAATTGGATTCCATACTTTTTTGTGCATCAAATTGTCAAGTAAATTCCAATTACAAGGCCAGTTGTACCAATGAAAGGCCAGTGAAGGCAAGGGGATTACATCAAGCAGAAAGGATAATTTGACCAGCTGAATCTTTCCCAGATGATGATGCATGACAAAGAGAGAACCAAGCTATCTCTGCAAGGCTGGCAGTTACGAAAACTAAGCAAACCCACCTCTTTATGTGCAAGCTGAGCACATCTGGTAAAAGGAAAACTGGGGACAGATAATCATGAACACCTGCAATGCCATTTTAGTTAGAGACTCACATTTCAGAGTAGAGTAGAATTTTACTAAGTAATCCTCCATTTTAGGCCTGTGGATTAAGTGAAGGATTGTGCCTCTCTCAGAATTTAGTTTACAATCTGTCATAGAACCTAACTGCTGGCTTGATGACTTTGGCTTTATGCTAGAAAAGTGACTGTTTAAACTATGACAATTTTACTTAAACATGGAGGACCAGATAACAGGTTCCATTTTGGGAGAGTGTGACATTGGTATTCAGGGACCAGATTCTCAAATGTGGTGTTGCCACAGTTGAACCAAGCTGCACTATTAATGTAACCAACCACAGAGGCCTTCTTTTCCCTTAGTTGGTGTATCTGGAACAGAATGAGGGACAGAAGGTTTGGGCATTTAAAAAAATATTTAAATACAGACACAAGTTTCTGAACAGTGCACTTGGGTAGTTTAATCTAAAAGTTGTTTAAACCCTTCTATTTACACACAGTGTATTACATTTTAAAAGTGATTCCAAATTGAATTCAGCATCAAACCATTAGTCTTCAGAGTTGTGCTGAAATCTGTGTTTTCTTGGTAAGACCATAAAAGCCATATGTAACACTCCCTTCACAAATACTGACAGACTAATCTGAAAGTTTGAAATAATAATAAAAAAAAAAACTCCCCAAAAGCATTCTCCGAATGCTGCCTGATTCCTGAGAAAATAAGTAATACCTTTACCCACAGTCAATCAAAACATCTTAACTACCATTTATGTGAACAGCAGATGTGTTGTAAACAATTTTATTACAACCATTTATGGAAATCTTCCTTCAGCTTCCTGCTGCTTCCCTATTACCATGCCTCCGACAGTTGTATTGCCACTAGCTTCAGCTGTGTGCTGCTCCTCATGTGTTTCTGAAGGTGGCTCTTTTGAGCTTGACTGTTCTTGTACCCTACATTTCATGGCATGCACTGCATAGTTGATGCTAGTGTTTTCAGTCCAACTCCACGACCCCCACAGGGGATTGTATGACATTCCATTCACTGTCTTGACTAAAAAGCCATCTATAAAAGAAGGGGAAAAGATGGTGATCCTCAGACATTCTAAGTCAATGAAACATCCAGCTCTAAAATTAGCAAGTTCTAAATATACATTCTTCCACTGAGCTTTAGAGCAACAGTACTGAGTCATCAGAAGCACATCTGTAGTTGGTCAAGTTTTGCAGATTGAAATCATCCACTTCAAAACTGATAAACTTGAACAAATTTATTGAAAGATGCTGGAAACATGAAATAAGAGGTGGAATATGGATCAAGAAAATAGTGTAAATAAAGAGCAATTTTATGCTTCCTTCTTAATATCACTTGTGATGCTGCATCATCCCCATAGGATATAAGCTAAAAAACCGAGTTCACAGCTTATTTACAGCAAGTTACAGGAAATGTGAAGTGAAGGGTTTTTTTCTGCAGGTTTTCAAAACTTTCTTTAGAGAAGAAGTGGCTGAGGGTAAACCCGATTACCTCTAAAATCAGTCTTTTAGGAAAGCAATCACACTGGGATCATTGGAATGACTTTGTATCATATCTTTGGTATGACTTTGCACCATGATACTTTGATCCAGTATTTTGGCTGGATCAAAACACTCTCTCAAGTTTTACTACACAGTCTGTGGTCAGCTCTCAACTTAAAACATTTAATTTAAAAACTGCTTGAATAAATGTAAAGCTAGTGAAAGATTAAGAATGACAGCCATGGAGGCAAAACCCCTGGGTTCGTACCGTGCAGCCTATGGACACTGGTTCATTAAGTGTCTCAACTCCGACTGAGAAGACTCATTCCTAGAAATGAAACACTATTGTCTCCAAGTGGATTCCAAGAATTTGCATCTTGAAGCTTTGGCTACCAAAAAGAGGGCCAGCTTCAACAGTGGTTATGTTCTGGTTATTTCTGTACTCTTTAAGTTGAACTGAGACAATCAACTCTACACGCTCAGCTGACCAGCCAGTATGTGGTAGTGATTTTTAGCCATTCTTCACCGATGCCAAATCTGAGCTGCTAACAGGAGTTCAGAGCCCTTCAATCCAAGTTTACCAATCATCTTAGCTATCTAGTCTCTTGAGAGTTGCCATTACAACCAGTAAAACTTGAGTCACTCCAGTCATTCTATTTGATACTTACTTGATTCTAACAGGCATTCTAGCTCTTCAGGTGAAATAAACTTCTCCCAGTCATGAGTTCCTTCTGGTACAATGCCCATTATTCTCTCTGCAACTACAATCCCCAAGATGTAGGACAACTGTGTTTTGCTGATTGTAGTAATGAATAACGAGCCTTTTGGCTAATAAATTATTAAAACAATAGGAAAATAACAGTACATTTAATGAACAATCTTCAAATGAAAAAGTACAAGATTAATCATTTTTGAACTTCAAGTACAGAATTTGTCCATTTAGAAGCCATGGGTTGTAGGCACTAAAGCTACTTTCACTGTGACACATAAATGTTTTAAGACAATTATAGGTGATAGAAAAATCAGGCTGTGATGTTCCTTTTATGGAAACCAAATCTTTTCAGTGGTGCAACAGTCAACATCCTCGTGGTTTGGGATCATTTAAAAAGAATAATCTTTAACAGAATTATCTATGCTCATCACTGACACAACATGCAAATAATACCTAACCAGATGATGAACTACAAGTTTAAGAATGTGTACAGTAAACACAAGAAAATATCCTTATTTTTAAAATTTAAATTAAACAAACATACACACTCTTCTCCATGGCAAATACAAGTAGATTAATTGGGCTACTTTTATTCCTAACATTGGCTGTTCACAACAAATCCATAGAGCAAAAACTGTCCAAGGACATTTCTCCTACAGCCAGTGGGATCAAAGGGGCACTTGCTAATGCAAGTGCATGGGGTATCATTAAGTGAGCTGTGTCATGACTAGCCAACTTCCTATTTCAAATAGTATATAGTCCATACCCTTGTAAAAATAAGCACATTAATAAACTTATTCCAAAGTTCATCCTTAAAGACCTTAAAACAGTGTACTGACTGTACAAAAAGACTACTTTATCCACTGAAATGCAGCTCTCTCTGAAGCAGAACACAGCAGTAGGGACGTGAATGACTAGTTGACACACTAGTCAACTAGTTGCTTCCTCTCCCCTTGCTGCCTCTATCAGAAAGAGGCGGGGAGGGGAGGGAGGGAAGGAGAGGTGCTTCAAACCAACAGTGTCGCGTGGAGCCCGGGCTCTGCCGCTTTTAAATGCTGTGTGCACCCCAGGGCTGTTGCTACACTTCAAAGGCAAAAGCGCTGTGGGGAGCACGGACAGCAGGAGACTCAAGCAGTCCCCCACTGACCCCAGGCTCCATGCAGCTCTGCTGCTTTGAAACTCCACGGGGAGCACGGGGCCAGCGGGCACCCCAAGGCTGTTGCTCCACTTCAAAGGTGGAGGTGCTCTTATCAACTAATCAAAAAGTCAATGTAAATTGCATCAACTATTCTATTAGCTCATTAATCTAAATGTAGCATCCCTACACAGCAGTGGTTTAACTTCTGTAACAAAGTTACTCAACACAGGAGCTTTGGACAAGAAATGAGAACTCAACTTATCCCACTGAAAATACAGCAGTTATTTAGACAGGTAGACTAATTCCTCATGCTGGAATTTGGCCATGACTACCAGCACATCTTCAAAATGTACAGCAGTATAAACTGCAAAATATGAGACGCTATTGCACAAGTAATATACTTCTAGATAGAATTTTATTTTTTTTCTCCATATATCCTAATGTAAACACTTTCAAAGAACAAAAAGTAATAGTTAGAGGTCCTGTGCACTGGTGGAAAAAGAATAATTTCTGCTGCTCCTCTCAGACAGAAGAGAGTGATAGTTCCTGTTAGATAAACTATGTTCCTGGTGTGAGTAGTTTGACAAGGCAATGGATTAAAGAAGCGCTCCAGTTTGGACATTGTCACTTCTGTCATCTTCTATTAGCCAGAACCAAGAATATTAGAATAAGGCAAATTCTGAGTATATCTAAATGTAAACAAGATGCTCTTTAAAGCACTCCAGGAACACATTTGACTTTTAATAATGAGTTGGAATAAGATGACATGAGACAAAGGTTTAACTGCAGACAATGTCAGTGCACAGTTAATTCATATTTGTAAACATCCACGTAGCTGTTAGAATGTTGTCCTTCAGTGGAAAATCAGGCTAAAAGAACTTTTCATGAGGTTTTGACTGTGTAGTTCCTTGGACACAATCTACTGGGAATCATGATACCACAGCAATATTAGGTAATGATATCACTAAGGCCTCTGAGATCCAGATGGGTGCTGATTAATTTCTTAAATAAAAACTTTATTAAAGAAGGAACAAACATTGCTACAATTAAACACTTACTTTTAACACTTGATAGCAGTACTTGATAAATGTTTCTAGGTCTACCACGTGCTCCACTACTTCAGAAGCAATAATTACATCAAAGGTTTCTGTAGCCTCTTCTGCAATTTCCTCCAATGAGCAGGATTTGTACTGTATTCCCTTGGCCAGGACTGGATCAAATGACTTGTGCTGTTCTGCTATTTTAATATTGTCCTCCAGAGGATCAATCCCAGTAACTGAAGCTCCCAGTCTTCCTAGAGGCTAATGATATACAGTGTAGTTTATCCACTACATTAAAACAATCTACATAAGTATAAAACTCTATGTAAACTAATAGAATATAATGTCAAAGTTACTGAAAAATCTTGCAGTAAGCATCATTAGAACAGTGAGACAAACAGCTCTGAAAGGCAGCCTTTTAATTCTTCTGTATTTTAAAAAGTTTATTAAAAAGTACCACACACCTTTTATATTTTCTGTTCTTCAAAAACTAGCATCTTCAAAATAGAAGAGAGTGTTTCTTTTACATCTGTTTTAAAAATAATTGTTCTTTTCTCACTTTACCATGAGTGCAGATTTTCTCCACTGCAACTACCATAGAGATACCCATTTTTTCCCTTTAGTTGTTTAATCTACATTTATGGTCACTCCTTTTCTCTAAATCTATCTGTAATGGTGAATCCAAATCTTTTTTTTATGGTTGCTCTAGACATAAGCATCTACGATAACTAGTCAATGCTGAAACCTGAACACTCAGATGTTTACTAGGAAAGTGACAGTGTGTTCTCTCTCAGATGTTGATGTCTCTTGAAACTGGAAAACTTTGTGCAATACAACCATAATGTTATTAAAACTTAACTTAAAAGCTTGTGAAAGTTACAAGCCCCACAGGATTTACCAGAAAAGTGTGAAAGCTCCTTGTCCATAATTATTCATCCTTCAGAGTTTGACTTTGAACCAGCCCGTGAAAACTTAACTAGACACATGCACCGTGTAGCTATCTTAAGCACATATCTGCAAAACTTTCTAATGCTCATGTAAAATTTTCAGTCAGTCGACATTTTCTTAAATAGAAACCATTTGTTTTAATTTTTTTTAAATCAAAGGTTCTAATCTTCACTGCAGATTAAGACCATACCAAGTTTCCATTTCAGTAGTTTTTGCTGTAGTTGGCTTGTATAAGCTGGAGGGGGTGAAGATGGGAGAGAGGTGAGGTAGGAATTGTTTTACAACAGGGTCAAAATATACATTTTTCACTCTCTCATGGTTAAAAAAGATTTACCTCTAGCTACCAACAATAGTAGGAAGGAGGTGAATCTCCTTTGTGCAGAGACCCAATATCAGGTGAGTGCCACATCTTTGAGTGCAAAAGATTCAAAAGCCACCTTTGTACCCTCCTGACCTTGGGCTGATCTGGGAGCTGGAGAAGTCTCCAGTGTAACTTAGACACCATGGGGACCAGTCTAGGACCAGCACGTGTGTGTTACACTCTCATCCTCAATACAACCTTACCCAGGCTTGTGACAGGGTGCTCTTGAAGCATCTTTACAGCTGTCCCCAGCACCAAACGAATGCTCCTTCTGCCAGATAAAGGCTTTTAGGGCCCCTCTGTACCGCCCCGGGAATAACAAGTAGTGTTAAGGGACAAGACAGAGGTGAGAACTTTGCTCAATATGGAAAATTTAAGCCCAAAAGGTGACTGTTTTAGAAACCACAAGCACGTGAAAATAGATTATAATGGAACACACATTACTTCATTAACAAAAGTGGTCATGATAAAAAGTGATTTTTACCAGTTCTCCCCTTTCTCTCCCCCATTCCCAAAAAAGTTATTTTGCAATGATTTTCAGAAGGAATCCTAGAAAGGTTGATGCTATTTTTAGGTTTGTGACATTTGAATAATCTGATTGTTGGCTAATCTTAAGGTTTTAGCATCTATTCCCACAGGCTTCTCTTTTCCTGATGGAGCACAGTTGTTTTTAAAAAAACATTACATGGACTTTTTTAAAGCCAAATACTGAATATGGTTTGTAGAATTTACTGCACTCCAAAAAAAGCATTTATCAGTGTACCAATATTGCAGAAAAGGGCCAAAGGCTCCTCCTCCTTGGAGATTTAGGAATTAAATAAACAGATCACCTTTTAAAATCTTCCTAAATTCCTTAGCTAGAGAGACAAGAATAACAAATTATTTTTCTTACTTCACTTAACAATCCACCACCACAGCCGACATCTAGAATCTTTACACCAGACAGAGGGCTTCCCAACTGATGATCACTACTCATGTTCAATAGAGTATCTCTGAAATAAAGTGTACATACATAAGTGCAAAGATACATAATGGTTTAACTGAAAGATTTCTTTAAAATTTGTGTTAATTTTAAAGCTATAATTATTCAACAAGTTATGTTTCATTATCTGTCTAGTTACACTATACCATTTTAAGACGGATGTTTGGAACATTGAACAGCAAAAGTACTTCCAAAACTGTACCTAATAAATGGCACTCTAATATCATTCAAAGAATGCAGGGCAGAATATTCTCCTTGCTCATCCCACCACCTATGAGCCAACAACTGGAATTTTTTCATCTCTTTTGAATCCACTGTTGTGTGTGAAGTGTTGAACAGCCTCTTCGTAGTAGACCTACACAATGAAAGCCAAACATGAAGTCATAGATATGGATACCTGGCAGCAAAACCTGTGACTGGGAGAAAAAGAGGAGGAAAAAAATCTTTTCTTCAGTGGGAGGAGGAACAAAGCCAGAGAAAGCACTTTTTATTCATTTTATCTCACTGCTTAGAATAGAAAATCTCTCCCTTTAACTTAATAACATTTAACTTCACACTGTATTACTAATAATTCAGAGCCTCAAATAAATTATTGAATGTATATAAAGTTGGTGATTTTAACTTAATATTTCTGTACTGTAACAATTAAAAGAGCAAAAGTTATCTGAAAAACTCATCTGAAAGATCAAAACTGATTTTATCAGATTATCATCAAGTTGTCAGGACACTTCATTAAGCTCACTTTTATTACAGTAAAGGATAATGTCATGGATAATTCTATTATATAGTGTACTTACATGCGGCTTTTCATTTCAGTCAGACAGATAAACCTTGCACTGTTGGATGTCAAATGCATTTTCCCGCAGTAGTTCTCTCTGAAATCACCAGGGCCTCTCTGAAAAGTCTGACCATAATGGTCACCTTCATATATATAACAAAAACAATGCAATGGGATTAATAAATGTTATGATCATCCAGAGATCAAAAATCTGTTTATCAACTTGGTTTGAAACAATTTATGCAACAGTAATAGGATTTTAATCAAGTAATTAAAATATGAATACAGGATCAAATCAATGTATTTACCTTTTCCCTCCAAATACATTGTGTTCTCTCAAAAATTTTTAGGGGGGAACCAGTTCAGTGGGTCTTTTTTAAATAAATGTATTAAAAGAATATGCAAACAAATACACAGCTAAGCATGTGTGTCACTACTTGACTTCTAATTTCCCTAAAAATGATACAATCCAACAATCAAACTAAGTTCTGTGGGCTCCATGCTTCTGTCAGACAGATGGCGGACACCAGAAAGCACTCTGAGGAGCTATGAGAATTTTGAAAAAACAGTACAAAAATAATGAGATATGGATAGCACTGTGGGATGTAGAAAGCAGTATGGAGGGAACTAAGGATGTTAAAATGCAGTTAACTGACTAGTCTATAGGCACTTCTGCATTCCTCCTTTGAAATGTACAAGAGCCCTTCTGGGGCTCTTGTACATTTCAAAGGAGGAATGCAGAACTGGGCTTACAGCCGGGCCAGCGGGAAGTCCCGCTGACTCCAGGCTGCATGCAGTGTGCCTGCTTTGAAATGCACAAGAGTCCGCAGCGAGAGCTCTTGTGCATTTCAAAGCCATGGAGTCCCAGGTCAGCTCGGGACTCCCCAGCTGATCCCAGGTTCCGTGTGGCACTTCCCTGGCCAGGATAGTTTCATTCAGAGAAAATATCCGTGAAAATACCCACTATCAAAGAAATCAACCTGTGGGGGGGGAAAAAAGGTTTGGAGTAGATCCTATTAATAAACGTAGGTTTCTTTGATTTGCTGAGTATTATTTAGAACTGCAGAGATCCATCTCAAAAGAGAGATCTGTGATAATATGATAAAAACATATATAATTTTTAAAGGTTTATAAACTATGGTTCTTAACATCATACTGTACTTCTACCATGCTATTTAGCCAAGGATTTCAGCTTTATCAGCAACTAATGAAAGCACACAAAATCCCTGGTAAAGAAATAGTATAATGCATTTAGACAGAGGGAACATAAGAACAACCATTCTGAGTCAGACCAAAGGTCCATCTAGCCCAATATCCTGTCTGCCGACAGTGGCCAATACGAGATTCCCCAGAGGGAGGAAACACAACAGGTAATCCTCACATGATCCCTCCCATCACCCACCTCCAGAGAAACAGAGGCTAGGGATACCATTCCTACCCATCCTGGATAATAGCCATTGATGGACCTAATCTCCATGAATCAATCTAGCTCTTTTTGAACCCTGTTAAAGTTATAGCCTTCACCACATCCTCTGGCAAGAAGTTCCACAGGCTGACTGTATGCTGAGTGAAGAAAAACTTCCTTTTGTTTGTTTTAAACCCGCTGCCTATTAATTTCATTTGGTGATCCCTACTACTTATGTTGTGGGAATAAGTAAATAACTTTTCTTTATTCACTTTTTCCACACCAGTCATGATTTTATAAATCTTGATCATATTCCCCCTCAGTCTCCTCTTTTCTAAGCTGAAAAGTCTAAGTCTTTTTAATCTCTCTTCCTATGGAACCCGTTCCAAACCCCTAATAATTTTTTTTTGCCCTTTTCTGAACCTTTTCCAATGTCAATATATCTTTTTTTGTGATGAGGCGACAACATCTGTACGCAGTATTCAAGATGTGGGCGTACCATGGTTTTATACAGAAGCAAGAAGATATTTTCTGTCTTATTCTCTATCCCTTTTTAAATGACTCCTAACATTGTATTTGTTTTGACTGCTGCTGCATACTGAGTGGATGTTTTCAGAGAACTATCCACAATGACTCCAGATCTCTCTCTTGAATAGTTGTAGCCAAATTACTCCCCATCATATTGTATATAGTTGGGATTATTTTTTTCAATGTGCATTACTTTACCTTTATCAACATTAAATTTCATTTGCTATTTTGTTGCCCAATCACTTAATTTGGTGAGATCTTTTTGAAGCTCTTCATGGTCTGCTTTGGTCTTAACTATCTTGAGCAGTTTGGTACGATCCGCAAATATTGCCACCTCACTGTTTACCCCTTTCTCTAGATCATTTATAAATAAGTTGAATAGGATGCGTCCCAGGACAGACCCTTGAGGGACCCCACTAGTTACCTCTCTCCATCCAGAAAACCGATAATTTATTCCTACCCTTTGCTTCCTGTCTTTTAACCAATTATCAATCCATGAAAGGACCTTCCCTCTTATCCCAAGACAAGAGCCTTTACTTAAAAGCCTTTGGTGAGGAACCTTGTCAAAGGCTTTCTGGAGTCTAAGTATACTATATCCACCGGATCCCCATCGTCCACATGTTTGTTAATCCCCTCAAAGAACTCTAGCAGATTAATAAGGTATGAATTCCCTTTACAGAAATCATATTGACTTTCCCCTAACAAATGATATTTATCCATGTGTCTGACAATTTTATTCTTTACTATAGTTTCAACTAATTTGCCCGGTACTGACGTTAGACTTACCGGTCTGTAATTGCCAGGATCACCTGTAGAGCCCTTTTTAAACATTGGTGTCATGTTAGCTATCTTCCAATCATTAGGTACGGAAGCTGATTTAAAGGATAGGTTACAAACCACAATTAATAGTTCCGCAATTTTCCATTTGAGTTCTTTCAGAACTCTTGGGTGAATGCCATCTGGTCCCAGTGACTTGTTACTATTAAGTTTATCAATTTGTTCCAAAACCTCCTCTCATGACACCTCAATGTGGGACAATTCCTCAAATTTGTCACCTAAAAAGAATGGCTTATGTTTGGGAATCTCCCCAATATCCTCAGCTGTGAAGACTGAAGCAAAGAATTCATTTAGCTTCTTCGCTATGACTTTATCATCTTTGAGTGCTCCTTCAGTATCTCGATCGTCCAAGGGCCCCACTGGTTGTTTAGACGGCTTCCTGCTTTTGAAGTACTTAAACATTTTACTATTACTTTCTGAGTTTTTGGCTAGCTGTTCTATGAAGCACCAAGATTCAACTTCCAAGGGGACAGGGAGGATACTGAAAAATGAAGAACAGAATGCTAATATTTTTAAAAAGAGATTTTAATAAAATTATATTAGTAGAAAAAGACCAGTAAGTTAAAAGGTAAGAAAGTAAAATACATAGGGGTGGTATATACTCTCCTAAAAAAAAAAATCTCAAAAGACTTGAATAGAAAGGTAACCAGCAAGGAGTACTCCAATATAGCTAAATGGCAAGGTCAAAGAAGATATTTGAGCCAAACAGAAATCCTTCAAAATTTAGCAATCTGACACTGTGAAGCTATCAAGAGTTTAAATTACAGAAGCCAAAAAGCTAGAGCAAAATCTGAGAGGTTTAGAAGGATTCTGAAAAGCAAATAGTTAATGGTGTTAAAAACCAAACAAGTATATTTGAAGCAGGAAGCCTATAAAGCAATCAAAGAGCCTGCTGGAGCACTAGGGATTACAGAGAAAAATTGAGGAAGATTAGGATGTTTCTTTATATCAGTCTTCACCAGAGAGGATATTAGGAAGCGCCTGCTCTTTTCTGGTAACAAAGATGAGTTACTCTCAGGGCACATCTTCCCTTGTCCCACTGGATATCGACGTTCTGGCATTCAATGTAGTGGGTCTAGTAAATTGAACGCTGAGGCAGTTCTGGATGGTGCCTGTACTAGGGGATGTTAGATATTGAATAACTGAGTAACTGTGTAACCACATAGCAGTTATATGATTATTTTACAGGCCCTGGGGCAGGGCCAGCAGCCAGTGCACTCCCGACCCTGCTCCGGGGCGGATGGGGGGAGGGGAAGAGCCCTACACACTGCGCTGTGTGGCCTCTTTAAAAATGCAGACCAGCTCCTGCCTGCCACCCCATGCTACTGACCTCCCCTTCCTGCACTACTGCTGGTGGAGGGGTAGCAGCCACTCCTGCCTCCTTCTCCCCTGCCTCCACCTCTATGGAACTGGAGCAGCCCCTGTCTGCAGTGGACCCTTTGTGGGGCGGGAGCTGCTCCCTGTCCACCAGCTACTGGTTAACTGGAACTGGTAAGCATTACCCATCTAGGGTGATGCATACCAGTTAACCTTTCACATCCCTAGTGTAAACTCAGAAGCTTGTCTCTCTCACCAACAAAAGTTGGTCAAATAAAATATATTCCCTCCCTGAAGTTGTTTCTCTAATAACTGGAGACTAACATAGCTACAACACATTGCATACAGAAGGGGGGGGGGGGGGAAGAGGAAGAAACCACAATATATAAAACCACAAATGTAAGTATTACTTGTATTAATGAGACAAAAGACAGAACTATGTAGCACTTCAAAGACTAACAAGATGGTTTATTAGGTGATGAACTTCCGTGGGCCAGACCCACTTCCTCAGATCAATTTGTGGAAGAAAATTGGCATCTCTATCACTACCTGTATTAATGAGATCACTCTAGCAATACTTTATTATAATTTTTGCTGACAACTTAATACAAAGCAAATCATTTGGGCGGTTTTAATGTATTAACCCTACTGGGGTCCTTCATTACTCAGATTATATGAATGTTTACTGCTGCTAACGGTGGTGTATGCTCTTATTTCATGGAACAATATACATCTACGGCTATGCCTTTTAGTTATTGACGCAGGGAAACCTACCCGTGACGCTGAAAAGTGCCTGTCCTGTTTTATGGTGGGACAGAGTAGACATTTTGGGAATATTTGAGATGGCGCGGCGTGCCTCAGTTTCCCTCTGGGCTCTGCACAGCTCCGCGCGGAGGCGAAGGGTTAAAGCGCCGACGGAGCGCGCTCCCGCACGCCCATGTCGCGAGGGCCGCGCGCTGGTTGCCCGCGCGGGACACGGAGCCCGGCCGCGAGCAGGCCCCGCAGGGAACACCCGGGGCCAGTTGGTGCCGCCCCGGGCTGCCCGCCCCAGCCCCGCTTGGCTCCGGCCGCGCACGGAGGCTACTCACTGGCCGCTGCCCCCAGCGTCCTCCCGCGCGGGGCCACCAGAGCCCGGGCCGCCCGGCTCAGCCCGCCGCAGCCCCACATCGCCCGGCAGAGCGCCGCCCCCGCCGCGCCGCTGAACAGTTCCGGGCTGGGCCCAGCGCTGCGGCCGGGCGGAAAAGCTCGCTCCTCCCCCCCGCAGTTCTTTCGGCCAGGGAAAGAGGAGGGGAGCGGGGGGAGACTACGGCCTTCTCCCTCGTTGAGCCAGTTGCTGGTTCGGGCCATCGTGTGGTTTTGTGGTACAAATTTGCCCTTGTCGGACAAAAGGGTAACAGCTCTACCCAGCGCAGGGATGTGAAAGGGTGTTTAATCAGCTAGTCCAAGGAATTTCCATTGACTGCCTGAGTAGTTGATAAGAGTCTGGAGACTGCAGAGCCACAGCAGGATTAGCTCTGCACCCTAGGAGCTAACCACGCTGCAGCTCTTAGTACCTTTAAAAACAGGGAATCAGCTGAATCCTGGCTTGCACTTGGTCCTGCTACACCTCTGCTTCCCCTGCTCCCCACAGAGATGGTGCTGGGTGGAGCCAGCTTTTAAGCTGGCTCCCCACAGCAGGGGCTCCTGCTCCCCCTTTACTACCTCTCTCTCATAGAGGCAGCAAGGGTGGGGGGGAAGGGACTAATAGCTTACCTCCCTAAGTGGGTATCTCCACTTCCCTCTATCCTTGCTCTCATGGACCCTCTACACACAGGATTTGCACCAGTTTATTTAAAATTTGTTTAAAAATTGATCCGTGCAAACCTTTATATATGTTTCAACCTAGTTATCATTGGTACCAGCATATTTTCTATCCAGTTAACTAGGGGAGCTGGAACAATGCATGTGGGGATGTTGAGAGCTATTGAACCAAACTGTAAAGCCTGTTATCTGATGGAAACTACTTCAAGCTAGGTTTACTGCCACATCTCCTGCACCCCTAATTCCAGCACCTATGCCATTAATTTAGCTTCCACAATAAATACAACTGTGAAATTATAACAGCATCTCTCTGGTAGCAACTTCAGAAAAGGATGGTACTTGCCGGATTCCTCCAGAATTGGCTTTTTCTTCTATGAAGAGTTTCTTCCTGAACCTCAGTGTGAGTTTAGAAGTGCATTTTTCAAATGCAGGCCACCTGATGTGTGTCTTTTTGGAGCCACAGTCTGCTGGTTGGGAGCAGCAGCTTGTCCTCTCAGGGCCACCAGTAACGGTTGGGTTCTGCCTCTTGCTGTTGACACAAATGCTGGAGGAGTAGACAGCCAGTAGTCCCCACCCCTGCCCCACAGGGTGACAAGGCAACAGGCTCCAGCCCCAGGTTTACTACCCCCATCATCACCCCCCCCCCCAAACTCCTGCAACAGGGTAGGCACTAGCCCCCATTGTTGCCTCTGGCTTCAGGCTTTGGCCACCTGCTCTGGTCCCTGGCTTACCACTGCTCCTGCCTTTCCTTTAACCCTCACTTCATTTTTCAGCCCAGGGGACTTCCACCACTACACAACAGTAAGCCCTTTCCCCATGGCAGAAGGCTTCAGGCTCATCCCCTATGCCCCAGCTATGCAGTGGCCCCAAATTCATCCCCCCATTGCCTGTGCTGTCTCCCCTGCCCCTCCTCCACCCATTCCCCACCCCATCCTATCCAGTTCCCCATCCAGGGCTGAGTAAGGCTGTGGTGAAAAGTGATATTTTTCATATGATAGACTTAATAGCAAGCCGGGAGACTGAAAAATGATATTAACATGCAAGTATTTCTTTTCACAGCAGCAGATGGCCTAGCTAGCATGTCTTAAAAAAAAAAGACAAAGTTTGTGTTGTTTAATTTAGGCCCAGGAAAGAATAAAGAGAACTGTACATTATTTTGAGTGTAAACCCCCCCCCCCAAAACCTCTACATAAATTACAACAATTTGGATATGTATATGTATTTGTTTTTCCTAAAGTTAACTAAATATTTTAAGAAAAATTATTATGGCCACCAGCAAGACTGAGTGACAGAACTCCTAGGCCACTAAAAATTGTTGAGAGAACTCCTTGTTTAAACCAGCAAGAGGCACCACTGACATGATCTTTACTGCTCATCAGCTGCAGGAGAAATGTGGAGAACACCACACATGATGATTTCTGGCATTCATGGACCTTACAAAAGCTTTGAGTCCATTAACAGGGAATCCTATGGAAAATTTTTCTGAAGTATAGATGCCCCCTGACATTTGTCACCATTCTTTCACCATGACATGCAAGCAGTGATCTTTTGTAATGAATCTACTATAGCACCTTTTAAGGTTAAGACAAGCATTAAGCTGGGGTGTTATTACCCTAGTGCTCTTCTCAATCTTTGTTGCGGCAATGCTCTATTTGATTACTGATAAGATCCCAGCACCAGCTGCAGTTAATCTAGTGAACGGATGGGCAGCTGTTCAGCCTAGACGGCTTCCTATCCCAAAACAAAATGTCACCAAACTTAATCACTGAGCTTCAGTATGCTGATTCTGTCAGGGCAATATATTTGAGATTCCCTATTTAAAATATTCTTCTCCCAACCATGTTCCAGGCTCCTTTCTTGAATTGTTTTTTCCAAATTCAGGACTCAGAAAGGATAAGTATGCACTTTAAAGAGAAAAAGGGGACAGAAGAGTCTGTGCAGTATCTGGAGATGCACTTGGCCTCTTCTCCTTGTTCTACCGTAGCCAGCTTAATTTGGAGGGGGGAGGGCAGAAATGGATTACTTTGTGTATTTCTCCCAAACTCCTCAGTCATCTGGCCTAAGCACCTGGTGCCCCAATCTAATCACTTTTTGTGCAACACCCCTATATCTGGTCTCCTCCAACCACCATGCTGCTCAAAATTTCTACTTGTATCATTCTGCCAGCAGACCCAGCCACTCTAAAATGGCTGCATTTATGGTATTAAATCTGCAGCTTGTCCATCATGTGGCATCTTGACCTTTTTACAAGAGAATCATAGAATACTAGGACTGGAAGGGACCTTGAGATAGAAAGCCAGTGGATGGCCCACACCCTTTTTCTCCAGGCTGCACCTGAAACCACCCTCTCAACTGGCAACTTACTTTTGGGGAATTTCATGCCACTGCAAAATAAAGAACTGTACAGATATTAATGTGCACATAGAATCCCCACCCCCCTCCCATGGGCTGCAGTGCAGCTGGCTGACATTAGGCGTTGCTGCACCTGGCAGAACTCAGCACATACACAGAAGACACTGCTGGGGGAGGGAGAATGAGCTAGATTCTCTCCAGCTGCAAGAGAGTTCCCAGGCTGCTGCAGTTCCCAGAAGCCCTGAAAGAGGGCATTGCGCAGAAAACGTCATGAAAGCCTGGGACTAAACGTAGCTGGGGCTACGTCTAGACTGGCATGATTTTCCGCAAATGCTTTTAAGGGAAAAGTTTTCCGTTAAAAGCATTTGCGGAAAAGAGCATCTAGATTGGCACGGACGCTTTTCCGCAAAAGCACTTTTTGCGGAAAAGTGTCCCTGGCCAATCTAGACGCGGTTTTGCGCAAGAAAGCCCCGATCGCCATTTTAGCCATCGGGGCTTTTTTGCACAAAACAATACTGCGTTGTCTACACTGGCCCTCTTGCGCAAAAGCATTTGCGCAAGAGGGCTTTTGCCTGAACGGGAGCAGCATAGTATTTCCGCAAAAACACTGACAATCTTACATGAGATCGTCAGTGTTCTTGCAGAAATTCAAGCGGCCAGTGTAGACAGCTGGCAAGTTTTTCCGGAAAAGCAGCTTATTTTCCGGAAAAACTGGCCAGTCTAGACACAGCCAAAGGCTGTTTCTCCTTCTGGATCCCTGGGTTCAGGGGGACGGGCGGAGGTGTCTCCACAAGAGGGAGCCCTATGGCTGGGTTTACAGTGGGAGAGGGTGCAGATAGGTATCTGGCCAGAGTGGGGCACAGCGTGACTCTGGGGAGAGGGGGTATAAGTATCTGGGTGGGGAGGCTGCAACTGGGCTCCAAGGGGGAAGGGGTTTGGATGGGCTCTTGGGGAGGAAGGGGACAAAGAAAAGGAAACTGGGTTGTCTTAGGGGTTTCTTTAAGTCTCTACTTCTAGGGGAATTTGTGTGTGCATGTGTGTATTGTTACAGGTATGCTTGCTGACAGGTATTTTGAAATAAATTACCAAAATAATTGAAAATGTTATGATTATGTAGTGTTATTTTGACAAATAAAATCTGCAGAATTTTAAAAAATTGTATACAGAATTTTTAATTTTTTGGCAAAGAATGCCCGTGACTAATAACTGCTAATGGCCCTGGTCACACAGAAGTTAGTCTTGGTGATAAGGACATGTCAGAGGCCTTTTCACTTTGGAATGTTTTTGGGCCTTCTGTACCCTCATAATTAAGCTGCAATGCTCAACAGCTAGTAATTTATGAAAGTAAAGTGGTAAACTTAAGAGTCCATGTACAAGGCAGTTACTCACCTTGTTCAGTAACAACGTTCTTCAAGATGTGGGTGCTCCACTGTTGGTGTCAGGCGCATCCTGTGCTGCAGGTCAGAGACGTTTTCTAGAAGTGTCTAGTCGGGCTGCGCATGCGCGACAGTGACATGTCATTTGTGTCCTTGGAGTTCACGCATGCAGCCGGAATCCCCTCAGTTTCTTGAACGCCCTCTTACGTGAATGTCAAACTGAAGAAGGGAGGAGGGTAGGTAGTGGAGCACCCACAGGGGGACACATCTTGAAGAACTGTTACTACACAAGGTAAGTACCTTCCCTTTCTTCTTCCAGTGGTGTCCCCGTGGGTGCTCCACTGTTGGTGACTACCTAGCAGTAACCCAGAGATTGAAAGTGGGCTTTGGCTAGGTTTTATGTGCAGATGAAACGAGTGCACAGGTTAGTGCAGAGTTTGTGTCTGCTCATGCAGAGATTGCATAGTGTTTCATGAAAGTATGATTAGAGGACCAGGTAGCAGCCCGGCATATGTCCGTGAGCGGAATCCCTTTCAGGAAGGCTGTTGATGCAGCCACTGCTCAGGTGGAGTGAGCCCTAGGAGGCATAAGCCAGAGGAATCCTAGAAAAACTCCACTGTATCCAGGGAATGCGTCTGCTCTTCCACTTATTTAGTGGAAGAGCAGATGGCGCTTTCAGAAACCCTGTCTTCCTCCTCCCACGAGGAAGAAGGGCTCTTCCAAAAGAGGAGGCTTTTCCGAAATTTGGCCCAGTGTAAATGGGCCAAATTTCAGAAAAGTCTCTTCCGAAAAAACTATTGGAAAAAGGTACACAAATTCAGAGTGCAATTTGCATACCTTTTTCCGATAGATCACTGTAGTGTAGACATAAACATAGAGAGTTGTGTGCCTCGGAGGGAGTAACATTGGAGGATACAGGTTGTCACCAGTTTTGAGATCCACTGTAATGAGAATGGCATTCCCTTGGAACGCTCTGCCAGTGAAACAAACAGGGTCTGTGACTTCTGGAAGGGTCGTGTACAGTCTATATAGAATGATAATGCCCTTCAAATACCTAGTCTGTGTAGGATGGCCTCTTCCTGAGAGGTGCGCGGCTTTGGGTAGAAAGCTGGAAGGACTATAGGTTCATTGATATGGAAGTCAGAACAAACTTTAGGGAGGAAGGAAGGATGGGGTGGAGAACCACTCTATCCTTGTGGAATATGGTGTAGAGAGGGAATGCTCTGAGAGCAGCGATCTCACTAACTCATAGATGTGATGGCTATTAGGAACACAGTCTTTACAGATAGTAGCTAGAGTGAGCACTTGGCCATAGGCTCAAAACAGCAGTCTGGAAAGTGCACAAAGTACAAGCTCCAAATTCTATGTGGGAGGAATCGGTCTATGGAGTGGATTAAGGTTATGTCGTCCTTTGAGGAATCTCTTTGAGATGGGTGAGTGAATATAGAGAATATACAGGTGAGAGAAACACTGCAAGGGAAGCTAGATGCATCCTAAGTGATGAAACTGATAGACCTTGTTGCAAAGGATCATGTGGAGAGGTACGGAAAAGGGTTGGATGCCATTTGTTTCACACCAGGCTGAAAATTGTCTCCACTCATTGAGATAAGTATTGCAAGTGGACTAATGTCTACTGTGGAGTAAGACATTTCTTACTTGTTGTGAACACCTCTGTGCCTCAGAGCCAACAAGGAGCCATGCCCTCAGAGACACTGTGGGTGGTAGAGAGTACCCTTGTTCTGTGAGAAGAGATCTGGAGTGGTTCGGAAGTGGGTAGGGAGACTGGAGAGACAGCTGATAAAGACAGGGAAACCAAATCTGCCTGGCCAACGTGGGAACTATGAGGATCCCTAAAGCATTGTCCAACTACCTTGCAGAATACCTTGGGGATGAGTGGGATAGAAAGAAAAGTGTAAATGAGGTGAGTATCCCATGGTATGAGAAAAGCATCTCTCAATGATCTCGGTCCTATGGCCACCCTGGAGCAGTAGTGAGGGTACTTGGTATTGAGTTCTGTCGTAAAGAGGTCTATCAGCAGCCAACCCCATCAATGGAAGATGTCGTGCAGGACCCTGGTATGGATTTCCCACTTATGCTCTATTGCAAACTTGTGGCTGAGGGTATCTGCAATAACATTCTTGACTTCAGAATGATCACCGTGATGGTGATATTGCTGTGGATACACCAGTTCCACAGGAGTACCGCCTCTGCACAGAGAGTAGGAATGTGTAACTCTCTGTCGATTAATGTAAAACATCGTAGTGACACTGTCTGTAAGGATGCGGACTGTGGACCCCTGAACGTGTTGGCGTAAGTGTTTGCAGGCATTGTGCGCAGCTCGGAGCTCCAGGAGATTGATGTGGAGCCTTGATTTGTGGGTGGACCATTTGCCCTAAGTGAAGTGATGCTGGAAATGGGTGCCCCAGCTGAGGAGAGATGCATTTGTGGTAATGTGGCTGGATGGTTGTGCCTGACAAAATGGTACCCCAAGCAAAGAGGTTCCCTGGATCGGTCCGCTATTGTAACAATGAAAGGACAATCAGGAGAAATCAAGATGTGTCTGTGCAGCCAGTGTTTGGACAGGGTGTAGACCGAGGCAAGACAGTGCTGAAGGCATCGGAAGTATAGATGCGCATGGTGGACGACATATGTTGTAGCGGCCATGTGTCCCATAAGTCGAAGGCAGGTAAGTATTGGGATCTTGGGGCTCAACATTATGGTTGAAACTAGGCTTTTTATTGCTTCAAAATGTTGATTTGCCAGGTATGCGCACGCTATGGTAGAATCGAGACATGCTCCTATGAATTCTAGAGATTGGGGTGGGAAGAGGGTAGACTTTTGCTCGTTGATAACAAGGCCGAGAGATTTGAAGAATCCATTGGTGAAGAGGAGCATCTCTTTTGTGGCCCTTGTGGAGGGCCTTGAATGAGGCAATTGTTGAGGTATAGAAATATCATGATGCCTTCCCGACAAAGATATGCTGCTGCTACAGGCAGGGTACTGGAGAAGACTCTGGGGGCAGACGAGAGACCGAAAGGCAGAACTCTGTACTGGAAGTGGTCTGAAGCCACTGGGAAGTGGAGAAAGTGCCTGTGTGCCGGGTGTATGCTTATATGAAAGCACGCATCTTGAAGGTCGAGTGCTGCAAACCAGTCTCCCTCATCCATTGCTGGGATAATTTCCATGAGTGTGATCATCTTGAATCGCTGTTTGCTGAGGTATTTATTTAGATGGCGGAGGTTGAGGATAGGTCTCCAGCTACCCGTTTTTTTTTCAGTGAGAAAGTAATTTGAGTAAAATCCCCTACCCCAATATTGTTCAGGTACCCTCTATAGTTCCTATGCATAGGAGGTTGTGTAATTCTTGACAGAGCAGTGTTTTGTGATAAGGGTCCCTGAAGAGGGACAGGGAGGGTGGAGAGGCTGAGGGAACTGAAAGTAGATTTTCCATGCTTGATGATCTCTAGGACCCAGCAGCCCATAGTAACTGCTGCCCACTGGTTGTAAAAAGGGCACAAACGATGATGGAATATGGCATGTTGGAATGGCACTGGTGGAGTGGGTAGGTCGTGCAGGCCCTTGACCAAAGCCTCAAACCTGCAGCTTGGAGGGTTGATGATTGGATGAGAGTTATTGGCTCGTCGGTTCTGGTTTCTTGGCCTGGAGCGATTGTTGTCAAATGACCTTTGATGTTGCTGCCTGCCAAAAGTGAAGTCTCTAGGTCTCTGGTAGAAAGTATACTGTCTCCTATTACATGGGAGGCACATACATCCCCAAAGTAGGTAAGGTGGTCCGCGAGTCCTTGCTGGAGTGAAGGACTTGGTCCGTTTTCACCACAAAAATCTATCTTTATCAAATGGTAGGTCCTTCACTTTGATCTAGAGTTCTTTGGGAACCCCTGCTGCTTGTAGCTATGACATGCATCTCATTACAACAGATGTTGTGGTTGCTCTCGCAGCCGCGTCAGCAAAGTCGAGCACCATTTGCAGGGTTGGATGTAGAGTAGCCTTCCTGCAGTATAGATTTTAGTATAGGTCTCATCATCAGGAACATGTTGCACTAATTCTGTCAGTTTAGCATAATTATCAAAGTCATGGTTGGCTAATAGTGCTGTATAGTTGGCTATCTTCAGCTGCAGCATTGAGGAGAAGTGCATTTTCCTGCCAAACAAATCTAAGTGCTTATGATCCTTGTTCTGAGGGGTGGATCTGTATTGTGGGGTCTTAGATTTGTGGTGTGCCGCATCAACCATGAAATAATTTGTTTGAGGGTGGAGAAATAAAAAGTCCATGCCTTTAGAGGGGGACGAAATATTTCTTGTCTGCTCTTCTTTTGTTGACTGGCGGAGCTGTGGCTGGTGTCTGCCAGACCTCCTCCACTGCTTCTAGAATTGCCTCATCTAGGGGTGTGATTCTTGACTTGGTGGAAGGATAAAGGTTTTTCAAAAGTTTGTGTTGTTTTTCCGACGACTTCCTGGCTGGTAGCAACCCTTCTGAACAAGTCCTGGAATTGCTTCAGCTCATCCACTGGTGACAGATCATTGGGGATAACTGCCTTGTCTGGTGATGAGGAGGATGTCAGCTGGTGACACATCAGGTTGGTCAGTGTGAGGGTCATCGATGATCTGTCCCTCCTCTGTGTCCATGTCCATGGTTTGGGAGGGAGAGGTGTGAGGACACGAAGGGGATAGCCACCTATTGGCTGGTGTTGATGGTGATGTCGGCCAGTGATGTGTGGGTGCCCAATGATGGTATGGAGACCAACAAGGTGGATGATGTGGGTGATAGGAGCAGTGAGGATACCATGGAGAATAGTGTGGCTGGTGCCTACCATAGGGTGAATGTGCTCCAGTTGGAGAAGAGTGCTGGGATGAAAGTATGCTCCATCAAGCCCCTTTATAGTCACTATAGTGTGACAGTACGGGCGACCGTAGTGGGGGAGAAGAGCCCCAAACTGAGAAGGGGGATCGGGAGCAGTGCCTGAAAGGAGGAGCATATGGAGGATATAGATCTTGGTTCTCTATGCGGCACCGGTGGATTGTATTCTTGTGTGCACAAGCAGGGTGATTACAACTGGGCACTGGTTTCTGCGGTGCTAGGGAGCATGGTGCTGGTGGAGGTGACATCAGTGCTGATGGTGATGGCACGACTCTGGATTTGGCGTGAGGCACCAGTCTCAGATTGCAATTTTGGTTCTGTCACCAACGCGGCATGTGGGTGTACAATGCCCGAAGTGCCCAGTTTGTCTGTTGTACTAACCCTTGGTGGTAGGGAGCAGGCTGGAGAGGCCCTTCTTTTAATCAAGGGCTTATGTGATGGTGAGCTGATTTTCTGCTTTATGCCAGAATCAGGTTGATTGGTGTCATCAGTGGCTCAAGAGCCTTATCAAATAATAACATAGGTAGCCTGAGCTCCCTGTCCTTACGGGCTCTGGCTGTAATGCTATGGCAATGGACGCACTTCTGGGGACGTGCATTTCCCCCAAGCACTGAGTACAAAACCCGTGTCCATCCAAAGTGGGCACAGGGTGGTGGCACTTTTCACATTTTTTGAAACTAGGGGAGCCCAGTGTTTTGCTGTTCCCCTGCTCTTCTCTCTGCTTTTTTTTTTTTCTTGCATTAGTAGCTATGTGCCAGAAGGGTCTTATTCTGGAGTTTTTCAAGGATGGCCAGAGGCTCCTGCTTGTCTTTCCTGTTCCTTTGGTCTTCTTTTCTCTCTCTCTTTTTTTTTTAAAGATAAGTAGAGGCCTGAGGGCTGTAGCCCTCAAGGCTGGTGGCATGCTGCCCCTCAGGGCTGCACCTCAACTATTTACAGCAACTCTGAAGAAAAAATGTTTGTTTTTTTAACTACTACTACTATAAAATTGTGGATGAACTAACAGTTTTAACAAATTACAATTAAATTTCTATCTACAGAGAACTGAAGAGGAGGCAAGGGATCGAACTTTGTTTGTGACCGAGGGTAGATAAGAAGGAACTGAGGGGATTTGGGTCATGTGCATGAAGAGCATGCACCACTCTCACGCATGCGCAGCCCAACTAGATACTGCTAGAAAAAAAATAAAAATCTACCTGTGGCATGGGATTAGCCTGACACCAACATTGGAGCACTCATGGGGACATTACTCGAAGAACAGAAGGATTCTAAGGCAGAGCTGTGAAAGAAACATGCCTCAAAGATAAAAAGGAAGCACTTCATGCTGACAGCAATTAGCTTGCATAAAATGAACAAAGTGAAATAAAGATTTGGAAGGCGCAGCCTGGTAGCCTCGCATTTTCACTACAACTCATTGAGGCTATGTCTACAGTCACAGTCTCTTGCGCTAGAAATATGCAAATGAGGCTAAGCGTGGAATATCACTGAACCTCATTTGCATACCTAATGAGCCGCCATTTTTGCAGAAGAGGCTCTTGCGCCAGAAGGAGCTGTCTACACTGCCCCTTCTTGCGCAAGAAAACCCCTCTTGTGCAATACCATTACTCCTGAAAATAATTGGTGTAATGGCATTGCGCAAGAGGGGTTTTCTTGCGCAAGGAGCAGTGTAGACAGTTCCTTCTGGTGCAAGAGCCTCTTCTGCAAAAATGGCGGCTCATTAGGTATGCAAATGAGGCTCAGCGATATTCCAGGCTTAGCCTCATTTGCATATTTCTCGCACAAGAAGCCACGAGTGTAGACATAGCCTTAGGGTGCATACTCTGTAATTACACCAGAAATTACTGGCACCTTCTTTGTGAAGTAATCACTAGTGCTTATGTTGTCATTCTTTTTAATGTTTATTTACTGCATTAAAATGTTTATTTACAAAACTACAATGGTCAACATTTTCACTTAAGGTGTGTGTATATAAATAAAATGGTCTATTCAGTCTTTCCACTTCTGTATGCTATAATTTTAAACAAAACACAGTTGGTAAGTGGCAGCCTGGAGCATAAAAGGCTCCTTAGAGATACAAAAGGTTATAAAGTAGTATTATTCCAGATGAACAGGAAGTTACTAGTCACAGACCAGAACACACTTGCAGATGCTCCATACCTATAAATGTGTAACATTACTAATGTGCTTTGTTTGACTATATCTGAGGCTATGGTGACACGAGTTTTGCCGCAAGAGCCAATGCAAATGAAGCACAGATTAGCATTTTCTTGTGCTTCATTTGCATACTCTTTCATTTCCTTTTTGCGCAAAAACAGGCAGTGTGGCCATGGCCATTTTGTGCAAAAACCCCTTTTTCTGCAAGGTTCTTATACCTGTCCCCAGCTGTAGCCTCACTGATTCATCCATCCATATCCAGTTTGAGTTTTCAGCCTATAGTTTGTATCTCAACTATCTTTCACCCTTCTTTGGAAGTTTGTAGACTATACTTGTTATTGCACTTAACTTCACATATACACAACTTGGGAGTGTTAGTGATGTTATGACAGCATTCAGGCCTGTATATTTGCCTGAGAAATAATTTTGGGTTTTGTTTGCCCATTTGATTTCTGTATTTCTTACTAACGTGAACAAAGACATTGTATGCTGGATCTACCCACAACCAGATGGGGTTTATAGCACAATTAGAAAAGATAAGGATAAGAGCTAAATGTTGCTAGTATTGGTGGGAGTTTAATATATGACTGCTTTGACTCCTCTCTCAAGGAAAGATCAAGCAACCACTCAAGAGTGGCAAGGGGGGGGGGGGGGGGGGAGAAAAGAGAAGACAAACACAAAAAAGGCAAAGAACAGGTGACTCTGGCCAAAACACAACCTCACTCCCTATCCCTCCCACAAGATTCAAAAGAGGTGGTACCAAAACCCTCAGATTCACAATCCTCCAAAATGGAACATTAACCATAAAGTGTAAGGGATGGTGCTGAAGCATGTACTACAGGTATTATTGAGTCTGTCAAGGAAGAGGTGGGGGGAGGAGGAAGATATGAAAAAACTAATGGTGTACAAAGCTATGGATATGCTCATTGCCTGCACTTTGGACTCTGGTTCTCTGTTTTTTGCCTGTAAGACAGGACTTCCCCTCGCCCTCCCTTGGGTCCTAACAGGGAGAATACTATTTTTATTAGTAGATAAACGAAGGCTGGGGTGGCATAAATGAACATGGATATTAACGAAGTCCCATAACAAAAATGGTGTTTCCTTTTCCCTACTGCACAAATCTTTTATTTTAATCTGTGTCTGTTTAGAACAGGCAGAAGCCTGTACTTGTAAGTGAATAGAACAATATCTAAATTTAGAGTTCTCTTTATTTATACAACTCCTTCATTATATACTTACCAACAGAGTTAAGATCACATCTCCTAAACGTATGAAATTATACCTCACATTATACCTAAGTTAGTTACCTGCCCCATTCAAACATAAGAGAACTCTCATAAAACATGAAGTTTAATGTATGTGAATGTCAACGTAACAAAATTAACACCAGTGTACTTCTAGTAATAGATGTTCTGTATATGATAGTTAGCAAATTCTATGGAATTGGTCAATACAGCAGTAGTACTCTCTCTTTATTAGCATAGACACTACCGATATCACAGTTGTGTCAAATAATGTAATTTCTATCATTATAGGATGTGACAAAATTCCAATTGTTAATAGTATATGAACCTGTCACTTTTTTTTTTAAACTGAATAGATAACAAGACCTGAAAACCAAATTCAGTGCATAATGGAAGCTGTATTTTGCTGACTTAAACTTAACTGTAGTTCAATGAAGAAAATGTATGCATTCCCAAATGTCTAAACTGAGCCACTAACCAACTCTTTATAAAATTTTCACTTAAGAAAACTGACGGTCTACTAAGAGTAGATTGTCCATTATTTTATATTCCAACCAGTATTAATAGCCTATTGCAAATTTTTCTCATTTGCTTTGATCAATTATTAGTCTATTCTATATATACACACAATTTAATTCTTTTGGATTTGTTATTTACTGGTTATTGATTTATAAAACAGCGGTGACAAACATGCTTTTATTCACTGCTCATTTACGTTTAAATATATAGTTTTGCGGGCTTTTGTTTTTAATCTTTGTGGAAGCACAAGGCAGCATTTACTTCTGTCTCTAATTTATTAATAAAACTTTGGCAAAGATTTTCTGTAACTGAATCCTACTTTTCATTAAATAGGTTACTTCTTTCAGGAAGATGTCTTTGCAAGTTTAGTTTATAATAGTGTATTTTTTCCCTTACAAGAAATTACCCTTACCTATGGCATTTTGAAGATTTCAGATTCACAATGAGTATCCCATCGCAACTTGAGGGACAGATCTTAAGCCTTTTCCTTAAGACTGTTTCTTTGTAACAAACAGTCTAATGGTGGATATTTCTTGTTTTGCTGTCTGGTCCAGATCGAGTGATTTTTGATTTTAAGTGAAGGAAATAAAGACATTGTCTTCTTTCACTATAGATTATGATACTGCTAAAAACCAAGGAACAGGTTGTGATCTAACCTAATACTGAACTGAAGTAGTCACAACTCTCATACTTACAAAATACTGTCACTTCTAATGGTTACTATAAAGCTGGTGTGTATGCATCTGTGTGTGCAATAAACTACAGTTTGTCTAGTCTGTCAATTTTCTAGTGCATGACATATGTTTTCAGTACGATGCCCTTATTCAGAAATTCAGTCTTGCTCTTGCAATAACCCAAATTGTCCAGAACATGCTTTTAAACACAAAACAGAAATCACCGATTGAGGAATATAGTTCCAAAGATGAACATTCGTGACACATGATTAGTTACTTGCACATATTCCTAACTGGGGCTTGGTTGGGTTTAGCACATCTCATATTACAGAGCGATCCACATTTTATACACACAGCATCTTACTTTATAGTCCAAGATAGAAGAAGCATTAAAATGTAGACATTTTCATCTGAAGATAAAAAAAGTAACTAGAAGTCTACTCCCTTTTCTCTGCAACCAATTAATCTTGATGAATCCATGCGCAAAAAAAATCCCCCCTCCCCCCCAAAAAATTTACATACTTCGACAAACGATACCCGTTCAACTTTTTTCAGAGCACTTTTAAAATTTTATACAAAAGCCAGCTACCTTAAAAAAAACCATTTTCTATGTTTTAACACACAAAATTAAGGTTCAAGAATTTTAAACAAAAATGAACTAAAGAGCTTTATTGACATCACAGTACATTCAATAATTTTAAGTACAGCTGAAAGAGAATGGCATGTTTTATATTCTTATTAAGCACTACTATTTTTGAAAAAATGCAATACAAAGAAATCCTATTAGTATTTAACTGAGCAGCATTTGAAAAAAATACACCTATTTACAGTTTAAAAAAGGAATCTGGTTTCACCTACACAGCCACAATGTGCCTCTATAATGAGACAAGCCTTTAAAACTCATGGAATTTTTTAATGTCACATCACTGGTGCCACACCGCTCCTCAGCGTTTACGACGAGGAGGGGTGGTGGACCTGAAAAATAAAGAGAAAGGGGAAAAAGTTAATGGGGCAAAGACACCCCTAAACTACACATACTTTTTAGGCTTAACAATTAGCAATTTTAAAAGACTTTCCAAAATTACTTTTGCCCAAGACAATTATAACACATACCAAATTTTATTTAAAAAATACTTTTATATGTTGTACACAGGAAGACGAATAGTTAAAAAAAAAAATCAGACAAAATACTTAAAAAGTATACTACCTTGATCGTGACTTAGACTTGTGTTTGCGGCTTGCCTTCTTACCAGACCTTTGAGATTTCTCCATGGATTGTGACCGACTATGCTTTGATTTCTTAGCCTTCTTTTCTTTGCTGCTTCCTGGTGATTCAGAACTGCTCCTTACACTAGAATCAGAGCCTGAATGTTTTTTACTATCTTTGGTAGAACTTTTCTTGCTTTCCTGTCTAGAATCCTGTCTTAAAATTTTAGCAGACATTGAATTGCTGCGAGACAGAGCTCTTTCGCTATCTCTTTTTCTCTTTAACCTACTGTCATCATGATTGCCAGACTTACTGTCTTTTTCTTCTTTTCTTTGTTTCTCTTTTCTTTTTTCCTGGTCTCTCTCCCGTTCTCTGTTTTTCTTCCTATCTTTATCTATGCTCCTACTTCGTTCCTTTTTCCTCTCTTGATCTTTACTATCACCCTTATGCTTGTGCCTATTTCCACTAAGACTTCTATGCTGGTCTTCGCTTTTACGCCTATCTCGACTCCTGCTGCGACTAGCACGACTAACTCGTCTGTCCCTTGAGTGACTACTGCTTCTATGCCTCTCCCAACTTCTTTCCTGGGAAGGACTATGATTTTTCCGTCTCTCCCCTCTTTCCATGCTATTTCTGCTAGATCTCCTCCTTTCTCTTATCTTTTCCCTACTTCTACTTCTCTCTCTCCTGTTTCTATGAGAATAACTTCTACTTCTACTGCGTCTAATTTTATGTGATGGCGATCTACTGTGACTACGTCTTTTCTTCCTTTTAGGAGAGGAAGACTGTGAAGAACTGCGGCTACTACCTGAGCTCGTACTGTATGATGTACTAGACACAGTACTGCTGCTACTACTGCTTCTACTATTGCTGCTATTGGTACTACTACTAGTACTTCTTGACCTACTCCTTCCTGTTCTCTCTTTTTCTTTAGCCTCTTTTTTGGATTCTATATCTGGTGCAGTTTCACCTGGAGATCTTTTCTTTTCATTAAACACATCATCCTCTGTTTCCTTTGCTTCCTGTAGTGCTGAATTGCTATTTTGCTCTTTGTTGATGAATTCATTCATCTCTTTAGCAATTCTTTCATTTTGGAGTTTTTCTTCTGGAAAAGCATATGAAAGAAAAAAAAACACAAGTAATGCCAAATAATGTGATATAGTTATATGGCAAAAGAACAAATGTGCTATCTTTATTTGCTAAGGATCAAGTTTCCAGACCAACTGAATTTTATAAAACAATTAACTTGCCACACCTCAATACACCACCATCTTAAAGTTTCAGAATGTTTTTGTTTTTCAGATGAGGCAAAAATCAATTTCCCTCCCTTCCTTTCCTTGAGATGCTTAATACTATTTAACATCTCATCCAGAATTTAGTTCATACAGAGAGTTTTCACAATGACAAAAAGTTGCACCGAATGACCTAATTTTTCTCCTAATTTTATGACACTAGAAGAAGTTATTTTTAAAACCTGCTTTCTGATTTTTTTAAAAGGCAAAACAGGAAAATTTTTTAACCTTTTCTGATCCTATTTTTATTTATATAACTCAAACATGAATTTTGGCAAGCAATTAATTCATATTTTGTGTTTATCTTCTAAGTGTATTTGAACTTTGTGCATGGCTAAAAAATCATGATGTCAAAGCAATATGTATTCCAGAGTGTATTAAGTTTTCATTCCACCCTGAGAAATCACACCTCTAGAAAACACTAGAAGAGGCTCTGTATCATTCATTATTCAATCATTGGGCTCCTTGTTGAGAGTAATTAGCACTGCTATGGAAGGAGAGGGGCATGAGAGGTTCTAGTGCAGTGTCTCAAACTTTTAAAGACTGAGGAACACCAAAAATTATTTTTTTAAATGGGGAACACCAAGGATTTTTTGTGTCAAGCAAAAACACAAACAAAAAACACAAAACCAAAAAAACCCAAAAACCACAGGGCCTGGAAAACCTGGGGGTCAAAATGCGCTATGACCCTCCCCCCCTCCCCCCCCCAAGGAAGACTGCCCTAATAATAGTCTGGTACATGGAGCTGAAAACTTAGACCACAAAAAAGTAAGGATAATAATAAACAAATGTGAAATAAGGTCATGTGTCTGGAAGGTGGGGGAG
This sequence comes from Pelochelys cantorii, assembly GCA_032595735.1. NCBI lineage: Eukaryota > Metazoa > Chordata > Testudines > Trionychidae > Pelochelys > Pelochelys cantorii. The sequence continues at coordinate 73,333,994 of CM064328.1, forward strand.
GGGGGGGGTGTCTTGTGGCAGAGTGTCTGGCCAGGAGGGAGAGTAGAGGAGGGGACTTGGGGCAGGATATCTGGCCAGGAGGATGGATAGAGGAGGGGTCTTGGGGAAGACTGTCTGGCCAGGAGCAGGTATTGGGGCAGGGTGTCTGGCCAGGAGGGAGGGTAGAGGAGGGGACTTGGGGTAGGGTGTCAGAGCAAGCTAGGAATGTGGGGTCTTGGCAGGGGGAGGGGAGTGAGGGAGGTCTGGGTGCAGGGTCTGAGCATGAGGGGGGGAGCTTACCTGGCTTGGCACCCTGCTGCAGCAGGAAAAGCCTCCAGGGAGCATACTCTTGTTCCTCGTGGGGGGGGGGGAGGGGGAGGGAGGGAGGAGAAGAGAGATCAATCCTGTTTCCTCCCCTGGCCCATGCAGCGGGGGAACCCAGCGCAGCTGCAGCACCAGGCCAGGCTTCCCACTGGCAGGGCGGGGGCAGGAGGAAAGAGTAGAAACCCCGACCATCCCCGACAGATTAAACTCTGCCACTTCCCCAGCAGGCTGGGGAGGGGTGCAGGGGAGAGAGAGCAGCAGTGCATGGGGGGCAGCAGAGCCCAAGCATGCCGGGGGGGGGGGGGGAAGCAGAGCCTGAGCATACCGCAGGCCTGCGGGGGGAGGGGAGAGACAGCAGAGCCCGAGCGCGACCCAGGTTGGGGGGGGGGGGGGGGGGGCGGTAGAACCTGAGCTGGGCTCCCCGCAGGCAGCAGTTTTAAAACACCGAGGTCCGGAAGCGGCTCCTCAGCTCCAGCCACTCCTCCCCCTCCCAGCAGCAGCGGCCACTGTAAAAGCTGCCGCCTGCACATGTGGAGGAGGAGGAGGCTGCGCAGCACCAGAGGCCCTGTAGGACAGGGGCCGTCCTGTGGGCTGGGGGGCAGCCACAGCAGGAGCTGTCTATGGGCTCTGCAGGGGACGGGGAGCAGAATTCTTTCTGTTCTCTCCAAGACACACCTGACTGCCTCGCGGCACACTGGTGTTCCGCAGAACACACTTTAAAAAACACTGTTCTAGTGTTATCATTAGAAACAGAACTAAAGACTAATCTATGTAGAGCTGATCCTAAACAACATTTTTTGGAATAAGAGTGTTTACACATGAGGTTAAACAGGAATAACTCCATGTATAGACAAACCTTCCATGTACCAGACTGCTGACAGATCACAGTGTGGACTAGGGATGTTAAATTGCGTTTAATAATCCGCTAATCAAGTAATAGATGGAATTTCCATCAACTACTCAATTAGTCAATAAGGGAAGAAACTGCAGAGCCACAGCAGAGTTAGCTCCTGACCCCAGGAGGTAACCCCACTGCAGCTCTGCCTTTTGAATGTATTGAGAACTGCCAGGCTCTTAATACATTTAAAAAGCAAACGTGCAGCATCCGGGACTGGGTGCAAGCCAGGAATCAGCTGATTCCCAGCTTGCAACCCATCCCCTGCTGCACCTCAGCTAATCCCTGCCTCCCCACAGAGACAATGCTGGGGGGAACCAGATTTTAAGTTGGCTCCTGCTCCCCCCCGGCTGCTTCTCTGATAGAGGCAGCAGGGAGATGGGGAGTGACTAGTCGAATCACTACTCGATTACCCGATAAACATATGCTTATCAGGTAGTCGATTAGTCACTTACATCCCTAGTGTGGACTCAAATCAAACTGGTGACATGATAGAAGAAGGTTATATATTCCATTTCCAATTTTCCCAAATTATTCAGACCTTCCATATGTTTTATTTTAAAATTAACAGCCATTAAGCAAATACAATAAATACTTAACATGAATTTTAGAAGAGTTTGCAGTGCATTATACACATTTTAAATATATTAAAGGATTATCATACCACCAACTGAGGGGTAAAAATTAGAGTATTTTTTCCTCTTTAATATAAATTTTATAAAAATAACAGAACAAGGCACGTGGTCACATTAAATGCATGCTGTCAAAAATCTCAGCCCGCCCAATAATCTGTAAATGCTCACCTTTTCAATTCAATTATAATCAACTCTGATATACAGCATATACAGAAATTGAACAAGATGTGTGTTTCAATTGCACGTTGAAGTGATTAATGGTTGTCTCAAAATTCTACGTAAAACTGAATCTGCTCTACCTCACTGAACACAGATAATTACGGTTGTGATCCAAAAATGTTCTCAACCATAGTAAAGCACGTCTGTTGTAGTAAAGATTGTGTGTCCATTTATGATAGGAAACATCCATTTACAGCTCTTTCTGGGGATAACAGTCTGGCTCAACAGTTATGCACAACTCCATTGTTTGCTTGCTGTGACAACTTAAATGGCAAAAGTGAATATCCTAGAAGAGAAGTGTATTTCTACACTTGAATGTCAATCTAGATTTTTAAAGTCTTTGTATATACTTATTTTAAATTCTTTACTTCAAACCCAATTCAGGACATTTGAGGCAGATGGAAGGATGAAGGAAGCACAAGACAACTTAACTTCCACTTTGGTAGTCAGTAAATAATGGAATCATCCATTGAGGGGAAAGGACTCTGAGGGGAACATGTTAAGGATGCAAAATATATACTCCTTAAAACATCATAACAAGTATATTAAGACTAGTATGTCTGCTTAGACTTTCAGATATCTACAAAACCAAGAAATTCAAAAGTTAAATTATACCATAGAACCTTTTCCAAACATTTCCCATATAAGAAGAAATCCCATTTTTTTATTTCAATGATGATCTTTGTTCCATCTTCTCAGGCTGCTTCCCCTCCCCACAAAATAAAAATCAAACATTTCTGAAATATATAAGATGATTGACTTTAGAGATGTGTGTATCTGTCCATGAGTCCATTTCTTCAAGAACTCCTTCGGAATGGTAAGAGCTAGGACCACCAAAATTCATATGCAGCTTCCTCTTATAACATAAAGCAAGGTAAGTGTTTGGTTGTGCCAATACAATGGTATGTGTTTGGAATCTGATTGTTTCTCATAAAATGGAAAGGGAGAGGTTTGGTAGGAGGGAGTTATAATGTAGTGTAGAATGACCACAGGGGAGCAACATGGAGCCAGAGATGGGGACTGAGACAGCTATAACCCCACTGGGCTAGCAAGGGGCAGCTGTGGAGAAAGGAACAGCTATCTACTATATATTTCAGAGAGTTTGTCTGACATGCACCCCTCCCCACTGGCCATGCCCGCTGCAGCAGCAATGGACAGGCACTTCTCACCTGGCCCCAACAGGCTCCGGTGAAGATGGCGGAGGTGATCCTCTCTCCCCGGGGCACCCTGTATACTGAATAGGGATGTGAAAGCGTAAACGTATAAATGGTTAACCGATGAACCTGGGCTCATCAGTTAACATGCACAGGGGCAAGTGGGAGCTGGTGTGCGCAGGGAGCTGGCTTTTACTGTTTCAGAGCACAAGAAGGGGCGGAGGTAGCTCTGTGGAAGCCCCTCCCCACTGCATGTAAATGTGTAACCGCTGAAAATTTCAGTAGTTACACGTTTACCTAAATACACTCATTGTAACATCCCTAATACTGAACTCCTCCCTCATTCCCACTCCAGAACAATGATTTAAAGAAAAAGAAATCTTGTTTCAATTAAGGATCCAAGCAATTCCAGGTAAATCCTCTTGTTAATGTCATAAACACAGTATTTTTCTAGCTCATGGCTTGGGTCCACAACTTCAGTATTGCCTTTAAGTGGGGAATATTACATGATGAGCAGAAGACTAAGCAAAAATAGTATTTTTTCCATTTAAATATCCTTAATATGAACACAAATAAAAGCAGGGGAAAATAAATTGAAAAATCTAGAAAAAGAACAGTTTCTAAATAGAAGAAAATTAAAAGCCACATAAAACTTAATATGAGATACAGAGATGCAATAATTGTTGTGTTCATGTGATCAATTGGGGGAGTCTCCGAGATCAGTCAGTCGATCCACCGATGGATCGACTGATTGATCTCGGAGACTCCCCCAATTGATCACAATCTCTGACAAGAAGGCAGACTTGCTGATCAACAGAACTGCACAGCCAGCAGTGTGTGTTCAGGTGCTCTTTCCCACATGTTGCTCCTTCTTGCAGCTGCTCCTGGGTGGCTGGCTACGCACAGCTGAGAAGGAGCACTGTTGTCAGGATGTCCACCTACCCCTGTATCCCATCTCCACAGAGCAGGGAAGAGAGAGGTTGGCCTGACTGGCTCGACTCAGAGCACTCCCTGAGTGTGAGATTGTCTTTAAGAAATGCAAACACAGTGCCCTTTTTCTGAGATTTCCTCAGCAGCCATCTCTCTCTCTCTCTCTGTCTCTCTTCCCCCTCCTGCCCCTGTACCCCACCTCTGCAAAGCAGGGGACAGGAAGACTAGAAGCTGCTGTGATCTGAAGTCTACTCTGAATGGTGAATGCAAGCTCATAGTGTCACACACACACACACACACACACACACACACACAAAAATATCTGGATTACACAGTCTTTCACACTTACCTCCCAACACATACTTGTATTGTTGTTACTGCTCTGTAGTTCCTGCATTGCACATATATTCTCTATAATTTTAGTCTTTCAAAGTATGTTATTTTAAGTGTGTTGACTGATGTATGCATTTCATTTTAGTATTTATTTCTCTTACAATTAGATTTAATTATTTGAGTAGTAAGTTCTAGCCTAACCTGTCCTGACTGGAGTAATTATCCTATTTATATCCTAACTTTAAATATAAATATATATCTTTATTTTTTGTTTCTACTGGTGGTGCCCATTGGCCAGGAATGGGGAACTGCCCTCTCCCAAAGCCAGCACCCTATACTCCCTCCTGCACCCTATCAGTTCCTCCTCTCAAAGCAACTATCCCACATCCCCTCCCACGCTCCTGCCCCCCTCACAGAGCCAGCACCCTGAACCCTCTACTGTACCCCATCACGCTGCCCAGCCCCAAACCCTTCCTGCACCCAAATTCCCTCCCAGATCTTGCACCCTTCACCCCCTTACACCCAAACCCCTCAGCCCCAAGCCCGCATGCACTCCTGAACCCCAACTTCATGCCCCAGTACAGTAAAAGTGAGTGAGGACAGGGGACAGTGAGTGATGGGGTGGAGAGGAGGAGTGAAGCAGGGCTTTGAGTAAGGGGTGGGCTATACCCTGGTTGCCCTTAAATTAAAAAAAAGTGATCCTGGGCACAAAATTTGGAGACCACTGATTGGGACTGCCGTATAAAGAGGCCACCTTTTTATGGGGCCAAAAAAAAAAAAACAGGAAAAAGGAAGTGCTCCGGAAGAGTTTTTGGATAATTTCCAATTTAAGCTTCACAAAAGAACCCACCTTCTTGAATATTCAACAGTGACAAAAGTTCTATGCTTGCTCATGTTTAACTAGAAGTAATCAAGCAAGCTCAACAATTAATACTATATGTCCTACCCTGACAATCAATTTAAAATAATATTTCAACATTCCTTAGTTTCAAATTTTTTCCCCTCAGGGAGACCTCTTCTCCCTCCTGTGACAACACAGATAATTTTCCTCCTCTGAATGTATACGCACACAGTTTAATGTACCTAGAGAAAGGAATGGAAACTAAATATTGGAATATCACACTCCTGTAGGACTGGCTTATCCAGGAACAGGAGGAAACAGGCCCACTGATTGGGGTAGGGAGAGAAGCGGTACAAAGGAAGCAGTTGTCCTGGGGTCTTAAATTGCCATTGGAGCGCTACGCAGCACACTCCAGGCAGTGCCAAGGGTCGGTTGGGAGAGCAAGAGTGCTAAGAGTTGCTGTCCCCAACCCTGGCTTTTCCATTGCACCCCTTCTGGAAGCACCGAGTGGCTTCCACGCCACCTTGCCCAGAGGCTTGGCAAGACTGTCAGCCCCCCCAGGAGGAAATAAATATGCCAGTGGTGACTTTGTGTCATGCCCCCGTCAAATCCCAACTGAAGTAATAAACTGACTACAACCTCTTTTAAGCTAAATGATTGGTAAACATTATTCTTTCCAGTAGATCGCACTCTGAGATTTAAGTGAGCCTCTGAACCATGAACATACTCATCATGATAGTTCTCCAATCAGGAAACAGATAACCAAAGCAGATTTTCTTGTGCTGTAGCCATCATGTATGAGAGGGGAATTAATATCCAAAGTGAAAAGAGAGGTAGGCCAGCAAGTGCACTGCTCAAGGATATCATGTTCTCCGAAGCTAAAGCTGGAGTGACTGAATGTGAAAACAGGCACTGACATCAAGTTATGAAGACACACAAGTAAACATATCTAGTTGCATAATCTGATGTCCTGAAATAAACGCCTTAGATACTCTAACTAGGAAATGTTTTCTGCAATGGGGCAAGGAACTTTTGGCTGGTATGAGAACCCAAAAATCCAAAGGAACTTCTTCCTATTTGAGTGAACGAATGTGTGAATGCAGGTCTCTTGCAGAATTCCTTCCTTTTGACTTGCTGAATCATGGACCATTGTGTCCCCTAAGTTAGATTGAACTCTTTTGTGTGTGTTACTTTATTCAGATTTAGAATAGAGTGGACCCCAACTGGCTCCTTAGACTACAAAAACCAGTTAATATAGCTCTACATCTGCTTTAAGAAATTGCATATCCTGGATCTTATTTTATTCAAGGATTGAGCAGTCACAAATCAGTCCAACTTTCAACAGCTTGAAAAACAGTCCCTCTGGCTAGAGGACTGCCTAGGGATGTTAAATTTAGGTTATTTTAATAATCGAGTAGTCGACAGAATTTTTAATCGATGACTCGATAGTGGAAGGCAGCCCCTTCTGAATGCTGGGGTCACTCCGGGACCAAACCCCGCTGCACCTCTGCAATTTAAAAAGGCAGTAGGGGCAGGCTGCCCGACTCCTATTGCCTTTTAAATTGCAGAGCCACAGCGGGGTTTGGTCCCAGTGTGAGCCAGGACTGAGTGGGGCTGCCAGCCCAGCCAATAGCAGCCATTGTCCACGTAGGGTCCCATCTTCCCACTGGGACCCCTCACAGACAGGGATGCTGCCGGAGCAGCCTCCCCTGTCCCTCCCCCACCCTGCTGCCTCTGACAGAGGCAGCGGGGGGGAGGGGGAAGGAGACAGTGCTGGGGGTAACCAGCTTTTAATTTGGCTCCCGTTTCCCTCCCTCCCTTGCTGCCTTTGATATTGAGGTGGGGGTGGGGGAGGAGAAAAGAGAGAGAGAGGTAAAAAGCAAGTAGTTCAGGTAGTCAACTAATCGATTACTCTCTTACATCCCTTGGACTGCCCAGCTTTTCTTTGGCCTGGTCTACATTACAGCGGAAGGTCAAATTAAGATACAAATTAGAATAGCTGGAGTCGAGGTATCTTAAATTTCATTTCCTCGCTGTCCACACACAGCAGGAGGGCGACTGGAGTGTTCCCTTACTCCTTGCAAGGAGCAGGAGTACCAGTACTGATGGGAGCATCCTCCGAGTTCAATTTAGCGAGTCTATTTAGGCATCAAGAACCAAAGGTAAACAAGTAACCTAAAAATCTAACTATCCACAAAGAAGCATTCTATGGTAATCTAGCCCTAATGAAGTGAAAGAAAAATTCTGCTAAAATAAATCAGGGAAAGGGGTAAATCCCCCCAAAATCATAGCTTCTATAGCTACCAACTTTTCACCATTTAGAGAGAGACAGAACCAGACTGTCCCTTTGAAACAGTGAGTGACATCACAAGCATTATTTTTTCCATGTATTAAGGATCTATGTACAAAATTCTTCATCTGCACAAGCTCTTTTCTTCACACACTAGTAAGCTGACATACACCCACCAGCAAAGAGGTTTGAAGAATGGTTCTCAACTTGAGAATACTTTGTAAATATATACTATTTTAAAGCTCCTTGTGCAATACTTGTCATTCCCACGTGAGAAGAAACCATAAGGCTTCTCTTCTCCTTTAAAGAACAGTGTAGAAAAGGTTTCACATAGCTGCTGTACATACGGGTGAATTTTACCCTAACTCAGGATTAATCTATTGAAGGAATTTACTTTTGAAAATTATCTGTAGAGCCCTGCACATACACAAAATTTGTATCCACAGCCAATCTGCAAAAATGGTTTGTGAATATCCATGGATATGAAGTGGATATCCATGATATGCAGGGTTCTATCTACTGTAATTTGTTCTTTTAAAACTGAGAAAATAAATAGCCTATAAAGAATATAAATAATGGATTTTATAAGCATAAAAAAAACCCCAAACCAAACCAGTCTTCGGCAAAGTATTTCACATTTTTTATCAAACCTTTAGAATTGAGGAACATCACTTGTTACACATTTTAGTCGGAATATCTATATGTATATTTAGATATGTCTTCATCTATCTAACCACCCCAGACATATTCTACTAAGATGTAAAAAGTAAGCATGTGCATATTTCAGGAACATATTTAGGTGACTTACCTTCTAACTGTTTTTCTAGTAATAGTTGCTGTTCTCTCTCTTTTCTCCAAAATGCTTCCTGTTTTTGCCTGATTCTGTGTCGTAATTCCTCATCGTCAGTATCAGATGATTCAGAGCCTCTATCACTCCTCTCATCTTCACTGTCTCCTGATCCATAACCACCCAGTCCACCTGCGTGCATAAAGCCCAGTCTATCACGAGGAAAGATTAAGCCTTGTTCTTAATATTTCTGTGGGGCAAAGAGGAGAGTACATTGCCCTTCTTTCACTTGCTCTTCTCTGAAGAAGCCACTTATTCTGAGGGAAGTGCCACTGCGGGTTGACTGGAGTGTTCAAGGCCCTCATTTCTGTACTGATGCTTAATATCTGGTTTTACTCCTGGAACAGCTTGTCTCTATTGCTCAGCAAGCGACCATGGCACTTTTCTCATTGTATGGAAGGGCAAAAAATAAAAAGCTCCATATGGAGCCAGTAACAATGCCTTCCCATGTAGCAGCAGGCGCACACACAGAACAGTGAAATGCCTGGGACACTGCCCCTGAAGTCATCTCTGCAATGACTTCAGCAGCCTTCCTTCAGTTTCCAGGGCTCAGAATTCATGAATGCCGTTATCAACTTTTCTACTGAGATTTAGAAAATACTGTACTTTAAAAGGTACAGAGATGGAATAAACATGGACTTCCCTCACTGCTAAAAGACAGATCTGAATATATCCTGGACTGATACAAAGAAACCTTAAACATCTGTCACAGAAGCATTTTACTTTTTTTCCCCCCATTTGAGGGTCTCAATCTTTATTACAATTAGTTTAAAATGATCTGAATAATTGGAACAGAACATTTCACTTCATGTGAAGGAGTTCAACAAAGTTCACACATGAACAGCACATGATCACTGACATTTTATCACACTATTGCTACTAGATTATGCAAAGATGACAACATTGGGAAAGAGCTTTTCCTATTGCAGCTCAGAGTGCAATTCTACATTTCACATTCTGTACATCTTCAAATTGACAATTGTGGATATGGGAGCTTACACAAGTATGTAGTTTCTCAATGAAAGCATACATTCTAAACATTTTAATAGTGTTTTTTGCAAACCAGAGCTTTACATTTTTATCAATTATATTGTCAACTGTTACCCAATGCTAACATCGGCTGGATCAAAACAGGAGCAATGCATAAAAATAGTCATCTTCCTTCAAAAACACTGTAATTTGATCCTAGAATAACTCAAAACCTGTCCTATTAAAATTAGCTATCAAGTAAACTATCTAGCCAAAAAAGTAAGTGTACTTCTGATGTGTTTATCTAGTTTACAAACTTAGATAAGATTCTGATATGCTACTCATATGATTAGTTCCTTATTCCACGAATTATCCCACTGAGATCGAGGGGATGACTTGTAAAGTAAGGTCCTATCCAACATGAATAAAGGTAGCAGAAAGATCTTTCATTATTATGGTAATTACAACCTAGATTCAAAACACAATTTCTGGAAATGCAAGACAAGAGTGATCTCCCCCTTAAGCCCTTCTCAAAAATAAGCAACATACTTACCGAGCCCAGTGAGGGAAGCCAGTGCACTGGACTGTGCCAGCTGTTTTGCAGGAGCTTTGTATCACATCAACAACAGGAACAACATGTTAACACAAATAGCCACGATTTCATAGTCATGAGAGTCTATGGTATTGTTAAATCTACTACTATTGCTGTTTTTTGGAGGGAGAGAAGAAACATTAAAAACGTATCATCCATTTAAAACCAGTCCTAGCTTTTCTCACCATGTAAGAGTTTCACATTATAAATGTGAGTTAACAGTCACTTGCACACCACAAATCTGTATCATAGCTCCGTCTCCAACTTACAAGCATCTGTATATATATTTCAGACACCAGTATTTACATATTCAATTTTATTCATAATTATATAAATCACCTTCTGTTGTATATAGAGTAGCTTGTTAACAGTGAAAGAAAATGAGCTACATGAGGATTCATATTTCTCTTTTCATTTCTGATCAACTAAAAGTTTGAGATAAAATGACAGCAGTAAGAAATAGATATCTACACTGCAAAAGCCATTAACACTAAATAAATGAATGATATGAAAGAAATGGAATAACTGAAGTAACTCACAATACAGTGCACAGGACAACAATATATGATACTGGATTTGAGCTCTAGCAAGTCAGATGCATTATATTTTGATTGCTCTTGGGAACAGTTGCTATGGAGTAAAATTTTCTAAAAACATGCAAATATTGAATATTCACTGAACAAACTAAAAAGAGCATACCTTTAGTTGCTTTACGATGTACATCTTTGGCTACATAATAAATTTCTTCATTTGTGACATCTAAAAGAATCTCTGTCAGCAGCAGTTTTGTCAAGAACATCTGAAGAAAATAATTTTAAACACTGGAGGTAAAGTATTTGCACCATATTCTACATGCTGTTACACATATGCAAGGCCACTGCTTTGCATGCGTGTAAACACATCATTTTGGTTCCTTTATTTTTTCTAGTTAAAATTAGGACTAGAAATCAAGTCAAACTGAAAAAATCAGAATGGTCTGTACTATTACACCAACCTATAATCATAAGCATTTCAGATATAGAAGCAGGGTATGAAATCCCACTAATACAGATTGCACAATTACTTAATTTTCTTAATCCTGTTAACCTCCTTACAGGAGCCGTAAGGGATCTGTCGAAAAAGGCTTTCTCTCTCGACAGATCCCCCTCTAGACTGCCAATTTTTGCCGACAACGTGCTGAGTCAGCAAAACGCGATGGCCATTTTTATGCAAATTAGGCACGGGATATTTAAATCCCTGCCTCATTTGCAATGTCGACCTGCCTAATCTGCATCCCTCTGCCGACAGAGGGATGCAGTCTAGACATAACCGGAGAGAGAGGCCCTCCAATGGGCATAATGGCCATACTGCAGGATAAATTCGCAATTAAAACATAGGCATACGGGGAAACAAGCTCCCATTTCTCATTGTGCAAGGCCACAAGACACTAACTTCAAATAATTAAAACATTTTAATAGAAAAGTTGCTGCTGGCCCTAGATGCAATCTTGCTATTCTTGGGCTTCAAGAAGCTATATTTTTAGCAAAATTTTCAGAGGGGTTGGAATGTTAGAATAACTTCTAAGTAGGGATGTTAAAATACATATCTTAATGTAAACATGTAACCCCCACCCCCACCTAAGTTTCCTGTAAGCTGCATACCTGCGGGGACACGCAGCTATTTTCTGAGCCCCACTCAGAGGTTCAAAGCTCCAGCAAAGGCAGGGAGCTCAGCTGACCGGCGGGGGCAAGGGATCCTAAAGAGCAGCTAAACAGAGCTAGCTGAGTGCTTGACCTGAAGCTCACAGAGCAGGTAAGTATGAGATAAAAAGAGAATAGGTGGCAGGGGGTGGGGTGAGTAAATTATTTAATTGGCTTGGAGGGGTGGAGTCAGAGGGGAGGGGAGTTGGAGAGTCCGGTGTGCAAGGAAGGGGAGAGAGAAAAAGGCAGAAGCCCAGCAGTCTCATCAACCCTCCTGGGCTGCGAAGGGAGGTAAGGGGCTGACTGCATGGAGTAGGTGGGGGAAAGAAGGGGTGAGTGGGTGGGTGCTGGCTTCGTGGTGAGGTGTGGAGAATTTGTTTGTGCTGATCCTGTTCTGACTCCCAACATATTGCACAGAGGTAGGTGGGGGAAAGGGAGGGGAATGATGGCATTTGTGCAGTGAGGTAGAGGCTGAGGGCAGTTTGTTTGGGGTGTCCTCCAAACTCACTTGCTGCAGGGAAAGCAGGTTGTGTGGTGTGTGCGCGTGCCAGGACATTTGCATGATTACATTTCAAACAAAGTTTACATAGGCGTTAATAGCTAAACCATCCTGCCCCCTGCGCCCCCCTTTCCCCCCCGCCTCAGATACAGAGGCAGTGGGGAGAGGGAGGTGTATAACCGTGCTGGTTAACTGATAAGCCCAGGCTTACTGGTTAACCATGACATGTGTGCATGCTCACATCCCTACTTCCAAGAAAGAATGATAGAATTATTTGTGGACAAAGAACAGTGAGTTGGACAAAAATACATAAGTATATTGTGTTGCTCTACTGCTTATCAGCTAGCTACCAACTTCACATATATGGTAAGTGTGGCAGCAGGGTGGGTGGAGCTGGTGCCCATGAGAAGCTGGCAAAAGCCAGCTTCCCAGGTGCATCAGCTCCCATGGATTGCCTGCCCACTGTCCCCAGCCGGCTCTCCTTGAGCACCAGCTCTGCCTGTCCCCCCCTGCATTGTTACCTCTATTAGAGGCAGCAGTGCAAAGCTGGGAGGGGGAAAAGGTTGCGGGGGAGGGGGGAGGGAGGAAGGTGCTCCATGGGATATTGGCGCAAACTCTATCCATAGCAGGCCTGAGCCTCTGTCTGTGGGGAGCTCAAGCCCCCCGCAAACAGGGGCTGCTGCCACCCTGTTCTGCTGCCTCTGAGAGAGAGGCAGCAGTGTGGGGTGGCAGGTGGGAACTGTTGTGTGTGTCCCAATTTTTAAACTGGCTCCCCTTACGAACTGACTCCACTTGCCACCCCACGCTGCTGCATCCGATACAGAGGCAGCAGAATACGGTGGCAGGGGGCTCCCCAGGAGCACAATGGCTGCCAACCCCTTCCCTGGGGAATATTGAATAGTGATGTAACAGCTAAAGTTTGATGTGGTTACATGAATAGTCCATTACACAATATCTAACATCCTTAATGTATAAACACACACACTTGAGAGAAATGTGTTTTTTGTACCATTTGATACTCCTTTTCTTCTTCTGTCATTTCTGGTTCACTTTGCTCCTCTTGAGGAGCAGGAGAGGGACTCCTACTGACTTTTCCAAGACTTGTAGCTTCTGGGTTTTCAATGTCTTCTTCCTCATCACTGTCCTATAAGAAGAACAATGCATACTGCAGGATAAATTCATAATTAAAACTTGGCAGTTTTTATTTATGGTAATCAACAGAAATTGAAATACAGAATTTCAGAATGAAACAAAACAGCTCTCCAAACAAATAAGTGATACCTAGTCCCATTCTACAAGCCCCTAAAGCCAGCAAGTCAACCATAGATCACTAGCTGAAATCAGGTTTGGTGATCCTCAGATGGACTATTAAGCCAGTATTTGCAGAGAACAAGCCATGGTGGGTTTTTTCAGTTAGGACATACAAAGTTGCTACTGGAGGCAGGGTGGGGAGGAAATCATGTGAGAGGATGAATGGAGATGCTTTTCCCTTAAGGGAATGGGATTTATTCAGGGTGCATGGATTGGAGGAATCTGACTACAGTCCAGAGAGAGGATTTTTAGTCAACAACTTAGGATACTCATGGAGGCAAGGTAGGTGCCCAAGGAGAAAAATTTGCAGCTTTCAACTTCTCACCTGACCTCTCTTTGTCCAGAAAGACCACCTCTGCAGTGGTCCGGTCACTGTAGAATAGGTATCCAACATTTTAACTTGTTTAGTAAACATGATCACAAACATAAGGCTACAGCATAAGGTTCCCTAAATTAGTTCATAAGAACATAAGAATGGCCATACTGGGTCAGACCAAAGGTCCATCCAGCCAGTATCCCGTCTGCCGACAGCGGCCAATGCCAGGTGCCCCAGAGGGAGTGAACCGAACAAGTAATGATCAAGCGATCTCTCTCCTGCCATCCATCTCCACCCTCTGACAAACAGAGGCAGGGACACCATTCCCATCCTGGCTAATATCCATTAATGCACTTAAATTCACGGAGGTTATCTAGCTCTTTTTAAAACCCTGTTATAGTCCTAGCTTTCACAACCTCCTCAGGCAAAGAGTTCCACAGGTTGACTATGCGCTGTGGGTATGTCTCACTTGTACCCTCTTTCGATAGAGGGATGCAAAAGACGGCATTTGAAATTGCAAATGAAGCCGGGATTTAAATATCCTGCACTTCATTGGCATATTCTCGTTATGGAGCTATTTTGAAATAACAGACGCTGTTAAGACATGGTTATTTTGAAAGAAAACCCTTCTCTCTAAATAACTGGTAAACCTCATTGTATGAGGAATAAGGGTTATTTCGAGAGAAGGGTTTTCTCTCTCGAAATAACCGTCTTAACAGTGTGTTATTTCGAAATAACTCTATTTCAAAATAAAACCATAATGCAAATATGCAAACGAAGCGCGGGATATTTAAATCCCAGCTTCATTTGCGATTTCGAATGTCTTCATTTGCATCCCTCTATTGAAAGAGGGTACAAGTGTAGACATACAAATAAAAGGAAGTTCTTCTTCACAGAGGGTTTTAAACCTGCTGCCCATTAATTTCATTTGGTGGCCCGAGGTCTTATATTATGGGAACAAGTAAATAACTTTTCCTTATTCGCTTTCTCCACACCACTCATGATTTTTTATACCTTTATCATATCCCGCCCCTTAGTCTCCTCTTTTCTAAGATGAAAGTCCTAATCTCTTTCATCTCTCTTCATATGGGACCCGTTCCAAACCCCTAAGCAGTTTGACAAGCATGGTACATTTGTACTCAAATGAGTCCATGTACAAACAGTTTAATTCTTTACCATGGACACCTCCCTCAGAGTCTATGCCCATTAACAATTTATGGAAATAGCTAATAAAAGCCAATTTTATCACTGTCTCTTTGCTATTACCAACCAAATAATATTTTTTTCAGCTACGCTTATATTTTTTGCCCATTATCTACCAAGGATTTAGAAAGGTCAGGTAAGTGGCACTGAAGTTTATACAAAACTTAATTTTTAACACGAGTAGCAAAGAAGCGTTGTAGAAAAATAAACTATTTTTCAGTTTACAAGAGAACAGAGAAATGTTAAGATCTTTCACAAAAATACGTATTTTGGTAAAAAGTGAATGTTTCTACTTACAAATTTGCTTTTCTGGGGTAACCGTGGACCATCTCCTTCTTCAGCTTCCTCATTTGCTTTCTTTTCTTTTTTAGACATCTGAGAACGTTGCTGTTCCATTCTCTCTTTCTCCAACTTTTTCTGCTTCTCTCGTTCCATTTTTTCTAGGCCCTCACGAATCCAAGCAGGAAGAGTTCTACGCTTTACAGCATCTGCATGACAGATTTAGTTTTGCGGAAGGAAAAGAATAAAAAAATGCATCTCTCACTCAATAACAACAATCTTTTTCTAAAATCATTATTACAGACTTCAAATTTTACAATGAAAATCATGTCTTAAAATATGTTTTTGGGTTTCTTTCATTAAAATTAGGTTAACATGTACCAATCTGTGGAGGTTCCTGCTTCACAGGCATTGCGATAGGTGAACGCTGACGGTCTCTGAACGAAGGTCTTTCCCTTCGATTCTGGGGAGGTGCTGAAGGTGCTGGAGGACCTGGTGGCCCTGGTGGTCCTGGCTGCCAATAAGGTGGATGAAATCCACCTTGAGGTGGACCAAAAGCAGCCCCATGCTGAAAGAGTAATGCAGTTCATTTTTCTTCACATTTAATACAATATACTCTAAGCTTATTTCTGGGGTTCCATATAGCATGTATGCATGCACATGTGTGTATTTTGTAAGTGGAACAACAGAAATCCAAACTAAAATCATGGATTTTTCTCCCTAGCTATAGTCTGTTTTCTAAAAGAGTAATTTTTATCTAAAATGTCTAAACTGTCATTTTTATTTAAAAAGTGATTTATTTAAGATCAGGTTTTGAAAATAGATTTTAGAATATAAGCCGATGATGAATCTGTGAATGGGCCGTAAATAACTCTTTCACAGCCAATTAAAACTGAAGTCTGATTCCTATCTAGCTGTGATCAATATTACACAAATCCCTACCAACTATCAGTAGAATACTCAGTTAAAGCTGGGGGCACAAAGTGCAGCCCGATGGCCAAAGCAGCATACAGAGCCCTCAAGCGTGAACCTGCAATCATTCTCTTCCTACAACTTGAGGACAAAGGCGAAAAGCTCCAAATTTTTGTTGCTCATTGTTGTACTTCACTTGCAGTCTTCACTCATTTATGGAAGATATTACAAATAAAAATATACATAATGGTTGATAAAAATGACATATATTATTAGGCAAGTTTGGTACAGCCCTGGCATACAGACCAAGTTGCCCTGCAATTCAGAGTTGCAAAGTTATGGCTCAGATGAGTGACTATATAGTTGGAGCCTAAAAACAGCCATCGGATCCATTTCCAAGGACTGTATATAGATATAAGGCTACAAGTATCAAATATTTTAGGACAGGGATTTAAGTTAAAATAATTTAAATTACCAATTTTTGGCATGATTTAAACGAGCAAACAGGAAACCACGATTAAAATAGATTTTAATCGTGTATTGCATTTGTAGTTCTTATTTTCTGTTAAAAAGTTGGTTCTCATTGGTTAGTAATCATTAAAATATGTTTAACCTGCAAGTACATATATTCTTTATACTAAATTTGATATTACTCATTGTTAACCAGAGGACACACTATATCTCTGTACAGTTATATAAGCATTTATATAGCTTAACATGTTTTTAATTGTTTTAATGTTTTATTATGCTTTAAATGGTATATATTATATGGATGACATTTCTTATTTACTAGGTTCATTTTGTGTGTGTGATTTCTGTCAAACTCTATTTTCATGTAAACTGAAATTTAAAATGCACAAAAACAGCATTTTAATTTTTTATTAG
This sequence comes from Pelochelys cantorii, assembly GCA_032595735.1. Taxonomy (NCBI): domain Eukaryota; kingdom Metazoa; phylum Chordata; order Testudines; family Trionychidae; genus Pelochelys; species Pelochelys cantorii. The sequence goes on from CM064328.1 coordinate 73,351,086, forward strand.
TTAACTTAAACTACTTCAAGTGTGCTGGATACATAAAGTTAAATGCAAAACATGTTTTGATAAAAACTGATTATTAAGAAAAGAACTTTATTTTGGCCATCACTAGTGTTAGTAGGCATAAAAACAATAATAAATAAATAAAAACAACGGTTATCTGTAGTTAATAAATTGAACTGATTGTTTCTAGTTATCATGGCCTTCAAGATTTTAGAACTACAGGTTGAACGTCTCTAGTTCAGCAATCTCTAATCTGGCAATATCTGTGGTCCAACAGGATTTCAGTTAGCCAGATGTCCAATTATCCCAAATTTCCTGCGGCCAAATTTCCTGCGGTCCTATAAAGTTTGTTTACAGACAACAGTCCTGGCTCTCAATGTTCTATGCTGTTATATAGCTCTAATGTATCCGTAAATGTCTTCTAAGGGCCCAGTAAACAGTGGAAGTATTGGCAATGATGCTGGACAATATTGACCTGCGATGGGGGAAATTTTCTGGTTCAGCACCAGTCAGGTCCCAAAGGTGCTGACACTAGACAGGTTCAACGTGTAGCAGGTCCCCATTATTTCACAGAGTTTTTATTCAGACTGGAAGAGGAAAACAAGCTTTTTTATTTTTCGACTGCAATCAAATTTTCAACTTTTGTTAAAACTAGTCATAGAATTATCTGAATAATCCAATATGAAGAAAACTCTAGTATCTGCTACTGCTATTAAAAGCTGGCACAGTACTTCAACAAACTCTGGTTCCAGGTGCATAGTCAATGATTCCAACCACTAATGTGACTTCCTTTAAGACTTTGGCAGAAAACATATACAGATTAATATTTTTAATTATAAACATTACAATAATTCAACTTAAATTATGACAATTGTATGAAGTCTTTAAACTTGAAATTTAATGTTAAATGGGTTTATTTTAAAAACAGAAAAATGTTTTAAGTTTAAAATAATGTTTTGTTTCTTTTTAAATCAGTTCTTAGCTACTGCGGTTTATGATAGACTTTTGAGCTCATTATCTGATGAAGTGGATTTTACCCATGAAAGCTCATGATACTATATATTTTTTCTTAATCTCTAAAGTGCCAGAGGACTACCCATTTTTTAAGTTACAGACTAACAGCTACCCCTTTAAGATATTCTTTTGATTATTCAAATAACTAGGGGTGCTTCTACACTGCAGGGCTTAACTCGAAATAAGCTATGCAAATTGAGCTACGTCAAGTGTGTATTTTATTTCAAAAAAGCTTATATCGAAATAGGGAGCATCTACACAGCACTTATTTCGAAACAGAGCACTCTTCCTCCGACTTCCTTTATTCCTTGTACAATGAGGGTTACAGGAGTCGGAGTAAGTCGTCCTCCAGCTTGACAGTACTTTGACACTATTTCGAAATAACTCCTGCTGTGTAGACGTGGACTAAGTTATTTCGCAATAGCGCTAGTTATTTTGAAATAGTGTTGCAGTGTAGACATACCCTAAGACATTTAGTATTTCCACTAGAATTTTAAATAGCATTTGCTGCATCATCTGCTGCAGTGAGGATTTTTAGTACCATTTTCTACAGGATTTTGAGTTTTCTATAAAATTTTGACTAGTAACAGCAAACAGAAGACTTCTGTAATCTGAAGTATTTGGAAAAAAGGTGGTACCTCGCATTTAACAATAGGCTTGCCAATTTTGGTTGAATGTATTCCTGGAGGCTTCATCATATGACAATCTTTAACTCCTGGAATCTCCAGACCAATTCTGCAGAGCTGGCAACCCTATCTAACAACGTTGCCTGACACAACCACAATTTAAGAATAGAAAAAGTAGGATAGAAAATAGAAAGAAATTCTTATACCTTTTGTCAGTCTCCTCCACAGATTTCTATTGTCTGTGAATACAAGGTAGATGTTCCAAAAGGTAGTGTGTGTTTAAAATCTATTTTAACAGGTTTGAGCACATGACACCATTGAAAATTGGAAAAATAATCTAGAATAAATTATTTGGATAGAGAGAGTTGGCTAATACAACTCATTATAATATTAATACTAAAAAAATCTATTCTTTACATACACTGCACGTATCTTATTTGCAAGAGTAAAGAAAAAAATAGATGTAATTTAAAAAAATATATATAACTGTTTATTCATAGACTCAAAGATGATAGAGACGGAAAAGACCAGCTGGATCATCCAGTCTACCTCCCTGCAAATGCAGGACTATATTCTAGAGTACATTTTCTAGTATATTTATATATATGATTTTCTGACCTTTATTTAATGCTCTTTTCTTTTACATAACTTTGTCATATTAATTATATACTGGAAAACACTGAGTCATTTTAATCTTTCACATAACTGTTTATCATTATTGGTACGGAAAAAATCTTGTTAGCTCAGAACTGAAAATTCTAAAGTCTTCTTTTGTATGTGTACTATGTTTTGCATGTTAAAATGTAGCTTAGCTGCTAAGATTTAACAGCTATGAACTTCTTGTTGTTCGTAGAAATGAAGAGTAAGAGTCACCGCTAGATATTCTTAGAGGAACACTTCCACAGAAGGGACTCTGCACGTCAACAATATTAAAGTAACAAATGTGTTTCACCTGATAGTCAAACTGGTTCACTGGCCCCATTGCAAAGTTATCGGGTGGTCCCCCAAAGTTGTGATTGTTCTGGTTAAATATATGCCTGTTGTCAGGGCCAAATTCCCCACTATCCTGACTGTTGCTGTCTTCAGATGGAGGAACAATTTCCATTGGGCCAGGAGCTGGAGGCATCCATTGCTGATCTGGAGGCGGATGTGGAGGTTGGTGAGGCATTCCCCATTCTGTTCAGAATTTAAAATAAAATTCAGTATGACATTAACAATGAGACTTTGGTAGGTTATAAACATTTGTCCTTCTCATAAAGTGCTAAAAAGTAAGACTTTCAGCTTTTGTTCGATATGGAGTCAGATAGGTATAAACTGACATTATAGATGTGATCAAGTTACCCCTCCACCTACTCCTTCATAATAAGCTAAACAGATGGAGCTCCAGGAGTCTATCGCTATTAAGCAGCGCTTTCTAATCCTTTAAATCATTCTCCTGGTTCTTATTTGAACCTTCTCTAATTCTTAATATCTTTCTAAGTATGAAAACCAAAAATGGTTATAATATTTCAATAGTGGTTAGGGCCAATGCCAAACACAGAGGTAATAAGATTCTTATTTATGCATCCTAAGGAAAGTTGGCCACGGTATTGTACTGCAAGCTCACGTTCAGCTGATCATCCTCCATAACACAAGCCTTTTCAGAGTTTCTGTTTAAGGACAGAGTCCTCCATCCTGTCACTATGGCCTATATTCTTTGTTCCTAGATGTATGACTTTACATTTGGCTATACTGGTTAAACTTCTAAAATCCTGGACTCTCTGGTCCGGCAACATCCATGGTCTGGTAGAACCACAGACATTGCTAGATCAAAGAGCCCTGGCTGACCAGGGTCAGGGGTTGGTCTGGTGGTGGGGAGCCCAACCATCTCAGCAGTGGGCTGCTATGGTGGAAAGCAGAGCAACTGGCTGGGGCTGGTGGTGGGGAGTGCATCCCCATTGGGGCTGCAGGCAGCAGGGCCAGCACCCGGGAATGCAGCCCTGGCTGAGCCACCACAGCAGGGAATGCAGCCTAGGCTGGGGTAGCGATGACCTGCAGCACCCAGGAATGCTGCCCTGGCCGGGGCAGTGCAGTGGGGAGCACAGCCACGGCCAGGCTGGAGACAACGGGGCTGGTGGGGGAGCAGGGCCGACAGCTGGAATGGGAGCCTTGACCTCCCCTGGTCTGGCGCAGACTGTGGTTTAGGAATACTCAAGTCCTGAGGGTGCCAAACCAGGGAACTCCTACCTTTACTGAAATGTATATTGCTTGCTTGCATCCAGCTTCCCCACTGAGTCAGATTAAGGGGTCAGGTTACTGACAGAACAATTATTTACCATTCCTCCAATCTTTGTATATTCTTCAAACCTGATCAGTAGTGATTTTATTCCCAAGTCACAGACAAAAATATTAAATTATATAAAAATTCCTTAGGACCCCAATAGCAACATAGACACTCAACAATAATTCAACATTTCTATGTCAAGTTCTTTAAGTTTACTATACAATGAAGAAAGCTATTCAGAACAAAACTACAAAAAAATCCAAAATCTTGAAAACATTATACACAAGATTTAGTACTGTCCACCTTATAGGTTGCAACAAAGAACTTGATAGTTGGGATGGAAGAACTAAGGTGCTCTTAAGATACCTTTGCACGCTGTGGCTGCTCCAGGGTAGTTTGGACAGCCTTGACAACTGCCCTACTTACTGCCGCTCCCCTGGTTGCCCTGTGAAAAGAACTACTCAGACTCTCTGTAGTCCTGTATACTGCAGCAATGACTCCCCTGGATCTTCTGTGTCCCAGTTCAGGGACTTAACCACAAAGCTGTTCCTCTTCTTCTTTCACCTTACATACATAAATTCCACCTTTCAAACTACTTTCTATACCATTTTGTGGTGCATATGCATGCTTAACAAGTGATGGTCTGGGATAGTCTATTTAAATAAAAAATTCCACTCAGTTCACACAGGCGCATTTGCCAGCGTGCCAACAGAACTTGGGGAAATCACTGTTTTAATCTTTTAAAATAATTTAATGTACATTTGCAGATTTGGGGGTCCCCCCCTCCTCTCTTGTAGCTATAAAATCAAATGCAATTGTCAATGGACCAATAAAATTATCTACAGACTTAGAAACTGCATTCCTGCCAAATTTCATATTGCCATGACATTTTACAGATGTGCTAGATCTCTTTTTTAAAAATTAAAAAAGACAATGTTTGTGAAATAATTCTTAGCAGTAAAACACCAATAATTCTACTTCTGTGCTTAAAATCATGTATTCTTTTTTTTAAATGAAACTTTCAGGACAAAAATTCTCCTTGATAAGAATAAATGTATACGTTTCAACCAAAAATTAAATTTTTGAGAAAATTAAAATTAATTGAAAGTGACCCATTTTATTCTAAAAGTTCGGTTACTTTTAACTATAGGCATTCCATGGGCGGTGCTTACAAATGGGTACGGAAAGACCTTGGGAGAGAGGATAACCTCAAAAAACAAGATAGATACAGTAAAAGTATATTTCACAAAGAGCCCTCTGCCCTTTCTGGTCTCCAACCTGTTGTACCTTGAAGTAACATTACAGCAAGTATTCACCAGTCAAGAACTGGACAGAACTTGTTGCATAACCTGTCAAAAACTTTGCCCAAAACACCTATAAAAAAGTTGTAAGAGAGTGATAATAGATGGTCTCTTCCTCAGAAGCACACTGTGCCCTTAAATGCTCCAGCTCCTACCAACCTGAGAATTAGCAAGGAAACAAGTAATTGAATTCTAGGGAGGAGCTATTACCAAACATCCATTTACCATCCTATATTAAAATTCAAAGACAAAACCCAACAAAGACTATTATACACACACTCTCTGGCACCTTTGAAAATTTCAGATGATTATATATTGCTGTAAAATCTTAATGGTTGTACACCTTACCATCCTTGAACCAGCTATGTGTCGAATGTAGACATGTTAGCAAAAGTAAGTGAATAATGTAGTAGGCAGGGTGACATCCACACAGAAAACAGAAACATGGCATAATATAAATAAATATTCACACATACCAAATTGCCAAATAAAGAACTAAAATATGAGAGGGAGTGGGGAGGAAAAGCAAACAAACAAACCTGGCTGCCACATTCTGTTGAAGTTGGGATCCCCCTGAAAATTACTATGGTTGTTTGGACCAGGCTCTATTCCAGAAATATCCTGTCCGTTTGGCATCATTCCTTGTTGTTCCACCACATTCTGCTGCCCCGAAGCTTCCCGTTGGGCAATCCATGCCTGAGCTAATGCAGCCCAGTCAATCTGGCCTAAAACAAATTCAGAAAACTTCATTTCAGTATTTAAACTTGCAAAATACAGCTCTACTAGTGAGATTATACATACATATATATTTTCTCTAAATAAAAGAATCACTTGATTTATCTACAACAATTACCTTGCAGAAGACTCATGGCATAGACTGGTAATTAAATTTTTATTCCAGATTGTAAATATGTCAATGTGTATATGAACACTATTGCAATGGAGTGTCTTTACATATATATTATACTATATATGCCGTTTTAGTTTTTCTATCATTACTTGAATGAATGGTAGTTTTACTCTTGTTGAGAGTAAAGAATACAAATTCAGATTTTAAAAGGTGTAAACTGCAAATTTTAAACTTAGTGAAGTTAAGTTTAAGGAAAATATTGTAGTCTGTGTTAAAATTATCTTTTGTCTTCTTATAATGCTCTTTTGAGTTCCTACTCCTTTTTTCCCCCCCTTTTCTTTGTAACTCACATTTTTACCTTGTCTACTCTCCCAATAATGTTTTCTTAATTATTGTTTGTTCTGCTTTGATACTGGACTTGCTTTTTTTTGTTCCACATTTGTTCTCCTACCACCACTCCTTGCATTAAAGGAAGAGACCAGAACAGGAACTAGTAACAACTGGAATCGTGCCACGAAACAGCAGACAATAGGAACAATGTACTTCAAAAAGTCTTCAAAGTTCAAAACTATACATTAATTACTCCTGATTTAAGTGATCTATGTTCAGATGTGTACAAATAAGAGCACAGAGCTCCATTTGCTAGTCATCTAGTTTAAAATGCACATTTTCCATTATTCATGTATTTGTCGTCATACACTGTTGTGTTATTCTTATTTCATATATTATTTATGGAGGACATAAGTTTAGCTGTAAGAACCTTTTGCATCCACATATATTTTGAGCACTTCTGCTTTTCTACAATTCCTATCTGTATCAGTTTTTGTCCTGTACAACACTAAAATGAGTTATTTTAAAAATTATACAGTGCCTTAAATCTGAAAAGCACTTTATTTTATAGAAACACATGCACAGGAAGGTTCAGGACTTGCTTGTGGTAAAGATTTAAATAGATGCCAGTTCTCCTGGTCCATAGTCCTCCAACCCCGCAAGGCTCACTGTGGGCAGGAGGCAGCAGTCCTGCAAGCCGGGGGCTGCTCCAGCTGGGTTGGAGCGGACATCTCCCCCTACCCCCCAGGATCCTCGTTAAGTGCTTAACCAGTTAAACCTAACCATTTAACAGATTAACTGATTAAACGGGATTTTACATCTCTATTTGAGAAGGGACTGTCTTATGTGTTTGAAAAGCATGCTGCACACCATTTGCATTTTTGTAACCAAAATAAATAATATATTTGTTTACACAAAAAAGCTTTCACTGAAGTGATTTTTAAACACATCTGCTTGCACACTTTACCACACAGGCATTTCCTAGTAAAACAGGCATTTTCAAATGCCAGGTTTCTCATGACTGAGTTTGGCCAAAAGCCAAAGTTTCTGAAAAGAAAGACCAAGAGACATCAAAAATCACTAAGATGACAAAAATCAAGAATACAGCAGGCTAACTATTGGGAATAGACTAGGGGTGGGCAATAATTTTTAAAAGGGGGCCACTTCATAAATTTCTGAAGTGGCCCTGGGCTGCCCCGGAAGGGGCCGAGCCTCGGGAAAAAGGCATGGGGCCAGGAGACTTCTAGTGCTCCTTTCCGTCATAAATCCTGATTGGCCTGGAGTGGGGAAGTATGTTAAGTTCTGCTCCCGCCCACCCACCCTGGTGCCTAGAGAGAGACTCGCCAGCTGTTTTAAAACAGCTGGCGGTTCCCTCTAGGTGCCACAACAGGAGGAGACCTTGTGCTTCCCCTGCCCCCAGGCCAATCAGGGCCTGGGGAACGTGGCAGCTAAAGAGCCGCCAGCTAGCAGTTCCCATGGATGCTGCACACCCCTGTCAGGGGAGAGAATTTGTGCGTTCCCCTGTCCCCAGGTCTCGATTGGCTGGGGGGGGGGGGGGGGGGGATGGGTGGGAAGGGCAGGGCGGCCATGGACTGGATCCACCAGCTTGGTGGACTGGATCCAGCCTGCAGAGGCCCCTTTGCCCACCTCTGGAACAGACAGTCTGTCAATACTTTACCAACCTAGACAAATCAATTCGCTTACTTGTACTGTGCATATTAAACACCAATAGATTAAAAAATTTTAAAAAAAATTCTTATAAGCATCATTGCGTCTAAGAATCATTATGGTCTATTTGTTCAAAAGAGCATTTTGAAATAGCTGGTATAAGAAAGCAGTAAGCAAAATCCTGCTATAATCCAAGGATTAAATTTCAAAAATTAAACTAAACTGTATTTTGACAGCACAAATCTAGTTATTTACTTACTTGGATCTTGCTGATGTTGGAAGGACTGCATCCACTGTTGCTGGTTCAAAGGCCATTGCTGCCAAGGCTGTCCACCTTGATCCCACATCTTTAACTCTATATATTCTACAATTAATAAAAAAATATTTTAGTTTTGAAGTTATACTCAGGAAATTTTACAAACTTGAACCCACTACACATTGCACGGAGACATTTACTTCTTGTAAAGCTGTGCTGACAAAGCAATGCTGGTTTAAGGAGGTTAAGAAGTGAGTAATTGGTAACTTTATCGACTACACGATTGGTCAATAAGGGAAGGCGCTCTATGCCGGCTTGCGCCAGGTCTAGGAGCTACCCCTGCTGTGGCTCTGCAGTTTAAATGTAGTAACAGCTGGGGATGCAGGCAGTCCAGCTCCTATATTTGAACTGCAGAGCCACAGAGGGGTAACTCCTGGAGCTGGCACAAGCCACAGTTCCAAGACCACTGCAGCTCTGTATTTTAAATGTAGTAAGAGCCGCCAGGCTCTTACTGCATTTAAAATGCAGAGCCATAGAGGGGCTAACTCCCAGGGCCAGCACGAGCAAGCAGTCATGGTTTGTGCTGGATATAGGACCACTGAAGCTCTGCCTCCCTTGCCCCCTCCCCCCATGTACTGCAGAGACGGTGCTGCAGGTAACCGGCTTTTAAGCCAGCTCCTCCCAGCACAGGCTCTTGCTTCCCCACCCCCTTGGGTGGCAGGGGGGAGGGGGGGGAGGCGGCAGCTCCCCAGAGCTGGGGCTCAGGTTAGCTGGCTTTTAAGCCAGTTCCTCCCAGCACTGGCTCCTGCAGCAAGAGGGGGCAGGTGAAGTCAGCATATGTAGAGAGCCAGCTTAAAAGCTACCTCCCCATGTGCATGGCTCCTGCTACCCCCCTCACACCCGCGCTGCTGCCTCTCTATCAGAGGAGGCAGATCAGGTGCTTGTGGGGAGCTGGTGTAAAAGCCTGCTCCCCACAGGCACTGGCTCCCGCTTCCACCCCTGCCTTGCTGCCTAATGCATTTAGTCAACACGATTAACCAATACGCCCAGGCTTATCAGTTAATTGTGTACACGCTGACATCCGTAACAAGCAATGTTGTTATCAAGAGACAAAGAAAGGCTCTGATCCTGAAAGCTGATCTGCACGGACTTTACTGGGGCTCCAGACAGACAACAGATTTTACCCACATAAAGTAACTTGTAAAAGTAGGACCAAAATGCACTGTATTCATGTAATTACATATAGCACAGATAAAAGAAAATGCAATCCTTTTGGAAGCTGTGAAACACTCTGCAGGCTTTGAACAAGACCAGGTCAATTTTGAGATTATAAAAGGGATTACCAGCATGAATTTATTTTACTACTTAAACCACCTTTTTATTACAGCAGGGCTACTCAACACGTGGCCCTGGGCAACATGCGGCCCACAGCCCATTTGTTTGCGGCCTGCAATGGTCTTCTGTTGATATGTGTTTTAGTACAGCCGGTGTCCGAGTTGCGAATGGTCAACTTATGACCGTTTGCATTTACGACCGAAGCTGTCATAAATGGTGGACCCCGAGTTACGAACGTGATCTGCGCTTACAAACAGCATGGTCGCGTGTAACTCTATGGGGTCTGACTTACGAACAAACCAAGTTACGACCAATTGCTTGGTCCGTAACCGATTCATAAGTCGAGTTTAATTCCTGGACTATCATTGCTCATTGAAGTGCTGTCATATGGGTGGAAATTGGGTAAATACTGTATTTTACTAATATCAGCAGAACTGACTTAAATGGGGCCTGTGTGTTGTGTAGTCTTGCCTTAATCTTTTTGTTCGTGCCCGTCAATATGAAAGAAGCTATTTGCATATATATTTGCATGTATATGCAACCACACTTAAGTTGCAGCCCTTGGCATGTGCTGTGAATATCACTGTGGCCCACCGAGCTTCCAAAGCTGAGTAGCCCTGTATTACAAGATCAAAAACAAAAATTTCATAGTTGCATTAAGATACCGTACCATTCAATGGCACCACTTTAGGACATACCGGACTGTTAATAGCACGAAGACAGTGCACAAGTCAATAGCATTTTGATTAGGGATGTAATATCCCATTTAATTAGTTAACTTTACATTTAACTGGTTAATCAATTAAACAGGAGCGAGCTGGATTGCCCCCCTCGCCAGAGGCAGGGGGCCCGCTCCAGCCCCGTGGGGACCACTGCGGGCAGGGGGCTGGAGTGCCCCTGCCTGTGGCATGCTGAGCTGGCTGGCGTGAGCTGCTCCAGGTGGGTCGGAGCAGCTCCCTGCCCGCAGCAGACCCCGCGGGGCTGGAGCAGCTCCCAAAGGTTATCCATAACTTGTATGGTTGAGGGTTACTGGTTAACCATTCACATTCCTTGATTCGTAAATAAGAAGCCACTTTGTTTTTGTAATAACAGGAAAGATAGAAAAAGTTACTTGCAGGGTGGAATGATTTAAATCATTGATTTAAATCACTAAAAAAAATTGATTTAATTCAAGTTTACCACTGATATTCATATTTCTTCAAACAATGGTGCAATTCTGATCACTAAAACATGTTAATTTACAGCTCAATATAGCATTTTACCACAACTAAGAGGATATACTTCTGTGCGATATTTTTAGAAACTTGATTTTTATTAATTTAGGAAATATTACATAATACTCATTATCTGTGTCAAGCTGCAGATGCAACAGCAGCACATTAGGAATGGAAAGAACTAAATCATACAAACACAATAACACTTATATTTAAGATTTAGTTCAATAAAATACTTCACATTTGCAATTGCAGCAGTCTCCTAAGTTGCCGGCTAATGGCTGTCCTTAAAATTTTTAATTTTCAAATTTTATTAACTCTACAAGAAGAGTCCTCAGAACACTAAATGTATGGTGTCCTTAAAACTTTTACAATTAGCTCTCCTATTCTGCACTCCCAGTGTCATTTTGATGCAGATCTGATTCCAAGTTACCAAAAAATTAAGACCGACTTAGAGTGCACTTAATTTTGGAATAAGCCCCATAGAAAACAAGTATAGGATGGGGCTCCTTTTGAGAATGATGGGTTATGCTGAAGTGAAATAGAGAACAGATCCTTCACCTGATGTGGCTGCTGTAGAAATACACCACTGGGAGACTATGGTCATCAAGCCAGTCTGGCTAGCTATGGGAAGATCACCTCAGTGATCTTTGGTCTTTTGTTACCAAAGATCCAGCATTTTGTAAGACCTGGTAATACTGTGAAGTGGCAAGATTTTAAGATTATAGCTAGCAGTTAGTTAATTTGAAGCAAGTTATCTATTTTATCTGAAACAGATCATTAAAAAAAACCCAATTCCAAAACTTCACGTGAAGAACATAACTAGAATGTGAAGTTGGGATGTAAAATCCCAATGAACCTAAAAGTAACATTTAACTTGTTAGCTGCTTAAGTTCAAGAAGATATTTCCCTTCAAAAGAGAAATGGTGGAGCCCCTTTGAGAAGGAAATAAATAGCTGGAAAATACAGTTCAGTGTACAAAGAGATTCTGGGAGCTTGAAGCTGAACATCTCTCTTGCTGGCTACATTCAAATGTTAAGCAAGACACTTTCCCTCCAATAGAGTGGTACTTCAGTTTGGCATTTAGCAAAGGAGTAACTGGATATTAAAGGTTCAGGAAAGAATGTGAATTTCCTATGTGCCTACCTGGAAGGGGAAATCAACACATACTTAAACACAAAGTTGTGGTAGTTTTGTTTCTGTTTGTTTCACCTCTCAGTGATATTTCCTTGCTCTAGCATGTCAGGGACAAGTAAAATACCATTTTACTAGAGTTCAAATGTTATCTTATTTCTCCATATCAGATCAGAAGGCTGGAACCTATTAAAATCTACTAAAAATCTGTTTATCAAAGCAGCAGCAAGAACCTAATTCAGTTTTCGTACTATATAGACACGATTACCCAAAAGAAAGATACCTAACAAATTCAGATTACCCTTTTAGTAGTGTATATTCTCCTGTTATGGACAATTAATAGGATGTCACAGAAGAATATGGTATTGTGACATTCTCTGTAATACCGCTTCTGGGTGGTGTTCTTAATATACTGGTCCAGATTTCCCCCTCTAGTAGAACTGTGTTGTGCCAAGACATCCGCACAAAAAATGGTCTAATGTTGAAGCAGACACCCGTGAGATAATTAACATTTCATAGAAGGACATTCTGGTGCTGTAAGTAAGGATGTTAGATATAGGGTAATTGAACAGTCATGTAACCGCATGAATTCTCATCGGTTACATGACTATTTGACTGCCGGTCCTGGGGACTATCAATGTGCTCTGGCCCCATTCCTTGGGAGCCCCCTGCCACCATGTGCTGCCAGGAAGGAGCAGGTCTGTGAGGGGAGCCAGTTTAAAAACCAGCTGCCAGCACAGATCAGCTGCCTGTTGCCCCCTGTCTGGGGGGACGGGGGGAGACTGAGCTTCCCAAAGACAAATACCGCTGAGGGAGGGTTAGAGCAGTTTCTCCCAACCTTTTTTTTTTTTTATAAAGCACCCCTTTTTTAAAAAAAATTGTAAGTACCCCCTTCTGAAAAAAAATGAGAAGTACCCCTAGTACCTACAGTTTTCAGACACACACAATTTTTTTCTACCATCGCAACACATATGTTTAAACAACTTAATCGCAGCCAGGCAGGTGATGACATTTTTTTATATAAAAAGTACAAAAATAATAAAACGCTGTAAAACTTACAATAAAAATTCAGTTTTCTCCAAATTTCAGTTGTGTTCAAGTATCCCCCCCCCACCCCCGACTTCTCTCAAGTACCCCTAAGGGTACTCGTGCCACTGATTGAGAAACACTGGGTTAGAGGGCAGAAGAGGCTGCTGCAAAGCGGCCTCTGCTTGCAGCGACCCAGGCTGGCTGCGGACAGAAGCTGGTCTGGCAGTATCCCGTCCATGGGAAGTGCGAGCTCCCTGAGGACGGAGGCTGCTCCGCCTACCACAGAGCAGCCTCTGTCCAAAGGGGAACTCGGATCCCTCGCGGACAGGGGATGATGCCGCAAAGCAGCTTCTGCCCTTGGCAGGTCCAGGCTCACTGTGGACAGAGACTATTCTGTGGGATACGTAGCAGCCTCTATGGGAAGTTTGGGCCCACAGCAGCCTCCCCCCACAACTGCCTCTGATGGGGGGAAGAGGGGGAAGGAAGGCAGCAGATGCAGCAAGGGGAGACTGCGTCTCGTCGAAAAGATTAACAATAAGCCGACTACATGTGTACAAGTTGACTACACATTGATATCCCTAGCTGTAAGTGTAATGGCATGTCCAGTGCTTTCCTATGGCCCAATTAACTCAACATCTATGGCAGATTATTGGAGCCAAGCACAACAGGCATAATTACAGTGGGGACTTACCCACCATACAGCCAGCTCATTAGACAGGGAAGCACAGAGATTACTTAAAAGACACCTATGTGTATCTCCCCCCCCACACAGCAATGTGCTCTCTTCAGCCACAGCCAAAAACAATGGTCACAATATCCTATATAGACTTTCCTAATTTTCAGAAAGCACACATTTGTTCTTTTTGCCCCCATACTTGCCCCTACAATGGAATTTTTTCTTGTAGATTTATAATGTGTGCCCAAATATGCTATATATTCCGATAACTACAGGTAAAACCACCAGTTCCCCTCATTTCATGGGGGAGGGGCGGTAGGATTCTTAATATGAAATGAGGCATAGTGAGTTTGGACTGAGTTATGTTAACTATCTTGGGTGTTACTAAAGTTTCACCAAAGCCATTTGTATTTGACCAAATCAGAGTTACCATAAGTAGTATTTCTAAGTCGCTGAAGTTATTTAATGCCCGGTTACTGTGGTATCTGCCTTCCACCTAAGATAGAATATCACAAAAGAAAAATAAATATTTGTTTTGAATGCCAGCTTCTTGCAGAATACAGTTATTTCTGTTAGCAAGAAGTCAGAGCAAAAATCTAATGCATTTTTATCGCGCAGTTACTATCACTACAGCATTTACATTTCAGTCTAAATGCATTACTGAATTGGATCTTAATACTTGAAACCTACTGCAACCATTCTTCTCAATGTGCCTTTGCCAAAACATGGATACAGGCTAGGCATGTTGCAGTGTAACTCTTTAAATGGTTAACTGATAAGACTGGACTGATTAGTTACTGTTAACGGTTACATGCAGGCTCCCGGCCGCACTCTGTATCAGCGGGGTGGCAGCTGGCTCCCCAGGAGCATGGCCAGGAGCTGGCATGTGCCTGGAACTGCCTTAAAAGCCAGCTGCTGCCTGGCACTGCTGCCTCTGTCTCAGAGGCAGCAGTATAGAACAACAGCCTGCTCTCTGGGAGCAGGGATGCAGGCGGGAACCAGTGCATGCTGGGAGCCAGCTTAAAAGCCGCCTCCTGGTGTGCACTGGCTCCCAGGGAGCCAGCTGCAGGCCCACGAAGCTGCCTCTGTAACAGAGGGCAAAAATGGATAACTGCACTGTCTTATATGCATTTTCTGATGTTTGGTGAGATAAAGATAAACACACTCAGGTAATTTTAAGTCACCATAACCTGCCATATTTCTTCACCTGTCTGTGGATTACATAACCTCACAAATCTGGGACTAATGTAACAAACATATCAAAACGCTTTTTAAATTCTTATATAGATGATTACATTGACATATAAACAGCTGCAGGACTGTTTAAACTTACACAAGATTTTTTTTTTAAATTGTGGTAAAAATTCTACTCAATTTAGAAAACATTCAGGAAAAAATTGATGGGTGCACAAAGAAATGAAATCAAGACATTCCAATTAAGAGAACTGGCCTGGATTTTTCAACAGATCATCTAATAGACTGTGTTTCTGAATAGTATGATCAGTCTACTTTTAGACTGTAATATGCTTCCTGAAGGATCTGTTTCCTACAGAAACCAAGCATACTGATGAGGTACACTGCTAAATACATAAGTAATATCTGTGCACCAAGGAAGGGAATTCTTACAATACATTTATTTTGCTTGCCAAGTAAAACCCAACCAAAGGCCCAAGGCAAAATGTAACTTGTCAACAGTAACCTTATGAATTCATACCTGATTTGCCAACCCCAGGAGGAGAGAAAGAAACTGGAGGCACCTGCCCCTACAAAAATCTTACTTTGCATATGGATGAACCAAACCAAAGGCCTAACCTGCTTGAAACTGGGGGTTTCATTTTAAAGCAAGAACTTGTTACATTCCTCCCCATCCTGAGTGGAAGGCTTTTATTGTGTATTTCAGAGAAGACAGTTACAAGCATGATAGTAACAGAAGAAATAATACATTCGACACTATGAGGTTACATTTCTCCATATCAGACAGCTCCCAGTTTTCAGTGGAACAGCAGCTACATAATTAAGGACCCAAACCCTCAGTCCTTATTCACAGCAAGTAGTACATCACTAAACCCTTACATATCAGGGTAATTATGTTCCTAGAAATCTGTGTGTTATACGAAAATGCACAATATAAACTAAGAACAAACAGGAAAAACAGGATTACATTCCCATGATAAAACTGTCAAGTTGGGGGCCTATGGGCTGGGTGTGTGGGGCTTGGGAGGGGTCACGGGGTACCAGTTCTGGGGAGTGCTCACCTCAGGGGATTCTGTGTGTCTGCTGTTCCTGCAGGAGGTGAAGATGTGACCAGGCGACTCTGCATGCTGCCTCTGCCCATAGACAGCACTCTGGGAGGGAGGGAGGGGGGCAAGCGCATAGAGCCGCCCTGGCCACATCTCTTCCAGGAACAGCAGGCATGAGGAGCACTTTCTAGTGCCCCAACTCCTTGCCCTGAGCTCCCTCTACACCCAAAGCCCTCTACCATGAGCGTGCTACATAAAAATAGTACACACAACATAAAAGTAATAGGTCACTAAAATAAGACTATGATATGTAAAAAATGGGTGCTACATAAAGTTTTACTGTATTCATACACAATGAAGTCCTGTGGCACCTTATAGACTAACAGATTTGTTGGAGCATAAGTTTTCGTGGGCAAACACCCACTTCATCAGATGCATTTTGCCCACGAAAGCTTTTCTCCAATAAATCTGTTAGTCTATAAGGTGCCACAGGACTTCTCGTTGTTTACGCAGATTCAGACTAACGCGGCTACTCCTCTGATGCTTGTGTTCATACATGCAGTCCCACTCCATGGAACTGCAAGTGTAAGTATTACTCACTCAACAGGAGTAAAGACTGAAAACTTGAGATCTGATTACGGTGTTTAGAAAAGTTACATCTCTGCTCAGCTGTTCAACTAAGTATAGGCATTTTGCAAATGATAATATTGGTAATACTGCTCCTTAGGAGCCCCGAATGGAATGATCATGAGATGTGAAGATGCAACACAATATATATTTCATATCAAGCATTTAAAAGAGTTATCCTGTTAATTTACCAGTTATAGAATCCTAAGGCTGTTACTGAAAAAAACCTCACTCATAAATATTTATGCGCTGGTCATTAGCGCACCAAATTAACACTACTTCACTGTATCAACAAGTATTACAGTGCTAGCAGCTGAAGCAGCTCTCTTTAAGCTAAATAAAGAAGGGTTTGTGTTTTTCCATCAGGCAGACCATGAACCTATCCTTACTGCTACTCACTGTCTTGCACCTGTACAAGGCACAGCCCAAGGCAGAACCGTTCCTGAGACCTAAACACAGCACAGCCTGAGTGTATGCAAAGCAGTAACCAGGATGGCTCAACTAGGGTTCAGAGGCAGCCCTGGACACAAGGGGCAGGTCTCCCACGCCTACAGGCAGACGGCAGAGACATCAACAAAGGGCTTCCCTTCCCGCTTGCATAGCAGCGTGTGCCACACGCTCCAGCCCATTGGGTTCTGCCCAAGTTGACCATTCACGCATGCGCAATACGGGATTACGAGACCAGTCTCCCTCAGTATCTTGCATTCCCCCCCCCTTTTTTTTTTTCAAGGAAATCAGCGCATGCGCACCGCGAGAAACTGGGGACCACTTTCTCCAGTCACCTCGATTGTACCCCAGCTCCCTCTCGCAGCGCATGCGCAAGTGCCAACCGCCACGGGGATGCAAGATGCTTTCCCTCATCGGAACGTAAATCCCCCCAAGGGCGATGGGAGCCTCGCGCTAGCCACGAGCTACTCGGACAACCGCGCCGACCGCCCTGCAGCCCCTCCCCCCTCGGCTCCGCGGGGCGGCGGTGCCGGTCGCTGCAGCCCCCGGTCGCTGCGAGGAGCGCTGCCCACCCAGTTACTTACATGCGCCCTTTCCTCCCCACGCCGGTCACAAGCGGGGCTGCGACGTCTCCTTCACCGCCACCACCGCTTCCTCCCCCCTTTACTCCTCGTCTTCACGAACAAGACAACATGGCGCCCGCTGGCGTTCACCCGGTAGTGAAAAATGCGTCACTGAGCTGACCCCTTCCTGGGCAGGGTGAACGCTCTCGGCCGCCATCTTTAATGTGGGCAACAGACTGGTCGTCGGCGACGCCTTAGCAATCGCCCTCTTTACTAAGGGGAAGGAGGCTTGCAGCCATCTTTAGCAAGGGCAAGCCCCACGCTTAACCCGCCTACCAAGGGTGGCGGCACCGCTGTCACCCCTAGCACATAGGGCGGAGAAACCCCTGTGGCTTCGGCAGCGACCGCAAACGCTGCTGCTGGGCAACGGAAGGTATCTTGAATTGAGATAGGTCGCGGCGACAGCCGCCCGATCCTCTCCTCAGCCTCTCTCCCCTCATAGCCCCTCCCACTCCATGCTGCTTTCCTACAGCCTCACCTGTGCCCCCTTCCATCTCTGCCACGTACCGCCCCCTACTCTGTCACTCCCCCATCCTCACCACCACACCCCATCCGCTTCATCCACTCTCTCACACCGTGACCGGTCATACGCTCCTACATAGCCCCTACACACCAGCACAACTCCTGTCCTCCCTGAGCCTCCCGCACTTTCTACCCCACTACATGCTGTACCCTCCCCTCTCCCACAATCCTCATTTCTTACCCACCTCACCCCAACCTATATCCACCCTGGCAGCCATCTCACACCACCCCCTTTCTCATAGACACCCTATACCAACCCCTATTCCTCATACACACAACCTGTACCATACAGATCCCTCAACCCTCTCCCCAGGTACACCATCAAAATTCACCTTCCTCTTTGTATACATTCCCACCCCAACCCATACCCCTCCAGGCAGACACACTTTTGTCTCATGCCATACTCCCTGCTGCACACAGACCTCTTGCTCCATCCTGTATCCTTCTCTTCACTAAAACACACCTCTTCACACATATTCACCATAACTCATCCTCTGATACACACATACATGCAACCCCTACACCCAGACACCCACAACCTATAGCTTTCCTTACATACATACTCTTGCCATAAGCCAAAGCTGGAGTCATCTCTGGCCTATTGAATGATGACGTAGCGTGCTGAGAAAATGTGCACTGATGACCAAATTGCAATGCCCTGAATAGGGACCTGCACTGAGAAAGCAGCTGATGATGCCTGCAATCTCGGAGAACAAATGATCAGGTTAATTGGAGGTAGAGCACCTGCCTGATCATAATACAAAGGATAAAATTCTCTAAGCAGAGATAGGAAGGTCTCCAAGCCTATTAGTTACCACTATAAACAGCTGGCTAGATCTATAGAATGTCTCAGTCCTTTCTCTGTAGAACACTAGGGCTTGCCTCATATCTAATGAGTGAAGACATTGCTCCTCTATTCAGATGCAGTTTCAGGCAGAAAACCAAACTGAAAATTGCTTGACTGCAATGGAACTGTGAATAATTTCCAGGAGGAAAGAGGTTGCGGGTGTAAGTGCACCTTATCATAAAAAAAAAAAAAAAAAATCAAGGTATAGTGGTTCTGATGTGAAACATGGAGCTCCAACAGCCTTCTGACTGAAGTGATGACCACTGAGAGGGCCATCTTTCAGAAAGATGTGTTAATGAGCATGTTACTAGCAGCTCAAATGGGGAATACATAAGCTTTGATAAGATGAGGTTTAGGTCCCAGGAAGGAATGGGTTCTCTAATCTAAGGGTATAACTGCTAACTCCTTCAGGAAACAGACATCACACAGGAGAAAAGAGACCTGGAGTGAAGAACGTGACAGCAAAATTGGGCTCTGGGAAGACCAGATGGAGAACTTCTATTTTGCAAGGTAAGTAACCTTGATAGAGGGCTTCCTACTACCGAACAAAACCAGATCCCTGCTCTCCCAGTTTTAGAGCTAAGGTTTGGATGGGGCAACTGACTGTGATCAAGTCTGGATGTAAAGGAAGCAGACGTGGGGCTGCCACCGAAAGATCAGTGGTGAACTAGCGTGGCCTTAGCCATGCTGGAGCTATGAAAATGATTCAGTCCCAGTTGCGCTTGATCTTCATCAGAACCTCATGGACTAGCAGAATAGGGGAAAAGCATAATACAGATGATCTATCCATAGTAGCAGGAAAGCATCCATGAGATACCCTGGACAGCGACCTTGCCATGAACAACACTGGTGGCACTTCCTGTTGATCTGGGTAGCAAAGGTGTCTATTAAGGAACTTCTTTAATTGACATGTTTTTGTTACGCTATCCCAATTAAATAAGTAAAGAAAGTATGGGCTAGAAGGAGTTTTCAGGAATACTTTGTGGACACGTCTTAGGGTCAACTACAGTAGCTGAAAAACTGGCCAATTGTACGGCTGTCGTGGCGACAACCACCCGAAGTGTGGAAAACCACTCCAGACTTCAGTAATTATCAGTTTCTGAGGTGTTTTACTAATCACTTGTGAACATCTGTTAGTACTCAATACTAAAAGTGCAGCTTTAGATGAGAGCACTCTCAGGCTACGTCTACACTGCAGGCTTCTTGCACGAGAACTGTTTTGCAGAAGAGTTCTTGTGCAAAAAATCTTCCACAAGAGTGCGTCCACACTGCCATGTGCTTTTGCGCAAGAGCATCCATGGCAGTGTGGATGCTCTCTTCCGCAAGAAAGCTCTGATGGCCATTTTAACCATAGGGGCTTCTTGTGCAAGAAATTCATTTTGCCTGTGTACACTGCCCTCTTGTGGAAGAGCTCTTGCGCAAGAGGGCTTATTCCTCATGGGGAGAGGAATAACTCTTCCAGAAGAAGCCCTGTTTTCTGACGCTATACTGTAAATTTACTTGCTTAAGAACACACAAGTGCAGTGTAGACAACTGGCATGTTTTTGCGCAAGAACAGCTGTTCTTGCGCAAGAAGCATGCAATGTAGACGCAGCCATATTGTTTGTTCTAGTCTGTCAGTGGGACAGCTGTGTGTGATTTATTTCCTGCCACCACCTTGACAAGAGTAATAGTTAACGAGAGCTTTGGGTTTAAGAACACCAGTAACAGGCCTGGAAAAGAGACTGTATGAGATGGATGCTGGACTGTACTCTGCCTTTAACTAATCAGTCACCAAGATATGGGCAGACATGTACTTCTTGTTTCCACAAAACCACCTCCACTACCATCATGAATTTGATGAAAACCCACAGAACAGTCTGTAGGCTGAATAGGAGTACCATGGACTGGTAGTGTGTGATGCTCACAACAAATCTAAGTAACCTTTTGTGGTGTTGGAAAATCTATATGCAAAAATAGATATCCTTTAAATCAGGTGCAGCATACAATCTCCATGATCCAGAGAGGAAATTATGGAAGCCAAGGAAACCATGCAAAACTTTGGCAGGGCATCTAGCTGTGGAAGCAGGGCAGGTCTAGAATAGGTCTGAGATAGCCCGTGGCTTTTGGAGTTAGGAAATAATGGGCGATAGAATCCCTTTCCTCTTAAGCTCTTCAGACATTCTGGACCAAAATTTGCTTGTGAATTGCCTCTGCAGGATTCCTGATGAGTAATGGGAAGGAAGGGTGTGAAATTGGGTAGAAATATGGGTGTACTCCATTTCCACCATGCTCAGCGCCCAACAGTCTGTGGTGACACAGGACCGGGCATTGATGACATGGGATATGTATCTGAAAAAGGAGAGGTAACAGGATCTGATATACCTGGGACTGGTATGGTGAGCTCAAGGGGTCCCATTTGATTACTGAAAGGAAGGGAGAAAGTGAGACAGTAAGATAAACTCACAAACATTTATTTAAACAACAAGAAAAACAGCTTGGTGATTTTGTGTCTGTTAGGCATTAAAGCCCAGGACTCCTTTCCCTCACAGATGATGATTAAAATCTCTCTCAGTATATTAGAGTGCATCTGTATCTGTGTCTGTCTGCAAGTCCATTTGTTCAGGAACTCTTCCTAAACAGTAAGAGCTAGGGCCACCAAATTTGGTATGCAGCTTCCTCTTCTAACTTAAAGCAAGGCCAGGGTTTGGTTGTGCTAGGACAACCAGAATGTCAGGGGAAAAGGCTGTTTTCCAAAGCATGCAAACGGAGAGGTTGTTGTTTTCAGGGACACAATACAAAAGTGGTGACTGGGGGGGGGCAGCACACCTGTAGGGGAGAATTGTCCTGTTGAGTGGCAGCAGCCAAAGGACCAACAAGGGAGTGGCCAGCAGGGCTGGGGCTCCGCCATCATGCCTGCAAGCACACTGGTAAGTACCGCCCCTTACACAAATCCTTTGCCTCACTTCTGGTCCTTGGCTGCATGTCTCCCCTCCCCCGGACAGGCTACAGGACACAGGGGGGCCCTCTGGAGGCCAGGCAAGCCCCTGGAGCCTGCCTGCCCTCCCACTCCCTGCCCTCACTCCTACAGCTCCCCCTGAGCTTCTCCACACACACCCCAACCTTGTGCCCTATACAATCATGTAAATAGAGTGTGTACATTTGCCTTTTAATTCACAAAAATCCCAAACATTACTACAGTTAAGGATCCAAGCAACACTGAGTATATCTGTTAGTATGCTATATGTTACAGATAAGTTCCCTCAGATCACCAAGAGCTGACAATCTGGAACTGGACCTGGTGAATGGTACAGGAGGAACTCAGGCACTGTTGCTAATGGATCAGATTCAGATAAGTCAGTTTGAGTAATTATGTTATCAGAATACTTGAGATGTTTTCAGGTTCTCTTGGTGGTTCTTGATCTGAGGGCGTGAACATGGATGTGGGCTGTCACCATGCCTCAGAGTTTGTGTCCAGGACTTTTACACTCTCTGGTATCTAGGCTGATTAATGGTCACCTGACTACATCCCTTTCCTGCCTTTAGCCAACAGCCTTAATATCACTACAATACAACCAGGTAGTCACAAATATACATTAAGTGGTATAAATATGTAAGTATCTATCATGGTATAAGCCCTGGCCCTGACCAGAGTACTTCTGGGAACGCCTCCTATTGTTCCTGCCCAGTCTCTGCTTATGGTCCTGTCCCGCCTGGGGGGACCCAGGATAAAACCACAAGGGAGTTTCCTCTGTGGAACTGATGTATGGATACCCAGCAATTTGAGGGTTGCCCATGGGTTCTTCAGACTATGAAGCCTAGAATCAATTTTCTCAACAAATAGTCCTGCACAGTCAAAGGGAAGGTCTTATATTGTATTCTGGACTTCTACTGCAGTCCAGATACTTGCAGCCATGAGCCACATGGTGATGACAGTAGCCATGATTCTTGCCATAGAATCAGCTGATTCTAAGGTGTCCTGGAGGGAGGTCCTATCCATCAACCTCCCCTGCTCTAAAATGGCCACAAATTCCTGGCTGGCCTCAAACAGGAGCACTTATTGGAACGTCAAGAGCATATGACAGGAATTATACATGTGTGGTGCAGGACTGCTTGCTGGTTCAAGATTCAAAGCCCCTCTTCCCATGCCAGTCAGGTATACCTTTCAATCAAAGAGGCCCAGCTTCTTTGCCTCTGTCATTGGGAGCAGGTCCTGCACTCTTTGTGGTTGGCCACATAAACCACCAACATCCTGGGTTGAGGGTGCATAAAAAGGTGCTTGTATCCCTCCTGTGGGACAAAGTGCATCTTTCCACACTCTTGACGGTTGGTAGTATTGTAGATGGGGTTTACCAAAGCACCTCGGTAGTGTTTTGGATCACCTTAATGAGTGGCAAAGCCACTCTAGAGGGATTTTCCGGGGAGAGTATATCCACCATGGGGTCTTAGTCGTCGATAACCTCCTCTGTGACCATATTGTGGTTCTCGGCCGCTTTTTTGAGGAGGCCCTGGTGGGCTTTGAAGCTTATAGCCAACACCAATGAGGTTGTGCTCATCACTGCCTCATCCAGCAAGGAAGATGAGGAAGCCTTAAGAGGGTTAGTATCCTCCTGACCTTCTGGTTCTCTGGTGGTAGAGGAGCTGCTGACACTAGTGTTTGTGGTTGTACACCTGGTGCTCGAGGTCCTGCAGCAATATGTTTAGGTGACTTGGGGTACTCCAGGGCAACAGATGTTACAGATGGAGGGCACAGGCAGTAGAGACCACTAAGGCAGATCTGGAAACCTGTCCCACCCCCGTTGGTAGGCCCGCAGTGTCCACAAGGGCCATTTCACTGGGTCTTGCCATTGGGAAGGCCAGGACACCATTGCTACCTAGGGTACTTCCCTTTTACAGTGCTGAGACAGGTTCCAGGATCTCCAGTGGTATTCACTTCTACTGACATGGATGACTCAGACTCTGTAGAGTATTTAGAGCCTGACCAAAGAGGGGTGGATATGGATGGTGCTGGGGAGCAGTACTGAGGCAATGGAGCTGTATCATAGTGGGTTTTGCCATGATGCTGGATGAGAGGTAGTGCCATCATTGGTGCTAGATGTGATACAGTAGTGTGGTATACAGTCTACCTTCTCTCTATTTTAAGGCATTGTAGATTGTGTCTGGTGCCACCCCAATGAGCCAGTCTTCTGCACCAGGTAGTGATGTCTGTGCTCCTTGTGACCGTCAACTCTTGTGGCTGGGGTTGGAGTGCATACTACATTAGAAAGCGTTTCAGTCTTTGGTTTCTCTCACTCTTGATTCTGGACTTAACACCCTTAAAAATTCTGTACTTCACTTGTAAATGGCTCTCTCTTATGCACTTTAGACAAGCAGCATAAGAATCTCCTCTAGGCATAGGCTTACACCACGAGTCGCACTGTTTAGTGCTCCAGCAATGGGAAAACTTTAATGGGGGGAACACCCTAAAGTAAATTTATCAACTACAATGAAACTAACTCAAGTGAGAACTATGTACACAGAAAGCTAAAAATGACTTGAAAATGAGATCAGTTGTTCTAACAACCATCACTGGCAGTAAGAAAGAACTGAGCAGGCACTGGATTTGTAGGGACCTACTTGCACCATTATAAAGGCTCCACTCAAGGGGGCTCCACAACTGACCTAACGGGTACCGCTACAGAAAAATCTTCCAACGATCATGCACAAGGTGCATGCACACACACCTATTGGAATGGACATGAGCAGTCATTCGAAGAACAATTAATTAGGGAATTAATGTTCCAATGCTGTAATGAGTTCCACATGTGCACTCAAACCCTGTGCCTATATAACTAATTGGAGTGATAAGTTATACGGTTCAGAAACCAGAGTTTAATACAACCATAAACAATGGGGTTACATGTATATTATGAATTCATGTAAAACTCTCTATAAATAAATGTAATCAAAATAAATGCTTTCAAACAGAATGTGCAGTAGTTTTCTAATTTTCTTTTTAACAAACAATATTACAAACATAATGGAACAAAAATATGAAGCTGCAATAAATGGAAGAAACGTTTTTAATTAGAATGTATTATTGTATTTCTGGTCTATTAAAAATACTTATTCCATTGACATTTTATATATGTTTTCATCCCAACTGTAAAAATACAGTTATAAGTAGCCTCATTTATTGCATGTACAAAATAAATTCTGCTTAGCTTCTTTTTTGCAAAATATTGTGCAAAGAAAATAATTTGTCTTACAGAGACACTATCAATTTAAAAATTACACGGCTTTCTGAATATGGTCTTATCTATTATTGTAACAACTGCCTCTTAACATTACTATGACTGAGAAAAAAAACTAGAGAATTTGTTTACTTTGTGTACTTCACAGCACTTTTTGAATAATCAGTTTCCCATAGTTTGCATGAGTCTTTTTACATAGCAACAGAAAAAAGAAAAAACATTTAAAATTAATGTCAAAATGTCACTACAAAAAAAAAAAAATCACAAAAATAGGGAGAGTCAGCTGTGCTAATAAACTACTTACTGACATCTTAGAAACTGTTTGGGTTGTAACTCGATGTTGTAAAACTTTGTACAAATACATATGTAAGAAGCATGCCAGAAACCAACCACCAGTTGGTGAAAAATGTGTTTCACAGCTACTGGTATATCAACAAAAAGCTGCTTTATCAGGCCATTGCACAACTGTGTGTGTTAAATTGTTAAATACCCAAACACCTGTTTTGCAATCTCTACATTTGCAGTAAGTCTCCCCCATCTGCCCTCCCTAACCTCTACCACGCTGGAATGAAGTGATTTCTTCTTCATAAAGAAGTTTTTATAGTTTCAGCAGCTTAGTTTCTGTTGTTAAAACCTCTTTTGAATGTAGTTAGAGTTACTGTTTTCGTTAGTAGACAAAGACTCATTAACCTCTGAAGTATTTCAGTTTGTAGCATTATTTGAATGTAAAGTCTATAGGAGAAGAAAATGGTGACTAAAATATACAAGATAACTCAAACTTCTGATGACTTTGTTACCCTGAGTGTAATTTTTATGTGAATAAGGGTACACAAAATGGAGTCTGTGAAACCGCCATTTTGTATAAGGGATGTCTTTATCACAAGTGTAGCTTCCCGCCAAAAGAGCAGCATTGCACACGATACTCTAACTATGCACTCATCTCAACATCATGTGCACTCGTCACTATAGTGCTGCATCCCTCGCCAAAACTGCACTCATCCCTCTAGTTAGCTGCACTCATCCCTCTAATTCTATGCTCACAGCCCTAAATCTTACACTCTGCACGTCAACCCCTTTTCCCGCCTCACGGCCAATAAAAGGCCTGGGCTGAGGAGAGTTCGGGTTCCTTTGGTCCCTCTTGCTCTTTGGGTTCCTTAGGTTCCATACTCTTCTTGTTCCTGTCAGATTGAACATCATTGGATTAATGGTTTGTGGTAAAGCCTTTTGGTTTTGACTTGTGTGCCACTCACGTGTGGAATCATCTCACGTAATGGTTTTTGGGCTACAGTCACTACTTTTGGACTTGGACTTTATCAACCATCACCACCACCCAACTTCTGGACCGGACAGATTCGTCGACAGGCCATCCATTCCTGTATCCTGGAAGAACCACTATCCAACCATCGAGGATCTTCCGGCAGCCCTAGGCCAGAAGGTGAGGATACTGCGTCAAGGGATCTCCCCGCTGGTCCTCCTTTGAGGCTTAAAATTAGCCAAGAAGTAGTAGGTCGTGGGCGCCGATCACCTGACATTTTGTAACATATCACCTTTTTGTATTGGGATCTTTTTTATATCTTGGGATAGGGTGGGTTGCGTTCATTGCTCTTGTTTTTGCTGTTTATATTCTAAAATACATGGTTTGGCCCTAAACTTTGTATTGCCTGATTATTGGATCGGTAGTCCGCCAGTGATAGAGATACGGATTACCAGGCGAGCCTCGCTTTTGATTCAGGGATCAGTTACAACTAGTCAGAGCGAGTCTAAATCTATTCTAAATTAACGTTATATCGTTCCCTAGGTAACAACTTCATAAATCATTTTCATTCTTGCTAACATTTGAAATCCACAAACAGGGACATTTGAGGAAGAAAAATAGACTTACTCCATTGAAATAAACAGGATCAGAAATTCTAGAGGTAACCAATTTTTGTAAAATATTGGGATGTACATTCTAAATTAAGAGTTACTCACCCTGTGCAGTAATGATGGTTCTTCAAGATGTGTCCCCTGTGGGTGCTCCACTCAGGTCTCGGTGTGTCCTTGCGCTGCTGATCGGAGATTTTTGCCTAGCAGTGCCTTCCCACACTGTGCATGCACAGTCACCATCTCGCACTGTTTTAGTCTATTAGGTGCACATGCGGCGCAAGCCTCCCACTGTTCCTTTTCTACCTGAAGTCCGATAAAGGACTCCAAGTAGAGAGGAGGGAGGAAGGGAGGATAGTGGAGCACCCACAGGAACACACATCTTGAAGAACCATCGTTACTGCACAGGGTAACAACTTTGTCTTTGAGAGGTGTCCCTGTGGGTGCTCCATTCAGGTGACTAAGTAGCAGTACCTGCCATACGGTGAAGGGCATTGAAATCATTTATGTGAAGAAGCAAGGACTGCATCTGCTAGAATGGTGAAAGGTATGGGTCCTTTCTGTAGGGCATAATGTTGTGCAAAAGTATGATAGGAAGACCATGTTGCTGCTCTACAAATGTCCGCTAGTGGCACATTATGTAAGAGAACAGCTGATTGGCCATCATGTGTGTGACGTGTGCCCTAATAATCAGTGGTGGTTCTTTCCACAAAGCTGGTAAGCCGTGTATATACAGTTTGCAATCCACTTGGAAATCCATTGCACAGAGATGGCTGTTCCCTTGTGGGGATCGGACAAAGAGATGAAGAGTCTGTCTGATTTCCTGATCTCCTTTGTTCTAAGTAAAAAGCAAGAGCAAGTCTGGAATCTAGGGTGTGCAACATGAATTCTCTCGGAGAGGTGGGAGGTTTAGGAAAGTACGTAGGTAAGTATATGGGTTCATTCAGGTGGAAGTCCGATAAAACTTTGGGGAGAAACTTGGGATGAAACCTGAGCATGACCTTATTCTTAGTAAATAGTAAAGGTAGTGTATGGTGGGTGAGCCATAAGGACTGTGGGTGAAATCATAGCTTTGTCATCAGGTGTGCAAAGAGTGAGAGATCAACTGGTTCATGAAAAGCTGATGGATAGCAAAGAGATGGATGCGAATTGAGCTGATGGAGAAGCCTGCGTCGCTGAGATCTATCAAGTACTCCAGTACAGTAGGTAGGGGAGCGGCATTTGGTTGTAATTAATGAATTCTACACCACTGCTGAAAGCATTTCCATTTGTGTTGATAGGCGTATGTTGTGGAGGAACGTCGACTATTTAGTAGGATCTGCTTAACTTTCTCTGAGCAGGTAAATTCTTCATTTTGGAACCATGGAGAAGCCATGCTGTGAATTTCAGGGTTTTGATGTTCGGGTGGTGAGTCTTGCCCTGGTGTTGGGTTAGCAACTAGGGACTCATGGGAGAGGAATCGGTTGAGTTACTGATAGGTGATGTAAGGGAACCAAGGTTGTCTTGGCCTGTAGGGAGAGAGCAGAATTACTACAGCACGGTCCAAGTGGATCTGGTTGATTACTCTGGAGAGTGGAAAAGTATAGAGTAGGGGAGCAGTCCAGTGAATAGTGAAGGCATCTCCCTCCGATCTCTTGCCCTGACTTGCTCGGGAACAGAATCAGTGGCATTTGTAGTTGGTTGCTGTCACAAATAGATCTATGATTGGAAATCCCCATTGTCAGAAAATTGAGAGGAGAACATTGAGACTGAGAGTTCTCATTTGTGCTGTTCAGAGAAGTGTCTGCTCATTTTGTCGGCCATGGTATTCTGTTGGCCTGGTATGTAGGTGGCAGTTGGGGTTATCTGGTTCTTGTGGCACCAGTTCCAAAATATGATTGCCGCTGCACAAAGCGAGTGTGATCGCACCCCCTCCCCCAGTCGATTGATGTAGAAGATAGAACGTGTGTTGTCCCTGAGTTCCAGAAATGATGCATCAGTTGTGATCACTACTGATGGGTCTGGACGATGGAAATGTACACTGGCTAGCAGATTGCTTGGAGAGATCCACTAGTCGAGAGATTGTAGGACTACTGTTGGGAGTGTAAGGCGCTTTGTGAGGCTGTGTTGGTTGGGAATGTAGATGCTCACAAACCAGGACTGTAGGCAGCACTTGCGAATAAGACGATGAAGGTTGTGGTTGCCATGTGTCCCAACATTTGAAGACATGTGTGTGCTGTGGTGAAAGGAGTATGTTTGACTCCCCTGATAAGATCGCATAACATTTTGAATAGTTTCAGTGGGAGGTAGGCTTTGGCTGTCACTGCATCTAGGAGTGCCACAATGAATTCTAACTTTTGGATAGGTTGTAAGGTAGGTTTCTGGATATTTCTAAGGAGGCCCAGTTGGGAGAAGCAATCTCTGGTAGTGTTTGTCATGGTTATTGTTTGCTGATGTGTGGGCCCCTTGATTAGGCAGTCGTTGAGATTGGGAAAAATTCTTGGAAAGTACTCAAGGGGCTGCGAAGGACTCAATATTGGTAGTGTTCTTGTCCTACCATGAACCTGAGAAATCTCCTGTGGGCAGGATATATGGTTATATGAAAATATGCGTCTTAAAGGTCGAGGGCTGAGAACCAGTTCTCTTCGTCCAATGCTGGAATAACAGTTGCAAGAGTTACCATTCTGAATTTGGTGTTGCGGACAAACTTGTTGAATTCTCTGAGATCTAAAATTGGCCTCCAAACACCTATTTTTGTGGCAGTTAGTAAATAGTTGGAATAGAACCCTCTTCCTCGATATTCTGTGGGAACTGGTTCTACTGCCCCTAGACTGAGCAACTTTTGTACCTGTGCTTGTAACAGAGGCTCATGAGAGGGGTCCCTGAAGAGGGACAGGGAAGGGGGTTAGTTAGGGGGTATAGACATAAAAGGGATTGTGTAGCCCAATTTGATGATCTCAAGAACCCATTTGTCCATAGTAATAAGGACCCATTGATGGTAAAGGGGTCTCACATGGTGATGGAAAATTGTCTGGGGATGCACTGGATCTTTGGGGTGGTCACTCAGACCCCCAATCAAAACTTCAAATCTGCTGTTTGAAGTGGGTTAAGTATTAGAGGACTGGTTGTGTTGAGCACTCCTTCTATTGGGACATTGCTTGGCCTGTTGTCATATGGCCTCTGATGTTGCCTATGATAGTCCAAGTCTCTTGGGCTTTGGTATGGGGCGTATCTGCATCTTTTATCAGTGTATATGCCTAAAGTACACTACTGGGCCTATGACTCTGAGGACTTATCCCCTAGTGGTTGGAGGGATTTCTCCCAGAGATTCTTCAGCTTCATTTCGCAGTCTTTTCTCGCTCTGGCCGTCATGTTTTGACAATTTGGGCACTTCTGCGCTACATGGCTTTCACCTAAGCATTTATTTAATACAGGACACGTCTGTTAAACTGGCATTGAGTCCTGACATGAATCACATTTCTTGAAGCCAGGAGAGCCTAGCATGTTGAATGAAGGTGAGGATTCAAAACTTGGAAAAAAACAGAACAGGGAGGGAAAGAAACCAGGCATTTTTTAAAAATAAAATAAAGAACTAGGTAAAACTAACTATAAACTGACAAACTACACTATTTTAAAATAAATTTGTCAGAAAGGAGAGCACTGCTGTGACTCCATCTTCAGCCAAGGATGGTAAATAAGGAACTGAGAGAGGCTCGCGCCACACGTGCACCTAACAGATGAAAACAGCCTAAGACGGTGACTGCACGATGTATGGCATAGGAAGGCACTGCTAGGCAAAAATCTCCAATCAGCAGCATGAGGACACACTGAGACCTGAGTGGAGCACCCATGGAGACACCACTCGAAGGAGAAAGGGATAGTTACTATGCATACACTATCACACTTGTTAACATTCCCATTTGAGCAGAACAGTCTAAGAACTTTTCACCTGTCCCAAATGCAGGGATTCCTCCACACCATCAAGGAGCTGTTCCAAGCATTGCTTAGCATCCATTACTTGCCTCTGTCTTCTCAGGCCTTTCTGGAAGCCACATTGCCATCCATGAGTAGCAGCAGGACTATAAGTTGCGCACCCTACCAAGGTTCCAGTAGATCAAGAAATTCTGCTGGTGACGAGATAAGAGGGCCCTTTCATGGAGAGGGGTGACTGACAGGGAAATTCCACAGAATTCAGAGAACAGCAGAGATAACCAAAAATAGGGAGAGGTAAGGAAGGAAAACACTGGTGCCAGAGAGAGATGGAAAGGGGACATCACAAGAAGGGATGGGAAAGAGTAAGATGAGACAGAGAGGATTGTTGCCTATAAAAATGCCATAGAAATCAGGCCTCTGACAACTCCAGATGCAGTATTACCTCTTGTCTCTGCATGAACATAGAATCATAGAATACTAGAACTGGAAGGGACCTCGAGAGGTCATCAAGTCCCATCCCCTGCCCTCATGGCAGGACCCAGTACTGTCTAGACCATCCCTGATAGACATTTATCTAACCTACTCTTAAATATCTCCAGAGATGGAGATTCTACAACCTCCTTAGGCAATTTATTCCAGTGTTTAACCACCCTGACAGTTATGAACTTTTTCCTAATGTCCAAACTAAACCTCCCTTGCTGCAGTTTAAGTCCATTGCTTCTTGTTCTATTCTCAGAGGTCAGGAAGAACAATTTTTTTCCCTCCTCCTTGTGACACTCTTTTAGATACCTGAAAGCCGCTATCGTGTCCCTTCTCAATCTTCTCTTTTCCAAACTAAAAGCCCAATTCTTTCAGCCTTCCTTCATAGGTCATGTTCTCGAGACCTTTAATCATTCTTGTTACTCTTCTCTGGACCTTCTCCAATTTCTCCACATCTTTCTTGAAATGTGGTGCCCAGAACAGGACACAACACTCCAACTGAGGCCTAATCAGCGCAGAGTAGAGCGGAAGAATGACTTCTGGTGTCTTGCTCACAACACACTTGTTAATGCATCTGAGAATTATGTTTACTTGTTTTGCAATAGCGTCACACTATTGACTCATATTTAGCTTGTGGTCCACTATAACCCCTAGATCCCTTTCTGCTGTACTCCTTCCTAGACAGTTGCTTCCCATTCTGTATGTGTGAAACTGATTGTTCCTTCCTCAGTGGAGCACTTTGCATTTGTCCTTATTAAACTTCATCCTATTTACCTCAGACCATTTCTCCAATTTGTCCAGATCATTTTGAATTATGACCCTATCCTCCAAAGCAGTTGCAACCCCTCCCAGCTTGGTATCATGACAACAGTAAGGCACAGTTACGACCTATCCTTCAAAGTTTAGTTACATGGGTCCTAAAGGAAGATCCTAATATTTTGGAAAAGAACATAGGTGCTGTAACTAGGCAGGGCCACCCTTACCAATATGTAAAACAGCCAAGTGGAGCACCACAAAATGTGGGGCACAAAATGGCCCAAATTTCATGATGCAGCTGCATACTGTGTATGGGGTCTGGGAGCCCCCAGCTCCAGCCCCTTGTCCTCCCTCCAGTGGGCTCAGTTCCAGTTCAGCAGTGCCCACCATGGGCTGCACCTAGCCCACACTCACTAGGGGTGGCTAAAGATGAATGCTCAGATTGTATATCTAAATATCTATGCAGGGACATTTTTAGATGTGATTTTTATAATCTTCAGTCACAAAATAAAATACTTTAACTTGAATTTTAAATTAAGCTCCTGTAGATTAACATGCTCCTGAGTAGATATTACAGTAATACACTAATGCTTTTGTCAGTAAATTCAGAAACTGACAGTATATACATGTGGGGATTGGCAAATGCCTGTTAAATGGCTTCATTACCACTTGAATGACTCTTTAACGATATAAATGTTCTGCTAATAGGTCTGGCAAGCTGGAAGGCTTTTTTTCCCCCACTTTTAAATCACTAGATTGAAGACTTAGCAGCATCCAGCTGTGGGAATCTGCAGGAAGGGTCAGAATAGGGATAGGAAGAGGCAGACCCAGGAAAGGCAGTGCCTGGGGAGCTGAGGGTGGCGGGTTGTAGCCCCGCCCCAGGAGCCACCAGACTGCTAACCCAGCAGATAAGGGACAACCTGAAGGTGGGGCGGGTTCCACTGTAGAAGGGACATCAGTTGCAACCTCATGGTACTGCGCAAAGAATAAGGTAGCTAATAAAACTTATAGGATAGACTAAGTTTTGAGGCATTGAAAGCATTTTCACAGTAGCCTAGTATGCAATAGAAAGCCTACAGAATCCTCGGAAAGCTGGAGGAACCTAGTAGCTCCCAGACAGTCCAGTTTATCTGAAAAATGCCCTTAGAAAAATGTTTCAAATCATAGCAAATATGGGATACTTTGTCATTAGAACCTTCGAATGCCTGTGTAATTTCTCTCAATTCCTGATGCAGAATATGTGTAGTAGTGGAACTATTCGATTTTTTTTATTGTTAAGAGTAAGAAACAGAAAGTTTACCATTGGAAAACTATTGCCTTAAGTAATTAAAAAGTTATTGAAGAACACATAGGGCTTGAAAGTCTGTGACTTGAGGCATCAGCGTTTCTTTTTCAGACAAAATAATTCTCCATATAAAGCTCTATACAGTGAGGGGCAACCCAGGCTAGTGAACGAGCTACATGTGTGGTCCTCCATCTCAATGGGCCGCAAGATTGTCACAACAAAGATGGTCTCCCGGGAAAGGGTAGTTTTTCTAACTGTACTTGCATACCTAGAATTTGTGTAGTAGCACTCTTGATTGGATTCAGCGGGAGCATGTGGCTCTCACAAAATTTTGTGCAATCAGCACGTATCTCACTTCATGTGCCCTTGCTTTAAGTGTCTATCATTTTAGTAATACAGGCTGGACATTATTGGTCCGGCACCCTCGGGGTCCCGAACCAGGGATTTTGCCAGACCAAGGGAGATCAATGCTCCCCTACTGGCTGTCCCACTTCCAATTTCCCAAGGCTGGGGCTCCCACCCTGCTACTGGCCCTGCTGCTGCCAGGGTCCTCCTACATTCCTGGACCACCCAGCCACCGCCAGCCCCACTCAGAAGCATCCTCCCCACTGCACTGGGCATTCCCTGGCTCACGTAATGCCAGGGAGTTCCCTGGCTGAGGCTGCCTGACCACCAGTGGCCCCAGGGCCAGTGCTGCTCCTGCTGGGGATTCCCCAACCCAGGGCCACCTGGCCCCAGTACTGCGGGAGTTCCCCAGCCAGGGCAGGGGCTCCTCATTTGCCACCTGGCCTGGCTGACAACAGGGGTTCCCTGGCTGGGGTGGGGGCTTCCCGTTCGCTGCCTGGTCCCACTAATGCCAAGGGTTCTTTGGCCAGGGTAGAACTCCTCACCTGCACCTGGCTCCACTGATGCTGGCCTAGCCAGGGCTCCCCAACCCTGTGTTCTCCAGCTGGCTCCCACTCCTGCCTCTGGGGCTCTTTGATCCAGCAACATCTGTGGCCTTGCTGGACTATGTGTGATGCTGGACCGGAAAGTCCTGGATTTGGGAGGTTCAACTTGTACAGGCAGGAAAAAAAAAATCAATGTGGACAAAAACCAGAAGAATCTGGCACTCCTGTATGTGGGCAATGGTAAACACAACATCTCCACTGCTATAAACACACTGCGAAGTATGATTCCTGAAGTTTCAAATTAATCTTTGTTCCATACTTGCTGCAGCTTCTGCCACCCACTGTTAGGATTTTTTGTGTTTTATCTCATGTAACTTTCTCTGCCAATAACAGAACTCCAGCAGTGAGAGTAATAAGCCTCTTAGATAAATGTACTTATTAGCTTCTGTTTTCACATCATTTCACTTTTTTCCATCTTTGTTGCTGATAAGCCTATAATAGCATAAAAGCAAGTAAATGCAAGTCTGAGCTTTAATGGACAAGTTTTCCCTCTTCTTCCCTGGCAGCAGAACCCAGCATTTCTATTGCCTTGGGATAGAATTTAAGCAGGGCACACAGTGGGTGCAACCTGACTAAGAGAAGCAGAGGCCAGCTCCATGAATATTCCATGACCTCATGCAAAGTGATTCTTGGGGCCAAAGCAATCTTTTCTGTTTCAACCTTCAGTCTTACATCTCACCAAGTAGTACTAGGCTAAAAATCTGGCCAGTTAGCAGAGATTTATGTAGGTATGTAAATTCAGTGGTTCTAAAACTGGTGTCTGGATCATTGGTGTTCTGTGGAGCTATCACAATGGTGGAACTTCTCTGTCAGCATTCAAGTGACATTACTTGTTTTTTGGGAGTCCCATACACATTATGAGTTTCAACCAACTATGTAGAAACAGAAGAGAAGAAGAAGAAAAAAAGAACATCTTTCTGCACCCTGTGTGGCTTTATTGAAATTAGGAAAAGAAGTCAAGGATAACTAACATGTTATATAATTACAGCCTCCCCAGGACCTTTTCCCTAGTGTAGACTCAGGTCAAGACTTATCTACGCTGATGATAGTTAAACTTACGGAAGAGGCATTAATTTGAATCTACTCTTAGGAAAAAGCCTGTTAGCCAACATGTATTAGCTAACCTTGCCATAACCTCAACTTCTTGGTAACAAAGCCTACAGACCAACTTGCTCCAACCAGCCATTAGCTTTTCTGTGCTGCTATACAGCCCAATGGCTCTAAGACATTTATGCCTGCTCACCTCCTGCCCTCCCATGTTGGAGTTTTGTTAGGTGGATCTACATGGCACTCTGTCCTGCCTCACTACACTATCCTGCAGCATGTGGAATATGGAGTCCCCCTATGCAGCCTCTACTCCTTACCTCTGAGCAAGTTTACTATGCTAGCTCCTGCTGCTTTTTCAGGCATCCCTGTATTAAGAGGTAGGATTTGGCTATCAGTAAACTGCAGGCTGCTTTAACTGCTGTGCAGAAGCTGAAAGTTATAAACTACAGAATGCTGTGATGAGGAGGACAGGCAGTTAATTTTTACCATGAAATTACATAGGTCTATTGTTGAAACAATAATCAGAAATAAACACATAGCTTTTTATTTATCAAATATATTGGCAGACATGATGAATAGGTTGCAAGATAAACAGAAACTATTTAGGAGTTCAGTACTTCAATAAATTATCAGATTACCTAAAATATCAAAATAATCAGTTCAATTATAAGGCCAAAGACTGACAGAAATTATTGTCTATTATGGGACAAAAATAATAGAGCTGCCAAGAAAAATAAGTGTTGACATTATGGCAGACAGTGCAGTTTGTGTACTAGGGACAAATTCTTCCAGTGGATCTCCTCAACCTTGCCACTGACTTCAAAGGGAGTTGCTTATACCTATTTGAGGGCAGAATTTGTCATCTGCTGTCCAGCTCTCACAAACTGCAAAAATAATCTGTCAATTATTACTTCTGTGAGAATAGTAATCAGCAACAGATGAGCAAATTTGTTTTTAGAACCATTAATAACAGATTTACCCAGTTTGAATAACTTTGTACATATACACAAGCTCACTATATACTGTACATGTGTAATCACAACCAAAATATAGCTGTTTTTTACTAAAATAGCTATTTGTAATTTTCTCTTATTTCAGAATAAATACAATAGCTATATATTAAATCAGTAAACTTACAAACGACAGACTTACAGCAAAATTATACCATAGGTAGTAAGAGGGTAGGAAATTCCTATAATAAAGCCAATCAGAAAAGGCTCAGAGCAAAGTGTATCAAACCTACATGGGTTTTTGAGATAATCCAACCTCTGAATATTCTATTTACCATCAGGAAGCATGAACTGGTAGATGCTATGGTTTAAGTTTTCCTAGTAGTACATCAGGAAAGCTACACTGCAGCATTAACCAATCAATGTTGTCCAATGTTACCATTCCACTCTAGAAGCAATGTTTTCCAGTTAATAATTCTGGAAATACAACATGATGCAAATTTGTTTGGAAAAATCTTAAGTCAAAATATCAAACCCAACCATTCATACAATCTTGACTAAATCCCACTGAAGATTAATAATTTTGCATTATAACTGTCCAGGAAATCCAGGCACTTTACATTACCAAAGTAATTTTCATTTTTAACTAGTTTAAAATCATGGTTGCGATCCTGGCTCTGCTGAATTTCATGGGAAAACTCCCATTAACTTCAACAGGGCAGAATGTCTCTCTCTCACTGATAGAGTGTTCAGGAATTTTAATATTTGGCAAAGTGAACATTTTAAAGCCAGTGTTGGGGTACTGATAATCAGCATGAGTGAAATTCAGGTCAAAGTATGGTGTCTTTTTTACTAAAGGGCAGATTAAGGCACAATATTTATAGGTACTGCAA
This sequence comes from Pelochelys cantorii, assembly GCA_032595735.1. Taxonomy (NCBI): domain Eukaryota; kingdom Metazoa; phylum Chordata; order Testudines; family Trionychidae; genus Pelochelys; species Pelochelys cantorii. The sequence goes on from CM064328.1 coordinate 73,388,433, forward strand.
CCACTGCAGCATTTAAATAAGATAGACTAAATACCCATTACCATTTTTCAAGTTAAACAGAAAAACACTATTACACTATTCTTTCATAAAACAACAAATATGCTTGTGAATTTAGTACTCTTGATTCTGGAACCATCTGTACATGGACATCACTAACATACACCCACTGTCCTGCTGATGACCCCACAGCTTCCTTTAAACCTGAAATGCAAATCAAAGAGTTATTATTTATCAGTTTATACCTTTCCTATCAAATTATATAAATGGTGCTTCAAATGAGAGGTGGGAAAATACCTTTTAATGCATCAGTTATAATTTAGAAACGTTTATATCTTACTTGTATACTGAATAAATTGAAGTTTTGTTTTGCTTTTTTAAATTTGTAACCAAATAAATATGTATTGTAAAGGATGTAATAATGGGAAGAGCAGGTGAAAGATAAAATGTATGTAGAATATGACCACTGTTTTATACCATTCACAAAACAATATTTACACTGAACAACTGTAATAGCACTTTTTGCCATGTCTTTTCTCAAAAAGCAGCTTGTTCTCCCTTTGAGGTTTATTTAAGTTATACTTACAGTTTATAGTATACCTGATCAATTCTGAGACAGAAAAATAAATGTCACTGATGCCTATCCTATAAAATAATGGGGGTAAAGAGAAGATGCCAAGAGCTCTACTAACTAATAGGCTGGGTGATTACTGGATAGGAGAACTGGATCGATGGGGGAGTAGGTTTAGTCTGTAATTTTTTTCAATCTTAGAAAAAACACTCTGTCAGACTTTCATAGCAATCATTTTATAATAGAAGCCCTCTCTCCACAAGGAAGAGAACGAGAGAGGTATTGACTTTTTAAAAGAAAACGTAAGTCTCCATTAGTTGCTTGCAGTGCTTTTTTTTTTGTTTAAAAAAAAAAAAAAAAGGTGCCAATACTCCAGGGGAAAAGTTGTTGAGCTCTGACTGGAGGTGCTGGTACTGCATCTGGAGGTACCGATACTGCGTAGTGGGCAGTACCATCACAAAAAAAGCACTGGTCACTTGGTTCTCTTTAAAAGTTCATGAGCCCACTGAATCCTTATAGTGTTTATAAATTGTTATTAAATAACTGTTGAAATATTCCTTCCAATTTCTGTGTCAGCAGAATCACCAGGAGAAATTTTCAGTCTTCCATGGAACAGCATTTCTTACTTCTCTCAGTACAGCATTTGCTATTTTTAAGTGCAGAAAATGTACGTAGCATAGTATGAGATTCAAAATTAATTGCAATTTTAAAAACACTATAAGGATCCATTGGGATCCTCTGTTTCTAACCATTTCCAATCTAAGAAGATACAAGATTCAAGACTCCCAGAGAAGGAAATAACTTGCTGCAGGCACTAGCTAAGAAGTGAATCTTTAAGAAGGACTTCAGTAAAGATAGGAAGATGACTTTATGCTGGTGATCTGGGCATTCCACAGTAGGGAAGGGGGTGGCACAAAAATTAGTATTTGTATATTGGATTTAACAAAACAAAAATTAACAACTTGTGTGGCACTGCAATTTATGAGAATATTCATGGCCAAATTGTTTATATACTCAATATAAATACGACTTGAGTTGTAGCAATGATCAATTTTAGTTACAGAAGGAAAAGGGTTTGTCAGACATACCTTGAACATTTTTATTGATAGTAATATGCTCCAATAATTTCTTGGAAGCTGTTCTGACTTTCACATATGCTGCATAGTGACCTCCTCGCATTGAGCCATTGTGCTCCACTATTCCATAAAGGGTGTACAGAACTCTTGCTCCATCCGTAACATTCTTATTCACAAAAATCATAGAAAATAAAGATTAATTGCATCATTTTATAGTAGATTTGTACAACAATATATGTGTTAATACTTTCAAACAGTATAACAATAAAGCAAGCAAACAGCTGATAGGTACTGTGGTTTGTTAAGTATATTTTGCAATTCTGAAGTAACTTGAGAAACAAGTGGAGACTATGACATGAGGCTATGTCTACACTGAGGGTTTTTTGCAGAAGAGGAAATGCAAATGGAGCGCTGATTTGCATATCTTGCACTCTCATCTACATATCTCCTTCTGATCCTTTTTGCGGAAGAGGTTTTTGTGATAAAAAGCCCTGTGTAGATTGGGTCATTTGTTGGAAAAAAACCCTTTCGCGCAAGATCCCTTATTCCTCAAAAAATGAAGTTTACAGGCTCTTGCGCATAAGGGTTTTTTTCCAACAAATGGCCCAGTCTTCATAGGGCTTTTTGTTGCAAAAATCTCTTCCGCTAAAAGTATCGGAAGAAGATATGCAAATGAGCGCTCCATTTGCATTTCCTCTTCCACAAAAAACCTGCAATGTAGACGTAGCCTCAGAGTTCAATAACTAAACCCAGAAGCACTGGTAACTAGCTCTAGTGCTACTGTGCTCATTTTAAAACATGAAGGGAGACAGATCATCCTCAACTGATTTCAAAAGGTGAAATGTCAGTTTACACCAGTTGAAGATCTGATCCTAAGGTATAACTGGAACACACAATTTGTAATTTTTTTAATGTGAAAATTAGAGTTTAACTTGTATCCATATATACAAAAGTTGCACTATTGTAAATGATTCCTTTAAAATAAAAACTCTAAAATATATTCTTAATATACTGTACCTTGCAGGAAGCAGAACAAAATGGTGCTAAGTCTAAAATTAGTGGGAAATCCACATGTCTATTCACTTTCCGTAGACTCAAACCAGCCTTCAAGAGAAAATAAGAGTATGAAAGAAACATTTTTACATAGCTGCCTAAGTGTATTGCTTCAATATTAGAATAACCTGATAAAACAAAACACAAAATCTGCAATGATTATGGATAAAAACATTTTATATAAAATTTGTTTTTCACCTCTTCAACTTTACATACCAAAAAAGCTATACTACAAAAACATTATTTTGGTTTTCTGCATTTCTGCCCCTTTATGATGTATCCATTCTGTGCAATGGAGGAGACATGAAAAAAGCTGAATGTGAATAAATGGTGTGTGTGTGTGTGTGTGTGTGTACACACACACACACACACTCTACAGTAATTCCTCATTTAACATGTGCCCGCTTAACACGTTTCCGCGATAGCACGATTTTTTTGGGGGGAACGTTTTTTGAATTACACGACCGTCCCCGGAATAACACGATTTCCCCAGCCAGCCCGTTGCTGGCGGCTGCGCGGGGCTACCCCCGCCTCCCTGCAAAGCGATGGAGGGTTCGCCGCTCGCTGCGCAGTTCCCCAGCAACCCCCCCCCCCTCGCTGGACGCAGTGTGGGTCCCGGCAGACCCATCACAGGGGCATACTCCCAACCCAATCCCCCTCCCCTCTCCTCCTTTTCCCTTCCCCAGAGCCAAACACCTCCCCTCCCTGCTGTAACCCAGTCCCCTTTCTCCCCCAACCTTATCTCCCGGTCCCAACAGACACCATCACTTGAAACACAGCCCCCACCTCTTTCATTATTTTCAGTGGGAAAATTGACCCCGCATAACACATTTTCACTTAACACAATCATTTTCTGAAACATATCTATAATGCTAAATGAGGAATTACTGTATCATACTGCATATACACACAATGTGATAGAATTAAGGTTGCACATAAATTTGGCTTTCCTACCTTTTGACTCTTAATTCAGTTGAAATATCAACAATTATATAAATATTTTAATGTCATTTCATAGTTTTTTATTTTCAAAAGGTAAAGAGAAACAACATTGCTTTATATAAAATTGTGCCAACTCTCTCACACACATTAGCCGGTGCAGGCCCAACTCTTTAGAAAGTTCATGTTTAGTTATTTTGCCATACTGTCATAATTTTCCCGAAGAATGACAATTTCTCTCTCAGCAACATTTTACCAGAATTTCACCGGACAAAGAAAGGCACTACACTCCTTTGGATCCGGATCTTTAGCCCTGACAAAATTTGAAGATCTGCTGCAAGATGTGGCAGTGCTAATTCATAAAATAAATGAGCACATAAATAAATAATATTCAAGAGAATTTGTGTGTCTATCTGTCCATCCATGAGTCAGTTTGTTCAAGAACTCCTCCTAAACAGTAAGAGCTAGGACCACCAAATTTATTCCTTTTATAACTTAAAGCATGGTAAGGGCTTGGTTGTGCCAGGACAATCGGATGTGCATGGAATGGGATTGTTTCTCATCAAATGGAAAGGGAGGGCTGTGATAGCAAGGGCTGTGATAGCTTGCTGCCCCCCTGTGGTCATTCTGGAGTATAACTTTCCCTGACTCCTGAACCCCCACTCCCTGCTTGGAGACCCTGCTCGGAGCTCCTCAGCTCCCAATCCAGACTCCTATACCCCACTACACCCCTATCCCTTTACTCTGAGCCTTCTCCCTCCACATTCCCAACCCTCCCCCATCCCCAAGCCTCTATCCTAAGTCCCCTAAGGACCCAAGCAACCCCTGGTAAATGTGCTAATAAATAAAAGCTCTCACTGTTTTCCTATAATGGAAAGTGTTATGCAAACTGCCTACAGGGATTAGTACCAGCTCCTCTGGCAGCTGAAGTTAGATTGGTGCGGAAAATGTAGTGGAGGATTAATCTCCATAGTAAAATGCATGATGCAAGAGACTAAGAATATTACAGCTGCAACAGAATTCAAACTTTGATATCACAGTCCAGGCTGTTGAATTTAGATCCTACTTGCTGATCTAAATTCTGATTAAAAACAAAGATTTAAATAATTGTTTTTAATTTGGTTTTGGATTTCCACATTTTTAGTTATTTTCCTAAAGAAAAGAAAGTATAAACATAGTATGTCTTTTTTTACTAACCAAGAGACTACATGACAACTACATATATTTAAGTAATCGTATAGCATAGCAGACTCTTGATTTCTACATTTTTATGTTAGAAAAAGGTGAATTATGCATTTCTTATTTACTAGAGGATTTTTTTTTTTTTTACTCATAATCTGTCAATATCTGTTGTGATGGACACTAGAAAGAAATTAAAAATTCACAAAAACATTTTGAAATTGTTAAGTAAAACTACTTTAAATTTGTTGAATATATATCGAAAAAGTAAGTTTATCAGAATATATTTTGATTTTAAACCCACTCATTTATTAAACATGGGAATTACTGTCATTAGCTTGTGGAGCCTTAGCATAAGCCTGGGCTCTAGGGGTTATCAGGCTCCCCACTGTATAGCAGTGCTGCCACACTCCCTACTCTACAGAGCACAAAGCCTATAATTCTGAAAGCTCAGGCTCCAGCTACTGAGTCCAAGCCTTACCATGTCAAAGTTTTTAGCTAGGAGCTTGGAAGCTCTTGCTACCCCAGCTCTAGCTGCAGCTTTACTCCTGGATTTGCAGTAGGGAACCTAGAAGCTCTCAGAGTCTGGCTCAAGGACAGTGCTCCCAGGGCTTTCAGGCTCCCTGTCAAAGAGCTGGGGTAGGTCCTAGCACTGGCTCCCAGGGGCTGTGGTTCTACACTATCCCATTCATGCGGACTGCCTTGACTGGGCACCCCAGGACTTCCAGAATCCCATGACAGCAGGCAGTTTGGGACAGTCCACATGGCAAGGTTTCCCCAGTCCTTGGAAGCCCATTTAGCTGCTCAATGATATTCATCAACAGCAGCAAAACTGACAAGAATGTCAGCCTCACACATTTCCTTTCAGAAGCACTATATGCAACAGTGTTTTGAAAACAACATTGGGGATGAAGGGTTCCCAATTTCTAAGAGATTTTGGTAAAAATGGTTTTGTTCCAATCTGTAATGAAATCAAATTCCAAAACTCCAAAACCTTCAACTGTGAATCCTGAGTTTTGGCCAGCTCTGCCTCTCCTTCACCCAATTTATATCTTTCACACATGGGGCTTCCCCAACTTTTCCTACCTGGCTCTTCCTGTGTTCTACAGAAGGAACTGAGGTATCTCCCAAATTCATTGAATGAACATTAAAGCATACCCCAAGTGGGGATGTCCTGAATTAATAGGTGCAGAAAAATTAGCAGCTAGTACTCAAACCAACAGCCCTATGATGCAGGCTGCTGTGTGTCTTCAGTTCTGCTTTCATCAAACATGGCCAGAACAACAGGAGCAGCCAGAAGTTGCTGCAGTTGTACTCTCTTATATAAGAGAAACCATGAGAAGCCCTACCAAAAAAACCCCTCTTAGCATATCCCTGTGTGAAAGCCACTTCTGTACATCTCTGCAAGGTTGAGACAATTTGTTATGACAAGTTCTTTTAATAAGTGAATTTTAAAAAATCTGCCTATCTTTTACCTGGTGGAATCTTTTCAGATGGAGAACAAGAATGGCAGGAACGGTAGAAATTAGCAGTTGTTTCCGAGCATTAGTGTATAAGCCTTCAGTTTTCTTTTCTGTACAGCACATAGTGTAAAAATTACAAAACAGTGAATTTAGGAATATAACACCAAGAAATAGCATAAGAATGGCCAGACTGGTCAGACCAAAGGTCTATATAGCCCAGTATTCTGTCTTTCAACAGTGGCCAGTGCCAGATGTATCAGAGAGAATGAACAGAAGAGGCAATCATCAAGTGATCCACCTCCTGTTGCCTATTCCCAGCTTCTGGCAAACAGGCTAGTGAAACCATCCCTGCCCATCCTGACTAACAGCCACTGATGGATCCATCGTCCATGAATTTATTTAGTTCTTTTTCGAACCCTGTTGTAGCCATGGCCTTGACAACATCCTCCGGCAAAGAGTTCTACAGGTTGACTGTGCATTGTATGAAGAAATATTTCCAAGTGGAATTTTTTGTGGAAGTAGTAGTGAAAGGAATAACGTTTTCTGTTGTGTTATTTTAACACGTGAGTCTACCCACTCCTACAAGCCCTCATCACATTGGTTAGCACAAGAAGCAGCATTCTCTTCTGTTCTACAGATCAGCAATCAACAGCTCACATAGTTGTCAGTATCTCTTCTGAGAAGTAAGTGATAAAATACTTAAGCATGTAAAATACGCTGAGCACTTAATACTGGACTTGGATTTGGTTCTTGTATTCAAGAAATACTGGTGTTGACCAGGCTCTGATTCTACAGAGGGATCAGAATGGTTAGACTCTTACATGCCTGTTCAGCAGGACTCAGGGGGGGGGGGGGGGGGGGGGGAGCACAAAGGTTCACATGGACTAAGTCTATGTTTATAATTTGAGATACTGCTGCACAGAACTGCAGATCCTTTTTGCATTGCTACCTAATTAATACCTGTTACAATGTAATTGCTGACTGTTACAGTAAAATATACCAAGTTGTGTTTGTATTGCACTCTAGCACCTTGTAGTAAAAGACTACACTAAAATAGAGTAACTTGATGTATTGTTCCAAAGTTTCTTGCTATGTACTACAAACACAGGAGCAAGAACATTTGTTTGAGAGGTCACCAAGTCTAGGCCCTGGGAAGTAAACCTACCACATTCCTCCAGACTCACAGCATTCATAGCCTCACATGCGCCCCACAGCTGGTGCAGGATCAGGGAAGGCAGGGACCCTGATTGAGGAACCTGCTAAGCTGCTGGCTGGAGCCACCCAAGTAAATGTCTTCCAGCCAGAGCCTGTTTCTGGTACCCCAGCTCCTTCTCCCCTCCAACCCTCTATCCCCCTCCTGCACATACCCTCCCAGACCCTGCACCCCCAATCTCTGCAACCCCTCCTGCACAGCTGTCTCATGTCACAAACCCCTCCCAGACCTTGCACCACAGTCCCCTACCTCCAGTCACAACCCAGGTCCCTGCACTGCCTCCTGCACTCCCTCCCCAAGCCACAATCCCCTCCCTGATCCTACATTACCTCCTGTACCCCTCCTCCAGGTCAGAATCCTCTCCTGCACCTATACTCCCTTCCAGACCCTGCACCCTCTTCTACATCCCAGTCTCCTACCCCAGTTCACAACTACCTTCCAGATACCACACCCCCTTCTACAGTCCCATCCCTAATCCCAAGCTCCCTTCTGCACCGAACCTCCATCACAGACCCCACACCTCCTTCATTAATATTATGGAAGAGTGCAGCACTTGACTAGTTACCAAATTCTGGGAGGAGCCCCCCATCAAAAATTATTGTGCACCCCAGTCTAACCTATTGTTACAAATCTCCAACAAGATAGGTGCCACAACTTCTCCTGGAAACCTATTCCGGTGCTTAACTAACCTTATAGGTAAAAAGTTCCTCCTAACATCAAACCTAATTTTCTCTTGTTGCTGATTGAACCTATTATTTCCTGTCATCCCTACAAGAAACCTGAGGAACAATTGATCACAGACCTCTTTATAAACAGCCCTTTAACATATTTGAAGACTGTTATTAGGTGTAGGGATGTAAGCGACTAGTTGCTTCCCCCCACCTTGCTGCCTCCATCAGAGGCAGCAAGGGTGGGAACAGGAGCCAGTGGTGGGGGGAGCCAGCTTAAAAGCCAGTTCCCCCACACACTGTCTCTGCGGGGGGCAGGAGGCAGAGGGTAGCTGGAACCAGGCACGAGTTGGGAATCAGCTGATTTCCAGCTGGTGCCTAGTCCCAGATGCGCCTTGCTTTTTAAGTGTATTAGAGCTGAAAAGCTCTTAATCCATTTAAAAGGCAGAGCCGCAGCGGAGTTAGCTCCCAATTAGTTGATTATACAAAATTTAACATCCCTAAATCAAGTCCCCTCTGAATCTTCTTTGCTCAAGACTAAATATCCCAGGTTTTTTTTTTTTCATAGAATCACGGAGCTGGAAGAGACCTCAGGAGATCATCAAGTCCAGCCCCCTGCCCAGGACCAATCCCAACTAAATCAACCCAGCCAGGGCTTTGTCAAACCGAGACTTAAAAACCTCTAGGGATGGAGATTCCACCACCTCCCTAGGTAACCCATTCCAGTGCTTCACCACCCTCCTAGTGAAATAGTTTTTCCTAATATCCAACCTAGACCTCTCCCACTGTAACTTGAGACCATTGCTCCTTGTTCTGCCATCCGTCACTATTGTGAACAGCCTTCTCCTGTCCTCTTTGGAACCTCCCTTCAGGATGTTGAAGGCTGCTATCAAAGAAGGCTCACTCTTCTCTTCTGCAGACTAAACAAGCCCAAATCCCTCAGCCTTTCCTTATAGGTCATGCATTCTAGCGCCCTAATCATTTTGGTCACACTCCGCTGGACCCTCTCCAATGCGTTCACATCCTTTCTGTAATGGGGGGCCCAGAACTGGACACAATACTCCAGATGTGGCCTCACCAGAGCCGAATAAAGGGGAATAATCACTTATCTGGATCTGCTGGCAGTGCTCCTCCTAATGCACCCTAATATGCCATTAGCCTTCTTGGCTACAAGGGCACACTGTTGACTCATATCCAGCTTCTCATCCACTGTAATCCCCAGTCCTTTTCTGCTGAACTGCTTCTTAGACATTCGGTCCCCAGCCTGTAACAATGCTTGGGATTCTTCCGTCCCAAGTGCAAGACTCAGCACTTGTCCTTGTTGAATCTCATCAGATTTCTTTTGGCCCAATCCTCTAATCTGTCCAGGTCACTCTGGACCCTATCCCTGCCCTCCAGTGTATCTACCTCTCCCCTTAGCTTAGTGTCATCTGCAAACTTGCTGATGGTGCAATCTATCCCCTCATCCAGGTCATTAATAAAGATGTTGAACAAAACCAGTCCTAGAACAGATCCTTGAGGCACTCCTCTAGAAACCGACCACCAACCTGACATTGAGCCGTTGATCACTACCCGTTGGTCCCGACAGTCTAGCCCAGCTTTCTATCCATCTTACAGTCCATTTATCCAATCCATATTCCCTTAACTTGCTGGCAAAAATATTGTGGGAGACCGTATCCACACTAATGAGAGGCTGTGTCACCACCTGCCAGTAGCCTGGAGTGCCTTAAATGTTCTGCCGCTATGCTTCACCATCTGACGGGGACTGAAACAATGTATATGGGGAAGGGAGAGCTGAGAGCCCCTGCCCTGTACCCGAGGGAAAACACTTTAAGCCAGGGGGTGCTGCAGCACTCCAATTCCAGCACCTATGCTTTCCCAACAAACAAACTCCAAGAAACAACCCACACAAGTGTTGTGCATTGTGCCGCCCTGGTTCAGTGCTCTGACCCCAGCAGCCTGCCTACAACTCAAAAGTTTCACCCTAAGCTCCAACAGCTTGCAGATGATAACCAAGGTTAGTGGAGACTACGGTGAAACTTTTCTGTTGTAGGCAGGCTGCTGGAGTCACAGCACTGAACCAGAACTCCACAGCACATAGATTCTCAAGTGCAGGCTTGTACACTGGTGTCCCGGCAATGAACCAGACGCAGGACAGACACGCCCCCCCCCCCCGTGTTAAAAGGGAATTGTTTAAATGAACAACACATATACACAACATTAGCATATTACCTGTGGTGTGAGTTTTCTTTTGATACTTCTGTTTCCTTTCTGTACAGTTCTCACAGAAAAGCTTGTTGTTCCCCATTAACAGCTCCACAGATGTAAACTGGTAGAGGCAGGACTGCACAGAACATTCTTTAGAGCTAGTTATATAACTCTGAGAAAGGGTCTGAAAAGCATTTTGAGGGTTTTGGGACAAAGGGGACTTTTCCATTGAAAACACTGAATTGTTTGACAAACTGAAAGATGGATCCCCACTGATGGGCTCTTCACTTTCATTTGCAATAGTGCTAAAGCTGAGTTTGGATATGGCACTGGTGATCACCTCATTATTACTGTCACTTGGTTTATTGTGTGGCAGTTTAATATTTACTGGTAAGTGGTTAAGCTCATTGACATGCAAACCAGACGTGTTACTGCATCTACCAGAAACTACTTGCTTGGCAGCACTTTCACCTTCTGAGGCCTCACTGTCTGCATCAACACTACTTTCAGAATGGCTGACTTCTTTTTCACTGCCTTCAGTCTGGCTTCCATTTACTGCAGATTCTGTAGTTGTGTTTATGGCCTCCGAATACAAAACTCCAGAACCTTCTACTTCAAGCTTTCTTTTTTCATGCATGATAACTGGACTTCTCTCCTCCTCACCAGAGGAAGTTTTCCTGGCAAGACTTCTTTCATGATTTAACTGATTCTGGAAATTGCAATATTATTATTTCAAAAATGGGCATGGAAGACAAACAGAAAAAATATATTAGTAAATCTAAAGAAAGTCAAATATCACTAAGTAATAGCAAATATAATTTAGGACTTCAAATATAATTCAAAACAAAATAAAACCCAATATTTTGATTTATCATCTATCTATACATTTATTATCAATTTATTTATGTTTGTATTGTGTTAGTGCCTATGAGCCCCATTCATGGATCAGGACCGCACTATGTTAGGCACTGTACAAACACACAACAAAATAACAGTCTTCTGCTTTGAAGTGCTTACAATGTTTTATAGACCTTGTACCCTACTTTCTTTAGATAATGTAATCATGGTGCAGTTTAGTAAAGAAACAACAAAAATTAGAGACACAAAACCACGAACCATCCACAACTCTATTTTTCACTACGAGAAAAATGTCTTGCCCTAGTGAGGTTTGTTTAATTTCTACCAGTTGTTCAAAGGAGCTAATTCATTATTGTTACTAATTCCTATGAGAATTCAGGATATTATGCAAACCGAACTCATTAAGTCCTTAATATTATGAAATCTACTTTGTTGAATAAAAGCACTAAGGATTAGTAACTAGTGCTTGGATGCCTTCCTGCTGCAAATGGAGTTTTTCGAAAAGCCCTTGGGGCTCCAGATACAGGCTTCTGAAATCCTGTGCTAGAGATGGAGAATACAAACAGACTTGCAATTGGCAATTGCTTGTTTCAGATACATAGATTCAGTGAAGAAAAGGGATATTTAGCATCACTTAATCAAGCTATTCAGAAAGACAAAAAGAATACTACTACAAACAATGATGTATACAATGATGCATGGTCCAAAAGAAAAAAAAATTCTGAATCACAGAACCACAAAAATTAGAGATTGAACAGATTTATTAAGTCATATTGTCTGTCTCCAGGAAAAACTGAGTTGTTTCCTACAATCTATGGAAAGTTTTCTCTAGCCTAGACTTGGAATAATTTTAAATCAATCTTGTTTTTAAAAAAATATTTTAAAGTCAGATTTAAAGTTTTATTCATAATTCACTGACTGAAACTACCCATGGAGTTTTATGTTTCTGCTGAAACTGTTAATAATTTGATATAAATTCCACAATTGGTTAAGTCATGTCAGCATTGGTATTTTGACATTCTATTCATCTGCTGGATCTTACATAAAATGAGGAAGTTTACAAAAAGGATATTGTAAATGCAGAACCTTTATACTAATCTACAGCCTCAGTCACATTATTAGCAATAATACATACACATCAATTACAGACTTCCATTCAGAGTTCTGAAATTTTTTAAAAGAAAATGCTTTCTTGTGAAGTACTATAGTACAGAGAACTGAAGGTAGGAAAGAGCTTTAATGTTAATGATAATTTTTTTAGTTTGGCCTGTCTGCAGAATGTTGTACCACCATCAGGAAGAACCACGTTAAAGGGTTGAACTGTAATCCCCAGGCCCTTGGGCTACCAGAGGCTGAGTGCAACATGGAAGTTATTTTCTCAGTCTCCAGGAAAACTGTGTTAGCTGTACTATTTTTGTGGCACACCTTGGCAACTGATCCACAAAATGGTAGCTCTTTTTGCCAGGATAACTGTGCCTGTGATTTTAGCCAGAAGCAAACTTGGAGGCTAGCAAGAGGGGGAAGGCCAAAAAACTAAGGTACACAAATTAAAAATTAATCTAGAAAAAAGATTCCACATTTACAAACAAACCACATCATCCCAATCACTAATTTTTCATGCACTTACAATAATGTTCTATATAGCTTTATAAATATGTAATTTATGTATTTAAACTTTAAAACATTAACTTTAAAATATTAACTTTAAAAATTCACACATATATGAATCTAGATGTAAATATGCACCAGGTCAATTTGAAGTTGATTTTTTTAAGCTTCCCATTCACTGTGGAGCATTAAGCATAGAGGAATTCTACTTTATTGCCTGAAACATTCTAACAGGATTTGAATATAAAGTTGGCCAGCAATGCAGTTACATTCTTACCTTATCTTTTGTTAAAGAGTGTCTCTTAGTGATTTTTGGTTGTAGATTATTTGGCACAGTAATAGCAGAGCACTTGAACTGACCAAGATCTGCTTCTTGTACATTTTTACATTTACTTGTCCTTCCTAAAGGCAAAGGTTTTGAGACCTGAGAAATAAAATATTGTGATTTAGGAATGATATATATAAACTCCTATATTCCATGAACCCATAGTATAACTAAACACAGATTTCTTAGTTAGCAGTGTTGCAGTTGTGTTAGTCCCATGAGATGAAAGCTCTCTCTTAGTTTCTTAGTTGCAATTTTTGAAAAGTACCAGTCTAAATAAAGCCACACTTGTTGGTTAATTGGCCTATGACTTTTGATAGTCAATAGCTTTCTAAATTTACCGAACATAACCCATTCTACACATATATCTGAAGGACCAAGTGAGAACCACAAGAGCTGGGAATCAGTGATCTACATCTAGAAAGTACACACATACAGGACCTGATTCAATCTTAGGGAAAATGTAGTGACACCCATAGGCCTGCAGATGAAAAAATGGGAACTTTCATTCCCAGGAAAACAGTATGATTAAAGAGGCACTGATTCCACTTGTTCTCAGTAAACCTCAAACACAAGTTAAAACTGTCTTTTTCCCTTGCAGAACCACTGGGGAAAAGAGGTGGTGAAAAAACTGCCTGTCTTCCTCCCAGAGAGAACTGCCTTGGAAGACCACTGCCCCCACTGAGGCAGAAGGGTGAAATTTGTACCAACAGGGATCAAACAAATAAAACTAACAAATGTGTTCCAGTCTCCAACCATCAGTTCCCTTTTATGTTATTAAGTACTCTCCCCAGAATACATATGAATCTATAGTAGAGGAGCGAGGGAAGATACTTCTAAAAAAATCCAAGACTTTCTTCCAATTAATGAAATGAGCCTATAAAGTTATCTCTGTGCTAATCACTGCATTCAAAGTAATTATCTAAAATAAAAGTTTCTAACTGACCTGAAATTAGTTGCATTTAGTCTAATCTAACAATAATCTGTATGAACATGTATGGGTGTATATGGACAAAGTATTATTAAACTAAACTCGAAACAACACATATGCCTATTTATGAATTGTTCTAAATTTAGGCTAATTTAATAATAATACAGATACACTGTACATATTTTATGTATACAAATTACATCATTGTATCTCACACACACACACACACACACACACACTTCCTCAGCTTATAAATTGAAACAGTGTATCTATGCATTTATGAACACACGTGTAAAAACATACTCCAGCAGAAGCTCGTGATTATTTATTAAATATTTGATTTGTCTCTTACCCTTTCCTCTATTATAGGAAGTGAAAGATCGATGAAAGGTTCCTTTACTGTGGAAATCTTGGAGGAAAAGAAAATTAGATACAAAGAACTGTATTAGATACAAAGAACTCTAATACAAAGAACTGTATTAGAGTTCTAGCATGAAGTTTCCATATTACTGTTACAATAGAAAAAAAAACCTATACAAAAGCTAACTGTCAGGTGCAAGATCTTTTAAAATCAGAATGAAGAACCTTTTGCAAACACTGTACTAAACATTTATTTAAAGATAACTATAATTTTATTTTGGGTTAGAAAGTATTGGTGAATGCTATGTCAAATATTAGTATATAAGAACACTGGACAAGGTCATATCTCTGTGAATCTACACACAGAAGAGAACTTCCCTCCCCACTCAAAGAGTGTAATAAAAACAGCCCTATTGGGTCAGTCCAATGGTCCATCCAACCCAAGTCACTATCTGATGCCAGATGCTGCAGGGGGAATTATAGAATAGTGCAATCATCAAGTGAACCATATCATTGTCCAGTCCTAGAGGCTTAGGGATATCCAGAGCAAGGGGTTGTATACTTGACCATCCTGGCAAATAGCCATTGAGGCCAGGTCTACACTAAAAGGGAAGGTCAAATCAAGATATGCAACTCCAGCTATGTTAATTACTTTGATTTGAGTTTCCATGCCCTCCCCACAGCATGAGGCCAAGAGAAGCAAATGCTCCCGTCGGCTTCCCTTACTCCTCACAGGATAAGGAATGCCAGCTGCTGATGGGGGTGCCCTCTGAGTTTGATTTAGCGGGTATTTACTAAACCCACTAAATCAAACTCCAGAAGATGGACTGCAGCAGTATCAATCTTCCCCAGAGTGAAGAAATGGCCTTTGTATATCCTTATCTGCACAGGGTGTAGCAATACATGAGAGGGCAGGAGGTAAGAAAGGGAGATGTATCTTGTGTCCATCCCAGAACCCAGGACAAACTGAAAATATAGGGAAACCCTTTATAAGGGAAGTCCCAGGGACAGATGCTAGATGGGGAGTCATTGGCTGCACAAGGAAACAGGCAATGAGCCATAGGAATCAAGTGACAGCTGATAGAACTATGAGATCTATGCAGATGCTGGAGGACATGTGGTGTTTGTGGATGGATTATCAATTTTTTCTGTAAACAGAGGGTGCAAACCCAGTGGAAAACTGCAGAGTAAACTCTCTGAAGGGAAAACTTTGAAATCTTTCGACCCTATGCAGAAATGTTTGAAGTTTTGCACTGTTAATGAATGCAATTACTAATGCCACTAGGTAACTGTTAACTGGTGCCCAAGAGCAGCCCCCCACCCATGGCCTGCCACTGGGGCCAAGAGTTGGAAGCCAACCCTGTGCAGGTCTGGGAGTGGAAGCCCTGGGAGTTGGGGAATGTTCCAGCCACAGAGAAGCGATCCCCCAACTGGTTCCTGCTTACTTGGCTAACTGGTTAAACCTACCATTTAACTGGTTAACTGAATAATCAGGATTTTACATCCTTATTATCAAGTGAGTAAAATGACAGGATTATGCCCAAAATGGGTTAAATTGTCTAACTAGTTCATTAGATAGAGCTATTATATGCATGACACAAGAAATTCATATGTGTTTAGAATGGTACCAGTAGTTAAATTAAAGCAAATATATGGAAAAAGTTAACAGGGTGTTTTAAAATACCCTCTTTTATTCCAAAATTGTGTGTTGGTTCCTACAAATGATAATAAAAATGCATGGTAGAATTGGAGTTACATGCTATTTACATATGCTGTGTAGTATAATATTAGGATATTAGAGAGAGACAAAATAGTTGAGATAATATTTTTTATTGGACTAAAATAGCTTCTGTTGGTGAGAGATACAAGATTTCTAGCTACACAGAGCTCTTTCTTTAGGCTCTGTGTAGTTCAAAAGCTTTTTTCCTCTCTCCAACAGAAGCTGGTCCAATAAAAGATATTGCCTCACCCACTTTTGTCTACATAGTCATTTTCTCTCACATTTTCTCTTTATGCCCTCTTCCATGCTACCCTTATGCCTGGAATATTCTGCCTAAGCCCGTTTATTATGCTCTTTCTCTCTCTCATCACATTCAAATCCCTTCTATAACTGGCTTGCCACCTTGCTTATGAGAAGTTAGGGGAAGGTAAAATAAACAAACAAAAATACTAAGATGTCTATACAACTCACAAGCTAACTGCATTCTCATATTACTGTCATCCTTGCTATTCCTTTACCCTTTGTATGTTTATGATCCTCATTTGTGGATGTTATGTGAAATTTAGCTAGGAAAACATGTTTACTTGTTTTGTGATGCACCCAGCATATTTCTGGGTGCTAGAAAAATAAAAAAGAAATCAGGATCGGAACTGCGCTAGCCCTACCTGTTTAAATAAAAGTGTGTTTGTTAATAGGCTCATTTTGGGGTGTCGGGAGGATTTCAGCAAGACTTCTGTGGGAAAAGGATTTTGCAAGAATCAGTGTTAGACAAAAAAAAAAAATCCCTACCAATGCTGATAAAGGAAAATGAGTTGGAACCCTGTTTTAATGTATTTATATAACCAGCAATGTCCCGATTCCTGTGAAATTAAGCAGCAATAATGGCATATAAGTAACTTTTAATCTTACTAAGCTGTATGCAGATGAAGTTCTTCACTGATATCAGTGACATATTAAAAATATATTCTGCACATTACACACATGGAAGATTACCAGACACTGCAAAACTGTGATTAATTATTTGGACTGAAAGGGTTTATTATATGAATATAATATGAAATATAATATTGTAAGACAAATATAAATGCAACATTCAATAATTCATGAAAATGTTTCAAAATAAACTAAAAATTAATTATGTAAATTACTTATTTTTGATAAAATGTTGATCAATACTAAATTACCCCCAGTTAACTATTAAAAGTATTTCAAGAAGAGACCATTTAAATCAACATCAATTCCATAATCTGATTAAATAGATTTTCCCATTCCCATTAATCAAATCAGCACTTCCCAAAGTGTGGACCATGTCCCAAAGGACTAGCCATGGGGTCAAGAAAAATGGACAAACTAAAATGGAGAGGACTTGAACAATATATGGCAGACTTGTGGGGGCAGGGAGAGTGGAGTTCATTTTCCTAAAGAGAGGCTCAAGCTTTCAAAAATTTGGGAAATGCTGTTTTAAAGATATGATCAGTATTTCCAAAACCAATGTAGAATTTGTAACCTGCAGCCCAATATTAGCTAGAAACAAACAAATCAAAGCAAATCTCTTCTAAGCCACATGACTTCTTTGTGGAGAGGATAATATTTTAAGGACAAAATAAGTCCTTCTAAATAAGCAACTCCAATAAAATATTTTTACAACTAAATAGTATAACATACAATACAATTCTATTCCACATCAAGCTGAATTCCAAAATACCTACATTTTCACATTCCTCACACATGACAGTGCTAGTCAATTCACCAACAAAGATTCTATCTATGAAGTTCATCTTCACACCCTCTCTTCCATATGCTGAAAAAACATTACTTTGTTTAATGTGAAAAAACAGATCCAATGCCATTGTATAAGTACAATTATCAGAGGGGTAGCCGTGTTAGTCTGAATCTGCAAAAGTAGCGAGGAGTCCTGTGGCACCTTATAGACTAACTGAAGTGTTGGAGCATAAGCTTTCGTGGGCAAAGACCTGCATCTGATGAAGTGGGTTTTTGCCCACGAAAGCTTATGCTCCAACACTTCAGTTAGTCTATAAGGTGCCACAGGACTCCTCGCCGCTTTATAAGTACAATGTAATTCTTTCTATGAATTATTCTGAACACACAGTATAATGCAGGAATATGTTCACATTATTTTCTAGCACTAATGAAATTAATTCAATAAAATATTTCATTTATTGTTAATATTTGTCAATGCTTAGCAATACAGAAATCAGTTTCTCCCTCCCCCTCCTCCTTCAATAACAGAACAATACTGCATTCTTAGAAAGAGGCCTTTTAAGAAAGGCTTCTTTTATTTTAATACACAATGGAAGTTATTAATCCTGTTTACATAATATTGTACTGAATTGTAGAAGACATTTAGGCAGCAGACCTGCTGGTTGATTTCCTAAATGACAAACAGCTTCTAAAAACCTGTACAGCTCAAACAAAAAAATAAAATCAGTTCAATATATTTCTAATAATTATCAAGCTCAATTTTCTATAGATTTGGCTAGGGTTTTACTTAACATTTTAGAACAGTTAAATACCATTGGAATGTTAAAGACGTTAATTGCTGGCTGTACGCAGAAAGTTAAAGCATTATGTAAATAAAAGGCCCAGGATTAGAAAATATTGGCCTGATTCAAATAATTTATTATTTTCAAATTATTATTCATAAAACATGTCAGCAAATTAGTGGTAATTTCATCAACAAGGTATTTAAGGTGGTCTCTTTATGAGTGATGCAATAGTTGTGTCCGTAATGAAAGATCTGAAGATATATGCTAAATACGTATGTAAAAGTAGAACTAAGTTTTACATGACTGTATGACAAGGACTAACAAAAAGAAAGCCTTTTTTTCTAGATACTGGAAACAGATTAATACGTAACACTTTGATACTTTACATGTGCACTAGATGGCACTAGAATAACATGTATTAAAAGCCTCATAAAACCAACTTCAGTAAAGTCAATTTTGAAAATTATATTTTAAAACTTGTACATTTACTGTTTTTTAAAAATAGCAATTCATTTGGTAAAAAAAAACTTAAATAGCTATAAATAACGTGACAATATTGCATTAAAGAATAAAATACCTTTCACTTTTCTTTTTGTTTCCTCATCTGCAGTTTTAGTTGTTGGATTGTTGAACGCTTTTAAGATACCCGCTTGTATACGCTATAAATATAAATAAATATTTAATAAGTGTTTTCAGTGGATGATAAGCACCCTAAACACACTGACAGACCAGTAGAAACAAAAAAAATTAGTTATTTCCAGAAATGTACATAAATTTACATAACTCTAGCTTTAACAATGTCAAACATTTTTCTCCACAAAAGAGACCAGTTTTAGCTGGAAGTCAACTTACAAATGAATTGTGGATTATGAAGTGAACATAAAGTGATAATGAAGAAATTGCTTCATAGTGCAGTGACTGGCTGCAATATAAAGTGTGTAATAGTGGTTAAATATCTTTATAAGCATGTTTCAATCACTCTGTTTAGCATTTCATTTGGATTTACATTTTAGTTGCTAACCAATACATTCCTTTACAAAAATTATAATAACCAGACTAGTCATACACTGATGTATGTACAGAAAATTCCCATTAATCCATATAAGGATTATCTGAGTATACTGAACAGAACATTTAAAAAAAAAAAAAAAAAAAAGCCTTCAGAGGGGTATCCGAGTTAGTCTGTAACAGGAAAAACTTAAAAAACAACAAATAGGCTAGTAGCACCTTAAAGACTAACAAAACATGTAGATGGTATCATGAGCTTTTGTGGGTTGCACCCACGAAAGCTCATGATACTGTTAAAAAAAAAAGTAGTAGTCTACTACTAGAGAGAAAGAGAAAAAGAGAAAGAAAGAGAGAGAGTGTGTATCATGAACTTCTGAGGGAACCTCCACATTTATAACAGAAAAAGAATTGAGAGGGGGAGAAAAAAAAACTGTCGGTAGTAGTGCTGAAGCTAGTGAGGAGGTGAGTTGTGCCCACGAAAGCTCATATTATATATATTTTTTGTTAGTCTCTAAGGTGCTACAGGACTACTCGTTTTTTTAAAGTTACAGACTAACATGGCTACTCATCTGGGGCCTGGTCTACACTAGGACCTTACTCCAAAATTAGCCTCCCAAGGTCGATTTTGTAAATGATGCATCCACACTATCAAACTCATTATTCAGACATAAAGGGCCACGGAATTTGAACTGTGTACTCCTGCTTTTCATGAGGAATAACACTATTCCCAAACTTCAAAGTCCAAAATCACGTTAGTGTGGATGCTCCAATGCCACTAATTCAAATTAATTGGCCTCTGGGAGGCCTCCTGCAGCTTCCCAGAGTGCTTCTGAATCTGAGGTAGCACATCCACATTAACAGAGTCCACCTTGGACTACATTCAATTTTCCCAGTAGTGAGGACACAGAACTTCGAATTTGTAAAATCAGGTGCCCAGAAATCGAATTTAGTAAATTCAAAATAATCTCCTAGTGTAGACATGGCTTAAGACTTTTGAACAGAACATAGAATATTAAAAGAAAAATCTTTGGAGGAGGCTAACTGCATCTAAATAGCATCCAACAGAACTGTATTGCCTGTATCTGCTATAGCTTGCACATAAAAATAGCAAGTTTTGCCCACTTCTCAACAAAAGTTTAACTGCAGTAACTGTAGTGAGGTCGCCTATTACTAAGGCTTCAATATTTCTAGAGAACATACAACTAAGCAATATGCTGTTGCACAGCACAAATAATTGAACTAAACGATATTGTGAAATACGGGACCAGAGTGCATGTTTGGATGTATTATTTCCATATTCCTGTTTTTATTTTCCTCCCTTTTAATAAGCATGTAGTTACAGCCTTCAGTAAACATCTAATGGGTCTCCCATTCATTAGAGAAAAATAGCAAAGTTCTACTCGATTACTATAGTTGTTAAATGGCACATGAAAGTCAGTGTAGCATTCTAGAAAAGAGCTGTGATCGTACAAAACTTTTGCATGTGGTCCACAGAAGGCCTATTGACCAGATAGTGTTAAGTTGTCATGTTCCACTCAAACCATATGTATTGGGAAATGCTAAGATGAAATACAGTTTTAGAGACTAGTCATACTTCTACCTTATGAGTATGTGGCCTGGCTTGTGAATAAAGTCCAGACGCCCTAAGCCCCGCTTTGTTCATCTTAAAGCCAACAATATACTAAAAGGATTAATCAATACGTAATTCACCAAGTTGAATACCATAAATGGGTTTAGGGCTATAAGCAACCCCTTTTGTTGAGATTAGTGCGTTGAACCATTTATTTAGGTCAAAGAAAGACACAGTCTTTGAATGGCCAGGGTGCTACTAACAATGGCAGCAGACATTAATCAATTAGCAGCAGGGTTCAGCTACTTCAAACCCTGGTGTGAAACAATCTCCAGCACACATTGCTGGAAACAGCAGACAGTTTTATTGTATAATTTGGATTGTGGTATTGACAGACTTTTATTTTAAAGGTCCACTTTTATAGATTAATGTATTTTCAGAAGGATGAAAAAAATAAAACCAGGATTCCAAAGAATGCAATATTGTTTCAGTCCAAAAACTGACAGGCAACACCTCAGGCAACATAGAAGAACTGTTTTATAGGATATAAAAACAAAAGCATTTATGCAGCATTACAGAAGTATTTTAAGACTGCACTCACCTATTTGAACATAGTATATATATATATTTAAAGGATTAAGTAGCTTTGATTGAAGAAATTAACCAGGATTTGTAAGAGAAGTGTCAATTAGACTGCTCAACTGAACAGAAGGTTTATCACCGGCATACTGAAGTGGTTAGCTGATATTTTATAAGGGCTGCTATCAAAAAACTTTACACTCAAAAGCAAACATTTAAAAGCAGCATGAAAGAGGAAGGTTAGTGGCTATAATCATTTCTAAAGGATTCTGGTGGCAGACATATTGCTGTAGGCTTTCTTCAATCAAAAAACACATGGTAGTGACACTCCATAACAATAGCACGATTAACAGCTGTGGAGTTCCCAGGACAGACAATGCTGCTACTGCTTGTATCTGACTGGCACAACTGTCATTGCTCACAAGATTGAATAGATCCACAGATCTGACAGTCTCAGTTTGTCATACCATTTATAGAACCGAAAAAGAAAGGGGAGGGAAAAAAAAAAAAAAAAAAAAAAAGCTTTTACTAGTAATGTCCCTTACTGCACAGCCTGAGGTGATAAAGTCACTGTTAATAGAAATGCATCATTATAGCAAAATGGGTTTAACTGCAGTAAAAGGTGGAACCAACCATCACTTACCCAATGACAGAAATGGCAGAAATACTGTACACCCTAATTTATAAAGAAAATATTTCTCAGCATGTTCTATTATGCTGAACAGTAGCCACCATTACTCTCTAAGGAAACAATAGGACAAGTAAAAGATACATGCTAAGACCTCATGATACTGCCATGTTCACTGGAGTTTATGCTGTCATTTTTGTTAATCTGTTCATCATGGGGAGAGGGAATGTGTCAGACTACTAGTTTAAGTAAGATTTACTTGCTTTTACAGTCAAACCTATATTATCATAAGTTGTACAGTAAATATGGTTTCAATCACTCTACTAGGGATGTAAGTCTATCAGAGAGAAGCAGCAAGTCAGGGAGGAGGAGCTGGTGCTGTGGGTGGCACAGAAGGCAGAGGTGCCTGGTCCCATTATGCCTCTGCCTTCCCTACCCCCTGCAGAGATGGTGCTGGGGGGAACTGGCTTTTAGGCCAGCTCCCCATAGCACCGGGTCTTGCTCCCCGCCCTTGCTGCCTCTCTCTGAACGGGGGGGGGGGGGGGGGAGGCAGAGTAGTCCTGAGGTCAGGAGCTAATCCCACTACGGGTCTGTAGTTTCCCCCACTTATCGACTAGTCGATTAGCTGATTAAATGCCATTTAACATCCCTACACTCTACCCCATTAAAGCCAACAGGAACAGCACAGTAACCACATCATTACAGTATTCTGAAAACTCCCCCCCGCCCCCCAAACAAAAGAAACAAAACAGCAGTTCTTATAGTTTTGCTCAGTAGGTCATTTTATGACATTAGAATGTCAAGACTGAGAAAAGCTTCTCCATAGTTCACTATTTTTATGATACAGCCTATTGTTTATATGGACTAAATTTTCAGCTTTACAACAAGGAGCTTGCTGAGATTAAACTGGGTTTGAGTTACATGCTAGCAATGTACTTCCACAATTCACACTAATCACATTTGCAGCCATATTTGTTTTTCTTCATGTAAACCATTGCTCTTGAGTACGGCTGGGGATGTAGAGCTCAGTATGCAGGCTATCCAGGGAGAGAGGACTATCCTACCACTCTCTCACTGCAGTAGCTTGGGACCAGGTGACAAGCATCTCTCCATGGCCTCTGCAGCTCCAGTGGGCACACCTGGGGGTGAGGGGGTGCATGACATTAGGAACTTCAATAATATTTTGCTCTTTTTTTTTTCAAATTGGTTCCAGTGAAGTTTTGTAACAAACTAATTGCTCTCTAGATGTGGGCAGGTATAATGAAGTTTTATCCTGAAGCAGATTTTACCAAATGAGTTAGATGCATGACTTTTACTCTACCACTTCAAAAGTGTATTTAACAGCTACAGATGAATCACTCTCCTAAAATGGTGCTATTGTCACTGTAAAATTATTGCAGCCACCATTTATGATACAAATTTCAGTTGATTGTCGATGGGAGTATCGGAACAAACAGAATTAAAACACCAAAATGAAAACGCAATAATCAAATTGCTTTTTTGAAAAACAGTAGAAACAAGCCTTAGTAGTCATTTCATCTACTATATATTTGAGAAAGTATGTCTGTCTGTCTGTCTGAGAACTCCTCCTAAAACAGGGGTGGGCAAAAGGGCCTCTGCGGGCCGGATCTGGGCCACCAAGCAGGTGGGTCTGGCCTGCAGAGGCCCTACTGCTCCCCTGCTTCCAAGCCAATTAGGGCTTGGGGGCAGGGCAGTGCACGAAGCCTCCTCCCACCCTGCCAGGAGCACATGGCACTTTGAAGCGCCGTACGCTGCTCGCAGGACAGTGGGGAGAGCAGAGGAGGCTTCGCGCACTCCCCCACCCCCAAGCCACTCAGGGTCTAGTGGCGGAGGAGCTGCGTGAAGCTTCCTTCGCCCTGCCCCGAATCTGCGAGGAGCCCGTGGCACTTCAAAGTGTCATGTGCTCCTTGCAGGGCGGGAGGAGGCTTCTCGCACTCCCCCGCCCCCCCCAGGCCTTGATTGGCCTGGGTGTGGGGGAGTGTGCCAAGCCTCTTCCAGGGCTTGGGTGCCTAGTGGAAAGGGGGAACAAAGGGCTCCCCAGCCCCCAGACCAATCATGGTCCTGTTTAGGCCCTGCCCCTTCCGGGGTGGCCCGGGGTACTTCACAAATTTTTGAAGTAGCCCCTGGGCAAAAATTATTGTCCACCCCTGTCCTAAAAGGGGAAAGTTTTAGGACTACCATATTTGGTATACGTTTCCTCTTATCATAACAAAAGGTTGGCTGGGGTCACACTCCCCCCATCCAGACGTGCTGCAACCCCCAAGCCTCCCATCCGCCAGGTGCACTGTACGAAAGGCAAGGGGTAAGACGGGCTGACTTTTCTCCCCCAGATTCATATGGGGACATTGCTGGCTGTTCCTCTTTGTCAGGGAGTGAGGGGAAAGTGCATAGTTTGCTGCATTCCTCACTCTGATTGGGCAGTGCAGGGGAAAGATAAACCTGGATTTGCCCCTGTTGGGTGACATACGCCCCTCCCCCGGCAGTGCCCACTGGAGCTGCAGAGGCTATGTAGAGGTGGTTCTCACCTGGCCTCAAGTTGCTGCAAGGAGGGCTGGGGTAGTTCTCTCTCCCTATAGCAGCCTGCATACTGAACCCTCATCCCCAGCCCCATTTGAGAGCAATGATTTAAACGACGCATGTACATTTTCATTTTATTTTAAAAAAAAAACCCCAAAATTAATTGAATTAAAGACTCGAGCAACACTGGGTAAATCTTCTAATTATGTATATTTTAAACACGGAAAGCTTAAAGCGTGTGAAAAATTGACATCTGATATACATGTAATTCAAGCTAGCTCACTGCAAATATACCAAGATTTTACCTTTGTTTCTTCTATTCTCATTGCATCTAACAAATAGTGGAGAAGCTCTTGGCTGTCCTGCTGTTGGAACCCTTTAAACCGAGGGGCCCTGCAGAAGAAACAGGAAAGAAGTTCAAAATGACTCAAGTGGCTTCCATTTACGACCTGTGCAGGTGAATGAGCCCATGATGGTGTGGCTGATGTGGTTAGGTCCTGTGATGGTGTTGCTGGTGTAGATATGAGGACAAATATGTTGTGATTTCAACAGTTTCCACTGCACCATTAACCTCAGCCTGAACCAGTCTACACAAGAGTTCCAGTTCCTGGATACTACAGGGAGAATAAGTGATGGTCACAAAAACACCACCCTATACCGGAAACCTACTGACCACTATGCTTACCTACATGCCTCCAGCTTCCATCTCAGACACACCACATGAAACGTATCATCAGCAATCTACAACCAATCCTGGACAATGATCCTTCACTCTCACAGACCATGGGAGGCAGACAGCCCACCAACCTGAAGCAAATTCTCACCAGCAACCATACACCACACCACTCTAACTCAGGAACCAATCCCTGCAACAAACCTCGGTGCCAACTCTGCCCACATATCTACACCAGCAACACCATCACAGGACCTAACCACATCAGCCACACCATCACGGGCTCATTCACCTGCACATCTACCAATGTAATATATGCCATGATGTGCCAGCAATGCCCCTCTGCCACGTACATTGGCCTGACTAGACAGTCCCTATGTAAAAGAATAAATGGACACAATTCAGATATCAGGAATGGTAACATATAAAAACCTGTAGGAGAACACTTCAATCTCCCTGCACACACTAGCAGATTTAAAAGTAGCCATCCTGCAACAAAAGAACTTCAAAAACAGACTTCGAAGAGAAACTGCAGAGCTACAATTCATTTGCAAATTTGACACTATCAATTTAGGATTAAACAAGACTGTGAATGGCTAGCCAACTACAAAAGCAGTTTCTCCTCTCTCAGTGTTCACACCTCCACATCAGCTGCTAGAAGTGGGCCACATCCTCCCTGACTGAATTGACCTCGTTATCTCTGGCCTTCCTCTTGATTGGTACTCCTTTCTTTTCATGTGCCTGTATATTAATACTTGCCTCTGGAATTTCCACTAAATGCATCTGAGGAAGTGGGTCTTTGCCCATAAAAACTTATGCTCCAATAAACCTGTTAGTCTATAAGGTGCCACGGGACTTCTCGTTGTTTATACTAGACACTACCCTCCCTACCAATACCACATTAAAATATTTCCCACATTGAACAATGATCTACTACCACAGGTTTCAGAAGCATCACAAAAATTGCAGTCTATTCCTACAAAATTCTGTCCCTAAGAATTAGAAATCTGTCAAACAAGGAATCTGCATATTTTAGGAAACACATATCTAGTGTTGCCCTTTCCCTCTTACAGTGCCATCATCCTTCTATCTGTCCTCTTTTATGGTGTCTGGCATCAGCAGCAAAAGAAAAAAGCCATCTTGGGAGTCAGGGCAAGGGCACAGAAGGAACACTGGCAGTTGCTGATTTTTATAGTTATTGTGCAAGACAAATTTAAAAAAAAATCATAAAGAACCACTAGCAAATGTATTACTTTAAAAGCATAAGAAGCAGCATTGTCCATCTCACAAACCCAAATAAGGCAAGATTTGTGCAGACTGGGCCAACAGTTTCTACAAATGACATATTTGTAAGGTACATGGATTGACATCTATTTATAAAACAAACAGTAGTCTAAATCATGGCTCTCACCAAAACCTTGTGAGTCCCCTTTTTACTAACAGTCCAACATAACATATAATCCATACTTCAGTGCAAAGTAAAATAAAGATCTCCATGCATATTTCCATCCTTTGGTGCCAGAATTATAGAATCCTCATTACAAAGTATTTTGTTGTTTCCAAATTTCTTGTAATCTAAATGTGACTATGTTCAAGTATTTATTTATTCTTAACAAAATTTTACTCCACAATATATATGCTTTTAGATAGATGCCATCAACTCTCTCACAATAGCGCATGATCTGAAATTCAATTAAAATCCCGGGCCAATGCATCTAACCTGAGATTAAACTGAAGTTTCTTTACAAATGTCACCATATGGCAGGTTTCTATTGAACTTTGGGACTAGCACATGCATAGTTAGCCATGTGCACCCTTCCAGAATGTGGTATGCAGCACAACTGACTGAACAGAGCCCAAGTAAGAATTCCATCAAATTAGCAGACTGACTTGGAGAAAAAAAAAAACAAACGCCTATTTCTTCCACTGCTCAGTTATTTGTAAAATGAAATCAATGCGAGAGAGAGAGAGTTTTTATTTTCAGGCTCAGGTTGCATACTCTGGCTAGTCAGTTCATTTACATGTCAAGTGCACAGTAATTTTATTTGTCCAGACAGTCTTGAGCTGTAAGATAATAAGATTTTTCCTAGCCTTGTAATAGAACTGGTTAGCTTTGCTTGGGAAATATCATACCAGTAGCCTGTAAAAGGAACACTGAAGGGTGTGAAACACGGGGCCCTGATGCTACAACAAAAAGAATAAATAATAACAATGAGCATTAATAGTTATACAAATGTGCAAATACTCATATTTACAAATATAGTACCACATTTCCATTCTGTGCCCATTTGTCATACTCTATGGAGTTCTGCTATGGTTAATATTCTGAAATTTATTTAATTAACAAGCTGTGAAACAAATTCACTTTCAGAAAAACAAGTTAGCCAGAGTACTGCAGGGTTTTGCTACATAGCTGTGACTTTCAGTAATATTGTACATACTTCCCTGTTGTTTTGAAACACTCACAATTTGTAAATATATTCAGCAGATATCTTCCCATAACTGTACATACACAACTCTCCCATGTGGAAAAGAAACGGAGTGTGTGTGAATGGATGAGGACTTTTCCATAGTCAAAAAATTGAGCAAGGCTATAAGTCTTTTTTTATACAGGATAAGTACAATTCACTTAAAACGGGAGACAGATTAGTAATGCAATTCAAGAATAATTGAATACATCTTTTATTATCATTAATGGATGTTTAGTATAATTTCCCATTAATTAATAACATATACTATCATAATTAATTTTAGTAAAAAATGTGTCAAGAGAACAGTTTCACTTGATGTTCTACATATCAAATTTTTGTCTTAAATGGGAAAAGACACGTGTGACCAACTAGCTATAGTAGTTCCTATTCAGAAGAAATCATTAAGACTCCTTTTGTTTTAGAGTTTATTGTGGTGTGGGGGGCATCTAACAGGGCTAGATCAGATTGCGTATACATTTGCTTCGCTTTAGACTTTCCTGTATTTTTAAGATCTTCACTTCAGTTAAAATGGATTAACTGAAAAAACTAACAACTATCACATGCTATTATATGGAAGGAAATGAGGACTGAAGTAGATCATTTTTAAAGGTGAAATGAAAGGAATTAAAAAGGTTTTTAAAAAGATAAGGAAGGTTTGGCTGGTTCACTTTGACTGACAAGTGATGTCATTATTAGCACACTGATTAATATATGAACAATTGGGCACCCATGCCTGTAACATGCTGCATGATGCCTCAATTAATTCTGAATCTCTACAGTGCTGTGGAAAAATGCTTAGGAATAGTGGGTATGCTATTTATGTTGGAAGGAGAGAGGAGAGGGACATAAAAAGGTGAACCAGAACAATACAAGATATTTACAGCAAGGTTCCTATCCTTATTAACTAAAATTTGGGAGTAAAAGAATTAATCAAAACTGATTCATAGAAATCTGACAACTAAGATGTGCTCTCGTCTCCTTGAAAATATGCTGCAAGCAAGATCCTTGGCAAAAGTGGAGGACTCTAAGATGGTTGGTTGAGTTGACCGCTCACAGATGTGCCGACATATGGAAGCCAGTGCCAATGAGCTACAACCTGTTGTACAGTGTCAGCAGTATAATGACAGAACAGGTTGAACTCCTGCTAATGGTCATAAAAAATGAAGGGCAACTGTGACAGCCACGTACTTCTAACTTAAGCCTATCGTTTCACTGCTGATCTTGGGTTAACCATTTACATTTGTACATCAGCTAAAAAGATGTTTCTAATAAATATCCCTCCCAGTTGAAATGTGACTTTTTTACAATGAAATTATGCAGTACTAGTTAAAAATTTTCTCCACAAATACAATTTTTTTAAAGTAACTCAGTTCTTTTAAAGTATAATATCCTTCAAAGGAATTCAACATTAAGACAGCCTTTCAAAATTAAGCAATACTTTAAAAAGTCAACAACTGTAATAAAATCATCCAATTACATTATACAGAGGCAATACATTATCTTGATTAAAAAACCACAAGAAAACCTTCTCGACTGTGCCTTCTTTATGAATAATGGGAAACTAAAAGAAAAAAAAACATTTAAAGACCCTCTCCTCACATGGAAGTGCATCTTTGCCTCTAAATAATTTTTGTTGCCAGTCTCTGCAGCATTTCTATTTCTGCTGTATTTTTTTTTTTTTATGTATGCTGTGTTGTTGTAGCCATTTCAGTCCCAGGATATTTGAAAGGCAAGAGGGGTGAGGTAATATGTTGTATAATCCCAACTTCTGTTGATGAGAGACAAGCTTTCGAGTTTACACATTTATACGAAGCTTTTGAGTTTACACAAACAATTCTTCTTAAGATCTGGGAAGCGTACTTGGAGCATCACAGATAAACTCAATGTAAAACAGACAAAATTAATAACTTTGCTTGACACTAAAATCATAGACTGAAAAGAGACACTGGATTTACAGTTTATTACAAAAAACAAACTACGGCAAACCTCACCCAGATGCTTTCCTCACCGCCACCCCTCACTTCCTTTTCCAACTCCTCCCCATGACTGGAGGGGTGTTAACAGGACACTTCGCCTTGAATGAGTCATTGAAATATGCATTAACTATTTATGCTAAACAGTTGGTTCCACCTTCTATTTAGCTGTGACATTCTGAGGAAGTTTTCCAGACCTTAAGAAGATTTGTGCGTCTCTCATCAACATGAATTGATTCAATGAAAGATACTACTTCACACACCTACCCCCTCTAGTATCTTTTTTTGAGACAGATTCTCCAGAACTGAACATAGCACTCTAGGTTAGAGCATACCTATGATTTATATAATGGCATTAATATACTTTCAACATTGTTTTCTATCCTATTCTTTATACATCCAAATAAACATTTTGTTTTGTTTACCACCACTACAGACTAGGGATGTTAAATGTTGGTTAATTGAATAGTTGAGTAACTTCATTAATTATTATGAGTTAGTCAACTATTCTATAGTCCCTGGGGGTGGTGCCAGCCACCAGTGCACTCCGGCCTCACTCCAGAGGAGCCGCCTGCCACTCTGCGTGGCTGCCTTTGCCTCAGGGTGCCAGATGGGAGCTGGTCTGTGAGGGGAGCCAGTTTAAAAACAAGCTCCCCTCGCGGACTGGCTGCCTGTCGCCCTGTGCTGCTGCCTCTGATAAACCCCGTCTGGGGGGTGGAGTCTGAGCTCCCGAACCCAGTGCAAGCCAGAACTGAGCTGGGCTGCCTGCCCATCCATCTCCTAATACACTTTAAAATGCAGAGATGCAGCAGGGGTAGGTCCTGGACCCACTGCAAGCCAGGATTGAGCCAGGCTGCTGGCCAGCCTGCTAAATGATTTGCTGGGGGGGGGGGGAAAATGCATGTAGTCTATAGCATTAACCTATAAGCTTTCATTAACCTATAGGCTTTTGCTTATCGGTTAATCAACTACACTATTACATCCCTACTACAGACCAATCAATATTTTCTCCAAGCTGTCCAAAATCATGTACGTGTCTTTCTCCTGAGTGATCAGAAGTTAACTAAGAACCCAGGAACATATATGAATGCTACAAATTATTCCTAGCATCATGCATAAACTTGCTTTTACCAGCAATTAACATCATCCATGTTTGTGCTGCCTATGCACCAAGTTTTGCTCAGTTTCTCTGAAGATCCTTACGGCGTTTTTCAGTCTTAGTTTAAAAAATAGTGCATTGCCTGCTTATATTTTGCAGAGATGGAAGGGGCTCCACAACACCACAGATTTGGTTTTATGTCAGCAGCACAAAAGGGAAAGGTCAGCCTGAAAGGGTCCCCTTTTCTCTGCTCCAGTGATGGAGCAATTACATGTATGCATGTCAGAGACTCCCATAAAAATTCCCAGTCTGGAAAGAAGCAATCCCTACAGTCTGATGTTGTTTGTTTTAATGAAGTAAGGTGTACAAAGAAACTTGGGGACTTTTTTTTTTTTTGTGAAAAAAAGAAGAATTTTTTTCTGATACCTGAAAATACACTCATTGACATTAACCACTGAAGTATTGTAATATTAACTGGGTGCACAAATCTAAGCAAAGTAACTGAAGTTTCTTCTACTGATATAATTATTCAGCCATAACAAATATAGGAAATATTTAGGTCCTCTTAATACATGAATGTTGTGTCAGTCATTAAGTCTCTAGATAAGTCAAAAGACTGCAGTCCTAATATTCAGAATAGTGGAAAACAAGCAGAAGGGCCCTGTAGCTATGCACACAATCTGTCCTGGCAAAACGTCTGACAGCTGCAACACTAACAAAATTAACAGTGGATGAGTTAGTACCAGACGCTAAACAGTTGCTATGGAAAGAATCATCCATTTCTCTCCCCCACACCCTGCAACTGATTGACCCACCACCACTATTCCCCCTCAAATTAACATGACTGTCACTGTTTTATTATAAAATGATTGTGAATTACCTCTTTATATACTTAATATACATAAAAGGGTGAAGGTGTTCAATATTATATCTAGAACTTTAAGACGGGGCTCACAATTTTGAAAGAGTCATGCCCCAATTTTCTTTTTATCTTCATAAGAACATAAAAATGGCTGTACTGGGTCAGACCAGAGGTCCATCTAGCCCAGTAGCCTGTCTGCCGACAGTGGCCAACACCAAGTGCCCTGGAGGGGGTGGACCGAAGACAATGATCAAGCGATTTGTCTCGCGCCATCCATCTCCAGCCTCTGACAAACAGAGGCAAGGGAAACCATTCCTACCCCCTGGCTAATAGCCTTTTATGGACCTAACCTCCACGAATTTATCTAGCTTCTCTTTAAACTCTGTTATAGTTCTAGCCTTCACAGCCTCCTCTGGCAAGGAGTTCCACAGGTTGACTATGCGCTGTGTGAAGAAGAACTTTCGCTTATTAGTTTTAAACCTGCTACTCATTTATTTCATTTGGTGTCCTCTAGTCCTTATATTATAGGAACTAATGAATAACTTTTCTTTATTCACCCTCTCCACACCACTCATGATTTTATGTACCTCTATCATATCCCCCCTCAGTCTCCTCTTTTCCAAACTGAAAAGTCCCGGTCGCTTTAGCCTCTCTTCGTATGGGACCCGTTCCAAATCCCTAATCATTTTAGTTGCCCTTTTCTGAACCCTTTCCAAGGCCAAAATATCTTTTTTGAGGTGAGGAGACAAGATCTGTACACAGAACTCAAGATGTGGGCATACCATAGTTTTATACAGGGGCAGTAAGATATTCTGTGTCTTATTTTCTATCCCTTTCTTAATAATTCCTAACATTCTATTTGCCTTTTTGACCGCTGCAGCACACTATGTGGACGTTTTCAGAGAACTATCCACGATAACTCCAAGATCTCTTTCCTGATTTGTCGTAGCCAAATTAGCCCCCATCATACTATATGTATAGTCGGGGTTATTTTTTCCCAACATGCATTACTTTACATGTATCCATATTAAACGTCATTTGCCATTTTGTTGCCCAGTCACTTAGTTTTGTGAGATCTTTTTGAAGTTCTTCACAGTCTGCTTCTGTCTTGACTATCTTGAACAGTTTAATATCATCCGCAAACTTTACTACCTCACTGCTTGCCCCTTTCTCTAGATCATTTATGAATAAGTTGAATAGGATTGGTCCTAGGACTGACCCTTGTGAGACACCACTGGTTACCCCTCTCCATTCTGAAAATTTACCATTTATTCCTACCCTTTGTTGCCTGTCATTTAACCAGTTCTCAATCCATGAAAGGACCTTCCCTCTTATCCCATGACAATGTAATTTACACAAGAGCCTTTGGTGAGGGACTTTGTCAAAGGCTTTCTGAAAAATCTAAGTATACTATATCTACTGGATCCCCCTTGTCTGCATGTTTGTTAACCTCTTTCTGCATGTTTGTTAACCCCTTCAAAGAACTCTAATAGATTAGTAAGACGTGATTTCCCTTTACAGAAACCATGTTGACTTTTGTTCAACAAATTATGTTCTTCTACATGCCTAACAATTTTATTCTTAACTACTGTTTCGATTAATTTGCCCGGTACTGATATTAGACTTACCGGTCTGTAATTGCCAGGATCACCTCTAGAGCCCTTTTTAAATACTGGTGTCACGTTAGCTATCTTCCAGTCAGTTGGTACAGAAGCCGATTTAAAGGATAGATTACAAACCAGAGTTAACAGTTCTGCAATTTCCCATTTGAGTTCTTTTAGAACCCTTGGGTGAATACCATCCGGTCCTGGTGATTTGTTAACGTTAAGTTTTTCTATTTGTTCCAAAACCTCCTCTAATGACACTT
Organism: Pelochelys cantorii; assembly: GCA_032595735.1. Lineage (NCBI taxonomy): Eukaryota > Metazoa > Chordata > Testudines > Trionychidae > Pelochelys > Pelochelys cantorii. The sequence goes on from CM064328.1 coordinate 73,422,377, forward strand.
CAATCCTGGACAGTTCCTCAGATTCATCTCCCACAAAGGACGGTGCAGGTTTGGGAATCTCCCCAACTATCTTCAGTCAACTAATTTGCACCTACCCTGCAGGTTCCTTTCACTCCTTGCTTCCTGGATGAAATTTAGTTTTTATTTAATAGTCAGAGCTTCTTGATAAATGGTACCAGCTCTTTGTTTCATCTCTCTACAGGTCACATATTTCCATCCTCACCTTGTGTTCCTGACTCTTCTCCTCCTCAGCTCTTCCCTTATTTTCTTTCTTTCCCCCATAGCCTCATGAATCCTCTTTCACTAAACACTTTTAGCTATAGATGGCAGCAAGAGTTCAGCACTGTTATTTTCAAACAGGTAAGGTATCTAGTACTGTATCTGAGTATTTAAAGTGGCACTTGGCTTCGCACTTAAACAAGTATTTGGGTGCCGCACAACCATATGAACATGAAAAAAGCAAAAATCAGCATTCATATTTGAAAACTGAGCCTCTAGTACCAAACTCTAGAGGGGCTACTAGCATCAGATGTTTAATTATAGCAATGTCTATCTTACACTAATAGTGTTACTAAGTCTATGTCTCCACTTGCCACGTCAGAGATCGATCTTTTGGCGTTCGATTTAGCGGGTCTAGTTAAGACCTATTAAATTGAATGCTGAGAGAGAGATACTGGTCGGTGCTGGTATTTATTAGAGGACAGTATGTTCTCTAGCCAAAAAAATAGCACACTTGTAATATTCCTGCCCAGCAGGTAGATGCAAACATATGAAGAATAAGGAAAATATATCACAAGTTGCAGAGAACTTCAGTATTTCATTCACTCGGACTTATAAAAGTGCCATGTCACCATACATTCATCATGCAATACACAAGAAACTAGTCAAGAGAAATCCAGTTGGGGTAATAACTGAAGTCATAGCATACTTCTCTTGTTGCAAATCTATTACTAGGCCAACAAATTATGGACTGAGACATTGACCTATGGCGAGGGGCAGGAGAAATCACATTTAAAAATCCTTAACACATACAATATGATGGGGACTAATTTAGCTATAACTACTCAAGAGAAAGATCTTGGAGTCATATTGAATAGTTCTCTGAAAACATCCACTCCGTGTGCAGCGGCAGTCAAAAAAGCAAACAGAATGTTAGGAATCATTAAAAAAAAAAAAGGGGGGGATAGAGAATAAAACAGAGAATATCTTATTGCCTCTACATAAATCCAGGATACACCCACCTCTTGAATACTGTGTACAGATGTGGTCACCTCATCTCAAAAAAGATACATTGGCACTGGAGAAGGCTCAGAAAAGGGCAACAAAAATGATTAGGGGTTTGGAACAAGTCCCATATGAAGAGAGATTAAAAAGACTGGGACTTTTCAACTTAGGAAAGAGGAGACCAATAGGCAATATTACAGAGGTCTATAAAATCATGACTGACATGGAAAAAGCAAATAGGAAAAAATATTTGCTTTTTCCCATAATATAAGAACTAGAGGTTACCACATGAAATTAATAGGTAGCAGGTTTAAAACAAACAAAAGGAGGTTTTTCTTCACACAGCACACAGTTGTCCTGTGGAACTTCTTGCCAGAGGAGGTTGTGACGACTAGGACTTTTACAGTATTCAAGAAAAAACTAGATAAATTCATGGAGGTTAGGTCCATCAATGGTTATTAGACAGGATGGGTAGAAATGGTGTCCCTAAGCCTCTGTATGTCAGAGGCTACCAGTGGATGACAGGAGAGGGATCACATGGTGATTATCTGTTCTGTTCACTCCCTCTGGAACATCTGGCATCAGGTTCAACCTCCCAAACCCAGGAATCCCCAGGGAACCCTGAACTAGCAGCGGGTACGGGGAATCCTCAGCAGGGAACCCCGGCAGCAGTGGGGCCAGCAGGAAGCCCCGGCCCAACTGGGAACCCCGCAGAGAGGGGCTGGCAGTGGCTGGGGGGAATCCCAGGGGAGACTGACTGTGAGAGCCCAGGCTCCGGGGACGCCCACAGCCCTTGACCTTCTCCGGTCTGGCAAACTGTGGTTCGGGACCACTCAGGTCCTAAGAGTGCCAGACCAGGGAGGTCCAACCTGTACTTCAAATTCAACAAGCTTTTTTCCCCACAAATTAAAGATGAATAGATCTATTCTTGTTTCTAATTTGCTGTCACGGGGGAAAAATTAAAAAATAAAGCAAATCTCTCAATTCAATTTTGCAATTCATACATAACAGAGTACGTCAGATTGTGTGTTTTCAGCAAAAATTATTTTGTGGATGATGCCATTTAAATCTGTTGAAGAATGGCTGATTACATACATTTCTTATAAATGAGGCAAAACTATGTAAAAGCAAAAAAACCCTACATTTTTGTTAATTCAGACTATTTTAAATTATTTCAGGTAGCACTGGCTATAAATTTACAACACATCTTCACAGTAAAATTAATGTCAATTACAGCTGCTTCTTCTGTTCTACTACCCTGATAGTATTTCAGAGCACTAGCCAGTTAATACTAGCGTGAAATACTGTTACCATGCTCCAAATAAAGCAAGCCGAATTCTAGTTTACCAGTCATTCTCTAGTCAGGCAATCTGATTTAGAATGGACTAGTAGATCGCTAATTAGCTTTGGCAAATCACTACTGCTGTTATTTCTAATGTTTTAAATAAGCCTACCAGCATTTGATGTAGTGACATATCTTTTGACATTAAAAATAAAATTTATCGTCTTAATACAAATTTGGTCTTTACTTCTTTATAGATTTTGCTAACAGACTCAGAGAACAATTTTTGTAGGTTAACTTTTTTTATTAAAAGTAACCATAGAGCCCAAAAATTGTATAATTAAAAATTATCTTACAGATAATATATGTTTAGTAATATCAGGACTTTCCTTTTAATTTGTTGGAGGTCTATAGTAAGAATTTTGGAGGACCAAATTTTGTGAGGATGTCACACAAGATTATCAAACTTGCTTGCTATTGGCAACTCTACCTCCATCCAACCGAGGCAGAGGGGATGGTGTTAACAGTCTTAATGGAAACCTACACTAAGAGAAAGCTTAGCTGCTTCTTCATCTCAGTTATGTGGTAAGGGAGAAGTTAAGCTCTAATAACAACTATTTCTATTCAGACTTTCTCTTGCCAGGGACCTCCAGCAGAGAGGAAGTATGGACTGGTTAGTCTTCATATTTCAAAATTTAAAAAACAAAAAAGGAGGACTTCTTAAAGAAAGCTTGAAGACCCATTTATATATAATAAAAGAGTTTTAAAAAGCTAAACAAAATGTGGGATATTGTCCTCACAATTTCTCTTCAAACTATACAATATATCCAAAACTTAAGGGCTCTTTGATGTATTGTACAGTTTTATTAAATGTCATTAATATTAGTAATTCATGAAATACAGGTGACTAAAAATGTTCTAAATTCCCAATACTAAGCATGGTAGTGATCTTTTTAGACAGAATAAGCTAGTTCTAGTTCTAGTAAGAGCTGCACAAAAATTAAGATATAATTAGTACCTCAAAACATAATTTCTCTTAAAAAAATTAACTGGAACTATTTCTCAGCCTATAAATTAAATGAATTTTTAAAAAACTAAGTCAAAAGACTGCAAAAAAAAAAGTGGCCATTTGGAGCCAGTATCATCTAGTGGCAGAGCAATTAGTTTGTTTTTTTTGTGGGGCTTTGGAGCCTGAGTAAGCATGGGCTTATGTTCTGAAGAAAGCATATTCCAATTTTGAACCAAAGGATCATCCTACACTTATCTCTAATGATATTTCTATATTGGGCCCAAAGGAGGGAAGCTTTACCATCAAAAGAATAGCCAGCAGAGCTTGCTTGGGCTCCACCATTTTGCTTGCCACCCAACCACATAGCCCCCTACCCCAAACCATTTCCTCCCACGCCTTGTTCCCTCGTCTGCAGTGCCAGGGCGGGAGTGGGGAGGGAGAAAAGGAGACAAAGTGCCTGGCAGCTGTGGGGGAGAAAAGGCCCCACTGGATGGGATTCCCTAAGCCCCTCCTCACCCCCCAACCTTCACTCTCGCACTCTCCAACCTTGCATTTATTACTGCAACTGCCACACTGCCAGCCCCCTTCCCTGAAGGACCCGGGTAACACTGAGTAACTCTTCTAGTTACTTGGTAATTTTTATTGCTAGCTATAGAAAATTGCCATATAATCAAGAAAGAATTTCCCAGTTAACTATTGGTCTCTCTGATGAAGATTCTATATCTAAGTGAGATCAAAGAATCAGCCTAAAACTAGGCCTATGACAATAATCTTTAATAAACAAACAGTAGTCAGGTTATTAAAACTAAAAGACTGCATTGTTCAGATTTTATTCATATTATTTGATGTATATGTGATATACAAAAAGCACTACTCCTCCTGGTGGTCAACCCCAGTTTTAAATGGGTTTCTAACAAAGAATTCAAAGAGGGGACTGAACTGTTGTTGTAATACAAGTTTCAACAAGGATAATAGCTTACTCTATTAAACAACTTCTGAGGTTATTAATCGGTCTTAAATAGGAATGCTATGATCTTGTTCACCATAGTATCATTCTTTTATCATAGCAATGCATTAAACTTAATGATAACGCCTGTGTGAGACTTATTCTATGCAGAATACTTTTGTTCTAGAGCAGAAACTAAGAAGTATGCCAAATATTATACATTCATCTAAATCAAATGAAATAAACTTTTTTAGTTGGAGAATTTGTTCCAGTTTATCCAGAATTTAACCTGTGGCCCAGACACTAGTAGTACAACATAGTTGTGGACACCAGCCTCTATTGTTCCAATTCCCTTTTCATAAGATGCCTATTTTACAGCTTACGGAGAATATGCAGCAACATGGGATTTTCACTGGGCAGGGTCATCACAGTCACATTACAGCACTATAATTTTATGTGGATGCTTATAAAGTAGTAAACTGATGTTATTGTTCCAGTGCTACCCTGAGAAATAGTTTTAAAAAAATGCCAGAGTGGAAAACTCTGTGTCTATGCTAAACAGAAAAAAAAAAAATTTGGAACCATTTAAATAAGATAAAGATTATTTTTCCTAGGCTCCAGACTTAAAAACTCATGTCATCCTGTTTTCAATCTGGCTCATGCACAGCCATCAGTAAAAAAAGATTCTGCAAGCCAAATGCTGCTCTCTGTTATACCTGTTCAGCCATCTGTTGATTTCAGTGGGGTTGCACAAGTGTAACTGAAAATATAATTTCCTGCTAACAGGGGCTTGGCTGACAATTCTAGTACTGTCGCATGAACCAGAAAAGAACTAGAATCTCTCTCAGAGCTGCATTTATTCTACAGGGCAATGAGGTAAAAAGTAACGATAAGATTATAACCAGACAGCGAAATCTACTCGCCAGCCCCGCACTGTGCATGCGCAAGACCTGCATTGCGCATGCGTGCGCCGCTGAAACGGGGCGACCCGCTGAAATCTACTCACCACGGGCGAGTAGATTCACTGATTTGTCGAGCCCTGTATATAATATATATCATAACATATATAATATTAGATATTAGATATCATATAATTGAATTAGGACAATAGCATCTGTGAAAAGGAGCATCTGAAGAACCTTGCCATCAATCAGAAATCCATCTTTCGCTTCAATCGTCCACAGGATGTCTTCCAGGACACTGGCAAAGAACTTAGATGAACAAACGTCCCCCTGCTTTATGTCTTGCTTAACTTGGATGATCAAGGGATCATCAAAAAGCGTGATTTCCGTAGTTACGTCCATCATGGAATCTTGTATGAATCTAACACACAGGAGGAACACCCTGGGAATGGAGAACACTTAAAGCTACATTTTATTCCACTGAGTAAAAGGTTTTTTTTTTAAAGTCAATGAATAACAAACATAGTGGGATCTTGTACTCTCTACACCTTTCGGTCATCTCTGACCACAAAAATATGGTCCAGTGGGGAGAATCCTCTGTGAAAGCCTGCCTGCTCCCTTCTCAGGTTTTCCTTGAGGGCACCCTCAATACGGGCATAGATCGTTCTCATAAAGACCTTATAAATTTGAGAAAGCAGACAGATGGGTCGATAGTTGCAAATGTCTTTTCAGTCGCCTTTTTCAGCAGAAGAATAGTTTGCGATCTCTCCAATCATTCAGAATTCTCCCCTCTTTGATGTATCTTGAGAATCTCTCGCTAAGTGCTTTTTAAAGTGTATCACCTCCTGCATGAAGTTCTTCTATGTGTATTTGCTCTAAACCTTCTGCTTTTTCCCCAACTTCGTCTTCTGAAGGGCCACTGCCACTTCTTTGTAGAGCACATCAGGTTTGAGAGTGACAGAGCCCAGGTACGACTCCACAGTTGTTACTCAAGAAAATAGCTCCTTTTTGCAGATGACAATGTCCTAAATGCTTCAAAACCTGCAACACTGCAAACCCTCCTCAATGATGTCAGTAAGAATGTGAAAGAGATTGGTCTGACCATCCACACTGGAAAAACGAAGCAGATGAAAAACACATATTCTTCAGAGTCATGGAGTTGGATGAACAGACTGTCGAGCTGGTAGATCAATATGTATATCTTGGATAAGCACTGCAGATGGACAATGAGTTGGGCCCGAAGTTGAACAGGAGTAGGTGGTTGGGCTAGATGGCCTTTGGGAGTCTGTGCAGTGTTTTTGTAGATCCCAAACTTTCCACCACTGCAAAAAAACCATCTCTTTAACATCAGTATCCTTCCAGTAATTCTCTATGGCTGCGAAACAGGCAACACGATGCTTACAGAAGAATTAAAGCTGCAAATCATCCAAAGAGCAATGGAAAGACACATGGTGGGTGTAAGTAGGCTACAGCATATTACTATTGATGATTTGCGCGCAAGAAGCAGTGTCAATGATATCATCCAAGTTATGTATGATCGGAAAAGGAGATGGGCTGGCCATATAGCAAGACTGAGACACAACAGATGGACAGCACATATATTTCATTGGTAACCACGAGACATAAAAAAGAACAAGAGGAAGGTGTTGGGTGGATTCTTTATGGAAGATTAATGGAAGGACATGGACTAGAACTGCACAAAACAGGACAGCGTGTAAAAATTGCGATCTGCATTGGCGCCACAACTATTCACATTGATGAAATCACGGATCTTCCAAGTAAGTAATTGAATTAGTTGTGTAACCACATGAAATCTTAGTGGTTACACAATTATTTGATAGTCCCCCAGAGGTGGAGTCAACAGCCAGTGCACTCTGGCCCCACTCCCTAGGAGCCCTCTGCCAGCCCATGCTGCTGCCTCTAGTTTAAAAAACAGCTCCCCACATAGACCAGCTGTCTGTCACCTCATGCTGCTGCCTCTGATACAGATGCAGCAGTGCAGGGTGGCAGCAGCCCATCTGTGGGGGGAGGGTCCGAGCTCCCTGTAGACAGAGGTTAGTAGAGGCAGCAACATAGGAATAGCGGGTGGCACCGCAGAGCTGGTGCTGGGGAGAACCAGATTTTAAGCTGGCTCCCCCTTAGCGCTGGCTTCTGTCTCCCCCCACCGGTAGGATGCAGCAAGAGGAGGGCAGGTAAATCCACAGACCCAGCACATGCACGGAGCCTGTTTGAAAGCCATACAATTTGTATCAAGTACATAATTAGTCAATACGCTGCAACTCTGCAGTTTAAATGTAGTAGGATCAATGCGTGCTGGCAGCCCGGCTCCTACTACATTTAAACTGCAGAGCCGGAGCAGGGGTAGGTCCAGGACCCGGTGTGAGCTGAGACTGAGCAGTCCTGGCTCGTGCCACGTCTCGGACTGCTGCAGCTCTACTTTTTAAATGTAGTAAGAGCCTTATCCTCCCTACCTTACGGTCCCAGACCCGGCTCGTGCTGGGTCCTCCATGGTGGCTCTGTGTTTTAAATGTAGTAAGTGCCAGGTGGCTCTTACTACATATAAAAAGCAGAGCCGTAGCAGTCCAGGAGTCGTTGCGAGCCAGGACTGCTGAGTCCACGCTCACGCCGGGTTCCCAGCTGAGACTCTGCCTTCCCCTGCACCTCCTCCAAGCACCATGGAGACAGTACTCGTGGGAACCGACTTTTAAGCCAGCTCCCCCTAGCTCTGGCTCCTGCTTCCCCCTGGCCTTTGCTGCCTTAGATACAGAGGCATAAAGGGCAGAAGTGAGTAGTCGAGTAGAGAATCGACGACCCGATAAGCCTAAGAACATCAGAACAGCTATACTGGGTCAGACCAACGGTCCATCTAGCCCAGTATCCTGTCTGCTGACAATGGCCAATGCCAGATACCCCAGAGGAAGGGAACACAACAGGTAATCCTCATGTGATCCCTCTCCTGTCACCCATATCCAGACAAATATAGGCTAGGGACACCATTCCTACCCATCCTGGCTAATAGCCATTGATCTATCCATGTATCTATCTAGCTCTTTTTTGAGCCCTGTTAAAATTCTAGCCTTCACCTTCTGGCAAGGAGTTTCAGAGGTTGACTGTGTGCTGAGTAAAGAAAAACTTCCTTTTGTTTGTTCTAAACCTAAGTTTATCGGGTAGTCGACTACTCAAGTAGTCACTTGCATCCCTACAGTGAACCTGCCTGAAGGTCCTGCAGGACGGCAGAGCAATGGCGACCCAGTGTATCATGGTGGGCTGGATCTGAATGTTTGGCAAGCTCAATCCCTGCTATATACACAAAAGATTTTTACTCAAATCTAATAAATATGCATTTGATATTTACATCTACAGTACAAACATAAAATGAAAATCAAATACAATAAAAAGTACACCAGGTATATCCAAACCTTTAAGAGTGAAATAATGCAGGGCTGCATACCTGAATTGGTCAATCCCACTTCAGTTTGAATGCTACTTATGTCTCTACAGGATACTATAAGTTTATGGTGAAGTGAGCCATTCATCATGGTCACGTATGAGTCACTAGCCAAAAGTTTTTTGTGGTTTTTTTTTAGCTCACAACTATTTCAAGCCAGTGCTGGTTTTGGATCAATGTAAAATGCTTTGGTATACTGAAGAATTCTCAGATTTTTATCTTATTTTATTTTATTTTTTGGTCTACTGTGCAAACAAGAACTGTAGAGGGCTCATTAAAACTTGTTACTACGATAAACATGTTCCCACATAAAGGCATTGGAGTGCTGTACAATAATTTCACAACAAATACAACTACCACATTAAAACACTCCATGCTTTTTTAAAATGCAATTTGCAACTGTGTAGTATTACACTGCTTTTTCATTACCTTTAGATGTGTTTACTTACATATTTAAATATATTTAACAATTTTAAAATATTTGATCCAGTTACAGCACTTCCACAGATGTTTAGAAAAAAATTATTTTTTCTGTGTTACAATTAAGCTCACCTATAAAAGCAAGATTGTGAACATTTTCCACCCTAAGAAACATGCATTTCTTTAGGGCTTGCAAGTTCTTTTTAATCTGGAGCCATATGCCATCTCAACAGTGCTTCAAGTCCTTGATTGCTAGGCCCTTTTAATTTTGGATCAAAGCCAAAACAAAACAGTATAGCACAGGATTCACATTTAAAAGATTAACACTTTAAAAAACCACATACATACATTTGACACAGGATATCCACTATCCATGTATTTTATTCTTAATATATTACCTTCCCAGTAGCCTGAATTTTTTTTTTCCTTAGCTTCTACCCACCATCTCTTCTTTAAAAGCCAAAATACTGAATGTATAATTGGATAAATGCCCACAAAAGGGGATATGCAAGTTATGCACAAGTATTGTGAGTTTTAACATCAAAGATGGAAAGTAATTGTTGAGAGTTGTCAAAAGTGGTGTAACTAGTATAAATGGGATTAAATTAAACAAAAAGAAATTATGCTTAATATTAGAAAAATCTCCAAAGCGTAAAATATATTAGAGTGTAAAATAAACAAAGGCAGACAGGCAGATGCAACTCCTACTGGCTTCAATATAACTGATACTACCATTACCTGAATTATTTAAAACCAAGTGGACAATATGCTACTGCAATAAAAGCACGTAGCAGTGACACAGCATATCCTGAAATATTAATAACATCAGATTATGGAATTATATTTTAGTTTGACCCATGCTAATCAATAAATTAATGTTTTTAAGTACTGGAGATTGTTCCTTTTGTAATTTTTATTAAAAACAAAACTTTTGACTGCACTTACTTTTGACAGAGCTGGCTGAAAAGAACTTTGGGAGAAAGAGGGCCTTTGCCAGCTTCTCTCATACTGTGAAGGAATGAGAACATGGCTGATGTCAATGGTCCAGGGCTTGAGAGATTCACCACCAAAGGATCCTTTGAAATAAAGTTGAATCAAGTATCAGTAACATAAATATCATTTACTGATATAACTGATGCACAATACTTATTTTGTAATTGATACATTTACATTAAAGATAAACTTTTTAAGCCTTACTAACTTTTGGCCCAACTATGGTCAAATCACATATTCCCTGTATGAGTCTGATATAGTCTCCAAACATCTTCTAGTTCATTCTTATATACTACTAAGCAGCTTGTAATTTATAACTTATAAACTAAACTCTTGAATATTCCGAATGAATCATAGTCAAAGAAAAATCCCTTATACCTACCTTTGTTTCTGAAAACGAATAGGTTCAGAATCAAGCAATTTTTCATACTTCCATATAAATTGTTGGAGCGGGGTGGGAAGTTTAGTATTATATGTTCCACTATGTGATAATGAACTTCTGAGCATGATTTTCACATATAGGTATATTCCGCATTAAACATTCAGAAGGTCTAGATCTGTTCCATTTTACTTTTTCTCTTTTTTATCTCAATTGCATGCACATGTTGGATTTGTGATGTTAGAATAATCCTGCCTGGTACTCTAGAACCTCAAACATTGTCAGCACAGCATCTATAGACATTTCTTGTTCTTTTCATCTAAGACTAGTCTTCCAGATTCAAAACTTTAGTTTTAGAAACCACAGCAACATGAAGTTACAAGTGAACAATATAGCTAAGTTCTTATTTCTCTTCCCTGGGTTTTGTACATGTCCGAGCTGTAGTTTTTTGTCAGACATCATATTTTGTAGTTTGTATTTTTCCCTCACCCTCAATCTCCTATCTGTAAAGCAATAACAATTAAGAAGGAAGGGAAGTAATCTAAAATTATATGACCCACCAAACAATATTGTAACATAGATGGATTAATTATTTGTAGCAATACAATTAACTGCATCTTTCCTATAGAATTAACAGTGAACTCTTTTATGTTAGTCTTCTGGGACATTAGAGTTGGCTATAACAGGACCTGTTTTTGCTGAAACTAGCTGTCAAGCAGCTAGTCTTCTAGCCTTAATCCTATCTATACTGGGTCATCTCTTTGAATTCTTCTTCTCCATTCTAGTCTGTCTTCAAGAAATTCCTCAGAATCTCCACAGATATTAAAATCCATTTGTATGACATACATACATCTAGTTGAAGTCTTCCAAAGCTTCTTTGATCCTCCACTTGGAAGCTTTAACACCTGGATTCTTACACATTCTTCCAACCTTCTTTTCACCTGCTGAAACCATCTAAGGCTGGATTACCTCTGCTTTCCTATAATTGCCAACACTTTCCCTAAAATGTTTGTTCCACGCAAACATACTATATAAATCCCTGGTACACACACACTTTGAATAACACATGCAGTTCTGATTGTCCCATCTTAAAAAAAAATGTTAAAACTGAAAAAGAGAGAGAACCAGTAACAAAAATTATTAAAGGTATGGAACATCTTTCATATGAGGAGAAATTAAAAAGACTATGACTTTTTAATGGGTCTATAAAATCATGAATGGCATTGAAAAAGTGGACAAGAAGATGTTATTTATTCTTTCATGTAACATAAGAATGAAAATCTCAACTCAATGAGTTAATGGGCAGGTTTAAAACAAACAAAAGCAAAACTTCTTCACACAATACATAGTGAACCGGTGGAACTCATTTGCCTTCGGAGGTTGTGAAAGCTAAAAGTATAACTCAGTTCAAAAAGAAATTAGATAAATTCATGGAGGGCAGGTCCATCAATGGGTATTAGCCAAGATGATCAGGAATGCAACCTCACACTCCAGGAGTCCCCAACATATGACACCTTTTAGTTCAGCAGAATGTTAGATGGTTATCACACTTTCTCTTTCAATGTTGGTTTTATATTATTAACTCTACAAAAGAAGTGAGGTAATATGTATTGTAGATTAACCGAGAACTAGGAGACAAAAGAAACTGTAGGCCAAGGGTGTGAGCATCATTAACTACTCTCAGTGTGCTTTATCTTTTAGACATTATTTAGATTTGGGTTTCTCCCATTGCACATTTCACACAAGCCGAACCTCTTATTACACACCTACCAATTGTGAATCGTCAGCTTGACTGATTTTTAGCTTTATTCCCTTTTCCTTCATCTCATACATTAGTTCATTTAACATGTGAGTCTGTGCCAGATTCTTAAAAAGAGACAAAACAAAAGTTAGACACACTGATTTCTTAACTAGACCATAACTTCTTCAGGCACAATTTTTAACTGTTGACATGTACAAAAGTATATTTAATGGAAAGATTTCAATTCAGTAACCATTTTAAATATACTACCCAGGAAAAAATAGATTTCATAGCTATAAAAGGTGTAAGTCAATGTTGGTAAGTCTCCACATAAAAGAAAAAGAAGCAGTTGGAAATCTAATAACACTGTCTCTGACTAGTTTGCTTATTATTTTCATTGTAGAACAAATCACTTCTTTTTAATTTTGAGCTTTCCTAAGGCCTGATCTACACTTAAAAATTAGGTCAACATAAGTACATCGGTCAGTGGAATGGAAAATCCATACCACTGACCAACATAGCTGTGTCTATACTGGGAGTTAGGTTGGCATAGCTATGTTGAAGGAAGAATGCTGTGGTTGATATAACTACTGTCTGTAAGAACCAGTGTTCTTAAACTGATGGGAAAACCCCTTCCATATGTATCGGTAACTTAGAAGCACTTACTCTCCCTTTCTCAGTGGTCTCAGTGCCTCTGGGTTACATATAGATATAAGCTGCATCTATAGTAGGGATGTAATAGTGTAGTTGATTAACTGATAAACAAAAGCTTATTGGTTAATGCTATAAACTACACGGATTTCCCCTTTCCTCCCCTTGCCAGTAAATTTTTTAGCAGGCTGGCCAGCAGCCCAGCCCAGCTCAGTCCTTGCTTGTGCCAGGTCTAGGACAAGTTCAGTGCATTGCTTGTAGTTAGCCAACATAGAACTGCAAAGATCACACACTGAATTGCAAATGTATACACCTACAACCTACACACAAACCTGATGTGTAACACCGGACATTTTCTTCTGTCTCATTCATTTGTAAAGCATTGTAAATACAGAGTTTGTTACTGAGGAAGATTTTTTTAGGGGGAGGGGAAGCAAGGAAGGAGGAGGAAAAGGCTGAGAAAAAGTTACTATAATTATTGCTTTTTGACATTTCATTCAAGTCATACAAACAAAAATGAGTTATAAAAAGTTCACATTTGTAATGATTAAATATTTCTAAAACTGCTATCAACAAGGATATCTGATGTAATTTTAGCACCTTACCTGCATGACAGCATTAAAAAAACATGTATTTCCTAAATTATTTATTCCCTTAACTGGAATTGATGAGCCATTTGCATAACTTTTTCCTTTCAATATTTCACTTCCTTCACTATTTTCTTCACAAAATCGTGTAATTTTTGATGATGAACCTAGAATTAAAACTACAGATTAATATTAAGTGACCAAAAGATATTTATGATTCAGATATTTAGCATGAAATACTGATTCTCTTCCCCCAAAAGTGATACCCATTTGCTTGACTGAATAGTTAGATATACAGTTATTAGAGACTAGCTATTAGAGCTAGTTTTTATGCGAAATTTAGTTTCAGTATCCAGTATGAAATTGTTAAGATCATCTTATATAGAATATTTTATTCAATTGCTGAGGTGTCTACTTAACAAAAACAACAATTTAACACTGTACAAATTATGAGCTTGTTAAGGAACTGATACAGGTCCTAATCAGGAAAATATTTACACATGTGGTTCACATAAAGCAGAAGTAGTTCCACTGACTTTAGTGGGGAACTGACTATAGTGGGGAACCTGTAGCCCCCAGATTGCCTGGGGCTTAGCTCCCCTACCCCCAGCATTGGGGAGCCTACACTACCACTCCAGCCCCATTCCCCCTGCTGCCCTACCTCAGGGCTGGAGTACAGAAAATCTACTAGGCTAAGCCCCCCTAGGCTCTGGTGTGGTAGAGGAATGTGGGGTATGTCTTCTCAGTTGGGGGTCACATCAGTGAGGGATTTTTCTTTGGCTTCTCACTTGTGTGCGGCCCTCAACTGATTTTTCTGTGGGTCAGCAGCCCCCAACCCAATAAAGGTTCCCTACTTCTGCTTTAGCGCTTGACTGAAGCTAACATGTGCTTTTAAGTGTTTGCAAAAATGGGATCTTACTTTTACCCTATTTTCCCCAGTTCACTCTTTCCGTTGATTTATTTATTTATTGCAATGCATAACACATAAAACCTCTGCTACTGCAGGTACTTTTGACTTCCTTTGAAATAACAATTCAACAAAAACAAAAACCAGTAAATCCCCAAGACAAACCCTACCATCAACACAACCCAATGGGTGATACCTTTCCCACCAAACTACTATACACCTTTAAAAAAAAAAAAAAAATCTCCCACTTATCCCACAAAGCTCCATGCATAAAGATGGGTCTTGAAGCATGCCCATTTAGTTACTAAGACCAGTGAAAACTTCAGATTTATGTGCATTATACACATACTAGAAAGGCTAGGAAGTAGTTATTCCTTTGCTTTTTATGCTATTGAAGGGAGGTATGCAAAAGCTCCCACCTGAGTAAAATGCATCTCTCTCAACTGGTGTACAAGTCGAGTTGAACAAAGTACAACCCATTCAACAGCTGTATATGAACTGTCGTCTGTTTTCCCAGATGACACATTTACATCTCCCATCCCTTGTTGTTGGCACAAGATCTGTTAAGCTACACCCAGCTGCATAAGATAGTGCTACTTGTTTAAATTTAACAAAAAACAGATTTAATAAGCCATAATAGAATGTGCTACCAGTAATGGTCTTGTATTTTCCTACTGGCCTTCTTACTTAAATAGACAAGGGGCAATGAAGTTAGGCAGTCATTAACTTGTAGCCTAGAGGTAATGTAAAGACTTGAGGTACGCTATTTAGCCTAGAATTCTACTAGCAACTTTCATATTGTCATGATTGCTCTACTAAAAATGAGCATTACTGACATCTACAGTATTATAAGTATTGATTAACAATGCATGTCAATGTAAACGAGTTATGGAGTTAATGGATGCCAAGTGCTGTGATGCTGCAATCTACATCTTGACATACGAATTCATATATTTGTTCTAATGAGTTACACTCTGAAGTCTCATTAAAGTATTTTCGAGAAATAACAGATCCATTTATGTTAATGAAATGCTCATGCCAAAAGGTTGTTTTATGTATACTCCTAGGTACATACTTGCTGAGACTATAGAAAAATATAATTACATGTAGAAATAAAAGTAGATATTTAAAAATATCTATTGTGGCTGACAACAAGCCTCTGATGCAATTTGCATGCATTCCGTAAGTCTACCAAGGCATAATTATTTTTCAAGTTATGTATCAGTTTGTCAAAATGCAGTTGAAGGCACTTGCCACTTAATTATAAAGAAATGCTCTCAATGATGCAGTCTATGTTGCTTACAAATATTCTCTGTTCCACTGGCGTGGAAACTGAAGGCAATATAAGGACACAGAAACAGAGTAATTTATCTTTGAAAGTATACAGAATACTTTGAACACAGCAAATGACAAATAGCTCAGGAGCCCTTCATAACTGAAAATCTCACAAACTAGGATACATGAAATAATATCCTTTCATTGACATGCTTACAAAGTGCATGCTACAGTGTCCTGCAAGAATACCATCCGCATAAAATTCCTAAAGGAAGGAAAGAAAAGTGTGGGAGTCTGCAGATATTTGGAGACTGTCATCCTCCCAATCTGAAGGTAGCATTCTGCATTGGAAAATAAATAAAAATCACTGGGTTTCTTCCCCCCTACACACGCTAAAATGATTCTGTATGTGGAGAAAATTGATGGTTAAACCAAAAAAAGCCAAAATTGTGTAAATAATTTGTGTATTGGTATACCACAGTTGTTGCATTTATCCATCGGCATTCAAAAACATCTGGGACAGCATCTTAAAGTAAACAATGTGCACAAGGCCATCTGGACAAAACTGCAGGCAAAAATTAAAGCATAAGCATATGGAAAAGCAGATTTTTCTCTTCCCTTTAGCAGTACAGGATGACAAATGTCAAACCTAGATCTGTCTACGCTTCACTGTGCTATGCTTTGCAGCACCACCTGGCTCTCCTTGCACAGCCACCAAATATGGATAGCACTGCCACAGCAGACCATATCTGCAGGGCAAACTCAATAAAAGCATTTCACTTCATGGTTAAATGGCAGCTTCACACAAGTAGTAAGGTTCCATTTGCTAAGTCTCACATGTAAATAATTTAACAACAACAAAAGATGACCAATTTTCTTATTAGACCTGAATGGCTCATGTAATCACAAAAGACTGTAAACCAGAATTATATATCTGACTGTTACGTTAGCAAGATAAAACTTAGAAAGATAAAAAAACCCACAACTAAATAAATAAAAGCGGTGTATATTTTATTAGTGATTCCTAGAAGCCTTCTTTAATCCACAGAGATTTCAAATGTTGCCTTTTCCCCCCATCTTTAATAGATTTTCCCAAATGACATGTTCTATCTAAGAAGATTAGGTATTTTTGTCTGAAAAAAGTCTAAACAGACACAGCCGTAAACTGGTTTCAATACAGACATTATTGCTTAACAAATGCTTATAAGTTATTGTACAAAATGAACATTTAAACATCTACAGGACCTCCAATTCAAAAGTTCGGTGTTTATCAATTTCTTATTGAAACGCTCCAAGTCAGGTGGTAAATGGCAGTTGGGCCATAGGCTGGTAAGGCTATATGTGGTTGGTTGACATGCACAGAGCTGGTCAGCTAGCCTCCAGCCAATTTAATAAATGAGAGTGGTAATAATTGCACTGACTGTTTTTTAACAGTTCTATAGACTTAAGTTGAAGGGCATTACTGAAAAATAGCCCAAGGCTAAAAACATGCTCGAACCTAATCTATAAAAAAAATTTAACAGTGCTTGTGTATAAAAAACATTTTATAGCTTCTTTTTGATTCATCATGTCACACATTCAAATATTTTGTCATTCCTCTTTTAGGAATGGATTGGGACTCTTCAAATCAATATAGATTCAACAAAGGTTCTATATGAAAGTTACATTCTTTTATCAAAGCAGCTATATGCCACTATAAATATATGCCAGTAGAAAAATCATGGAGGAGACCCTCAAGGAATCCATTTTGAAGCACTTGGAAGAGGGGAAAGTGATCAGGAATAGTCCACATGGATTCACGAAGGGCAAGTCGTGCCTGACCAATGTGATTAGCTTCTATGATGAGGTAACTGGCTGTGTGGATATGGGAAAGTCAGTGGATGTGATATACCTTGACTTTAGCAAAGCTTTTGCTACAGTCTCCCACAATATTCTTGCCAGCAAGTTAAGGGAGTATGGATTGGATAAATGGATTGTAAAATGGACAGAAAGCTGGCTAGATTGTCGGGCCCAACGGGTAGTGATCAACGGCTCGATGTCAGGTCGGCAGTTGGATTCTAGTGGAGTGCCCCAAGGATCGGTTCTTGCACTGGTTTTGTTCAACATCTTTATTAATGACTTGGATGAGGGGATGGATTGCACCCTCAGCAAGTTTGCAGATGACACTAAGATAGGGTGAGAGGTAGATATACTGGAGTGCAGGGATAGGGTCCAGAGTGACCTGGACAGATTAGAAGATTGGGCCAAAAGAAATTTGATGAGGTTCAACAAGGACAAGTGTAGAGTCCTGCACTTGGGATGGAAGAATCCCAAGCACTGCTACAGGGTGGGAACTGAATAGTTAAGTAGCAGTTCAGCAGAAAAGGACCTGGGGATTACAGTGGATGAGAAGCTGGATGAGAAGTGGGGATTACAGTGGATGAGAAGTCCATTAGGAGGAGCATTGCCAGCAGATCCAGAGAAGTGATTATTCCCCTTTATTCGGCTCTGGCTTCCGACTGAGTGTCTGTGCCCCCCTGCCACTCCTGCCCTGCAGCCCGACCTTCTTATACCTGGGCTCTGTGGTCCAAGAACATCCATGGTCCAAGAGACTCCCAGTTAAGGGAGGTACAATCTATAGTGCTTACAAATAAAGGGCCTGATCCTGAAATTCTTCCACTTGCAGAACACTCACTGAAGTCAATAAGCGTTGGGAAGGGCTTAAGGACTGAGACCAAATTAACTAAAACCCGTAACTCATAAAAACTGGAGATTTTAGGTTTAGTTTCTCTTTACAGTTCATTGTAACAGTTACCAGGTTTGCAGTAAGTCTTGTTAGGAAAAACTCAATTCAGATTATGCACTGGGTTAAAAATTACCAGTGTAAAGGCTAAAGAAAAATGCAACTCTGAAGTACTGGCATGCACAAAAAACTCCAAAGCCTTATTGTAGGTTTTATATCAATTTATTTTGATTGTATTTCATATATGTGCAGTGTGTACATGCTTCAGAAATATTTTTACTGAAACAGAAACGTACCTGGAGATACAGATGGTATGCAAACAAAAACATAAATGATAATCAATTTTTCTTTCAGCTGGGAGATTAAGCATCTTTGTTTATTTTTTCAATGCAACTTTTTAAAAAAAAATTAAAAACGAGAGTTCCAGGAATATGCACCCTTATTCCAAGGTCAAGCCTTTTCTATTGATTATCTCTCTGGTACTTCAGCTGAAGGCCTTCATGGAAAAAACAAGGTTAATAGAGTTCCTTTCTTTTTTAGTAAATTCTCATCATGCTGCATTATGAAATGCTACTAAATTGCCTAGCACTCCTTTTATTTTTTTAAAAAGAACTAAAACTAGTTCTCTCAATATTGTACAATCGTGAAAACCTAACCCTCAGAAAAAAGAAACTGCTCTCTTCTTAAATGGCTGCTAATTTTATGTTTTAAAAGCCTAATTTTTTCTTTCAGTGATAAAACAATGACAGGATTAGAGAACACAAACTGCAGTTTTATTTCTGTGGAGCTGCCAGAATGTAATAAGCTGAAAATTATATCTGTTTTTTTTCACATTGTGCAGACATTCAATCACTAATTTTGAGTCTCTACATTCTGACTGTTTATACTTTTGTTCACTACTAAATATATGAGGAGGAAAGTAGGAGGGAGAGCGAGAATCAAAATAATTTGAGTGAGACAAATTATTTTGTTAGGAAAAAAAATCTCATTTCACCCCCTGAAAAGTAATCTGTTTTCTTAATGCACAGTGACGAAAGGTCCATATTTGTCAATCTGAATATCAGGCCAATTACAGAGGTACTTTTTTTAGAAGTGTATCCCTCTTATTTTGGTAAGGGGCACATTAAATATCGGTGTCAATAACATGGCCATATGTGTATCCAAGTGTTCATGGTAAAAATTTAGAGGTCTGTGGTAATTTTTCAAAAAATTGAATGACAGTGACTCTCCCCCTACCCCCGCTAACTGTGCATCACTAAGTACAGTAATTTTATTAAGTGCATGTCATGCAACATGGTGGTACCAAGCCTTGTTTAGTATTATTTTGCTTGTTAATTTTGTTTCTAAACATAAGGGCTTGTCTACACAACTATAAAGTATAGCACACTAGGAGAGTGGGATTTATAAAGTGCTCTGACTGCCCTTTGTAGATCCTGCTGGCTTTCTCTAAAAGATACCTAATTCATGTTAATATTTACGCATCCTAGAGTATGCCAGAAAGATCTAATCAGACAATTATAGCGTAACAGATTAGACAAGTTTACAAACTAGCCCTCTCTAGCATGCTCTGCCAGAGCCATGTAAGCAACCCCTAAATCAGGGATAGCTGAATTTACTGACCCTCTGAGCTGCATCCGATAATCTTCAGAAGTTTAAGTGCTGTAACCCAGCATTGCAGTTCATTTATAATGTGGCCCATGGGCTGACACGCACTAGGGTGTGCACCTGGCTGACACCCCAATCCTTCCTCCATGATGTTAAAGCCCAAAGATTCTCTTTCCTGAAGAGCAGAAGCCATTAGCCCCACCACTGTGCCACAGGGCAGAAGCCCCATCCTTCCTCCCTATCTGGTAGCTGGAGAATGGGGGAAAGAGGGAAGGAATGTGAGGAGCTTTGTGAGCTGCATTTTAACTATAAAAGAGCTGCATGTGGCTCACCAGTGGCAGTTTAGCTGTACCTGCTCTAAAATAAATACAATCGGTAAATCTAACTTCTTAAATTTTGAGTTATATGTATTACAAATCAGTTAAAAACTAAAATTTTTAATTCCATGTAATACATGGTCAACTCAGATATCCACCCACAAACGTGCAGTAGGGGTCATCATTCTCAATACTTATTTTCCCCCAATCCATTTTCTCTCAAATTACATGTCCCAAAAACTTATTACTCTCCTAGCTACTACAGAAACTGTACTGTATCAACTATATTTATGAAAATACAAATCAAGTTCCCAGCATTCACCTATTGTCAGCTGCTTCAGTGAGCAGAACAGCTGAACTTTAACAGCAAAAACCAATTCCACAACTTGGCCTCCCCATCAGGGGTTGTGACTACAAAGTCTGAGAACTAATACTAGCTCTTCTGCTTTCTTTTCAAGAACCACGCTGGGAAGTCATCTGCAACAGATTTAACTTACACTTTTTAAAAATCAATCTTCAAACATCTCTCTCTCTGCACTTCTATTAGGGCAAATATACAATAAATAATTTCCAAGACTGCAAAATAATTTATTTTTCCCCAAAAACTCAGACACTCAATCAATAACATCTCAGCATGGTTCCTGTGTAGTACATGTGCATTATGGTCCTGTGAAGCTCACAAGTGTGCTCTCCTGACAATACTGCACCTGCCTTCCTGGGAAAACCATCATGGCCTGCTAACCTCTTCTACAAAACAAATTTCTGGGTGGTACTCCCTAGAAAGCAGTCTTGCTTTATTCTTCCATCTTGTGCCCAACATGACCTCTTAACCAAACAGACTTTTAAAAAAATAAAGACATTGCTGGGTACAGCAAACCATAGGATCAGATGTGAAAACCACACAGCTGCAAGCATTCTTTTGGGAACCCAGCATTGGAGTTCATCTCAATCGCTTAATGTAATTACAAAAGTCAGTCATGTAGTAGTAATGTAATTTGCACATTTCTGCAGCTGAAGTGAAGTTCGGTCTTCATGAGAGACTGACTAATAAGCAGGGGTCCTGCTGCCACACTATTCCACCACATTAGTACCAAATGACAAGCATTTTGCTTTTGTTTATTTTCCAAGATGAATTAATTAGGAAATCTATATAATCCACCCTCTCTTGCCAGTTTTAAAATGTTTTACTTTATCTTGAATGGATTCTTGATTATCAAGAATTTGATAAATGTAATAGCCAACATCTAATATTCATGTGCAAACTATATTTATACAGAAACTTCCACATAATATTTGTAAGTTATGAAGTGTCATGGCAATCAATTGTCAGACTGTACATTTTATTACAGATGCCACACTTTCTGCAATGAAACATAATTAGCAACTTTCCCACTTCAATATGCTTACCTCACAGACAGGAAGAAATGGAAGAGTAAGGTTAAAAAAATACACCAAAGTACAAGATTTATCATAAAATATTTAATAGCAATGTTGTTGATAGCAAGTACTACAAGTTGGTAGTTGATACTTTCAAATTTATCATTTTAAAAAAAAAATCACATTTAAGATTTTTCTTAACCTCATTATGTGATCATTGCAAAAATCAAAGTCTTCTTTAGCATATTAAATATCAAAAAAGAAACATCCACAGAACTATGAAAAAAAGGATTTATAAACACAATTAAGAATTATGCTGAAAATTACTATTAAATTATGTCGTCAAGAAGACAAGAAAATTCAAAGTTAATATATTTAATTCAGACCATTGAATTTTATCCCCTTTTCTGCTTGTACAACATGAGTTAAGTTTGGGTCTCAGTCAAAATTTTTAGTATGATGTCTGGTTTTTTTCTACCATTCAAGATCTAATAAAGGCTCAAGTTAAATCCTTTCTTAACATTAAATTATTTTAGTGGAAAAAACAAATTGTTTTACCTTTGAATTTAATAATCATTTTCTGAAGAACAATTGCTACAAATAAATTTATTGAGCTAGAACAAGACAATCAACCTTATTCAGAAGTGTGCCTCTCTCACACACCAGTGATTTATCAATAGGTCAACACCACCCAGACATTTCTGGCAGCTGTACCAATTCACCAGACCTCATCTGTACCAGCCAGAATCCTCTCCTCTTCCTCTGTAGCCTATTACTTCCTCTTCTTCACTAATAAAGTTACAATCTCTCTAAGCTCAGTCTTTTTAAATGTTGTGGGCACTGGCCCTGATCTGAGCCACTTAAGCATGGGATTGAAAACTTTATTGAATAAGGGTCAGAAAGCAGGTCACCGTAAGGGATCCAGTCTTCTGCATTGAGCCCTCTGTTTCTTTAAGCTCCAAATGCTGCTAAAACTTAAATGTAGTTGGCTTTAAGCATGTGAATAATTGCATTGAAACCAATGAGACTACTCACATATGCACACCTTCTAAGTGAATGTTTGTAGGATTAAGCCTAATTTTGCACTCACAATTACATGGACATAGACAACTGGCAGGTAGGGTGGTGGTGGGTTAGCATACAGTCCTCTCCCCAGAAAAATGTTAGTGGCAATGTTAAAAAAAGGAACAGAAACTAGTTTGGAACAGAAACTAGTTTCTCTCACTTTAATAGTGGGCAAATTTAGTTCTGGTATTAAATTACTCACTAAAGTAATAGTCAACAGCTATTATTTTGTTATGTTTTAATTCTAGCCCCACCCCTCAAATAATTATGTATGGCCCTGAATTAAGCTAGGGGAACTCAACATCTAGCAACACACTAGACAATGTAAGGACAACATTTACTGCAGCACCAATTACACTGTAAATAAGCTAGAATGAAAGAGACCATGGCAACAACACATTGAGGGTCACCAAAAAAACCTAGAGCTTAGCTCATCACTGATTTAAACTTCCATTCTGTATGATTCAATATCTTATGATATTACTTCATTCAGAAAACGTCTTCACAAACATGTTCATGTCAGCAAATCTTAAAGAGTTTTCTGGTATCTCACTTTTAATGTCTGCGTTCTTAGACAATGTTAAGATTTTCCAATTCCTGGATTAAATAAATAGGGCATACTTCACATGCTTCTACAAAAATAAACACACAAAATTCCTTTGCATGAGCATTGGGCTGAACATGACTTGACAATGACTAAGAGTGTCAAAGTTGGCCAGTAATTTTTGGTGTCCAATTTTCAGAAAGTGATGAGTCAAAGCAAGACACCTAGGCTTAAAGGCATCTCAAATTGGACAACCAAAATTTAAGGCATCCAAAAATCATTATGCAAATTTGAAATTGTTAGCCAACATTTTTTTTTTAAACTAAGCTTTTATTAAACACATCTAAATATTTTCTATTAGACTATCTGAAACAATTACCAGCGTATTTAAGTGGCTGGAAACTAAATATCACACACAGCATTTTACTAGTGCATGAGACTCCGCAATTAAAAGTAGACCTGAAAGGAAAGTGAAATTGAATACTGTATATGATATTTATATGTTAAAATATAACTTAATGGCCTTCTATGATGAGATAAGTAGCTGTGTAGATATGTGAAAAGCAGTGGACATGATATACCTTAACTTTAGAAAAGCTTTTAATACAGCCTCCCACAGTATTCTTGCCAGCAAGTTAAAGTAGTATGGCTTAGATCAGTAGCTCCCAACCTTTTTTGCACAGCAGCACACTCATTCAAAAACTGTTGATGGACCAGCACTGAAACATTTGCACATATATTATGGTAATTGCCTTATTTGCGTATTCACATATTCATTATGGTAATTTTAGTCAATGGTATATCAGGCAAATCAAGGGAGGAAGGACATGATGATTAACAAGAATTTGAAAAACTGCTGCACACACACGTTTTTAAAAAACAAATAGTTGCTAATACTTGTTAAAGAGTATTCTCCAGTCAAATCTTTTGCCTCAATTGCACCAGGATTAGTTAACAGGTCTGACAGTGCTGACACATTCTGTACATTCATATTTTTCTGTGCACTTACTTAATAATGCATAATAATAATAATAATAATAATGTGTGTACACCTGCTGGCTGGGAGCAGCTGGTGGCCAGGGGAGGCTCTCACTGAGCAGGGAGGAAGGAGAACAGGGTTGCAGGGGCAGCCGCTCTCCACGTGGCGCTTGGTCCCACCGGCCAAGGCAGCCGCTCTCCAGTTGGCCCTGCTGGCCCAGCCATGTAGCAGCCGCCAGAACTAGGGACAGCTTCACTGCAGTCCTGGCTCCTGTAGGGGTAAGTGGGTGGGAAGGGAATTCCCCAGGGAACCCCCCAGTGGGCGGGGCTAAATAAAAGCTAGGGGCGTAGCCTGGCAATGTGCCATGGCTCAGCAGAGGGGTTTGCAGACTAGCAGTTGGAAACCGTTGGCTTAGGTGAATAGAAAGCTGGCTAGATCATCAGATCCAAAGCGTAGTGATTCAAGGTTTGATGTCTATTGGCAGCTGGTATCAAGAGGTGTGTCCCATAATGCACATTTGAGATAGGTGGCATGTGAGCTGATTTTGAGTGGCATGCGCATGGTCTGTGGCAAGAACTCAGTCCCCCCACTCCTCTCCTATGCAGCAGGGAGCTCGCGCTGCACTGGAGCCTCACAGCCGGCACGCAGCCATGAGGCTGCAGCACCAGCTCTGGAGGGCAGGCAGGGAGGCTGCAGTTTTAGGGTTGTGAGAGCGGTAGCCTGGAGGAGGAGGAGGAGAAGGGACTCTGTACCCCTGCCCTCCTCCAAAGGAGAAAAACAGCACCCCAGAGCAAGCCCTTCTACTCCCCTGTGGCTGACGCACCCCAGCCTGGCTCAGGGGCGCCGCTGAGTGTCCAGCCGCTGTGCCTAACCCACCTGGGAGTCTCCGATCTCTGCACAGTCAGCTTGGATGAAGGGAAGAAAATACCCCCAATAGTTAAAAATAAAGGGGAGACAGGAGAAAGAAGAGGGAAGGGGAAAAAAAACAAGCCAGAGTCCCCCTTCTCCCCCAGGCTCCTTAAGAGTGCCAGGAAAATAAACATAACCTCACACACAGACACAATCAAACCAGAGCCTGGCAGATGTGGATCCAATGGGGAGCAGAATCCAGACAAACTCCAGCTGTTCCTCCCTCTGCTGTGCTCCGCTCCGATCCTTTGCAGTGGAGAGAGGGGGAGGGTGGAGTGGAGGGTGGTTGTTCACAAAGAAATGCCAAATACTTCCTGAACTCCTGGTCTTCCCAAACTGGCTGCCAACTGGGGCCAACCAGAGAGTCCCCTCCCGATAAGAAGGCACTGGCTGAAACCCCAGGAAGGAACCAGGGGAAGTGAAGGAGGGGGGGCTGAGACTCAGCTGGGTGGAATGGGGAAAATTGGTAGCTCTTCTCCAGCTGTGTGGGAGGGGGGGGTATTGTAATTCATTCAATCCAGGAAGAGCTTTTTTTTTTTTTTTTTTTAAAACCAGCAGCTTTCAGTGGCTCCCCTAGCTGCTGAAATTGGGTCCCCAGCCTGAAGTTGCCCACTGAATCACCTCTGCCCCACTAGCCTAAGGGGCAGGGAGGGGTGCATGTGACAAGCGAGGAATAGCAACAACACATATACCCTGCATAGTGGTTTGCAGTTCAGCCTTGCTGGTCTCCCCTCCCCCTCATCTCCCTTCCCCCAGCCAACCTGTTAGATCTTTCTGGCTTCTGAAGTTTCCCAGCGCCCGTGTGGGCTGGTGGCTGGGATGGAGGGGCTGCTGGTCCACAGGGTGAAATCCAGCCCTCATAAGTAGTAATGTAAATTTGGTGGCTTAAGTGAAATGAATCAAGTTGTATCAGATACAAAAGAGTCCATATCACAGAGAATGCACAACACAACCACTTTTTTGACACAGTCTCAGGAGAAAGACATTTAATTTTTGTCCTATGAAGACTGAAATCAGGTGAGATCTGCATCTTACTGTATTTATTAATGAAGCTGCTAAAATGTAACTAGGACTATTATTTACTTTAAAAAGTATCAATGGCACAAGATCCGTAAATAGAAGTGAATAAGTTAAACCTTAGCACACCACTTCTTAAAGATTGCTGACCCCTTCGCTAGAGAGTATGGATAGAATCCAGACCAAGACAAATTGGAGGACTGGGCTAAAAGAAATCTGATGAAGTTCAACAAGGACAAGTGCAGAGTCCTGTAGTCAGGATGGAAGAATCCCATGCATGCTACAGGCTCGGGACCAATTGACTAAGCAGCAGTTCTGCAGAAAAGAGCCTGGGGATTACAGTAGAAAAGAAGATGGATTTGAGTCAGTAGCGTGCCCTTGTTGCCAAGAAAAAGTTAACAGCATATTGGGCTGCATTAGTAGGAGCACTGCCAGCAGATTGAAAGAAGTGATTATTCCCCTCTATTCAACTGGTACGGCCATATCTGGAGTATTGTGTCCAGTTTTGGGCCCTCCTCATCCCCACAAAGAGGATGTGGACAGATTGGAGAGAGTCCAGAGGAGTGCAGTGAAAATAATTAGGGGACTGGGGAACATGACATTTGAGGAGAGGCTGAGGGGGACCGGGCTTATCTAGTCTGGAGAAGAGAAGAATGAGGAGGGATTTTATAGGAGCCTTCAACTACTTGAAGGGAGGTTCCAAAGAGGATGGAGTCAGGCTATTCTCAGTGGTGACAGATGACAGAATGAGAAGCAATGGTCTCAAGTTGCAGTGGGGGAGGTCTAGATTGGATAATAGGAAAAATTATTCCACAAGGAGGGTGGTGAAGCATGGAATGGGTTGCCTAGGCAGCTGATAGAATCTTCATCCTTAGAGGTTTTCAGGCCAGGCCTGACAAAGTCCTGGATGGAATGATTTAGTTGGGGTTGTTCTTGCTTTGAGCTGGCGGTTAGACTAGATGACCTCCTGAGGTCTCCACCAACCCTAATCTTCCATGGTTTTCATTGTCCAAAATTAGAGAAATGCATATCTTAAAAACCAGCATAATGAGGAGCTATATTTTTAAAATGTAATACAATGTTTTTTGTAACAGAGGCAAGAAAAATAGATTTTAAATAGAACTTAATTTGAAAGGGTCTCTGTCACTGGAAAATAACTTCATTTAAACTAACAAGCACTATGCACATGTACTGAGGGGCACATACAGGACCTACCCATACAGCTATGTAATTCTGATTCTGTTCTTAAACAGCAGATATAACTATTCTCTTCTGGGAACAAACAAAAGTCTTTTCCATGTCCCACCACCTCCAGCTAAGTTTAAGTAGCGTGAAATCGTCGCAATCCCAATAAATGTTTGTGTCTGAAATGCTGCAGCAAGACTTGTGTCAGTGCTTATATCATCCATCCCAATCTTCAAAAGTGCATATTTGAGCAGCAAATATACCTAATTAACTGCAATACATAGGTACAATGAGAAAGCCATCAACTGATGCTTTATTTGGCTGCCCCCACTAACACTTACTATTACACACACTAACTCGTACAAGTAATTTCAATCAAGTCAAGTAATTTGAAAGCATTATGTCCAGCAATAAATGTAAAAGAACTGCTGTGCATGTCATCAATGAAACACAGTTTGTATATGTGAATGCAAATGAGATAATGAATGTTTTTATCATCATGTATTTGCATTTTCTCTTGGAACCAAAGCAAGGTTTTCTCATCTACCATAAATTGACTTAAAACATACAGATGCTAACAATGGTCTTTTGGGAGACTCGAGTGGCCAAAATGTTATTTCTAGTACTACAAATGAAAGCAATGTTTCTGGAAAATGTTTCTGTGATAAACATTTGTATCTACACTATTCATAGTTTTTCAATGGTATTATTAATACAATCCAAAAATTGAGGTGCCATTTCTAGAAAGAGAGAGCTATGTAATCGGTGCATTAAATAAAATTATTACTGTAACTTACTTGGTTCGATCCTAGTAACATGTTTCTGAAGAAAGTCAACTATCTGAGCCAAAACCTTCTTGTTGCAGTGTGTTGACAGCTCTTCATCACATTCATAACACCTAAACAATGCACAAAATTTAAACAGAGAGAAATAGACTGGAATTCAAGATATCTGGGTTCACTTCCCAGATGAGACAGATTTCCTGTGTGCTTGGGCAAATCACCTAGGGCTAGATCCACAAAGGGATTTAAGCACTTAATTCTCAGCTTTAGGCACCACAGGTTGAAACTCTTGACCAGGAGTCTCTGTTCCGTGGAGCACTCAAAGGACACTCCTCAAAGACACAGTCTCTTCTGGGACAGTGTCTCTTCTGAGAAGTCTCTGAGGAATGGGACCGCAACTATTTACATGTGATGTAATAAACTGCAGTTTAATGGTGAAGAAAAAAGATTTTTTTTAAACTATAGAGAAAGAACACCCAAGCTATGCTAATAACACTGTTAATTAGCTATGAAACTTGTTAACTAATAAACAAGGTAAGATGAGGGCAACTGTTCTGCTGCGACCAAAGCCGGCAGCAGTCAGAAAAGCACTAAGGAGACGGTTGGCTACGCATGTGGGATAGCCATTTCAAATGTCGTATGACGGCTTTACACGTGCACAGCTGACTGGGGCACTGCTGTCAAAAGTCTCCAACAAGAGGCGCAGCGGTGCTGGTGCACCTAAAGGTGAAGCACTCACAGGGACACTCCTTGAAGAAGTAGGGGAACACCATGCACACATAATGGGTCAGTCCACCTAAGCAAGATAGGCAGAGGAATGCTTTATCTTCTCCCAATTAATGAACAGTGATGGAACTTCGGTGTGGGATCCCTAGAGAGAAACAGCTCAATATTCTGATGAGAATCTCTCAGTCTCTTTTTTTATTCAAATGGAACAGAATCAACAAATGAATAATTATATATTGATTAGGCATGTAATAAATAAATCATACAAATAAATATTCAGGTTTTTACATTTTTACAAACAATACATATGTAACAGGGCTTTGCTGTACACATATAGTATGCAAAAAAGTTAATTTTGCAAAAGGAGGATTAAGAAAATAGAAAAAACTCGGTCCACGCTTCCATTTAGCTTGCTTTTCCTTCTAAACCTCAAAAATAAAAAAAAATAATAATTTTGAGTTGCCTTTACCTTCTTTAAACTCTACAACAGTAAATTACTTATTCAAAACTTTATTACTAGAAGCTTTATATTTAAACTAACGGGAGAAAAAGTGTACCTGATCTTTTATTTGAAAAGACTATATCCATAAAACTTAGGTTAGAGTTTTTCATTTTTTCCATTATATGAACCAAAAATAGTCTATCAAGTGATAGACGTCCTCTCCCTTTCATTTGTGACCACATAACATACATGGGGCACCCGAAACAATTACTTATGCAGACAATTTATATTATGAAATAAATTAAAAGAAACCAAAACTTAATTTTATCTTTTTTTACAGAACAGATATTTATAATAAAAAATAATATAAAGTGAGCACTTTACACTTTGCATTCTGCATTATAATTGAAATCAATGTATTTGAAAATGTAGAAAAAAATCAATATTTATAATTCATTTAAATTGATGTTCTATTATTTTAACAGTGCAATTAAAACTGTGATTAATCACAATTTTTAAGTTAATTTGTTTTGAGTTAATTGCTTGAGTTAACTGCGATTAATTGACAGCTCTAGTTGAAACATTAGTGGACCCAAGTTAGAGCTATTCTGTGCTGAAGATGTGTGTTGAGGACATAGGGAAAATGGGCACTACAGGGTACATCTACACTACACGACTATTTTGAAATAAGCTATTCAGGAATAGGTTATTTCGAAATAGCATGTCTACACTGCAGGGAAACCTCAAAATTAGTCCAAGGCAAGCTTCCTTAATGTAGATGTGCTATCTCAATTTAGACCCCCAGGCGGCACTGGGGAGGAATAACTTAGAATGGCCCTAGTTAAGGATGTTAAGGACTAGTCGACTATCTGATAAGCAAATGTTTATCGGATAGTTAGTCAACTAGTCGAATCCCCTCCCCTCCGCTTGCTGCCTCTATCAGATAGAGGCAGCAAAGGGGGGGGAAGAAGGGGTACTTCAAAGCGACAGGATGCACAGTTGAGTCGGGGATCAGCTGTGCGGCACTGCTGCTTTGAAACCGCAAGGCGGTGTTTCAAAGGGGCAGCCACTGCACAGCTGATCCCCAGTTCAGCTCTGCAGTGCTGCCCCTTTGAAACACCAAAGAGGCATTCAACAGGGCAGCGCCATAGAGCCCGGGGTCAGCTGGAGACTCCCCAGATGATCCCGGGTTCCATGTAGCATTTCCCCAGAACCCAGGGTCAGCTGGGGAGTCCCCAGCTGACCCCGGGCTCCATGGCACTGGCCCTTTGAAATGCTGAGGCAGTGTTTCAAAGGGGCAACCGCTGCACAGCTGATCCCTGGCTCTTGTACATTTCAAAGCATGCATGCCCTCATGCAGCCTGGAGTCAGCAGGACTTCCTTCTGGCCCTGGGCTGCATGCGGAGTTCTACATTTCAAAGGAGGAATGCAGAAGAGCCCCAGCGGGGGCTTTTGTACATTTCAAAGGAGGAATGTGGATGTGCCTATCACTAGTTGAGTAGTCGATGGAAATTCCATCGACTACTTGACTAGTCAATTAACCACAATTTAACATCCTTAGCCCTGGTGATAGGCTATTTTGAAATAGCAGCTTCTCACTTGTACGTGGGCCCTGACTCACTTTTCTAAGTGTCAGTGGCTCCCGACCCAAAAAAGGTACCCCACCCTTGCTATACACCAGTCTTACCATATGATCCATGTGCTGAGATTGATTACAATGCAATGAGGTTCGGTATGAGCAGATTGGAAATGTTTCAGAGAATGCTGACCTTCTGAGTTTTGACTACAACCCTGAAAAAGAGATCATTAAAGTTGTACATATTATGTGTATTTCAACAAATCACTACAATATTTTACTTTACAAAGCAAAAAATAAGGATCATTTTCTTGAGAAAGAGGTAAAAAAAAACCCATCTACAACTCCAAAAAGTCGGATTCTTATCAATTCACCTTACTAGTGCTTGCACACAGGAATGGAGTTTGTATGCTAGAGAATTTTCTGCAGGAGAGGGTTAATTTTTTCCTTAGGAAAAGTTATTAAAGCATTCATGTGAAATGTGTATCTCTCTCTCTCTCTCTCTTATATATATATATATGCACACAAATGGAATTTCATGAGTAAGAGGGGTTTTTTTTTATTTAAAGAACACTGTCAACTTCAAATCTAGTAATTAAAAATAATTAAAAATCATTTTGAGAACTATACCAACCTTAAAAACGTTAACAGTGTTACAACTGTATTTTCCTATATTTAGAGAATCTCCCCTGTTGCTGCATGAGAGTTATACTGGCAACAGGAGAAAATGAATACCAAAGTGACAACAAAGAAAACAGTGAAGCTGACTACATAAAGAGCGCTATCCAAATGCATAAAACAAACAAAGGAAATACAGAGAAAATTATTTTTCTTTAATCTTTCAATTATAATGATTTTAGGCATTACTTATAACAATAGTAAATCTAGATACAAGTGTGATTTTTTAAGAAGGTACAATATCTATCCGATATCCACAAGTTACCAGCAACATTTACACAGGTTGAACCTCTCTTGTCCAGCACCCTCTGGTCCAGTAACATCCATGGTCCAGCATGATTTTAGTTAGCCGATGTCCACTTATCATGGGCGTGGCCAAGTTTCCTGGGATCCCATAAAGTTTATTTATAGCCACCAATCCTGGCTCTCAGTGTGTTGGGTCTAGCGTGGACCTGGCTTCAGTGTTAAATCCTGAGGCTTCACTTTTACATACCTGCTATTCTTGGAATCGCAAGCTTGGGGCTACTTCAGCACCAATTTCTCACAATTTCTACCTCTTTGTCTTGCCTAAACGTACAGGACTAAGGCCAGGCCTACACTACAGACTTATATCAGATGTAGGAAAAATCCACTCCCTTGAGCAACACTGATATACTGACCTAACACCTGGTGTGGACAGTGTCATATCGATGGGAAAGCTTCTCACGTTGACAAAGCTACCACCTTTCACGGAGGTAAATTAACTATGTTGGTGGGAGAAACTCTCCCATCAGCACAGGAACATCTTAACTGAAGCACCACAGCTGCGCCAATGAAGCCTGTTTGGTGTAGACTTGCCCTGAACCTCACTTAACTAGGCGGCAGCATTCTTAATGCCATCTCCTACCACTTGCATTCTTTATATCCAGCACCAGTCACGGTATTTGCACATTTCCTGCCCACCTTGATTGGCAGTAATTACAAGTTTGTGTCCAATAGTTGGCCTTCTAGTGTATCCCTAAGGTAGTTTCATTATCACACATTAATAGTTCTCGACAAACTATTCATACCAATTTGCATTGCTTATTTTCTGTTTCAGGAAATAAATCAATTTCTTCACACCTCATGGCTCATAATACAAAAGTGAGCAGAGAAACTGCTACATTCCTACATTCCTTTTCAAAAAATAATATTGAATTTTTGCTCTCTCTCACTGACTGTAGGGCCAGAAAGAACCATAGTGATCAAGTAGCCCCACTTCCAATCTAATACAGACAACAGGTCTTTTATGTATTAATTCCCATTTAGACAAGAGCATATATCTTTCAGAAAACAGAAATTTTCTTGACTTAAAATTCTCATAATTGAGAATCCACCATAGCTAATAGTAAGGTATTTCAGTAGTTAATTGCAGTCACTGTTAAAAATGTATACCTTATTACCAATCTGAATTTTTCTACTTTCCCTCCTTCAAACCCTTTTTCTCGAGCAGGTAACGAAGGGACTTGACCTAAGAACATAAGAACGGCCATAGTGGGTCAGACCAAAGATCCATCTAGCCCAGTATACTGTTTTCCAACAGTCACCAATGCCAGGTGCTCCATAAGGAATGAACAGGTAATCATCCAGTGGTTCTGGCACAGAGGCCATGGGCACCATTCCTATCTGCCCTGGTTAACAGCCATTGATGGACCTATCCTCCATGAATTTATCTAATTTTTTTTTGAAGCCTGTTAAAAGTCTTCATAACACCCTCTGGCAAGGAGTTCCACGGGTTGACTGTGTGAAGAAATATTTCCTTTTGTTTGTTTTAAATCTGCTACCTAATAATTTAATTTGGTGACCCTTAGTTCTTGTGTTATGGGAACAAGTAAATAATTTTTCTTTATTTACTTTCTCCACACTGGATCTAGGATGTAGGAGAGCTGAGTCCCCTAACTGCCAGACTACTGAATTTTCTGGGTTGGGTCTTGCTCTGGTTTTTCACACAAAATGTCAAAAGTCTCAGTTTCATTCCCATGCAGAAAAGGAAAATGCTGTGAAATCTCAAAGATGAATATGGGCCAAAAAATATTTCTCTGCCCAACTCTACTCAATCTATTACAAGAACTCCAAAACCTAGTTCTTGCTTTTCAGGAAGAAACATTACTCACCTACGACTAGCATTCATTGCGTAAATTGTCAGTGCAGAGTAACATCCTTGGAAAGCCCCAAAGCAGTTCACTAAAGGCCAAAACTCTATGGAAAGCTTTGATCATAGAGTGCGAAGTAGAATTCTGTAGCCACAGAAAGCTCAATGAAAAGTTATACAAGGAGGGGAGCCCCCCCCCAATATATCCTCAATTCCTTCCATTTCCCCAAAATTGAGAGTGGGCTCTGGAAATTGAGGATAAAAGTTAAGGAGAACATGCATCTGTACTGACAAGCTACATAAGAAACTTGTTACAGGGGAATACCTTCACCTTTAGTACTGTCAGTCAGTACAGATCTCTGCTCTTGGGAAAGCAATAAGCATTAATAACCATCTAAAAAGACGGGATTATGGAGATTAATTGAACATTGACTGTTGGTTTCCTTTCTGAACTAGGACAACAGATTTAGAGGCCAGATCCAAGAGTAATGTTATATAAACATATGGATTGAGCTCCCAATAACACTTCTACATATTTTAATAGAAATGTCATACATATAAGCCAGTTGTGCCCCAAGCATGCTTTATAATTAAGCATACAATTTTGTCATGGATTTCGTGATTTTACCAGACCTCCATGATTTTGGCTTTAGCAGTCACAGGTGGGGGCAGAGCTGGGCCTGTGCACCTCCATGATACCGAAGGTTGTGGCAGGAGCCAGGTCAATGCATGCCCCTGTCCCCTCTGACTTCAGCTAAAGCTGGAGCCACTCCTGTGAAAGACAACCTCACTCCCATCCCTCAAGCAACACAAGTTAGTAACCTAAGCGCTTTTCACACTGGCGCTATGTCGGTGGGAGATGCTCTCACATCAGCATAGAGTGTCTTCACTATACATGCTGCAGCTACACCAATGTAAGACTTCTAGTATAGATTTACTCATAATCTACCTGGAAAACAATAAGGGCTTCCTCCATAAACAAGGAGGACACATGAAAAAAGCATTTATTAAACCTACATTTTGGATTAGATGTGTCATCCTTCATGGAGGGCAATTTCTGGCACAGAAGAGGCACACAAGGGGCAGAAAGGGGAGAAAAAACAAACAAAAAAATCACACACACACTCCCCAGCGCGCACACAGTCGGAAAGTTCATAGATTCCAATGCCAGAAAGAACCAGTGTGATTATCTAGTTTGACCACCTATAGGACAAAAAATTTTGCCAAAATAATTTCTAGAGCTTGCATATTAAAAAACTTCCAATATTGATTTTAAAATTGTCCTTGATAGAGAATTCACTGAGATTGCCAAATAGTAAATGGCTCCAATGGTTAATTACTCTTCCTGTTAAAAATTAGTCAATTACCACCAGTCTGCAAGCCAAGAGGTCAGAGGGAGTTTTGAACTGTGTCTCTAGTGTCTAAAAAGAACAGTGGGTGTATCAGTAGAAAGGCTGCATGTCCACCTCATTGCATAGACTTGCATGGAAAGTTTGTATAGCTTGAAGAAGAATCAAACCATCCCCCAAAATCAAAGCTTTCCAGAGGGTTGCAAACTCCAGTGCAGTGGTCTCCAACCTTTTTAAGCACAAGATCACTTTCTGAATTTAAGTCAGTCCAGGATCTAGCTCAAATCCAAATACTTCTTCCCCGCGCCTTATCTGAGGCCCTGCCCTCTTCACTCTGTGATGATGGGGTACAGGAGAGGGGAACAGAGTGATATAAGTGCCCCCCCGCCTCTGTCTCCCCCATCCTGCACAACAAGCAGAAGGCTCCCAGTGAAAGGCTCCAAGGCTCTGGGAAGGAGCAGCAGGGCAGTGTGGGGAGGGGGCACCTGAAGTGCCAGCACTTGACAGCCTTCTAGCCAAACCAGTCAGGATCACCTGTCAGAGGCTCCAAGATCTACTGGTAGATCCTGATCTACTGGTTGGTGACCACTGCTCTAGTGCATTGCAGAGGCTTATCCCAAAAAGCAGGGATCAAGAAAAATGAGAAGTTGTAATTCCATGACCCAGATACCACAAAGGGATTTGAAAGCACAGACCCCTCCCCCTTAGGGCAGAATCTCCTTACTTCTGCTCAGAATTCCACTGAAGTCAGAGAGACTCCATGCAGAAATAAGATCTGCACTTGCAACTCTTTTAGAGAATGAGGGACTATATTTGTCTGCAAATTTACAGTACAAGTTTATTTACCTGAGAGCCACATTTGAGGCACAGCCATATGTCAGAAGAAATTACTGGGTCACCATCCTTTATTCTCCTCTCTTTTAAACATTCTGAACATATTGACCAAACATTCTGAGCTACTACCCTTTTCACATGGTGCACATCCACTGCTTGGCTTACATGTTGGCAGGTTAAACCTATAAAGTAAGAGACACTCAGTCAGCCACAAAATTAAAAAGAATACAATTATGAAACAGGAAATGTTCACTTTTTTAACAAAAGCCATATTCAATTTTCTAAGTACCTTTACAAGGATTCAAGCCTTATATTTTATTTTTTTTAAGTGCAGTGGTATCACATTCCATTCCATTTCATGCTGGCACGCATTACTGTAAAAATGTGCTTAATACTTGGGAGATCCAGCGAGCTTGCACACCATGCTTATTCAAAATACAACTCAAGGGCTTTCAGACATAGCAACTCCTTCCAGAGCTCTGCTCCGACACACAAGCTGATTACAGAAATTACTTTGAAGGTAATTACCAAAACTGACAGATCCAAATTGTAACGTATGCTCAACTTATTTAATGAAATTTTCTAATTGCAAAATATATTAGTTGTCTGCTATGAACATAAATTATGCCCTATAAAGCAGCTATCTAGAGATACAATAGTGTCAATTTTTTAATTCATCAGAAGGATTTTATTTCCAGTTTCTTTAAGTACTATTTTTCTTATCAAATAAAACACCCAAAATGCTACAAGCCAACAATCCAAGATAAACCAAAAACCAAAATTACTAAACATTAATTTTCTTAACTTTTGTCAACAGTGTTAACATTACTTAAATCCATTTGTGAATGTGTGTCCAATCTACCTACATTGAAAACTTTTCCTGCCCTTAAGAAAGACCTTCCCCTGTGTTTCAACCACATCCCCACTATCCTTACACCTAAAATGTTAATATGGCCAAACTATCCTCCTGTTCATTAATTTGTACACCAATTCCCTGAGTACAATGTAATGACAATTCAACATGCCAAAGGTATTTGATTGTAAGCATCTATGTTGCTGCATTCAACCAACATGCAATACACGGTTCCCACATGTGACTTCTGCTTTGTTGACTAATGAAAACCATATGGGCACTGTTTTTCCTCACTCTGATTGCCAAATGTCACAGAATTTATTTACCTGCAATATCATCTGAAGAGTCTTCATCCTGAGGCCTATTAGGCCTTTTGTTTCTTTTGGTTTTTTCAGGGTTAGCCCTCAATGGAACTTTCACCCGCATCTGTTACCGCCTGTGAAAGGAAGGGGGAAATACACACAGTACTTCACCTCCTATATATTTCATCAAATATAAGGATATACAGTCTCAAAGCATGGAAATAGAAAATCAAGAATTTAGAAAAACCATAGTCCACAAATGTTGTATTTTATACAGATATGTTTTCATCCACTTCCTCTATTATGTAGTGAGGAGAATACACTGAGCAGTGTTGCTGAATAAGCTAATGCAACATTTAGAAACAAGAGATAGCTGATTTCACAAATTGAAACTATGTTGTACCACATATCCACCAATTTAGCTGGTAATGGTCACATATTTTTAGGCATATAGCAGGACAAGATATTATAGAGCAGAGTATCCATCGTAATTTACCTAAGCTGTTCTGCTAAAAGTGAGAAATATCTCCTTTTTCCAACACCAAATTGCCCATTTTGCACTTTTTATAAAAACAGTACAATTTTTATAGCCCATCTATTCCTTACTTTAAAATCAGAGTAAGAATAAATGGATTTGATCAGACAGAATAAATTTCCCCATGAAGCATAACGGTGATACAGAGTAACATAAGAACGGCCATACTGGGTCAGACCAAAGGTCCATCTAGCCCAGTATCCTGTCTCCTGAAAGTGGCCAATGCCGGATGCACCAGAGGTA
The DNA here is from genome assembly GCA_032595735.1 of Pelochelys cantorii. Lineage (NCBI taxonomy): Eukaryota > Metazoa > Chordata > Testudines > Trionychidae > Pelochelys > Pelochelys cantorii. The sequence goes on from CM064328.1 coordinate 73,460,291, forward strand.
GTGAACAGAACAGGTAATCATCAAGTGATCCCTCTCCTGTCATCCATTTCCAGTCCCTGACAAACAGAGACTAGGAATACCATTCCTACCCATTCTGGTTAATAAGTACTAACCTCCATGAATTTATCTCGTCCTTTTTTGAACCCTGGTAAAGTCCTGGTCTGCATGTAGACAACAGAGTTTTAAAATGTTTTATTTAATGTGCTTAATGGGTAGTGTGAGAATAAATGTTAAACAACTATAACTCCGCCTGCTGCCCTTCTCTGGTTAGCAGGGAAGAACAGTCTTTTATGCCATTGGTAAAGATACATCAAGCAGACTGCTTGGGTCTCTATATGATGTCAATGTAGAAAGAGAGTAGAAGGTTCCTTGTGATTCAGCATGATAACACTGTTGCTCTTAGGAGTAGTTAGAATACACATGGTATTATAAAGAAAATATGATGAATAATTAAAAGTTTGTACTAACAGAAGCTTTGTATTAGAAGTAGATTGATACTTTTTGTATAGACAATTGTATCCCTTTTCCCATGTGACAATTATGCAGTTCCTGGGGACGGGGAGTGAATGAGTGTGAAATGTGAGTGTTGGGAAAAAGATAACTTGAAGGCTCAGCAGTTTCAGAGTTCAGATGGTTGAGGAAGGGGGAGAAGCCGCCATAAAACTCAGAGGCACCAAGGTATCATCAACTGGGCCCAGGAGAAGACAAACCAATGCAAGACATATAGCCGGAGCAAGCACCCCTTTTAGATAAACATTGGAAGGAGACACCAACATACTGATGTCAGATGACAAAGAAAAACAAAATCCAGATAAACAGATGTTAAACAGAACTGATGGTGATTAAGAACTGATCATTAAGTTAATGATTCCTAACATTGTTTGCTTTTTTGACTGCCACTGAACACTGAGTGGATGTTTTCTGAGAACTATCCACGAGTCCAAGATCTCTCTCTTAAGTGGCTATAGCTAAATTAATCCCCATCATTTTGGATGTGTAGTTGGGATTATTTTTTTCCAGTGTGCATTACTTTACATTTATCAACATTACATTCCATTTGCCATTTTGTTGCCCAAATCACCTAGTTTTGTGAGATCCTTTTGAAGCTCTTCACAGTCTGCTATGTTCTTAACTATCTTGTGCAGTTTAATATCATCTGCAAATTTTGCCTCCTGTTTACCCCTTTCTCCAGGTCATTTATAAATAGGTTAAATAAGATTGGTCCCAGTACACCACTGGGAGACACCACTAGTTACCTCTCTCCATTCAGAAAACTGACCATTTATTCCTACCCTTTGTTTCCTGTCTTTTAACCTGTAATCAATCCATGAGAGGACCTTCCCTCTTATCCCATGACAACTAACTTGACTTAAGTTAAGTTGAGTTAATTAAGAACATAAAAACAGTTATAATCAGACCAACAGTCCATCTAGCCAGATACTGCAGAAAGACTTGGTCTGCACCTAAAGTAATCTATCTACATTGCTTCTCCCTACCCTTGTAGATATAGCTAGGTTGATAAATTAATTGTACCTCACCCAAGGGGGTGGATTTACCACAGTGATGGGAAAACCACCTCTGTCACTATGTCTATACTACAGCAGCATAGCTGCAACATTGGCGCTCTGCCACTGTAGCACATGTACTGTACACATACCTTAAGTCAACCTGTTTCAACTTACCTGTGCATGTGTCTACAGCCAAATTTGTCTCCTGCTGACCCATTACAGAGATGCGTTAAGACAAACCTTCCCAACATCATAAAGGCATGGTCAGCCTACTTCTGTCCATGCAGTGTGACAGGAGACATTGTATTTTTTGTCAACTCTAGCAGTCGTCCAGCTGCTGTCCTACAATGTTCCTGTTTTGTTACAGTGGTTGTTCTAATCACAGTTTTGAACTCTACCTCCATGGGGGCCACAGATACCAGACGTCTGCCCTCTCTACAGCTTTAACATCCCCACTTTGGTTTTGAAATGCCCTTCTCTGATTGCCCACTTTGGTGAAGAAAGAGTTATTCACCTTGTGCAGTAACGGTGGTTCTGTGAGATGTGTCCCCATAGGTGCTCCTCTGTGGGTGCTGGTGCGTCCTCGCACCGGCGACCGGAGACTTTTCTAGCAGTTTCCACCGTGCTGCACACGCGTCGCAGCACCCCCTTGTGTCGTTGGAATCTGTTACACGCGTGGCGTGGTTCCTCCGTTCCTTCTCTACCGGTTAGAGCATAAGGCTCCAAAGCTGGGGAAGGAGGGAGAGTAGTGGAGCACCCACAGGGACACATCTCGAAGAACCACCGTTACTGCACAAGGTGAGTAACTCTTTCTTCTCTTTCAAGTGGTCCCCGTGGGTGCTCCACTCTGGGTGACTACAGAGCTGTTGCCGCCTTGCGGAGGTGGTTTTGGAGCCGTGTGGTAGTCACTGTGTATAGTACTGCTTGTCCTACCACCATGGAAGATGCAATCGAAGAGGAGAGAGTGTAATGTTGCGCGAATGTGTGGACAGATGACCAGGTGGCAGCATTGCAGATGTCTTGAAGAGGAACGTTGCTAAGGAAGGTAGTTGTGGAAGACATCGCTCTGGTGGAATGAGCTGTGATGGTTTCAGGTAAGTCTGTGTCATATAATGTATAACATGTTCCAATACAGGAGGTGATCCATTTTTAAATCCTCTGAGATGAAACTGCTTGTCCTTTGGATCATTCAGCGTAGGACAAGAACAGCCTAGGGGAGACTCACCATGGTCTGATTCGGTCCACATAAAACGCCAGTGCTCTACAGATGTTGAGAGTGTACAATGTGGCCTGAACTGGATCGGCATGCGGTATAGGAAAAAAGGCAGGTAAGTGTATGGGTTTGTTGACATGGAAGGGAGAAGGGACTTTGGGGAGGAACTTCAGGTGGGGTCAAAGTATCACTCTGTCCTTTGTGAACACCGTGTATGGGGGTTCAGCCATCAAGATGGTGAGTTCGCTCACCCTCCTACTGGAGGTTATCACGACCAGAAAGGACACCTTCATGGAAAGATGAGACCAAGAGCAGGTGGCTAAAGGCTCAAACGGTGGCTTTGTCAGGCTTTTTAGAATGTGGTTCAGATCCCAGACAGGTACTGGAGGGTGGACGGGTGGGAAAGTGTTTTGCAGGCCCTTAAGGAACCGTTTTGTTATTGGATTAGTGAGAAAGGAAACCCAATCATTGGGATGATGAAAAGCTGCTATGGCAGCAGCATGGACCTTGATGGTGCTAAGAGCGAGGCCTAACTGTTTCAAGGTTAATAAGTAGTCCAACAAAACAGGGAGGGGGGTAGACTCCAGATGTGTTGTGTGAGAATGATTAAACCACTAAGAAAATCTATTACATTTATATAGGTATGTTTTCCTGGAGGATTGTCTTCTCCTGTTGATCAGTATCTCTTTCACCGGCTCTGAACAGGTATTTTTGGCATCCTGGAGCCATGAAGAAGCCAGGCGTGGAGATGAAGCTTGTGGAGTTCTGGATGGAGAGTCCTCCTGTAATTCTGTGACAGGAGGTCGTGATGGAGTGGGAAGGGATACGGGTCCATCATTGCCGTCTTGTGAAGGTAAGGATACCACGTCTGTCTGGGCCACACCAGTGCCACTAGTATGACCTGAGCTTGGTCTGTCCTGATCTTGTTGAGGACTTTGTGTAGGAGGGGAAAGGGAGGGAAGGCGTAGAGGAGAGGAGCGTCCCACCTGATGGAAAAGGCGTCTCCGGGGGAGCATTTCCCTAAGGCTGCTCTGGAACAGTAGAAGTGGCACTTCCTGTTGTTTTTCGTGGCAAAGAGGTCTATGTCTGATTGGCCCCACTGATAGAATAGTGGAGTGAGAGCGTGCCTGTCTATCTCCCATTCGTGTTGATTGTGGAATGTATGGCTTAGGGCATCCACTGTGATGTTGAGTACCCCCATGAAGGTAAGAAGCTATTGGGGTGACCTGATGTGCCAGGCACCAGTTCCATAATTTGATGGCTTCCGTGCAAAGGGATGGGGACCATGCACCCCCCTGCCAGTTAATGTAGTACATGCAGGTGGTGTTGTCTGTCATGATGGTAATGGACTTGTGAGCTATGTACGGTTCAAAGTGTTGTCATGCATATCTGACTGCTCCTAATTTGAGGAGGTTGATATGAAAGGTTTGTTCCATATAGGACCATTTGCCTTGGGCTGTGATGTTCCCTAAATGGGCTCCCCAACCTGTAAGTGAGGCATCTGTCATAACTGTGAGCTTGGGGGGAGGGCACTGGAATGGTACACCGTCTAGTATGTTTTGAGGAATTGTCCACCAATGAAGAGAATTGAGGATGTGTGGTGGAATAGACACTATTTTGGAGAGCTGGTCCCTGGAAGGCTTGTAGGTTGTGGCCAAGCATGACTACTCATGTGGAGTCTGGCCAACTTGATGACATACATCATAGAGGCCATATGTCCAAAGATTTTGAGGCATTCGCGTACCGTCATGGTGGGAGCTGATTGCGCACTCACGATAAGGTCGCGAATGGTGTTGAATCTGTGTTCAGGCAGAGCAGCTTTTGCTGCTACTGTGTCGATGAAGGCCCCTATAAACTCCAATTTTTGGGTTGGAAGTAGCGTAGATTTTGCATGGTTTATATGAAAGCCCAGGTTGACCAGAAAGTGCATAGTGGTGTCGGTCATGGCTTTGGTTTCCTGAAGGGACGACCTTTTTATGAGGCAGTCGTCCAAATATGGGAATATCATGACCCCTTGACACCGAAGTGAGGCCATTACGACCACCAGAGTTTTGGAAAACACCCTGGGGGCAGCTGAGAGGCCAAAGGGGAGCACTTGGTACTGGTAATGTTGGGTGCCCACCGTAAACCGTAAAAAAGTCTGTGAGCAGGATGGACCGTGATGTGGAAGTAGGCATCCTGGAGGTAGAGAGTCGAAAGCCAGTCCCCTTGATCCAATGCATGGATGATTGTTGCTAAGGTCACCATTTTGAAACGGTGGTAAGCAATGTACTTGTTGAGGCTCCTCAAATCCAATATAGGTCGCCATCCTCCACTTTTTTTCTGGGTTAGGAAGTAAGTTGAATAGAAGCCTTGACCTTGGAATTCTGTTGGCACTTGTTCTATGGCACCCAGTTGTAGAAGGTGCGAAACCTCTTGTTGGAGATGGGTTTCATGAGATGGGTCCCTGAAGAGGGATGGGGTGGGAGGGTGGGTAGGAGGCAAAGAAGTGAAAGGGATGGCATAACCGTATTGGATCAGTTCCAGGACCCATTTGTCTGATGTGATTTGGGTCCATCTATGGAAAAAGGCCCGGAGAGAGTGGTAGAATTGAGAAGACTGAGCGCAAGTGTTGGTGGAGTGGCTTTCTGGCTCTCAACATATTTTTCAAATCTGTTGTTTGGTTGCAGGTGGGTGGGTTGCGGAGGACTGTTGTTGGTGTTGTTGTTGGGGTCTGCGACATTGGGGTCTTTGTTTCTGACGGAAGTCATATCTGGTCTGTTGTCTGAAGGGCTCCCTGGGCCTCTGGTAAGTCAAGTACCACGTTCTTTTAAAGCGGAGAGTGTACATTCCCAGGGTCCTAAGGGTGGTACGGGAGTCCTTCATAGAATGTAACACTTCGTCCATCTTGGCTGTGAAGAGGTTGGTCTTGTCGAAGAATAAGTCTTCGACTTTCTGCTATCAGTCTCTCGGGACTCCTGATGCCTGAAGCCACGAGATCCTTCGGAGTACAATTGCAGATGCTGTAATACGAGCCGTGGTGTCTGCTACGTCCATCGCGGACTGAGATGGTGTGACCCTCCTGCATGATATTGACTAAAGTTGGTCTCTTTTGTTCTGGAAGGTGTTGAACCAGATCTTGCAGTTTGGAGTAGTTGGTATGGTCATAGTCTGCTAACATCGCTGTATAATTCGCTGCTCTAAGGAGCAAGGTGGCGGAAGAGTAGACCTTGCGGCGCATCATGTCGACTTTTTTGTGTTCTCTGTCCTGTGGAGTGGTCCTGAGGTTAGGCTGTCTTCCCTTATGTCGAACAGAGTCCACAACTAAAGAGTTTGGAGGGGGATGAGTGAAAAGAAAATCCATGTCTTTAGGGGCAATAAAGTATTTGCGGTCAGCCCTTTTGTTTGTCAGGGTAATGGACGCAGGAGTTTGCCAGATGTTATCCGCAGGGTCCATAATAGCCTCGTCCATGGGGATTGCTATTCTGGAAGTAGTGGGAGGCTGTAGTGTGTGTAAGAGTCGATATTGTTTTACTTGTACCTCCTGAAGGTCTCGCTCCTGCGCCAAGGCTACTCTTTTGAAAAGGTCTTGGAATTTTCTCGCGTCGTCGCCAGATGGTGGAACTTCGGCTGTGACTGCCTCATCAGGAGATGATGAGGAATTGTGTAAGGGGGATCTATCCTCCCCTTCTGAGAGAGAGTCCTGTATTTTGGAGTGAGCTGGACAATCTGGCTCAGTCACCGAAGTAGTGATAGGAAGCGAGGCCGGTGGTGATCTAGAGATAGTAGAAGGGGCACGATGGTGGCTCTTCTTGGGACGTGGCTCCCATGGCTGCCACTGAGTGGTGTATGGTGGTGGCAGGTAGGCATACTGTTGTGCATACCATGCTGCTGGAGGAGGAGGGTGTGCGTATTGTACTGAACCAGGTTGCCAAGAGGGAGGTCTATGGGCCAGACTGGAGTGTTGGGAAGAAAACCTACTCCTTGATTCCGTGCTCACCTTGCTGGGAGACCGAGAAACATTAGATGACCTGCGGGACCGCACCAACTGTATAGAACAGGGGTTCCCAACCTTTTTTGGTCCCTGTACCCCCTTGGCTTTTAGTAAACCTTCCCGTACCCCCTATTCAATATGAAAGGAAATAAATTCTAGACTCTAGAATCCACAACCTTTTTCACTAACACGACTACTTTTGGAATATTTCAATTAGGATAATCTAGTTATTTACCAAATATTCCCCGTACCCCCTTGATAAGCTTCTCGTACCCCCTGGGGGTATGTGTACCCCAGGTTGGGAACCCCTGGTATAGAAGAACCCAATGAAATCGGTGCCGTTGGCGTGTGGCTTCGCACAGGGGATCGGTAATGCTCTCATCCTTCCATCGGTGCCGAGCGATCCAGCGGAGGCATATCGGTGCGGGGCTTTTTCGGCACGGATACCAGTGCTGTTTTGGTATGGTGCTTCGGTGTTGAGTGGTCCTTATGTTGGCCCGCCGGTGCGGCTGATGCCGTAGGTGTATCTGGTGCTGTAGTTGTGGGCGGTGCCGATGGTCTCTGTTTTGGCTCCAAGTGGGCTCTCTTGTGCAGTGCCGACATCTTGGATAGTGCCGTACCAGACGTGCCGGGCCTGTCCTCGGTGCTGACCCGTGTGGCAGTCAGTGCCAAGGATAGCGAACGGGCTGGGGAAAGGCTCGTTTACAAAGCTGCGAGGTCAGAGTGGGTGGAGGGACGAGCTTTATCCATACCGTTACTCTGGGAGGCCAGTTTTGGAGCCGGGGCCAAGTACTCTGAGGATGGTCGAAGAGCCTTCTCATCGAGGAGTGTCTTCAGCCTATTAGCACAATCACGGCGCGCTCTTGCCGTGAGTTTAGAACAGTGGGGGCACTTTTGTATCTGATGTGACTCCCCCAGACACTTTATGCACTTCGAGTGCCCGTCAGAAACGGGCATAGCATCATGTCACATCTCGCACCTCTTAAAGCTGGGGGAACCGGGCATGAGGTATTGGGGAAAAGCGGCAAGCCGCAACGAAAAAACTTTTTTTTTTTCTCCAAACTTTTGACTGGGATGGAGAATGGGGTTGAAAGAATTTGGATGATGAGGTAACTGTAGGGATTAACTGGATATTTATCTATTTTTTTTCCCCACAGACGTCCAAGAGAAAAGAGAGGCTCCGTTTGCTGCCGAGGACAGTAGAGAAGGAACTGAGGAGCCGCGCTGTGCGCACACCTAACGGATTCCAATGACACAAGGGGGCGCTGAGGCACATGCGTGGCATGGTGGAAACTGCTAGAAAAGTGTCCGGTCACCAGTGCGAGGACGCACCAGCACCCAGAGTGGAGCACCCACAGGGACCACTCGAAGGAGAAACCACTTAGCCCAACTTTGTGAGCATGCTGGCTCCACACACACACACAAACAGCTACTAGACAGACACAGTCCTGCATGGAGCAGGAAAGAAATGATGGATATTCCTGGCCTATGCTGAGAACAGATCATGCAAGCCCAGCTAAGGAACAGCAGAAGAAATACAGACATCTGTGTTCAGGTTATACAGGGGATACTGAGATGGGCATGACACAGATGAGCAGCCATGCCCTGTAAAAGCAGAGGAATATCAGCAGGCATATCAGAAGGTGAGGGATGCCAACATCAAATTTAGGGCTGTCCTGCAGACCCACTGTGTCTTCAGTTAACTGTATCCCATATTTTACATGGATTCCAGAAGTATCCAACACACAACTCTGGATACATTCCAACAGTCTGACATGGAGACCACTTCAAGGTACATCAAGGAGAAGCAAACCATATGATAAGCTGGGAGTTATCTGAAATTCTGCTAGTCAAGCCTAGCGATGTTAGATATCGATTAATTTAATAATTGTGTAACCACATCCACATTTAGTCCCCGGGGGCGGGGCTGGCAGCTCCCATCTGATACCTCTGTATCAGATGCAGCAGCAGCCTCTGTCCACTGAGGGCCCAAGCTCCCCACAGAGGCAGTATCCCATGCAGCAGGCTCTGTCTGTGGCAAGCCCGAGTCTGCAGCAGCCTCCCCTGCCCCCCAACCCATGCTGCTGTCTCTATGGGAGGCAGCAAGGGGGAGCAAGTGACTCCCCCATGCATATCAGCTCATGCCTTTCCCACCCTGTGTGTACCTGCGTCTGCCTGCTCCTCTCATCCTCCGCACTGCTGCTTCTATTAGAGGCAGCAGCATAGGGCAGGGAGGCAGCTCCACAGGATCTGGTGCTCATGGGGAGCTAACTTAAAAGCTGGCTCCCTACGAGCACCAGCACCGCCCTCCCCCACCCCCCCCCCCCGGCCCCTGATACAGAGGCAGCAAAGGGGAGTGCATGTAGTTGATAGCATTAACTGATAAGCCTAGGATTATCACGTAATTGTCGGCTACACTTTGACATCCCTAGTCAAGCCAGTCCCTCCTGGGATGTGCACGAGCCAAATGATAAACAGTAATGGAGCTCACATAAGTGTATATATCCATTATTCCTCTGATAAGCATTTTTAATCTATTAATTGCTCAAAACTTCTTCCCACCCCCACTTCCCTACACCTTTCTTATTTGTCCCTATTTAAGAATGGTGCCCATCCTATCATCCTGTTTACAGAACAAGAGCATTGATACTTTATTTGCTCACTTTGCTTGCAAATCATTGGAAAATAATTTTAAAAAAATTAGTACAGCAGTCTGAATTAGATAGTCACTGGTCAACACTTAAATTCATGACACTCGGGGCAATCGTTGTAGTTGCATTGACCTTGAATCCAGCACAGATGTGACTATGTCAATGGAAAAATTCATGAAGTTACTCTGCAATCCTCTCCTGATTATTTATGGAGATGGTGACTTGTTCCTTCCCCCACATAACACTGCAATGAGTTCTGCTGATATCATCACAGTGAACTGGCTTGTAACTTATGGGGCTAAGCAAACAGCTTCAGAATGTCAGTCGCTGCTTGATTCTTCGTATCCTTGTCACACTCAGGAATGAGCCATCAGCAAAAATCATCACTGTCTGGCAAAATATTGTCAATATTTTACCACACTTTCCCTATACTCCTACCTATGGATATGTGGTGTCTAAACCTTCCATGCAGTAAACCAGGGGTCAGCAACCTTTCAGAAATGGCGTGCCAAGATTTAACTTATTCACGGATCTGTGTGCCCGGGGGGGGGGGGGGGGGGCAGGCTGGATACCGTGATCATATTTTCTGAATCAGCTTCCTCTAGGGAGAACGGTTTAATTTAAAATATTAAACAGATTACATGTTTTAATTTTCTCATGTTACTTTGTGTAAATGAAATTTGATAAACTAAAATATTATGTCCAATACAAAAGGTTTCAATGTTTTCTTTATTGATGGCAGGGGTGGGGAAAAATTTTTGGATTGGGGGGTCAATGACCCACAGAAAAATCAGTTGGAGACCACACAAATGAGAAACAAAAAAACTCCTCCAAAAAACCCCCAACCCTCACTGATGTGGCCCCCAACTGAGACACCTCACTCCTCTGGTGCTCCAGCCTCCCAGAGTGAAGGGAAGGGACAGGGAGGACTAAGGTTCAGGGTTTCCCATAGGCCAGACTTACTTTTCTGGGGTGCTGGAGTTAGTAGATTTTATGGACCCCCTTGGGTTATGGGACAGGGACAAAAATGAGAGGTTCAGTGTGAGAGACAGAGCTGCTAACCAGTGGGATAGGGATGGGGTGCAGGATCTGGAAGGGAGGTGGAGTGGAGAGGTCTGGGTGAGAAATAGGATGCAGAAGCAGCCTGGGAGTAGGGTGTCTGGCCAGGTGGAGGGAGCAGGAGCAACAGAGGGTGCAGTGTGTGGCCAGGAGGGAGGGTGCAGGAGCAAAGGAGGGCGCTGGAACAAGCTGCAAGTGCGGGGCCGTGGCAGGGGGAGGGGAGTGAGTAAGGGAATTGGAGCGTGGGAGTCTGGGCAGGAGGGGAATGCTTTCTTGACTTTGTGCCCCCTTGCAGCAACTGCCACAGCCATGAGGCCCCAGGCTGGCCCTGGAGTAGCTGCTGCCACGGCCACGTGATCTGAGAGAAATCACAGAAAAGCGCTCAGAGATCTCAGGTCCTGAGAAACTTTGCATGAGAGAGCAAAAAGGTGGAACTTGAGAGACTGGGGAAAGCCAGAGCTAGAGCCAGGATGTTGCTGAACCTCCTTCAGCAGCCGGTGCTTCTCAGGGCATGTACAGGGGTGTCCAGCCTGACACTCCCAGGTTCTGGGGTTCCCGCTGCCCTGCATTTTTCTGAACCCCACACAGGGAAGCAGCTCCTCATAGTGCACCATGAGGAAGAGGCGCCAGCACCACTCATGAACCTGGTACATGGGTCCAGTCGGGGGCGGGAGAGTGAGGGGGACGCAGCTCTGCAGGCCCGAGGGTTGGCACTGCACAGGTGAGGCGAGGCATGAGCCAGGGCTACAAGGCCTGGGCCCCCCTCAGCCCAGCAGTGCTATGACCCCGGCCAGGCAGTGGCTGCCCACAGGCGACACCCAGACCCTAGGTATAGTAGGGAGAGGGGAGGCAAGCCCAGGCCGGGAGGGAGGGTGTAGCCGCTAAGAGGGGGGAGCTCAGGGACCAGAGAGCATGAAGCAGACTCTCCCACCGCGCTGACCGAGGATGATAAGCCAGACTTACCCAAGCCGGCATCGTGCCTGCTTTGGCCGGTCCTGGGCCGTCGCTGCGCCCTCACCATCTGACCCATGCCAGAGTGAAGGGGAGTGGGCCAACAAGAGTCTTCAGGGTCAGAGACACTTCCGGGGCGGCTGTGGATGCCGCAGTAGCTCATGGGAGTTTTGTGCTGCAGTCCCAGCCACCTCTTCTCGCTGCAGCAAATGTGATGCCAGGGAAGAGGGAGGGTTCCAGTGGATGCCCGGGGGAGAAGGGGGGGCCTGAGCTCCTGCCACGTGCCAGTGAAAAATTGGCTCATGTGCCACTTATGACACACATGCCGTGGGTTGTCAACCCCTGCAGTAAACCCTCTCCCTCTCTCTTAGGCTTTGCTCACCATGGCTTAAGCTGCACAGCAGTTCTGTAACAAGGCACTCCAAAGCTAAAGTGACATGTGGTATTTCTTATTCAAGGTATTTGTGGGAATAATGTAAGAGAGAGTTTTGAGACCTCATTCTTTCCCTTTCTATTGTGATTATAAATCTACTACTGCATCTGTCCATTTTGATCAGCAGCCTCTGATGTGCTGATCTTGAGAGGTGTGCTCTCCATGCCAGCTGACTGTCTGACCCTACTCAGATGAAGAAAGAAATGGATAAGGGAGGAAACCATCTGTGATCCTCCAGTTATCCACAGCTGCTGACTGTCAACAAAGGCTTTGAAGAGGCCAAATGTCCAAGACCAGGAAGAAAGAGAGGATTTGACCTAGAAGGAGAAACGTATTGGAAAATCCACCAGGTCACAAAGGATTTACTCAGAAAACAAACTCAGATGTTATACAGCAACATCAAGCTACATGCACGAAGACCCTGGTCACAGTAGTCCTTCCAACTTAGAAGACTTTATGGTCACTGCTCCTTATGCCTCCCACCCCTGCCCCCCCGATAGCAGATGGAAGCATAGTGGGACTCTCTTAACCACTTAAGTCACTTTGCATCAGGGGAAAGCAAGAACCATAACCACACCTACACTGATCAGAGAAAACTACAGAAACAGACACAAAACAATGCATTATTTGTAATATGACTGAAACTTTGTCATGTTTTAATACATAAACAAAAATGTTTATTATTTAAAACCCTATGTAGGGTATGGGTCACTCTCTTGCAATACTGCTAAAATGTTTTTATCTTGAATATTTGTTTCCTATTTCTGGGGCCAAAGTTATATTTTTGGATACTCAGAGTAAATTTATTATTTACACCAAGTCAATTGTCCCATTACACAAGTCAAATGGGAGTCAATATGCACCCAATTTAATGGGAGTCAGTAATGTACCCACAGAAGTGTACACAAAGAGGCACACTATTCCTTAAAAGCATCACACAACACTACTGTAGTTAACTTCTTTTCTTAAGGCCTCCCTCAGCTGTATAACTCCACATGAGGCTCTTCTAGTAGCCCTTATGTTGCTGTTCAAATTCAGCGGACAATCAATCTACATTACACTCCACCCTATTGGTAGCCTTTCCCCCTTTGCCTCACAGATATCATGCAAGAGACAACATGCAGTTACAATGATGGGGATGTTTGCCTCACTGAGATCCAATCTCATGAGCAGCCCATGCCAACATCCCTTCAACCTATCAAAAGTAAATTCAACAGTCATTCTAAACCTGCTGAAGATGCAGCTGAATCTCTCTCAGGTGCTGCCAAGGCGGTGATTGTAAAGCTTCATGATCCAAGGGAGTAAAAGGAAGGATGGATCTTCCAGAATCACCACTAGCACTTCAACATCGCCAATGGGAAGAATGTCCCCATTTTGAGTTTTTGGAAATGATAAGTTCTTAAAAGATGAGAGCATTATGATCCTTCCCTGACAAGCCAACAAGTGTATCAGTGAAGTGTCCCAGTGATCAAATGACATTTGCATAACCATGGATCAAAAACAAAGTATCCCTTTGTTTTTACGTGCTCAGTGGCAAGATGGCCTGGTGCCAGAATAGAGATATGCATGCTGTCTACCTCACTGCTGCAAATCCATCCACTATTTCCTGAATATTGTCAAGAATCAGAGTCCTGTGCAGCACTTAATGACAACAGTCCCCACTGAGGATTTTCCAACTCCAAACTGATTGCTCACTGACTGATGGCAACCCCATGTTACAAGTTTCCAGAGCATGATTGCCACTCACTTCTCCACTGTTAATCAGGTGCTCCTGCCCTGGAAATCTGGGGCAAGTTTGGAACACAGGCCCAGAAATGTGTTCTTTTGTGTCTGGATGTTCTGCAGCCAATGGTCATTACCCCAACCTGCATTAGGATGCCAACCCAACAGTCAGTGCTCATTTCTTAGGTCCAGAAATGGGGATTCACCATGTGAAAATGCTTCAAGAATCTAGCATCAACCTAGCATATTTATTCACCGTGTCCATCAGTATCCAGTTGTGGTGGTTGAACATCTCCTCTTCTTTCTCCTCACAATCCCAGTAGAAGTACTCTAAGGCTATGTCTACACAGCAACATTAATTTGAAATAACTAGCTTTATTTCAAAATAACTCAGTCTGTGTCTACACAGCTAGCAGTTATTTCGACATAATGTCAAAATACTATCAAGTTGGAAGACTTCTTACTCTTCTCCTGTAACCGTCATTTTATGAGTAGTAAGGGAAGTCAGAGGAAGTGTGCTCTATTTCAAAATAAGTGTTGTGTAGACAGCACCAAAACTTGAAATAAGCTATTCTGAAATATGCTACACAATTGACATAGCTCAATTTGCGTAGCTTATTTCAAGTTAAGCCCTGTTGTGTAGACGAACCCTAAGAGCTTGTCTACACTAACAATGCTACAGTGGCACTTCAGAATAGACACTACCTACATCAGCAGAAGGGCTCCACCTCCCCAAGCAGCTGTAGCTAGGTTGATGGAAGAATTCTTCCAAACAATCTAATGCTACATGGGAACTTGGGTCAATTCACCCAAACCCCAGAGCAGCATAGATTTTTCACACCCCAGTGTTGTAGTTACGCTGACCTAATTGTCTAATACAAACCAGGCCTTCATTCTCCAAATACAAGAAAATTGCATGTATTATCAATGGTTGCTAGAACTGCAGTGAGCTCCTCAGGCTCCAGACTTCTGTCAGAGAGAGGATAAAGGCTGAAAAGCAGAGTACGAGACTGTGGGTATTTTAAAAACTGTGTAAAAATCATGAAATAGAACAGCATTATGGGCAAGGCTCTGTATTAAGTCCTGATTTCACAGAGGGTGTGGAAATCTTGAAAATGCCCCCAAGGATGACCTTTTAAATATTACTTTAGCTTTTGATCTTTCAGAAATTACCATAATTTACAGTGCTGCATGCATGCAGAAGAATGGAGGTCTATGTTCAAGTGTAGTCAATTTCAAGGAAAGAATTAATTTAATCAGAAAACTTTGTCAATGAGCAGGCACAGAATGTTCTTCAACAGAGACATGGGCACAGCACTCCACTCTACCACAAATCCTTCCATACTTGAAATTGACTAAGGCTGATGGGGAAATTCAATGCACTGCCATTTATCTTCTAAAAATCTGAGATTTAACATAAGACCTCATTATAAGATGGAAAAAGTGGCATTTTAGGAACCTGCCCCCTAGTTCCAAGAAATCCCTAAGCAAATTGTAGGTTTCCCACAAAGCAGTGAGAAAACATACTGCAAGTAACGTTGTCAACTTTCTAATTCCAGAAAACCCAACACCCTTGCCCTGCCCCTGCCCACCTCCCCACTCACTCAATCCCCTCCTCTCTTCATCGCTTTCTCTCCCCCACCCCTCCTCAAGTGCTCATTTTCACTGCAAGGCCCAAGCAGGCACATTTATTGTTTGGACAAATGTATTACGCCAATGTATTACGGCTGCCGCCCCACAGGCCAGGAACAATCATAACAACACCAACTGAACAAACACTGCTGACTGGACTTGGTAGGATACCTGTTTGACCAGGTGTTCTGGACCAAAACAGGACACATGGTCACCCTATCTGCAACGCATTGCACCAGATGGAGATGGAGATGCAACAAACCCTAGGATACTGTACCTACTTGTATTGATGGAAAACCACAAGCACTCATGAAGAATATGCACAGCATCAACATAAGCAGCCAAGCACGCATGTGCCCAAGCAACATATAAAAGTCAGCAGTTGTATTCCAACATGTGTTATACTGACCAAATTTTGTAAATAAATATAGTCCGAGAGGCCTACAGATGTCCTTTCTTCCCCCACCACGTTTCATGCCCTCCCCAAGGTGACTGCACCTACTCTTTGAAAAATACTGTAACACATAATGGATCAGTTTACCCAATACTAAGTGTCATAAGCTTTCTTACATAGTAGATTAAGAATTCTCCATAATTACAGCTCTGGTCCAGCCTACACATGAGTAACATTAAGGATGTGAGCAGTGCTACTGAACTGACAGAAGTACATAAAGTTGCTCACAGTATGTTTGCAGGATCTGGATCGAAGAATGTGTGTCTGTGATAGCCATGACTGTGATAAAACATGACTTACGTCACCCCCACATAAGAAATCAGGGGGCCTATTTCACAACTACATTATGTTTACTATTTCCCTAAGGATTCTTCCATTGACCTAACTATTTCCTCTATGAGATGCATATCTAATAAGGCAGTAGAAAAACCTCTTCAATTGCTGCAATAAATGTCTATGCTTCAGGGTGCAACTGCAGTGCTTGTAGTGTAGACACAGCCCAAGACCAAAAAAACCTCTAAATAAAGAGTTTTACCTGTGGAAGATGAAATTGTGAGTTGCAGTTGAGAAGCTTTATGCACTAGAAAATATTTAGCAAGGGATTAATTTCCTGCACATACACTCGTATATTTTTAACTGATTTGGAGAGAGGAAAGGCCTTCTCTGGATATCACAGAAATTTCAGATAATATAATCTGGGCAGGTGGGGAAGAAATTATTTTAAATAAAGGAACTCAATCACTTCCAGATCAGCCAGAATAGAGCTATAACACTGTTTGCTTCAATACTGGAAGTTATGTTCTTCAAATACCTATGTATTTACAAGATAGAATATCATTTCCTAGTTAATGAGACAGACCCAGGAAAAGGAGTTTGTTGGCATTTTTCTCCTGGCTGTGTTTAGACTAGAAAAATAGGTGGTATTTTAAAATATATTAGAACACGTTTTAATCAAAACATTTTAAAACACTGCCTAGCTTAGAAAGAAATTTAACACAATTAGAAAGTATTATCTAATAGTGATCAACTTTAGGGTGGAGCCTCGGTGTCTTTCTGCTGGAAAGTGGATCGTTTGCTCTCATCTAAAACTAGCACACCTAGGCAGCAACAGAGCAATCCCACAACACAGCCAACTCCAATAGGAGAATGTATGTTCTTTTGAGAGTCCATCAATCACCCTATAATTCCATAGACATATAGCTAAAAACAATGGTCTAGCGGTTTGCTTATAAAAAAACATATTAAAAGAGAAATGGAACAGAAACCGAAGCGTAGCTAAGTGAGTATACAGACAGCCCAAAACAATACTTTGGAGAAGTGTAAACTTTTCCATTTCTTTCATTTGGGGATTAACTGTGGGTTTAGCTAAATCTACACTGCCACTTTACTGAGTTGCAACTTTCTGACTCAGGGGTGTGACACACACACACACACACACACACAAGTTCAGCAAGTTACAGCACTGCAAGTCGCCAGTGTAAACCAGCTCAACGCTGTTAACCACTCTCCTCGTAGACATGGTTTACATCGAGCACTGTGAGAGCTCGCATTCCTGCTGTGGCCACCCCTTCACTTTAAAGTGCTGCTTTAGCCTATACTTGCAACTGATCAACAAAAATTTTCATCATTCATAGGTGCTTATACTCCTTCCACCTGAACTACAAAAATTTTGAGGTAGCAAGGATAAAGCAGAAGCTCCTCTTAGGCAAAAGTGCCAACAAACAGCATTCACACAAGCCAACTTTTAGCAACAGGGTTGTGTGGACACAGCCTTGTCACTAAAAGCTGTGTACCGAAGACACAGCTTGTGAAACCAATATTGTTAACTATTTCACTACGGGAGAGGCAGGATTGAGTGAGGTAGTATCTTTTACTGGACCTGCCTCTTACCCACACAGAGTTCTTCTTTAGACCTAGGAAAGGTATTTTGGGCATCACAGCTATATGCAAGGTACAAAAGACTGTTCATCATAAGTAGTTAACATATATTCTCAGAGACCAAAGGTAAAATGGTCCATTAACACCTCTGCAGTCACAGGACCACGAATCTCCTCCCAATAACACACCTTTCAAGATCCATGAATTCTACAATTGCCTATCTTCACACGAGGTGCACCTCATTTTCAGTGCACTAAATGCCCTAATTACAACTGTGTGGGTGAAGTCAGACAATCGCTACAGTCTTCAATGAACTTACCGGAAAGTGTTAAAAAAAAAAAAAATTTACCTGTGGGTGAACACTTTCCACAAAGCAAACTCTATGTCTGACCTATCAATCCTCATCCTCAACAGAACCCTACACAACCCTTTCAAAAGTTAAGCCTAGATTCACAGCTCTGCTAGACACTAACATCATGTACTGAACAGACACTGGATTTATGGCTCATTACAACGAGTAACCCACTATTCCCCACCCCCTTTTTTGTCCTATCATTTCCGAGCTATTAACAGGCCACTCTATCTTGACTGTATTATTTATGCTAAGCAATCTCTTCCACCATCAATTTTGCTGTGAGGCGAATCTTAAGAAGAGCTCTATGTGGCTTGAAAGACCATTCTCTCTTACCAACAGAAGTTGGTCTAATAAAATATATTACCTCACCTCTTTAATATTCTGAGACCAACATAGCCACAATGCACTGCACATTTCACTCTTATGCATTTTTAGGAGGTACACATTATGCATTTATCCCAAACTGATTTCTTGCTCTCCTCAAACACCATAAGCACCAGCTGCTTCTTATCCAGCTGCCAAAATCTTCAACAACTATGATGTAGTTTTACATTGTCAATACAAAAATCATTCCATGACTCTGAAAATGTGGAGGCAGGATTGTGGAGAGAAACTGAATATTACAACAAGTAAAATAGGGCTGTTGTACTAATTAAATGAAGATGCTGAAGAACTTCCAGCACCAGGATGCCACAGAAACCATAGAACCTTGCCACAGAATTTAGGTGCAGCTGGCTCACAGCACATGGAGCCTTCATTATAATGCATTGAGAGGCCAAGATGTTCTGTAGCTGTGTTTTGAGATGCTCTTATGAATTTCCTCAAATCTGGCAAAATACAAAAGGAATATATTCCTGAGGGCTGGTAGTTCCAAATCAAAACATCCTCTGTAAGTACTGAAGAACTGTTGCACATTCTGATGTAAGCCCTAACTAGAAATGTTTGGATGACTTTTCATAGTTACCTGTGGCATTTTGGCTAGTTCATTGCTGATCAAATGTTATCCAATCAGAGCAAGAACAGCATTCAACACAGCCAGCAACTGGACAAGGTCATCAATCAGTAGTTCAGGACTTTCACTGCAGTGACAGCCATGAAAGCCTTTTGAGCAAACAAGTACTCATTGCCTGCTAGAGCAATAAAAGGACCAGAACTACTGACGGGTAGTGGCAGCAACACTTCTTTCATTGGAGACTGTCATTTGAAATTCTAGTAGTGTCATATCCTTGATCTTCTGGCTCAAAGGCACATCACACACCATGACTCGAGCTTATAGTCCACTACTGACATTTCATTACAGTCTTAGAAGGGTGACTGTACCCTGGACGAGAAGTTAAACAGAAGTGAGGCAGCTGTGTCTATATCTCTCTCATAGCTTTCCACATAATAGTTAAAGATCCTATAGCACTTCTCACTTTCATCCCTCACTTTTTGCCCATTCTGGGGGAGGGGTTGCAACTTATTTGACTCTCCTGAGATTCCTCACCCTGTCCTTTATTTTATGATTTCTTATATTTCACAGAAATCAGATTCACCTGCCCAGTGACAGTATTCACAAACTATTTTAACTGAAATATACTATGCCAAAAGTTGCCAAAATCTTGTTACAGAGTGTACACAAATATTTTTAGACTAATGGCTAGGGTCCTTTATGTCAGAATCAAAGTGACACTATTGTCAACAAACAGTTTCACAAAGTAGAATAGTAAAGTAAAATAACCTACCTCCCACTCACCCCCCAAAAAAGAAAGAGAAAACAACAAGTTAAAAAAGAGTAAACCGAGTTTTCTGGATGAGTTTTGTGGTCTAACTTGGATTTTGCTAGAATAATCATTGAACATATAAAGTCTTGAGATAACACGGTAAGTACTGTGATTGTGGAATTACTATACTTTGACCCACAAGAGGTCACATTTCAAGCTGAATGACACACAGCCAGAAACACATGAGTGCTAACATCTTCTATGACATTAGCTTATTGTGTTGCCCTGAGCAAGTCATTCAGCTAACTACTGGCTTCCTGTTTGTAGAGAGAATATTTACCTTCCTAACAAGAACTAGTTAATGATAGTAATGGAATTAGAAATGTGAAGTGCTATGAAAAGTCTATGTATCAGCTACTTCTCAGAATATCAAATAGTTGCTGGGAGCATAAGATTACATTCCATTTGCTTTTTTTACCAAGAATGCCCCAATTTGTTTTTATGACACATGTCAATCCCAGATCAAGGACAACTTGTTCTGCTTTAGACATTACCAGCAAAGCCCACGAGACAGATGCTAATACTGTCACAGAACTCAAGAGGAAACAAAATATACAGAACATCAGTTTTGCAATATTTCCTGAAGAAATCTGGCAAAAATTTACAAATCGAGTAAATTACAAAGTAACTTCAAAAGGCATGTTGTACATCTATCCTAGCACAGTTGTACCTCCATTTTAAGAGCTACACAACAATTTATTTTTAAAGGACTGTATTTCCATAGCTTGTGAAATTATATACTTGTAGAAAAGCTGAGCAAAGCAATGGATACAGTTGAAACTGATCACCATATTAGTCAAATTCCTTTGCACACAATTATTTTAGAAAGCTGTCTATATGTTATATGAAATCTCATGAATTATTTTCATCAGTCTGATTTAGAGTTAACTGCAAAATAAAGTGGTACTGCTGTATAGGAGGAGAAACCCTTATGAATTTCCTCAAATCTGGCAATCTTGCTATAAAACCTGGGACCAAAATTAAAACAACGTTTGCTGTAATACAGCATATAGCAGAGCCCTTGTGATTCTAATATACTAAGTATCAAACTAATTAGCTGTCTCTTCTTTGGATTTTCCTCCAAACACCACACATTATGAGATAAAACATTAACGCATTTCAGGAATTTGTGTGAAGAGATTTAAACAGGCTACAGGAGGCATATTGCACTCTAACCCTGAATTACACCTGAATGTGCAAGCTACAAATGAGCTGCTGTACCGTTTCCAGTGCAGCCGTTCACTGGAGAAACCCAGCCCAGTTTGGTAGCCAGGGAAGCTGACAGCAGCGCAAGTGACATTACTATGAACTACGCCTAATGGGCTCCCTCCACGCCAACCAGCCCGTGTGGACAAGTGCCTAGGCCACAAATGACACCCCTGGTACTGCCCCCGGGCACGGGGAGGGGAACGACCCGCCCTCTAACTCCAGGCTTGCGCAGCAAGGGCCGAGCGGCCCCCCGAAGTCAACGGGGCTGCCCCAGCTGCGAGGTGAGCGGACACCTGGGCCCAGCCAGGAGAGGAGAGGGGGGTAATGGCGCCTGGGGACTAGCAGCGGCCTGGGCGAGCCAGGCCGCTGTGGGCGCCGAGAAAGACACAGCCCCAGCGCTGGGCCCGGGACTCCCGTCCCGCGGCTCCCACCCCTCAGCCCCTCACTCACGGGCAGCTCCCAGACACGCAGGCGGCGGCGGCGGCGGCAGGCGGAAGAAGCTGGGCCTCAGCCAGGGCAGCGCCTCCCCGTCCCGCCCCCGGCGGCGGCGGCGACGCTCACACACACACACACACACCCGGGCCGGGGCGCGTCCCGGCGCCAGCCGTCGTGCGCGGGAGAAGCCGGGAGATGCTTGTACCGGCCCAGAGGCAAGCCAAGTGCAGCGGAGGCAAAGCACCCTGACCTGGGCGCAAGCCAGCACAGGACCCTACGCCACATATTAACCTGTCCCTGAACCGCACCGAAGCCCTGGGCCTTTTAAAATTGCCAGGACCTGGGACAATTGCCCTCTTTGCACCCCGCCCCTGTTGGTGGGCCTGGAACTGGGGTCTGCTCTTCACGACTGTGAGCTCTTCAGGTTAGGGCTTTTGTCTTTGTATGTATTTATACAGGGTTTAGCACAATTCTTACTGGGGCCTTTAAGTACTAGTGTATCAGAAATATTATTGCATAATGGTAACAATAAGCACAAAGTGGGGTTTTTTGTAGGGGGTTACTCTAGGGATGTAAGTGACTATCGGATAAACATATGCTTATGGGATAGTCGACTCCACTAGTCACTTCCCTGCCCCTTGCTGCCTCTCAGAGAAGCAGCAAGGGAGGGAGCTGGTGCTGGGGGAACAGACCCCAGCACTGTCTCCATGGGGGAGGGCAGGGGGGCAGTAGGCAACTGGTGGTGCTTCACCTTTGAAATGTAGCGAGAACCTTGGCGGGGGGGGCCTTTTGTACATTTCAAAAACAGGGAGCATGGGGCCAGCAGTGCACTGCTTGAGTCCCCCGCTTACTCTGTGCACCTTCTGACTCTGAAATGTAGCAAGTGCTGACAGGGTTCTTGCTACATTTCAAAGGTGGAGGTGCCCTTATCAACTAATCAAATAGTCGATGCAAATTGCATTGACTATTAAAGTAGTTGATTAATCTAAATTTAACATCCTTAAGTTGCTCCCCTCTCCCACTGAGTCTAGCTGTTGCTTCATCTCCTCTGACTCTCTCCATTGAGCTCTTTGGAAATCAGTCCTATTTCTGCAGTGCTTTGTTCATATATGGTCTTATCATTACCTGTAAAGTGAAGACAATAAATGACCCAGTCAGAATGCTATATTTCATATGTATATGCATTTCATATCACAACTACTCTCATATTTTATTATTTTAAAGGTCTGGATGCTATCAGCTTAGAATTGTACATTGTTTGGGTTGTTTTACTAACAGTATTTCAACAGAGGAATTATAGAAATATTTTATTCCTACCCATATGTTAAAACTAAAAATCACAGAAAACTGCAACCAATTTTGGGATTTTTATTCCTTGCCTCTAAAAGACAAATTTGCAAATGACTGCTGAAAAGAATGCCATATGGAAAGGCTAGCAGAAGGGCAACTAGTGAACCAGTTATATGTGCCAGTTTCAATTTGTCACACTTCTTATTTCTGGGAAATGTTTTATCCTTGTTTTGAACAAGAAAACTCTCATTAGGAACAAGTTAACAATACATTCTTCAAAATACATCCTTTGTGAATGGAAAAGAAACATTATGCCTCTATTTGCATAACTCAATGTAGGAAGGGGAAAAGACAAACACCCATAAAATTATATTAAATTATTTTAAAGAATTAGTAATTTTAGCAATAATCTAACACTAAAATTCTCCAATAACAACATCATGGGTTACAAAAATCATATTGAAATATCTTGCAGCTACAGATGCATCAAAATAATCTTTTTCTTATCATGAGTAATTATATATAACCAACATTTTTTAAGTCCCAGTCCTGCAAAGATTCTCTCACACACATAAATTTACACACCAGTTCTCCCATGCATAAAGTTAAGTATATGCATAAGGACTTCCCATTGAAGAATTTGGACCTCAGCTATAAAACATTGGTTTAAAACAGCCATTGTTTGGACTTTCCCCAAATGGTAGTCTTATCTTTAAAGTGAATCCCTTGTATACAATGCAGATAATGAACAAACTTAAAATATTATTATTAGAGTATAACAAGCAGTAGACACATAAATGATGTTATTTCTACCTGAGGAACATACAGTCAAATTGACGGACAGAGTTGTCAGGCATAAATAGTACATTATGAACAGTGAAACACCAGAAGCTTGATTCTGCCCTCAGTTACACCAAGGAAATCCCACTTACATATTTAGTTGTAAATTTTCAGGGAAAGCTTTTCTGAGGGCTGGGTTTGACCCCAAAACTACATTTACTTTTATATTTATCAGAGTTTGTAAAAATTACTATTTCAAGTCTCTGATGCTTTTAGAGTATTTGAGATGCTTGTGGAGGCTTCCTTAAAAAACTGTATATGCTGACTTGCCTGAGACTGAAGACACCAGTTAAGTTTGCAAATTTCCTAAATAAATGTGATAGTGCTACATCCTCTACCTAGGCTGCTGAACTCAGATATTTGGGGTGAAATCCCTGTTTCATTTAAGTCAATAGAAAAATTTCAATTGATTTCAATGAGTTGAGGATTTCACTTCTTGTTTTCAGCAAGATCCTACTTTTCACCTAATTTTACAAATGGATTTCTTGGCCCAAGATTTGCCCCAAATCACACATATAATGAGTAACTTAGACCCCACTATGCTTGTGTGTAACCACATATGAATGGGGCTGTTATAAGGAAGGTGCATAACGGGCTGGATAACCGTTCTCAGAGAATAGTTATTAACAGTTCACAATCATGCTGGAAGGGCATAACAAGTAGGGTTCCACAGAGGTCTGTTTTGGGGCTGGTTCTGTTCAATATCTTCTTCAATGATTTAGAAGATGGCATAGAGAGTACAATTATTAAGTTTGCAGATGATACTAATCTGGGAGGGATTGCAAGTGCTTTGGAGGATAGGGTCAAAATTCAAAATGATCTTGACAAACTAGAGAAATGGTCTGAGGTAAACAGGATGAAGTTTAATAATGACAAATGCAAAGTACTCCACTTAGGAAGGAACAATCAGTTTCACACATAGGCTGCGTCTAGACTGGCATGATTTTGTGCAAAAACAGCCGCTTTTGCGCAAAAACTTGCCATCTGTCTACACTGGCCGCTTGAATTTGCACAAGAACACTGACATTCTAATGTAAGAAATCAGTGCTTCTTGCGCAAATACTTTGACGCTCCCGTTCGGGCAAAAGACCTTTTGCGCAAAAGCTTTTGCGCAAAAGGGCCAGTGTAGACAGCTCAGATTTGTTTTGCGCAAAAAAGCCCCAATCGTGAAAATGGCGATCGGGGCTTTCTTGCGCAAAACCGCGTCTAGATTGGCACAGACGCTTTTGCGCAAAAAGTGCTTTTGCGCAAAAGCGTCTGTGCCAATCTAGACGCTCTCTTACGCAAATACTTTTAACGGAAAATCTTTTCTGTTAAAAGCATTTGCGCAAAATCATGCCAGTCTAGACGCAGCCATAAAGAATGGTAAGTGATTGTCTAGGAAGGAGTACTGCTGAAAGGGATTTAGGGGTCATAGTGGACAACAAGTTAAACAAGAGTCAACAGTGTGACACTGTTGCAAAAAAAGCAAACATGATTCTGGGATAAGAGTGTTGTGGGCAAGACATGAGAAGTCATTCTTCTGCTCTACTCTGCACTGAGTAGGCCTCAATTGGAGTATTGTGTCCAGTTCTGGGCACCACATTTCAAGAAAGATGTGGAGAAATTGAAGAAGTTTCAGAGAAAAGCAACAAAAATGATTAAAAGTCTAGAAAACATGACCTCTATGAGGGAAGACTGAAAGAACTGGGCTTGTTTAGTTTAGAAAAAAGAAGACTGAAAGGGGACATGATAGTGGTTTTCAAGTATCTAAAAGGATGTTTTAAGGAAGTGGGAGAAAAATTGTTCTCCTTGGCCTCTGAGGACAGGACAAGAAGTAATGGGCTTAAATTGCAGCAAGGAAGGTTTAAATTGGACATCAGGAAAAACTTCCTAAATGTCAGGGTGGTTAAACACTGGAATAAATTGCCTAGGGTGACTGTGGAATCTCCATCGCTGGATATATTTAACAGCAGATTAGACAGACACCTGTCAGGGATGATTATAGACAGTGCTTGGTCCTACGTGAAGGCAGGGGACTGGAGTCAATGACCTCTCTAGGTCCCTTCCAGTTTTAGTGTTCTGTGATTCTATGAATAGTCTCATTAAGGTTAATATACTACTCACACACGTAAAGTTAAGCACATGTACAAGTCTTTGTAGGATTAGTTTTAGCAGATTTTGATCCTGAGATCTTTGCAAAGATTTACCATGTTTAACTTTTCAGGATCATGGTCAAGGCCAGTTAGAAAGATTCTGTAATTTGCCACATAATTGTAATCAAAAGACTTGGATAATATTCTGTGATAGTCATTTATCAGCATAATTATTTAGATTTTCCTTGTTAATTTTCATATTTTTTCACTCAGAATCAGAGGTTTTTGGAACTATTCTGGGTTAGCAGGTATTAGAACTCTCTATAACAGCAGATAATTTCCTGACACACTCTAGCAGTTTACAGCAAGAACCATAGTTTTGTTGTATAGGTTGAACCTCTCTAAACTGGGACTCGCAGGTCCAGCAACCAGACCATGCATGTTCCAGGACCAGAAAATCCTAGTACAGGACTGGCAGCCCTGCGATCAGCAGGGCAGTGGGCTGCCAGCAGCAAGCTGTTCGGTGGGCCACTGCCGGGCCGCCCAGAGGAGCAGGGAAGCCTGGTGGAGCCAGCAGAGCAGCGGGGCTGGCATCAGTCTCCAGCCAACAGTTAGGCCAGATCAGGTAAGGCGGGGGGGGGGTCAGAAATGACCTCCCCTGGTTTGGCAAAATCCCTCATCCAGGACTAGTGAGGGTGCCTAGCACAATGATACTGCAGCTTCTAAGCACTACCACGCTGAATACATAATACTTAACAATAATTCCATGTGAGCTATAAAAAAGGTTGTATAACCCCTCTAAAGATAGACCTAGAACAAAGGAAGTTCTGAAGATTGATCCTAGCAATAACAAATTTCTGAGAGGAAATTTAGGGTTTTTGTTGTATTCTTGTTGATGAATGATCAGTAAAATCAAATCCCATTAAAGAAGTGAGTCCAGCGTCGATGTATTCTGCTGTGGATGGATATAAATTCAATCCAGTCACACTTGCATAACTGAATAAGAAAGCTACCTATTACTTGCATGTCTTAATTTCTTTAATTAACTGTAGTTTATAGATTTTAAGGTTAATTTTATAGAATGTCTCAAAGTTGTATGGGTACCTTACAGAAACAAATATACATTCCCTAACCCCCAAAGCTTAGAAATCACATAACTGCTGTGTTGGTGGTGGATCCTTGTGCCCAGGAAGAGCTCTATTGAAATCAGCATAGCTTCATACCTATGCCAATCCAATCATAGAATCAGGAACTAAGTCGAAATAAGACACAAGTGGAAGTCCTAGATAGCTGAGAGACTGGAAGATGAAAGCCAAATGTAGGATAACATTGATATGTAGTCAAGTAATAATCACTATTAAGAAAAATAAGATGTAAAATATATATTAAATGTAGGAGACAGGATACAGAAAGCACCAAAAGCCAGAATTAAGCTATTTCGACTTAAGCTACTCAATTGATGTAACTGAAGTTGCGTAGCTTAATTTGACTTTAGCCGTGCTGTGTAGACGTACCCTAAGTGTTTTGTTCCCACCATAAAAGCAAAGCAATACTCTGGTTTTAAGAAAGCTGGTAGGTTTTACTCTGGTTTTAAGAAGGCTGACTAGCAGGCTATAAAAATAGCAGAGTGGACATAGCAGGGTTGTGGCTTGGGTTAGTCACCCATCCCCAAGCCTTCCCAACCCCCAGTCTGAGCACAGATGACTAGAATGGCCTATGTTGCAATGTTCACAATATTATATTTAGCAGGCTAGCTCAAGCTGAACCAGTATGTGTCTATCTACCTGGCTTGGGAGGCACTCTCCCAGTTTCAGTGTAAATATATCCAAAATGGCTTTGGCTGTGTGCTCAAGAACCTTGCCCCCAATCTTGCAATCAGATTTGTACAGAATAGTGACTTACATTTGAGCTGTCTTAAATAAGTGGTTTTAGTCTTTTGGGGGAGGGAAGTGGTATACATTTTCCTTGTGAAAACGGATCTACTTCTGAAATAGCATAAAAGCATCTAGATAACATAGTACTGAGAGCTTTGAAAATACTTTTGCTATGATATTATTTTGTTATATAGAGGTTTAAGGCTTATAAGTCAAGTGGAAGGCTGGCATTTTTGTGTGGACATTTAAGGTTGAAATTTGACCCTGTGAGGATCACACACAAACTGAATGTAAGCAGCCTCCCCTCCCACAAAGGTAAAAAATAAAGCAGATTTTTAAAACTTGACAGTTTAAAGCCAATTTCATGAATTGTGGAGGGTCTGATTCATGGCTTTTGAACCTTTGAAGACCCACTGAGAGTTCACTGTAGAATACAGGTCTGTTTCTTGACTCCTAGTCCATACTGTCACTGTATACTATCCTACTTCCTCTTTTAGCCTGAGAGTTGGAAAACAGTTTATTATATGACACAACTGATTTGCACTAGTGAGAGGCCTCCCAAGTGGAAATATATATTCCACTAGGCTGGCTGCTAGTCTTTTCTAAAGCATTATAAAACATTCATCATTTCAGTAATCTCCATTACCATTACCATATATATATATATATATATACACACACACACACTTTCTAAAATCATATACCAGATTTTTCCCTTACTGAAAAACCTGTGCTATCAACGTGTAACGTGAATTTCTCAACCTGTATGGCAAAGCCTTTTCTTTTCCTTTCAAAGATGTGGTTTGTAAAATTGCTAGAAGGGAGCTGTGCCCATAACGATACCGGTGGAATCACCAGCCTGTGCCTCTGTGGGAGTCCCAAGCTTAGAGTGATCTTTTTTTCCCTGGACTAGCCAAAGGGTAACACGAAAACATGCACTTGTCAGCTTGAGTCTCCCGAATTCCACATCATGTTTCAAATGTTGGGACTTCATCAAGAGGGTTTTTTTTTTAGTAGAAAAATCAAATACTTTTGTGGGCATTAATTTGTCCATTTCGTGGGAAGCCCCGGCTGCCGGCCCTCACCTTCCAGGCTCCATCACTCCGCCTCACGGCTTGACTGGGGCGCAGCCCAGGTGTCACGCGAGCAAGCGCTTTAAAAAGCGTGGCTCAGAGAAACAGGCAAGGAGCCCCGCCTAGAGGACTGCCTTAGGGCCAAACAGAGACGTAGGCAGACGCCGCTAGGGGCGGTGCTCGGTGGAAGCGCAGTGGCCATGTGGAGTTCCCGGGGGCTGAGCTGCGCTGCCCGGGTTCTACTCGGTGTCCCGCGGGCGGCCGAGGGCTGGAGCAGCGGCCGCCGCCCGCCGCAGTCCAGTAAGTAGTCTCCGTGCCGCCAGTGAGGCTGTCCCGCTGGGAAGAGAGCCGAGTGAGTTTCCGAGCCGTTTTTAGCAGAGCGCCCAGGCTCATGCGACCCGAGGCCGTTGGGTCACATCTGCTGATTCTGCCCGGATTCTGCCCTTGCTTGGTATTACAAGCCCATGGATTGTTAGCAGTATAGCTGTAGGTCCCAGGTTATTAGAGAGCCAGGGTGGATAAGGTGATAGGGGTGTAGGGAGTGCTGCCGCACCCATTGGCTTGAAGTGTTTCCCATTAAATACCGAGGTTGCAGTTTGGTTCAGTGGCTCTCAAAACCCCACACTACAAATTGTCCTCTGTACGGTAGAGCTTCAAGATTTTAGAACACCAGCATTGAGAACTGACTGGTGAACCACAGGCTTTCTCTGGAACCGGAAGTATGTGATGAAACAGCAAGAGAGGCACCCTCTAGTAAATACAGTACTTTTTGTTAAATGTAAACTATTTTTAAAAGACTTGGCAATAAAAGGAAACTATTTCTGTACTTATTTCATTTAAATTAAGATGATTAAAAGCACTGTTTTCCTTCAAGTGACGTTCCAAAGCCTATTAAGTTAGTATTTAGCTGTAAATGTCTGAATCACCATACTATTTGCTGAGTTAAGAACGTTCCCGTCTCTGTGATTACTGAAGGACCACACAAGGTCTAAGCAATCAGATGCTAAAGGCCTGAAGACTGACAGAGGTAACCATTAGGCAGACTAGAAGCCAAATATGGACTATCAGATGGTTGAGTAAATTTCAAATCTTTTTATTTGCTTTTATTTATTTTTATTTTCTCTGGAGTCTGGACCTTGACTATACCTGGACCAAGACATTTGGACCTTGACTAAAAATAGACTACATTGACTCTAGGATGACTGTAAAAGCAGACAAGTGATATATGGAAAGTTCAAAGAATTTTCCTTTAGAAAGGAAAGTGACTTTTAATTACTGTTAAATTTTATGTGACTACTTCTCTAATTTAAAATGACTGTGGCACAGATTTTCAAAGCCATTTAGGTGTGATAAATTGACTGTTAATGGGATTTTTTTGGGGGGGTCCTAAATGATTAAAATGCTTTTGAAATTACATAAACTCCTACATCAGGTAGATGTTGGAATGCTGAGTTCAGCAATGCCAAAATACCTTGATAATTTAAGTATCTAAAATGTTAATTTCAGAAAATTAGTCCCTTAGTTTATTAGCACTCCCAGGAGAGATGCTGTCACACCTTCAAAATATACTCCAGCAAAACACACACAGACAAGATGTAAAAGAGTAGTCGAGTCGACTACTCATGTCCCCTCCCCCCACTGACTCTGTAGCAGAGGCAGCAAGGGGAGGGGACACAGAAGCCAGGGCTGGCAGAAGCCAGATTAAAAGCTGATTACCATCTGTGGTGCTGCTTGCCCCTCGCCCTGCTGCTTTTTTCAAAGGCAGCAGCACAGAGGGGCAGGGGAGGCTGCTCCAGCAGCAGCCCCTGTCTGCAGGGTGGGAGATGCTCCAGCAGGGAGCTAGGGCCCTCCCCCCCCCCCCATGGACAGGAGCTGCTACGGCAAAGCAGCCCCTGTCTGCGGTCCACCTCCCCACTGGGACCCCCGTGGGCAGAGGTGCCTAACTTGGTGCAAGCACGGCTCAATCCTGGTTCATGCCAGGTCCAGGAGCTACGTCCTCTGCAGCCCTGCAGATTATATGTAGTAGAAGTCAGGCTGCCTGCATGCCTGGCTCTTAGTACATTTAAATTGCAGTGGTGGTAGCTCCTTCTTAGCACCTTCCCTTATCTACTACACAATTACTCAATTACCTGCCTCTTAGCATACACACACACACACATGCACAAAATAAATATCTTTTCAGGCCTTTTTCTTGTGCATCAAATGTCTTTTTTTAATTGTTTTACAAACGTGATGATGGTAATAAAGTATATAGCGTACAGGCATGTTTGTATGTAAGTGGAATGGGTCTATGACCAGCCAGTGGGAAACCAAGAATTAACAAAAATTATAAATCAACATTCATTTTGTAGTGCTGAAGAGTGTATTTAACCCTTTCCTGCTAAGAGTTTTATTACAATTCAAATGAACCAGAGGGACAACACAATCATTAACATACTAGCAGAAAATATAGCCTGCATTTTTGTGGTTTAAGTCTATACCTGTGTTGACAGTAGGTTTTCCTCATAATTTTCAAGCTGTAAAAAATAAACCATTTGTAAGTATTAATCGGATATGAAGCAAAACCCAGTTATTTGAGCCATCTCACAATATCTTTTAAAATCCACTAAAGAACCTTATACAGAATATAAACAGTCTATTCCTTCCTGACTCTTGGGAAGAAATATAAACATACATGTAGGCTTAATTTCTAATCTGGGGAAGCACTGACTAGGATAACCATAATGACAGTGGAATAACTCAGGCTCACCTAAATATCTGTAAACTTGCCAATTATTGAATTTACCATGCTAAATTCCTCCAGAATGGAGCATCTTACATTTTTTAGCATGATTAATAGTTTTCCCAAGATTTCTGGAAACTACATGATTTTTTCTTGCTTCTTGTGGGTTAATAGTCTTTTTCTTTTCCTAGGTCTGAGAACTGTAAATGTGATCTCACATAATCTTGGCACTGCTGCTGATTACAGTGTTTCCTATAAAGAACTTAAAGGCTTGCTAAAATCACAAACCACTCATATTGATGTTCGAGAAAAGTGGGAAATTGAACAGTTGGGAAAAATTCCCGGGTCCATAAACATACCATGTAAGTTATATGTATCACTGCATAGCAACAAGATCAGAAGTTTTAAGCCTAAACTTGCAAACAAACCTTGGTGAATAACAAACAAGTTGTGATACTTATGGAAAAGACTTCTGGAAAACTAGTGTAAATCTTCACAAATAAAACTCCTTTATGAATTACACATCAGGTTTTGTATTTATTCTTGCAGTGGGTGAGGTTGTGGAAGCTCTGCAGATGAACTCAAAAGACTTTAAAGAACGGTATAATCAAGATATGCCTGCTAAATCTGACCATCTAGTCTTTTCCTGCATGGCAGGTGTGCGAAGCAAGAAGGCATTGGATATTGCTGTGTCTTTGGGCTTCAGCAGGTAAGGAGTTGAGGTATTATCTGGGTAAGTTCCTGCATGGACAACAGGATTAATGGGAAAATACACTTTCTGCAAAGTGGGGCCCTTCCCTGGTGGTCTTAGGGTAGATTAGAGAGGCTGAAAAGACATGAAATCCCCCATTTTGTACTGCTATTTCTATCTTCATATTAGCTGCATACATATTCCCTCAGGAAGGGATGCTCAGATAATTTCTGGATGCCATAAATCACTGCTGCTGGGAGCAACTTGTCATGGATCCCACAAGGGAAGAGGTGGTCTTTTATTTAAGTGGTGTGCTTGTGCTCGCTGGCACAGGAGGAAAATAGAGATGAACTGCTTGGTAATAATGAGCATAATGTAATTAAACTTAATGTCATTGTGTTGGGGGGAGAGGGGGTGGGAATGCTATAGAAACCCATCACAGTAGCACTTAACTTCAAAAGGGGGACTACACAAAAATGAGGATGCTAAATAGAAATTAAAGGAAGCAGTTACTGATGAAATGACCGAAAACTGCATGGAGGGTAATTAATCACCATAATGTACACTCAAACTAAAACAGTAAGAGAACAAACACATTCTGAACAGCAGAGTAAGAGGCAATTACAGGTAAAAAGTCATCTAAAAATTGGAAGTAAGATCCTAGTGAGGAAAATAAGAGCATAAACTCTAGCAAGTCAAGTATAAAAGTATAAGTAGATCAAGTACGTCACAAGCAGGCTGTGCCAAAGGAGCACTTTAGGAAGACAAAGCTGTTGCAGACAAGCTAAATGAATTATTTTCATCACTAGCTATGGATTGGGGTGGAGAAAGAGGTGTTTGTGGTTTGCATAGTTTTTGTTTTGAGAAATCTGAGGAACTGCCACAGATTGAGGTTTCAGAGGAGGTTTTGGAACAAACTGATAAAACATTAAGGGTGTGTCTACACTGCACCGTTATTTCTGCAGTGATAACTAGCATTATTTTGAAATAACAATGAGTGTTTACACAGCCATTCCGAAATAACTTTGAAATAATGGATGGCTTATTCCAAAACCTGTAAATCTCATTCTACAAGGAATAACGCCTAATCCAAAATAGCTATTTCAAAATAAGGTGTGTGTAGATGCTCTACTGCTCCTATTTCAAAATAGAATTGCCCTGGTGAGGGGCTAAGATGTTCCTCCTCAGTGCCTCCTGTGGCTCTAAATCAAGATAGCACATCTACATTAGGAAACCCTGCCTTGGGCTAATTTTGAGGATTCCCTGCAGTGCAGATGTGCTATTTCAAAATAAGCTATTTTGGAGTAAGTATTCCAGAATAGCTTTATTTTGAAATAAGTGTGCAGTGTAGACACGTACCCATAGTCACCAGGATCAGATGGTATTTAAGTAAGACTTCTGAAGGAACTCAAATATGAAATTGCAGACTACATACCATTGTTAGTAGTTATATCACTTAAATAAGCCTCTGGCCTAGACAACTGAAGGCTAACTAATAAGACCAAGTTTTTTAAAAAGGTTCTAGAATTATCCTATCAATTATAGGCCAATAAACCTGCCTTCTGTACCAGGCAAACTGGTTGAAACTATAGTAGATAGAAGAATCAGCCATGAACACAATTTGTTGGGGAAGAGTCAATGTGACTTTTTTGTAAAAGGAAATCATGCATCATTGGGAGGTGCAAACAAAAATGATGCTGTCAGCGTAGTGCACTCTGACTTTCAGAAAGCCTTTGACATGGCTTCTCACCAAAGACTGTTAAAGCAGTCATGAGGTAAGAAGGAAGGTCTTCTCATAGGTCTCTGTTTCCTATCTTTTAGCCAATTAAAGGGTAGGAATAAACCGTCAGCTTTCACAATGGAAAAAGATAAATAGCTCAGTCCACCCCCTTTTCCATACTTATACAAATCTTGAATAGCAGAGGTCTCAATACTAATGTGGGGGGGAGGGGGAGAGAGACAGTGAGGTGGCACAATCTGTAGATGTAACTTTCTAAATCCAAAACTCATTGCAAGAGTTAGTGATCTCAATAGATGGGCTGACAGAATTCAGTGTTAAGTGACAAAGTAGTGTACACGGAGAGGAAAAAATCCCAACACAAAATATTGGGGTCTGAATTAGATGTTACCTCTCTCTAAAGAGTTCTTGGAGTCTTTGCAGATAACATCTGCTGAGTGCAGTGGCAGGCAAAACTAACTGTCTCTTTCCTAATGATTCCTAACAATCAAAATATCATGTCTGGATGTAAATCCATGATACTCTCAGATCTTGAATACTGCGTGCATTTCTGATAATTTCATTTCCAAAAAGAAACATTAGAATTGGAAAAGGTGCAAAAAAAGGCAACAAAAATGTTCCATACATCTGATCAGCTTTCATACACAAAGAAATTAAAAAGACTAGGACTGGTCAGTTTAGAAAAGGGACTACTAATGGGAGATAGTGAGTATAGAAGTATTTATTGACTCCTTCACACAACATCAGAAATTCAGAAACCCAGATGAAATTCAGAGGTGGCAAGTAGGAAGTAATACTTCATGGAACATACAGTCAAGCTGTGGAACTCATGGCCATGGGATATTTTGAAAGCCAAAAGGATAATGATTTTAAAAGGATAAGTTAATGGAGGATAGCTCCATCTATCACTATTAACCAGATGCTTAGGGATGCAACCCCATACTCAAGGTGCCTCTACCCCCTCCAACTGCCAGAAGCATTTGGCACGAGCCATTGTTAGAGACCGGATTCTGGGCTAGATGGACCAGTAGTAGTTACAGCTACTTCTGTGCTGTAACTCTCCTGCTCAGGTGGAAAAAGCACCCTCCTGAGCGCAGCAAGTTACAGTGCTGTAAAGCACCAGTGTAAAAAGACTTATTGTTAGCTACTCCTCTCGTGGAGGTAGTTTATGTACAGTGCTGGCAGAAGTCTGTCCCTGCGCTGGAGCCATGACCAACTCTGCTGCGCACTGCCACAGTTGCACTCTATGCTTAGTGTAAACAAAGCTCTAGTATGGCTATTGTCATCTTAAGGGTACAGGTGAAGATTCAAGAGTAAAAACAAATAGAGTAACTAGTGCCTAAACCATAGCTCATTTTTAATTATGGCTATCTAAAAATGGTACTCTGCAGATCTTTCAGTGTGTATTCAGAGACATCTCTGTTCAATCAGTAACAAGATCCACCCCCCAAGCTCTGCAAACTAGAACAGCTCTGGGAGACTGAGCTGAACTCTCTTGTACATTAGCAAAACTGTTGGCTAACTGGCAATTGCAATGCCATCTGTTCAACCCTATTGTCTTCAATCCATGCCCTCAATTGTATAATTCTCTGCCAGTTTGCTCAGGTGTATGGTAATTAAGGGCATAACATAACTGCACAGGTATAAAATGAAAGTAGCTCTTAGTTACAGAATTCTTATGACTTTCAGGCTCCAGCCTGCATTTGAACAGCTGACAGTCTAAGTTCTAGTAAACTGAGCAAATACTGACATAGAAATTGTTCATACAAAAGTGGGACTCCCCAACTTCAGTCTTATACTCACTTCTGACTAGAACCAAACCATAATCCCACATTTGTTGTTTTTTCATGTCTTGAAATACCAGTTTCATATTGCTTTACTGAGAAGGGTTTTTGTTTCTTCCTTTTTTTTAAAAAAAAAATGGTTATCTTGTAAATTTAAATAAAAATCCTTGGTTAACATCCGGATAGTTCATTTTAAACTGTCATTCTGGCCCTAAATGTGCCACTGCCCACACACCTGCCCCTTTATGGTATCTAAGTACCACAGCATTTGGGATAGCTGTGGGGAACCAGAAAGATAAAGGGTTGTTTTTTTTTTTTTCCCCTCACCTACATTAATATAGTGAATAATCTCCTTGTTGGTAAGGAAATCCATTTAAAAAACATAACCGGTTCCTAGTTCTCCATTGGGTAGCATATTTTCCACACACACTTATTTGACAGCAGTGATGGATTTAAAAAAAAAAACGACTCAAACTAGTGCAATTGTGAGGCCAAAATGGCTTTACCTTTGTAATTGTTTGAAATGTTAGCAATGGATTATCTATGCATTCAAAAGGTTAATTTATGCATCCCTTTTAGAGACTGTATAGATCAGATATGAATGAGTCTCTGGAAGAGGTTTGGACAGACGAAATATTTCACTTAAAACTTCTGAAGTAAAGTGGATCTACTATTAAACATCTACTTGTTCAAATTGTATTAAACGTGGGCAGTGCTCTTTTCCCTCCCCCCTCCCCAATGCAATATGCATGCACTGTGCCACCACTTGTTTGATCCTTACTTAGTCCCCCATGATATTTTAGTTAGTGATCTTGCTATTCATTTTCTCTAAGTGAAATAAGCCATACAACCACTGCATTTTGTTTTGGTTTTGCAATTGTGAGTACACTGCCGCTTACTACTGTCAAATCTTATGACAAACTAAACTGTTTAATTTTAAATGAGTCAACTAGACTTCATTCTCTCCTCACAAGTTTATCTATAGTAGCATCTCTAAAACATTAAGGCTGTATCTAGACTGGCACAAGATTGTGCCAGAGCTATGCAAATGAGGCTCAGCATGGAATATCGCTGAGCCTCATTTGCATAACTAATGAGCCGCCATTTTTGCAGAAGAGGCTCTTGCGCAAAGCTGTTATGCTGATTATTTTCAGGCATAATGGCTTTGCGCAAGAGGGTTTTTCTTGCGCAGGACGGGGCAGTGTAGACAGCTCCATCTTGCACAAGAGGCTCTTCCGCAAAAATGGCGGCTCAGTTATGCAAATGAGGCTCAGCGATATTCCATGCTGAGCCTCATTTGCATAGCTCTGGTGCAAGATCGCGCCAGTCTAGACACAGCCTAACTGTCTTCTGTATATTTTCAGAGTTCAGCACTATGCTGGTGGCTTCGAGGAATGGGCAAAATATGAACCGCCAGAGAAAAAACAATGACAACTTTTGGAATATTAACCTTGTTATAGTGTCCTGAAATCTACAGATGGCTAGTAATATTGGTATGAAATAAAACTAACAATGGAGAATGTAGTGTAAACGGGAATATTTGTTTAAATACGTAACTTAATACACACAGTTAAATTAGCTGATTATTCTGAATTTTAAATTGTGATTTGAACATTCTATTTGTGCAATCTTCAGTGCTCACTTTCCTTTGATCATATGTTAAAATTACTATGGAACTATTCCATAGATTAAAAATAAGGTCTCCACTGTAAACTGAACATACAATATAATATTGATATACTTCAAAAAAGTGTACAGCCAGGGATCATGATTAAACATATTAAGAAACTTAACCATGTCAAGCAATTTTTATGTATTCCTCTTAATATTATCTAGAAATGTCAGACTTTTAATTGGGTTGGAATGATACTTCAGAGCCAACTGACACTAATCAGCATATAGCAGCTGTTCTTAACCTGTCTGTTCTGTCAGGAGGGCAAATACAAAGGGAAAAACAGATCCTGCAAACACAAGAGGTGACTCTAAAATTTGACAGCAAAATATGAGTCTGGCTATAGAAGCTATGCACACGGTTATGCATTTGTATTTCAAGAAAGTTTAGTAACATTTCTTTAAGGCACATGTCAAGATTTCAGGTAGAAAACTCCAGAATTCCTATCTTAAAGATTAATGTGAAATAAGACTTCGGGTGTATGACATGATAGTTTAGATGTGATTAATTTAGAGTAGGATTCTTCAGAATGCAAGGGAAGTAGAACTCTCTAGATTTACAGAGCAGTTATTAGCAACCTCTATTTCAAGTACAGTTGCTTTTTTTTTTTTTTTTTTTTTTAATAATGAATCCCTATTTACAAACTAACAGGGCCCTGTATTCACAAAATTGATTCAAGTTACACACATTGCCTTTTCTTGTTCTTCATACTACTGCAAAGTGACTTCCAAGGCAATGAAGAAATTAGAATATAAATAAAATTTATGCACAACAGAACCACTTGACAGGGAAAATGTTGCATAATTACATCATTTGTTGCAAGTTAATCACTGACTACTCACTGTAGCTTTCCACTGCATATAGGAAGAAATGTGGATTTTTTTTCCCCCTTTTTAGAGATGTCTCACTGTGTGCAATCCCAAAAGGCCTGACTCTCTGAAGCACTAAGCCAACCATCCCCTTCTTTTTAAAAGATGATAGCCCTATGGAAGGGCACTTTTCAACAGTAGAACTCTTTTTCCTCCCTAGCCAACTTGTTTGACAGATTCTTGATCTGCTGATAAAGGCACACTGAAGTTCTTTCTCTCAGGTTTTTATTGAGGGTGAGAGGAAGCTTTCTTAATGTAGATGTGCAATTTGGTGGTGATAATTTATATCTATCTTAAATGGTTGAACAAATAAGTGGGGATGGGCACTTAAAAATCTTCATTAAAAGATGTAGACTCCCTACTAACCTCCAGGGATGAAGATTCCATCACCTCCCTAGGTAACCCATTCCAGTGCTTCACTACCCCCCCACCCCCATGAAACAGTTTTTCCTAATATCCAACCAAGACTCCCCCACTGTAATGTGAGGCCATTGCTCCTTGTTCTGTCATCCATCAATACTGAGAACAGCCTCTCATCAGGAAGTTGAAGGCTGCTATCAAATCCCCCCTCACACTTCTCTTCTGCAGAATAAATAAGCGCAAATCCCTCAGCCTCTCCTCGTAGGTCATGTGATCCAGCCCTCTAATCATTTTGGTTGCCCTCCGCTGGACTCTCTCCAATGCATCTACATCATTTCAGGGGAGGCAGAATTGGAGGCAGTACTCCAGGTATGCCCCAAAAAGGAGAATAATAATTTCTCTAGATCTGCTGGCAGTGCTCCTCCTAATGCACCCTAATATGCCATTAGCCTTCTTGGCTACAAGGACACACTGTTGACTCATTCAGTTTTTCATCCACTGTAAGCCCCAGATCCTTTTCTGCTGAACTGATACTTAGCCAGTCGATCCCCAGTCTGTAACAATGCTTGGGATTCTTCCTTCCCAAGTGCAGGACTCTGCACTTGTCCTTGTTGAACCTCATCAGATTTCTTTTGGTCTAATCCTCCAATTTGTCTAGGTCACATGGCATCCTATCCCTACTCTCCAATGTACCTATCTCTCCCCCACAGCTTAGTGTCATCTGCAAACTAGCTGAGGGTGCAATCCATCCCCTTATCCAGGTTATTAATAAAGATGTTAAACAAAACCGCTCCTAGAGCTGATCCTTGGGGCACTCCACTTGAAAACTAACCGTCAACCAGACATTGAGCCGTTGGCCCCGACAATCTAGCCAGCTTTCTATCCCACCTTACAGTCCATTTATCCAATCCATACTTCCTTAATTCGCTGGCAAGAATAATGTGGGGGACCATATCAAAAGCTTTCCTAAAGTCAAGGTATGTCACATCCACCAACTTCCATGTCCATAGAGCCAGTTACCTCATCATAGAAGCTAATCAGATTGGTCAGGCATGACTTGCCCTTGGTGAATCCATGTTGACTATTCCTGATAACTTTCCCCTTTTCCAAGTGCTTCAAAATAGCTCTTTAGAGCTACATGGAAAAAACATCTTGGCTACTACAATCGTGAACATATAGTTATATGCAGAAGCAAGAAGTTCTGAAAACAAATAGTTCACTTTCTAGTTTAAAATGCTGTAAAACTGTAGATTTTTGCAAATACTTAGCACAGCTGCTCCTAGTGAGGAGGACAAGAATATTACTTCAGTAAAGCTTTAGTTCAGAAATAATCATTGTTTTAAGAACTACACATAATCACTGTTAGTTTGCATTGATTTATTCCTACCCATCATGTCCACATTACAAACAGTACAGTGTTTAGCTTCCAGGGACTAAACCAACAAGCCAATTTCCAAGAGTAGAAGGACAAGGTGTCTACCAACAAAAGTAGTGTATGATAAGGCTAAAATAAAATGCCTGTTTTCACTCACTGTAAAATAGGTGGTAGTTATTTTTATAAAACATTTAATGCAAATTATTAAGTGCAAATAGCCTCATTGATTGCATACAAAACCACCTTTTGTTGCACTTCATTGAATGAGAAGTCCAGTAGAGGACTGCAAAAAAAGGTTAGGTGGTTTTTAAATGGTCAAGTTTTAGAATTAACCAGTTCCATCTGGCCACGTTTTTCAAGCACTTGTTTTCTATAGTTTAGACCTATGTAATGTGTTACTATGCTTTGGAGAAAATTAAGATTGTATTAAAAAAGCTATTGGACTTCAGTTTCTATCCAACTTTTATTTATGGGACAATCAGCATTTTTAGTTGAGAATTAAACAGTACATGAAGAGGGAAAACCTTAATCTTTAGGGCTGAACCCTGACTTGAACAGGAGTTCTGCATGACTAAGGAATGCAGGCTACAGCCCATAGCTTTAAAGAAACTAATTTTGTCCAGAAAGTCATTAACAAAGAATCCTATCATTGCAATAATTATTAAAAGCTATTCTTAAAGTAACATTTTAAAACAGCCAGAATGAAGCTTGTTCCTTTCAGTAAAATTCTACATAAACTCAAATTCACAACAGTGAAGGCAGACTAACAGTGTATACCTTTTGTAAGCCCCCTCCCCCCCACACCCCAAAAACCTACAGTAAAAAAGTTAGTTGATTCTAAACCATTTGAGGATTGCACAGTATAGTACTTGAAATAATTTATAAACTTTTAAATATTCCTAATATTTAAAATGGTGAAGAAAACTTTTTTTTCCAAATGCCCATTTTATATTGCACTTTTCTGGTAAGCTTGGCTACTACGTTTTGTGGAAAAATAGCCAAGCTACATATACTGAGTAAAACAGCATTGCTTGAGTCCAGAAGAGGAACTTCTTCCCTGTACTGTTTTCACTGAAATTAGCAACATTTTTACAGGTTTTTGCAGCCTTTGTTTCTGAAAGACTGTGAGGGGTTTTCATATTAGTCCTTAGCTATAAAACAAATGGAAAGATCAATTAAAAGATGTATACACTATCCTCCTTCAGTAACAAATAACGATAAAGACACAGGGCCATTAATATTGTTACATTTGACAGGCTTCATTACTGTACTTTTAAAAAAATCTTCACTTTAATGGCAACCTATGTTTTTCTTAAAGCAAACAAAACAGTATTCAACTATCAACATTGAAGTGCATGTGTGAATCTTTTGCAGCTCTGTTCAAAACTTTTGAATTCCTTACATTGAGAAATCTTGCCAATGCAGTTGTTCCAGTGTTAAAGGGGTTGATGCAGTTTTAAAGAAAAAGCTTTCAATATGCTTGATAGAAACAAGCCATTTATTCTTCAAGTTCTAGGTCAAAGACATTATTGAAATCTTTGGTCCATTTCATGAACACAATTAAGATCCCAGTATGTCTTGATCCAAAGTGGTCCATAAAGTTCTTTGGAATGTCTTAAGACTGGTTGTAGCTGGAGTTCTGACTTCCATTTGGACCCTGTTCTCCTTCACTGTTTGGAGGGAGAAACACATATTTCAGATAATAAATTCATTATTTACATTGCTAGCCTTCAAGAAAGGAAGAACTAACATTGTGCAATAAAAGACCAAGTACTAAAAGCCTCTTGAATCTTTAGACACACAAAATTCATAGCATTTTTTGCCTGTCCCAACTCTGCAATAAAAACCCCACTGTTTTGATAACTGTGTATATATAAAATAATTCAACTAGAAAACATGCAAAACAATGTATTTGTAGGACCTGATTTTTAAAATTGGATACATAAAAAACTGTCCAATTGGGCACCCAGTTTACCTCTGCAGTTACCAGATTTAAGCTCATATATTTGCACCTTGTGATTTTGTCTATAACTTGACAATCTGTACATAACAGTACCTACAAGAGCAAATTTTGCATAAAATTGTACATGCACAGTTCTGAGCAGTCAGGCCTTTCTAGTTATCTAACATTCCTAGTCACTATATAGAGTAATAGAATTATTCAAGTAACTGCATTAATTCTTATCAGTTACTCGACTATTCTATAGTTCCCGGGAGCGGGGCCAGCAGCCAGTGCTCTCCCTTCCAGCTCCCAGAGAGCCTTCTGCCACCCAGGGCCTCTGTATTAGAGGCAGTAGCGTGGGGTGCCAAGTGGGAGCCAGTCTGCGAGGGGAGCCATTTAAAAACCATCTCCCTGTGCAGACCAGCTGCCTGCCACCCCGCACTGCTGCCTCTGATACAGAGGCAGCAGTGCGGGGTAGCAGCAGCCCCTGTCTGCAGGTGGTCCGAGCTCCCTGTGGATAGAGCCTGCTCTGACTCCATGGGAGGCAGAGCAGCCTCTGTCTGCGGGGGGGGGGGGTCATACCCTCCCCCCTATGAGCCGGGACTGCTTCATGGCAGCCTCCCCTGCCCCATCCTTCCCCGCACTGCTGCCTCTGATAAAGGCAGCAGCGTGGGGGTCAGGTGGCATTGCAAACTGGTACTGGGGAACTGGCTTTTAAGCCAGCTCCCCCCAGCTCCTGCTCCCCCACTTTGCTGTCTCTGAAACAGAGGCAGCAAGCAGGAGGGAGGAGAGGGCACGTGTGTGTAGTTGAGAAGGTTAGCCAATAAACCTAAGCTTATAGATTAATTGTATAGTAGACTACACATCAACATCCCTAATAATGACCTGTTCCTTATGTTTGCTGAACTGAACATGTCCTCATTAAATTAATTTAATCAGAAAAGCTAACATTAAAAAAATGTTACAACTACTCTATCAACCAGAACCAACTCTTCTTCATAGCTCCCAAACCAGTGGACAGGAAGGAATATATCATGGAAAGTTCTTCACTGTAAACATATTTACTATGCCCCAATGAAATGTTCTCTTGTGTTTAAAAGGAAGTTTCTAGTTTAAGATTTTTACAGTATACAATATGACATGAGAAAAAAAATGCACAGTACCTGTTTGGGGGTGGTTTCGGTTTAGGCATCTTACTAAGAATAGTAGCCATTTCTTTCCTCTCATCAAAGTTCTTCCACTGTTCATACAGTTTTAGAATGACTCTGATTATTTCCAAAATCTAATTAGAAATATTTGAGATCAGATACTATAATGGCTCTGTGTTCATCACTACCCACAAAAA
Source organism: Pelochelys cantorii (assembly GCA_032595735.1). NCBI lineage: Eukaryota > Metazoa > Chordata > Testudines > Trionychidae > Pelochelys > Pelochelys cantorii. Next base: position 73,503,177 of record CM064328.1, read on the forward strand.
TGTGTAACCCAACCAACCAACCAACCAAAATGTAAGTATGGCGTTTTCTCTATATCAGGGTGGCCTTCACATTATTCTCAACAATTTAGCAATCTTTATTATTTCCCCGGACAGCTAAGAGCATCTTGATCTAGCTCAGGAGTTCTAAAGCTTTTTCTGATGGTAAATTACATCATAAGACTGGTTAGGAATGGTCTAAGTTAATTTAGTCCTGCCTTAGTACAGGTAGCTAGACTTGATGTCTCAAGGTCCCTTTCAGCACTGCATTTCTAACAGAGTACTTCTTGGGCACTTTGCCTCTTACTCAGAATTACACAAACCACTTTGTTCCCATCAAAAACTGAATTTCCAACTAGTTACATGGAACAATAATATGAGGAATATAGTTTTAGTTTCTATTAAGACTATATAGCAGTTGTTAACCAGGCCATGCAATAGCATATAACTAGCAAATGGTGGTCCCTGGATCACCCGGCAAGTGTTCTTCACATCACAGGTGCTCCGTGGACCATGGTTTGAAATCCACCGGTCTTAGTACCCGAGAGAAGGGGAGGGGCTGAACAGCACGCAACAATTTTGTCCTGTGAACTTCTACAGTGTCAGAGCAGCTCTTTTGTTTTGCCAAAGCACTACCAACCAACTTTATCTTTTCACCTCTCTATTTTTGAATCTCTCTAGTCTGGAACACTCTCTAGTCTAGGCCTGGCTGTTGCTGAACCAAAAAGTTTGCCATTGAGTGGGGTCAATATTGTCTAGCAGCATTACCAATGCTTCTACTGCTTACTGGACTCCCAGAAGACATTCAGGGGTAAATTAGAACTAAACAACAGCGCAGAACACAGAACTGGTGGCTGTAAGCAAACTTTATGGGACTGTGGAGAACTTGGCTACACCCATAAGCGAACATCCAACTAATTAAAATCATGCTGGACTACATGGATGTTGTCAGACCAAATAGTGCCAGATTAGACAGGTTCAACCTCTTCTATAATTTATTCTTTTTACTCGTACCACTTATTTTTTGCTTTGTAGCCTTCTTAGCTCTGCCCCCTCTTCCTATTAACCTGTACAAATATGACTTTTTTAGTGCAGAATTTTTTTCCTAAGAAAGGATTGCATGTGGTGTATGGCTCTCACACTGGCAGTCACTGACTTAAAATACTTGATAGTAAAACAAGCACACAAGAAAAGTCCAAGTTCAGATAAAGCATTGAGCACCACGAAAGCAATCTCTCTCTCTGAAATCAGAGTCACAGTTGGCTAAGTGGTATGGATGTGAACTGTTAAGCCTAGATTGCTATTAGTATCAGAAATGGAAAGCCTAAGCACACAAATATGTTCAAGAGCAGGGGTAACTTAAGTCACTACATAGTACAACCCCTTGATAGAGTAGTTTTCCCCATGTACGAAGTCATGTTCAACTCATTTTACTTTGCACATGTATGAACAACACTCTGCAAATGTGCTGTGTAGTCAAGCCCAAAAGTGTAATTCATAAGCATGAGCTTTAGTGCTTTGATGAATTGGGGTCATAGTGTTTTTTATCCAGAAAGATTCTAATGCACGTTGCACACAGCAAAACTACACCACAAATATATTAAAAATGAGAATAGCAAGTAAGCTGCTAATACTGTAGGAAGAATTAGGCAGAACTGCCCACACTGGAGTTCAGCCAGAATGCTCTTAGGTTAACACTTTCATTTTATGAAAAATGCTATAAGCTATTTAGTGACCCCAGGTAAACAAGAGCTCAGTTTTATGTTTCATCTGAAAGATGACAATTCCAGCAGAACTCTGTGCCTTAGCACTGGCTCTAATGACAGAGTGCTATATACCGAATCATCAAGTCCTCTTCCTGAAATACCTGGGTTTTCTTAGAAATCTCCCCTCTAATTCCTGACCAGGTTTAACAGTACAGAGTGTACATCATGTAACAACAGTAGAGATTTAAGTGACAAGCCTGCGAAATATCAATTTATATTGTTAATTATATCTCATATCAAGTAAGAAAAAATACCTTCTCCATATCAACAGACAACTCAGCAAACCACTGCCTTGCATCCTTCTGCTGGACAACACAGGCCACATGTAGGCAAGCTGCAAAGTAAAATAAACATAGGAACATGTCTACTGACCAAAGATTCATTTATTATAAAAAATAAAAGAGGTTTGTAATTGAAAAATATCTATTTTCAGAATGGTTTCTACTATTATTTCTTTCTTTGTAGTTCTGAATGTCTCTCTCTCCCTTTAGTACTGTCCATTCTACAACACTTCCACATCATAGTTTTTGGGATTTAAGCTCTGAATCAAGCTTTCCAGTTTCTCGTAAGATTTTCAAGCCATATGGCAGTACTGTCAGTAACATCTGAAGTGATAACTGAAGAAGATGGTGAAGATAAACAAATCAACATTCTTTAGAACAGTGCATTTGGTAAGAAATGCCCATTCATGGAACACTATACTATGCAAGATGAAAGAAACCATTCAGATATAGTACAGCAATTGAACTTTTTACCTACCTAGGGCAATCATGAAGGGAGGGTACAGTAGACAAAGATCAGTTCTATACGTATCATTCACTATCCTCCTGTGCAAACAAAAATAGTAGATAAATACCCTGCTTACCTTTATTCCCATTTTACTTCAGAAATTACCATCTGTTTTTATTTTAAATTTAGGGGGATTTTTTTTAACATTAAGATAGTCAGAAATGAAGGTGTAAAAAATCATTAATATCTGCATCGTTGTACACACACTTCTTCTCTTGAATCTTTTGATTCTTTCTCAGTGACGGTTTTCTTCTAAGAACTCTACTTGGAAGAATATTTTGCTTTCTAATAAAATATTGCTTTGCAAAGTACTTTGAAGATACATTTTAAAATTTTCAGCATCAACCAATCTTCACAGCTCTCCTGTGAAGTATTTTTATCCCTATTACAAGGAAAAGCAAACAAAGGCAAAAAGAGATAGTAGCTTGTTCAAAGCTACAGAGGGAGTCCTTGTCTGAGTTTAAGTCATAAATCAGGAGTTCCTGGCTTCTAATAGACAGTTGAGAGAGACATAGGCTACATTTTTATTGCATATTTTTATTTTTTAAAAATGTTTTAATTTAAAAAAAAATCTTTATTAAACTAAACAGTGGCTTTCAAACTGGGGTATGCAAGCTCTTGTCGGGGTATGCAAGAACAATCCTGTAACAGTGAACAAAGCATTTTATTTAGTATTGAAGTTTTCAAACTATGGGGACACGGAGGAAAAATTGGGGAGCAGGAGGTGAGTGGCAACACCAGGCATCTTGGGTCAGACCCCACATGGCTAAGCTTGAGGAAGGGTGCAGCACTCATGACTCACTTCAGAAGGCCATCCAGCCTGTCTTGGTTGAGGGGGAGTGTAACAAGTTGATCCCCACCTTTGAGTTACCACTTTTGGTTGTGTTCCCTACAACCCAAACAGGCTTGGAGTCCTGCTGAAGAGAGTCAGGCAGTACAGGTGGCACTCCCTCCCAAAGCTCCACCATTCAGGGCTGGTCCAAGCTGCCTGGTGTCGCTACTTGCCTCTCTGAATGTTCTTCCACACCTCTGTTGGAGTGGCACCCCTACCCCAGTCTGAAATCCTCTAAAAAGCGAATACTCAATGGAGGGCAGAAATCTGGAAGGGCACATGATGATGACCTGCCAAACCTCTATCAATACTAACTGTCTCAGGTGGGGACACTTGGTAGATTGCATTATTTGGAAAGGGGTACACAGCCTAAAAAGTTTGAAAATCACTGATCTATTAGTTACACCATTGTCAACCCCTGTGTAGACACATTTACATCAATAAACTGCTGCAACTTTATGTGTAGAAATGGCCAAATCAATTTGTACTTGACAATTTCTGAAGGTTTTTTTCCCCCCCAAGTCAACTTTCCTACTGAAAGGATGCAGTAGTATTAACCTTTGTCTTCATTACCATGCGAGGGGTAGTAGCATGTCTTCTTGGCCCATATCTTGCACATATTGGAGCAAAGGTCTATAAGGATGATACACTATCAAGCAGCAATCCTAGAAACAAGTTTTTAAAAAAATCAAATTATAATTATTATAGAAAATACACTGTCATGGGTTTGCATTATAAACACTGATTTAACAATCTGTTTTTTATTTTTCCGTTCAATTTAATATATTTTAGTATAATAGCACCCTAATTCTGGGATAATGAGGGAACCAAAATACACACTGATTGATAGTCTGTCAATGTCCCATCCTTTCCTTTTCCCTTAGAGAGGCAAAGTGTCACATCTGCAGCACACTGAAACCTCATTTGTCTACAAACCCATAATTCCCAACTGAAAATTCAGAACGCTGCCAGAAAACAGTCTGTCACTAAATAATACCATATATGAGAAACTTGCCAAAATAATTGACACTGGTTTAAAAAGTCTACACAGCTCTGAATTTTTTCCTTATTCTTAAAGTTGGAGTGTACAAGAAAGAATAAAAAAAAAACAATCCTCATCTTCCAACAATATCTAGTTAGCAGTATGCAACAATAGAGGGCTGTGTCAGTGAATATGTGCTACACACAAAGCTGAAATCAAATAATTGCCTATACTGTGATTCAGGGGCAAATGTTATTTGTCACAAAAAGTAAATAAAGTCAGTTGCAATTGATGTCTAATTAATTATCAAGATCAGAGACTGTTCCTAAGCATAGCACGGGACAATAATATTCAAAACACCTCTTTCTCAACAAAAGAAATACTACTCCTGTTACAAATATACAGAAAGCCACACACAGCAAATTTGGGACATTTCATTGCTGCAGTAACTTCAAGCATGTTGTTTCTTTCAGATCTATAAAAATTAACACAGGTTTCATATCTTTATCATGCATTTATAAGGTATAGTTATCTGAAGTGTGATCTAGTTATCTGACCTGACTCCCTGTGCAACATTAAGATAATCCCAACAATAATACTAACAAAAAGTGTCAGGGTAGCTAAATGTTAGCATGATGCTCAAAAGATGTACACACTAAATAATTTAGTATTTGGGCAACTCAGAGAACTGAACACCTGTATTTGGTGCATTTACTGAATACACGCAGTGGTGACATTACAAACATACATATAGTACAAATGTACAACACAATTACATATTTTAAAACTCATGTTCAAACAACTTTAGGTTGTAGTGTTAAGCATTCAAAAGTTAGGAAACATCAGGTTTTCAGATCCCTTTGTTACCTTAATTTGGTCTCCTTGGAATAATGCTATAGTCTATACACAGTTACATGACTGAATGCTATTTAATCATGACTGTACTGTTCCACAGGACCCCAGCCTCATTGAGTACAGAAAATAAACGAAGTTCAGGGAATGAGGCAGTACTGAATATTTATTTTTATCTTCATTGTCAATGTGTGTGGCCCCATCTTAACAGGATACCACTCAACTTCTTCAATGAACACAGAATTATTAATTTCCTTGTGGTATTTTCTAGATCACTAGCCATCCTAATGTCTGAATGCTTCACAAATATTAATTTATCTTTAAATTTTCAGTGTAAGAATTGGAACATTGATGTTTAGTTATTTTGGCATGCTGCCAAAGTTTAGCTGAAAGGAAAATGGCAACTTTCAAAAATGTGTCTCAGACAAACCTGAGCAGAATTTCATAATACAAAAGAGACATTGCTAACTCTGACCCTAGCGTCTTCACCCTGTCAAATATCTGAGTCCTTCTGCACACAACGGAGGTATGTGAGTTTTTCAAAAATGATCATTAGAATCCTATAGGGTATGTCTACACTACAGCGTTATTTCGAATAGCTTATTTCGAAATAACGCATCTACACACAAAATGCATTTCGAAATAGCTTTTTGCTATTTCAAAATAGCGCGTCCAAACTGAGTGGACACTGAATCGCATTTAAGGCCAGCCGGAACCAGGTCTGGCAGGGTATCAGGTCAGGAGTTACTTTGTGTGGCTGCTGCCTGAGGCTATCTGAGGACTGGCCTTAAAGGGACCCCCCCCCCGACATCCAGTTCTCAGCTTTCCCTGCTTGCTTGCCTACCTCGATGAGGGACAGCAAAGCATTTTGTCTCTGCATGCTCTGGTTGCCCTCACTCGGGACACCACAGCACTCTGCAACATGGAGCCAGAGCTGCCCCTGGGCACTCTGGTGCTTCTCGTGGACGCATTGCTGCGAGCCAGGCTGCACTTTCTGCAGGCTGCCATCCGGGAGGTCCATCGGGGGGGGAGGCCCTGTCAGTATCCAGGAGGCCCTCTGGGAGAGGTTCCACCCTTAGGAGCACGAAGAGCCTCCCTGGTCTGCCCCACTGGGGGCTTGTGCCTTATTCCTCCCCCACGTCCTTCCACTTACCCCTCCCTAACCCCCCTTCCTGATGTCAAATAAAATACATGTATTTTCATGAACACAAACTCTCTTTATTTAACAAAACTGGGGGGGGGGGGCAATGAAACACTGGTGAGAATGGGGAAAGGAGGCGGGAGAGGGGAAGAGAGAGGGTGGGAGAGGGGAGGGGGAAACCTGGGAGGGAGCTGGAAGGGGGAGGAGAAGCTCAGGGCTCAGGGTTGGGAGTCTCACCGGACCAACTTGATTTTCATGCAAACCTGCTCCTGGGTTCACATGTGGCCTTTGGTGGCCAGGCTGGCAGCTATCCTGCCATAGACGGCCGCGTTCCTCCATCTAGTGCGGAGATCATGGAAGTTGGGGGCATCCCCTCCAAACCTGAATAAGGTCCATGGTCTCCACCCTGGATCAGGAAGGCACCCACCTTCTCTGGGCCCTGGCAGGCTCCTGGGAGCTGGCAGACTGCTCCTGAGGAGTGGTGGAAGGCTGGCTGCCAGTGGCTTGCTGGCTCATGTTTTGGGGGCACTGGGTCAAGGGCAGTGACTGCTGGCTCTGGGCTGGTAGGCTTGGAGCTGGCACAGGCACTGTGGCCAGAGTCAACCCCTTTAAGGGCTCTGGGAGGGGGGAGGGAGAGGAGTGTTCTTGGTTGAGGCTGGAGTGGCCACCAGGGCACCCTGGGAAGGCTGGAAGCCCCCTATTTCGAAATAAGCGTCTACACAAGCACTTATTTCGAAATAGCTATTTCGAATTTGGCGTTATTCCTCGTGGAATGAGGTTTACCAAATTCAAAATAATTTGAAATAGCGGAGCGCTTAATTTCAAAATAGCGGTTTGGCTGTGTAGATGCTAGTAAAGTTATTTCGAAATAACTTTGCTGTGTAGACATACTCATACTGTGCAAAGTAGTAGGCAACCTAAATACACAGGGCCACGAACCTCCCTATATTCAAAAACAAAACAAAAACACAAGTTATTGAGAAAAAGAAGACAGTAAGAACCTCACAATGAAATTCAGGTTGAAAAAACAAACAGCAGTTCCAAACATATATTTAATATGCGCAGAATCCAGAATAGTCTTGCTAGGTAAAAATACATGAATATAGTAGAAAGACACCTACCATTAATTCTAAAAGATAGAATTCACATTCTAATATCTGCAAAGAATTAAAAATATAATTAAGCAACAATTTTATCTTAATAGGAAAGAATGTGTTAATCAGTAGCCAGACTAATTTTTTTTTCATATACGCATTCCCATATACTATGAATTCCACAGGAAACCCCAGTCATTCCCTAGTAGTTTTACCATTTGCAAAATTTCTTTTGTAGAAACACTACACACCAATTAAGAAATATCTCAACAGAAAACATTTATTGCACTAGTCAACTATCATCATTTTAATACCCACTCCATTTCTAAGGACAATTTCTTTTCTGTTACTGCTTTGCATGTAAGTATTTTCATTTAACCATTGTATATATGTGTTCTGTAATCTATTTAATTCACAGTACTTATGCTGCTTTGTTCACGTGGGGCTGGATCTTGCAAAATGCTGAATGTCCCCAACTTTATTTAAATTTCAAATAAAGTTGAGGGCTCTTTGTGCCTTAGTAGGTTTAGTTTAGCTACTGTTACAGCAAAGACTGAAATGAAATGGAAAAAATATCTGGCATATTGACAAAGATGAATAGGATATTAGAGTATAAAATGTTACTAAAATATTCTGTGAAATTATAGTCATCAGGACATCTCAGATTCAAGACTTGGGATGAAGTTTCCTGTGGTGTTGGTTCCACAATTTTATAACTTATGCTGCATCTAGGTGTGGTTATATGGAACTGATACCATAACAGATAATTGAATGCTGACTCAACAACAACCAGAATAGCAGTTATATTCAATATTATACTTTTATGTAGCTTTAATCCTAAAATAGTAGCACAGTATTGCCCCACATATCTAGATCAAGATCTAAAGCAGAGTTAATATATAACATTGGGCTGGCTAGCTCAGCTGGAGAGCAGTAAAAAGATAAATGAAAAATTATACTGAGATTAGAATTTAGTAGCATTCTTTTATGTAGTACAGTTACCAAGAGTGTAAGGAGACTCGTTTTACCTTTGGAAATACGATAGTAAAAACTAAAAGTAAATGCATTTGAAAATATATATATTCTATTAATAAAATCTGCATCAATCCCCTCATCATTTTGAGGCTGCATTACCAAAGATCTTGCCTTCAAAACACAGACACTTCTTCACTCTAAAAGGACATAGTTTTTTAATCTGTAATAAAAGTCTTAACATGAGCCAGCTGTTCCCATGTGTTGTAGGCCTGGTAACTATCCCAGGAATTAGAATTACCTTAGTCTACCTTGTAGCAGTGTACTTTGTAACCAACAATAAAATGTGAGATATCAAACAAAGTTTTTCTATCACTGATGTATAATTACTGCTATTTTATTTTGACCTACTTTGTTTCTCTATTCCCTTTATAATATTTCTGTCTGCTAATTTAAGGAAAGTAAGGGATACAAGAAGTAACACTTTCATCAAGAAAAAGCAAAAATGGATGTGGTTATCCACAGAGGGTTTTCCTACAACCAATCCAAAGTTAATTGTGGAACAATATTATTTAGGAATTATTTAGCAAAGAATAAGAAGTTTCCATGGAAAACCTGAAAAAATTGTTTCCAAAGAATTGTTTGGTTAAAATTTCTCTCAGTTGGGCCCTAAATTGAGATTTAATTGCCTCTTGATAAATACAGTACACTGTACTATTTTGTATCAAACAGTTACAATGTTGTAGCCACATGAATTAAACAAAAAAGGCAAAGGAACTAAATATTTATGCAGAGCCAGTATGGTGAAGTCAGGTCACTAAATTATTACTACAGAGCTGTTCCACCTGTAAAAAATATACAGTTTATTCCTGCTCACACATGCTATGTATTTATTTGTTAGAGTTATACTTACATGATTCATCCTATAAGGAAATTCCTTTGGAAAGGCATAAGAAAACCTAGTTTTCACTGCAGTAAAAAAAAAAAAAAAAAAAAAAAAAAAAAAATCAGTCTATTAAAAATTATATAATTGTATCAATATTCTTTACCTATTGCTATTATTTAAAGAACCGCAAATCCTCTTATTTGGTCATTAATCATCTGCTGCTATACATAAAGAACAATCCTTTTTGGAAGAGAATTAACTCAGCTATTTAATTCCTGAAAGGTGAAGTTTTATTTCAATACAGACAGACAGCTCTGTCAGATCATGCATTTTTAAAGCTATTTTGAAGATCCTACTCTTAACACAATGGACATTTAACATTTTCTGATCAGACAGTATTCCCTGTCACTAAGAGACAGAATAATTTACAGCCTGATTCTGCTAAGTCTCTATAGCACTGATATTAGTGGGTGGAGGATCTAGCCCTCTGAACAACTAAAGGATTGAATCTGAAGTTTTAAAGTATGTATGCACATTCCGTGTGCTTCCATATGAATTCTGTCTATGTGATCATACCACTAGATGGAAATTTTAGTTATTTCAAATTAAAAGGGAATTTTTGAGTTCGCTGATAGATTAAAAAGAATAATGACCTGCTCACTGATTATGTGAATTATTTATTCAGCATACTACTATAACTTCATTTACTTGGTTTTTTTTACACCAGAAACAATATACAATGCAAAGACGCCAAAAACAAATGTAAACAATATAATTCTCTAATAATTATAAAAACAAAACCTTATGTATACCACTACATCCCAGAAAAACAGCATTAAAAGTGTAGGAAAAATATAACTTGACCAAGCCAAGTTTTAAACTCAAGTTGCAGGTCAGTTATACCGTCAGTGAATGGTCCTTTCATCATGGCTCTAATTGATTCTGAAGTAGGACAGAAAACATCTCCTCACCATACTTTTTCAAGCAAGCAGGAGTAAAAGAATCCCAATATTTGGGAAGTGTTGTGGGGAAAAGATTTTATTTCCAAAGAATACTGGAATGAGCTCCCTATTGAGCTGTTCTTCACCTTCAGGGGTATAGTAAAGAGCTTGCTAAAGATCAATTTAAGGTGCTTTCTCCCCAAGTGGAAGAGTATATTACCTCTTCAGTGTCTCTAGCCACTGCATAAGGTGCAAAAGACCAAAATGCCTCAACCAACTTGCAGGTCTTCCTTTTTGTTAGTTTCCTTTTATGAATCTCCTACTTCTACCACTCATCCCTTCCCTCCTCTCCAAAATTCTCCACCTACCAGCTGAACCTGTGTTGCTGAAGAAGTTCTGCTAACAGAGGCACAAGCAGATGACAAAGGTGAGGTTGAAGAAAAAGTCATCTGTGCATTGTCATCAATGTGTACTCCCAAGTGTAGTGGAGTATTCTGTTTTTAAAGCACTGCAGAGGACATTTCTCTACAGGATTCTGATATAGGGGGATTTTTAAAAAAGCAAGATTCCTACAGACTAACATCAAATTTAGATTCCTGTATCTTTATCATCAAATACAGGTCTGCTTTCTTCATTGCTGTACAAACTTACCACACAAATCTGCCTTTTTGTTAAGATTTAAATGTAAAATGGCAAGTCTACTACTAACTGCAGTATCAATGTATTCTTAATCATAGAATTCTATATACATATTTTCTATTGACGTATGTCAGTCTTTAGAAGATCATATCACATGCAACCTTAGTCTTTTTCCAAATATCAAAATTTAGGATTCCATGAACTTTAAGATTCCAACCTGAAGATCTTTTATTTTTAAAACTAAAACAATATTATGGATGCCACTCTGGGTCAGCAGTAACCCATCCTCTAGAGTTGCTTGGGGTAGGACTGAGAAGCATTTCAGCTCCTGGTGGTGGAATTGTCCCAGGGCCAACCTAATGGAGTAATACACTGCACATGCAAGTTACAAATGCAGCCAATCACCTGCCCTCTCATGCTGTAAGTGAGGGTTTAAGTGCATTGACCTATATTTTAAAGAGCAATGCAGTGAGAAATTGTCAGCTGAGAGCAGTTGGACCTCATAGGCTGGATCATGGAATTCATCTACATAAGTCATTAGTTTAAGGACCTCAGTAAATGAGAGGAAGTTATAGGAGAGAATGGAAAAGGAGAATGAGGGAAATAATTTTAAGTGTTTTCTCTAACCAGATATTATCTTTATGAAAATTGAGTATCTTTTTGCTTTACCTATGAAAATGAATTATAATCTGTAATAATGTGTTTGCAATGATTAATTTTCTTAACAAAAAGTATTTTAAAAAATATGTAAAAAGTATGGAGGTTTATCAAGAATCTCAAACAGAGCAATAGGTCTATGAAAGGGAATCACGATAAAAAGGACAAATAAAGCTCAACTCATCTGATTTACACCTTTGTTTGAACTGAAACATAGAGCTGATTTTCAGGGCTTCTTTATTAGGATAATCATCATGGCACCTTATTTTTGGCTGTGATTTGCCTGATATGTTCCTACTAGAACTTGTACCATTGTAAAATAATACATAAGAAAGACCTGTTCTTCTATATTCATCCTTAAAACAGGTGTCTCTTCTCATAAAAACACAGATGGTTAGAGTCCTGCACAGATACAAAATTTTGTATCCACATCTGTATTTGTATCCACAAAAATGAGCAGTGGATATCCACATCTCTGGATGTGGATTCCCACTGATACCCACAAATTTGCAGGGTTCTAGATGTAAAATTTGTATCTACATCCAGAAAAGTGAGCCCTGGATAACCACATCCACATCCGCTTTATATCTGCAGAAGTCCAGAGATAAAGCAGATGTCTGTAGATTTGCAGGGCTCTACAGATTATACACAAGTTGTCCTTATGGAGCAAGGTTAAAAATCCCTCATGATTTAATAAGAAATTATTTATTTACTAAGTGAACATCTCTATCCTGAGAAGAGACTACTTAACATACTATAACAAATACATCATTTACACTTACATACAGAAGTAGCAGCAGAAATCAACCTTGTGTTTGAGACCACACCAAATTCCTGAGCAAAGAGCAGTAAATGAGGTGACCAAGTTAGTATTGAACTTGCTGAAATGTCATCTGATCACAGTTTTTAATCAGTTTAAAAGCACTGGGTTTGCTCTCTTGTTTCTCCTTTACATTGTATTTTAACTAAAATATTTCTTCCCTATTAAATTTCTCATACTGATTGAAATGAGTTAATTATTTAAGTAAAAATATATCAAGACAGAAGTTAATTTTCATTTAATAATTACTCCACTGTTCTCATTAAAAAAGAAATAGTAACAAACACTTAATGCTCAGAAGTGTCAGATTCACAATTCCAGATTTATTTATAGTACCCATACAGAATAAGTAGTCACACTGCAAGATCAAACATCCCACTACCAATACATTATAACCTTGTTTGAGGGGAAACCCTATTCTAGAAAGCCATTGTTTTGCTAGGGTAGCCCAATATCCAATATTGCTGAAAATATTAATAGAGAAGACAAGGCCTTATTTACATAAGGTAATTTTACAGAACAATTCCCGCCAGTGCTAACATCAGTTCAGCTGCCCTTTTAACACCAGTGGGAGACCTATTACAGGCAAGCCTTTGCTGACATCCAGTGTTTTCCATACTGTGTAAATTAAAACTATGTATCTGTTATTTCTATCTGATATTTTCAGCAGATAATATTAACACCGTGATAAAAAGAAAATGCACACACACAGGATGCTGCCAGAGCTTCATCTATACAAAGACTTCCACTAGTGATAACCATGGTTCAGGTGAACCAGCTGTAACATCAGCAGATTTTGCGTGTGAGAAAATTCCCTTGTATGGATACAATAAAGTTTGCAAGTAACAGGTATGTTTTCTGGAGATGTGGACACTTATCAAGGAATGACCTGAGACCCTTTTATTTCACAAAGGGCTATGAACAGCCTCCAGATGATTAAAAAAAAAAAATCTCAGGCATTGCTTACCCTGGCCATGCTCACGTCAGGGAACTTCAGCTGGGAAGACTAGTATCTCCTTACCAATATCCTTTGCCATCCAACTATATACACTCTTTGTTCAAAATAAACAGCTGAGCTACCACAATTTAAAAAAGCAAGTGTGGTAAATTCTGGAGATCCCTTCCCATTTACAGTGAAAAACACAGTAGAATTTCAGTTATATTTGAAAACTAGAAGAAACATTTAACCAGTTTCTATACATAAAAGACAAAGCTGAACAACATAAAAATGGAGATTTTAACAGAACAGCACAATTTAAGATCTATAAATAACTACATTAAAATATCATCTAAACATTCTATCAAGGGTTTTCAAGATCCTTTAGGGTTGAGAAAACAGGCCAGAAACTCAGGACACATTGTGAAAAATGAAATAATATTTTATAGCAACTGGCACTGGGCCTTTTCTCTCTGATGCTAAAGCGATATGAAAATCCATATAAAAATAGAAGTTTGAACCCCCAAATCATGGAAACAACAAAAAATATCTTAAGAACCCTAAATGTTTCATCTCCCTTATATATTATATACTTTTACATTAGAAAATGATAATACTTCATACCTCTACTTTGGATGCCAAAAACACACATGTAGGAGCCATTAATACTGGATCTATACTTTTTAGGGAATATCTGAAATGTTATAACAAAATTATATGGTGTTTTACTTTCACACAGATTAATCTATCAAGAACACCACACTTTCTTAGGAAAAGTAAAAGGTAAAAACTTTAAATTAACATTGACATAAACGTTTTACACCATTCACAAACAAAAATTGTATTTTTATTTTATTATTGCATTTTAATAGGCTATCAAAATCTACCTAACAAATTATTCTTGTACCATCATAGTAAATAGTCCTACCTGGCATAGAATCTCTTGAAGTAGACTGTAGCAGTGGCAATAACTTGTTGTCTTAATTTCAGATGTTCACCTAAAGCCTGGATGACTTAAAAAAAATGAATATTTAAGTTGCATTTTTAATATGATTTAGTACCATTTATTGGGGCACTCTATGTGGGGCCCAAAGGAAAAAACTGGGTTCAAAGGGTTCTCAAGCATCAATTGGCACCCTAGGTTAGTGAGTGGGCCACATGAGTGGCCCCCTTTCATCTCAGTGGGCCGCAAGATTCTTATAACCAAGACGGTCTCACAGGATAAGGTAGTTTTGCTAACTGCATACCTAGAATTTGCAGGGTGTGCTGATTGAACTATAGCAGCACATTGATTGGACACAGAGGGAGTACACAGCTCTTATTGTCAATGTTGTACGCAATCAGCATGCTCCTCACTTCATGTGCTCTTGCTTTATGTGTATTTCACTATAGTAATACTTCTAGGAAAAATCTATGTGGATGGAAACCAGCAGAATCTGGCAACTCTGCACATGGGCAACAGTAAACAAAATGTTTTACAGGCCACACATAGGACCCCCAATGGGCCGGATGCAGCCCACGGGCCATAGGTTGCTCACTGCTCTTCTAAAGTGTTATCAGACAGCCCTCATTTTCAATTCAGAGGTTTGGCTCCAAAGAGACCATGTTTCAGTAGGCTATTCTGATAACAGAGGATGAATGCTGCAGCCTGTGATATATGTGGACTGAACCTTTTCTTAAAGGTGAGGATGACAATTTGGTGCATTATATACAAATTATCCATGTCCCTTGGGAAGGTGACCACATACTACATAGCTCTCCACTGGGCAAAACTATGGTGTCCCACAGTCTAAAAATTAACTATTTTAAATTAAAACCCATTACTTTTAAATACATTGCAAATTGAATAAAGCTGCCAAAATTAACACGGTCACTGGATTTGGCAGAGGCAGCAGGTGTTGGAGAAGTGACATATTTAGTCTAAGGAAAGGGGGTGGGAGACCAGAGGAAGTAGTCAGCTGTTCCATCGCAAGTGTACTCTGCCAGTTGGCCAAGAAGCAGCCCTGGTGTCAGCTGTGCAGGTAGCTCATTTGGCCTCCCAAGCACAGGAAAGGTGCCAAGCACATTAGATGCATAAATCTGAGATACAGAGCAGAGGAGGGATTTGAGAATGAAACATTACATTTTGCTACATGCTATTTCTCCTGCACTTCCCTCTCTGCTGTTAGTTCGAACATGGCAATGCCGTATCAGTATCATGTCTTTTATATAGAGGTCTCAAGTTATGTCATTTAATTCACACATAATATGGTTTAAATATGTACAGCAAAAAATAAACAATTGTATTAGATGGGGAAAGCAAGCAGTTTATTAAACATGGACAGATTCTTACACTGTATGGGAAGGATGTTACCACCTGTAATTATCTAGTTTGCTCAAACACCATTGTGAACTGTTTCCCACGGACAACAAAAGCTCTTCACCCCAAATTCCAGGGCACAAATATCTCCCAACTAAGAATGTGAAGGTTTTGGGGGCATAGCTGGCTGGAGCTGGGATGAACTTAAGGGAAACTCACTCTTCATAGCCTGTTCCCTGGCCACACAGATTTTCCAGAAGAAAAAAATGTACATGACGTGTTATGGTCAGGATTATGTATATTCAAAGCCCCTGTTTCTAACTTCTGATGTTCTCACCCCATCAGAGAGGCACAGCTAAGGCAAGGCTGCCAATAGCAGCAAGGCTCATAAATAACCAATGCTGCCAGAAAAGGGCCAAGCTGCAACATGAAATAACTCTGCATGAACACCTGAATATGTACAAGCTTCCCAATGAATCTTGGGACATTGGCACAATTATAGTATTGTTTCCCCATGATCTGACTATAGGCTGTTGTTCTCCCACTGGGGATGATTTATAAGAAAAAAATCCACGTAGTAAGCCACATAGAACTTTCTAAATTTATTTTCCCCTCCCTTAGGGTTTTTCTGCAAGGCCAAGAGTGGGCAAATACTGGCCCACAGCTGGATCCAGTCTGCCAGACTTAGCGGTGGGGGCCCACCAGGAGCTATGTTTACCTGTCCGGCTGCAGGAACCAGTGGTCACAGCTCCTGTTGGACTCAGATCACTGTTCCTGGCCAATAGGAGCTGCGGGAAGCGGTGTCCCATTCCACACAGCTTTTCATTGCTTCCATTGATCGGGAAAGGCAATATGTGGCCAACAGGAGCTGCGACCACCATTACTTGCAGACAGGCAGGTAAATATAGCGGAGAGAGCCCACCAGGAGCTAAACCTGGCAAGCCGCCACTGTCTTATCCACCCCTAAGCAGAGAGAGAGATATCAAGTGAGATTTAGAAAAGTTAACTGATAAGCCGCCTAAAGAAATATTTCAAATGAAATATGAAATTGAATATTTCAAATGAAGTATGTTAAAGAACATTTTAAGTTGTTTTTCCCCCAAAAATTTTTTTTAAGCTACGACTAAGTGTTTTCACAACCATTTCAAAAACCTGATTTTAAAATGAAAACATATCTGTTTAAAGTTCACATATTCTTCTTGACAGCTTGTAAACCAAACATCAGAGCTTTTGTGCCAATGCATAAAAACCAGGAAAGGAAACTAGTCTACCACAAGGGGACCATATACTCTAGTTAGCATCCACAGTCCCACATATGAGCGTGATCACAAACATCCCTCCTTGGACAATGGTCAGAGCTGATTTTATTTTTTTTTTAAACTGACAAATATGTAACAAAGAAGTGACTTTGTCAGTTAAAACTGACAATTCTGCTGTGTGTTTTTAATTTTTTTGTCCAAGAGAAGTGAAGTACTAAAGGCAAATCAAGGAAAAAAGTTAGATATTTTAAAATATTTCATACATCTAAAGTAATCTGAGTAACATAAATAAGGAAATATGTGACTGTTAATCTATCAGTGTCCTTTTAAATCTTGTTGCATTATAAAAATCAGAATATTATTTTACTTTGTCCTCAAGGAATTTTAGGATAAATAATCCATTAGATATACATGAGTATTCACTAATTATTTGTGATGGGGGGGGGGGGAAAACAATCTCAGAGCCCGGGCTCCAACACTGCTATGGTCAGTCTCATAGCAGAAACCCAAATCAGTTGTTTTGAGTCTGAAACTCACTGCTAAGTTTTTTTGAGTTTTTTCCCCTACAGAATAAATCTCTTAAAATGATATGTAGGCACTGTAATGCTCATTACAGTAACAGCTACATTACTCAGGTTTTTAAAGATATCTCATTGCTCCCACATGTCTATTCATGTGCTTACACAAGACTATTCATGTGTTTAGTTAGGTCCAGAATGTTTAGCACCTTGCAGGATCAAGTCCTAAATAATTCCACTTCTTAAGTCTCTACATAGAAATTTCCTTTTTTTTTTTTTTTTTTTTTGCCCTTCCTCTTTTTATCTTTACAGAAACATCTTGAAAATAAGAAGGACGACTATTAAAATTTCATACAATAACTGAGAAATACATGTACAGTTGGTTTTTCTTCAAAACCCCTTGTACAACAAAGAAGACAGCTAATCTGGATAATATTTAAAAGATGGTTACTTTAAGTTACATGTTAAATATGTGGAGAGAATGTATATAAATGTTAATGAGAAAATGATTTATTCTAACCAACTGAAATATGGAGTCAGACATGGTAAATACAGTGTGGGTTAAACAGCAGAGTCAAAGATAAAAGTGATTACCATTAGTAAAGAAAATCTGCAGTTTCCAATATTCTTCTTCTGTCAGAAATTTCAAGTCCTTTTGGCGTTCCTTCAACAGATCTTGTTTATCCAAAATCCATTGTAAACTGGGGAGGGAAAGCAATTTAAAAAAACTATACCCAAACATTATGCAGTATCTCCAACTCTATTAGACTGCAGATTACATTTGTGGGAGAACCAAGTTGATAGTGTCCCTTTAATCAAGTCTTGCAATAAGAGAGTCATGCTTGTGAAATAAATATTCATTAGGGTCATTAAAGTCAGCTTTGGGGAAAATACAAAAAGTAAGACGATTTCTTTTAATTTTGTTGCTGAAAACGTTATAAAACTGATAAATAAGTGATAGTTTATGTTTTATTTTATATTTTTCAAATATGAGTTTTTAAAATTCTGTATACACAGAACTGGACTGATCTGCAGTCTTCATTCTTGTATAATAAGGAAATATGGTAACAGTTCATTCTTGACTACTTTATGTATTTAGTTTAACTTTTAATTTTTCTTTCTCTCTGTTTGGTTCAGTTTATTATTAGACATTGAGTATTTATACAGCCATTCCTTGAGCATTTGTAGCTTTTCTGCTGCACTCTCAATATACAACTGCTTAAAAAAAAGTTTTAATAACATGGGTCTTCCACTGACTGATGCTACAATTAGCTTTTTTAATCAGTTTCCAACATTACTACTCAGATGCTTCATACAAATATTTACACATGTACTTCACCTGTGAGAGTCTAATTTTGAGGTGGGTAATAATTTTGATGGGGGGGTACTCCAAGATTTTTGTACGTAGTCAAGGACTGTACTTTTCTATGGAGGAGATGCAGGGCCTGGGATGGAGGTTGGGTGCAGAAGGGAGCTCAGTGTAGAGGATTGGGGTGCAGGAGAGGGTGAGGAGTCTGAGAGGGAGTTTGAGTGAAGGAGGGAGTTGTGATCTGGGGCAGGGTATTGGAGTGCAGTATCCGGGAGGGGGTATTCGTACAGGAATGGATTTTGACCTCAGGAAGGGGCGTAGAAGGGGATGAAGGGTCTGGGAGAGAGTTGTGACATGGGGTGGAGAGGTGCAGAAAGTTTATGTGGTGAACTGGGGCAGGGAGCTGGGGAGTGGGAGGCAGTAGGGTGCCAGAGGCAGGCTCCAGCCGGGAGACACTTACCTTAGGTGGCTCCCGGCCAGCAGCCCAACAGGGATGCTGAGACCAGCTCCCTGCCTGCCACAGCCCCAGGCTGCTCAAAACAGCTTCCATGTACTGCTCTGTACCATGCACCCCATGTGGGGAGTAGAGACTTTCCACTCTGCTCCTGTCCCAGGCCAATCATCACAGTTCCCATTAGCTAGAACTAGCAATGGGAACTGATGATTTGCAAGAAGGCAGGGACAACATGCAAAGTCTTCCCCCGCCAGAGGTGGGCAGCACCTAAAGTAAGTTTGAGCAGCCTTGGGCTATGTATAAATCTGGAAAGTTCACCTATGTATACCTACATTGGAGTGAGATGGAAAATTAGGCGTTTATTGGTAAATAATTGTTGTGCATTTGAGCATCTCCATTTATTATAATCAAGGCAGCAAGAAACAAAATAGAAGAGAAAGAAAATGGGTGAACTGCAGTTGTCATGAAAATTGCTACTAAGCCAGAGAAATGTATTAGCTGTTTTAAATATGTAGATACAAATATGCTCTAACTCCTAAAGTAAATCAGATAAGTATTTATTTTATTATTTATAAATATTTGCATTTAAGTCATTTTAATTAACAATAAATTATCAATTATAACTCCCTCTGGACCCTATTTTATATGGTCATATCCCTGTTTTTGCTAAAAGACATTCCTCTCCCATCACACTATTTTTCCTTCTGTCACAAGTTTTACTGTCACGCTCTGGATTTCCTTCTCAATTGCTTGGAAAATATTTTTTTCATTTTGTTTTGTCTGTTAAAAAAAACACATTCTCTGGCTCACAATTTGGAAGTGCCAAAACCTTGGAGAGGGGAGAAACAGTCCTTTCTATTAGGATTAATAAATTATTGTCATTGTCCACTCCCCCAACCCCACTTTACAGCTTTCCACATTAGTTTAATAAGTTTTCTATGGCCTTTACTTAAAAAAAAAAAATAATGCAGTGGAAACGGGAGGAGGGGGAGAATCCGAAGCGAACTTGAATTGCATGAGCAAATCACCGAGTTAAAGAGCGCCTGGATGGGTGTAAAAGCCCGGGCCACCCAGCCGTGGTCTCCACAGCCCCGAGCCCAGCTGGCTGGCCAGTGGCCACACGGACAGCCGGGCACAGCCTCCGCCGGCCCCGCACCCCCTCCTGCCGGAGCAGGCGCCCCAGGGCAGCCCCGCGCCGCCACGGGCCACTCACTAGTGCGAGCTCTGCCAGAAGTTCCCTGCCATGGAGAGGAGCGCGGAGGCGGCTGCTCTGTGTCACGCTACCGAGGACCCCGCCGCTCAGCCCGGCAGCAGGAGAAGGAAGGAGGCGGCGGGAGCCCGGCGGTGTCCTGGCTCCGCCGACCGGCGGCGCACACTGCCGAGCGCGCCAGTTCCCGCGCAGGCGGGTTCCGCCTGGAAACCACCCCGCCGCCGGCGGCGGGGCCATACAGGGTCACCGGCAGGAATGAGGCAGCGGGGGCGGCTGACGAGCGCGGGAGGCGGGGGGAACAGAAATGCAGCGTCAGGAGCCCTGGTGCACGCAGCGTGCTGGCCGGGCTCGGGGTGCCTGTGGGGCGCTGCAGGCCTGGGCTGCACCTTGCACCGGAGGCGGCTGCTTCTGCCGTCTCGCGGCTGCACCTTGTATCCTTCCCCCGATTTGTCAGAGCAGACGGGCTAAGGCAAAGATTCCCTGTAGCCATCTGAATGGAGTGGTAGGATTGAAAGGGGCCTCCAGAGGTCATCTCATCCCCGGCACTCATGGCAGGACTGCGGATTATAGATCAATCCTTGGCAGCTCTTAGTCTACTCGCGGTTAAAAATCTCCTGTGCTGGAGATAGATACCTCAACCTCCCTGGGTAATTTGTTCCAGTGCTTAACCGAACTGAAAATAAGTTTTTCCTAATGCCCAACCTCAACCACCCTTGGTGCAAATTCAGCCCATTGCTTTTTGTTCTGTCCTTAAAGGTTATGGAGAACATTTTTTCCCTCCCGTCTCCTTGTAAGAGCCTTTAATGCACTTTCACGCATACATTCACTTTCTAATTGCACTCGGTTACTATCTGTAAACCTGGCAATATATATGTATATATAAATGGCAAGCAAGGGCTTGTATTTTGTTGCAAGTTCTTTTTCTTTTCTTACATCATCTTCCCTTCCTCCCACTCTAGTTGCCTCTTTAGCCCACCTGTTGTAGCCATCTGATACCTAATGTCTGACAGGACAGGAATTATGCAGTGTTATTGTAGCCCTCAAGCGTTTGAACCACATAGAGCTGTGATTCAGGATGGGAACTACCTTTTTTCCCCCAGCTTCAGGTGGTAGCCGAGTTAATCTGTACCAGACTATTAGTTGTTTTTTCTTTTTTCCCCCAATTTGCCTACATAGTGCCTTGCTTAATGGGAGAAGCGACAATAAAAGTAGACACCGTGTTAACTTTCAGGATTGTGATGCATATAGCCCATTATAGATACTATTACAAACAAATAAGAATAATAATTAGCTTTCTAGCTAGCATCCAATATCAAGATATCGTGACAGTGATCCATAGATGTCAGAAGTGGCTTTTTTCTTTCAGCTTCACTGACTGGCACAAATCACAAACCATACAAAATACTGATTGAAAAAATTGTCGTCTTTACAAGCAACTCACGTATCTAGCCACATGGGTCTAATTTCAGGTTCGGGGCCATAATTTCCAGATTACATCCAAGAAAATTTGTGGTGATCAGTTCTGGTTTGAGTAAATTTGATATAAGTACATTGGGAGGGGTTGGGTTTTTTGGCAGATTTTGTTTGTTTGGAGGGGTGTCAAATTGTTGTTGATTGTGAACCTAAGATAATACTGTAACAGTTATTACAAGTATTTTTGTAATAATTTTGGTTATATGCAAGAAGTATTAATTTGCCTACAAAGTGGCTGACTGCTATTTTGTACTGTTGTTAACACCAAAAAAAATCAATTCTTTAAATTTTACCTAAAAGTAGTAATATAAACATTAAAGTTTATGGTGCATCATCTACATATACAGTAAAACTATTTCACCACAGCATGTATCTTTCAGGAAGTTGATTTTCTGATATATCACTTTATTTTTTTTATTATTTTATGTGTTACCATAAAATCTAGCAACTGTCATCATGGATCAGGACCCCATTGTGTTAGGTGCTGTACAAAAACAGAACAGAAAGAAGCCCCCAAAAGTTTACAATCTATTTATAAGACAATATGTTCGGATATACAATTTAAAAACACAAAATAGTACATAGTAGACATTATACCTCAAAAGAAAAATCAAGTAAATCAAATTTTAAAGATAGATTAGATTAGATAGTGTGGGTTTTACATATGAAATCAAAGGTAGATAATAGATAATAAGCAGGAAAACTTTTCCAGGGTACTAACAAAATTAAGGGGGCAGGTTTGACTCAAGCTATGGCTCTTTAAATTAATTAAGTGGTAAAAAGTGGCCACTAAACTGCTCTTAGCAGGCATCTGATTATTTCACCACCATAGCTGGCTACACGCTACATCCTCCTGGTTCCCTAACAATGGTTGTAGACTAGGGATGTAAAATCCTGTTTAATTTGTTAAACAGGTAAATGCACTGCTGCCATTGTTTTAACTGTTTAACCAATTAAAGGGGGTGTGGGCAGAGGGGCTCCAGTCCTTCTGGAGTGCCCCCCCCCCGACTGACTGGGGTCAGGCTAGAACAGCCCCTGCCACAGGCAAGGGCCCCTCCAGCCTGGCTGCTCCCTGCCCCCATATGGATGCTGCTGCTGAGATTTCCGGCCACCATGTGGGGGTCCCTGCTGTGATGCCTCCCCCCTCTCCCCCACATGGGGGGGGGTGCTCAACAGGGCTGAAGCAGCCCTCTGCCCATGGCTGGGCTGCAAGCAGGGGACTGCTCCTGGGTACAGATTAACAGTTATCTGGTAAGTATCCCCCATTAAGGTTAACAGTTTAACCAACTACCTGTTAACATCCTTAGTGTGGACATGCTGGATCCTTTCTAGAGAGTGCTGCTCTCCAGGGATCTCAGACCTACAAACCCTTGGGAGCCATTAAAAGCCAGTGGCAATTACCATCTCAGGAGCCCTGGAAATTAAGCAAGCTCAAAGCTAAGTCTTTTGTACTTTCTCTCTACTCAGCTGCTTTGAACAGAGCTCTGGTGCAGCTAAATGTCTAGTCAGTATGTACAATGATGGGATAGGTTTGGAAGGCAGCATTATAATTTACTTCGAAAGAAATATAAAACAAATGGCATTATGCTGTGTCAGTACCTTGAGCTTCTCAAGAAAGCAGCAAATAGCACAGAATGCAGAAAAATAAGTGCTGTGTTAAAGCACTTGAAGTAGAAAACAGCACTTGATGAAGAAATGTGAGAGTATTACCCATCCTATATTGATTTACTTATTTTGTTTAATTGATTACGGTATAATTCTTGTTAAGAGACTGAGTGATACTCAAAGTCAAATGAGAGACTGTTCCCTCATGTCTGTATTATTTTTTGGTTGTTTAGGACTTGATTATTTGCCCTTCCATGGCCAATCTGATCAGTCTCTACTTCCATTTCTCCAAGTAAATGCACAGCATTTAGCACTCTGGTGTCTGATTGTCTATTACACAATACTGCACAGGTAATGTTTCCATTATAACTGGTTCATTAGTCATCAATGCTTCTGTTAACCCATGATCCTCCTTTGCAAAGAGATTCTGTAAAAATGGCAGGGCCGTAACAAAGGCGAGGCAAGTGAGGCACTTGCCTCAGGCGCATAGCTGAGGGGGAGCAGAAAAGACAGCTACTATGCTGTCTTCACTCGTGCCTCGTGCCACATCAGCACCCCCGCCTGTGCCAAGGACGGTTTTGCCTCAGGTGCCAAATTAGCTAGTTACGACTCTGAAAAATGGCATTGTGGTGGTCTATATTTATTGTCTCTCAATAACTCCCAGATCCTGGGACTGTTCTTAGTTATACTAAGGCTCTTGAATGCTGCTCTGGGAATTAAAAAGGGTATTTTAAAAGTATGGACACAACCTGTGATGAATGGAAGAGGTAACACATTTTCTGCACATTCCAGTCATTCAATTAGCTAATATATTTTCGGAGTAGTGGTTAACTCTTTAAACCTAAACCTAATTGACTTGTGGACAAGGGTTAAAACCATAGACCGTGTGTCTTAGAGAGTCCCCAGGAATGCTAGGGAAGCAGGAAGTAAGTTGGCAGGAAGCCAGGAGAGCCAATGGAAAGAAATTATGTGCTTTTGAAATGGAAGCAGTGACCTTCCTGTTCTTGTTGTGTGACTAGAGAAGAGCCTGGAAGATATGAATTAAGCCAGGAAACCAAGCATGAAGAATCCAGTGACATCCTAAGGAAGTACTAAATCTTGGAACTACAGTTATGTGAGTAGAACAGAGAATATTTAGTTAGATGTGATCAGGTTATTTTCTTTAATTCTGGGTTTGTTGGACTTCTCTGTGCTTAGCCCATATAACTACCCCTTTACTGTAACTTCTCAAACTGAATTCCAGGGAAGCAATTATCTGTGTTTTAATCCTTTTGTTGTTGTTGTTGTTGTTCAGTTGCTTTGTAACACCTAGCAATCTAATAATGTTTCAGAAAGTGTGTTTTCCTTTTTTTTCTTCTTTTCTTTCTTGTATAGATTGAAACTCCCAAATCTGGGACTTTCTGGTCTGGCAACATCTGTTGTCTGGAAGGAAGGACCATGGATGTTGCTGGACAAGAGAGCCCTGGAGGCAAGGAGCATGAACAACTGGGAGTTCCATGGGTGCTAGAGAGCCCCAGCTGGGCTGGCAGGAACTGGTCCTGTGGTGGGTGGGGAGTCCAGCCCTGGGGACCCCTAGGCTGGGAAGCCCCTGTGGCAGCTAAAAGGAATCCCCAGTCCCGGCTGGAAACCACAGGGGTAGTGGGGCCAGCACCAGCCAGGAGGAATTCCCGGCCCTGGCTGGGAACCCAGGCAGCAGCTGAGCCAGCAGTGAGTGCAGGAAATCCTCAGCTGGAAACCCCATTGGAAGCAGAGCCAGCAGCAGCCAGGGGGGATCCCCAGTGGAAGTGGGCCAGTGGCGGCCAGCGAGGGAATCCCCAGTGGGAGCAGGGCCAGTGGCAGCCAGAAGGAATCCCAGGTCTGGTCTGGAACCTCAGTGGCAGCGGGGCCGGCAAGAAGCCCCGGGCCTGGCCAGGAACCCCAGCAGAGAGGGGCTGCTGGTAGCTGGGGAGAATCCCAGACCGAGGAGGCTGACCCCTGGGAGCCCTGCCATGGGGCCAGCAGTGAGGAGGGAAGCCCAGGATCCAGGGGGACACACTGCCTAGAGAGGAGCCTTGACTTCCCCTGGTCCAGCAAACTCTGTGGTTTGGGACCACTCAGGTCCCGAGGGTGCCAGACCAGGGAGGTCCAACCTGTAATTAATAAAAATGACAATGGAAGAAGCTTATCCCCACTTGATGGACTTTCCAATGGACTGTTCTAGCTCGAATAGAGGTAATAGTGTTGCTATGACTCATCAGAGCTTGCAAGGGCATGTAACCAGTTTATGTGACACTGAACAATTTGTGCCTGTACTTTTCCACAGATTATTTGGGGCTTTGCTTGGAACAATGAGTTTCCATCCATGTGGTAGAAGCTATAAAAATCCCTGGAAACATCTCTATTTTACCTCTCTCCTGCTCTGGTCTCTGAACAATGGACTAATGGGAGCATTCTAAGCAAATGGCTGCGGATCTTCTGACTTACACCAGCCTTTTATGCCATCACTGCTTCAAACCTGATACAAAAATTCTCCAATTCTTATTACCTTTTATTCCTTTAATCAATTTTAACTCTTTAATAAATCTTCAGATCAGCATTTCTCAAACTGGGGTCCGGGGACCCCTGCAGGTCTGCAAGCAGTACTCCAGGGTACTTGGTAGTTTGGTGAGAGATCATGGAAGAGAGAAAATGTGTGTGTGTGTGTGTGTAGAGGGGGCTGGGGGGAGTAATATTCTAAGTGGATACTTGGCTGACCTGTATTGGATAAAATATAACATCTGAAGAATAACAGTTATTGAGAAACTTTTAAAGTAAAGAACAGTGTGGGGTGGTAACGCACAGGTGGATCCCGTTTCAGTGCCTTGTGCAAAAATTGGCAAATATTTTTATCAGTTTCTCTTTCCATCTTATATGTGATACCAATCATTGCTTCCTTGAATGCTCTTCTCCCATCCCTGAGACATATTAAGGGAATATGCTTTCCTCCGAAAGTTTCCCTCATTGGCCACTATTGAAGCATATATAGGACCCTAACAAGTTCACTGGTCAATTTTACAGTCATAGGATTTTTAAAATCCTAAATTTAATTATTTCAGCTATTTAAATCTGAAATTTCACAGTGTTTGTAACAGTAGAGGTCCTGACTCAAAAAGGGGGTGGTGGGTACGGTCATAAGGTTATTGCAGGAGGAGTTGCAGTTCTGCTACCCTTTCCACACTGCTGCTGGTGGCAGCACTGCTTTCAGAGCTGGGCTGCTAAGCTGGGGAGCAGAGACTGCTGGCCAGGAGCCCAGCTATGAAGTCAGAACCACCACCAGCAGCAGTGCACAAGTTGTGGTATGGTATTGCCACCCTTTTTCACTGCTGCCTACAGAGCTCAGCCCTCAGTAAGCAGCCACCACTCTCTGGCTGCCCCGATCTACAGGCAGCAGTGCAGAAGTAAGGGTGTCAGGCCATGGTATTACCACCCTTCTGCACTGCTGCTGCAGGGGCTGGAGGGGGCACTGAATTTAGAGCTGGGCACATGGCCAATAGCTGCCACTCTCTGGCTGACCAGATCTAAAGGCAGAGTAGAAGTAAGGATGCCAGTACCATGACCTACCTAAAATAGCCTTCTGACCCCCTGCAATGCCCTTTTGGGTCAGCACCACCAGTCTGAGAAATGCTGATCTCACACCATGAAATCTCTATAGTATAGGGTAAAAGCACACAAAAGACCAGATTTCATGATCCTTGAATTTGGTAGGGCCTAAACATAGCAGAACAGATGGACTTTTACTCTGTTCTGGTACTGCACATCCTATATTCTTAAAAGAACAATGATCTATCCAAAATATCCTTAGTTGTATATTAAAACATACCCATTAGATATAGTCCAAAGAATTTGACCAACCCAAGACTGAAGTTTAATCAGTTATTGCAGTTTTGGATATATATAACAAGCTTTAAGGGAGCAAGTAACAGCACATTTTATTTTCTTTAACATTCAATCTAGTGGTTGTAGCAACAGGAAAGCACAATGTGTCATATGATAAATGTCATGTAATAAAAGCTATTTTGTATTTAAATTATGTTTAATTAAACATGAGGGTACATGTAGCCCTTTGCAAATGGATATGTGAGCTCCTGAATGGATTCTTGTAACTTTTTTTTCTTGTTTCCTGTTCTTGAAATGGAGAAATTGGTGATACAAATAACTGTGGGGGCAGGAGCTTAAAAAATCCATAGGCTAAACAGTAGCCACGGCTTTAATTCAGCTGTTAGGAATGCTTCCTGTGCTTCTTCCTCTCTCCTCCATGACACATCATCCCTGTGAGTGTTTACCTTGGCATTACAATTTGCTCCGCTTCAGTGCTCTAGCGGTCTGCCTACAGAGCAGCTGTTTTTAAAAAGGCATCCCTTTCTCACAGGGCCCGGCGCGTTCCGCACCAGGCAGAGCGGAGGTAAGAGACGCGTTCAGGGCACTGTCAGTTTCAGCCTCTGGCTCGCCCGCTTTGTCTCTCAGCTCTCGGGCTGGCCCTGCCCCATTAGCTCAGCAAGAGGGAAGGTGGCTGCTGCCGCCGCCGAGCCCTTCCCTTCTCTTGCGGGGATCGGGCTTCCGAGTGGAATTTTGCCAGGGAGGAGCGAAAGGTGAGTCCGCCTGCTGCTCGGTCCCGGCCAGGCGGTTCCCGAGCTGCGGGCGCTGTAACCCGGGAATGCCACTAAGTGCATGCTCGGCTAGCGCCAGCCAGCTTCCCGTTCCTGCGACACTCGCCCTCCGGCCAGCCCTCCACACGCCCACCCTGGTGCCCAGCCCCCTCTGTCCCGGGATCCTTGGATGCGTCCGCCTCTCGTGTCCCCCGGGATCACTCCTCCAGCCCTCCGCACAGCACCCCGCGGCGCCCGTAGCCCGGCCCGGGTCTCCTCCCATCGCTAGAGATCGCACAGCTCGGCAGCGGCTGGTGTCTAGCCTCTAGCTCCGGCGCGCTGAGCGAGCGGAGGGATCACCCAGGCCAGGTAAAAGCGAAGGCGCAGGGTTGGGGCGAGGCGTGGCCACGGCTGGCCCAACAGCTGCGAGCGGCCGCCCAGCTCTCGACTGGCACCAGCTGCCGCTGGCAAAGGGACTTGCAGCGCTGGACTGCCTGGGAGGCTAGGGAGCGCTCCCGCTCAAAGGCGGCTTCGCTCCAGCAGTCCATGCCTCCCCTGGCAAGATTAGAAATGTTTCCCGCGCATTAGAGCAGATTGCTTGCTGGGGGCGGGGGTCAAATTAGACCCGTCCCTTTAACCTGAACAGTCCCTTTAAGCCGTTCTCCCGAGCCATTGCTAGATCCTGCGCTATAGATCCAGGTGCTGCTGCACCTTCAGTGTAAGGTCAGGAATTAAAGGGTGCAAATGATCGGAGTAGTTACATGGAGGTTTGCTCCGCAGGCTGGGCACTTCAGAACTGTGCGCTTGCTCTCCCCTCCCCTCCGGATCAAAGATCTGTAGCTGAAAGACATTGTGTCGTTATCTGTAGACACGCAGTTTAGCATCTAGCGAAACCGAAGAGCGTTGT
This sequence comes from Pelochelys cantorii, assembly GCA_032595735.1. Classification (NCBI taxonomy): domain Eukaryota; kingdom Metazoa; phylum Chordata; order Testudines; family Trionychidae; genus Pelochelys; species Pelochelys cantorii. The sequence goes on from CM064328.1 coordinate 73,532,120, forward strand.
TCCTTATGTATCCCCGGGACTAAATGCCCTCACCGAGCGTTCAAGGGTGAAAAGGGCAATGAAATAATTGCAAAGATTCTTTCTAATTCGTTTGTTGGCTAATTAAGCCTTTTATATGGGGAGGTGAAACAAAATCAGCTGGGCCTATTCCTGATGGATTCCTTGGGATTTCTTTATTTCCCTGAGGTCCGAAATGGAGGTATCAATATTTACCTCGCCTTTTAAAAATGTTTTAAATCGACTTTTGGGACACATAAACTGAACTATTTTACATAACAATGACTTCGATTAAGGTAACGAAAGGTCTTAAAAGAGTGACCGCAACAATCTTTGGGTCTCAAACACACGGACATTAGTATAATTACACAAATAATACGGGACTTGCTTCGCTATGCTATTGAGATTTCACACGCCCCCAAGATAGGCGTCTGAGGCCTCTAGCTCTCCTCTAATGAGAAGAGTACGGAATGAAATAGCAGCGCAGTGTGCCTGTAGGATTTCCCTGCCTGTCCACAGAGAATATTTATAATAAGGAAAGAAAAACACTGGCTTATCTGAATCTTTTATGTAGCGGCCAAGTAAACCGCTTTTACATGGTATCACACTCTGCTATTGTTGACTGGTTCATGTAAGCATTCCTCAGAGGTGTGTATATTTGAGATTTATTTTTACTCCTCTTATTGTACGGAAATTGATTTATATTCCAGAAGTGCCTTAGCTTTGGAATGCAATCCATACAGCTGGGAAGCTGCTGTACAGTATGCCACTGTATCTGCAATAAAAGTGATCTCTTTGCTAGTTTCCCAATCCATTCTGACCCCATCTACAGCCTTTAAAAAGAAAGACCATGTTACTGTCTGTCCTAGGGCTCTGATTTCTAATTTACAATTAGCAAGCTTGTATTATATTTGATTATTATGGAAAAAACATTCTGTACGCTTGTTGGTTCGGTATGTATTAAGCCATTAATGCTATCGATTTTTGTTTGAGCACAATTAACTCGTTTCCATGAGTTTTCTGTTCCTTTTTTAAAGCGTTGTGAGTGCGCGAGTGTATAATTTGGAGGAATAATTAAATACATGACTATACTCAACTCAGACTGGCGCTCACAATATCCCACCTTGCTGAGGCTATGGCCCAATCTTGAAGTAATTGGACCCGATCTTACATTCATGGAAGTTTCATGACAAAACTCCCATCGTCTTTAATGGGGACAGAATTGTACTTCTTGTTCAAGGAGGAGGGGGTGAGAATTCATGTTAGCAACATCTGAGCCCCCATCCGCATCCCCAAAAGGTAACACACAAACTTGGTGTGTAAGGGCTGTGCAGCTGGGACATTCTCTCACCAGCCTTAGATGTGAGGATGGGGGGTAAGGTGCTCAGAGATGTTTGAGCGGAAAAAAGTATTCAAATGTGTGTTGATGTTTAGCTGGCAAGGAAAATTTCCTTTTCAGTATATAGTAAAAAAGGGGAGAGGGGAAGGTTATTCTCAGATCCTAGACGGGGAAACCGCCACATATAACTTGTAAAACCAAAGCTGTTTCCTTTCTATTCTGTTACGAAACCTATTGCTTCATTAACGTATGGAATTTGGGGGGGGTCTACTTCCTTCCCATGAACTGTTAATAAAGTTAATGGGGGTTACCAGAGTCAGTAACAGCAGTGTCATGTCCTTCTAGGAGACTGGTAGATTAAATAGCAATTAGATAGTAGAGTGCCTTCCACATCCAAGACCCCTTTCTGGGAACTTGATAGCTAGGTTCAACTGGCTCTAAAAGTGGCTCTAAACTGGTGGAGTGTAAATCCACTAATGGAGGGTTTCGGAGGGGCAGCCAAGTTTGTCTGTAACTGAAAAAACTTAAAAACCAACAAATAGTCCTATTCGTTGTTGTTTTTTGTTGTTTTTTAAAGATTTTTAACTACTTGAGAGACTGTCTTGCAGACCTCCATCAGGAGTAGCTATTTAAGCCTACTTTCTCTCTCCCACTGAAGTCAATAGAAGTTGTGGCGTTGACTTCAGTGGGAGCAGGCTGGATTTCCATAAGGAGCTCCCTTTTTAAGTGAAATAATTGCTGGCCTCTCCAACAGGGAAGGACTCTTGTCACTCAGAGCGTTTTCGCTTGGCCCCAGACACGGCACATCTCCATCCCGAACACCCCCGATTTCCTGCTCCAAGGTGTGCGTGAGGCTGCTGGGTGAGGCGTCAGTATGTTCCGCCACAGGAACCAGGTGCTGGTACTTGCTCACCAGAATTGCGGAGCCAAGCCGGCCCATGCATCAGGCTGCCACAGAAGCTCTAAGACAGCATCCTCCTGCTTTGGGGCCTTCTGCGCCCTGGGATGTGAGACTGTTTGCAGAACCCGGTGGAAAGGTCTTGGGCCCACACACAGCTGATGCTGCCATCTTCGATCATTAAAAAAAACACCTAAACCCGACACCTTAGCTTTTTCTTGGTCACAAATTCACCATGTTTCTCGAGCAACTCCTTGAGAATACAGATGGCTGACAAATGCCACCCTTCTATCGGGCTCTCTGAGTCTCTGCGCGTATCTGGCACGGCGCTGCAAAGTGGAAAGCTATCTGAAGGGCTTGCGGGAGAGAGATGGGGGGCAGGCTTGAATGTTTCAGGGCTGGTGCGCCCTGCTGTACAGCTGTGCCGCGCTCTCTCTCCGCATGCTGAGGGTCCTGCAATGGGCCGGAGCGCTCCGCGGGGATCTTCCCCAGCCGTAAGCCAAGAATTCCTGAGCACCGGGAAGAGCGAGAAACGCCAGCTGATCCGTGACAGCCTGGCCAAGTAGAGCACAGAGACCCTGACCCAGCTCGGGGCTACTGCAGGCTTGCAGCCCTGTTTCAATCACAGGGAGCACGAGAAAACTGGCTGCTTGGGCACTTTGTAGGGCGGAGAAGTACAATTTCCGTCCGCTGCTAGACTCCCCAACCCGCCTTCCCACAGGTCTCCTACGAAGGGAGATGGGGGCAAGCAAGGAGCCGGGTTGAGTGGGGCAAGGAGTGGGAGGGGCGATGGTATTGGAGACTCTGGGTTTGGGAACGGGGTGTGCGCGGGGCGGGTGGGATGCTGGTTCTCGCAGCTCCCGTGGGCTGTGTCGTGGTGGGAGTCAGAGAGTCTAGACCGACTCCCCAAGGCAGGGGTGGATGCCCTGGCTGATTCGTTCTTTGCTTCTAGGTAAGAAACTTAGTGCAAGGAAGCAAACCGCTGAAGCCCGAGCTGAAGCCCCGAGGGGCCGGAGAGCGCTTAGTGGAGAGCCGCTCGCTTGCTGTAGCAGAACACACTAGCCCGCCACGGCCACGGGGGCACCACAGCAGGTTGCACCTTCCCCCAGCTGTCAGTATCCACCTGTTGGCTGCTCTTCCTGCCCATGGATTGTGCGCCATTTGGAGCAGGGCGTGTTCCGTGTCTGTACAGCATCCAGCGCACAGGGGTCAGTAGTCATAGTAACATACATCACACCAAACAGTAATAACCGGGACACGGGTGCCCAACACCTCGTAGGACAGCACGACAGCCAGGACATATGATGGGGACTCATTTTGTTACAGCTACTCAAGAGAGAGATCTTGGAGTCATTGTGGATAGTTCTCTGCAAACATCCATTCAGTGTGCAGCGGTGGTCAAAAAAGCAAACAGAACTTAGCTATCTTTTAAAAAAGTAAGACAGAATATCTTATTGCCTCTGTATAAATCCATGGTACACCCACATCTTGAATACTGTGTACAGATGCGGCCCTCTCATCTCAAAAAAGATATATTGGTATTGGAAAAGGTTCAGAGAAGGGCAAGAAAAATATTTAGGGGTTTGAAACGGGTCCCATATGAAGAGAGATTTAAAAAATTGGGACATTTCACCTTAGAAAAGAGGAAACTAAGGAGGGAATATGACAGAGATCTATAAAATCATGACTGGTGTGAAAAAAAGTGAATAAGGAAAAGTGATGTACTTGTTCCCATAATATAAGAACTAGGGATCACCAAATGAAATTAATAGGTAGCAGGTTTAAAATAAACAAAAGGAAGTTGTTCTTCCTGCAGCGCGCAGTCAACCTGTGGAACTCCTTACCTGAGGATGTTGTGAAGACTAGGACTTTAACGGGGTTAAAAAAGGAGCTAGATAAATTCATGGAGGCTAGGTCCATCAATGGCTATTAGCCAGAATGGGTAGGGAGCATGTCCTTAGCATCTGTTTGTGTGGAAATGGATGACAGGGGAAGGATCAGGTGAGGATTACCTGTTGTGTTCACTCCCTCTGGGGCATCTGGCATTGGCCACTGTCGGCAGACAGGATAGTGGGCTGGTTGGACCTTGGTCTGACCCAGTATGACCGTTCTTATGTTTTGATGCTGAATATACTATGCACACCAGTGTGTCCCATCCTCACACAAACGTGTCACAATGGTGCCACACCCATAGTAGTGCACCACAGAATGCCATAGGGTAAAATGCACCGGAAAATGTACCCTGCCGTCGCTCAGCAGAACTTCCTCACACAGTGCTGTAAGGTGAAACACCCCAGGCTACTGGATAGCTGCAGGTGCAGATACAGCACACACAGGACCACACAGAAAGCCATCCCTCCCATAGACACAGGACCCTACCGTGCTCTTTGCACTATCCTGACTGTGTCATCACCATAGGAGAGAAAGTGGGGCCCACCACTCATCCTTCAGGATGACACAGGCCAGGATTCGCACCACTGATTTTCCCGCGGCGTGGGTAGCAAAGGATTCATCAGTCCTAGAAAAGCCTATGAACAAGCTAAGGAAGCTGGGGCCGACCTGAGGCGGTCCATAAAGAAGGCCAATGATGGTACCTTTGAAGGGAAGAAGAAAGCAGAGACAGACACTGAAGCTTTTAGCCCGGTAGGTCTGGGTTTATAATTAAGCAAAGCATATGCGGTTGTATGGAACCCAAACTTATCTCCCGCATTGACCCGATCGTGCACTGAAACAATACCCCGATTTGGGATCATTCTCATCCTGATATTAGTGCGACCCGAAGCCAGGGGACACAAAATGGCAAAGGGGTGGAGGAAGAGAGAGGTTTATGAAGATTATTTCATCTGTTCAGCCATTCTGTCACAGGCGTTTTATTTCAGAGTGTGCTGTGAAATCAGATGAGACCATTCTATACCCACGGAGTAGAGTTTGAAAAGCTAGCAGGGGTGTTAAATGAGAAATACTTGGCTAGATCTTTGTTTTATATGTGTGCCTCTTTATGTATTTATTTAATTGAAGGATGTGGATGCTGCCACTTCAGCTCTCATCTCCCTGGAGAAACAGCTGGGTAATCTGGAGGCTGAAATTGCGTTCCTGCAGAGAGTACACAGTGAGGGTAGCTGTAGAATTTTGCATGTCGATTTGTTTTAAACATCACTTTCCAGTCTTTCTGTTCTGGAAGCTCTACAGAAGTCGCGTATTATTTACCATGTACTCTGTGTGTGTTTCTGTCAGAATAAGAAACTGACGATTTGATTAAACAGATCTACAGTGCTTCAGCGCGTGTTGATGTCTCCTGCTCAGTCCTAGACCTGGCTCCTGCTCTGAGGGACATTCAGATGGAGTCTGAAGGAATTGCAGCCAAGAACCTGCAGGTAAAATTATACTTCATCGGATCTGCAAAATGAAATTATCTGTCAGCCGTTGCTGATAAAAAGTCCTTGTTCACGACAAACATGTTTAATATATGTAGTATGCCATCTCTAGAAACAAACATCCACAACACAGACAGATATCTTCATAAGAGAAATATTTCTCCTACTGCATTTGCCACGAAAGGCACATATTTTGGAGAGAGAGTCTGTGTTCAATGGCTGTACGTTGCAAGACTGAGTTAAAAATTACAAATACATTTTGCTTATTGCTTTACACTTATCTCCATACAATACTTTGCAATATTGCTATTGCTTTAAATATATTTAGGTATTAATAAAATCACGGAAACATTTACATATTTTATTTCATATCTGACGATAAATATCCGTGTTTGTCATATTCTGTTTAATATCCCCTGAGGAAATAGACTTGTGGTACAAAACCACATTTCTTGACTTTAATCAACCTTCCACAAAACATGCCAGGAATGTGAGACATTTCAGGAAAGAAGAAATAGGAAACCGCAAAAGAAGTGGAAGTAGATTTGAAAAGCCCTTCCAGCTTATGTTATGTCACTTTTAATGTAACCCTTTGTTCTGATTTCACTAAGTTAGGTAATGTGACAGTCGTCTGATATATTTTCCAGTAATGGTGGTCTTTTAGGCTATATTTGCAAGGAGGGAGGTAGACGGGAGGAGTGGTGACTCTATATATGACCCCATGTCAAACCGGTAGAAAGCATACACGAATAATATTTTATATAACTTCCTCTACTTATTAATTTCCATATCTGAAATCAACCGCTTCAGCTCTCCTGAAGAAATGATTGACTGGGTTAAAGGACGATTAGTTTGCAATAAAACAAGTTTTATTTGGAAGAAAGTGACACTTCTAAAGACATATATGTCAAGACACTATATGTACCTTGAGCTTTCCTGGGCAAAACCCACTTCTTCAGATGAGGTGATCTTGAGTCATCTGAAGAAGTGGCATATATATATGCCACAGGACTAACCCGTGTTTTTAAAGTTACAGATTAACACGGCTCTCCCTCTGAGACTTCTAAAGATAGACAGTTCCTACATTTATTAATATGTGTAAAACATGGTGAACGATCAGTTGCTAGTGAAGTTCACACTTTAACTTCCAGCATAACAACAAATACTAAGAAAAGTGTCAGAAACCAAGATGTTATTACAAATCATTATCTTACAGATCACTAGACCCTTTTGACAGATAGGATCTGGTTCAAAGTCCAAATCTCTTCCCTAACCCACATTTAAAAACAATCTATCTGCAAACCTGAGATACAATACATGTATCATGTCAAAGGATTTTCAATTCGGGGCCCCGTGGCTCTTGCATTTTATTTACCCCACCTCCACGTTCTCCCAGTAAAACTCTTGCAACAGAAAGAAATGCAATACCGAATTTCAAGTCAATAAATTTCCTTTTGATTTCCTTATATTCTGGCCAGGGAGGAACAAATTCAATTTCTTTGAGGCTTAGATACACTTGTAATAAGTGCACGTTTGATACAAAGAGAGTGTACCCAATTCTAGCACAGAATATGGGGGATGCAGACACGCAGGATTCAGTGCAGGACAAACTGAGTAGATTTTTAAATTGGCCTTAACTTCTTAGTTGCAGGAGAGATCCATTTTGAAGAGTATTTTATTGCAGTATGATGCAGCTTTACTCAAACAGACATCTGTGGTGGCAGTGGAAACTTTTCTCGTTTCTGTCCAAAACCATCTCAGTTCTTGGAGGTAAAAGACATGATTACAGGACTCAAAGCAATTCCATGGGAATTTTGCCCCTGGTTTCAATGAAGCCAGGATTTCATGGCAGGAGTGAACAGATCGGTGACGTGGCATTTCACTCTTTTGGTCCTACAGGCTATGGATATGGAATTTGAGGCCCCTAAGATCAGAAACGCAAAATTGGGATTCAGATCAAGGACACTCAAAAGAAATACACCCACCGAAGTGTAGTTTACAGGTAAACTTCATCTGGTAGGTGTTTATTTTTCTTCTTTGCAAACACTGAGTTAACCCAAAAGATAAATTAGGCCAATGTAAAGCTATCCTGAATTTTAATTATTAGGAGCCATCTTTTGGAGTAGGCTTAAATACACGTCTAGATTGAAATACAAGTCTTCTGACTGCCTTATAGATCCTTGAAAAGCAGGAACCTGGCACACGTCTCTTTCCTGACTTACCTTTGCTAGTATTTTCTGCAATTAGCAAGAATTCTTTACACAGTAACCTTTGTAGGCATATTAACACCCTCGATCGGCTTTAGAATAATGACACGATTTGGATACGAAGAGACGAAAGAATTGTGTGTTGATCATTTCAGGACAAACGCGGCAAGAGGAACTGAAAACAGTGAAGGAGAAAGTTATCCTCCATCTGTGTCAATAGCAACGTGTCCTGAACGTGAAAGAAATGGCTTTGGACATTACGATCGCCACATGTAAATTATGATGCTGATGAAAAAGCAGATTTGGGCCAGATTCACACGCGATCCTCGTTGTGTGCTTTCTTTAGCTTTCGGGGACTCTCCTTCATTCCACAGTCACTCTCAATGCTACGGTGCTTTTTGGCTGATTGGAGGCGAGGAGAGCAGACTGGCGGCCTCTCTGAGTGGGATCCATCTGATGGGCGGGATGGCAGGCCATGATAAACCTGTGCTTATCAGGTAAAGGAGTCATTTCCTTCGGGATAAGGACCTATAGGAAAAACATGACAAACATGCCTGGGAATTTAAAAAAAACGCACAAAACAAAACAAAAAACCAACTATCCAATCCTTGAAATTCACAGGATGGAGGAAATCGGGTGTAATTATTGGGCATCAGACTACTTCAGTGTAGTATTTTCTCTCACAAGCCTAAATGGCTGTTCGAGGTACTGGTGTAACGGTGCCCCGTGAATAAGGCTTGCACTATATGTATTTAAAAGTATTTCTGACTCTGTGTGGCCAGCTAACTTTTCATCATTTCTAATGCGCTGGCACAGCCTGGGTCGTGTCTGCGATTTGCACGGGGGTTATTACTGCTTCATTAGTGCCTTTGAATTTTCATTACTTTTGCCAACCATTTTTCATTCATTACCAGTATTTTCCCCTTAAAACAATTGAGACAGTCAAAGCCTAAATCTCGGAAGACATCCGAAAGACGATGCTAAAGATGACAGGTGCTGTTGCTGCTGACAGCTAAGAAGAATACACCAGGGTGATAATTTGCTTGGGATCAAAGAAACGAGAGTCAAAATGTCACACGCTTCAATCTTTCTAACCTTTGCGCCTTTAGTCAAACAGCATTTCCAAACTAGGCATGGCTTTTAAACCTGGTTTGTCTCTTTTATTAAATTAAATACAATTATGAGCATGTATTTTTGCCTGAGTTGGTACTCTTTTCTTCTGCTCTGTTTAATGATTATCTAAAGCAAAGTTCATTATTTCACAAAGGTATTTGTTACCCTTTGAAAGGCCTGACAGTTGTTATAACATTTTGCATCTCTGAAGCATTTACTAGTAACCTTTTTTCCAAGAAGTGTCATGGGATAAAGTCTAACCTTTATAAGAGATTTCCATCCCGAAAAATCACTATTGTTACTGAAGATAAATTAATAGGAAACAGAGAAGGATGCTAATTAATTACATCTTACATAGATTACGCTTGAAGAATATTTTTACAAAAGAAGACCTGGCTTTGCCGGAATAATTTTAATTCCCATCTATTAAAAATGATTCAGGTCTAAATTAGAAACTCACATTTTCTGAGCAAGGTCCTATTATTTATATATTTCTGATCTATGTCACTACACACACTCACAAGTATTAATTAAGAAAGAGAGAATGATTTTGGCTCAGCTCTTTGAAATGTAATGGAATGTATTAAGAAACTTTCATCCTAACATCCCACAAAACATGAAACATGTTTGTCAGACACAAACTGTAGCTGAATCAAAAGCCTCTTTTCAATTCCATTTCTAAAAAGTTCGCTGAGGGGGCATTACAATGTATTCCAGAGAAAATAAATTGATCTGTTTTTAAAAAAATGCGTCCACACTTGCAGAAAGCCAGGGAGAATTACGAGGAGTTAGGACATAACCATCACTGTAGGTATAATAATACACTTTCCACACAAACATCCTTATTTTCGCCAAATCCAGGCTATTCCACAATAATTTCGCAGTTACATCTCAAGACTGATCAGAATTCTATCTCCCTTTCTTACAAAAGCGACCTGGTAGTTCTGCGCAACACATATTTGAGTGTTGCATGTCAGTAAAGCCTATTTGTGTTGTGGCGTGTTATTTGTTTAGTGCCAACAGATTCAGCGATGAGAGTGTGCCCTTATTTCTTTACTGAACTATGCATCTTCCCTTTTCAGGATGGAAATAAATGCTGCTTTCCCTAGTCATCAGAAGTAGGAACACGATATTAATCACAGGATGATTTTTTTCTGCGTGCAGCACCCCTAGTTATACTACCCCAAGTTTTATAATGCTCCTGATTCTGGATTCCTCAACTGTCCAGACAACTTCCCTCCTCTTCCGCCTTTTGGATCATGAGCTCCATGTGGAGTTCAAAGATGTATCGTTTTGTCTTAAAGCGGAGCACGTGGAATAAAGAGGGGCAATGTGCTGGTCCGTTGTAGTGCATTCTCTCAGTTTGAAGAGTATGCTCCATGACGCCAGAGTTACCCACAAATTCCACAGGGCCACTGAAGATTAACTCCATCAATGACGTTATGGTCAATATGGTCTGGAGGCAATCTCGCGCTCCAGGTATCTCTAAACCAGCAACTAAGCCTGGAAGACAAGGCATGGGATCACTCAGACTTGTCCTGTGTTGCTCGATCCCTCAAGCATCTGGCACGGATCATTGTCAGACACAGGATACTAGGCTAGATGAACTATTGGTCCGACTCATTATGAGGGCTCAGTTCTTATGGTTCTTATTCACACCAGCAGGACAATTGCTTACAGTGCGTACGCGTAAACCCTCACGAGTTGCCATGGCAGCCTGGACAGCTGAAATCAAAGCAATCGGAATAGTTTGCATCAACAGCAGCATGCCACAAAGGAGTTTTGCTTGCTTCAGTTGTGTGTTGGGGCTGTTCATAAGTGAGTGTCTGTAATTTTGATACTTATGTGAAATGAGGGCCACGTAGTCCAAAACTTGATACGACCACTGGCACAATCCTACATAAAGACAGCTTCAGGTGTTTTGTGATGAAAATGCAGATATTATTTTGCTGGGAAGTCATCTCATGAGACAGATTTTTGTATAATTTTCAGCACCTCATAAATAGTTGGCCTTCTATATAAGGCAAAAAAAAAAAAAAAGAAAAGAAAAAGAAAAAAGTGGAAAATCCAGACACAGAGTATAGCTCCAACCGAGATGCAAAGTTAAGATCTTGATGATCTTTTTAGAAATAAGGGCATTAAAGATCTATAGCGTCATATGTACTTGCTATGTATCAAGAGCATGGGTGAAAGCAACACGACATGGTCCGCAAACGGGAGCTCGATGCTTTAAAAGTGTTGGCTTTTAATAGCTTTCTGAAGTTGTGGGTGTGTTTGTGTGTGTAATATGTCACATTTCTTTTGAAGGCGTGGTCTGATCATTTAATAATACAGTATAAAGTTCATATCTGCGGACTTTTTTTCTATTTCGATATGTGTTAGTGGATCCAGATTTGCAAATCTGTATTCTGTAATCTGTGAATATCTTCTACATATATGAGTGAGTAGTCCACTTAAGCCATTAGTACTGCTCCGGTGAATAATGGCTATTGGCAGTCTTTCGTAAATTGGGTCAAGCTAGGTGCTTTACACAACTAGCTTGATTTCTCCCTCCATTCTACTGGCAAGACTTGGGCAAACACAGCTTTTAAATAAAACTTTAGTAATTCTTCATGGGAATAAATAACTATTGTCAGGAAGACAGCCTTACTCTAAAATCGAGGATTATCAAGTACCAACTTAAAACAAGAATTGGCTGGCATCAAATCGTTTTACATGCAGGTATTTCACTAGCAAAACAACAACAAGAACAAAGAGAGAAGATTGATTAAAAGATTACGTGGCAGAATCATCCAACTAGCAAAAGGGTCTTTCTTTCAAGTTAGGCTCTTTCCAGAGAGTGTGAAAGAGAGTGTATGTGTGTGTGTGAGAGAGAGACAGAGACCGAAACTTTTGAGTAAAAGGATCGCCTCTATTTCGAATACACATTTTAATACTACGATTCAGAGATGATATTCGATGGGAAGAGGACAGCGCCTCAGCCGCAATTTTAAAGTATTTTATTTAGGATTTTTTTTAACTCGCACAACAATGAAAAAGGGGCAAGAACGTGTATATTAAAACTAAATAAATTGCACACACAAAAAGACTCCTGACAGATGACACCTTCATTACCACAAAACCGTTACCATCAATAGATTTTTTAGTTTGAAAAATATGACAAGAATGAAGGAAAGGGGCATTATACATCCACCTCATGGACTTTAAAACGAGATATGAAAACAGACTTACCCGCAGAGCTATACTCCAGAGCTAAAGTGGTTTAAGCTTTGGTTGTTCTATGTACCCATTTGGTTTCCTGTCTCGGCTATTTCTACACTATTAAAAAGAAGTCAAATCACAACCAAAGGAGAAACCTTCAGTTTGTCAATTTCATTAATTAGAGAGCTGCATATACTAGACAAATACGCTGCTTCTTCCCCGCCCTCCGACTATTTCACCATGAAGAAATGTTTACCAGAGTGTGATGAACAGTTTCTGATAGCTGGGTTTTTGCTAAACTTCCATTTGTCCTTGCTGATAGTCATGTCTTGCAAAACAGAACATGATTAAACCTTTTACAGCACTATACGTTCTCATTAAAAATCCAGCCCTTTCTTCGTCTTACTGGCAAAACCTATCTCTTTTCCCATTTAGATCATTACCAGCCAGCCAGTCAGCCCTGTCTTGCTCTCTGGTGCCGCTACAGAAAGAAATCTTCCTTCCAGCAGCTCCCTGTCTCTCTCTCTCTCTCAGTTGTTGAATTCAATGGGAATCTAAGGGGTGAAATCATACTCTGTCCCCAGCACAGCATTTAAATGCACATTTATTTATAGTAAGGACATTGGTAGAATGGGATCCAGGATATTTGGGTTACATTCCTTAGGCTCTGACATTGGTCACTTAGGCAAGTCATGTCCCTGCCTCGTGCCTCAGTTTCGCCATTTGTAAAACTGAGATTATTCTACTTGCTTTGTAAGGTGCTTTGACTGAATGAATACACTATATATGAGGTAGGCGCGTTATTATTGTATTATTAATGGTATTATTGAATATCTAACAATTATATTTTGTACTACTATGCTGTTCAGGACGAAGGTTCATCAGAAGATTAAGTGTTTCCTATTATAGCTACAATTATTCAGAAAATAGAACATTTATTCTAAAAGATATGACAACCCCTTATAAACTCTCAAGGGAAAAAAATTACCCTGTGCATAAAGGATTTAAGCTAAACATTGCAGAGGGTTGTGTGAGTAAGAAGTTTGACAAAAAGTGCTCTCTTCGGTTATGTATTTTAGCTGTATGCGTCGTTCTACAATTGTATTCTCCCTGGATCAGATTCAACAACAGGCCTGAAAATGTCAAACGCTCCGGTCTTTTCAGGGAAGTAGTCTAAACAGAATCAGCGAAAACATTCGTATTAGAAGAATCCCAGCATGCTGTCTTTATATAGGAAAACACGTCGTTTTGTCTGTCTCAAAGCTTCAGATCATCTCGTTTCGGTAATACAACATTTTACAAATCCATAAGAATATTATAAATGAGTTAAAATAGAGAATATACCTCTAAAATGTATTTCAAGGGAATAGGAAGACGTTATAAAGCAAATGTTTCAATGGACACAGAAAGGTTAGCACATATTTCCTAGCACATTTGTGAAACATCGCAGTTAATCTAATCCCAGTGTGCCTAAATTATGGTTTTGAATAACACATGTACAAGTTTCAGTTAAGCTAGTTTGTGCTGAGAATGAAAGACGCTCTTAGTGCCCCCTTTCTTACCGCACCACTAATTGCTCCGTCTCTCTTTTCCCACCCTATACTGAAAGTCGGGGGTGAAACTGTTTTTTTCCCGATTAAACTCTTTTCATAATTGCAGAGTTCATAACTTTTAAGCAAAAGGGCCCCTGAGACAAACAGAAACAAAGAAAGATCAAAGGCCTTTACTATTCACTCCACAATTAGACCCCGATGAAGTCAACAGGAATTTGTTTATTGAGTGAGGAATGATAAATAGTGCCATTAATATCTATTATTTAGAATAAACTTATTAATTAGAATGTAATTTCTGAAGAGACAATAAAACTTTCTTGTGCTGTGTACCCCCCTCATGCTCTGTACGTCCCTGGGATACATCAGCAGCAATATATCCAACTTGCTGTTTTATACCAGTGATCAGTTACATAATGGAGCAATGTTTCTAAGAATAGATTCTCATATCTGATTACAAACCTTATTTGTGTTAATCGTTCATGACTGCATAAAGCTTTAATAGGACAATATTGAAGAGATAACATGGAAACAACCAATCTGTAATACAAGGAGTGCGGCTCTCTGGTGAATCTGAAAAGTTTATTAGTTCCAAATCACTCGCGTTTGCCCGCACTTTCCACTGTTCTAATCTCTCCAGCTCACTGTGGGGTTTGGCTCGGTCAGTTTAGTGTCCTAGCTATTTCCCCTATGTGTAGGTCATTCAGAGATTTAGTCATAGATTAATCTAAAACTCAGAAAAGACGAGTTTGCCCAGAGTGTAGAAAGAGAAAAGGAGACATCAGCGTATAAATCCTTAAGGACAGAAATAAAGTGGTAGAGAGAAGTGCAATCAGAGGTCAGAAAAGAACCAGGAAAGGTAATGAATGGCTTTTGGGACAGGATAACATAAAGGAATGGGTATCAAAGATAAGGGTGGAGAAGAAGCCTAGAGGTATGCTCCACAAATGGTCATTGGTAACTGACGAGGAAAATTTCATGGACGTGGAAGGAGCAAACCCCAGATTTTAGGGAGCAAAGCAAAAGTTTGGGGGCAAGTTGTTCAAGGCAGTGTGAATAGACGTATGTTCAAAATGAGACGCATGGGAGAGGAATGGATATTAGAAAGAAGGTTGGAGGCGGATGTGTCACAAGAGGGCCTTTTGAGGGCAGAGGAGAGGGCATACAGGGAAGATTGAGAGCAATGAGGTAAGGTGAGGCAAGGAAGGTCAGGAATGGGGAGGGCGAAGGTGAAGCAAAAGATACTAACATCAAAGAGCATCATCTTCTCATTAAAAGCCTCATCAAGAAGCCGGGCAGAGAGGAAGGGTTGTAAGATGGCAGGCAACTGGACAGAAGAGGGAGAAGAGGCCACGCGAGGATTGAGGGAGAAGAAATCAAGGAGCTTCGCAAGCTAGTAAGCGTGCGACTGGAACGTGTACTTAGAATGAAGGAAGCCCACAAGCTCTAGCTCTGGCACTTTCTGAGGCACGTTAACCTGAAACATGCTGGCTGAGAAAATGTGCAAACCGCTAAGGAAATGCCAACGGGTTACAAAAGCTCTAGTGCCGATTTCTCTCTCCCGCAAAGACCGAAACCCAAATTTAAAAAATTACAGTTCTTGCTACAAGCCACAATCAACACCAGTCCCAGGGTTTTAAAAGTTGCGGCTACTACAGCCAGGATTCTTCTCTTCCAGTGACCGGAAGCCTGTCAGGTGCAAGTCTATTACTGCACTCCGCTGCTGAAAATTACTCTGCTGTGACATGTTTTTAAATAAGGCAAATATTTTCAGCAGGACTCCCGAGGGTTCGTTACTGGCAGTTGGGTCCGTGGATTTCAGCGGAATGGGAGGCTCCGCAGAGACCCCGGCTGTGCGCTACTTTGAGCTAAAGCTTACTGAAATCATCATTGGATCACCATTGACTCCCAGGGGCTTTCCACTGGTAGGGCACTGTAGATAAATATATTTCCCTGGTTCTGTATCGTTCATTCAATGATTGAACCAGAGCATTTTTGACGTAATTATGTCACACCCCGCTGTTTTTGTTTGGACTATAAGGAGCTATCTGTTAGTCTAAGCACGATCATCTCTAATATTACACCTGATGAAATGCAAGGTATGCGGTTCTGACTCGAAAGGTTCATTGCAGGCTTTCAAAGGCAGGCATCAGCCCCTTATTGCCATATTCCAGCTAAACTCTTTTCATCCTGTGGGCCACCCCTTGCACTACAGAAATAATATAGGATCACCCACTCATATTTCAAAGCAAGGAGCACATGGGGGAATACTTTGCCCCTGATTCCCGTGCAGAATCTCCATGATGTGAACAGGAATTGCCCACAATATGGCCCAACATGTGTGTCTGGAACAATGTTAGCCGAATGTGAGCTCAAGGGGGGGCCACAGCTCCCAGGGAACGTTATAATTATATCTCATGGGACAAATTCATCCTTTGGCGTTGCACTAGGAATGAATGGGGCTCGTTAGAGCCTGGATTTTTCATCTGAGTCTAATTGACCCTAAAGAAAAACGTGAGTGGCCAGACAGCATTCTGTCGCTCATACCTCAGAGGATACTGAAACTCGCCTACCGTGTCATCACAGTTCAGCTAGAATTTATATTCCTCAGATTTGACTCTGGCCAGGAAAGAGAACAGGGTACAATAGAAACAGCGTGGAGTATGGTAATTATGTCCATTTTTATTCCCAAACTGCCCCTTCCCACAAACTCGGGTCTAGCTCACCTGGTAGAAGACATCTAAATATTACCGGGTGGTTGATTTATGTACAGCGAGCCCATAAGGTGTCTGGTTGGTTTGAGGTTTCCAAACAGGTCCCAGAAATGTTTGGCCAATAACGCAGAGACACATCCTACACTGTGTAAACAGTATCATGAGATCTTTAATACCCACACCGAAAAGTCAGGGTCTGCGTTTTAAGGTCTCAGGTCAAACAGCAAGTTTCACGGTAGTTAGTTCATTTTTCCCGGAAGGGAAGAAGGTCTTAGAGGACTTTTGTCTAAATTTGATCTTGTGATTCTAGGAGTCCAGGTGTTTCCCAATATTAGGGTGCACATGGAATCCGAAAGAGAGCTAGGTCTGACCCTGAGGTATATGGCTCTTAACCATATGGCAAAAAGAGATATGTGGTGTAGATCTGGATTTCACGTTGTTTTCTTCATAAATTAACACGAGTGTCAACTGGAAATCACGACTCTTCAGACGATTCACTACTTTCAGTTGTTTAGATGCTATTTCCCATGCTTTTTTATCTACGGATAGAAAACGGAGCCATGTATTCGGAGTGGAATTTATCACAAGTAACAAAAGCAACCCGGGTACATTGTCAGAAGAGTGCATGTCGTATGCCTCATTGGTCAATGTTCTTCAAGATGCCCATTCAACAAGTGCGAACCATGATCGCGCAAAGCATCATACTAATGAGTCCTGGCGTATATATATGCATATTATCCTGTTAAATATATGTGTGCTTTTGGATCAATAAACCTCCAATATAACTTGAAGCCAAGCTATCAGGAAAATTAAAAGGAAATCACTGAAGAAAGATTATTGAATTACAGACAAACGAGCTGTCAAAAGATTCCAAAAATCACCAAAATCTCAGTTAGATCATGAGGAGGAAGAGGCTCTGCACATAAAGGCTCCCTGATTTTATGAAGTCTCTTCTTCTTGTGATTGTTTACATGACCCCTTGCCTGGCAACCCCACTCTCCAGTTTTGGGATGCCTGGCTTTGGTGTTTTAAACAAATGTATGAGCCTTCCTGATATTTCTTCTCCATGAGAAGGTTTTTTCGGCCTAATGATACAGCATTAGCAAATCCTGTAAAACTGGCACTCAAGTCAATGAGTGAGTAAAGAAGAAAGGCCTGTAGGAATTGGCCGTAGGTTTGTATCTTACTTTCCATTAGGGCTCATAAAAATGCAGGCCTTTTAACTGGAGAATTATTTGTGCACTTTTAAAATAACTTTTTAACCGCCCTATTTGGTGACATAGCTAGCTAACTAGAAGCCATCTGATTTTTAACACTTGTCTGTGTTCGCTGGCATATAGTTTGGATGCTGTGGGGTTTAAAGCACATAACTATGGATATATGGGTCTGGTCGATGGGACTGAATAATTATTGACTATTAATATTAATATCTCCGTCAGTCGCTGGATAAATTACTGTGCACAATCTAGTTTTAGTAGTGTACGAGAAAATAATAAGAGGTTTAATGGCTGTTCCTTCACCTCGCTGCCTAACTTTTGCTTTGTCTTTTCCTTAAACCGTGTGATCCGTCTGTGTGTGCATTACCCTCCGCAGCAGACCCATCTCTGCAGCAGCGCCCGGTCTCGGGCGAACAGCAGGTCACTCCGCGAGTGGGAGAGAGACGCAGAGATTTAAGAATAAGGCACACCGGCAGGGGAAGTCCTGAATTTTCAGAGCTGAACTCTAGGGCTCCGGTCCCCTCACTCCAGTTTTGCCCATGGGAGATAATTGGACGCTTTGTGGTTGCAGCATGCAGAAAACGTATTTAATTCTTGGTCTGCTTTTTTTCCTGTGTTTGAATCATACACACCTTAGAAAGAATGGAGGTGGTGATTTTTAAAGATTCCGTACTATTCCGGTACAAACTGCACAACTCTGCAAGCTGGTTAGGCCAAGGACTGCTGATACACCAAGATCCATGTCCCGAGCAAGCGAGCAAGCACATAATCGTGAACGAACACACCGTAGGACCCCAGACTTTCCCCACCGATTAGCAAATCTCCCAGTTATTTAAATGCGAGCGGAATCAGGTCTTGACCTATAATCTCTTCAGACCCAACATGAAGCCATGGGGACCCAGAAGAGAGAAAATGAGACCATTCACAACCGGCTGTACAGCGTTGCCCCTGTCACTGCAATGAGATACAGAGTATCGGCTCCGAGCTTCCGAAATAGCGAGATTCCATATTCCAGACATCCTGTTCGGAATGCCTCCCTTGAGCCCAGCCTATAACCTCATTACGCTTCGTGGCAGCCTTTGCACCGAAAGACGTGAAATGATTCCGCGCTCTCAAACTCATTATCCACGGTTTGTGAGTCAGTAAAAGTCATGTAAAATATGTGTCGCCTTTTCTGTCCTGGCACGGGTGTTGGGGTGAGGCTGAGAGATACTTCTGTGCTGTGAATCAACTCGCGGTCACATCCTGTACATTCCTTATATATGTGCCACAGCAAAATACACATCTGATAGTCTATTTTCTTAGATTAAAAATAAAGGTAACATATGGCCCACAGGTAATTGAAAAAAAATCTGTGCTGAATATGGCATACAGAGTTTGCTGGTCTGAAACATAGGAATCCTGTGGAAGGTAAAAAAAAGGAGACTCTTCTATTTTTATATAATATTTTCCTCTAGTGACTCAGGGACGCACGGATAAATCATCTGAGCCCTCCTTAAAGCTGCTCTCATTTACATCAGCTGTAAAATGTCAGATCCTGCTCATCCTCAAGTCAAACAACTGCCATTGATTTCATTGGGAGCAAATGAAAACCATCACGAGTGACCAACGGGTTATTTAGTTATAGAGCTTTAAATCGGCAATAGAATGTGTACTGCACAAGTGTATTCTCTGTAGTTGAAGTCGAGCAGGATCGAGAGACACCCCCCCCCATCCGTGCAGAACTGATCCCATCATGCAGCTCTTGCGTGTGGAAAACTTCCATCTATGTAAATGGGAATCTTGACGGTAGAAGGAATGCAGGATCGGGCCTTTTTGTGCCCCAGATTCTTGCTGCTTTAGTATATTATTGACGAGGATTTAGCCCATAAAGGGTAAATCAGAGCGGTAGGCTAAGCCATCGATCCACGGTGAGATTCAAGCAGTCGACTGACAACCTAAAGTTTTGAGTCTAACAGGGGGGTCTGTGTAAGTGAAGAGCCTGTGCTGCTATTTGGTATTTTTCACCCTATTGATTTTAAGCCTCATTCATCCTGTAAGTCTCAGGGGCCCTTTTGCTTAAAAGTTATGGACTCTGCAGTTATTAAAAGAGTTTAATCGGAAAACGAATAGTTTCACCCCCTACTCTCAGAATAGGATGGGGAAAGAAAGGCGGAGCAATAAGTGGTGGGGTAAGAAAGGGGGGCACGAAGAACAACTTTCATTCTCAGCATAAACTAGCCCCAAAGAGCCATCCAATAGAAGAGTTGAACTGGATTTCATTATGAAATGTAGGGACAATATTTACACAAACACGACAGGGCCTCTCTGATTTCTTCCTCTCTTGGATCACCATTCACAATCCCCTTTGGTCGGCATGGGGTTCTGTTGACACAAGGAAGTTTGGTGTCGCTTGTGAGTGTGTGGCGGAAGGTCACCATCAGTGAAGGAAGAAGTAAATAGTCTGATATCTCTGTTTACAGTAACAAATGGATAGCATCTCGTACCAGAAGAGTTGGCTCTCTTTCTGCCCTCCCTTTTCAGTTGCCAGGCCAATAGGAGAGTACCACTTCCAGGAGCTCGTAACAGACTTTTCAATCCTTCATATGGCATTAGCAGCAAATCCTTTATGTCTAATAGGGCCTGATCCAAAGCCCACTGAAATCAGTGAAAGCCTTCCTTTCACTTTAATAGGTACCGAATCAGGCCCGTGATGTTTGCAGTATCTATTTCTAAGACATTTCTCATTATACTTTCCAAAGAACTCATCTTTGTAGTCCTTTCGGTGTTCATTTTAACCTTTATCGCTCCATCGCAGGAAGATCCACCTCGCGTGTATTGTTTCTCCTTGATTTCCCGCTACTATAAAAAGCTTTCGCTACGGGCTTTTTAGGAGGCTCCATACGTTGAATGTTGAGGATTTTATATTTTTGGTAGGATTGAACAAACAAGCGTCCCTGGGCGTTGGGTGAGAGAGAGAGCAATAGGGTTTTGTGTGTGTGTGTGTGTGTGTGTGTGTGTGTGTTTTGTTTTTGTTTTCCCCGAACACGAAATAATCCATAGGTTTCTCCGAGCAGGATTCCCATTAAACTGCTCCGATCGCCACTCCATCAGAGCCCAATTATGTCATTGCAGCTTTCTCTCTAATCATCTTTTCTCAGGAGCTGTCAGGAACATTTGCTGTACTGGCAGTCCCACCGAGAGACATTAGCCCGGTCATTTTCTGTGTCTCTTTTATTTCCTCAGTTTCTCTCCGAAATCTTTATAAATCTCCTTTCTAGGAGGAGTGTCCAAGCGGGTGGAAGTCTGAATACAATGAAACCTGAGAATTTCTGTCACTCTCTGCATATGGTCCTAAGTGCTTTAATCCCAATTAGGGGCGGCTGACACACGGTCCTATTCATTCCAATCAGCTCTTGAATACATTTGCCTAGAAATGAACTTCACAAATAGAGTCTCTCCTAAATGTGCCCAACAGCAAGGAAAATCGAATTGAGACAAGGGCTCATTCTAAGGCGACCGAGGGAGAAAAGGTATGAATTTATAAGGTACACCGAAACATTGCAATTCAGCAACAAGTTTACTGACTTTTATTTGTACCATGTCAACCGAAAGAACCAAGAAATAAGTTGGGAGCTGGGGGGGGGGGGGGTGGAGGGGGAGGAGGGGAGGGAATGAGAGCGGGAATAAACCGGTTAAAAGGCAACGTTAGACAGACTTTGAATACCTTATGTGGCAACTGCAAGCATCGCTTCCAGCTGAAACTCGCTTTTAAAACAAAATCACACTGGAATTTTTCCCTTGCACCAGTCGTATTTTAACCCGATCTCGAACGAAGCTTGCTTGCCCCTAAGAATACGAATTCCAAATTGAGATCATGTCATCTGCTGGGGTTCCCATAGAACCTTAATTACTATTCAAAAGCTGCTTTAATATCCCACCCGCATCTTGTCTGCACAGCACAGCTGGTTAGGAGCCTCTAGCTTATACTCCAGTTGTCCCACTCTGCCAATCGGCTTGGCTTGGGTAATGATATTAACAAACCATTATGATTACAATTATTATTGTAAAAATAAAACAAGACCGAAGAAATATGCTTAAAACTGCGTGGGTATTCCAGCGCCGAAGACGTTTTAGGTGAAAAGAGATGATTTATGAAAAGAAAACAAAAACCTCCGGGTGTGTTTTAAATGCACATTTGGCCTTATAACGTGGAAAATGACTCGCATGTAGTACAGAGTGCTGCGATGTATACGCATCGGACGCTGTGTGTGTGTGGAGTGTGGCCAAGGACCGTGGCACCGCACCAAGGATGTTCAATCTGAAATGTTACAGCTGATCATTTCGCATGTGCAAGGCTAGTCGCTCGCAGAGCGGTTGCTTTCCTTTTTTTGTGTGTGAAAAGGATAAAACTAAACAGGCCCAATCGGAGGCCCGGCTGATTCATTTTACTGCGAGAATATTAGCTCCTGAAAGAAGGGGCAGTATTTTGTTAAAGCATCCACTGTGTTTCTCTGCAACATAATGAAGCTGGCCCTGTATACAGGCATTCATGCTGGCTTGAATGTAATGTTGAACCTTCTCTGTGCTGGAGCAGTTTGATGATTTGAATGGAGCTCCCTGGTGGGACATTGCTCTCTGCAACTGTGCCTCTTTGGATGACTGTTGTTCCTTAACATTCATGCTTCATTATGGGGCAACCTGTTAAATCAAAAAGAACACTGTGCCAAAGTGTTCCGCCGGGGCACTGGCAGTTCAGCGGTGGGCATAAATAAGGGCTGCCTACTAAAATATCTTTCATGAAATCTCTGGGCAAAAGTTATTTCCCTTTAATGGTGTTTCGAGCAGCCCGGCTTAAGTATATAAAAAACGAGAGTGGAACGTTTTGATTGAGTCTAAACATTGTCTTTGAATAAAGCTGAAACCATGTAATTAATGTGTCTTTTTAATAAGGGACAATACGGTCGTTCAAGCTATTTAATTTCATTTAATTTTCCATCCCATTTGCTCCAAAGGCTGCTTTTACTTTTAGCACCCGGCCTTTCATGCTGCATCTTGCTCCAGTGGGCACATTAGATCGGTTTCACCCTTCCTTTTTAGGGAAGGAAAAATAAAAGAAAATGTGGTTCCTTTCCTCTTTTGTGGACAATTTATTTCACTTGGGGAACTTCAACTTTGAGCCACAGGACAGAATAAAAATTGGAGAACTGGTGTGAATGCTTCCAGAGCAGGGCTTTTCTTTTCTGAGTGGATGGGAACCAGTCACAATTGGCTATATTAATAAATAACTTTCCTCACAGTCGGCCTTTACATGGTCCTATTGATAAAATTGTTCGCGTGTCGTTCACGCTTTGTGACTCATTAAGGAGGGGATGGAGCAGCTCCCGAAATGGAGCGGTAGGGTACCTTGGCTTCCTTAAAAGCTCGCTCTCTATCTCTGCAGCTCTTGCAATTTAAACTGGGTGTCATCCTAAAGTCGCCAGGCCAGAGGTTATAGGGACATGTTCATGGCTTAAATTTATTGCCCTCAACTTCTTGTTTATCCTCCCCCCCCCCCATTCATGTTGCTGATCAAAGGGGTCATCTCAGTTTTTTCCACCCCTGCTGCAGTCCAAACCAAATCCTATTCTCAGAATGTTCCCTACAATTACACCATGGAGAAGAATGATCGATAATCATTAATGTTGCCAGAGACGTAGTTTACATTTGTTTCTGCTTGCCTAGTGTGCGCGCAAATGTATCATTATTGAAAATGTATCCATGACCTACATTGATTTAGTGCAGGAGAACAATTTGGGAATAGAGAAGGCATTTTGCCACAGCTATTTTTTGGGGGCTTTAACTTAGGCCGGGGTTCTTCATGAGTTATTTAAATAGGGGCAGATCCTGCTCACATTCAAATCAGCCACAAAAGTCCACTGCTGCCACACGCTAACCCGTAGCTTGTGTCTCTGTGACAGAGCCATTTTCCAAAATATACCAGGCAAGAAAGGATTAACTCCACATCCTAACCATGATGCTAGACCGCAGCCACTGACCCACTGCGATGTTTAAACTGAGGGAATGTTTAAAGTTTATGAATTTAAGCGAATATACAAATACATTTAAATGTCTTACATGTGATAGCTTCCTAACATTAAATTAAACATCAACTGAATGTTGCAGTGAACAGAAATGGGTTTGATGAAATTAACTATCTGCATAATCAATTGCTGTGCTAAGATTTGCGTTAACTCGGAAGATAGGGCCTGCCATAATTGGTACCACAGAGCCTTGTGCTGCGGTGTATCTTCACATATACTTAGGTTGGACTAACCCAGATCATTAAGATTTAACAATTATGACGCTCATTTAAAATCACCTTGTTTTCTAAAGAGCATTTCCGCTTGTCGCATTTCACGTCATACTTTCAGAGAAAGATGCGTCATCTCACCATTCGTATTTATTATAATGACGAGTGCTGCTGTAAATAAAAATAAACTATGATTTAAAACCTTATAATTACATATTGAGATATACCTGCTACAAGATATGATGCTTGGATAATTGTCTGTCTACCATTTACTCAGTTTCGTATTTCCCCTATTTCATATTTCCTATAAAACATAGACGTTTCAGTTCTTTACAGTCTTTTGTGCACATCTGGGTCTTTTGTGTGTGTCCAATTAGTAGATTAGGAGAAATTCCCGTTCCAAAATTGTGTTATTCAGTCCCTACAAAACTCTTGTAAGTGCTTTTATACGCACCAACTAAATTGTAAAGACCAGTGTTTCATATTTGTGTAATAAAAATAAACACACTCTTTAAAAAAAAAGCGCTGATAATTCGAATTATGGCTTGTGTATGAAGCATATTGTTCTAGCTTAAATTACATTTATTTATTTTTTAAAAAGTATTTTCGGTGCGGACAATTTTGTATATGAAAATATAACCTGCAGAGGTATGAATTTAGAAGGGGTCCAATATATATATTATCTAGAATTCTCTAGAATTCTGCGTTGTCTGTTTGTGTTTTGAATCCCTCTTTTTGAGTTTCTCTAATAACACGAATTAAACAATTCCCACAGTGTTCACAAATGCAACACTTCGTGATTTAAAATGGCAAACAATGGTTCATATTTTGTGCCATTCACCTAAGAAGAAAGTAAAAGTTAAGGAGCAGAGCTGTTATAAATAGGTTACTGGCCTGAAACCAATCCACTGAAATGGTAATATGGTCGGGTTTTTTTTAAGTGTAGGTATTTTCTGGTGTTTTCCCATCAAGTACCTGCCCAATTTCTGTATGGCACACGCCAGGAATCAATAGACGTTAACAAGTCCTCAAAACATTCCCCATCTCTTTGTTTAATCTCCTTTACAATAAAGCCAAGGGAAGAGAATTAAAAATCTTTGAAGTATATTAAACCTCAAAAGAATCAGCCAAGTAGACTTAAAATAGTCACTTATTTTCCAAAACTGGTTTGTCTAGGAACAATAAAAGGAAGTAAAATTTATGGAGAAATTATACAGTGGATTTGTCACTTAAAATATCGTAACTGTCTAGGGGACAATACCCCATGCTGAGGATTAATGGTCCCTCCAGACCTTTGATTCACCAGCGCCTTTTCTTTGCCCTTGACAAATTGGATTTTTAGGAATGGGAAGGTCGCCTGGACCATTGTTTGCTAGCCATTCAAAGTCCTTGATTATGCAGGGGGGTTAGGGAAAGGCTCCACGTGACCCTCTTGGATGGAACTCTGCAGCTGCTGTAAGAGCTAAACTCTCTCACCAAACTCTGCGCCCTAGAGCACCAGCGTGCCAAGGGGTACCCCTCCTGTTCCAATTGAAAAGCCGGCGTGCACACACCGCCGCGTCACTCTGCAGGCGGAGATAAGCCTGTCTTCATCCTGCTCGCTGGCTGTCTCTGTCACTCCATCCCCGTTAAGTGTTTTGGGTTCCTGATTGCTTATACCCAGAGGCAGCGATGCAAACAAGCAGGGCTCCGGCCATCAGCGTGAATGCGGAAAGTTGCATCCCAGCCGGACTGCGTCTGGGTCCTGTGCCGGGCGTCTTCAAATTGGGCAAGTACCTGTCAGACCGCAGGGAGCCAGGACCTAAAAAAAAGGTATTTCCTTTGGTGTCTCCTGCACTGCTGGACCTTGTTTGAACATTAACTCAGGGGGACCTGCACTTAGGAAAGAGGCTGCCTTCTCCTCCGTTGATCCTGCCTAGTTTTAGCACAAGCCAGAGTACCAGGAAGGAAAGAGAAGCGTTTCAAAAAAAGTGACCCAAGATTCTTTGTTACGGCTTGGAAATTGAGTGTATAGAAAACCTATCCAGCCTTCCTGCCCAGCGCTTGCATGGTTGGGTAGTGTTACAGCAGGCTGGTCTTGTTAGCAGGAAGGTGAAAGGGCTGTGGAGGTTTTTTCAGACAAGAGGAGATGTCCCTGCCCTTGAGATCTTCATTAAGCCAAGGAGAAGAGGGATGGTAGAAGGGCACTTTTCAGAGTGTGTGGCTGCAGAGAGCCTGTTTTGACGTTTCCTGGGCACACGAGTGGAGTGCCCCTGGTTTTAGGTGCCAGGGCGTTTCGCTAGTTTTCAGGTTCATGGAGCTGGCTTAGCTCTCAGATTCTGATGCACTGAGGCTTTGATAACTTGTTGGCGATTTGTTCCCTCCTTTCTCACCTTTGGTCTTTCTGAACCGCATTCCCCGACCTTTTAAGAGAAATCGTCCCAGGATTTGTCTCAATGTCGCTGATAGATTTAGTTATTTCGTTATTTATCTATTTTGTGTTTATGCAAGGGGCTCACAGAGCCAACGTCGGCCAAAGCGATTGCTTTTTTTATTGTATTTTTAAAAATAGTCTTCTCTTTGAGCGGGATCGAAATCTGAGCTTCGGTATCCATTTGCACGTTTTCGAGCTGGATGCAGGCGGATAGGAGAATGAGGCTGTTGATAAACATTCCAGGGGCTAAGTCATTTTCAGGTGCAGCCCAAGCCCCTGGGACTAAGCCAAGGCGTAGAGTTAAGGGAGGTCTTCCACGTTGCAGCTATTGAAGACAAATCCTTGGCTTAGAGCTCAAATGCATGTACAATTGAGAAATGTATTGAAACCAACCCTATCGAGTGCAATTGATGGATCCGACTGACGCTAGAACTCCCTACGTCTGGGATGCGGAAAATATCTCAGGCTTTCAGCATCAGACCCCACAAAGTTGTATGATATAAAACTCGTATAACCAAAACGGGTTTAATGGAGATGAACTGGTTACCCCAGAAAATTCTGCTACAGAGTCTTTTCAACTGGCTGGTATTGTAAATGGGTCTACGGATGCGATAGCCACAAGGCAAACACTCCACCCCCCGCCCTCCCTTCCCGTGCACAGGTTGGTCATAAGTTCCGCTCGGATTTTTAATGACCTTTAATTGTTTTTAAACGCTCTGCCAGCCCACTCAAATTTATTTCTCATCTGGCTCCATTGGTTTCTCTCTTTAGACTGCTTTGTTCGAGTGACTTTTATTACATGGTCATTCAGAGAGCTGGCACTTCATTTTCTCTTTGTATGGGCAAGCAGCTTATGAAGTATGAGGCCACAGAGACTTTGTAGCTCAGCTTAATTCTCTCTCTTCTCTTCCCCTTTCTTTTGACAAGTCGCATATTTCACACTTGCTCCACTCCAGGCTCAAGGCACGAAACCACAGTCATTCCCAAACTGGAATGTAAAATATCACCGGCGCATTTTAAAATTAGCTTAAACTTTTAAACTAACCACACCTGCAGCCTTTGAACAAGATACATTGTAGTAAAGGAAGTCCAATGAGAGAAGTTCTTACGCGGAATTGTTCTCACAATAAGGCAGAGTTACAGCTTTCGGAGCCAGGCTATTTTATCCTTCCCATGAATATACTCACTCCAGGGGCAGTCTCATTTATCTCAGTGCAGGGTAGTCGCAGAGTAACACACTTCTCAACATGAGTAAGGTTGGCAAAATATAGCTCTTATAAACTAGGTGCTTCTTTCTCCTTTCGCTACTATGATTTTCTGCTATTCCCAAATACTGGTTCGGCCTTGATCTATTGACTCTATAAGCCAGCGATTCCCTGGATGGGAAGATGAGGCAAGGGTTGCTAGTGAGGAGAACGTTTAGGTTTAATTCATAAGGGGTTTGTGTTTGTGTTTTGTCTCGCTTGGATCATGAGTGGAAATGACAGTGGCTGATGCCTGTATTCTAGGTACGGATGGTGAGAGGGGAATTAGTGGATGAAGCCGGGGGCTCAGCTCTGGAGTGGATAGGGTTAATCCGGGCTGCCAGAAACACACAAGAACAGACACTGGAAGCTATTGCAGATCTACCAGGAGGACAGGTATCTCTCTCTCTCTAGATTGCACGCAACGTTCTGGCTGAATGTTCTCTAGCAGTGATCGGCTGCGTCACGGGACACTGATGGGTTGTTTTTTGTTTTTGTTTTTACTCTCTTCCGAATAGATTTTCTACAGAACGCTTAGAGATGTCCAGCCAGGGGAGGAGCTGACCGTGTGGTATTCAAACTCTTTGGCTCAATGGTTTGACATCCCAATCACTGCTACTCCGACACACGACGAGAAAGGTACAGCAACGTGGACTTCATTATTCTGTTCAATAGTTACTGAGTAGAAGTTAATTCAACTCTCAGGTACCCTTTCTAAAAGAGCTTCGCGACGATTTCCCAATAGCCAAGGTTATTGTTTTCAGATCAACATTATAATTAGCATCCACGTTGTGATATAAAGTTGTAGTTAGAAAACCTAAATAAAATATGTGCTTTCAGGCAGAGCCTTAAAAAAACCCCATACCAGTTGCAGAGATTGCTATTCGGCCACCATTTTCTAGTCATCTGTTCCTTCTGCTTATTTTTTAAAGAAGTGGAACCAGCAAGTTGACAATACATCAGGATTCAGCTAACTATATTTTCAACATCGACACTATTTTATAAGTTTTCTAGGAAAAATGGGGTGTACATAAAACAATAAATCTCTATTTTTAAAATACAGTATTTATCTCACTGTGTTTTCAAACATTATTTTTACCTTTTCCCTTTGGCCACGGCATCAGATTCCATTTTAAAGTTAAAATAGGGGACAATTTCCAGCTACTCCTCAGATTCATTTAGTCATTTAAAAAGGGTCCATGGTCAGTTTATGCAAATTAGGAAGTACTAAGTAAAATTATGTGATAGTTACATTCAATTTATTTATGTGCATTAGGAAATTAGCATCTCACATGCATCAATCTTGGACAAATTATTTTAATCTGCAATTTGCTGTTAGGTGGAGTTGTAGTTTAAACATAAACGATGTTTTAAAATGATTAACGCGGTAGTATCTGAAAGGGGGAAAACGCATGTTTCGAAATATGACACAGGAAACATATTTCAGTGTCTAAATGGTTTCCCGTGAATTTGATAGCTAGCATATTTCCATGTGCTGTTTCCCATGCACAGGAATTTTGCAGCAGACCTGGGGTTTCAATGGATGAAGAAAGTGTATTCTAACAGCAGTTACAATGAGTATTTCATACACTTCTCTGCAAAACGAGTGAAAACGTAGGCAACAGACAGAAGCCCGTTTTGAAAATTGCTTTTGGTGATGGCCTACTTAGTCACTCTGCTTAGAGCTTAACTATAGTCATTGCTGCTCTGAAATTTTACTGCATGGATTAGGTTGAATAAAGAGCCTGATAATAGAATAGACTTGTTCAAAGACAAAATGAGCAGCGCACAGGATTATATGATTCCTACTGATCAGAAGCCCGATACAACACTGTCCACACACTTTTTGCTTCAGTGCCTTTTAATTTTATGAGGAAAGGCTTGATCCTGCAGGAGGCTGATCCCCCCAGAGTATGTTCATGACTTGGAGGACCCGGCACTCAAGACGGAATTTAGGACTGGGCTTGCCTATTATTTAATACATTTAGAGTTACTATTAAAATAACACCTAACATTGCTAGTCTATGTCATTGTACAGGGAGTGAAATCATTTCCCACTAAAGCCAACAGAGCTACCGGCAGGAGAAAGGCCTGCAGAATTTGGCCTCTTGTAACAAAACCAAGGAGCGGGAGAAGACCTGCATTAAAAGTGAAATGAGGCTAAGTACTCTGTACTAAGTACTCTGCTGCCCATACTCACAGCGAATATTACCTTACTTAAGTAAGCCCACTAATTTCAGTGGGAGTACTGTACTACAGCACTGTTCTTTCATAGTAAGGACCACAGAATCTGGTCCACTGTACTAGCACATATGTTAATTTCATATGCCCTTTCTAATCCACTGTAAATATAGAAGATATGACACATACACATTCTGAAGATCAGCATTTCCCAACTTCCAGCGTGAAGTCTGAGACTAATCGTTACAGTCTGAGGGCATAATAAATAGTACAAGGCGAAAGTGTAATTATTATTACTTTTGCAGGGGTGCTGGAACAATTTGTATAGTAAGGGTGCGGCATTGAACCAAACTGTAAATCCTGTATCTAATGGAGACCACTGCAAGCCACGGGGTGCTGCAGCACACCCCACACCCCGATTTCCAGAACCTACGTACTTTTTGATAGCATTTTGAAAAATGCAAGAAGAAACCTCTAGATGTTGTTGCTCAAAGATTTTAAGTAGATTGATGTAACGTTATAAACAAGGCTCTTCTAAATAGATCAGTGCTTGGAAAGAGCTGGGAAGTAATCTGTTTATATTCAGGATACATTTGCATTTGGAACAAAGCTTAGTTGGTATTGCACATACTTTGTAAAGAACATAAAAACCTACGCACTTCTTTGAAATGAGTCAAAAAGCAAAAGTTTCTAAATCAAATGCATTAGGCTTGTAGGGTCTGTGGAGGTTTCTAACTGCGAGCCGTTCCGTTTTAAAAACTAGTTTACCTGCCTCTCAATGCACAGTAATAGGATTATTGAAATGGTCCAGACACACTGCAATTGAGCAATTAAGGCCTCGGCAGAGTCAAACACACTCCTCCTTCTTCCCCTCCTCCCTAGCTCAGCCCAACAGTGCGAAAAAACACACAACGCCCGATTTAAGATTCCAGCATAGATTCATAAAGACCACTCACTTCAAGGCAAACTAGTGAGAGCTATGCATGACAGAAACTACATAATACTTAACAGAAGAGAAAATACGCAACCCATGTTTTGTTCTGTGCTTTCATTATTCACTGTGCATGAAAGTGTTCCAAAAAGGAATGGGAGCTGGGGTGGAAAGACTTTTATTTTATCCTGAATGATACTGAATGAATGAGCTGACACTGGTTGATTCCTGAATTAAAAGTCATTTTAAAAGGCTGTTTAGTGTGCTAATTCCATGTGAACTTATTCATTAACAACCCAGCCATTCTGCACGCTGCTTTTGCACTCTCTTCTGTGCTCGGCTTCAAGTTAATGTATCATTTTAACACACTTTGAAACTATGTGACATTTCTAAAAAGGCCAAACTTCTAGTCTCTGGTATTTATTTACTCTGCTTTTAAGGTTGTGTGATTTCTCACCTCTTGATGTTTGTAAACAATATTTTAATCTTGGAAATATATACTATTTTACTTTCTCAGTTCCACAACTTTGCCTGCTTAGTGTATTCTCTATAAAGTTAGGGCTGGCCAGTAATGTACAGCCTGCAAGGTTACTATTATGATTTTTAAATGTTTCAAATTTATAATGTGTATGTTTTGAATGCTGATAAGTAGGAGGGACTAGTCGATATTAAAAAAAAAAAACGCCTCCTGCAGAGAATATATTTAAATGTCAGGGTTGAAAAAAAAAAAAAAACCCCAGGCCAGGCTTTATTTTACTCCTCAGTAGGAAGATCCCTATAAAGCAGAAGAGAAAGAAAAGTCTAAATTTAAAGAAACATGAAGTCATAATATAAACAAGGCCATTTCGGTTTGTTCCGCTTCAGGGAAGCCTAAATGTTTAGGGATGGGGCACAAAGGGCATTGTCCTCTGAAAAGGAATGATTACATATGGCCCTATACATATACGAGATTGTCTCGCCGGGTAACGAGGAGCTCACGATCATTAGATTGGCCTTTGTGCAGTTTAGTCCACTCCTCGACATACGCTACCTATTCTGAGAACGTCAACAGATGGGCCCCGCGACAGACGATTTAAGGCAACAGCTGCTCTCGTTTCCCCAAGCCCAATTTAGCTCAGTCCAGACTCAGTTCAGTCTACCACCGCCCAGGCCAGCCCAGCTCCTAAGCCAAGAGGCTTTATTTGGGCCCAGCCTGAAAACACAAACCAGACAGTTGTGGCACTCCAGTGCTTTCAGGCGCTGGCGTGTGGATCTAAGACCGGATCCAAACCACTGCGGTCAGCCGAAAGCCTCCCGATGGGTTATGGATCAGGCCTTTACTGTGCGACTTGGGGGAAAGGAAAGGTAGTGACCAATGAAAGGGGGCAGCGTTACTTCCCATTGCCCCTGTCCCTCCCCCAATGGAAACCCATGGCCTGTCTAATGCGTGGGTCCATCGAGGGCCACTTTGCGGCGGTAGGAGGGCCTGTCTGTAGCTGACTCATGAGCCGGGTGTGCCGCTACTGTCTGTCTAACGGCGGGATCCGCTTGTCTTCCTAGGGGAGGAGCGCTACATCTGCTGGTACTGCTGGAGGACGTTCAAATACCCCAACAGCCTCAAAGCCCACGTCCACTTCCACTGCGGCTTGAGCAGCGGCCGCGGCTTCCTGCCCCACCACGACCATGCCCGCCCCTCCGACCTCTTCCACCTGTCCCCGAAGGCGGCGGCGGCGGCGGCGGCGGCGGCGGGGGAGCTCCCGGGCGCGCCTTCGCTGAGGACCCACGGCCTGCAGCAGGCCCACTGCGGGGCCCGGGAGGCCATCAAGCGGGAATCCGCCGCCTCCCCGCCCCTGGGCAAGCTGGGCCCGGCCCGCAGGCCGGTGGGCAAGGAGGAGCAGGAGAGAGCCTTGGACATGAGCCTGGGCTCGGGGCGGAGCCACGGGCCCTTCCTCGGCCTGGTGGGGAGCTCGGCGGGGAGCAACGGGCTGAGCTTCTACCCGGGGGGCAGATCGGCCTTCAGGCCGGCCGGCCTCGCCAAGGCGGCCCACGCGGAGGAGGGCAAGGCCGCCGGGCTGGGCTTCAGCAAGGCCTTGGCGGGCAGCAAGGCCGGGCGCGCTGAGGCGCTGGCGGGCGGCCCCCAGCCCAAGTGCGGCGAGGGGCCCCCGCCCGCGCTGCCCTGCGCCGGCGGCCTGCGGGCCTTCCCCTTGCTCTCGCACTTCGAGGAGACCTCGGCCTTCAAGCACGTGGAGCGGGGGCTACCGCCCAGCCGCTACCCGCCGCTGCCCGCCGGCGCCGGCCTGCACTTGGAGCGCTTCTCGCTGCCGCCCTTGGAGGGGCTGAAGGCGGCCTACCCCGGGGAGTGCAACCTGCCGCTCGTGCCCGTCACCCTCTACAACGGCGAGCTGCTCTACAGCGCCCCCTGCTACCCGCTCAAGCTGCACTTCGGCAACCTGCTCAAGTACCCCGACTCCGTGGCCTACTTCAACGGGCCGCCGGCGGGGCTGCACCCGGCCGAGCTGGGCTCCCTGGCCAGCCTAGACCGCGAGCTGGCCATGCACACGCAGCAGCTCTCCGAGATCGCGGCCGAGAAGAGCCGCAGCCGCCTGGAGAGCCTGCAGCCCGCCGCCGGCGGCCAGCCCGGGGGCAAGCCCAAGACCGGCCACCTCTGCCTGTACTGCGGCAAGCTCTACTCGCGCAAGTACGGCCTCAAGATCCACATGCGGACTCACACCGGCTACAAGCCGCTCAAGTGCAAGGTTTGCCTGCGGCCCTTCGGCGACCCCAGCAACCTGAACAAGCACATCCGCCTGCACGCCGAGGGCAACACCCCCTATCGCTGCGAGTTCTGCGGCAAGGTGCTGGTTCGGCGCCGGGACCTGGAGCGCCACGTCAAGTCCAGGCACCCGGGGCAGAGCCTCCACAAGGCGGCCGAGGACAAACGGGAGCCCGCCTACCAGCTCCAGGAGCCGGAGCAAAAGACTGACAACGAGAGCGACGTGGACGTTTGCTTCACGGATGACCCGAGCGACCAGGACACCAGGGGCAGGAGCAATGAGCAGTAATTCGGCGCCTGGGCTGCCAGTGGGGGTGGTCCCAGCGCAAACCCGCTTCTGCTTCGAAACACGCCAGCGGGTTTTGCCCTGTGGGGGAAATCATAGGGGTACTGTATTTTCGGGGCTGGGAAACAAACCCTCGCGGACCGGGAAAGAGCTGTGTGCTTGTTTTCAGTTATGCACTGTCACTCCGCTCAGTCCTCTTGTAAGGCACTCCTGAACTGCCAAAGCATCAGCCTTCAGGGGGGTTCATACTAGTCAGCACGAGTTCACACGCAGCAAGCACCGCTCTCTTAGGCGCCAATGTTTTAGCCGCCATCTATTTTGTATTGCTCCTTTGTGTCGAGGAAATTGTGCCTTTTGGAAACAATTCTTTTCTATGTAATTTTCCTGCCACTTGTTCTAGCATTCCAGGCTCTAGATATGGACGGTAGTCACAATTCTGCAGGCATGTCTGGCCTCTGTACACTTTATTTCCACTTCAGATGTGCTTACTCGTGTCTAAAAAGAACAAACAAAAAACGCACTGCAGTACTGAATAGGATCCTGTAGGATGATAACAGGTATACAATTTGATCAAGTTGCAATTATTTATAACAGAAAAATATTTGAATAGCAAATGTAAAATAAATATTGAAAGCATGAATCTAAAAGCACGCACTATATAATTTTAAAGAAAATACACTGTTTGGTAGACTACAAATGTGGTGTATGTTTGTTTTATAATGAATGATGTACAGTGGACACAGTATTTTGGTATTGGTTCCAGTTTGTCATGCGATTTAAAAAAAAATAAAGTTGCTGACAAACTACTGTTTGTCTAGTTGTTCACTTAGATGACTTCAATAAGTTTTGGGTTCTTGAAAATACCACTTTTAACTATCTAATAGTAATCAAAGGCCTGATGCAAAGTTCATTGAAGTCAGAAGGAGCCTGTCAATTATCTTCAAAAGGACTTTAGATTAAGTCCTAAACTAATTCGACTCGGAATATTTTGCCACTAGCAAGTATTTTGAACTTTAAAGAATGTGTTTTAATGATTAAATTGTGACAAAAATCAACTGGTTATTCCAGATAGCCAAGATTTTCTTTAAAAGCACTTTTCTGAACAAGGCCCAGTGCAGACACACACATAACATTTAAGTGGCTTTCAGATGTTCCATAAAAATTTCCTATATCTGCAAGCATTCACATTTATAATCATTGCTGGTATGTATTTTACATGGACTATAATAGAACATGACCTTTTTCTATTCTTTTGCACCTAGAAATAAAATACATCAAAATTAAAATCTCTGCAGAACAACGGTGAACATACCTACCACCCCAAGAAACACACTTACATGGGGTCAGATTTTTCCTTTTCTGTTCCCACTGGTGGGAAGTCAGTCAAACAAGCAGTTCTACTGAAACCAATAGCACACCGTGGCTGAGCAGCTGCTCACCCATTCGGTTTAAGGTGTTAACAATGTAGCTCACAATGCCACTCTATCCTCCTTGTACTTTTCCCTCCCCCCAATCTTGGGAGAATGGAGAAATTGGATCCAGTTCTGCATTCCTTTTGCATCTCAAACTCTCCATCGATTTTAATATTATTGTTTTCCAGTTACATAGGAAGGAAGGGGCTTTAGACTACAGTTGGAGCCCGATCCTACAACCCTTACAGAGATGAATAATCTTTAGTTCCTCGCATAGCCCTATCGATCTGGATAGGCAGAAGTGAGTATTACTCCTCAGGGAACAGGATCAAGCACAATTTCAGTACAAATGGAATCCAGTATAACTGAAGATTCCAAAGTAATTGCCTAAACCATTTACTTAAGACTACCCCGAACAACATAATTGATTAATCAGTGTATGCAATATTTATACGTTAGTACAAAGCTGACCCTCTTTTTTACTTAGTTCAAGTGTAACCACTATGACAGGGATAAGAAAAAAGAAACAAAATCCGTAACTAACTTTAAAGGATTGCATTTACATTCAAAATTGCCGGTAAATAATGGATCGATTACGAGCTAGGGCATGCTGCAGAACGCGGGCTGTTTCGCACAGTGTGTGCTAACCAATCACTTGCTTTGAGTTCGATCCTGCTCCCACTAAAGGACAAAAATCTGTCCCATGGAAACGAGGGGGATCAGGACCCTGAAAGTTCAACCGATGAGACTTCTGCCACGAACTTCAGTGGGAGCAGGCTCTGGATTTAAAACGGGTACTTATTGTAGCAGGTGTTTGTGCCCGGTTTAATTCCTTTTCAAAAGAACGAAATCTGTCACTGAGATCCTGCAGGCGAGCGATAGGATCGCGGCAACTTCCCTACTGCCACTTCACTGAGCTCATAATTCCTGCAGCAGAGCTGGTATGATCCCAACAGCAGTGTACGAGGCACTCACGCTGCCCAGTGGCATTTGGAAGCGCATCATGCTGCCCGGTTCCCCTTAGCACGTGTTGAAAGGAACAATTCTTAAAATTTCCCAGCAGCCTTGTATGCGGGTACTTGCCATCATCGCAAGGAGCTCTAGCATGGCGAAGGGCGCAGTCGGGAACCCTGATCTGTGTCATATTGAACACGATTATATCAGTAAAGTCTGCGCATAAAAACCAACCAACCAACCAACCAACCAAAGCAACTACTGAACAAAACGCCAAATTGTCATGCTTTGGTTATATTTCCTTCAAATCTCAATAGGCGAGTCAACATTATAGTATAGACTAAGGATCTGTACACTAATAGATTTTAAATCAGCGTAATCTTTGAATTAAGAAGGCAGCTCCTCCAACCACTAAAGGGGAGAGGAACCCCTCAGTTATCAAATCTTCAATATTTCAATTATTTTTATTCTTCCGCAATCATAAATTAGTTAAGCCGGATGATGGAAACCTGGGTGAAATAGAATAACTTCTGTGCTGAGATCCTTATGTCATATGGCATTTGTCAATGCTTTCTGGATTGCGTTATTATCTGAAAAAGGAGGTTTCTAGCTGGAATATGTACCTTTGGATACCAGTTAAATAAATCTTAACAAAAAAGTAAATCACCTTACGATACACTTTTTAACTCTCGGGACAGAATTTGCAATACTAGCAAAGCCAGAAATGTCTCTAACTGGTCTGTAATTAGCAGAAGGGCAGAGAAGACAAGCATTACTTAAACAAATCGGGTCGGTTTACCCGTCTCTCCTGAAAGAGTTTAAAACGAGTTATAGTTCCCAGACGTGATGCTTGGTTTCATTTGGTCTCCCCTGTGTACACTTTCTCGTCCCCTTCATTGTGAAAAGCTGTTACCTGATTATTTTAGCCTTCCCCTACAGACCCACGCCAGCTCCTCCAAGTGTTAATGCGTGTGGCACGGGCGTTTCTGAGATCCCCTTATAAACAGGTTGCAGAGAAAAAGGTGAGATCCCAGACAAAGGCGGCCCGTGGGAGGAGCGAAAGATTCTAACAGACATTTCATTTGTGTACATTTGGCTCGTCAGCATAATATGTGCGCTGCCTGACTCAGTAGCTTCCTCTGCTATGATTCCGCAGACAAGTTATATCTGCGAGAAGAAGGACTGAAGTCAATGTATGTGTCTTTCATGCATGCCTATCCCGCGGCAGAGCAGCTCCTGTACACAAGTATTTTGCTGGAAATGTAATTTCTGATAAGTCAACTTTAGAATGCGATGCAAACTACAAATAACCAGACATCGCTTTGACAGCCAGGAGCAGGGACCCTGATTGGTTCCCAAGACGCCTTATGTGTGTGTGTGTGAGAGAGAGAGAGAGAGAGAGAGAGACTCGGTCAATCGAGGACGAAGGGAATATTCTCCTCAACTCTCAGGAAAGTCAGGATTGGACGTCTGGACTTCAACGTTGGGGCGTGATTCTGTCGTGAGAGCAGGGGAGGGGTCTGGACTTGATGACCTCTGGAGCTCCCTTCCAGTTCTATGATTGGATGTGTGCAAGTACAAATGCAATGGAGGCAAATCCGGATTTAAAGGGAGCAGCAGCAGCAGCAGCATTCTTTAGGTTAGGGTTCAGGCATGGGCTTAGCTTTCTCTTTGCCAGATGCACAGAGACTGAGCTCTGAGCCCCAGGCTCCCTTATGTCTCTGTGCCTGGTTTGCAATTATCTAATTGGTTGGGAAAGTCCCTGGAATGCCTGGCTGAATGGGTGGCCTGTGATGTCTGTGGTTACAGAGGGGAGGTGACTGATTGTAATCAGATAGACACAATTTTTTTCCACAAGTGTCCCCTGCCTCATTCAGTGCAAAAGATGTTTTGGGGTTTCTGTGCCTTTTGCTCCTCTAATCACGAGAAGTGGGTTGTGCCCACAAAAGCGCATGGTACCATCTATTTTTTTTTTTATTTGCTAAAGTTCTGCAGGACAACTTATTTTTTATTTTATTTTTTTTTTTTTGCAGAGGATGTATAGCACAAGGGGCCCAGTGAAGGGCAACCCTTTTTTTGTCATTTCCTACCCTCTGTGTGCTTGAGTGCCGTAGCCTGGTTTACACAGGTGCTTAAAAGAACTCTAACTTGCTGGGCTGGGGTATATCTCTCTGTGTTTTTTTTCACACTCCTGAGTCTGAAGGTTACAGCACAGTAAAGTGGCAATGTCCTCCTGACACTTCCCTGCAAGGCTGAAGCACACAATATCTTCTAGCCTGCTCCGCCCCCCAAGGCTTTCCTTCTCACTTGTGTGTGGCCCTCAACTGATTTTTCTGTGTCAGTGGCCCCTGAACCAAAAAAGTTTCCTCACTCCTGATTTAATGTAAAACACAGATAAAAAAATGTCTAGCTCCTTCCATGGGGAGATCTTGAAAAACTTCACAAGGTACTACCATCATTACAGGATAGATGGGACAACAGGTGCAAGGACATACCCCAGCCAGAAACAGAAGACAGGAGCCTTGGACCCTGCTTCCTCGTTACTGGACCATGCTGTTGCTAGCTGCCTGGTTCTGCTGCCTCTGTAGTCCACTTGGCTCTTGGGACTGCTTTCCTGTGGTGTTGATGGGACCTCCTGACTTCTTCTGGGGCTGGAGCCAGGCAGGATGAGGGAGTGAGCCTGTCTTGGCCTCCATGCAGGAGCCCCAGTTCCAGTACCCAGTGCTGTAGTGCAAGGCTGTCTTTGCACTGTGAGCATACCCAGGAGTTCACCTGCAGAGCATGCCAGCCCAAAAAAAGCCAAGCCCCTTTAAGAGCCCCAGTGGCACCTTCTGGTGCATGAATCAGCTAGTTCAACCTGCAGGGTAGGATGGGGATTGGAACAGGCAGCTCCAGGACGTGGCACAGGCTGAGCGCACACACAGCTAAGTAGGAAGGTACCATGAGACATGAGCCCCACCACTGTAACTGGAACTCTGAGTGTAGCAAGTTGTATGGTGAAAAATTCTATTGACTGAGTCCCCACAGGTTGCTATTGGGTGGTTATCAAATCCCCTGCTGGGGAGGCAGGAGAGAAGGGGCATGAAAGCACTGGCACTCTGTTCCTCCCCACTTTAAAGAACCTGCAATCCTTCAGGCAAGAGTCCATCTAGACTAAAGATTTGTGGTCTGGAAAGGGCAAACCTCTGTTCTTAGGCCTTGCCTACAAAATAGTCAATTTTAATACTGTAATAACACTGGCCTTCCATGTCCACACTACCCCTCCTTCTGCTGGTGGTGCATGTCCTCACTAGGAACACTTGCAGAAACCTAAGGGAGGCAGTGTAGGAGGCTGACAGTCGGAGTTGTCAGCCGTATGTGGGGCTCACAGTTGGA
This sequence comes from Pelochelys cantorii, assembly GCA_032595735.1. Taxonomy (NCBI): domain Eukaryota; kingdom Metazoa; phylum Chordata; order Testudines; family Trionychidae; genus Pelochelys; species Pelochelys cantorii. Next base: position 73,571,549 of record CM064328.1, read on the forward strand.
ACCTTCTCACCCTGGGACTGACAGCGTGGGGTGGGTGTGGGGCTCCAGCTGTGAGCCCTGCTGGGGACTGTCAGCCAGCAGGCAATGTATGTAATGTCTACAATGTCTACATAGAACTGCCTAACCCTAACTACATCAATCTAAGCACTACATCTCTTGTGGAGGCAGAGTTATTAGATCAGCATAGTGGGCATCTTAAAAAAGGAAATAGAATGTTAGGAATTATTTTTAAAGGGATAGAGACTAAGACAGAGAACATCTTATTGCCTCTATATAAATCCATGGTACTCCCATATTTTGAACACTGTGTACAGATGTAGTTGCCTCATCTCAAAAAAGATACCTTGGCATTGGAAAAGGTTCAGAAAAGGGCAACAAAAGGATTAGAGGTTTGGAATGGATGAAAAGAGATTAAAAAAACCTGGGACTTTTCCGATTAGAAAAGAGGAGACGGGGAGGAGGCGAGGGATATGATAGAGGTCTATAAAATCATGGCTGTTGTGGAAAAAGTGAATAAGGAAAAATTATTTACTTGTTCCCATAATACAAGAACTATGGGTCACCAAATGAAATTAATAGGTAGCAGGTTTAAAACAAACAAAAGGAAGTTTTTCTTCATGCAGAGCACAGTAAGCCTGTGGAACTCCTTGCCAGAGGAGGTTGTGAAGACCTGGACTTAAAAAAAGAACCAGATATATTCATGGAGGTTAGGTCCATCAACAGCTATTAGCCAGGATGGGTAGGAATGGTGTCCCTAACCTCTGTTTGTCAGAGGCTGGAAATGGATGACAGGAGAGGGATCATGTGATCTGTTCTGTTCATTCCCTCTGGGGCATCTAGTATTGGCCATTGTTGGCAGACAGGATATTGGGCTACATGAACCTTTGGTCTGACCCAGTATGGCCATTCTTATGTTCTTACATTGGTGGGAGCAATATTATAATGTAGATGCTTTCAGAGATAGGTCGACATAAGCTGCCCTGTATTGACCTAAGTCTGTAGTGTAGACCAGTCTTCAGTGCCACACCACAGAGGTGCAAGCACCTTAAGAAACAAAGTACCAGTGACCTACAGAATTGCTTGAAACCTGTAGCTACACCAACATGGCCACGAAGAACTTGGGCCATGGGTGTAAGACAGGGCCCCCTGTCCTCTAAGTGGTTGTGCCTGGTGAATTTCAACTCTTATGTTATTTGTTAGGCATCACTGGTAGCTCTTCCTGCTCCCATTGAGGCTTCTTCTAGATCTTTCATTGATTTCACTGGAAGCAAATCTGGGCTCCAAATGATACAGACTTGAACAGTTGTTAATGAGCCAGACACAAAACTGTTCCCTTCAAATCTTTCCCTTCCTATGTTTGTACATCTTTCATTCTTATAGTGGAAAAGCAGAACAATGGGCTAGTGGCTACAGTGGGTGACTAGTAATCAGGTGTTCTATTTCCAAATTTGACACTTACTTTCTTTGGTGTACTGTAAATAATTGACAAAGTTTCCCCATCTATAATCTGGAGAAAAGAATATTTAATGACTCTTACAAAGAGCTTTGAGATCTTTGGATGAAAGACACTGTATACATGGAAAATACTATTACTTTGCATGTACATAGGGACAATAGAGGCATCAAGACTGAGAGCTGAATTATTCCTTTGAAAGGTGGTTCAGTGGGACATTTGTCTGCTAAAGGACTAGGTTTGTACAGATGACCAACTTTTCACATTATTTCCCCTGTGGAGAGGACTAAATATGTGGTTTTTTGGGAGTGGCAGAGCAGGGGGAAAGAACATAGAATACTGAAGAATGAAACAATAGTTGTAGCTTATATCCAAAGTGTCCCCTACTTCTCGCTTATTAGAAACCAATGGCAGAAGCTACTTGTTTTATGTACTGGGATGGCTCTTATTTAGTGATCTCAAGTGGTCTGAAACTTCATTTCCCCCTGGAAATTTTTGAGTTTTCTGTTGAAAACATTGGATTTTCAGACACAAACATTTTCAGTGAAAATACGTGTTTTGTCAAAACCCCAGTTTTCCATTGAACAACAATTGTGATGGATTTTTTTTATCTGCTCTAGTATTGGCCCTGTTTCAGAAACAGCTCAAAAAGTCTATGTGTACTATTTGGTACATTGTAGGAGAATATTAGTCAGTGCTGGAAAAACATGTCTCCTGGATCAGATATAGTCCTACACAATTCTATGGTGAAATCTGTGACCACTCCTCAGTATGGAACTAAGCTTCCCAGCAGGCCCACCAATGGGGGGTGAAAAAGGGCAATTGCCCCAGGGTCTGGCAATTCTGAAAGGACTGGGGTTCCTGGCCTCTGCTGCAGCAGCAACAGTGTCTGGAGCCCCAGGTTTTTTTTAGAAGCATCACTGGTGTGTGGGGAGGCACACTCCAAAGCCCTGCACCACTTAGAGTTAGCAGAGGAGAGAGGGAGGACAGTGGGCCATCCAGGGCTCACTAGGGGTTGTGTCCGAGCCTCTCCCCTTCTTCCCAAGGTTCCACCTCATCTGGGAGAATGGAGCTACCCCTCACCATTGTCCAAGGGTCCAGTGATCCTGTTAGCTCCCCTGCTCCACAGCCTCCATTTTGTAACATTGCAGGTTGTCCTGTAGCATCCCTCGGTTACACCTGCATATGGGGAAGCCACGTGGTCCAATGGCTAAGTTACATGGCCAGACTTCAGGGAGTTGAGGCCTATTTTCTGCTTTCCTACTATAGACTTGCTGCATGATGTTGAGCAAGTCACTGGAGTTCCTAATTTTTGATAACCAAATAAGTGGAAAATAAAATAAGATTTTCCAAACATGTTGAAATCTGCAGATGACACAGTAAGACTGTGATTAGATAAGACCAAAGTTTTTTATCTAATGCTATTCACTTTTGGGAAAAGATGCTAATGCAGTGCTCAGCTGGGCAAAATTTGGTCATATTTGGGACAGGGATTCAGGTCTCCAGACCCATGTAAAAGATATAGAGACATATATTTGTGTTAAAGATTTAAAATATTTTTTCTAAAGTTGTACTTTAAATCTATTCCACATGTACAAATATTGCAATGATTATTAGTAAAATGTTCAGTAGAGACTTGAAAACCATTACCAGTATGAAAATATGTGGATATCTTTAAATATCTATTTGTCAGACAATAGTGCTGTGATGTGACAAAGTAACACAATTTACAGTCCAGATTCACAAAGGTCTCTGAATAAAAGTCGAAAATATCTGAATGTTAATATTCTCTTAGTAAAAGTCACTTTACATGTAAGGATGATTTAAAATAAGGTCACTTTATTGACAAACTTTATTTTAAGCAAAACATTAAAAAATTCTGATGGATTGGGCAGAAAGCCTTGGGTTAAAACTTTGTATGTGACAGACGATATGGACAAGAAAGAATCTAGCAGCAGTTACTTTAGGTCAGGAAATGGAGAAGGTCAAAGATTCTTTTTGTTTTTCCTTTAAAACTGGCAGAAAGAATAATTTTAAGGATGAACAGTTGCTTCCTGAATTATCACCTGAAGGTAAACAGGAACATGTCAAGGTCAGGTTCAGGCTTGCTTGAGTTCACTGGACCATATCAGATAAAATCTAGGAGCAACAAGATGCTTTCAGGTATGTTAAAGTCAATCCAATAAGAAATGGTTCCTAGTAGCATGTCGGGTTTTATAAACTTGCGTTGTATAAGAAACAGGAGAAAGAAAACCCTTAGCAACTGAAAGACATAGCAAGGAAATACTTTACTGGGTTTAGGAAGTATATAGTCTGCTATGTTAAAGCTAGTATTTTTAAATATGTAGGTTATAATGGAATATTTTTAACACTCTTTAAAAAAGTTTTGATTTATTGTAATATTTCAGTGATAAGTTTTGGAGCTTATTATCTTGTTCCAAAGTTACTTCCCCCTAAAAAGTTACCAAAAACAGCTTGTATTTATTCTCATGTATAGTTGCCTCTGGGTAATGTCATGTGATACTGATTAATTTGAAGCCTGTTTAGTTCTATGGAAATAAAGTAGTAGTGATTTGCAAAAAGCAGAGCCAATGAATTTGAGTGTCTTGGAGTGTGTTAACAAGTCATTAATAACCTTTCAAGTAATGGCACTACTGTCATCCTAGTGCAATGTATAAACAAGCATCTTAGAAAAATATAATATTTAGGGAGGCTATTCTGAAAAATAAATTTATATTTTGCACTTATAATACATTTTTGCAGATTGTGAAGCCCTGCTTGTGATTCAGATGGTTCACCACATTGCTCTGGATGAAGGAATTGGCATCATAGAGCAGTTCTGCCTTTAGGACACTTGGGCGTAATGCCCCACCCAAAAATTATAGCCAATACATACAATGTTCTATCTCAGTTGTGTATGTCATTTACTTGCAAGAATTTTTACCTTACTGCTTTCCAGTGCTGCACCCTAGTAAAAGGCTTAGAGGAAAATGCAAAGAGCAGGTGTTCAGAGACAGTATTTGCATGCCACTGGTCATCCTGGTAGCCACAGCAAAGGGCTAAAGAGCATTTTCAGAAATGTCCTTAATGAGCACATGTGCAGTTTATAAGCAGCTAGAGAGAATTATAGAACCCCACCTAAAATCTTGACCTTTGGTGCTTAGCCCACAATGGGAAATTATGCCTCTTTCAGCATCTTACTCTCAATTGAGAGGCTCCATCAGCGTGTAATGTAATGGGTTCGACTCACTTCCTGCATGGCTCTTCCCTCAGGGTGGCTTTTGGGGAAGTAATTGGCTGCTCTGACGCCGACATGCCCCTTTGGGTGAGGTGTTCTCTTCAGGGCACTGCTCTCTAGCAGTGACCACTCCGCTCTTGGTCTGCGCCCCTTCCGGAGGAAAGGGGGGGGTGTCATTGTTCTTCCTCCGCTCCTCCTCCAGGGTCCTCCCTACAACCCCCAATTATTCTCCCACTCTGCCTACCCGGTTGCCTCCTGCAACCCTGCTTTCTGGACTTATGGCCTGGGGCTTCCCTGGCTCAAACTCGCCCAGCCTACCGCGGCTGCCTCCTTGCAGCCCGGCCTTTTAGGGCTGTGTCCATGCGAGCCCCGCCCTCCATGACTGCCTCCTTGCAGCCCTGGGCCTCAGGCCGGGTAGCTTGGGTTTGCTAGGCCAAAGCCTCTCTCATTGCAGGCAGGTCTCCCTTCTCCTCCCAGGAGCTGCTCTATATGGCCTCCAGCTGGGCCCTCCTTATTTGCCTCAGCTGGGCTTCCTCCTGACTCCAGGTCTCAGCCCCTTAAAGGGCCAGTACAGGGCAACGCCCTGCCACAGTAACTAGTCAGAAGAAAGAACAGGCATTGTTGATCTATCCAGAGAACTCTTAGTGCCAGATACAATCTTTGACATGACAACATTTGGAGTTGGGTTCTGGATTGAGGTCACTATTGGCTCATAATGATAACTTCCTTCCAGCCAAGAGTTCTTCAGGAAATCTGTGCCAGCTTGGCTCAGCCTCCATATTACAAAGGTGAATACATTTAAATTAAATACAATGTAAAATTGAAATTGGCATTTTTAGCATGGTGCTGGAGGCAGCCATCTTGCTGGAAATCAACCCTTTCGAACACAGGGAGGGTCAGAATCTAACCATAACTAATTTCCAGCTTATTTTAACACTACCTTTACTGTCAGAAGAAACAAAGTTAAATGTATTAAATGCTTCATCGTAGTTGTTCAGTCATTGCTGTCATGCTGTCTGCAGTGGCTCATGACCATGAGTGCCAACTTTAGGACAGACTGTCAAGAAGCAGGACAGAGACCCCAGACTGGCTGTATGTTCTATAATTCAATGTCACCAACCCAGAAACAAAGGTGAACTCCTGATGCAGTATAACAGTCTTATCACGGAGTCACAGGTAGGCCCTGTGACATTCTAGTTTATCTTGCTCCCAGGCAAGTTAGAGTTAGTGATAATTGGTTGCTATACACCAAAGGTCACAAAATATTCAGGTGACTCCTGGTCCCAAGAGACCAATTTTTTCCCTCCCAGGTCAATTTATATCTTAGATCTCATATCAAAACCAATGCATGTAGCCAATTCTGTAGTAAACTATCCTAAGGATTTATTAGCTAATACAAGAAACAAGGAAGTTATTACAAGATTAAAGCAGGGAAGGATATACACAAATGAGTTACAGTCTGTAGTTTTAAAAGGTGATGGAGTTGTAATAATCTGTCAGTTCTGAATGATAGTGAGGGTTAATCCATACTGACCCTGGGGATCTCTGCTTCTGTTTTGTACTTCTGGCCTGTGAGATCCAAACAGCAAGAGAGAGCAAACATTTCCATGTATCTTTATTTCCTTCTTGCAGAATTCAACCTGATGGGATGAGCTCTTTTGCACATAGCTTCTTCATGGAGTAAGGGGACAATTAACAAAGAATTTGCATTGTGATGTTCCACAATAGCTCATTTGGTTTTGATGGATGTTATTGAGGGGAAGGAGATGATACATCCTGCCTAAGTTCACCATTTGAGGGCAAACATTTTTTACAGTTATAAAGCAAAAACTTGAATATTACCTTACGTATGTGATAAAGATGTCATAGGTGAGATTAATGTATGCAGCAACTTACAAAGCATTTCATAAAGGCTAAACAGATTGTTACAAGTTCAATGTATATCTTAACCATACTAACACACAGGTGAAACAGACTGATTTCCAGCAATGAATTTGTCAGTGCTTGGCTGAGGCCAGAAGCTATGGCAAGATCTGGCACCTGGTTTGCGAGTAGCACAAATAATAAAGCAAGTCTGAACCCACTTAGAGTCTGGCTTAGATACCTGTCTTTTCCTTAGGACTTGCATACTGCTAGAGTTAAAGAATAACTTTTCATCAAGATGGACTCTTCCAATAGCAAGCCCCAAAATACCAACTGTAATTATATTTTTTTAAAAATGGCATTTCCTCGTATATTCTTTATGACAAGTGCTTTCTATTTTCTTAAACTGCATAGCTGAACAATATGGATGTAGTTTGCCTTTAAAATAGTTCCTTGCTTATTTTTCTAGCAAGCATTCCCAGACTGTGGAGTATGGATTTGCAAGTTTGCCAGTGCTGATATTTGTAGCCAGGGATTAATTGCGAGTATGAAGCTCTTCAAGGCTTTTAGCTTCATTTCACAGTCCAACTAGTTCTTATGAAGAAAGACTCATTTAAAAAAATAGCCATCATGTTTCTCTATTTAATAGGGTATTAGTATAATATAGAATGAGCATCCTTACAATACCTATAACATAATTTCTTGTGATTTGGTTAAATCGAATGAAATCCCTTATTACACATTTAACAGATTGTGCGTGTCTATCAATTGTTAATATTAAAATAATGGGATGGGGGAGGCTGGTTTATTGCAGGTGAATATAAGTTGAGTATTGAATAAAAGGTAGCCAAATATCTAAGTATCTTTACTAGGTACACTATTGGTGCATTAGTTTGCTAAAATTCTTTTTATTTTTGTTTAGAACAGATTTTCTTAACCTCTCCTGAATGTCCCCAACATACCCCCATTGTCAACTAGTTACATCACTGTGTTGCCCAAGTGATCAATTTTGGCTGGTGTTGGGATACAAATCACTGAAATGCTGGGATAATGAAATGTTATCTTTATTGTATGAGTAAAGAGCAGCAGAAGTATACCCACAATCAGAACAAGCTAAGTATCTCCCTCATTTGAAATGCCAGATGCCAGTGAGAGAGGGTGTGAAGGGGACAGTTAGGTGGTCTGTCTATGAATCACAAATACTATTTGACCTGCCTTCTCCAATGTTTAAAGACAGAGCTGATTCAGCTCCATAGAGAGGCTTTTTTTGGTTTTTTTTTAGTGACCGCTTCAGAGCTGAAATGCTTAGACCTGCTCAGAGATAGTATTTTTGTGGAAGACAGAGCCCAGCCTGCAATAGCAGTGAGGTTCCCTCATTGAGAGTTGAACTCTCTGAGAGCTGGAACCTGGCTGACTTGCAGAGGTCACAGTGGCAGGTGGCAACAGAAGATGATGGTTCAGGGCCATTGGTAACAGCATGGTGGAGTGAACAACAGTGGGCAGAGTGAGTAGTGAGTGAGTGGTTAGAAGAACAAGCAAAATGCCCTCCTAACGGGAAGGTGAACTCATGTGAAAGCACCTCTGAATTCTGAGTCTCCAGTAACCAAGGACAACAGTAAAGCTACGTCTAGACTATAGGCTTCTTTTGGAAGAAACTTTTTTCAGAAGAGATCTTACAAAAAAACTTCTTCTGAAAGAGAGCATCCACACTGCAAAAGTGCATTGGAAAAGCTATCTGCTTTTTCAAAAGATAGCATCCACACTGAATGGACACTCTCTCTCATGTAAGCTGTGATTGCTATGGAAGAAATAGCCACCAGAGCACCTGTGCTTTTTCCACTTTCCTATTCTTCCGAAAGAATTCCCTTTTCCCATCCACACATGCCTTTTTGTGAAAGAGCTCTTTTGCAAAAAGGTTTCTTCCTCATAGAATGAGGATTACCAATGCCAGAAAACCCCCTCTGTTCTTTCAATTTTCTTGCGGAAGAATGCAATTGCAGTGTGGACGTTCCTCAAGTTTTGTCGTAAAAATGGCCGCTTTTCCGACAAAACTCTGTGGGGTAGACATACCCTAAGTGAGGTGTGCTGGATGGAAAAGTGAGGGGCATATTACAGGAACTATGGACTATGTTTGTTTGGCTATGTTTTTGTGACCTTGCTCCAGAATGCTAAGCTTGTGACTGGGAAATTTATAAGCGAATTTTGATAAAGCGTGGATAGTAAATGATAGTCCTCAATTAGCAGGATTTTATGGAACAGTGGTTGCTTTTCAAAGTAGTTCAATTAACAACAGTGTTTTTAAATTAAAAAGTTGTCTGAAAGTTAAAGTTTTTTTTAAATAGAAATGAATCTTACTGATTAAGATTCACAATGTGAAAAAGGAACGAGAAACATTTTTTACCTTTAAAATGCCTTCCAGTTTTATGCTGCAGATGATGCTAGATTGTGAATACCTGTCAATTTTATTCTATTTATATGTTAAAGAATGTGATCTAAGAAATGGCATGTACAATATACATACTATATAGCAAAGTCATCTTTTAAAACATATATATTCTGGTACATTTTTTACATTGTATGAATCCTTTTTTGACATTTTTTCTGCATTCTAGATTAAACCTCTGAATTTCTTGGAAGGAGTCAATGATGCATGATCATCTGATGTAGCTTAGGTCATTTCACATATGGGATCACAGATCTAGCTGAGTACTCTCAGTCCACCAAACTGGGTCCAATGAGCTTTAAACCTCCAGAATCTGAACTGAAGCCAGGCACTGCTCCAGTTTGGGGTCCCAAAGCACACACTTGGAGCAAGCCATTTGTTTAGCACCTAGTCCTGAGAAGAGAGACCTTCAGACCAACTGTCTAGCCTGTTATCACTGGTGACCCCTCACACTTCCACATGTTTAAACAAACCCTCTGAACTACACCTCTGTTGGTGTTCTGGGCTCACACTTTAAATCTTTAAGTGAATGCGACAGATGCAACACATACAGCTGACCTAAATGTAGCACCATTGCTCTTTGCTGAATCACACCAGGAATGCGCGTGGCTTTACAAAATAAACCCTCCATTTGATTCAAAACTCTGGTCATCTGAAGAAGTGGGCTGTGCCCACGAAAGCTCATGATACCCGCTACATGTTTTGTTAGTCTATAAAGTGCTACCAGACCATTTGTTGTTTTTTTTCACATCAGAACAGTTTGAGCTGAGATCAAAGTCTCCAGGGCCATCCTGGGTCCTTCCGCTGTAGCACATGGCTTGTCTTTTGAGACATGGAGCTTCTTCCTGCCCAGGTCAGCTTGTTTTGACTTAGTTGGTCTTGCAGCTAAACTGCCCATCTCTTCAGCTCTCTCTGGCTCAAACCTTCTGCTGTGGGTCTGCGAATCCTTTGATTTAAAAGTCCCAATACCAGCTGGTTTCTTTGTCCTGCTACAAGTTAGTTTCCCTTTTTCAAAGCCCAGTCCCCGACAGACAAATCTAAGGAAGTATCTTCATCCAGTTCCAACCTGCCTCATTAGCATGCCTATTGACCAGTCAGTGTACAGTTGTTAAGGTTAACTGTTCTCTATTTTATCTAGTCTGGGAGAGACATGCGGTCACAGAATTTACTCACTATTGGGCATCTCCTTGTGGCCACAGCTAGGGGTTAGCTACATTCGGATCTGCTGCCCCCCTTCTGAGGATTGCTTAAATGGTGTCCCTCTTGTTCTCTAGAACATGCATAACTTCCTCTTTGTGACTCAGGGTGCACTTTCTTTGATACCCCAGAAAGGAGATCTCGCCACAAAGGCCCTCTGGGTCAGCTGCGTGCATGCCATTCCAGACAGTCTTCTTCTCTGATGTCAGATCTTATGACAGTACTCTGCATTCCAGTCCAGGGGCCCTATCTCTAGCAACTCCCATCTGCTTGCTCCCAGGCTCTGTTGCTATTTCCCTGGAATTCTTTCTACTTCTCTCTTTGACTTCTTACTAGACTCTGTAATCCCAAACATACCTTTTTTCTCGCAGGGAGTGACTGCAGACTATTTCCCTTGCAGACTTTTCTTTTCTACATTTTATGGCACAGCAACTTGTGAGGCTATGACAACCACTTACCACAGTTTTCGCTTAAGCAAAATTCTATATTCTCTCACTCAGTCCTAATTTCCTCCCAGAAAATCATAAGCAAACATTGCTATTGTTCAGCTAACTTTGCAAAATATTCCTATAGAAATACTGCATTTCTCATTGTCTCTGTTAGTTTTTTATGATCTGGGTAAATAGCTCTTGGATCCCTTTATTTTTTTATTGGCCCCTTCACATGGCAGTGGCAACTATGGGGTCCAACTCAGGAAAGTGTTCATGATGTGGCATGGGCCCTTCTTTCCCTTGCCAGTCTCTGCGCTCCTTTCCCTTGGTGAGACAGGCCGCCGCCACCACTGCTGCTGCTTCATGAGTGACTATAGATTACTTCCCTTACAGCCCTCTTTTTGTCCTCAGCTTGCTGACTTTGTACAAGCTCAGCCTCCTCAACTGCATTTCATCATCAATCAATGCTTGTCACTCAGGCCTAAGTCTCCTCCCAGGGGTAGCTTACCAGGCTAATTGGCATAATTTAATCTACTCTGCCTGGTGCGGGGCAGACACTCCATCACATATGTTTATTGGCTTTTCAGCAATGGCGGATACAAGTAAACACAGAGACATTCCACAATATTGTGGTTTTCATAAGAACAACTTCTCAATATCAACCAGATTTTATAATTTGTACAGAGAGAGTCTCCAAATGTTCACATGTGGTTTCCTAACATGGTTTTATCATTGTCTTATTTTCACACTAGAATATAAAGAAGTTAGACTTTAGACATCTCTAGTTATTACATATGTCTATGCTCTGACACTATTAGAATTGTAGGCTTTGAAGCCCAAAGAAGACAGGTGCCCCACACCTACTGATGTAAATGGGAGCTGGGTGACTAACTCTAACCCTGCCTCAACAGTTTAGTTTCCTGAGGACTAACTTGATTTGATCTAACTGAATTTGTTGACTCAGTGGAGAAGTATTTGGATAAGTCCTGTATTATACAAGAGGTCAGACTAGTTATCTAATGATCCCTTCTGGCCTTAAACTCAATGAAATGATGACATTCCCTTGGGCTCTTTTGAAAATCCCAATGGCTTGAAAAATAGGTTTATGTGCTGCTTGATATCAGGTCTTGACTCTGATTCTTCATTAGGATCAACCATCTTGGACTCTGTAGAGAGACGTCTGTTAGAATAGGAGGATGTGGATTAGGAAGTGGTCTGAAGGGATTTAATTTGTCCTTCCTGTCCAAGTCCCATGGAAAAAATGGCAGTTAATGCATTTTTTCCATGTCTTTCTCTGTGCTGAGGAAACATGTCTTAATGTTTCTGGAACAAGCTGCTGGCTAGACATTCAATGGGGGAAAAAGTCTAGGACATTTTAGCAAGGATATTTTCAGAATTTTCAACCCAGCTGGCATCTTCTGGGAAGAGAGTTGATTAAGGCTACTGGTCGATATGATTTTTTTTGTCTGTGTGAGAGAGAATTACTATATTTGTGACTTAGTAGAGTTAAAATTAGCGAGGTTCTATTGAAGAGAGATTGGGATAGATTTTTCTAATTATAAAGCAAATGTCTTAAAAGAGGACTATTTTCTAAAGCAGCTGAAGAATATTTAATCATTAAAGAACAGTCAACATCAGCCTTTCCAGGTGTTTATGCAATTGTTCAGAAGAGAGGACTCAGTCAAAGCAATTACATAAGTGTTCAATGACTCCATATATTAGAAAACAATACGAAAATACCTCCAAGGTTAAGACCACCTGAATCATCCTCTCAATAAGACAATGAAAATGTCACCCAAATTCACTTTATACTAAGGCTATTACGTGTTATTCCACAAAAACAAATGGTTACAGACAAACCTGTGCTCTTTTAGCCTTCCACGTAAAGTTCAAGTTCCTGGTTTTCTCTTTCAAGGCCAGGGACAAATTGTCTCATCTCTCTTCACATCTTCTACTTCATTCCTTGCCTGCTTTACTCTGGTCAAGCTGCCTTGCTCACTCTCCCCCTTTTCCTACTTCCCTTTGCTGTTCTATTCAGGTTCTTATGCATACCACCAGAGTATCTGAGAACAAAGCTATGTGACGAACATTTATTATGCATTGTTTATTCTCTCATCTCTCATTTTATTTTGGTAGGGTTTTTCTTTTTCTTTTGTGTGAATACTTTTTTTATTTGATAGGACACAAATCCTTGATTAAAAAGATTTATGGGACCCGATTCTCCTCTTGCACTGAAGAGTTCTATCTTTGAAGTCAATGGAATTATTCTGCGGTAAAACCAAATGTGAGAGAAGTATCAGGTCAGAAAAATGTTTCATGTGCTGTGCATGAAGTTATATTGAACAATATAAGTGTTGATATTGTAAGGAACTAGCTAATATAGGTAAAATGATCCTTTACTGGTAGAGCAAGCTCAGGAGTATATTGCTGAGTATGCCCCATGTTGCTAATATGTAACATTCTTTCACCTGAACTTTCAGCTCGGGCTTTGAGCTTGTGGTGCAGGAGCATTTGAATTCTGTCACCATGAAATCACAAGCGGATACAGCGTACTTGAGAAGGGGGAGGAATGGAGCAGCATTTATACTGCACTCCCTGTCAATACATGGCTTAGGCTGGGGAAGCTAGTGATCCAATCAGTGGACCAAATTCAGTGATGAATCCTGGTGATGTGCCACCTGAGGCTTGGGTGAATAAAAAGGTAGTGTGTTACTCTCTACAGTTAAGCGTTGAAGAGAAAAGATCCATTGACAACAAGCGTGCATTTGGGAAGACAGTGTAGGACCAATAAACTGTTCTCTAACTATAGTTAAAAAAAAAAAAAAAAGATTTGCTTTCCTGAGATGTCTTTCCTTTTAGTATTGTTATGAACTATGTGAAACCTTGTGATAGGTGGAATTAAAACCTAGTTCAAACTGATATGTGAACAAGTCCCCCCATTTAGTAAGAAATAGTTAAAAGACCATACCTAAAACAAGAGTGTGCCCAGAAAGTAGCACCTGGCAGGCTGAGGGTTCAAATGGTATTTTGAGCAGATGCACATGTAACAGAACACACAGGAAATGAGGATAGGCAAAAACGGAGGGACAGGCAGAGGCACAAGATAGGACAGTTTAGCAATAGCCTGTGAGCACAATGTGTCCCTGGAAAAATTTAGAGAGAGAGTGAGCTTTTGGGTGTGTTGGTTAAAGAGGTTTGGGGCTGTTAACCAATAAACTTATTTTGTTTATGGTTCCTTCTGCATTCAGAGACAGGAACTTGTATGTTCATTGTAAATAAACAAAACTACACCAAAGAAATACCTGTCACCAATTTTGACTCCCAGCTGGAACAAACCATTATACTTTGAATTTTTGGCTAGCTGCACAGGCCAAAAGGAGTACCCCCTTTTTGTTTGGAAAAAAATGTGACTGCATAGAGATAGAGAGAGCTTTGTACATGGATTCTTCTGCTTGACTGTGCAACTCAAGGAAACAAAGTGTTTATCGATTGTATTATGATGGCAACCAATACCAAGGTTTCCAACCAATGAAAGCGGGGAGGATTTTGCTGGAGGGTGGGGACAGTGCATGAAGACTCCCCGCTCCTTCTCCCAAGGCCTTTGTATCTGGCTGTTCAAGGTCAGCAGATAGCCACTCCCGCCTCCACTCCAATGTTAGTTTTCCCTTCCTCCTTCCTGCCCTTTGCCTCATAGATACTATGCAATAGTAAGCAATGCCAGAGTACTTTCAATCTACCAAAGGCACACTCATCTGACATTCTGTACCTTCTGAGATGGTAGTTGAATCTTTCCTTGGTGCTGGTGAGCCACTCCCGCCTCCACTCCAATGTTAGTTTTCCCTTCCTCCTTCCTGCCCTTTGCCTCATGGATACTATGCAATAGTAAGCAATGCCAGAGTACTTTCAATCTACCAAAGGCACACTCATCTGACATTCTGTACCTTCTGAGATGGTAGTTGAATCTTTCCTTGGTGCTGGTGAGGGGGCCAGTACAGGTTCATGAGCCAGGGGAGCAAAAGCTAGACTGGGTCCCTCAGGATCACTGTTATTTCATCACGAGCAATGGTAATCTACTAGTCCTGGAAAGAATGTTCCTGCTTGCATCTTTCTGAATGCAAATCTCATTCTGGCATCTTTGCGCTGGAGAGCTGGCATGAGCTCAGCACAGAGATCCAGGAATGTGGTCTTTTGCATCCAAAAATTCTGCATCCACTGCTTGTAGGTTGGGCCTTTATGGCTCTGCCCCAGTCCCCAGCAAGGCAGCTCTATTGGAGCCACACTACCAGAGGCTCCACTGGAAAGTTAACAGAGGGCCTTTCCTTTCTGATCTTTACTGAATGTTGATGTACATGACGAGCATCCTGCAGTGTTATCCTAGTCTACCAGCTCCTTGTCCCCTTCCTACCCTGGATAACCATTATAGGGCTTGGGGATGCAGGAAATGGTATCTGATCACTCCCCATTCTATAGGAGGAAGAGGGAAATATATACAGGGGACCACTTCAGACATGGACACAATCAAAAGGACATGAGTCTAGCTTTTATTTTGCTGAAAAACAGATGGCTCCTAATTTTTAACCTTTCCGTGAGCCTATACCTCACATTAATAGAAACATATTTTACTTTTAAATGGAATTATTTCCTACCATTCCTTCTTTCAGCTTTCAAGTATTATTTTTCCTGTGAATTTCATTTACCTAGGTGCTGCTTATGCAAAATTGTCTCTGGGAATATGGTTCAAGGCTGTAACTAGTTGAATCAAGTGTCTTATGGCAAATAGCAGGTACTGCATATAGCCCCTACCAGCTGTAGAAGACTGGTAAGCACTCCAACAGGAAAACAAAGACATGCAAATAAGGTGGGCTCTGCAATCAAACTAAGAGGAAATGATATTCACTTGTAAATGAATTTTGTGTTTGATGTAAACACAAAGAAAAGTGGCCTATTGAAGGACCTCTGAGATCCAGACAAGTTTATAAACACATCTTTTGGACCAACAAATGTTTATGACAGTCAGTATATGTCACTTGCTTCAGTCAAGATTCCAGGGTTTTTGTGTATTGATTTTTTTATTCACACCAACAGATCGAAAGTGCACAGGTCAAAAAATCACTTCTCATCACAGACAAACAATGGTAAATATTTTAGAAGGCAACAATATTTCCATTTAATTTGAGTAAATTAAGAGTTTTATTTATTTAAATAGTTTTCAGCAGTTTTCATGATCATAAAGCAATAGGATTTGAATATTCCTGAAGTGCTGTAGGAAACTAAAATACATTCAGTTTGTACGCTCGGCCTAATGGAATAGTTAAAGATAAGATACAGCCTCCTATAAAAGATATTCTAATAGCTACATCTAATTACAGTGAAGAATAAGTTAATAAACATACAACAAAAAAGCATAATTAACTAGCAGCCAAGGAACAGCCACTTTAATGAGCTGATGTAAGTTAGGACATAGGAAATACATCTAATAAATGGAGTGAATGGGAGATCAGCAGTTGTCAAATTGTCAGATAAATTCTGTGTCCTAAAAATTATTTAACCGTAATGAAATAATTGTTTAAAAAAGCAGAACTTGCTTTGATAATCTGATTTCCAAGGCACTCTGGTGGTGATTACATTTCCTCTCACTTTGCTTCCCAGCTGCAAATCCAATCTGTAGCTTACTTTCCCACTGAAAGAGAAAGTCGCATTATTCAACTGCTGGGATTGTTTTCTTTCCCCCAGTCCACATGCGTGAAGGGACCTTCAGTGTGGAGAAAAGGGGAAAAAAGAGATGGGTTAATGTGCCTCTAGCAAAATTCTTCCTTATTCTGAATCCCATTAAGGGCATTTTGTGGAGCTAAAATCTGTGCTGGAGAGATAGGGGGCAGAGTCTGAGAATGGGCAGGCTGGGAGTCAAAACTTGAGATTCAATTCATTTTTCTTTTTTAATTTGCTGAGGTTTACATGAAACTGTGTTATTTTTCCCACAACTATTTTGCGGTTACTGAAACCAGGGGCAGTCCCTGTTTCCATAGATCCTATAGAATCATGAAACTGGTGAGTGGGTGGTGGTGGTGATTCTTGCTAGGGACTATAACAACTGTGAAGGGCTCAGGTGGCCCGTAGCCACTAAGATTTTACATGTTTGTTTCTATTCAATGGGGAAGAAGAGAAGGGACTAAATCTTCATATATATATTTCTGGAACTCTCTTGATTATGTTACACTGGGTACAGATTCTTGTATACACTAGTGACTAGTTCCATATGTCCCTTCCTAAACTCATCTCTAGCTCTTGGGCAGCTGACTAAAACAAAGCCACGTGACCAGGCTGTCCCCTGTTGTTCAGGAAACCCTCCTGCAAGGACGGTGTTCCCCAAGGCAAGGAAAAGGCTTATGCGTCCTGAGGAAGCATCACATTTTTAGTGGATTTGTGAGCAGTGAGTGAGATTGTGTGCATCCACTTAGCTCCCAGTCCTTCTAGTTCCTCCACATGTGAAACCAAATTCCATCCTCTCCAACTCCTATATATCCTCAAGCATTTGGTAACATTTTCAGCCCCTTCAGAGAAGATCAGGTGGCTATTGAAGGACTACACCCTTGCAATTGGGTACAGTTGAAGGGCAAGTTGCATAAATCATCTGGAAAAAAAAAAGGCCATATCCTCTCCTCACCTTCAAGAAGAATCCCTGCTCTGACAATGGCACCTCCCGTGCCTTTCTGAAATGGATAGAACACTCAACTCTGCAGGTATCCTGGGCATGAAAAGGGCAAGGCAGTGAGAAGAGAAGGAGAAGGAGGAGCGGCCAGATGTGCCAGCATGAGTGAGTTATGGTTTATACAAATTTGGATGTTTTCATGAGGGGGAAGGATGAAAATCTGAGTGAGTGGGGGCTGTGTTTTGTTGATTTCAAAGACAGGGGTTAGGGTTATGTCTACAGTCCTCTTCTGGAGGTAAGAGCTCTTAATCAGTGGAGAAGAAGCTCATTAGATGAATGGGTAATAAGGAACAGGGTAGATTGATATGACCTTTTTGAGGAGAGCTGAGTGGAGATTGGTTATTAAAGCGCCTCTGTTCATACTTGCCTAATGTCCTGGTTTGGCCAGCTGTGATGGGATAGCAACATTCCACAGGAACTGAGAAGCATATGAGAAGTTGGATTTGCCACTACTGATTTTACATGTTTGTTTCTATTCAATGGGGAAGAAGAGAAGGGACTAAATCTTCATATATATATTTCTGGAACTCTCTTGATTATGTTACACTGGCTCACGCTGGGTCCCCTCCCCCCCCCCCAACTGCACTTCTGCTTTTTAAATCTGTTAAGAACTTGCTGGCTCTTAATACATTTAAAAGGCAGAGCCACAGTGGGGTTAGCGGTTCCCCCAGTGCGGCTCCCCTGCTTAGTGACTAATCGACTACTCAATGGAAATTCCATTGACTAGTCAATTAGTTGATTAAACTAAATTTAACATCCCTAGTTTCCAGTATCTTGGTAGCCCCAGGATAGAGATGGATACATGTGGGGGAGAGGGCAAGTGGGGTTGGTTTCTACTCTCCCCATTTGGTACTTGGCTCATGCTGAGCATGTTCAGTTACACTGCTGAAGCCTCTGTCCTCACTCCACCTCCCATACTTGCACTCTTCCCCCCCATCATGGCATGCACAGGTCGCCCCCCCACCACACACCAAAATCTGAAATAGTGATTTTTCCAATCAACAATAGTGAGGAATCTCCCCCCTCCCCACTCCCTGAATGGGGAAGTGTAAAGAGAATGGACCAGATACACTGAAGCTGCTACACAGAGGAGCAATCTCTCAGTCTTCCCTGAATTAGTAAGGTCCCCGTGTCCTAAGGATGAACCATATTCAAACACATGGAAGGACAGCTGGTAGTGAAGCTTCTCTAACTCTGTATTCTAGACGTTGTTTCCTTGGGAATCCAGAATCATTGTTTTAAAGAAAAGGTTTTTTCCCCTTCCCATCTTCCTTTGTAAGTATCATTTATAGTGTTGGATCTATCAGTATTTCGGTATTGCAAATTTGAATTCAGATTGTACTAGCTGTCATGAATAACATCACATTTCTCTTAATGATGTGCTGATGATGTCAAGTTCTGGGAAAGAGCAACAGCAGCAGCTGGGAGCTGTTTCTGTTATTTCAGGATTTTTTCCTGATGTTTGGATTCTTTATTCCTGTGCTTGTAGCATGCTGCTAGAAGTCAGTCATCAGTGGAAGTTTTCTGCAGAGATGGGAGGGAACCTGAAGAAAAGGGAGAGCTTGAAATAAATGTGTTGGAAAGAATAGGACTAATTTCTTTTTTACAAGTAAAAAGACAGAGATTGATCCTTTTTTGCCATTGAAGAAAGTTCAGTTTTCAAGAAATAATGAATTCCCTCCTCTTGTTTCACACTGAACAACTAGTTCTAATATGGAATTTTCAGTATTTTCATCTTTATGGTAATTTCAGAAGCAGTAGCTCATTTGTTCTTAATAATGTTGCTGAAAAATACCAGTAATTATATAATGGCTGCAGAAATCACATTTTAAGCAAATGAAGAGAGAAATGATTTTTTTGATTGTAACTCTCCAATTTATATGTAATTACTAACTATAAAAGAACCTTCCTGGTATGCATAATGACCACCTTTTGTCCTTGCATGAAAAGTCGAGGTGTTTTCATTCAAGGTTTTGTTCTCTTCAGCTTATTTCTGGCTGGTTGGGGAGATAGAGGCAGCTGTTTTTATGACATGTCTCTCAGCCCTTCTCCACACTATTGAACATGTGAGTTTGAAAACCAGCTGGGTGTATTCTTAGTCTGTCAAACCCAGTCCATAGAAACAAGAATTCTGGGCAAGCCAGTGGAAACCTGCCAATATTAAAAAAAAAAAAAAAAAAAGTGGTCCTTGATCATTTTAAAAAAAAGTGTTAACAATAAATGGCAATTTTTAATTACTTGCAACTTCAGTGAGAAGTATGGCGAATAATACAAGAGGCAACATATAAATAAGAACACATTATTTTTTTTCATTATATTTGGCTTTATTGGCAATTTCCTGCTATAGCTACACAATAAATTATAAAAGAAAAAAATATACATTCTCCACTCTTGTGGGCTCAGGTGGCTTTTATGATTGCCTCAGTGCTACAAGATTAGGTATAATAGGAATGATTTTTTTTGTCTTTTGAATTGAAAGATAAAGTTTACATTGTCTGAGTTCTATAGTTTGATGCCGTCTTTCTAATGGAAATATGTCAGATCACTGACAAGTCAGGAAGATAACTTTGGCAGATGCATTTTGGCTGGACTGGCAGAAGCTTTGTTCAGAATAGGAAGGCTATATAGGAGATGATTACTGTAAATTAGGTGCTAAGTGACAAGGGAATCTATGATGGAGAGCTCCACTCAACAATATGGCACATCCATTCTGGGGACTAGCTCATGAAGTTGATGCCCCTTTCCATAGCTGCACTCCATCTTCTTCGTCTCTCTGGGTCGGCGGCCCCCTCTCACTCAATGAACTGCCTCTGCCTCTTCAGGACTCAGCCCTTTGACCAGGTCACTATACACATTTTCCCCTTCCTGGGTGGCAAAGTCCTTCTTTGCCAGCAGTCCTCGGCAGTCTTCCTATTCACTGCCTCATAGTGCCACATCCTTGATGGCTGGTGGGGGAATCTGGGCCCAAGCCTTACTCCATTCCAGCTCTGTGACCCTCTAGCCAGCAGTCAAGGTTCATTCCCATATAGACCTTACTGCCTTTCCCTGAGCCACATCCTACCTTCTTGGCTTCCGCTTCTCTAAGCATGCTAGCACAAATACACCTCCCCTCTCCTGGGAGTGACTGCAAGCTTTCCTAGCAGCCCCCTTCTGCTGCCAATTTCCTGCCTTTCTTGCCCTAACCCAGCTCATTCTTCTTCTGCTGGCCTCCTCACTCAGGGTGTTGCTTAGCCACCTGATTCTCCTCAGTGGAGGCTTGTGAGATTAATTAGACCCAGAGGTGAAAGTAAGTGGATGTGCCCTGGTGCACAGCTCCAACAAGAGCTAGCTAAGCTGCGGCAAAAGCTAGCTGGGAGCTATTTAAAGAGTTGGCAGGGACCCAGGTTGCAATAGGACAGTACTAAGAAATTTAAGACCTTTTAAGCTACTCTCACTGCTGATTAGACCCCGCGTCTGCTTGCATTAACCCTTTCCTGAAAAGTGTGGGGGTAAACACCCCAATCACAGCATGCATAAGGATTGTAGCCAGTGGAGCAGAAAGGAAAGGTTTGACAATAGTTTGGATGTATAGGAACATGGTGCAAGAATCTCAAAGGGTTTGTCTACACTGCAATAAAATTCTAGTGGCACCGAGCCTCAGAGCCTGGGTCAATTGACTTGGGCTTGCACGACTTGGGCTGTGACCTTAGAGACTAAAAATTGCAGTGTAAACATTTGGGGTCAGCTGGATTCTGGCTCTGAGATATTTTCTCCTCATGGGGCTTCGAAGACTGGGCTCCAGCCTGAGCATGAACATCTATCACTGCAATATTTAGTGCCTCAGCTCAAGCTCCACAATCTTGAGTCAGTTGACATGAGCCCACCATGATTGTGCCACAGACCTTTTATTGCACTGTAGACATACCTTAAGCCTGCAAGATAATGAACATGAATAACAGGTGTAAGAGTAGCCCCTGGGGTCAATGGATACAGAACTCCTCATGTCACAAGAGTTTTTTAAACATGATTAATATGTGATAGTGCTAAGGAAATAAGAAGCTGTCTGTTATGTGCATTCCTGTGTATTACAGCTTTAACATGTAGGGTCAGAAGTGAACTTAATTTCTGGTGCAAAAAAGCCACCCAACTCCCTTAGTAAGGACTGGCTACAGAACTTTATTATTATCATTATCATTATTATTATTATTATTATTATTATTATAGAGGTAATGTTGAAAGAGTAGTTAAGGTTTCCTAACTCTTTCTATCATTGTCTTGGATTCAGTTGTTTATGATACTCATCATCAACAACAACCATGGGCTCAACGCCCGTTGGTGTCCAATGTCTCCCTCACTATTTCCTTCCATTTTTCCTTGTCCAGTGCGGAGTGGCTTAGTTTCTGTAGACTAGCTCCACACCAGTCTACTATATCATCTACCCATTCTTTGTGGGGCTTGCCTCTCTTATTCGAACCATCCATTATGCCAAGTACCAGGGTCTTAACTTTTTGCTCATCATTCATTCTGCAGATATGCCCGAATAGCTGTAACTTCCGTTGTATAATCTTCTGCAGTAGGTTCTCTTTTGGCTGTATCTTCCTATATAATTCCTCATTGGTTACCTTCTGCATCCATCCTATTCTCAGGATCTTTCTATAACGACTCCTCTCAAATGCCAATATCCTTCTCTTTGATTCTTTTTTTATCACCCATGTCTCACATCTGTACAACATGCTGCTAAATACACACATTTTCAAGATGCTCAGCTTTGTTCCTAAGCTAATCGCTTTACAATACTACTAAAACTTAATAACTTGGGCTGAAATTTTCCAGACTTGTATCTTTGCTTCATGCTGAATTATTATTGTTTTTGTTTGTTTGTTTGTTTTTTTAGCAAAAACAACATAGTCGTTTAGAAGAATGATGGTAGGGGGAACAGATAATTTTGCTAATTTTAATTTTTACCACCACTTTTTAGAACTTCATCCCTCCATTCTTTGGATTAGGAACTATAAATTTGTGATGGAGGCAGTCTTGGGGTTTGCTTAGTCCCGTTTGCTGTTTCCATGAAACTCTTCTTAGATTTGGCTTCAGAAAAGCTAGGAAAATCCCCATTTGAACATACACAGTAGGATTGTATAGAGACTTGCTGTTAAAGTCTCATTCCATCTGCAGTGAACATGCTGCAGACTCCACAGAATTTGGATTCCAGATATGACACAGTAGCAGCATTCCTTTGGCCAAGGAGAGTGCTAACCTAGCAGCGAGAAGGTGATTGCAATTTCTAGTCTTAGTTCTCCCTATGTAAACTTAATTCACCCCTTCTCCATGCATTGTGAGAACCTTTAAATACATTATTATTTTTTATTGTATACAGTACCTCTGCTTCATTTACCACACAGGCTTGTCTGTGAATGAGGTCAAGATGACCAAGGATAATCTTCAGTGGTTAAGGTACAAAATCTGGATCGAAGAGAGCTAAATTCTGTTCTTCACTTAACCACAGACTTCTGCTGTTGTGGTAGTCAAGGCTATTATAAGTTGCTACAATGGGGACAAATTAAGGTTGTATGGATAGGTTAATTCTGGCATTTTGAGTAAATGACTTTGCAACCTTAACATTTTTAATGTCATTCTTGGCACATGTTTATTTATTTGCATGTTTTATGTATGCCTTTATTAATTTGCCCAAAGTGTTTTAGGTACTATCCAAACAGATAAAACGACACAGACTCTATCTTGGACAACAGCCTGAAAGAGAAAAAAATGGGCAAATTTTAAGGAAAAGTAATAAACTAAGAAACTGGACAAATAGAGTGGCAAGGGTGATGACTGGTATTTATATAGGTATTTTCACATTTTAAATTCTCCTTTGCCGTGCAAATTATTTTCAATTAATTTTCTTTCTATCAATTATTATTTGAATTATTTCTTGTAGGGATCAATTTAATCTTGTAAGGAAAGGACTATTGGAACACAGTGATCTGATTTATTATCTTAAATAGGGCATTCCATGTGATAGGTGGTATATGGAGTATAGAAATGCACCAGTTGCTGGCAGTCACTCCCAGGAGAGCTTTTTCATAAAACTTCCTTCCAGGAGAAAGTCACATTAAACAGTCTCCCAGGAGACTGCTTTTTTCATTAAACTTTGCCTTTCACAAACCAGTAGTTAAACCAAAAATTCTCATTCCAGATACAGTCCAGGAAAATTTTAAGAGTAAAATGTCTTGGCATATCAGATACTACATCAGGAAACGATAAATCCTTACCAGTTATACTTTAGCTTTAGTTAAGTACCTCTGAGAAAATGAGCCATGAAGTGATCAACCACTTTTACAGATTGGCAATTTATCCCTAACAATAACATAGACTTTTCTAGAAATTTTAGACTTTGATTAAATAGGATTTTGTCCCCTTCCAAAAGAACCACATTGATTACCTTGATAAATGACATAAATTAAATATTTGAAGTAATTGTGTTTTGGTGCCCCTGAACCTGTAAGAGCAAAATCACTAAGCTACTTAAAAAATGCATTGACTTTATTCCAAAATTCAGTGTAAATCAATTGTCTCTAGCCCTTTGTTGTTGAGAAATAGCAATGCTTTAGAAGACTGAGTTGCAGCAATCACATTGTACTGGATTCAGACTCAGAGGGTATTTATGCCAACATATATTACATATCTCGAGCTCTTTCAAGAGAAGCTGCCAACTGTTTTCACTAAGTAGAGCCAGATGTGTTGTGCCATTGTGATGTTTTAACTCTATGAATTGATCAAAGACCTTTATTCATTTCATGGAGATCCTTTTATAGCTGTTAATCTCAATCTTTTTTACGACTTTGGATGAGCTTGATTTAGATTCCAGGGGTGGAGGGATAGTGCTGTAGTCCACTGAAGCATGCACTTCCTTTCTACACTAGAAAGATTGTAGCTGATGTATAAGCACATCATGCAAATTGTGGCAAGTTGTGTCCGATATGAGCTTCATATTTTGGTAGGAAAACACCATGTTTTCTGTTTGGAGAAATTAGATGAGAGAGAACAAGGGCAAAAAAAAAAAAAAATAGACAAAATAATTCAAGCATCTCCACATAAATTGTGTGCATTTCTGTTTTTTCTAACCTATTTAAAAAGACTCCCAGCACCATAAGAACTGAGCATGGACAAAATATTTAAAAAGAGAAATGACAAGAAAAATCTATTGATCTTTTCTTTCTTCTTAACCTGTCAGAGAAATACCTTGAAATACCTAGATTAGATTGGGGTTTTTGAAGTGTTTTGTTGTTGTGTGGTTGGGTATTTCTGATTATGTGTGTAAGTGGGATGGGGTGTGTGTGTGTGTGTGTGTGTGTGTGTGTGTGTGTAAAATTTACTGAGAGAAAGCTAAGTGAAATAGATACATTTTGAACTGCTGAACAAAGTGAGGTTAGTGATTATTTTGTTTTCTAGTTGTGAGTTCATAATATAGATCCCAATTTGTTGATTCTAAGATCAGAACGGCCTTCATGATCATCTAATTGAATCTCCTGTATAACATGGGCCGTAGAACTTCCCTAAAATAACTCCTACAGTATATCTTTTAGAAACCATCAAAACTTGATTTAAAAATAGTGATGAAGAATCCACTTTGACTCTTGGTAAGCTGTTCCAATGATTAGTTACTCTCACTTCAACATGCATGCCTTATTTCCAGTCTGAATTTGTTTAGCTTCAGCTTCCAGTCCTTGAATCCTGGTAAATGTTTCTCCACTAGACTGAAGAGCCCATTATTAAATATTCATTCTCCATGTAGATATTTATAGACTGTAATCAAGACTCATGACCTTTCTTTATTAAGCTCAATAGCTTGCACCTTTGGAGTCTATCATTATAAGGCATATTTTTTAATCCTTTAATCATTCTCATGGTTCTTCTCTGAACCCTGATCTTTCTTGAATTGTGGGGACCAGAAATGGACACAGTATTCTAGCATTGATTGCATCAGTGCAAAAATGGAAGGTAAAATCATCTCACTATTCCTCGAGTTTGCCTATTTATGCATTGCCAGGATCACATTAATCCTTTTGGCTATAAAGGCATACTGGGAGCTCTTGTGCACCATGACCCCCAAATCTTATTATCTTCTGCTGCATTTCTCTGCTGGGAGTTTTGGGTCTTTTTCCTGCCTCTCTTTTTTTCTCCATGCCATGGCCCTCCAAGCTCTTTGTTCACAGTCTATACAACAAGAACTTGCAGGATCTTGCAGAACATGTCCTGACTACTCCTCTTTTTGCTCCTTGTCATGCATTCTGTGGGCATGGAGAGGGTACCCCTCAAAGCTGCCATGCCAGAAGCTGCTGATAAAAACAGAAGACTATACAACGGGATCGATAGTCACTATGGAAAGGGAAAGAAGAGTTTCACCCCTGCCTCTCTTATCCTCATAAGTACTGTATTTTTAATAAGAAATGCATATTGACATTTCAGCTTTGAAGCACTTTGGCATAGCACTACTCTCTAATGGGGATTTGAGGGGTGGGTGGGAAAGAAATCCTGTTGCTCGAAGCCATAAAATTTTGATCCCTATTGCTTGAGTATGAATACAGGACAAATGGCACTGAATAGTGACACTGTTTTCCATAGGCAGTGGTGATTTTAGTTGATGTCTCATGCCAGAGAGTCATGATGGCCAAGAGAACATAGCTGTTGTTGGCATCCCAAAGCAGCTTTGCCTTGTCAGCCTGAGGGTAGGCTAGCTTCTATAGTTAATTTAAGCATTGTAAAGAAAAATGATTGCACATTTACCCAAGTTCTCTTCCCCTTCATCAGGGTGCCCCCGCTTGCCTGCTGGAACCGGCTACATTGAGGCAGAATCTCAAACAGGTCCTGGCTCACAGCATGGCTGAAGTCCCCCACTCTGTCTCCCCTACTTTTCTTCCCTGTTCATGGCATGGTTCTCTGTCTCTGGCTTCTCTGAGTCATCTACAGTGGTCTCCCAAGTGGCGATGGGATCTCTGACAAGAATGGCATGCAGTTCCTTGTCAAAGCGACAGGTCGGTGGTGCAGGACCAGATCAATTGTCCACTCCTGGGCCTTGTGGTGTCCTGGCAATGTTCCTTGATTTTCTTAGCAGCACTGCTGCTGAGCCCTGTTGTACCCTTTTGTCTGGATCCCTTGTGAAAACTGCTTGTGGATGTCCTTATTTCTACAGCTGGGCTGTAGCTGTGCTTGCACAGCCTTTTCCCCCCACAAGTCCCAGAGATCCAATACTTCCTGTCCACTCCCAGCAGCAGCTCAGTCTAGCATGTGGAGCTGGCATGGTCAGTTGGGCAGGTGCATGCAACACAGGTGAGCAGCTAAGTGTGCTTGCTGAGGTAGGCTGTCAGGAAAAGACATTTCAGAAACATGTGGGATATTTTAAAGTATGGGATCATGTCACAGGGTGCTTTCTCCCTATAAAGCCTGCATAGACTCCCATGGTTGTGCCTCCACAGTGTCCTTTTATTGTAAGTTCTCTCCAGCCTGTTTATAACAATACATGTGCAACAGCCTATTTATGATGTTAATCTAGGTTTTGGCCCTCTTACCAGGGTCTGAGAGGAACAGTTGTCTTCCTTCTCTGAGCCCTTGTGGGGCTAGGCTCAGCTAGCCTCGTTCCTCCCTCTCTCCTTCACACTTCCTTCTTGTGCTTCTTCTTATCAACCCTGGACTGAAGGGGGAGGGGGGGCGGGATAATTGGCTCAGCTGGCCAACCTGATAGACTAATTATCCTTGTTAGTTTTCTCAATGGGAGCAAATTAATATCTGAATGATCAAAGTGCAGGCTCCCCTGTTTGTTCCCTGCACTCTGTCACAGGTGGCTTCTGATCCCTGTGACTCCTGGGCAGTGGAGTTTATAATGGTGACCAGAGTGGTCTCTGTCACAGTGAATGTAGCATTGTGGGGCATCTGCTGGAGGACTTGTAAGGTCACACTTGCAGGGTGCACACTCCCAACCTCAATAGGCCAGTCATGGCTCTGTGCTCTTCATAGAGGTGGTTTTACTGTGTTGTTGTAACAGGGTGCTTACTTGGCCAGAGACAAATTTGAGTCTAGACACAAGTCTGATTTACATCGGCCTAACTTTGTAGCATAGACAACAGGTCTGAGTCGTCTGTAGTGGAGAGCTTGCAGAGAAAGTGAAGCTAGGGTGGTGTTCATGGTGACTTGTGTTTTTAAGCATGTTGGTTCCTGTGCTTTGTAGAAACGGGATCTTTCTCAGAATGGGTGCCTACAGTTGTGTGGCAAAAATGAAGTGTGGAAGTCATGAGTGCATGGATCATGGTGTCCAGATTTGTGATTGGGAGAATGGGTTACAATCTCCTGCTCAGTTCCAGTTGGAGGAGGGTGGTATTTTTTGCTGCTATAGCTATCTGGAGTTTCACTAGATATGTGTAATCAAAAATAATCCCAAAGACTGATGTGAAAACCTGAGAGCAGATAACCTCAAGAGTGGAATATGCCCTAGAACAGGCAAGTTCTTCATACTGCTTCCATCTTCTGTATAGCATCAATTCCATCTTGTCTGTGTTTTATCTTTAGCCCTCCTCTCTTCATGAAGGTATTTATTTCTGCTAGGTGTTGACAAAGTTTGAGATCAATTTCTGCTTGATATCAAGGCTGGGTATTGTCTGCATATTGTTGGTGCATGTTCTGTTTCACCCTCTCTCCCCAAGGCTCGGAATGGATACTGATGAATATGAGAGAGGACTTTGCCTTGTGGAAATCCGCAGCTGAGAGCTTTTGAGGTGGTGGAACAAATATCCATAAATGACCTGCGTTCAATCTGAGAGGAAAGACCCGAGTCATTTTAGGGCTTTTCAGTTCATCAATGACATCCCTTGGAAATGGGGCAGGAGTATTTGGTATTCACTATATCAAAAACACCAGAACATTATGCATGTAAATAAAGTTCAAATGATGCTTCACTTTTTATCCTATAGAAATGTTCATATTATTGACTGTGAATAGAAAATGAATGGTGAGTATAATACAGAGTAACTCATGCTAAAGCCTACAGGTAAAAAACTATCTTATTTGTTATAGATGATTTTCCATTTAATATGCTGGAGTTGTTCCAAGGACATCTTTTCAAAGGAGAAGCAGGTGTAGATGAAGTTTTGTGGAACTTAGGCTGTATTTTTTTGATAAAACATTTAATTAACAAGCATGAAAACAGTGAGGCACTTGAAATGGAATTAAAACAATTGTTTGATATTAAACAGCACACATTCAATTTGTGAATGCAGTTGCATTGAAAAGCTTGAAAATATCAACAAATTGTGGTGTGTTTAAAAGATATTTTAATTTTCTTTCAAGGTTTTTCTTTGCACAAGTTCTAAGCTAAAAAAATGTTGAAATGAATGTGAGAAATAAAAGAAAGAAAAGATTTCTCCCCTCCCCAAGCATCAGAAGCTTTTAATGCTTGCTTCATAGAGCAGGGAAAAAATTAAGACCCATGTTCTGAAGTACAGTACTTAATAGCCATGCTCTTATATGAAAAAAGTTACAATTGTTACAACTTTGCATGACTAGGATTTTGATAAATCACACTGTAGAAAATCAAAATAAAACGTACAACAGACAAAAGGCCAAACAATGTTCAGTATGAGAGCTGGATGAAAAGAACAAGGAAATTATCAAAGAAAGCTGATATGTGGCTCTGTTCTTTAAGTTGTTGAGCACCTTGGGCCAAATCGAGTAAAACAGTCCAGAACATG
Source organism: Pelochelys cantorii (assembly GCA_032595735.1). Lineage (NCBI taxonomy): Eukaryota > Metazoa > Chordata > Testudines > Trionychidae > Pelochelys > Pelochelys cantorii. Next base: position 73,600,603 of record CM064328.1, read on the forward strand.
CTTAGTTTAACTTTAAGCACATGCCTAGTCCATCTGATTTCACTAAAACTGCTCACATACTTAAAGCTAAGCACATCCTTCAGTGCTTTGCTGGATCAGGCCCAGAATACCCAGCACCATGCAGGATCCATCTCATAATGTCCATAACAGTGTTCTTGAGTCAAATCCAGGCTCTGTTGAAGTTAATGGCCTGAACTTCATTAGAGTTAGGATTTCACCCCTTCTTCCTATGCTTTTCTGCACATATGGTTCTTTAGTGCAAGTTGCCATAAGACTGGGTACTGTAACTTACCCTGCCTAATTCTTCACAAATATTATGGATAGCAATACTATTCTATAATGCAGGGGTGGGGAACCTCTGGCCTAGGGGCCAGATGCAGTCCCCAGCTTGCCTGGATCTGACTCCTGAGATTCAGGGCCTTCCCTAGCATTGGGAAGCCCATGCTGGCACTCCAGTCCTCCCACTGCAGGGCTGGAGCACACAAAATCTACTAGGTTATGCCCCCCACTCCCCAGAGTCTGGCATGTGAGGGAAATGTGGGGAATGTCTTTCTCTTCTCAATCAGGAGCCACTCAGTGAGGGTGTTTAGTGTTTTTTGTTTTTTTTTGCTTCTCACTTGTGAGTGGCCCCTGACTGTTTTTTTTTTTTTTTGGTGGGTCAGTGGCCCACGACCCAAAAAAGGTTCCCTATCTCTGCTAAAATGCAATGGGCAAAGAGAAAAAAATAAGATCTAGGCAAATACTTATATCATGTTTATGAAATATATAGTTACATTATAAAGAAAAACAGTAATTGGCATCTGGAGGCAGAGGTCTGGTAGAAATAGGCAAGTATTCTATAGAATTCCTTTTAGGGGCAATAGAGGAGCATGTTAATAATGTGATAGAATATATCTGTGTATTCACATATTACACAGTATTGTAAAAATCCTTGTACGAAGTACGACTTGTAAGGTATCATTTGAAAACTCAATTTGCTGGTCCTTGTAAAATACATCTGGCAACATTGTATGTGGAGTTATAAAATTCCCCTTTATGGAGTTAGTAACACGTACCCAAAGCTCAGCCCAAACAGAGATTGGCCAACATATTTGTCTTAATCAAAAGAATGCTTGATTTGCATTTTGCAGTAAACAGAGTCATCAAGTAGGAAAGGAAAACAAAGGAAGTTCAAACAGGTGATACAATCAGCACGGAATATCTTTCTGCATAGACTGTTTGGCTCCTGGTTCTTAGTTGGAAATGTATTTTTATGATGGGGACTGAAACTATAAAAAGGAGAATCCAATACTCCAAGACACCTCCCCCAGCCTATTGCATTCACTGCACCTGAAAAGACAAAGGAAGCAGGCACTGGATTCAGTGGAAGGGGTTCTGAACTGAGAGTTTGGCTAGTAATCTGCTGGAGAATGTGATGAGGAACTTTGCTTGAATCTTACAGTGTTTTGTTGAGTTAGGCATAGGTAAGCATTTTATCTTTATTTCTCTTATAACCATTTTGGAATTTTATGCCTCATTGCTTGTACTCATTTAAAATCTCTGTAGTTAATAAACTTGTTTTATTGCTTTATGTAATCCAGTGTGTTCAAGTTGCAGTGTCTGGCTAACACCATTTGGAGTAACAAGTTGTGTGCATATTATTCCTTTAAAAGAATAATGGACTTAACATACCCATAAGGCCTGGGCAATACAGGTCATGTGTTTCTGGGGGGGAAACCCAAAACTAGAGTATGTTGGGATCACCCTGCAGCGTAACTTTAAGGCTGGTAAGAGGCAGGTGTGGCTAGATGGCTGCAGCACTCACAGAGATAAAGCTGGGAGTGATTTACATGCTGGAAACTTTTTGTGAGCAGTCCAGCTGGAGGCTACAACAGTCCAGTTTGAGGCAGTGTAGAGGGAACCCCAGATTAGAAGGAAGTGATAACACTACTCATGCTACTCATTAGTCTGGCATGTACCTTAGCATGTCACAGCTATGACCTTGAATAACATTCTATACTGGTCTTTCAGTGGAGGCTCAGCTCAGTAACCTTCTAATTAAAGCAGTATGACTTTTTTGAATTGAGAGAACTGATTTCTAAAACTTTTCTTTAGTTTAGGAAGTGGAGTATATTGTCAGAGGACCACATACCTCCACAATAATAGAATAATAATATTTTTTTGGTGACTAGGAGCTTAATGACAAACATGGTGCTACTACAGGTTGAACCTCTCTAGTCCAGAACTCTCTGGTCCAGAAACATCCATCATCCAGAATGATTTTAGTTAGTTGGATGTCCACTTTTCATGGGTATGGCCAAGTTTCCCAGGGCCCCATAAAGTTTATTTACAGCTACCAGTCCTAGCTCTCAGTGTTCTGTGCTGTTATTGATCTCTAATTTACCCATAAATGTACTCTAACCGCCCAGTAAACCGTGGAAGCATTGGTAATGGTGGTAAATATTGACCCCCCATGGTCTGGAAAATTCTCTGGTTCAGAACCGGTCAGGTCCCAAGGGTGCCAGTCGAGAGAGGTTCAATCTGTAGTAAATAGTACATGGGCAATATATAGTGACCACGAATAAAAACAATACTTTATATAATACAGCATGAATAATGTTCATTGCAAAACACTGTTAATACAATCAGGGCCATACCGTGGCTCTTTGGGAATTTTTCTCTTGGCTTCAGTGGGACCAGAATTTGTGCCTTTATGTTACCTTTGTGACTTTAAACCCACAAAAATCTGTACATTTCAGGTGAAAGTTCACAAAGCAAAGTTCACACATGCATTAGGTAGGTAGGGTCTTTAAATACATGGGCACACAACAATAGGCGATAATACACATATTCGGAAAAAAAGGTTCACTGTGGGCAAGGCCAATGTTTCTGAATCTTTTTGATATCACAGACTGGTTTGCTGCTTTTTCAAACTGTGTCAGGGAGATCTCAGGGACTGGCTCTGGTCCATGGGTGGGTTGTTGAGAAATACTGGGCTAGACTGTGAAACTCTTACTTATGTGAGGAATGAATAAACTGAAATCAATGGGATTATTTGCTCGTGCACACCGACACAAGAAAGACTTGTACAATCTGGCCCATGTGCACATGTACAAAGAGCAGTCCTTTAGTGATGACAGAATTGTAAGGTTTTTGATTAAATGATATAGAAAAAATTAGTAATTATCATCACGTCTTACAGTGATATTGTTACCTATGTAAGACTATTATTAAATAAAATAAATTAGAGGACTTCTTATTGAAATTTTCATAACTTTGCTATTTACAGTGTGCACAAAAATAGACTAAGTAAACAGGGTCAGATCCTCAGCTGATGAAAGTTAACATTGTCCTTTGAAGTCAATGGAGCTACCTTCATCTATACCAGCCAATGATCTGGATCATGGGAAGAAAATGCCAAATTAAAAGTTAATTCCTGCAATATTTAGAAAAGGTTCTAATATTGGAGGTGGCAAAGCAGTGAGATTAAAGAGCATCATGCCAGTGCAAAGAGACGGTATCTGAGAAAAGAAACATGGAATGGGTATGGTTAAGCAAACTGTAAAACCGACTGGAAGGAAGTACAAAGGAAAAAAAATAGGAATCAATACATTAAATCCCCCCCCAAACAATAAGGGTGCTTCAGATAGGTACAACATAAGCAAATGATGAAAGAAAATAAATCCCTCTCCAAGCCACACACCTTACTAGTAAATGGAGTTTAAAAACAGAGAAAGCACAATAACTAATAACTTATTAATCAAATTTTAAAAACATTCTGACAAGACACTTTTAAAATTCAGAGCATTCCAGATAAAACAGCTGGCATTCATTTAAAAATTCACTAGATGGAGGAATGGTTTTCGATTAGAAAGAGGGATAATTTTTTAAAAAAGGACGAAGAGACCAAATAAGGTGAATGTCACAGTTGGCATTTTAACTGATACTGCTGTGAGTGTTGTTTCTTTAAGAGTCACAGCCTGAATGTATGCCAAGTAAAGATGATCAAAAAGGTTTTAATTTTTTTTAAAATTTTGACCCCCAGATTTGTTTTTTCCACAGATGGTTTATAGAGAAGTTCTAATTTTTCAAAAATTACATGAAAAGTTTAAAGAAAAATATTTTTTAAAAATATGTTTTCTAACCTTCTGCTCCAGTGTTATATAACTCCATGTCCAGGCCAAGTTTAGCAAGGCTACACTTCTTGGTTGATAACTGTGTGTATTCCATATAAACATGTAAGAAAGATTATAAAGCAGTTGGGCTAAGTCTTCCTATTGGTCACACTCCTATAATCCAAGAGAAATTCCGATAAAGTGAATTGAATTATTCTAGATTTAAACCTGTGTAGAGATGTGATCAGGGTTTGACTTGCTGTTTCCTGAAAGGGTCTATGTTAGAAGTAGTTAATGTGTCAGAGAGAATAGGAAAGAAGGCTGACAGCCCACACATGAGAAGGGTAGTTTGTGTAAGCAGAAAACAGGGCATTTCATTCCAAGGAAGGGCTTTTAAAAGCAGCCACTAAACTGTGCTTCACATTTTTGCACTCCCTACTTCTATAAAGTATACATGTTGAGCCATAATGGCTGTTGTGGCCATGCAATAAAAGAGCAATGAAAGGCACCAGTGTTGGATTATGTTTGGTGGTGGAGAGCACAGAAGGCCCATGTTAAGCCACAGAGTATGTTGTTTGCCCAGTTACTAGTCAAATTTAAAACAAATAATTGTACTCACTTGGCTAAGGATTGAGGACCCGTAAATAATGAACAATTTGCATATGTAGCACTGTGGGTTCCACACCCAACCTGTGGTTTTTTTTCCAATGGATGGTTGATGCACAGTGGGCGTGTAAGAGTCTGTTGCTCTCTGGTTGCCAGCATCTGCTTTATGTGGTGGTTTTAGAATGGCTGACTTGTAAGACTGAGACCAGAAGAGATCACATGACTGACCAAAGGCATCTATGACTTCCTCTTTGAAGCCCTGTCTGATGAAGTGGTGGCTCCCTACAGGCCAAGACTATGGATGGAGGCGAATGTTGTGACAGACCACTGAAATGATCTGAAGGGCACCAAGAAATGGGTTGAAGTCAGCCACTGAGTGTGCTGAAGCTGAAGTAGGGAGCTCCAGCTCCAGCAGGGACCATAGGTTCTCTTCCATGAAGAGAATGTCGTGCCCCAGCCCATCTAAAGCTACATCTAGCTGCAGGCTTCTTTTGGAAGAAGCTTTTTCGGAAGAGATCTTCCGAAGAAACTTCTTCCGAAAGAGTGCATCCACACTGCCAAAGTGCATCAAAAAAGCGATCTGCTCTTTCGAAAGATACCGTCCACACTGAATGGACGCTACCTTGCATTTAAGCTGTGATGCTATGGACAGAATGGCCACCAGGGCACCTGTGCTTTTTCCTCTTTCCTCTTCTTCTTTCGAAAGAACTCCCTCTTCCCCTTCCACACACGCCTTTTTGTAAAAGAGTTCTTTTGGAAAAAGTCTTCTTCCTCATAGAAAGGGGTTTACCAATGTCAGAAAAACCCCTCTGTTCTTTCAATTTTTTCTCAAAAGAATGTGATTGCAATGTGGACGTAAGTGAAGTTTTTTCAGAAAAACGGCTGTTTTTCCGAAAAAACTCTGTAGTGTAGTCATAGCCTGACAGATGGCCATCTATGGAATACAGAGGCTGGTCACTGTCCCATGAGCCAGCAGTGCTCAGGTGAACATGAAGGAGTTATAAGCTATGCAATATAATGTGTTGACATTGCTCAGAACATATAGTTTAATCTTTCCCCCTGCTGATCTCTACTGCTCCAGTGACTGGTAGCAGAGTGTTTATCAAAGTGACCCTCCATGTATGTCCAGATTTTAACCACCACAGTGACTGAACTCTGAAGAAAGCATTCCCAGCTCAATGGAATTCCCACCTGCCCATACTATCAGGCAAAAGCCTTATGCCCTACAGTGGTAACTTAGTGCAGCAAATATCTTATCCTGTCAATTGTGTCTTTACAGCATGTAGCTGGAAGCACTCTGTCTGTGAGTAATGAAGTGTTTCCTTTTGTATTGTTCCCTTCACACAGGAGCATGTATGCTCCAGAAATACATGGCTGCCATTAGCCAGGACCACAGGACCAACAGGCACAAACATCACTTCTTCCTGGAGGAGACATGGGTGTCTGCATTCAGAGAATGGAAGAAACTATACATTGGCCAACAGGGACAGGATACTGCAAGCAATACACTTATAAATAAAAGAAACCACTTCTCTGAAACCTGTACAACTTCTTCCTTCCCCCCCTTTTTGTTTCTATCCCTCTACCATACACCTGAGGAAGTACTTATTCCAGGCATGGACTGTTCTCATGAACTATCCCTCTTTCCTCCCTCAGCAGGTATCTTTGACATGTCCTCAGAGACAGCCTCTGCAGCAGTGACCTAGCAGCAAGAAGTAATGTAGTCCCACGCCTAACCATTTAGATTTACCTTGGGATTGCTTAGCTTTCAACACTTTCTATAATTCTGCCCTCGTAGTCTGAAACTCTCTGCAGACCCTATAGAGTGCTTATTCCTATGGCTCCACTCACAATGGCCAAAACGTGTTCACCACCTTCTCAGTTGTACATAACCACTAGGGGTGTGTCTAGACTACAGGGTTTTTTCAAAAAAAGTGGCCTTTTTTCGAAAAAATTTCCCCTGCGTCTAGACTGCTGCCACGTTCTTTCAAAAGTAAATCGAAAGAATGTGGCAGTTTTTTCGACGGTGGAAAACCTCGTTTTATGAGGAATAATGCCTTTTTTCGAAAGTGCTCTTTCGAAAAAGGTGCTATGTAATGCGAACTGTGCTTTTTTGAAAGAGAGCATCCAGACTGCCTGGGTGTTCTCTTTTGAAAAAGCGGCTTGCTTTTTTGAAAGTACTGGTTGTAGTCTAGATGCTCTTTTTCAAAAGAGGCTTTTTCGAAAGATACTTTCGAAAAAGCCTCTTTCAAAAGAGGCTTGCAGTCTAGACATAGCTTAGGTGCTCAGACCAGGGAGAGTTTTCAGAAATCCCAGTGAGTGCATATATTTCACCTCTGTACTGGATTAGATACATCTCTTCCTCTCTGGGTGCCTTGCAACTCTGAAAATTCTTACGTTTATATTAAGGTACTTAGTTATAATTATAATTGGATGACAACGTCTGTACAGAGGCTTTTCAGACAATCTTGGCTCCTTTAACCACTTTTGTCAACAACCACATTTTTATTTTAAATTAATCCTATAGAACAGAGGTTCTCCCCCTGTGGGTCATGATTCTGCAAGCAGGGCTGTTAACAGATGTCAGAGGGGCATAGCTGTCTGGCCTTCCTGTATTGCTGAAAGGGAGGGTCCTTACTAGTTCCTGGCTAGGTGGGATAAGGGTCATGTTATAGAAAAGAGGTTTATAAAGATTTGGGAGAGTCACTTATATAGAGCTTTGTAACTTGAAACTAACTAGCTAAACATTCCAGGATGTGTAAGGTATATTTATTAGTTTTCCAATACATAACAATTTAATAATCATCTTAGATACCTCATACATATTGCTGCTAAACTTTGAAAATTGTACTGTTCCAAGGTTGGCATCCTATTTAATCCTCTCCACTAGCTAACCTTGCTTTATTATCCTGGAGGTCAATAACCCACTGTTGCACAGAAAAATTGATTTGTTAATTAATTTAATTGCCTCTTCTAATAATGGCAGAATAAGATTGACAGAGCAAGCTTGTTATCAATCTGTGGTACTAGTAATCAGTAATTATATGTAATAAGGCTTTTGTCTTGTGGTAATCTGAAGAATGTCTTGAACTCCTCCTCACCCGATTTAGCAAATAGATTCTTATGTTGAATTTCCCTCTGACCTCCCCCAACTCCAAAAAAGAGAAATTATAGCTTGTTAGGTGAAAGCTCTATTTGAAGCCTCAATTTTCTTGAGTATCCTGCTCTTATTGGGAGTACCAGGTGTGCTTGCTGACTGCAGCCTTCAGCTCCAGGTTCAAACTCAACTCGACTTCTGTAAGTCTTTGATTTCCCTTTTGCTGAAGAGGCTGTCGTTGTCTTGACATCAGGAACAAAGCTTCATCCTTGCACTCTGATATGCACCAAGGTTAAAAAAAGGAATCAAAGAAGGCTTTGGAGAAATTAGATGTATACATTTTTGATGGCCAAGGTTAGAAGAAATGCCTTCTGTAATTTACAAAATTAAGAATTCTGTTCAGGTTTTTTACCAGCCTCATCACTGTAATAATGGAAGACATTGCTCCTAAAAGTAAATGCTTTGAAGATGTGGTCTTTTGAGGTGCTAGACACCCAGAACGCAGAATCAACTTAAATGATGAGACAAGAGTATGTTACAAATCAGTTTTGCTGGAGAGGAATAAGAGAATGAAAAAAAATCATAGCTCATGTTAAAATAAAACTGAAGAAGGGACTTGGAATACAGTGGAAGCAATGCAAAAGTGCTGTAAGGGAAGAATAAGGAAGTACCTTACATTGCTCTTTACCAATTCTTACATCAACTCTTTCTACAGTTTTCACCTTCTTTGAACGGACTGATGTTCAGCTCTTCTGCACTGGAAAGGAGGTTACCACAGTGAAGAATAACCAAAAAGAATTACATATAAAAAGATTAATTTTGTAGCACCAAGATTTTAAGTATTGTTATGAAATCCTACCACAATCTGTGTTGTCTGTGCAAATAAAAGGCATTTTAAGACAGATATGTAATTATATGTAACATAACTTGTGGTGAGTGCAGAAAATAGGGGATCATCACATGGACATCTTGCACATTGGATCTCCTGAAATCAACATATTTTTAAGTCATTACATCCTCCTGATGTTTAGACAACTAGATACTGGGGGCCAAATTTGGCCAGGTATAAGATGATGCCTCTTGGATGTACACATGACTTAAGGCACTTATATGAAGCTGTGTGTGTGTGTGTGTGTGTGTGTGTGCATATATATATGTGTATATATATATTTGGTTAATGATCCTGCCATTGTGGTCCTTTAAGAAAAATATACTCTTTGAAAAGGGGGATAGACTCTTACAGGATTGTGTGTGAGAAATGCCTGCTCCACAGTGTAGGCATTTTGACTTTGACACTGGGATCCATTGAAAAGAGTTATCTGATAGAACAGTTCCTGGTGAATAAAATGGTACATGAAACTAACAAACTTGTTAGACAAACTGATGTGAAACTAAAATAAATAAATGGTTGGATCCGCATATGAGAGCTCCATATTCAAATTCAGCATAATGTAAGTAGAGGCATTGTGAATACTCATTGAGAATTCTTTTTCAGAATTTGCTTGTATCTACTGAATATTTAGGACACATGTGTGGGTATAACAAACAATATACAATGCTCAACTTCAGTTAAAGCAGCAGTTACAATTATCATAGGGTAGGGTGTGAGGAATGGAAAAATAAATAAGGCTTACAAAGAAGAAAAATTACATGATGTTGGAATGTTCTAGACATGCACTTCATATTTTTCCACTATTGCAAAGGCAGAAAATTCAGTCATTAAGTCACACATGGTGATAGTTGATAAAGAATGAGCATAGGTGAATACAGGAGTTACATGTTATAGAAAATCAGGACTGACGTGATATTTGTGGGCCCTAGTTTGGGCTGGGTGGCTGGCTGTTGTTGTCTGAGCCTTGGCAGGGACACAAGCCCTGATGCTGGCTGAACAAGCTCTGTACTCTCTGGGTGGCATCTCACAGCCCCGTACCCCAGCAAGTGGGAGCACAATTCAATCCATCCCTGGTCTGAGTTGGCTGCTGCTTGGCCCTTCCTGGGGCTGCTCAGGCAGCCTGGCTCATTTCCAGCATGTGGCTGCCAGGAGTTGCTGGGTGACCCAGGTCCATCACAGGGAGCTGCTCCTCCTTGGAAATCCAGTTAGGATGCTGGACTCTGTTCATGGGGGGACAGAGAGCTCAAAGTGCTGGGGAGCTCACCACACCCTGCCCATCCTACTGACCCTGACAGGCTCAGCTTGTCATGGGCTGGATTCACAGGAGGGCACAGGTGCAGGTGGCAGGGCGTGGGTGGGGAAACAGCCCTGTGGACGCGTTGGCTGGGGTGGGGTGTCACTGAAGCTGGGCTCCTCAAGCCTGAAGTGGAGCCAATAATAAAGTGTGGAGGTCACATGTAGGGGAACCGATTACACACGCCTCACACTGGCCCCGAGGAAAACAAACTGTTTTTGTGTGAGGTTTTGACAGAAAAAATTAGAAAAGATGGAAGTATTCCAAGATGGGAAGACTAAAATACCACAATGATGCACTATGGAAAAGTGTTAATAGACCAATGTTTGTAGCACCAACAACATAACATACCTCCCTGTTTCTAGAAGGAAACAACTGTTGCTATTGTCCCTTGATTTTCTAATTTTCCTGACAACTGGAGTTACAAGGAATGTTTCTTCAGCACTAATTGCCATTAAGAAAGATTTGAATAAATGGAAAAAAATATTATATCCCTGTGTGGCATTCTTGTGTATCTTTTAGGTTTCTGTTATCTGCAGCATGAGAAAATAAACAATCAAATAGAGAAAAATACAAATGAAACAAAATTCCCAAGAGATTACTACTGAATCTTTCAGATGAATGATTTTGGGAGCATATCCATATTGAACATAATCTTCTCTAAAGTCATGGGACAAAAGCACTAAAGAATGGTTGTTACTAAAGCATATAACTCAAATCCATATTTCTTAGAAAGTGTTAATTACTCTCTTCCAATGGCAGGATTCTGTAGCTTTACGTTCTTCTGGTACAATGAGAAATACACTAAAAAGATGATACTAAGGACTGTAGTTAGTTCTTGACAGCTCTTTATGCAGGTTTTCGAAAGTTTGAGGAAGTCTATAGTCTGTAGCAACATCCTTCTCATTTGGAAGACAGCTTGTTGGTTGGCACTATGACCCTTCCATTTGGAAGATTCAGGGGATGGAACTAGTACAGCAACATCAGTGATGGGACTGGACATATCTTCCTTTATATTCTTTGCAAGGGCTCTGCCATGCTTTAAAATGAACAGCAAATGCACATACATCTAGTAGATGAAAGTGAGGGACATTGGCATTAGCTTCTTAAGCCAGACAAATGCAGGACAATGTTAGGCAATGTCTCTACCACTGGACTTCACACCTAAGCTGCACTCTAGCAAATTTACAATTTAAGTTCAGGGCCTCCTCTGGCACAGTGAATAGACAAATGGCTACCGTGACCACACATATCCCCAACTGCATTTTCACTTATGGCTAAAATGAGTGCCCAGGAAAATACACCCTTTAATCTTATTTGAGAATTTGATTTCTAGAGGATTGGACCTTAGAATTTCACATGTATTTATCACCTGGCTAAACACATTTAACTGCTTAGCAGAAGCTAAATTATTTCCTATTAAGTGGAATTTAAGTTAATACTGTTCTGATTAAGCACTGGTTATTACCATTTACTTTCATTAAGCTCAATCAGTTTCCTGGGAGACAAGGACATGAGGAGACTCAGCAGTTTGTTGGATCAGGCCTTTAAATGAATGTTGTTTTGTCTGAGCTGTATTTTTAGACTTGTAATTTACATCATTTGAACCACTTTCTCCCTTTATGTTCTCTCCCTGCATCTGCCTATAATGATTTTCTTCAGGAACTATTAAAAATGAATATAGGACTAGTTTCTCTTTGCACACATTATGTGAGTCTTGTGCACATCCCAGATGGAATTAGTTCACAATCATATGGCATAAAGTTTGTTACTGCAGAGGCCACAATATTGTAGGCATAAATATATGAACAAGCCATAACATTAATTCAGTGTACAGTAGTATAAACCTGATTTTTTAAACATAGTTATATAATTAACTCATGGAACTCATTGCTGCAAAATCAAAATAATGAAATTATATGTTAGGAAAAAGAAACAACAGACTCCAGAGAGGCCCCAGGTTTGGTTCTGCCTGTCGGCATTACAGATGCAGGGCTGCTGCATCATGCCTGTTACAGATTGGCTTTAGCTACTTCAAATGCCAATACAGCAACAACATTACCAGTTTGAAATGTATCTTGACTGTAACTCTCTTTCTGAGTCATCTTACTAGAAGCTATCCATCCATCTGTTACTGTCTATACTAATTGGTAAGTTGCTACTAGTAAATGAGTTCCTTTACTGCACTGGTAAAATTAAGAGTACTGTACTCCAAATAAATCAATACAGTTGATCTGTTTGAAAAGGCAATGCAGACCTCTAATCAGTGCTTACATAGAAATCACAGGTTCTGTTGTACTGGACATGCAAGAAGAAATACAAGATATGAGAGTTGTGGTTTTACTAGGCCTCAACTCTATTAACTCATCTGGGAACTCCCTTGTATCAACTAATACAACGTCTTGTTTCATTCGCAAAGTGTGAATGCACAGAGTGTGAATGTACTTTAAGCTGAGCAAGAGAAACTTTGTTATACCTTGAGGACTGCTCTATGTGACTGGGTTGGTTTCAGGCTATCTTGCTGTGTTTCTGGTTCCACTGGTGTCTCCTCAATAAGAATTTGTCCAGGAAACGCTGCCTAACTCCCATTCCACTGATCATTGTACATGTTCCCTATTTTACAAACATTTTAATAAGACAGTTAAACAAATAATTGATGCTTAGTCCCCCTATCTTGTCTCTTAGACAGAGGTTGCTATCACTCCAGGTTGGAGTCTCATCATTACCACAGACTCAGCATGTTACATAATTATTGAAATAGTTTTGTCTCCTCAACAGGCAAACACACTGGGACTGATCTATTTCATTCTCTCTGTCACCTGTCTCTGAGTCAAGCAAACTAGACTCTGAGGAGTCTCTTCCCTCCCTGTGAGGCCTCCAGATGGTTCTGTTTCTCTGTCCTGTGATAATCTTGATATCTCAGTAGCCTCTCTCTCTGGGTGCTGTCTCTTATCTTGTAAGTGCCTTCTGTTCCTTGAGATCACTTGTCCCTCCTGTGTAGTCATGTTATATAACCTGGATGCCACTGAACCCCTCTCAACTCTTTAGTTCACTCCTTCTGGTTTCTTTGTAGTGGCTGGATCCTCATAGTGTCTGCCTCCAGGACTGGTAGCTCCTTGGCTGACATGTTATACTCTAGTGTCCATTTTCTGTGAGTGTTGGCCATCTTGTTTCAGTGGTAACTCCATCCTTCTGGATGCAACCGGATTCTCCTCAATGGTAGCAGAGTTTTGATCCTTTATCTCAACAGTGCCAACAGGGTGCTCTGGTGTTGCAAAAATGTTAACAAGGGGTCTGAACCAGAAGAAACAACCTGGTGTAACAGTTGCTTAGCTGTTTTCACAGCTGATTTCATCTTACCATTACTGGGCATGCTGGGGAGAAAACATGGCAGTCAAACTCCCATTTGCATGCAAATTCTTTGAATTCTTATGAGACAAATTGGGATTCATTGCCAATGAATACAGTGGGGCCCTCAGTTTGCCAATCACTTACTTGCTTCTTGTATCACACAGGGCATTGACTTCACATATTATTGATCAGTAGTCCACGGTAATCAAGTACTACTTTTCACTGATGGTAAATAAGTCTGCTCCCATACATACGAGTGTGTTTATTTTATTTTATTTTTTTTTGCTTCTCACTTGTGTTTGGACTTCGACTGATTTTTCTGTAGGTCAGAGGCCCCTGACCCAAAAAAGGTTATACAGTTTGCATTATGCTCTCATTGTACATTATTAGATTGAACCTGTTACAGGAGACCTTCATGATTTATAAAATCACTATTCGTGGTTCCATGTATTCGGTGGGGGTGGAGGGGGGAGGAGCTTCTGGCCTGGGGGGAGTGGCGGTGGTCGGAAGTTGTGGGGAACTCACCTCAGCTGTCAGGAGCTGTGGTGAGTTCCCTGTGGTGCCCGGAGTTGCAGTAAGTTCCCTGCAGTTTCCGGCCCCTGCAATGAGTTCCCCACAGCTCCCAGTCCTGAGGTGAGTTTGGGAACTGCAGGGAGCTCACCACAGAGGCTGAGAGCCATGACTCCCAGTATTTATGAATTTCACCGTTTGTGGTGATGGCAGGGACACATCCACTGTGAATGGTGAGGGTTTTTTGTATCTTAATGAAATAGGAATATCTGAGTCCAATTCACACTGAGAAATCACGTTGCTGGAAGCTCCCCTTATCAGGCTGAAATTGCACATGGCATTTTCTTATTAACATTGGTGCAGTCAGAAAGTTTGATATTGTTTCTTGTTGCTTTCCTGTTCTGACAGCCTGAAGCTGACCTGCTCTTGGAGTCAAGGGGAATCAAGATATCATCACACTCTCTGATGTGCTGTCCCTCTCTTCGACAAGTCTGGGATCTTCCTGTGTTCTTGCACACAGAGGTAAATGGTGCAAGGAAAGTGGCATGGGGGAACGCAAGATCTGCCTCCCCCAGGGAAGTGTCTGGACAATCCTCCTCTGCCCCAGGCCCTGCCTCTTCCCTGCCCTTGCTCCACCCCATTTCACCTACAGCAATTGGGGGCAGGTGGCTCCTTGAGCCTCCATGCATTGCCTATGCTTGCACACTTTGCTAAAGATACTTCTGGGATCTTCATGTATTCTTGCACATATGGATAAAATGACTAATCTTCCCACCTTCCTGGCAATGCTGTTGTAGTATGGGTACCGCTTTACCTGCTCATGCTGTCTTCCACAGTAAATAAATCTCACTGTGACTAGGGAACCCTGGCCACCTACTCTCCTTTACTCTTGTCTCAATGCATGTGCTTCTGAGGGTGTTGTGTCTCCTGGGGCTTTCATCCTTTCTCTTGTGTCTATTCTGTTGCATGACCCATCTCTAGTCTCTTAGCTGTTGTGTGATTGCCTGCTCCGAGCAGCATCTCCTGCAGGTGGTGATCCCAAGTTCTGAAGACTATTTTGTCCCTATTCAGGGAGCCTGAAAGTCCCCCAGATTACACACATAGCAGCCAGTGTGCATAAGGCAGTAACCCAGAGGCTTCTCTCCTCCCCTTCAGATTGGTCTCTACTGATAAATCCGTGTTGCTACACAGTTTCATTCTTCTTTGGGGAGAAATAGGTCCCAGGTTCCTAGCACCTATGTGGAGTTTGAGGCAGTGATGAGGTTGAGAGTGCTGCAGATCCAGGGGGCTGAACAGAATTGCTGGGCCCCTGGGCAAGGTGGAGGGCCCTGACTCTATGCTCTCAGCCAGTCCTTAGGTCCGTCTGGGGCTCCAGCAGCAATTGATTTAAAGAGTCCAGGGTTCTGGCCACTGTAACTGCTGCAGTAGTGGGGGCAGTGGCTGGGAGCCCCAGCCCTTTTGACTCCCCAGGTTCTGGGGCACTTCCTCTCCCCCTGCCCCCGGTGCAGACCTTTCTCTCTTGGTCCCCAATGAGAAAAAGTAACAGTTTTACTTTCCTGCTGTTGCTGTCCCCCTGCATAGCCAGATTGACCATGTGCTGCATGTGTACATACAGCTCAAATTTGCCCTTCCACTGAGTCCCCTGCTGGGCTAGATTTGTGCCTGCAGGGCTCTAAGGGGCTTCAGACTGAGTTCCAGGCCATCTGCTGCACTGCAGAGAACTCACAGCCCAGACACTGAGTGAAGCTGAATGCAAATTAAAGGAAACTTTATTAAACCTGAGCATGGCTCTGTCATAGCAGAGTTGCTTCCTGCCTAAGATTCCCCATTCTCCCTTCTATTGGTGTCCCTTCAATAATAATCCCCCAGGGAAATATTTGACACCATTCTCACTTTTCCCCATGTGGTGGACAGCTGCTGTCAGCTCCCATTCTTCCATACTGAGTCCCAGTCAGATAGTGGAACCCCAGTCTCATAGGAGGATTTAGTGGCTGGAAAAAGGGAATTGTCTCCCCATTGTATTAGACTCTAGCTTCTTTAGGGGATGTCTTTCTCCAAGTCAGGAAACTGGTTCATTATGGAATTAGTATCTATACTAGACACTTGCTGCTTGGATGCAGTTAGCCCTTGGTGGGCCGATGCCACTGTGTGTACCTGCTGCTCCCCAGGTACAGACTCTTGCAGCTCCCGTTGGCTGCAGACTACCATTCCTGGCCAATTGGAGCTGTGGAAAGTGGTTTCCTGGCCCACATCACTTCAATGGGAGCTGCAAGTGTATGTACTTGTGGAAGGCAGAGATAAATGCAGCAGAGATGGCCCACAGACTTATTGCCCACCCCTGCGCTAAGTTGTGATAACTTGAACCTACTTTTCCTGACCTTCCTCCCTGACTTGCTGTGGAAAAGCCAAAAAGCCATCCTACCCTGACAATCTGGCAGAAAGGAGAAAGTTCCTTCTCATCCCCCAAAAGGCGGCTAGGGCAAAGCTCACGGCACACCAAAAAACTTAATTCTGTTTTAACAGCAGAGGTGGGAGTTGTTAGTCTGGCATGAAGGGGGGCTTGGGCTGGAGGGAAGATGCCTTCTTGAGTGTGATGGGTGAATGAGCTTACCTGACTCTCATTGTCCCACCCATCAGCTCAGGTGAAGCTCTCACATAAGTGGTGGTGGTGGGGAGACCCTTACAGGAATAACAGACCCTTTTTCTCCTATCAGTTTCCTGCCTTTGTGGTCATATTGGTGTTGGGGAGAGTACATTTGATGGCTCAAATTTTCTACCCTGTGAAAGAGCAATGCTGCTGCATATGGAGTACAAGTTGTGATTGTGAAAATGATTTCACTGACAAAAAGCAAATTGAATGCACATTTTTTTAATCATTACATTTTCTATTAATTAAAATAATTAGCAGCATAGAGCCCAATAATTAGGTAGATACAGTATTTTCTTCCTAAGAGTTTTCTCTTTAAATGTTATTAATATCTTAGCTTTATATTCATGAGAAATAGACTTGCTCAGCAGACCTTTAGCTCAGGCTTATTATGTATTATTCCATCTGTCTGTGATGAACCAGAAAGAGCTATGTGTTAGGTCTTGCCTTATGGCAAATCCTGATCTGCAGTTGCTGTTTTCCCACACTTACTTAAGCTTCTTTGCACATCTACGCACACAAAGCAGATGCCGGTGCCACAACAGGCCTGAGAGCCTCTTCCTGAGTGTGAGACACTTTTATACAGCCAGGTCCTTAGGACTAGCCTCTGGCAAAACCAACCAACCAAACAAAAAGGCTGCATACAGTTGACATCAGACAATCTGAAACTGGCTTATTGATTGCAAAGGCGAATAACATATGAGATCATCAATTATATGCCACAAATCTTCTGGGATACCTCCCCATTATGCAAAAGTTTTTGTGATATGAAATTAATGTGAAGAAAGAGCATGATGCTTTGAAATTCAAATGGCTAAAGGGATTGAAAAAGAAAATGATGTTTAGGGAGCTCAAGACATTAACATGATTATTCACTAAATAGCATTAAAAAAACCACAAAAAAGTAACAGCGAATGAAAACACAATGTGTTTTTCTACATTCTTGGTGATTGGTTCTTTTTTACTACTATGAGGCCATGAGCTATTGAAATTAATGGTAGTTCTGCCACCCCAAATAGCCAAATGCGGGAATCTCTCTTTTGGCACCTATCCCACCTCAGACGCTGCTCAAGGAGTTCTTTTTGCATTCTATCCCACTCTTCATAAAGCACTGTGAAAATGTTTATTAGAACTGAATGGGCTCCCCACAGCAGTTTATTTGATACATTTAGCCCCTGTCTGTTCAATTAGCCTCAGACTTTTTTTAAAACTGAGTTCATTATTCTAAACTATTTAATGAGTGTTTCACGCAAACATGGTTTTAAACAGCTGATTGCTTTTAAACTACAGCTGTTCAATTTTTTTTGCATAAATTTTTTTTTCTGCAGAAAAATGACCTTTTTTTAGAAAGTGGAACCTTTATTGAAAAATTATCAACATTTTCAAACTTCCCCATTTTTCATTAACACGACTGTGAGATTTTAATCAAGATTTTCTAATTGACATTTTTCATTAAAATAACGGTCAAAATGCATATTGAACATTTTTGTTTAATAAAACCACATTTTCAGTAAATGTTAGTGTTCAGTAATGATTTTGATTATAAAAATAGGGATAAAATATCAAGGAGACATTCACAAACAGGGGTAAATTTCAAGCTCTGCAAAACGGAAACAATTTAGAAATTGTGGAATTTCCTGCTAAACTGTTTTTCCATTTTTTGGCCAGCTATCTTGTGAATAATTCACTATCACCACTGCTGCCTAAGACACCTAAGACATATGATATTGTTTGTACCACCTGATAAATGATTCCTAAGGCCACTGTGATAGTTATGGTAATATGCGTAATGTATATAGTTATATAAATTTCTCTGTTTAGTTTTCCATTTTGATTTATCCTGGCCATATTCATAATCAGAAATCTATGGATTTTTGCATTTTAACCCTCTCTGTCTATTTTGATCATTATATCTTAAGATCAGAAATTCACTGAACCAAACATAGATATTGCCAGAGTTGCCGCTTATCTATCCATAGACTAGATTTTTTTTTTCAGATTTGTCAATTGCTTTGTGATGCCTTCATGAAACAGTATAAATCCTTTCAGTCCTGTGCTTTAAAATATAGGGATAAGAAGAAAAACATCTCAAATATCTTGCTTTTGTGATGAAGACATTATTGAAAGACTAGCAGAGTTCTGAAACTGTAGCTGTGAGAGTGTATTCAATACAAAAAGCTTTTTCACTACACAATGAACACTCACAAATAAGAATCTATTCAGACAGCATGCTATTGAGTCAAGTTCATCGACGTTAAAGTATCGCACATTTTCTGAAAGCTGTGGATGATTATACATTGGTCAGAATTCATTGACTTTTCTTACAATAATAAAACTTCCTTGAAATATAGCTAATTACATTATTTTCTCCCTTGAGTTTGCCTTTCTTTATGCAGTTGTGATTTTAAAATACTTTATTATGTTACCTTACTTTGTATCAGATTCTATTTTTAACATATTTGTTAGATACTAATAAACATTTCCATTATGTGTTGACTGGTTCTTTTCTTGAGCTTGTTGCAGACTGTACCCGATAGAAATAATTACCAGCAGATATATACTGAACTAAACCACATTGAGGCAGATTGTGATTGACAGGCAGATAGAAGGACAGTCTGCTGCATGTCTCACCTTGGAGAGAGTTTCTTAAGGGATGCAATCCATCAGGAGCTCCCCAGCTTGCTTGGGTTGTATGTGTAACCCACATTCAATGCTCCATTCATCTGAAGAAGTGGGTTTTGCCCACGAAAGCTCATGATACTTTTCTTAGTTTCTAAGTTGCTGCAGGACCATTCGTTGTTAAGTTTTTCTACATTCAGTGTGTTTTATGCTTTGCCTCTGTTCCATAGTTGCAAATGAAGTCAATGGGACTACTCAGATGAATAATGTTAAGCATATACTTAAGTGCTTTGCTGGATAAGATTTGAGTGCTCAGCACCTCAGAGTTGAGAATGTATTTCTTTAGCTCAAGCTATAGAGATCCTGCGCGGGAGATCCTGGGTTCAGTTGTTAATAATGACCAAGATAACAGTAATTACACTCGCACATTGCGACATCTCTTAGAGTAGGGCAGCATGCTTTGTTTGACAGGATCTATTTTCCATAAACCCATGTTGATTTGCATTAATTACATTATCCTCCATTCATTATTTATTAATTGAGTCCCATTTCAGCCTCTCCATTATCTTGGAAAAACTTAAAAAACAACAAACAGTCTTGGAGCACCTTAAAGACTAACAAAACATACGGATAGTATCATTTTTTTGTGGGCACAACCTACTTCTTCAGATGAAATTGGGTGCTGCAAAACTATTTGTTATTTTTTAAGTTTTTCCAGTTACAGACTAACTTGGCTATACCTCTGATCCATTATTTTGCTCAGGATTGATGTCAGACTCACAGGCCTATAGTATCCAGGTTTATATAACATTAACTTTCTTCCACTGTTTTGGGACTTCTTCAGTGTTCCACTGTTAAAAACAGAAATATTTATTGAACATATCTATGTTTTCATTATTAATGATAATGATAGCTTGCATCTATTAAGAGACTGATATTGTTGCCAGGATTCATTCTTTTTTTATTCCTAATAGTCTTAAAAATCTCCTTCTTATTGTCCTTATCTCTGCTGGCTATTGATTTCGCCTTGTGTTCCTTTGCTTCCCTTATCAATTTTCTAGAATTCTTTGCTTCTGATTTATATTGATTTCTATCAACTTCCCCTTTCCCATATAAAATAGCTGCTTATGCTTCCTATTTACACCAGATCAGTATTTTAGCCATCATGGCGTTCTTCAATGACTCTGAAGTTGTGGCTTTTGGGGCATTTGGTAAAGCGTTCTTAAAATTCCCATTTATCATTCACATTTCTCTGATTAAATTTTTCCTCCTTGTTGATTTGGTTAATTACTGTTTTAGTCTTTGTCATAGATATAGAGACAGAGACAGATCTAGATTGAGAGCTGGTTGGACTTTATTCTGTTTACAAATTATAAATGTGATCAAGTATTACTTATATCTTAGGAACCATTAGTTTTTTTGATCTGTGATCAGTTCTTCTTTTTCTGTCAAGACTAGGTCTGATATAGTATTTATTTCTCTATGTTAAATGTAGTAGTTTTTTGAGTTAGGAAATTATTATCTAGTTTCTCACTCAAGGTATGTCTAGACTGTGGGGGTTTTACAAGATACTGGAGATATCCCAGAAAAACTCCGCTGCATCCAACATGTTTGCTCTTTCACTTTTTTTTGTGGAAGAACAAACATGCTCTTTCAGAAGCCCTGTCTTCCTCATTTTATGAGGAAGAAGGGATCTTCTGAAAGACGGGGATTTTCCATAATTTGGCCCAGTGTAGAGGTGCCAAATTTCGGAAAATCCTCTTCCGAAAAAAAAATTGGAAAAAGGTACTCAAAATGTGGAGCGCATTTTGAGTACCTTTTTCCAAAAAAAAAAAAAAAAAAAGTATAGTGTGGACCTAGCCCCATAGATTCATAGATTTTTAAGGCCAGAAGGGTCTCAATCAATTTGACACAGGAGAAAATTCCTTCCTGACTCCAAATGTGGTTATTAGTTGGAACCTGAACAGGTGAGCAAGACCCACCATCAAGACACATGGGAAAGAATTCTCTGTAGTAGTTCAGGGCCTACTCATCTACTGACCCATCTCTGGCTGTTGGGGATATTTTCTATTAGCAATTGCAGGAGCCACATGCCATTGTGGATAGTTCTATCATACCAGTCCCTCCATAAACTTATAAAGCTCAGTCTTGAAGCCAGTTAAATTTTTTGCTCTTACTACTTCCCTTGAAATACTGTTCCAGAACTTCACTCCTCTGATGGTTAGAAACCTTCATCTAATATCAAGCCTAAACTTGTTAATGGCTAGTTTATGTCAATTTGTTCTTGTGTTAATCCTTGTGCTTCTTTTAAATAATTCCTTTCCCACACTGATATTTATCTCTCTGATGTATGTATAGAGAGCAGTCATATCTCCCCTCAGCCTTTTCTTAGTTTTTTTAAACAAGCCAAGTTCTTTGAGTCTCTTCTTATAAGGCAGTCTCAGAGGGGTAGCCGTGTCAGTCTATAATTTTAAAAACGAGTAGTCCGAGTAGTCCGAGTGGCACCTTAAAGGCTAACAAAAATATATATAGTATCATTATCTTTCATGGGCAAAACCCACTTTGTCAGATGAGCTGGAGAGGGATAACAGAAACCCAGAATTTATAACAGAAAAAAAATCCACTGATTTGGAAAGAAATGTTGATCATTTTTAATTCAAGGCCTGCTTCTGCTCCCATTAAGTACCAGAAAAAAACATGTTAATAAAATCATTTTGGGGTTCTAGTGCAATACTCGAGGCTCTTGTGATGCTAATGCTGGCAAATGAGAATAATGGAGCATCAATGTCAGCATAATGCTTTCAAAAAGTATTTATAACTAGTTAAATAAATTATGCAAAAGTGGAATTATTTTAATATTGTATAGAAAGCAGTGGATTGGAACAGATGCATAACAGAAGATCTCAATCAATCTTGAGCTTCTGATCTTATTAAAAACACTTGATCTTTGATCTTGAGGTTTATGATATGCTTTATCAAAGTCCATCAATTGCTTGATTTAGAACTGTATAATCCATCTATCTCTCTTCATTATTCTGAATAATCCCATAAAATAAATATCTTTTGGAGGGGAAGTAAAATACTAGCCAATATTTGTTAACTCTGTGCATTGCTGATCTGAAATTCTTTTATGCTAATAGTTGCATGCTATGGTTTATGTATTTTTAGTCTGGATGCTGCAATACAGACAGAAGAGCAGGTGGCACTTTTCTTAGACACAATTTAATAGTCTGTTTATGGATGACTTATTCTTTCAGAAATGTCCAGAGCCCTGAAACTCCTTCTCTGCTCCTCATTACAATGTAAATTTGTATATTGTAATATTTGTTTTGAAAATTTATATACTGGCTGACCATATGAACATGTTCTCATTGCCTACGCAGGCCTTTGAGCAATTTGCAGCCTTTTGTTAGCAAATAAAAGCTCTCTGAGCCTCCTACTTGAGCTCAGAGTTTACCAGCTGCTATCCACTACTAGGACTCATTAGAGGCCTGCTGTTCTGCTGAGAACCACACCACATGCTACACCCTGCCTTGTCTGCATATTAGCCTGTTGCTGCTCCTTAAATTACCAGGTACAAAAGGTTGTTCTATTTCTCCACAGAGAACTACCATTCTTATCCTGTTTGAAGAGGCTCTATATCATGATCTCTCTAACTAATTAAGGTTCATCGACAGGCCACAGGTTGTTATAGAGGATTCGTCCCCATGACTGATGTCAGTGGGTTGGGTTGTTTTGCAAAGGATTAACGTGACTGTATCTTAAATAAAAAAAATATACATAGATGTTTAAAACAAAAATGCTTTCCTCCTTCTAATTAAGGAGATTTAATGGGGTCCTCACTCCAATTACCCAAAAAGGTAAAGGACACCCTCTAGAAAATACTGTATGTACTTAAAAGTTGATTTTTTAAAGAAAAGAGAAATGATTGAATTATTTTCTGTGGTACATAATCATGAACACATTATAGTAACTATCATGGTTTATTCATTAATGGAATATTTTTGCTAACACAGTCAATATTTTTATTAATCAATTAATATTCATTTTTGTTTTTCTGAGATGCCATTCATTAAAAGGAGCAAATTATAGCAAGATCATTGTAAAAGCCCCACAGCAAACCACTCTGTCTCTATAACTACACAGATGAGATCTGATTTTGCTCCTGATTCTGGGTGTCAAGTGACTGATTATAGTCACTGGATATCACGTACTGCTGCCTCTTAAAAAAGCTGCCATTAGCCTTAGATAACTGATTGTTTGAGTTTAGATAACTTTAATATTCACATTATTCAAACTATTTCCTATACTAAGGCTAGGGATGTACAAAGGACAATAAGATAATAGTATTATTTAGCATAAGGAAATATTTTGAGTGCTGCTACTGTACAATATAAGGGTATGTCTACACTAGCTCATTAGTTTGAGCTAGGTAGGCAAATCAGGCAACCGGAGTTGCAAATGAAGCCTGGGATTCCACGAGGAGTAACAGTTAATCCGAACTAAGGATTTAGTTCGGATTAACTTTAAACTGCCGCGTGTAGCTGCGGGCAGTTAGTTTGGACTAAGGGGGATTTAAAAATGGCGGCCGGACGGGAACATGCAAATAAAGCCCAGGATATTTAAATCCCAGGCTTCATTTGCAACTCTGGTTGCCTGATTTGCCTACCTAGCTCGAACTAACGAGCTAGTGTAGACATACCCTAAGTTATCTGGGAAATTCAATTCCAAAGGCAATTTCTTACAAAAACCGTCCACACAGTTATATATAATATGTTGAACTACAAACACATTTTAGCTGGTGATATAGCAATTTTCATTTTAGTTATATGATCATAAATACAGTGTTGGCATTTTTCAGACTAGTCTATTTGTGTTATCCAGTAGTGATGATTAGCAATCTGTATCTCTGTTGCAAGATCTGACATCTATTTAAAAAGCTAGATATCCTTTTCTCTAAACGTACCCACTTACATAATTAAATATTCACTTGAGCCATTAGTAGAACTGGGGTGAGTGGCATAAACACTAAATTATAAATTTATTCTCACTATCTGGCTTTTAAAGATTTAATTTATATGAAGTAGAACAGCTTCAACAAGAAAGATTGAGAGATCCCTGCCCCAGAAAAGCCAGGTATGTTAGGACACTCACCCGAAAATTGTGGGTGGAGATATGTACTGAAGTCCCGATGAAATGCAGAGTTTAAAACGTGTCTTATTTACATCCCAGGTGAATGGGTTACTAGTTATGACAGAGGCACCATTTTTAACTCTTCCTTGTTGGTTTTGTGAATGGCACCTAAGTCCCCTAGTGAATGTAGCCTAAACAATCAAAATATTTAATATGTAAAATGTCAAAATGAACTGTATTGAGATTTCCAGTGGCTTTTCTTTTTTCAACTGAACCGCCCCCAAAATCAGCATGAATTCACAAAATGGCTTGGTTGACACAAATTGGCATTTTTGGCTTCAGTTCTAGTTCTGAATGCTTTAAAGTTATTAAAGTGCTCTAACTGCTTAGAGCCACTTAGACTGCTTGACCACTCTGAGTTCCAAAATCAGTAACTATGTAAGTTAAATGAGGTGAGTAGGCATAAAGGGACTCTATCTAAATGTAAGATAGTCTAAGTTGGTGAAAATTAAAGCAGTGAAATTTACATCTTCTTATAATTTAACTTATATTCTCCTGTTCTATGCTTTTCCCTGCTATAACTTTCTAATTCAGCCCCTTAGCGTACGTCTACACTATGCAGAAGATCGACTCTCCGGAGGTTGACCTTCTAGCATTCAATTTAGTGGGTCTAGTGTAAACCCCCAAATCAAATGCTGAGGGCAGCCCCCACTGGAATCCTGTACTCCTCATTCTGTGAGGGGTAAGATAAACTGATGGGAGTGTATGCTCCCATTGGCCGCCCAAAGTGTTGATGCTGCAGTGGCTTGGTTTAAGGTAAGCCGAATCCAGCTATCCATTTTGTGTAGCTAGATAGAGTACTTTAAGCTGACCTGCCTAGTCTACACCAGACAGGTGTAGACTTAGGCTTAGTAACTATACCAGCATAGGCTCCCCTATATCATTTTACACCTTTCCTCTGAGTTGTATCTTTCAGCAGTTTAGTGACAGCTACAGATTAGATATATTCATAACAAAAACATTTCATAGTCCCCTTAATGCTGTAGTTCAGCTTCTCTCACTAACATAGGGTTAACCAAAGAATACATTTTGGGGTTCTTTCCTTAGTCTAGTGTTAAATGCCTTCCCATATTTTTCCCCCCGGAATTCTGTGCTGCAGGCTGAATAATGTTACTGTTAGGAGGGGTAGCCATTTTCTCAGATGTAAAGCACTTCTACTGGAGATATAAAAAACATTATGTGTGATTAGGAGTAGTTTTAGTTTATATTTTAGTGATAAGACCTAAGACTTTCAGCAGAGATTAATGATTCTGAGTGCCTCCATTTTTGGATGTCCTACTTGAAAGACCATAAAGGGGCCTGATTTCCAGGAAATGGACTCTCTGCAAATTAGACTTCTTTCAGCACTTTCTGCAAATTAGATCCCTTCAAGGATCATGAAGGCATTCAAAATCACTAATCACTTTTGAAAATCTTGGGCATGGCTAAATTTGGGTGAAATAATGCCATACCATTTATGGAGCAGGTTTACATTTTTATTATGATTTTTTTGAAATTAAAGTATGAGGTTGGATATTTTTGGGGGGAGGCACATGGGTGAAGTGATTGTGTAAAGTTGATAAATGTATGTAGAAAATTTCACCAAAGACTAAAAATTAACATACCTTTATCCATTAAAGGAAAGCGACATCTTTCACCTGTTGTCTCTTTAATCTTTTATCAAGTTGTTATCTTTGGGTTCTATTCTATGTTTTAATCAACCATATCTGCATATAATGCAAACCAGGGGTAACAGTCACTCATTGGTGGCATGGCAGGGGCTCGTTTGCTCCATGGGCAGTGCATATAGGAAGCAGAGGGAGGCTATATCTCCCCAAACAGCCTATCGCGGTCTCACCTATGTTTCGCTCACAAGCCAGGACCCCTTCTGCTGTCCCAATGTTCTGCCCCCTGGCTAGAGTGACCAGATATCAAGTGTGAAAAATCTAGATGGGGGTAGGGAGTAATAGGCACGTATATAAGAAAAAGTTCCAAATATTGGGACCATCTTTAAGAAAATGGGACATCTGGTCATCCTAGCCCTGGCTGGCCCTGGCTGGCTAGAGCTGGTCAGCCTGCCTCCTTCAGGGATTTGGGGTGTCTAATGGTGGAACTGTACTACCCGCCAAGTGCTCTGGTGCTGGTAACTTAGAGCCCTCTGTTGGGGGGTGCTCTGGCTGTGTTGCTGCGAGCCCAAGGTTGGAGATGCTGCAACCATGCTGCCCAGCCACCCAGAGCGCCGAGTCTGGGGGTGCTGCTGCCATGCTGCTCAAGGGGTGATGGCACTGGGGCTGTGCTGTCTGGTGCACAGGTCTCGCCCCTTAGCTGTGCGGCATGGGGGCTGTGTGGGGCTACTTTGGATTCCTGCGGGGGATGGAGAAGTAGAAAAAGGGGGGCCAAATGGGAGGGGCCTTGGGCACAAGGACAGGGGCCAGGACACTGGCCACCCATGTTTGCTGAGGTGGTGTAAAGTCCAACAAAAGATGTTTCCTTATCTACCTGGCCACTTAATTTTTGTTCTTGTATAGCTTAGTAAACCCATTTACAGATTATCTGAGAAAAAGTGCTGTTTCCCCAGTGGGACTCGATGGAAGAACCTTACTTCAATGTTATCTCAAGGGGTGAATGGTTTTGGTAGAAACAGGACAGCCAAGAACCATAGACATACTTCTCCCTGTGCTAAGGCCAGCACTGGGCACAATGTGTGACAACAGAAAATGAAGGACACAAAAATTATACATGCAGAAAACATAAAATGCTGTGAGATTTTGTCCTTTAGTGTAAATAATTCTTTCTGTATGGGTACGTCTAGACTGGCATGATTTTGCGCAAATACTTTTAACGGAAAAGTTTTTCCGTTAAACGTATTTGCGCAAAAGCGCGTCTAGATTGGCACGGAGTTATTGTTATAACGATGCGCTTTTGCGCAAAAGTGCGTCAACATTGGCGGTGCGCTTTTGCGCAAAAGCAGAAGCCCGGAACCATTTTGAAGAGGGCAAAAGGGCACCAGGCCTTTCCGGGGGCGGGGCTGGAGCGCCGTTCAGACACGTGCTTAAAGGGGTCTCGCCGGACAGCCGTTTGTCTCCTGCTCCGTGCGTTAGGACCTCTAGCAGGGACTGACAGCCATAGCAGGTTTGGTGGTTGCCCTCTGCCTTTTGGACACCACTGCCTTTTGCCCCTACTGCTTTTTCCTGGTTTTGGTTTCTTGTGCCTTGCTTTGTCTGCCATGGAACCAGGGTTGGCCACGTGCCTGCTCTGGCCCCTGTCGGCCATTTTCGAGTGCCTGCAGCTGCTGCTCCAGGCTGGTGCCCTCGTGTTCCAGGACCAGGAGGCGCAGATTGCCTGGGACTCCCTCACCAGGGAGGCCATGGAGTTCCTGTGGCATCCCCACCCCACCGTGGAGAGGCCACTCTGGAGACTGGACACCAGTACAGACTGGTGGGACCGGCTGGTCCTTGGGCAATGGGACAACCAGCAATGGCTCCGGAATTTCCACATGCGAAAGCGGACGTTCCTGGAGCTGTGTGCCTGGCTCACCCCCGCCCTCCCGAGAGCCACCACCCGGCTGTGTGTGCCCATCCCCGTGAAGAAGAGGGTTGCCATCGCGCTATGGAAGCTGGCCACCCCGGACAGCTACCGATCGGTGGCACACCAATTCAGGGTGGGAAGATCCACCGTCGATGTGATCGTTGTGGAGGAAAGTCCCAGGGAGAGTGGGGAGTGGGGTGGGGGGAGGGTGCTGCACTCCATGCCCAGGGGCAGCCAAGACTCCAGGCTGGGTCACCCAGGGGTTTGGGCCATCCCTCCCTTGCACAGGCCTACTGGTGGGGGGGGGGGGGGAGGACGTGGGGCGAGGGGGCCCTGGTGTGTGTGTGTGCGTGTGCATGTTTGTGTGTGTGTGCGCGTGCATGAGGACAGACGGAATCTCAGGGGGGGGACCCAAGGGAGCGCACACTCACCCCTGCCTTATGTGATGTTCCCTTGTGTTTCTCTGCACCCTTCTGCAGGTCGTCCAAGCCATCAGCGATGTCCTGCTACCGAGAGTGATCCGCCTGCGCGACGTGGACGCTATGCTGGCTGGCTTCCCTGCCCTCGGGTTCCCCAACTGTGGGGGAGCCCTGGATGCTACCCACATCCCCGTCCGGGCCCCGGAGCATCGAGCAGCCCATTTCACAAACAGGAAGGGGTACTGCTCTATTGTTCTCCAGGCCCTCGTGGACCACCGGGGCCGCTTCTTGGATGTGTACACGGGCTGGTCCGGCAGGGCACACGACGCCTGCATCTTCCGCAACTCCGGACTGTTTCGCAGGCTGGATGCGGGCACCTACTTCCCCCGGCGGGAGTTGACTGTCGGGGATTTGCCTATGCCCATCTGCGTCGTTGGGGATGCGGCCTACCCCCTGCTGCCCTGGCTAACGCGGCCCTACACGAGGTGGCCGGGCCAGAACTGGGCCCGGTTCAACGACTGCCTCAACCGGGCCCGAAATCAGGTGGAGCTCGCCTTCGGCTGCTTAAAAGCCCTCTTCCGTTGTTTGCTCACCCGTCTCGAGATGGGTGGCGGAATGCAACGGAGGTAGTGGCCGCGTGCTGCGTGCTCCACAACATTGTGGAGCGGAGTGGGGAGGCCTTCCTCCCTGCATGGATGGCAGCCGAGGCACAGACATTTGAACAGCCCCACACAGCTGCCATCCGCCAGGCACACCAGGATGGGGTACGCATCAGAGAGGCCCTGACAGACATGTTCGCACAAGCCCCATAGTAGGGTCGCCTCGGTCTCCCCATAAGACTTCCTTCCATCCCCTCCCCTTCTCCCTCCCCTTCCCCTCCCCTTACCTCCCCCCATTGTAAAGTGTCGGTTCCAAGCACATCGGCCGTCATCGTGAATGTTCGTCGGGTGCGTCGGACGTAGCTAGGGTTTTTCTTTTTAGTTTAGGCTAGGGTTTAGGCCACCATCGCCTGTCTGAGCTGTCCCGAAGAACAGGAAGAGGATTCGTGGTTCGTGCGGAAGGCTCGAGTCAGCGTACCCGATTCCAGTCGTCTTTGAGGGATCTCCTGGCTGTTCCTCTCCCGAGGCCCGGAAGGACCAAAGGATTGAGGTTGCCAGCAACACTACAATCATCCCCTGCGTCTAGACTATGTACATATTCTTTTGTGTGCGTCTTTTAACCTTTCTTGCTTGTTTGTTATCTATGTTAATATAGTTGTGGTTTAAATTTTACTTAAAAGCGTCAGTATTTATTTATGCGCCACAAACCAATGACCACTTAAAGGAACGACCGGTGATAGATACAGAATTTGGTGTCCACATTTTGTAATCCTCTTAAATTTAGTTGGCTAATTGGCATCTCAAATCATTTATTACAGTTACCTCAAGTAACACAATAACCAACACAGTTTTGTTTTCAACTGAAAAATGTATGTTTTTATTTACAAGGGGGAGGGGGAGGAGACCTTCAACTGGGAGGGGGAGGAGCTACACCTCGGAGGGGTGGCCCCTGCGAGGGCTCCTGTGGGGGCGGACCTGGACATGCGGGGCAGGCCGCATCGGGGCAGGCTGCACGGGCAGGTGGGCAGGAGGGGCTATTGCAGGGGCAGGAGGGGGCATTGCAGGGGCAGGAGGGGGCATGGGCAGTGCTAGTGGAGGGATGGCGGGGGCATGGGGTAAGGCCATGCCATAGTGAATGGCATGGGCTATGTGGGCAGTGAGGGTGGCGATGGAGTCAGCCATCTGCGTGCACTGGGCCTGGAAGGCGGCCCAGGCCTCCTGGCGCCACTGCAGGTCCCCCTCGACGCGTTGGCGAATCGATGCCTCGATGCGCTCGATGGCCTGCACATGGCGCCGAAGGAGCTGGCCCCGGTGGCGGAGCCTGTGACTGCGTGGTTGGGCAGCTGGGGGTGCCGCTGCTGCCGGACTGGAGGGTCCCCGGCTTGTGCTTGGTCCCGCTGCAGGGAAGAGAAGAAAGGATGGGTCAGTTAGGCAGGCCGGCCACTGTCCCCACACCTCATGCCCTCCACTCCTGAGCCCAGGTGACATCGCAGTAGTGTGGCTTGGGCCCACTCGGTTCCCCCCCTGCCCCCCGTGTTGTATGTTTGCAAGGAGGACCGCCCCTGGAGTAGGGTCCTCCTCCATGTATTGTAACCACCAGTCTGTGTCCTGGCCCCGTGAAGGGCGGGAGGGCGCGTGTGTTGCGTTAACCTGTGGAACTCCCTGCCAGTGGAGGCTGTGAGGCTTTGGGCTAATCACTGGTGTTTGACAGGGAGCGAGATGCATCCCCACACAGTGCCTGGGAGCACATCTGGCAGAGGTGGTCTGGGCTCTCAGATCCCCATCGCGTGGGATATCTCCTGGACGGAACCAGGAGAGTGACTGGGGAGGAGGGGGGGTGTCCCATCCTTGCAGCAAAACTCAGGCGGCCCTAGGGGCAGCCCAAGCGCTTCCCCCCCCCTTCTCCCTCCCACTCTCCCTCACACACATAGCCCAGGGACACGTGTGGCCGCAGTGGGGACTTCCCTCGGGGAGCCAGCCAAGGCACCGGGAGCAGGCGAGGGGCTCAGTGGGGGCCATGTTCACAGGGCTGTGACGCTGTGGTTTTCCCAGGAGCAGCTGGCTGTGCCTCACAGCCAGGCATGGGACAGTGTGCCGTTCTGCGTGCTGCACCCTTGCGGAGGTGTGGGCTCTGGCCTGAGTCCCTGGGGCCCTGGCTGGTTCCAGCCGGCATCCACCCTTCCCCCTGGTCCCGCTGAATGTGTGTGAGCAGCACAGTCCCAGGCGTGCCCTGGAGCTGCCTGCTGCGGCCACGTACCGCTCGGTCACCAGGCTGCACGTGGTTGCACGTGCTGCTTACTGCCTAATGCTGCAGCTCACGTGGCCTGAGTGACATGCTCTCCCCCTACCCCCTCCGGGCGCCTGGCTCCCCCGCCCTTGTGAGTGCAAAGTGCAACACTGACTGGTGGATCCTTCCCCGGCCTCCGAGGATGTGCGGGAGACGTCGGGGCTACCGGAGGGGGCCTGCTGGGTGGTGCTGCTGGCCTTGTCTTCCGACGCACTGCTTTTGTAATTGGCTAGCCATTCACAGTCTTTGTTTGATCCTGAGCTGATGGTGTCAAATTTGCAGATGAACTGCAGCTCAGCAGTTTCTCTCTGAAGTCTGGTCCTGAAGTTTTTGTGCTGCAGGATGGCTACCTTTAGATCTGCTTGGAATCCAGAAAACACCATCCTAGCCACCCTGGATGTAGAGGCTCTCTACACAAACTTCCCACACACAGATGGAATACAAGCTGTCAGGAACAGTATCCCTCATGATGCCACAGCACAACTGGTGGCTGAGCTCTGTGACTATCCTCACACACAATTATTTCAAATTTGGTGACAATATATACCTCCAGACCAGTGACACGGGCACCTGCATGGCCCCACAATATGCCAACATTTTTATGGCTGACCTGGAACAACACTTCCTCAGCTCTTGTCCACTCACACCCCTTCTCTACCTACGCTACATCGATGACATCTTCATCATCTGGACCCATGGGAAGGAAACTCTGGAAGAATTCCACCACGATTTCAACAGCTTCCACCCCACTATCAGTCTCAGCCTGGACCAGTCTACACGGGATGTCTACTTCCTGGACACCACGGTACAAATAAGTGACGGTCACATAAACACCACCTTATACTGAAAACCTACCGACCGCTATGCCTACCTTCATGCCTCCAGCTTCCATCCCAGACACACCAGACGATCCATTTTCTACAGCCAAGCACTGAGGTACAACCGCATTTGCTCCAATCTCTCAGACAGAGACCAACACCTACAAGATCTTCAACAAGCATTCTTGAAACTACGATACCCACACGAGGAAGTAAGGCAGCAGATCAACAGAGCCAGACGTGTACCCAGAAGCCTCCTGCTGCAGGACAAGCCCAAAAAAGAAACCAGCAGAACACCATTGGCCATCACCTACAGTCCTCAGCTAAAACCTCTCCAATGCATCATCAGTGATCTACAACCCATCCTGGACAACGATCCCTCACTTTCACAGGCCTTGGGAGGCAGGCCACTCCTCGCCCACAGACAACCCGCCAACCTGAAGCATATTCTCACCAGCAACTATACACCGCACCACAGTAACTCTTAACTCAGGAACCAATCCCTGCAACAAACCTCGGTGCCAACTCTGCCCACATATCTACACCAGCAACACCATCACAGGACCTAACCACATCAGCCACACCATCACGGGTTCATTCACATGCACATCTACCAATATAATATACGCCATCATGTGCCAGCAATGCCCCTCTGCTATATACATCGGCCAAACTGGACAGTCCCTACATAAAAGAATAAACGGACACAAATCAGATATTAGGAATGGCAATATACAAAAACCTGTAGGAGAACACTTCAATCTCCCTGGACATACAATAGCAGATTTAAAGGTAGCCATCCTGCAGCACAAAAACTTCAGGACCAGACTTGAGAGAGAAACTGCTGAGCTGCAGTTCATCTGCAAATTTGACACCATCAGCTCAGGATCAAACAAAGACTGTGAATGGCTAGCCAATTACAAAAGCAGTTTCTCCTCTCTTGGTGTTCACACCTCCAGATCAGCTGCTAGAAGTGGGCCTCATCCTCCCTGATTGAATTTACCTCGTTATCTCTAGCCTGATTCTTGCCTGCATATTTATACCTGCCTCTGGAAATTTCCACTACATGCATCTGACAAAGTGGGTCTTTGCCCACGAAAGCTTATGCTCCAATACATCTGTTAGTCTATAAGGTGCTATAAGCGACTCCTTGTCGCTTTTGGGATTAAAGTGAGTGATTTCCCTTGAAATGAAAGACATTTGAGAGCAATGATTCAGGTGCAATGATCAGTTATGCTTTTTTGGGTTACATAGTGTTAGGGCATGGTCAGACCTATTTTGGCTTAATCATCTGGGGAATAATTATTTTACATGCAAAAGAGGAATTAATTTGGAGGAACAAATAACTATATATAGGCATATGTTCACACTTGTGAGTTTACCAAAAGGTGAAGTGGAAGGGAAGCTGATAATGAAAAGGGAGGCCAAATGGGAAAGAGGGCATAAGGTGGCAAAATAATTAGCAACATCCATATTTTGGACTTGATTTGCAATCATAGAGAGAAATACAGGGTACTCTGATTTATTCTGTTACCTGCATGCAGGCTATAATGTGTGAATCACTCCTGGCTGTGATTCCTGCTTTGATATGCTGAGAATCCAACAGGAGACTGGCAGAGAATCTCACTAGAAAACAGAATGTGGTGGGTCATGTTTTCAGGTTGACTTGATGACTGGACACAGTTTAATGCCATTTCAGCACATGGAAAATGAGAGGCCTGCTATCTTTGAAAGCAGCTGGGTCAGAGAAAGGTTTGTACTTTAGTTGAGAGTCATTCATCTGTCAAAGAGGTTCATGTTTATGAATACTGTGGGAATGATAAGATATCTGAAGCAGATGACATAAGCATGTTTCATACCAAGTTCAAAACAGCAGCTGATTGCTCCAGCTTCAACAAACACAGATAATTGTCCATTAAAGGCCCAAGTCTTCAAGATTCTCCTCAAACTTTTCTTATGGCTGGAGTTCCAACAATAATCACTATTCAGGCATACTGCACTGTTGTTCTTACTTCTGACTATGTCTGCATTACAAAACAAAACAAAACAAAATGTCTTTTTAAATAAAAGGTCCCTGTGTGAACTCCCCATCTCTCATGCTGGCACCCTGTTCTTCACTATCTATTTGTTAATAGTGTTTTTAACAATATAAATTATTGATGATAAAGATATAAAAGGAGCGATCAAGGAAGACAGTGCCATTGCGGAGCGATTAAATGATTTCTTTGCTTCAGTCTTCACGGCTGAGGATGTTACAGAGGTTCCTAAATCTGAGCCAGCCTTTTTAGGTGACAAATCTGAGGAACTCACTCAGATTGAAGTGACATTAGAGGAGGTTATGGAATTAATTGATAAGCTGAATAGTAACAAGTCTCCGGGACCAGACGGCATTCACCCAAGGGTTCTGAAAGAACTCAAATGTGAAATTGCGGAGTTATTAACAGTGGTTTGTAACCTATCCTTTAAATCCACTTTGGTACCAAATGACTGGAAGATGGCCAATATAACACCAATATTTAAAAAAGGCTCTAGAGGAGATCCTGGCAATTATAGACCGATAAGTTTAACATCAGTACCAGGCAAATTAGTAGAAACACTAGTAAAGAGTAAAATTGCAAGGCACATAGAAGAGCACGAATTGTTGGGCAAAAGTCAGCATGGTTTCTGCAGAGGGAAGTCGTGTCTAACTAATCTGTTAGAATTCTTTGAAGGGGTTAATAAACATGCGGACAAGGGGCACCCAGTGGATATAATATACCTAGATTTCCAGAAAGCCTTTGACACGGTCCCACACCAAAGGCTTTTACGTAAATTAGGTGGTCATGGGATAGGAGGAAAGGTCCTTTCATGGATCAAGAATTGGTTAAAAGACAGAAAACAAAGGGTGGGAATAAATGGTAAATTTTCACAATGGAGGAGGGTAACTAGTGGTGTTCCCCAGGGGTCAGTACTGGGACCAATCCTGTTCAACTTGTTCATCAATGATCTAGAAAATGAGGTAAGCAGTGAGGTGGCCAAGTTTGCAGATGACACAAAGTTGTTCAGGACAGTCAAAAGCAAAAGGGATTGTGAAGAACTACAAAAAGATCTCAGCAAACTGAGTGATTGGGCAGCAAAATGGCAAATGAAATTTAATGTGGGTAAGTGTAAGGTAATGCATGTTGGAAAAAATAACCCAAATTACACGTACTACATGATGGGGTCAAATTTAGCTACGACAGATCAGGAAAGGGATCTTGGAGTTATAGTGGATAGTTCTATGAAGACATCCACGCAGTGTGCAGCGGCAATTAGTAAGGCAAATAGGATGTTAGGAATTATTAAAAAAGGGATAGATAAGAAGACAAAAGATATCATACTTCCCCTATATAAAACTATGGTACGCCCACATCTCGAGTACTGCGTGCAGATGTGGTCTCCTCACCTCAAAAAAGATATATTGGCATTAGAAAAGGTTCAGAAAAGGGCGACTAAGATGATTAGGGGCTTGGAAAGGGTCCCATATGGGGAGAGGCTAGAGAGACTGGGACTTTTCAGTTTGGAAAAAAGGCGATTGAGGGGCGATATGATAGAGGTATATAAAATCATGAATGGTGTGGAGAAAGTGATTATAGAAAAATTATTTACCTTTTCCCATAATACAAGAACTAGGGGACACCAAATGAAATTGATGGGTAGTAGGTTCAAAACTAATAAAAGGAAATTTTTCTTCACACAGCGCACAGTCAACCTGTGGAACTCCTTGCCCGAGGAGGCTGTGAAGGCCAGGACTCTATTAGGGTTTAAAAAAGAGCTTGATAAATTTTTGCAGGTTAGGTCCATAAATGGCTATTAGCCAGGGATAAAGTATGGTGCCCTAGCCTTCATAACAAGGGCAGGAGATGGATGGCAGGAGATAAATCACTTGATCATTGTCTTCTGTTCTCCTTCTCTGGGGCACCTGGCATTGGCCACCGTCGGCAGATGGGACGCTGGGCTCGATGGACCTTTGGTCTGACCCAGTATGGCCATTCTTATGTTCTTATGTTCTTAAATTGTATTTTTAGTTCCTCAAGGCAGGATCCACATAATTACTGCTCCCACAATGTTCTAGGCCAGTGTTTCTCTAAGTGGTCCACGGATCCACTCTGAGAAACCTGCTAACTGGCTGTGCCAGTGTGTTTATTTACTGTCTCCACAGCCACAGAGCCTTGCAGCTCCCATTGGCTCTGGTTTGCCCCTGGCAGCCAAAGGGAGCCATGGGAAGTGGTGTTGGCCAAGCCAACTGGAGCCAATGGGAGCCATGAGGCTCTGTAGTTGCAGAGCCAGTAAATAAACACACTGGAGTGGACAGTTAGCAGGTGTCTCAGAGTGACTTCACAAATCTCTCTTTGAGAAACACTGTTCTAGGCACGATACATGCTCCTATATATAAAAAAAAGACATTGGATTAGAGTCTAAGTACTTATACTCTATAAACACTAAACAGACAGAGAGATGGAAGGATAAACTATACAAATGGCCAGGTGGTGACCAGCCATCTCATGATAATATAAAGTTCTAATGACATGATGTTGTTTTTATATACATGATTTATCCCAAACAATCCTTACAACCATGCTAAGAGATGGCTAGTTACTTGTAGGCAGCATAGTACCATCCCTGCTCTGAAAATTACATAGGGTATGGCTACACTAGCCACCCTAGTTCAAACTAGGGTGGCTAATGTAGTCATTCGAACTCGCAAATGAAGTCCGGGATTTAAATATCCCGGGCTTCATTTGCATGTTCCCGGGCGCCGCCATTTTTAAATGCCCGGTAACTCGAACTACCTTTCCGCGGCTACACGCGGCACGGGCTAGGTAGTTTGAATTAACACTCTTAATTCGAACTACCGTTACTCCTCATTGCAAGAGGAGTAACGGTAGTTTGAATTAAGAGTGTTAATTCAAACTACCTAGCCCCTGCCGCGTGTAGCCGCGGGCAGGTATTTCGAGCTATCGGGCATTTAAAAATGGCGGCGCCCGGGAACATGCAAATGAAGCCCGGGATATTTAAATCCCGGGCTTCATTTGCGAGTTCGAATGACTACATTAGCCACCCTAGTTCGAACTAGGGGACTAGTGTAGCCATACCCATA
The DNA here is from genome assembly GCA_032595735.1 of Pelochelys cantorii. Taxonomy (NCBI): domain Eukaryota; kingdom Metazoa; phylum Chordata; order Testudines; family Trionychidae; genus Pelochelys; species Pelochelys cantorii. The sequence goes on from CM064328.1 coordinate 73,637,655, forward strand.
AAGACAGAGACAGATGAGGGGTGGGAGAAGGTTATTTCATACTTCAACTCAAAGATCTGCATGACAGTAGGCACCAACATGGTTAGCTCTACGGTTCTTTTTTTTTATTTGAAAATATTACATATCCATCCTCGTCCACCATTCAACATGGTGTCAATGACCCATGCTATTTTCAGTATCTTTGAGTCCCTGCCGGCCTAACATTTGACCCCTTCTTTTTGTAAAAATGAGCAGTGACCTGTAAGGTAAATGAATAAGTAGCTGAAGATGAGTGTCATGAATGAAGTGATCTTTAATTTTGAATGGAGAGAGGGTAGTAGTTTAGTGGGCCAGCTCAGGAAAGGCATTATATCTCTATCTCTATCTCTCTCTATGGAAATGCAAGAAAGCATTTGGAAACATTTGTTGGAGAAGTAGGCAAGTGGTAGCATTTTGTATGGATTGAAGGGGGGCAAGCTCAGTGTCAGAAAGGAAGACCTTGAAGCACTGATGACAGGAGAAGATGAAGGCCTGGATGAGATTTAAAGATAGAAAGAAAAAGACAGATCTCAGGGAGATTTTGGAAGACGTGGCTGGTTAGGGTGCAGCTTGTTGATGGACAAATTCCTAAAGAGGAGTACAAAAACATAGCATAAGCCTGTGGGGACAAAATAGAAAGGCTAAGGCATAAAATGAGTTACAACTAGCAATTGCCATGAAAGGCAATGCAAAATGCATTTTGCATTCCTTATGTGCAAAAGAAAGACAAAGGGAAATGTAGAGAGAGAGGTGATAACTTAGGACACTAAGGCCATAAGAATGACTATTCTGGGTCAGACCAAAGGTCCATCTAGCTCAGTATCCTGTCTTCTGACAATGGCCAATACCAGATGCTCCAGAGGGAGTGAGCACAACAGGGAATCATCAAGCAATCCCTCTCCTGTCATCCATTCCCAGACTCTGACAGAGGTTCACCATTCCTACCTATCCTGGCTAATAGCCATTGATGGACCTAACCACAATGAATTTATCTAGTTCCTTCTTGTACCCTGTTAAAGTCCTGGTCTTCACAAACTCTTCTGGCAAGGAGTTAAGTCCAACTGTGCACTGTGTGAAGAAAACCTTCTTTCTGTTTGTTTTAAACCTGCTACCTATTAATTTCATCTGGTGATTCTTATGTTATAGGAACAAGTAAATAACTTTTTCCACGCCAGTCATGATTTTATAGATTTCTATCATATCCTCACTCAGTCTCCTCTTTTCTAAGCTGAAAAGTCCCAGGCTACGTTTAGATTGCATTCCTCTGTCGACAGAGGCTTTGTTGACAGTATCTGTTGACAAAGCCTCTGTCGAAAAAGAGCATCTAGATTACATTATGCGGATCGAAAAATCGATCCACTTTTTCGAAAAAGAGCATCCAGACTGCTGGACACTGTCGAAAAAAAAAGAAGGCACCCGGAAGTGCTTCTGGCAGGGCATGGGGGCAGCCTTTATTTCCAGGTGCTGCTGCGCTTACCTACCTCCTAAAGGGAAAGCAAAGCTGCTGCAGTGCTTGCTCTGGTTGCCCTGCTTCCTTGGACACCACAGCAGTTTATTTTTTGTTTTTTTTTCTGCTTTTCACCTTTTATTTGGCCATGGAGCCTGAGCTGCCCCTGGGCAGGCAATGGCCCCACGCTGCCATACTGCAGCTTCTGCTGCATCTGCATGACTGTCATGAATCTCCTGCCCCATATGGACCCGGACCTCATCGAGGAGACCCTCCTCGGGGATGCAGGAGCTCTGCCCTTGCCCCCAAACTTTTCTGGTGACAGGCAGATTTGGAGGCACGAGACGAGTTCGGACTGGTGGGACCAGCTCGTCATGCATCTCTGGGATGATGACCACTGGCTCCAAAACTTCCAGATGTGGAAGGCCACATTCCTGGAGCTGTGTGCCTGGCTTGCCCCTGCTCTGGAACACCAGGACACACACCTGTGGCCCGCCATCCTCCTGCAGAAGTGGGTCGCAATCACCCTGTGGAAGCTGGCCACCCCCGACAGCTACCGCTCCGTGGGACACCAGTTTGTCATGGGGAGGTCTACCGTCAGAGCCTTCTTGATGGAGGTAAGTCACTTTCGGGGGACAGGCCCTGCTGAGTGGGGGAGTTGAGAAAGGGGGACTGCCACGCAAGGGCAAGGGGGAGTGGGGGATGGAGTGGCACTTGAAGGCCGCTCTTCAGCCACCCCTGCACTGATGCGGGGGAGGGGGGGCGTCCTAACAAGGAGAGGGGTGGGTTGGAGAGGGGGGAGGGTTCGCCTCCCAAGCGCTTAGGTAACCTGTCTAACTCCCTGGTTTCTGTCTGTCTATTTGTCTCGTGCTCCAGGTGGTGAGGGCCATCAATGCGGAGCTGCTGAAGAGGCTCGTCCATCTCGGGGACCTGGACAACATCATTGCCGGGTTTGCCGCCCTTGGATTCCCGAACTATGGAGGAGCCCTCGATGGGACACACATCGCAATCCGCGCACCGCCCTATCGAGCAGCCCAATTTATAAACCAGAAGGGCTACTATTCGATGGTGCTGCAGGCCCTGGTCAACCACCAGGGAAGCTTTATGGACATTTGTGTCGGGTGGTCGGGATGGGCACATGATGCCCACATATTCCGGAACTCCAACCTGTACCACACGTTGCAGGCAGGAACAATTTTCCCCCAGCGGGGGACATGCAGATGCCGGTGTGCATAGTGGCTGACGTGGCCTACCCCCTGATTCTGTGGCTCATGAAGCCCTACACCAGCAACCTGGATGTGAGCAAGGAGCTTTTCAACATGCATCTTAGCCAGGCTCGCATCCAGGTGGAATGCGCCTTCGGCTGTTTGAAAAGGAGGTTCCATTGCCTCCTCACACGGCTGGAGATGGGCGAACGCAACATCCCGGAGGTGGTGGCTGCATGTTGCGCCCTCCATAACCTGGTGGAGAGGAAAGGGGAGGCCTTCCTGCCGGGGTGGGGGACAGGTCCTGATGGCAAGGAGAGGCAATTTCAGCAGCCCCGTATGGCTGCCATTCGCCAGGCTCACCAGGCTGGTGTCCAAATCCAAGAGGCCCTGAGGGAGAGATTCTCAGAAGGAGCCCACTGACTCTCCCCAGGGCCTCCCCCATGGGGGGTTTGGCCTGGCCCACCCCTACCTGTCCCTTCACAACCCTCACCCTCTTCCCATAAAGAATACATACACACCCGGTTTTCTTTGTACACAGACATTAGTTTTTTATTTGAAACACTATCAGTAAAGAAAATGTGCTAACTGTTTAAAAAAAAATTCTCTGTGTACTGTTCAAATGTTTATAGACAAGGTAAATCTTTCACTCAAAAATAAAGATTTTGTTATATAACTGAAATGACCTTTAACTGGGGTGGTAGGGGAGTGAAAACCTGGAGAAGGAAGGGGAAGTGAAAACCTGGAGGGGAGAGGGGGGCTCAAGTAGGCTGCTGCTGCCCTGATCACAGGGTCCTGCCACCTTCCTGTGTCCTGGCATCGCCATGGCCTTGGGATCGGGTGGAGTGAGACCTAGTCCTGGCCTGGGCAGGATGGGGGGGGGGCAGCTGTTGGGCCTGTGAGGGCTCGGGAGCAGGAGGGACTGAGGGGAAGGAGGGGCTGAAGGGGCTGGGGGGAAAGTGGGGGCTAGAAGGGCTGGGGGAGCTGGAGGAGCAGGGGGAGCAGGGGCCTGGCATGCAGGAGGAGCGGTGCCTGTGGAGCAGGGGCAGGCAAGGCGAAGACCTCCCGCATTGTGGCACAGATGGCAGTGCACTGCTGGACCAGCTCATCCAGCAGCCTGGTGCACCACCCATCCTCTGCCTCCGTCCTCTGCTGGAGGGTCCTGTTCAGGTCCTGCAGGGCCACTATGTGCTCCCTCAGCAGGTTCGTTTAGACCCACCAGTGCCTGCGGGTGCAACGGGTCCAGGATGGTGGTGGGGTGGGTGTGGTGCTCCGCTGTTGGGTAGAGGGTCTGGCTGTGGAGGAAAAGAGGAGACAATCAATGTCTGTGTGCACCCCTGCTATCCCCGAGGGCATGCCGTCGCTGTCAGGGGCTCTCCTTTGGACAGGAGACTCAGTGGTGTTACACATGACACCGCATGTGAGTTGGGCAGTGGCCTGAAAGCCTCACAGGGGTCCCACAGTGACAATGGGGCTAGCTGACCCCCCCCACACTGCCAATCCGCCCGTGTGTGGTGACCCCTCAAAGCACTCACCTGATGTTCCCTCCCCAATGTCCACGGACGCCTGGGAGGCCTCTGGGGTCTGGGTCCCTGCTGCCTCCTCCTCCTCCTCCTGGTGCAGCTCTCTCGCCTTTCCTGCCTGGTCTTCCTCCCTCAGGGGTCAGTCCACGATGTGGTGGGGTAACCCAGACTCCACCACACGCAGTAGCGTCTGGGCTTCCCCACCGCCCAGGATCTGCTCCATCTCCTGGTAGTAAGGGCAGGTCTCGGGGGCTGCCCTGGAGTGGGAGCTCTGGTCCCAGGCCCTGGCATATCCCTGCCACAGCTCCTTTATCTTGGCCCTGACTTGTGCCATGGTGCGGGGGTGATGCCCTTTGGTGGCCAGTCCCTGGGCCAGGTGCTCATAAATGTCTGCATTCCTGCAGCATGTTTGCAGGGCCTGCAGGGCTTTTTCCTGGGACCAGAGCTCCAGGAGGTTTTGGATTTCTGGCCCTGACCAGGCTGGTGCCCGCCTTTTGGTGCCCCTGGGTGGGTCCTTGTCTCTGTCCCGAGAAGGGCTGGGGGTCCTTGAGGCTGGGATATGTCTGTCACAGCTGGCACGGGTGCTCCGGCTAGTTGCCAGACAGCAAGGCCTGTCTGGGTGCCTGTGCCTTTAAGGGGCTGTGGCCAGGAATCACAGAGGTGCTGTACATGTAAAGGCTAGACTGTCCACCAGGGCTTCTTCCTGGAGGCCTTTTTTGTTGACAGTATTGGCTCCCTGCATCCACACATATCTTTTGTTGACAGATCTCTGTCGACAAAGCCGTTCTTCCTCATAAAACGAGGTTTACCGCTGTCGACAAAACTGCCGCGTTCTGTCAACTTATTGTCGACAGAACGCGGCGGTAGTGTAAATGCAGGTATACTTTTGTCACCAAAAGGCCACTTTTGTTTACAAAACCCTGTAGTCTAGACACCTCCCCCAGTCGTTTAATCTCTTTTCATATGGGACCCGTTTCAAACCCCTAATCATTTTTGTTGCCCTTTTCTGAACCTTTTCTAATGGCAACAGATCTTTTTTGAGATGAGGCAACCACATCTGTACTCAGTATTCAAGGTATGGGCATACCATGATTTTATATAGAGGCAATAAGATGGTCTCTGTCTTATTCTCTATCCCATTTTCAATGATTCCTAACATTCTGTTTGCTTTTTTGACTGCCACTGCACATTGAGTGGATGTTTTCAGAGAACTATCCACAATGACGCCAAGATCTCTCTCTTGAGTAGTTATAGCTAAATTATTCCCCATCACATTGTATGTATAATTGGGATTATTTTTTCCAATGTGCATTACTTTGCATTTACCAACATTAATTTTCATTTGCCATTTTGTTGCCCAATCACTTAGTTTGGTGAGATCTTTTTGAAGCTCTTCACAGTCTGCTTTGGTCTTAACTATCTTGAGCAGTTTGGTATCCTCTGCAAATTTTGCCACCTCTTTACCCCTTTCTCCAGCTCATTTATAAATAGGTTGAATAGGATTGGTCCCAGGACAGCCCCTTGGGGGACCCCACTAATTACCTCTCTCCACTCAGAAAACTTACCATTTATTCCTATTCTTTATTTCCTGTCTTTTAAGCAATTATCAATCCATGAAAGGACCTTCCCTTTTATCCCATGACAACTTACTTTACTTAAGAGCCTTTGGTGAGGGACCTTGTCAAAGGCTTTCTGGAAATCTAAGTACACTACTGGATCCCCCTTGTCCACATGTTTTTTGACCCGCTCAAAGAACTCTAGTAGATTAGTAAGGCATGATTTCCCTTTACAGAAACCATGTTGATTTCCCCCAACAAATTATGGTAATCTATGTGTCTGATAATGTTATTCTTTACTATAGTTTCAATTAATTTGCCTGGTACTGACATTAGATTTACAAGTCTGTAGTTGCCAGTCTGTAGTTGCTCTTTTTAAATATTGGCATCACATTAGCTGTCTTCCAGTCATTAGATACAAAAGCTGTTTAAAGGATAGGTTACAAACCACAGTTAATAGTGCCGCAATTTCCCATTTGAGTTCTTTCAGAACTCTTGGATGAATGCCATCTGGTCCTGGTGACTTGTTACTGTTAAGTTTATCAATTTGTGCCAAAAACCTCCCGTAATGACACCTCAATCTGGGACAATTCCTCAGATTTGTCAACTAAAAATAATGGCTCAGGTTTGGGAATCTCCCTAGCATCCTTAGCTGTGAAGACCGAAGCAAAGGAGATCTACGCTAGGAAATTATTTTGAATTTACTAAATTCAAATTATGGACTATTGATTTAACAAATTCAAACTTCTGTGTCCTCACTATGGGGAAGCATCAAAACTAGTCCAAGTTAGGCTTCATTAATGTGGACGCACTACCTCGGATTCAGAGCCACAGGAAACACTCTGGGAAGCTGCAGGAAGGCTCCCGGAGGTCAATTAATTCGAATTAGTAGCACTGGAGTGTCCACACTAACATTATTTTGGACTTAAAGTTCAGAATTAGCATTGTTCCTCATGAAAAGCAGGAGTACAGAGTTCGAATTCCACGGCCTCTTCTTTCGGAATGACAGGCTTTGTAGTGTAGACACATTGCTTACAAATTTGAACTTGGAGGTGGGGGGTTATTTCAGACTAAGGTCCTAGTGTAGACCAGGCCTTAGAAGGCTAAGGTGTGTGATGCATATTTTGCTTCATCCTTCACTAAAAACGTTAATAACGACCAGAAACTCAACCCAATATTGACAACAAGTGGGAATGAAGCAAAATCATGGTACCTATCTTTAAAAAAGAGGACACAGGAAATTATAGGTTACTCAGAATAACTTTGATGCTTTGCAAGATACTGAAACAAATGATCAAACAATAAATTTGTAAGCAACATAGTATCATCCCTGCTAGAAGATAATGGAGTTATAATGAATAGCCATCATGAATTTGTGAAGAAGAAATCATGGCAAACTAACTTATTTTCCTTTTTTTGACAAGATTGCTGACCTAGTCCATTGGCGGGAGTTGTAGATGTGATATATATATATATATATATATATATGTTGATTATAGTAAGGCTTTTGACACAGTCACACAGGACATTCTCATAAGTAAATTAGGGAAATGCAATAGCATTGGAACATTTTTTCCCGTGGGGCTGCTGAAAGCCATTAGTCCCCACCCCAATCTTTTTATCTCAGCTCCTTACTCTTGTTGGTGCCCCCACCCCCAGAACTGCTGTGGCTCTGGGTGGGGACATGGATGGGGTAAGGAGGCCAAGAGTGGGACCCCATGTGCCAGGTCAGGGCTGGCAACAGCTGGGACCCCGCATCTGAACTCCATGCATGAATCCATGAATGGAGCCTTAGGCACAGGGCTGATGGCAGTTAGGAGCTGAGCCTCTGGCGAGGGGACAGAAGTAAAGCCCTACGCAAAAGGCCATCGGGAGCTAGGACCCTACATGCAGAACCTCTGGCATGGGGTTGATTCAGCCAGGTCCCCATATGCAGGGCTGGGGCACGGTTCCAGCAGCAGCTGGGACGCCAGGCACAGGGCCAGGAGCAAAACCCAGGCTGTGGGGCCAGCAGCACCAGCACTGTGGGCATCGGATGGCAGCTGAGCCCTCACCCCCACAAATGGGCTTAATCTGCAACAAGGGAGATTTAGGTTATATATTAGGAAAACATTTCTAACTATAAGGCGATCTGGTATAGGCTCGTGTGTGTGAATCCCCATTACAGGAGAAAGGCTTGTTTTAAAGAAAGGCTGGCCAAACACCTGTGAGAGATAGTCTCTAGGTTCTGCCTTGGTTGAGGGGGCTGGATTTGATGATCTCTGGAAGTCTCTTCCAGCCCCACATTTCTGTGATTCTATTTGACAAGGGAGAACATAGCTTAGATGAAGGTTGAGATCAGAGGCAGAGTTCAAGTTTAGAATGGTGGTGAGATACCTAAGACAGTGTGTCACAGTGACAAGGCCGAGCAGGTAGTGAATGGAAGAAGACAGGGTTAGAGATGGTGATTGAAGCTCTGTGAGCAGATGGGATTGCTCAAAAAAAAAGGGTTGAAAGTAAGAAGGTGACGGGAGGATGGAAGGGACAGAGCCCTGTGGGACACAGAGAGAGAAAGAGAGAGAAAAGGAAGGGAACTGTGTAAAAGTGATGCTGCAATGAAGCCTCTACTTCCCCTTAGCAAGAGACCCTCTCATGGGTCCCTGTGGGATCAATGACCTAGTTCTGTGCTGTTGACTTCCAGGGCAGCTGAAGTGGGGAGATATGACATCCCTTCTAGTCACCCTGGCAATTCTCTTCCATCAGCCAGTGGGAGGAGGGGAAACAACAGCCATCATCAGCAAACAGTTACAGGGTAAAGGACAGCCAGGCAGTGCTGCAAGCAATCTCGGACCCTGTGATGCCCAGAAAAGCAGAAGGAAAGCTACAAATAGCCCTGCAATCCCTCCATGTGGCAGAGACCAGCAGGGAGCTGAGAAGGTTTCCTCACAGCCAGCCAACAATGCCCTTTTAGTCCCTCCATTGCCCCAACTGCAGCATTTCCAGGCCAAGCAGTTGGCCTATCTTTACCCTCAGCCTGCCAAAAAGCCTTAAGGCAGGAACACCACTCCACTCCTCCTGCAACCTGCCTGCCAGTGACAGGAGGAGACAGCCCATCTCTCCTGCCATGACCTGCAGCCTGCTCACCCTGCAGCCAGCCCACACCAGATTCCTGATTTGGGATCCAAGGACCTGACCTGGTTACATCTGCCCTTGTAGGCTCCAATCTATAAAACTGCCAACCCAGGGCCAGAAGGGAGCAGATGGTTAGTCGCTTTCCAGCAATCCCCAAGGGTAGCCCTTCGTAATAAAAGCAAGTATTATGAATATCCCCAATCATGTTAATAATTTAATATTCTCATTGGTAGTATATTTTTCTTTAATCAAAACTTTATATAAAGTGTATAGATGCAGTTTTTAACTCATTTGTTGAGTGAGTCTGAATTATTTGTGAGTTCAAACATGGGAGCCATAGCCTTAATGTGGCTAACCCCATTTCAATGGAGCCCGCACCAAATGCATTGATTCTTTAGCACACTGGAAGGAGGAGTCAGACTCCTATCAGCAGCACTACAAAATGAGTCCGGGGGACAGAAACTTTGCAACTATCACAGACTGTGAAGTACTCCATTCCTGTGTGCACTACAGGTACAAAACCAGCACCAAAAGGGGGGAATTACAGTAATAATCACTAAAGGAGTAGGAGGAGAATTGAAAGGACAATGACTTGGTAATCTAATGAGAACAAAATGTTGCAAAGGAAAGCAGGGTGTGTCAATAGCAATAGGAAAAGTTGAGGAGGATGAAAATAGAGTATAGATGCTGAGATTCGACCAACAGAGGATCATTAGAGACTTTGGTGAGCGTGATTCCAGATTAGAGAGGGGTGAAGATAAAATTTAAGGGAAGGAACTTGAGGCAGAAGTTGAAAATGACCCATTGATGAGTTTAGATGATGGAAAGAAGGGAGATAAGACAAGTGAGATACAAGGGACTGCATTTTGAGAACTGGCAAGACCCAGAGTGCTCTTTTATCATGTGGGGGAAGGAACAGAGAACAGTGCCAGGCTAGTGAGGAGGATAAGAAAGGGAGGGAGAGCAGTGGCTTGATGGGATAGGTTGGAGGGATTAGAGGTGGAGAGAAGGTATAAAACCTCACTTTTGGACTGAGCTGAAGGAAGATAGGAGGTGCAGTGAGGAAGTAAATGATGACTGATTCAGGTGATTTCCTTTTCTAAGGAGCTGACACAATTCTGCATGGAGTCAGGTGGAAGTGATTTTCCTTGTCCTACTTCTGTGCAGCATCATGCACACCTATGGTGCTATATCATTAATAATAATAGTGTTGTGGAATGGACAGCAGACTTATTTTTCTGAAGACACAAACATTGCTATGTATCTGAGCCACTTTATGATGCAGCCCATCTTCTCTTCTTGATACACCATGTAGCAAAGATAACCCTGGATAAAATGGTTACCAGAATTTTGTCTGAAAGATCATGACGTTCCTGATATGATAGGTCAATCAGGCACATGCAGTAAGTTGTTAACTGAAGTCAGAGTTACACTGTGGGTGAATCTGGCATCCTTGGCCATATCTAGCTCTAACTTGCAACCCTAAATATCACTGGAGTCAGATGGGAGTGAGAGCAGAGATTGGCTCTTTGCCATTTGAGACATCAGTTTTGAAAATTTCACTGGCACACCAGTGTGGCAGGTGCAGTTTATGTGTAACAAAGAGATGCTAATTATTTGCAGATGCATAAGGAACATACAATTCTTAAATTTATTTTAATTTTTCTGAAACAAGGGGAGGTGGTGATAACACCAACTGAATACAGCAATATAACACAACTTATTCTGAATGTATATCAATGCCAGTGTAGTTACTTCTATAGTTATTACATTTGGTCCTCAAATATTATTTTGGATTACCTGTGTACCCTCATGCTCCTGTTATATGGAAAAAACAACTTGAGAGGAGAAAATTACTCTAAATCTACACCACATGAGGTTTGCCTCTGCATGGCTCTTGCAGAGCTTGCAGAAGGGGAATGGTTCACAAGTTCTGGGGATGCACAGGGTGAAGGGTTCTCATTTTCCTGGATTCTGGTCCATCAAGGATGATATCCTCATCTAGCCTGATTGTTCCTGGAGCTGTGAAGTACTTAGTAGAACTACATGGAATTCAGACGCTCCATTTCATGAAGGATATTGAAACTTGACTTCATTCCAAATTGGAGGGAAAATAGAAAATTTTGGAATTCTCCATGAAGGATTTTTTTCCCGGTTGACTGAAAGGTTAAGGCTTGACAAAATGTTAATATAGTCCCAAACTGAAATATTTTGAAATGAAAAATCCTTTCAAGACGAAAACTTGAAATGTTTCATTTTGTAAATATCAAAATGGGACATTTTGATAGTTGCTGGAAATTTTAAACTGCTTTGTCCAGTGACGAAATTATGGCAAAATCAAACCAATTTCACAAAGTGTTTCATTTTTGAACATAGGATTCCACTAGTGTCTTCAACCAGCTGTAGTAATTAGCCACTCATATGGGTAAGAAATCTCAAGGTGAGTTAATATTGCGTTGGGGGCATTAATTCCAACATAAGTTTTCCATTTGGAAACCTACTATTTTAGAAGGGGAACATCTAGCTCCATATTTGCCACATGCTATCGTATTTTCCCAATCCCAGTGCTCCCTGCTAGTTTCCCTCTCCCCTTCCCTTATAGTGGGAGATTTAAGACTCCAGTAATTCACTTCTGAGAATAGGCCAGAATGTACTGTTTATTCAAATGTCAGGGTTCATAAATACCCAAGTTGCTCCATTTCAATTCTTGATCACAAAGCTTAAGAGAGTTATGCAGAATCATGATCGAGAAGTGAAAGTACAATACTGAACTATGTCTAGACTACAGGCTTCTTGCTCAAGCAGTTTTTTGCGGAAGAGAGCTTCCGCAAAAACTTCTTATGCAAGAGAGCGTCCACACTGCAAAAGCGTTTTGAAAAAGTGATGAACTTTTGCACAAGAGAGCATCCAGACTGCATGGATGCTCTCTCACGAGTAAGCAATGATTGCTGTGGACAGAATGGCCACCAAGGCACCTGTGCTTTTTCCTCTTCCCTCTTCTTGCGCAAAAAACTCCTCTTGCCTGTCCATACACACCTTTTTGTGAAAGAGTTCTTTCGCAAAAAGGAGTTATTCCTTGTAGAACGAGGAATACCTACACTGGAAAAACTTCTCTGTTCTTTTGTTTTACTTGTGCAAAAACGCACTTGAGGTGTGGATGCTCCATGAGCTTTTGCGCAAAAATGGCTGTTTTTGAGCAAAAAATGTAGTGTAGACCTAGCCATGAGTCAGGAGATCTGAGATCTATTCCTGTCTGGCTGCAAAATTTTCTAACACACAGGGGTTCTGATAGGGTTAATTCATTAATGTTTTAAAGCCCTATGAAAACTTTAAACAAAAGAGGCTATTGAAAAACAAAATATTATTAACAGTCCAGATCCTACACTTCTTTCTCATACCTTGCTTAAAGGCAATGGAAGCTTTGGGGGGAGTAAGGTGTGAAAAATCAGGCACATTATTGTTGAGGTCCAGGGGAAGTCATTTCTAGGTGAATAAATTTTACAATTATATCACATATAGCCATGACTTCTTAAGCACTCTTCCTCCTTTTTTAATTTTTAATTTTTTTTGTTCAATTAGTTAGTGCATTTCAGGTCTGATCCCTTTGAAGCCAATAATGAAGGAACAGGACTTATATCAGTCGAGTGCTAGACTGATGACTCTGGAAGAAGCAAGCTCTTCCTTCAGCCCCAGAACAGGTACTGCATGAACATTACAAGCTTTCTCAATTTATTCTGACAATGTAGAATATGTTGGTTTGGCGGGATCACCATTGGGACCACAGGGCAGTTCTTTTTCCATAACCAGTCAATCCTTGGCCACACAGCTGAGATTGCCAAGAAGGCTGTTAATTAACGCCAATTGTGATGGTTTTTGTAAGGGAGACACCTGTCCAGTAGGAACTGGACTGAGACCACCACATTATTTTAGATAGGTCAGCAAACAGCTGTCAGGTGGCATAATTTCATTCTCTTGATTTGGAAAAGGATGTTATTCACAGATTGAGCTGTCTGCCTGCTGACAAGCCCAAATGTATTATATGGTACATAATGTGCATGATTAATGCTTGTTTATTGGAACAATTTTGTGTTGTAACAAAGCTATGGGTTTTTTTTTGTTTTGTTTTGCCAATGATAATGTAGCTTTGAGTCAGTAAGGAACAGTTCTAGAGAGGCAGGGTAGCATATAAAGCCACTTAGCGGATGAGTAAGAAAGCTACTCCAGCCGCACTACAGTATTAATGTTTTATATGAAATTACTGTACCATTCTGGTTGACTACTAATTTTTCTGTGTTAATTTTAATGTTGATCTGCAGGTGGCAAATATTCTAAAGTGGCTGTGGCTTTTGTAGCATAGCTTTGCAACATTTGTGCTTAAGAAAGGCTTGCCTGGTGTATGTTACAGTACAATCTCACTGGCAATGTGAGAAACTCCAATTGGCTGAGCTGTTTTACTTAGTGGACGCTGTAGCTGTTGCTCAGCTTGCTCTTGAGTCTCATAACCCTTTAGTTTAAAACTTGCATTGAGGCTAGTGCTTTCACTACCTCAGTGGTTTTCAAACTATGGGTCATGATCCAGTACTGGGTAGTGGAATGTCAAGCATTGGGTCTCATTACTGCAGGGTGATCAGGTGACCAGTAGGGGTGCTAAGGCAAGCTACCTGCCTGTCCTGGCACCGCAGACTGTGCTGTGTCCTAGAAATGGCCAGCAGCAGGCCTGGCTCCTAGGTTCAGGGGGAGGGGGGCATGGGAGGAGGAGAGAGAATGCATAGGGCTCTGAACACTGCCCCTATCCTGAGCACTTACTCTGCACTCCCATTGGCTGAGAATTTGCTGCTGGCTGCTTCTGGGGTACAGCATGGTCTGTGGTGCCAAGAAAGGCAGGAAGCCTGCCTTTGCACCCCTGCTGTACCTCTGACTGGGAGCCGTTCAAGGTAAGTCCCTTCTGACCCCTGTCGCAAAGCCAAAACCCGCTCCTACACCCAAATCTTTCATCCTCAGCCCCACCCTGGAGCCTACATTCTAGTCAAATTATGTAGAGTCACAGGCATCAATAATTTTCTTCAATTGGGTCACGAGAAAAAAAGTTTGAAAACCACTGCATTATCTTATCCATATTTGTTAGTGCTGGGACTAATTTTTGCCTATAGGTGGCAGCAGCCTTCTAAAGCTAATACAGATTTTTTTCCCCCTTTACATATACACCAGGATTTTTGTTAAAAGGGAATTTTGTTTAAGTAGTTGGAACTCATTATGCATGCAAAAATCTTACAGATTGTATCACATTTTTGCATATTTATCATATTGCCTTATACATTAGCTTATCATATTAGCCTTTAGACTGGTGTATGTACTTTCTTTTCTCCTTAGGAAGGAAAGAAGGAGAAAACTGAAGAGTACTTAATGAAAAAAAGAAAGAAAACAAAAAAGGAATCTACTTTCTTTTACATTTTATTTATAGAACATTCACTCATTGGGCGCCTAACATGACAAAATTGAATTTCACCAGGAAAACAAACATTTTTCATTCTTTTCTGTATTTATGTTGTTTGTTTGAATTATAAATTCTTTGGGAATAAAGATCTCTTATTTAATATGCTTACAAAGCACTTACTGCACCTTAATAATAATGATTTGCATCCACCCCACCATTCCTGTTAATATTGATTTACCTTGACTTATTTCACTCTGTCAGCAGAACAAACTATATTGGTCCCTGAGAGTAACTCTTTTCTGATTAAGGATTAACTGATGCATGCAAGAAAACATGAATGAGGATGTTGTTGGACATGTATTTTTGAGGTCCAAGTAGTGCTTGTAAGGAGGAGAGAGGCACCATGGGCAAGGAACTCAGGAACATTTTGGTGGGAAAAATGGCTATGAGAAGAGGAGATCTGGGACAAAGAAAGAAAAAGAGCTATTAATAGTCATTTATATAGCACTACAAGGTGGGCACAACATCATAGAATTGGCCTGTGTTACAAAGAATATAAATTAAGACCTAAGCAGCACACAGATTAAAGGCACATTGTGTCCCCAGGCACACCTATATTCATCCCCTGTACACTACTGCTAAAATATCTATACAAAATGTGCCTTGTGAGGTATCATGAAATCTAGTAAAGCACTGGTTATAAATGTCATAGTAAAAGGTGTGTGTTAATGTTATACATTCCTTCTGTCTGATGTTATTAAAATGTGTTTGAACCAGACAGTTCTGGGGAGTGGGTAAATAGTTTTTTCCAGACAAAGAAAATGCTGATGGCTGCGTCTGTGTGCAATCACAGACAAATGGCAATCACTGTCAAATGACCATTTGTTGGCATATTGGAGACTGCAGGGACAGAATAATTTGCATTGTAGAAAGCACCAGCCGGGAAGAAACCTCTGTGGAATCTTCTCTATCAGGATCTATGGCACTCACTCCGTACCCCAAAAAAGCCTATAGTTTTGTTAAACCGCATGTCTACACTACAAAATTATTTTGAAATAGCTAAATTGGAAATAACAACTCCCAAAATAACAAAATTGAAATACCGTGTCCCCACTTTGGGGGAGCCTCAAAATTAGTCAGAGGAAGGCTCTGTTATTGTGGACATGCTACCTTGACTTAGAGCCCCAGGAAGCACTGGGGAGTAATTACTTTGAATGACTCTGGGGAGTAGTTATTTTGAATTAGCAGCAGCAGAGCATCCACACTACCGCTATTTCGAAATAAATATTTTGAAATAAGCATTAATCCCCCAAAGAAAGCAGGAGTGCAGATTTTGAAATAACCAGCCCATTATCATATATATAGTAGCCCAATGTCTAAGAGTCTGTAACGCTGAAATGCTGGCTCTTCCCTCTGGGTGGCACTGTTGCTGAAATGCTGGCTGTTCCCTCTGGGCAGCCTGTGCTGCATGGGGAGCGCGGGGCCCGAACGGCTGCTTGCGGGGTGGTGACGTACATGGTCAGGGGGTGGGGCCTGGCCGTGTATGTCACCGCCCTGCCCCCCTTCGCCTCCCGCTGTGGCGCTCAGCTGACTTCTGCGCCGCTCAGCCGGGCCGCCGCGGGGGAGCAAGTGGAGCAAGCAGCTGTTTGGGCTCCCCCGCGGCGGCCCGGCTGAGCAGCGCAGAAGTCAGCTGAGCGCCACAGCAGGAGGCGAAGGGGGGCGGGGCGGTGATGTGCGGCATGACAGCGGCTCCAGACCCCGCCCCCTGGCTGTGAATGTCACCGCCCCAGCCCCCTTCGCCTCCTGCGATGGCACTTGGCTGACTTCCGCACCACTCAGCCGGGCCACCGCATGGGAGCAAGTGGCGCAAGCGACCATTTGGGCTCTGCGCTCCCCATGCAGCACGGGGAGTGCGGAGTCCAAAAAGCCGTTTGGGCTCTGTGGTCCCCCAAGTTAGAGGCAGGAGGGCGAGAAGAAGAGAAAGAGAGAGAGGCAGGAGGCGGAGGAGAGCTGAGAGAGAGAGAGAGAGACGGAGATGGAGCGAGAGACCAGAGGCTCAGGAGAGAAGACCGACGTGGAGGAGAGACCTGAAAATCCCATCTTATGATGGGCTAATTGGCTAGTTTCAGAATAATGGGCTTGGTAGTGTGGACATTCCACTTATTATTTTGAAATAATGGGGGTTATTTTGAAATAACTCCCCAGTGTAGACCAGAGCTTAGTCACTAGGAAGTGTTTTCACTTTTATTTGGTTGTGACCCTTGCTGACTTTATCTGTTAGACTCGAACTCACTTAAAACCTCTCTCTTTGTGATTAAATAAATGTATTTTACTTTTATTTTAAATCAGGGATACTCAGACTGAGGCTCATGAGCTATAACTGGCTCTTTAATGTTTCTCTTGTGGCTCTTTGTATCACTTGTGATTAAAACACTGTGTGATTTAATTATTAACCAATCTAAGTTATTAGGATGATTTTCTATATTATTATTTTATCAACTATAATTGGTTAATAAGACATGATCAGTCATTGTGCTATGAAAATAATATACACACGCACACACTAAATATTTCCCCTTTTATAATATTTAAATGTGAATACATATTACTACAGTAAATGAAGCAACGAATTCACACTGCTGTGGCTCTTTTGAGTAATGTTGGTTGCTAATTTGGCTCCTGAACCATTGAAGTCTGAGAATCACTGTTCTAAGTCAACCTGGTATTTGTTTGACTTGAAGTGTTTATTTATTCCAATTAAAGCAACAAGCTGCTGTGCTTTGACTTTTTAAAGGAGTAATGGACATTATTACTCCTCTGAATATCTAGGAGAGGGCTGGATATTTCAGGGCACATGGATCTGGGGAAATTTGGGACTAAAGGATGTTTGGGTCCCTTGGCTAGTTATAACCAAGGCTAGGGGAGAGCAGAGGGTGACTGTAGCGTAATAAGCAGCGTGCTGGAGTCAGAGTTGTTCAATCAAGGCTGCTCAACACAATAACACTCAGTACATGCTTGTGTGCTGAGTAGGAGTGTCCTGACAGAAAGCAACAACAGAAAAGAAATTTAAAGCCATTCAGGGGTACGGGACATGCAGTGACACAACCTCTTGCTGGTCTGAATTGCACCCCAGAATGGGACAGTCATATACTATAATTTTAGACCAAACAATACAATACAGAGAAATGCCTCATGGGAATGTGGAGTCACTCTACGCAGAACACTGCCCAGACTTATTATACAATATGGATAGGGCTGCCAGGTATATGGTTTTCAATGAACAGGTGGTCTAAAAGGGTCCATGGTGGCTTTGATGGACACTAAAAGTCTGGTTGGTGGTGTAGGTAGGCTTCCTGCCTGGCTCTGCATGGCTGCTGGGAAGCTGTGACATCTCCTTCTGGCTACTAGGTACAGAAAGGGCCATGAAGCTTCTGTGCACTGCTCCCACGCCAGCACCGGCTCAGCAACTCCCGCTGGCCAGGTCCCAAATTCCCTCCTGTGCCCCAATCATCTGTCCCAGCCTTAAGTCCTCCTGCACTCTGAACCTCTTGGCCCAGCCTGACACCTCCTTCTGTATACCTAATGCCAGCCCCACACCAGATCCTGCACTCCCATTGGGAGACCTCACCCCCTAGACCTCAACCTCCTGCTTCAGCCCAGAACCCCCTTCCATATCCGAAACCCCTCATTTCTGGCCCAGAGCCCACCCCAGGGCCCTCATCCCTCCTACACCCCAGCCCCATGAAAATGAGTGAGAGAGCAAATGACAGAGGTAGGGGGGATGGAGTGAGTGGTAGGTGGGGCGTCAGAGAAGGTGCAGGGCAGGGAGTAGGGAAAGGGTGTTTGCTTTTCTGCAAATAGAAAGTCTGCAACCCTAAATATGATACTCAAACCATTGGACACAGCCATGTATAAATTCCTTTGTAACTTAGTGAAAGGGAGGGAAATTAGCCAAAGACTTCTCTTCCTCACCTCTTATAAGGCCTGACCTTTGTTTCTAGGCTCTGAGGCCTGGTGTGCTGATGCAGACCAAATCTTGTATTGTGAGTCTGGTCCCTTCCATGGGAAAAACTGCATGAGTGCCATAATTGTGAGCTTGGATAATCCCTGGATCCCAAGCAACCTTCCACTGAAAGCCATGGACAGCTATGCTGCTCAGGGTCTTAAGGGTGATATTCACATCTGTGCAGAGAGCCTTTTTTAATTTCTGAAGTATTCTTTCTTTCTATCTGTCTTTCCTAAAAACCTAGGAAAAGGCTCGCTCAACACATATTTTCATAAGAGGGCTATAGAGGAACTAAAGTGATGGATCACTGGCCCTCTACACATGGATGAATTTCACACAAGAAACAAATTCCTGCAAGAGCTACCTGCTAGAAGATGCTGCCAATGACCTGCTTAGCTTTCTCAACCTTCTACTGAATGCAAATACAGGAGTAATATACTTGCCCATGTCGGAGAAGTGAAAACAAACCAAGGCAGAGTTGTATGTGATTTCTTTATATCTCAGCGCCTCTTTGCCAAAGGTGTATAGGCAAAGTTAGTTGGTTGATGAACTTCCAAATGAAGTCTTTCATGGCAGAGGTACTGTTTATCTGCCACAATTTTATGGGAAGCAGGTTAGACCATGTCAGTCCAGGCCCATGAAGCTAAATACTTTACTGATCCAGTATCTTTTAATCTCGATTAGCACCTGCCATCAGGGTATTTTCCACAAAGTGGATTAAGTCAGCATCCGCTGCCTCATGATAGGGAGCTACAGCATAAGTAAGGGTCATGAGTTGGTCCCCCTGTATGTTATGTGTGCATTCCTAGGTAGGCTCTTTACCACCAGACAGCCATTTGTTTAGTAGGAACAGTTCAATATGACTTGCAATCCATGCCACAAGGAATAACTCTTTACAGATGCTAAAATCCGAGGTTTTCATCACAAACAGCAGCAGCTGCTGTCATACACTAGAACTATGACCTTTCCCACAGATATACCAATCTATGAGTAATAGACATTTCAATTAAATGCCCATCCATCCATTCATACTCTTCTCTCCAGTTGATTAAGACCAGAGACTCCCTCACATACATGATGGAAATGTTGACTGCCTCAACCAGGAATAATGTGCCACTTCATATCTATTCCCATCTGTGTAATAGAAGTGTAGCCAGTATGGACACACCCATGTTCTTTTGCCAAGCTCCTGGGTTCTGTGTTTTAAAACATCAGCAATTATCTGTCCAATGAAGATGTACATAAATGTACACAAGAGGAAATGGCAACCCATATATCTCTCAACTGCTATTAGCATTAGCCCCAGTCAGATGTGTATTTCACATTATAGTCAAATTGACACCAAGCAGGAAAATGTCTATGGACACCTATTCCTTAAAGAAAGCCAGAATGAGCATAAAACTAAAACTAAAAAAGGTGCATGACATGAAATTGTAAGACACAACAAAAGGTAATGGGAAGCCTGAAATGTGGTAGGTATTATTGGAGTAGCAATTCTGGGATAGATATATACAATAGACATTGCACTTAGATAGATAACAAGGCAAAAGGAGTCTCACATAAAAGCACATACAATATGGTTCTCTTCAGATTTTAAAAGTCTTGCCTTGTAAAGTGTTTATTTGCTTGCTTTTTTGATCATGAGAACAGGTAACAGGAGCCCCTAACTGACTTACCTTTTCTATGCTATTCATTATTTTAAATCAATTGACCATGCCACTTCTTTTCCATCTCCTCTCTAAAGAAAATTGTGGCAATCTTTTAAATCTCCCTTACTAAAGAAATTTTTCTGTGCTCTAATCATTTGCATTGGCCTTGCTTGATCCATTCAGATTTTTTTCCTATTCTATTTGTGAGAGGGTGAGCCACACTGAACACAATAGTCAAGGTTAGAGCATACCATTGATTTGTATAATGGCATTGTACCATTTTCCGTATTATTCTCTATCCCTTTCAAAAAATACACTAGCAGCCAGTTTGCTTTTCTGACCATTGTTGACATTGCATGAATGTTTTCACTGAGATGTCCACAACTATACCTGGGTCTTTCTGATGAAATAATCTGTAACCCATACAGTTCATATTACTTACTCCATTGTATGTCACCTTAACCTTGTTCATGGTGAATTTCATCAGCCATTTCATATAGCCTTCTTGCCTAGCATTTCCAGACCCTTGACCAACTAAATTTTTCCACTTCATTGCTCATCCCTTTTCACAGACACTCAATATATTAAATAATACTGGTTCTAATCTGGATGATCAGGCCATTATTAACCAGTCTTTCTGCTGAAATATATCTGTTTCTACTCTTTGTTTTCTCCCTTTTAGTTTCTAATCCATGACAGAACTTTAATCTCCATACTACAATTGTTTTTAGTTTCCTTAACAGTTTTTGCTGGAATTTACCAATGGTTTTTTGGAAGTCCAAATAAATTGTGTAATCAGTCCTCCCTTTTCAATTATTTTGTTGATTACCTCAAGGTATTTTAATAGAGTGGAGAGGTAAGATTTTCTTTTACCTCTGTGGAACTAGTTTTTTCCTATCATATCATTCTTATCTAGATGTGTCATAGTTTTGTTTCTTTATTGTTTCAATTAATTTACCTGGTTCTGAAATGAAGTACATTGGTCTGCAATTTCAATGATTGCCCTTGCCTCTTTTTGCAAAGCTAAATAAAACACTGGCTATTTTCTTCACCTCTGATTTTAATGACAGGTTATATGTAATCTGGAAACTCTTTTGCTAAGTGTGTCTATGAGGCTGGTAATAAGGAGACACGGGGAATGGTATTTTTCTCTATATGGAGGACACCTAACTTTTGTATTTCGATTCTGTCAGATTCATTCTGACAGAAAGAAATACAGACAGTGGACATGGTTAATGCCTCATCTGGTGTCTGGCAGAGTATGTAGCAAAGATGAGACCAAGATGCTTGAAGCAGACAAGACTAAAGTGATGATTGTAGGTTAGGGAGGTGGCCAATGGACTTTGTGAAGGTAATATTAGCCCTTTCAAATGAAGGGCTGTCATTGGTTTCTCAAAGTTTTGCAATTTGTGGGTGATTTTGGTCCCTTAGTTATTGTTCAATAATCATGTGCAACACCAACCAAATACTTTTTTTCCATCTGCTCATGGCTGGAAAGTTGCAACCTTTCTTCTTAAATGTGCCACCATTGTGCATGTCTCTGTCACCTCTAGATTAGATTACTGAAATTCATTCTATATGGGTATGTCTACACTACAGCATTATTTCGAAATATCTTATTTCGAAATAACGCATCTACACACAAAATGCATTTTGAAATAGCGTTTTGCTATTTCGAAATAGTGCGTCCACACTGAATGGACGCTGAATCGCATTTAAGGCCAGCCAGAACCAGGTCCAGCAGGGCATCAGGTCAGGAGTTACTTTGTGTGGCTGCTGCCTGAGGCTATCTGAGGCCTGGGCTTAAAGGGACCCTCCCTGGACAGCTGGTTCTCAGGTTTCCCTGGTTGCTTGCCTACCTCGATGAGGGACAGCAAAGCATTTTGTCTCTGCGTGCTCTGGTTGCCCTCACTCAGGACACCAAAGCACTATGCAACATGGAGCCAGAGCTGCCCCTGGGCATTCTGGTGCTTCTCGTGGATGTGTTGCTGCGAGCCTGGCTGCACTTTCTGCAGGCTGCAATCTGGGAGGTCCATCAGGGGGCTGTCAGTATCCAGGAGGCCCTGTGGGAGAGCTTCCACCCTGAGGAGCACTAAGAGCCTCCCTGGTCTGCCATACTGGGGGCTTGTGCCTCATTCCTCCCTCACATCCTTCCACTTACCCCTCCCTAACCCCCTTCCTGATGTAAAATAAAATACATGTATTTTCATGAACACAAACTCTTTATTTAACATAACTGGGGGCGGGGGGAGAGATGAAACTCTGGTGAGACTGGGGAAAGGAGGCAGGAGAGGGGAGAAGAGAGGGTGGGAGAGGGGAGGGGGAAACCTGGGAGGAGGGAGCTGGAAGGGGGAAGCAAGGGGAAGAAGGGGGAGGGAAAGCTCAGGGCTCAGGGTTGGGGGGTCTCGCCGGACCAATTTGATTGTCATGCAAACCGGCTCCTGGGTTCGCATGTGGCCTTTGGTGGCCAGGCTGGCAGCTATCCTGCCATAGATGCCCATGTTCCTCCGTCTAGTGTGGAGATCATGGACATTGGGGGCATCTCCCCCAAACCTGAATAAGGTCCATGATTTACACCCTGGACCAGGAAGGCGCCCACCTTCTCTGGGCCCTGGCAGGTTCCTGGGAGCTGGCAGACTGCTTCTGGGGAGTGGTGGAGGGCTGGCTGCCAGTGGTTTGCTGGCTCATGTTTTGGGGCCACTGGGTCAGGGGCAGTGACTGCTGGCTCTGGGCTGGCAGGCTTGGAGCTGGCACAGGCACTATGGCCAGAATCAACCCCTTTAAGGGCTCCGGGGAGTGGGGAGAGAGAGGAGTGTTCTTGGTTGAGGCTGGAGTGGCCACCAGGGCACCCTGGGAAGGCTGGAGACCCCCTATTTTGACGTAAGTGTCTACACAGCCCTTATTTTGAAATAGCTATTTCGAATTTGGCTTTATTCCTCGTGGAATGAGGTTTACCAAATTCAAAATAAGTGCTCCACTATTTCAAATTAATTTCGAAATAGCGGTTTGGCTGTGTAGATGCTAGTAAAGTTATTTCGAAATAACGGCTGTTATTTGAAAATAACTTTGCTGTGTAGACATACCCTATGGGACTATGCCTTAAATTCATTCATAGACTGATATAAGAGCATTTTACAATTAGTGTTGGGCAATCCTAGGGCTGATTTTGATGTTGCAAAACCTGTCAGTTGTTCACATGGAGTTCTCATCAAAACTGAATCTTCAGTGTGTGTGTGGGCAAGGGTGGTATAGACAGTTCCAGTTTTTGCCTCTAATCATTTGTATTGGAACCTGAGCTCCATTTATGCAAGGTTCCAGAGTATATTGGTGGCTGGTTCAGATACATGGCTCTGATTTTGCTAAATTTTTTGAGCAATAATATTTTCTTTGGAGTTGGCAACTTCAAATGGTATTTTATCTAACACTTCCAGTTCAAGGATCCTGTGGCTTCATTGTACTTCAGACATATAACTGCATGACTCCATTTTCTCTTGTATATTATGCATTGTTTTAAGTCTTACAAACACATCTGTACGACACCATGTGACTCCAAAGAAAAAAGAGAAGAGTCAATTAACTGCTATTTTTATCATGACCCACATGGATATTTCTTACAGAAGGACCTGTAAACAAAACCATTTAATTATGGAAATAGTTATAGAATGTTCAGAGTTATTTTTCTATTATATAAGTAAAAATTAGTGTACTAAAAGTTTGGAGATTTTTGGTTCAAAATTAGAAAAGTTTCCAGAAAAAATTGCAACCCTTGTCATGCTATTGAATGTTCTTTTTGTTTGAAATTTAAAATTTCAAGGAGGCTTAAATTTAATCAAAACTTCCCAATTTTGATAAAAACACTAGGCTAGTGCTAGGTGATAGCCACCACTCTTATCATACAAAAGGGACAAAAAATGGGCTTAAAGAGCCATATGAAGACTGCCTTGGCGCAAAAGAATTCTCAAATAATACAAAATTGGGAGCATTGACCTGTACACCACCCACTCCCGGTGCCCCACAGCCATCAGTTTTGTTGCTCTTTGATTTTCTCCAATTTGTCCACATCTTTCCTGAAATATGCCTAGAATTGGACACAGTACTCCAGCGTGGAATGGAGTAGAAGAATTATTTCTCATGTCTTGGTTACAACACTACTACTAATACAGCCCAGCATGATGTTTACTTTTTTTTGCAACAGTGTTACACTGTTGACTCAAATTTAGCTTGTGATCCACTTTGACTCCTCATATTCCTTTTCACACTACATGTTTCTAGGCAGTTATCTCTTATTTTGTATGTGCGCTATTGATTCCTAATGGTGTATTTCACATTTATCGATATTGAATTTCATCCTGTTTACTTCAGAACATTTCTTCCATTTGTCCAGATTATTTTGAATTTTAACCCTATCCTCCAAATGACTTGCAACCCCTCTCAGCTTGGTATCATCTGCAACTTTTATACATGTATTGCCTATACCATTGTCTAAATCACTGTTGAAGACATTGAACAGAAGTAGACTGAAGAACTCATCTCTATTGGACCATACTTGATATGCCATTCCATCTGACTGTGAATCACTAACAACAACTCTCTGGGAATGGTTTTCCAATCAGTTATGCACCCATCTTATAGTAGTTCCTTTTAAGACTTTATTTCCCTACTTTATTTATTAGAAGGTCATGCGACACAGTATCAAATCCCTATTAAAATCAAGATACCCACTTCTGCCATTTCTCTATCTACAAGAGTTGTTACCATGTCAAAGAAGGCTATTAGGTTACTTTGACATGATTTATTCTTGACAAATCCATGTTGATTGTTATCACCTTATTATCTTGGCAAATTGCTTGATTTTTTTGCTTCATTATCTTTTCAGGTACTGAAGTTAAGTTGGCTGGACTCTAATTCTCTGTGTTGTCCTTATTCTCCTTTTTATAGATTGGCACTATATTTGTCTTCTTACAGTCCTCTGGAATCTATCACAACTTCCATGAGTTTTTAAAGATAATTGCTCATGTATCACATATCCCCTCAACCACAAGAATACTGGACCAGGGAGATGACTTTCTTGATGTTCCTAATTGTGCTGGGGGGGGAGAGGGAGCAAATTGATTCCTAGTTGTTCATAGGATTAAGATGACTGACATCTTTCTGCTCCGTACACTGCTCAGATCTGTCAAACATAGCCCAGGGAAGCTTGAGATTTTGGAGTAAAAGTTGAATGCAGAATATCAAGTAGTCATATCCAGCAATGTGCTCTAGTTTCTAAATGTATACCTTGACACGGTCATTGCACAAATACACTACTAAGTTTACCATATATTGAAATGAAATGTATGTGTGAGTAGAGAAAAGTTTATATTAAAAATTTTCCTCAAAGAGATGATGCAGCATTGGTTGCTCATTAGAGCAACATTCACATTGATTTATTCTTTGCCTTCTGCTACTGTACACTGCTCAATTTTTACTGCTTATTCACAGCTAGAAACCTGGCATTCTTCTTCTGCTTGAGTCTCACACTCATAGAGCTTGGAGATTAGTCTTTGGTAGATAGAGAGTGCGCATCTCTATGTATTATGTTATTATTCTACCATTCACAGTGCTTTCATTACGAGCCTCATTGTTTAGGGTTAATTTCCTGGCTGCTTCAACTCATATCAGGATGAAACATAACACAAAGCATATCAGACTTGATGTGATTTCCTCTCCCAGATAGGGAGCACAGTAGGTCTTCTCTTTATTTTTTCTGAGAATTTCAGGTACTTCTCTGATCACCTCTATCCAAACATAAATTTATTAAGGAAAAAAAAGAAAAAGGAAGAATTTTAAAGGCTATCCTTACAGTCCAGTCTTGCAAGTGTCATAATGGAATACATAGGAAATCCTGGGAATTCACCTGTCAGTCACGCCCTGAATGTGATTGGCGATTTTGTGTTTGAAAGGGGAAAAAAAGTGTTTATTTGTATGTAACTCTTATTAATTGTAGACACACAAAAGCAAATACAGACTTAAGTTACAAATGCACTCAAACTTTAGATACAACCACACACTGACACAACTAAAAGAAATAATTTAGAATCATAAATACAAGCTTGTATCGAGGAAACGTTAGATTCTGTTGCTCAGAATTAATGCATCATATATACCTACAAAAATAAACTCTTAAACAGTATGCAAGTCTCAGCATTAACAGTGTTAGTGCTACTAGAAATACAAAACAGAGAGTTTGAGTCTGCTGCATATTTTCACAAAATAATGTCATATGCACAAGCAAGGTACCCTAATCTCAACATTGTGGTACAACCTGCCATGAACACATAAGGTCTGTATTTGAATCCTGCTTAAAAAATTCCAAGAATTTTCCCAAAATTATATTGAATTCAAGTAAGAGAGGTCAGGTAATATATTTTATTGGACCAACTTTTGTTGGTGAAAGAGTCAAACTTTTGAGCTCCTCACGGCTCTTCTTCAAGTCTGCTAGTTTATTTTGTAATTTATTTAAAATATGTGACTTCAGCTATTTCACTGTATTCATCTTGAATTTTTGATAGATGTTCCACCTGTACAACTATCTGTGAGCACAATAAAGCTGTAGATGCACACTGTTAACTTTTAACAAATTATTATTGAAGAGAAGTCACGAAGAAGGATAGCATTTTGGCCAGACCCCCACCATTCTGGGGGACCATAATATATGAAGCAAGTTCCACACAGACTGGCTCAAATTCCAACACTTACCTTTCCAGGCTTTTTTGGAAATCGTTGTTCCAATAGTTGTTGTGTAACATCTTATAATACATCAACTCTAGCTTTGTTTCAGGAAGAGTTTTATGCATACGATTTAGAACTTCCCATTGTTTAGATAAAAACTACCATGAACTGATTTTCCTGTTTGACTATCAATTTTTGAAAAGCTTAATTTAGCTGCACACAACCAACTGACTATAAATAAGAATTGGATAATGCATGTGGATAATTGGGAAATGCAGAGTCCCGGACCAGAGAGGTTCAACCTGTATAACAGATGCCAATCTATTTATAATGTTGTTATAGTTAATGACACTGAAGTCAACAATAGAAGTTTTGGTTTTTGAAATATTATAACATCTCGCATATACCTTTGAAACGGTCAATGCATTATAATTTCAGAGAGATTATTATTGTGCTTACATAATATCAATGGAAATGTATAACACAAGAAAAAGATAAATATAAATATTGGATTAAATTAATGTTACGCCTCCAAATTGATACCCTTAAAGCAGGACTATTTATAAATAGGCTGTTACTTGATCATTCATTTCCTTCTCTTCTTGCTATATCACAGTAGTGTAGTCTTAACATGGTAGAGCCATCACTACTCTGTATCTTAGGGTGTGTCTAGAATACATCCATTTTTTTTGTTAGAAAGGGATGTAAATTAGGCATGTTGATATTGCAAATGAAGCCGGGATTTGAATTTCCCGCGCTTCATTTGCATAATGGCGGCTGCTGCTTTTTTTCAAAACGGGGCTTTTTCGAAAAAAACCTGGCAGTTTAGATGGGAATCTTTCAAAAATAAAACCCTTTTTCCAAAGATCCTGTACTCCTCAAAAAATGAGGTTTACAGGATCTTTCGAAAAAAGGTTTTATTTTCGAAAAATCCCCGTCTAAACTGCTGGATTTTTTCAAAAAAGCCCCATTTTGAAAAAAAAGCAGCGGCCGCCATTATGCAAATGACACACGGGAAATTCAAATCCCGGCTTCATTTGAAATATCAACGTGCCTTATTTGCATCCCTTTCTTGAAAAAGGGATGTAGTATAGACACACCCTTAATGTGTGTCTGCAAAACTTATGCTCAGTTAGAAGAATAAAAGTTTCAGAATTTTCAAAATTATGCACATACATTTAAGCAAATAAAATGATAGCATATGCACACAATAATCAATGGGCATACTAGTTTGTTTTTAGTGTCTAGCAGGTCTTAAGCATCTGATATGTCTTAGCACTTTGGTTATTATCTATGTATAAGTTAGGCATGTGCAAAGGCATGCTAGCAATTGTCTACTGCTGTCATAATTTAATTTTACAACTGATTTGCTGTGATTTTGCATGCTGTACAACATGAATGCAAAATGGATGCTCTGTATTTGAATATCAACATCTATTTTTCTGAGTACAAGAATAATTGTAAGCTTCTCACAATGGACTAAAACATTCTCTCCCTTCTCCCATTTTTAAATGCTCAAAATTTCAGCTGGAAATCCATAGGAGAAACCCTGTTCAAATGTAGTACTGTTCTATGTTCCATTAAATTTCCAGTGTTATTTTTTGTTGTTATATTGGTTGTAGATTTTATTATCCATTGTTGCCCTACTTTTTAAAGGACTAATTCTATTTATAGCCCACCAACAGTTGATTTCCTGAACTTGACATAAGCAGTAACACTTTGTCTTTAATTGTAAACCCATTTGTAACCAAGCATGTTAACTCTACTGAGCAGTTTAATGTTATCTGATTTGACCTAGGCCTGGTGCGGTAGGACTGCTAGACTATATGACTTTTCCAGGCATGCCAGGCCAAATTCTGCTCTGACTTAACCAGCAAAATGTCTTTCAGATTAATAGGATGCACTGAAGCAACCACAACAGGATTTGGCCTATTATTTCTGCAGAAAGTTTTCCCTTAATCACTGAGTATTCAAGATGGATTCCCAAACAAAAAGCAAGGAAGGAGGGAATGCATTGGAGAGAAATGTTTCCATTTAAGATTAATGAAAAAAGAGTCCTTAGTTGTCAATTTAAGTTGTCAACTTAAGAGTTTTCCTATTAAACAATTCACATGCTTGCCCATAACATTAGCTGTAATTCCAAATGAGCTTTCTAATTCTAAGAGTTCTAAACAGAAGGGGAAAAACTGGGTAAGATAATTTCTCATTTTCTGCCTCCCCCGTCATCCAGAAGATATTTTTAGGTGCTACTGAATTATCTCCAGTGTTTACAAAATAAATCTATATCTTCCTTTGCCACCTGCCTTTTAGCAAAAGGAAATACCAATAAGTCCTCAATCTTTCTTCAACTCTTCTAGCGATATTTTTCTTTGCAGTGCACAGATAAAAAGGATGGACACAAATGCACTGTTTGGGAAGTGTCTGGAAAGACCGAAGCATTATTACAATAAAATAAAACAAGACAGTCCTAAGAACAGACGGTCCTTACAATAGGTGAAAAGAGCAGAGCGAACAAAAGCCATTTCTTGATCAATGCCCTATGTTCTGTACTCATAACAATAAATATACAGTTCAAGGCCTCAAGTGGACCAAATATTATATTATTATTATTTATTATTTCTATTACCATTGCATCTAGGAGACCACTGTGCTTGGTCCTGTACAGAGACAAAACCAAACCAAACCCAGTCTCTGCTCCAGTTTACAGACTGAGAGGGCTGACAATATATTAATAGAGATAGATTGATAGAGGTATACAAGGAAAAAAAGACAATATTAGTCTGCATTACTTGCAATGGTGTCAGCACCCTTGCCACCGAAACCTAAGACATAATCTCATATCTTTATGCTGTAATCCAACAGAAAACAGTCTAATAAAAGATTGTCCTCAACTCTTGTGCTGTCCAGGCCCAAAAACCTAGCCCCTTTTGGCTCAGAATAATGGGCTAATAATTAACTGACCCTGACCTCTAAACCACAGGATGGTTGCAAGTGAAGCATCCCCATTCTCATGTTGATTTTAATATTGATTTTAATTGCAACCTCTTCTGTCAGGATTACCACCCTAAAATATGAAACTGTAAACCAAGAGAATTGAGAATGACTCAGGAGGAGGGCGTGACATTTTCTGACCTTGTTGATTGACCCTGATTACAAAATACTGTCTGTAATTATATTGCCACATAATACACTATAATGTCATTTAATCTTTTCTAAAACCCAGACACTGCTCAATATATACCAAAGGCTATGAAAGTCATGCATATAAACCATACACAGTAAAGCATGTGGCCACAAATTTCCTGACATTGAACATCACACAAATTAAGAGCCAAAATCTGCTTCACAGTTTGCTGTTCCATTCCTCAGTTGTACCTAAGGAAAGCGAAACTGTTCATGTATGTTCAAGCAAATTAATTTTGCGTTTATTGACTTCTTCTGACACAATGCAGGGGAATGTGTACATGGTAGCTCTCATGAAGGAATGCTGATGCCACCAAGGAAAGACTGTAAAGTCATTGAATATGTAGGTTATCTTTGAAAATAGAAAAGAACGGGAATCTCTTTTCTGTTTGATCTAGTAAAATAGAGAGACGCAGGCCAAAGCCTCCTGGTTAATGCTATGGATGATAGGCTGATTGTCCATCCACATGCCATTTTTTTTGTTCCTTAAAGTATCTCCCCAAATGTAGACATATATTAGTATAAGATAAAGTTACAGAAACAGCTGTATTCTGTGATGCCATGGGGGAGATATTGTTAGTATATGGAATTTTGCAGTACTTAATACATCTAAGTACATCATAGTCTGACACCTGTGTCCTTGTCAGACAATCTGACCAACTTGTGAGCAGGCGTGATGCCAGTTTAACAGATGGGTGTGAGTGAAAGCAGCCAAGAGATCACGTACTATACATGAGCATCAAGTGTGCTAACTGAGGGCAGGATTCCCAGACAGAAATAGCCACATGTCTGCCCTTACTAATCTGGCATTTGCAAATTTGTACAAAAGAAAAAATATCAAATTCAGACAAAAATAATGGCTATTATAATAGCAAAAACAGAGAAGTAGGAATGGAAGAAAATTTAAATCTTGCTCTGTGTATTTGAAATGAACAATATAGCAGCACAGTACAGAACAACATTTTTGAAGAATGGTCTCTAATTTTTGTGTGTCAGTTTTTAGATACCCATCTTTTGACACCTATGTCAACATTTTCATGTGCAAATTCTTAAATTAAGTCAGGCAGGGAAAGGATTAATTTTCTTCAGTGGGGATTTGTGCAAGGTCATGCAGCACATCTAAAACAGAGCCCAGGTTTGCTGACCAGAGCAATCCTTACCAATATGCATAATACGCAGCTGAGTAGGGCACCACAAAATGCTATGTGCTTAGCATCAGCCTGCAGTCCATTCCCACAGCCCTGGGATGCACTCACCTCAGACACTGCTCACCAGCTGTTTCCCCTTCCTGTTTCCCCTTCACTCCGCTTGCCACTGCCTGTGCCTCCTGCCTGCTTCCCCGTCATAAGGTCAGCTGTCCTCCCTTCCCTGGTCCTGCCTCTCCCAGGTCTGGGCCTGCCCTACTCAGCTTTTGCCCCCATAACTCTTGAGCACAGCCTCCGCCCATGGGAGGAGTGCTTGGGCTGTGTAGGGCACCAAAACTGGTAGAGACGGCCAATCCTGACTCCTTGTATTGTGCATTAGACACCAAACCAGTAAGAAGAGTAATCTCTTAGCACACTGGTTTGTAAAAAGTTGATTTTTATTTAGTGCCTTTGGCAACAAGGTCAGAGGTCTATGTGTAACAATGATTTTAAACCCATATGATGTACAAATCATGGTACAGACTGGCTGAACTACCATGCAAGGAGCTGAAAATGAGGGACTGACCAAATTGCAACAATAAAAAGAGAATAAAAATCAATGTATATTTAAGATTTGCAAGTAACTTGTCAGACCTAATTGGTACATCATGTGGTATTACAGTGTTGTTTTTTGTAGTACTATGTAATAATGCTGGGTCAGAGGCAGAGAGGGGCTTCATTTGCCATTTGCATGCTGTATAATCACACAAAAACAGCTAGTGCTTCTAAATTGAACATCCTGTCTAGGAGTTAGAACTAAGCTGTACACATTCTCTCCAGGATGAAAATGACATACTGTTAAATACAAGGATTCTGCAAAAGTTTGGATCTTAACCATGTTCTTAAAAATATCTTACCTGGATGTATATTGTGGGTGGCCAAATAAAAGGCAGCAATGTGACCTGCTTTGGAGTCAGCACATAGTGAACTAGGGAAGTTCAAGACATCCTCTTTGTTCTCCTGCATGGGCCACCCATACCAAGGGAGTCAGAGTGAGCTGGAATGTAGCCTCAACAAGGCTATTACTTCCCTTGTAGAGGCAGGTGGGCAGGGAGAGGCAGGTGAATGCATGAGTTTTCTCCTCCGTGAGCCAGGCAGCCAACTTGAAATGCTACCTATACTACCCACCTCAGAGGGTGGTTGTTGCAGTACCCGGTCGGGACAACTCTGTTGCTAGTGCCTCTTGACAATTGTGCAAGGGACAATACGTTCTTTCCGGGAGAAAAGGAGCTTCACTTATTAGGGTGGTTATGCAAGAGACCATTGGGAGATGTCTGGGAACATGCCTGATTTGGGGAGGGAGGCAGCCAAGCAAATTGCTGGTACATGTGGTATTACAGCAACATGTGGTACATCCTCATTGTGGAGGATGTCTAGTGCCACTCCATAGGGAAGGTACCAGTGACCAGATAATGGCCTGGTAAGGGACCTAAAAAGGATGTGCTGGATAACTGAACAGAATGGGGGAAGGGTTTTGGGGACTTCTATGATTGGTATGGCAGAGAGCCAACCTGTCCCCTCCTCTTCCATTCTTACAGCCCACCTTAACCCTCCTATGAGGGGGTGGATGGTAAGGTCCAAGCCATGGGATATCTGGGGCAGCTGGATGGGAATGAAGGGGTGGGGCGGGTGGAAGCCCCAGCTAACAATGTGAATAAACATGCATTTGTCTGCTCTGTAAACTCTCTCTGCCAGGTACCCCCAGACAGCTGTAGAATAAAGTTGTGGGCGGCCTAGTTAAAATCCATATCAAGTGTCTTCTGTCCTTCTTTCTGTACTCCAGACAATGAAGACACTTTATTGTATTAAAGGTTTTTTTGTCCCTCCCCCCCAACCCCCGCTAGAAGCTAGCTATTTCTTTGTTGTGACTTTTCTGGGACATTTTAAATAGATTCCACCTTAAGGACATGTCTATACCAGGAAATTATTTTGAAATAACTTGTTTCAAAATAACTCCTGAAATAAGTATTTTGAAATAAGCTTATTCCCCAAGGAAAGCAGGTGTTAATACTTTGAAATAACCAGCCCCTTATTTTGAAATAATGGACTTGGTAGTGTGGACTCTCTGCTTGTTATTTCAAAATAAGTGGAGTTATTTTGAAATAACTCCCTAGTGTAGACCAGGCCTGTGAAAACTAATGACTCTACATGTCACCACTTGAATTGAAGTGATTCTTATGCTAGGTGCCAAATCATGAACCCTTGGTACAATTAAAGTGCAATCCTTTTCTCCCAGGCTTATATGGAATTTCTTATGTTATAAAAGTAAAACATCAACATGTACATTTACAGTGGGGAAAATACTGAAAGTCACACCCTGTTACACCCACTTCTACTAGAGATGAGACTAAAACTTGATTTTCCAGTTAGAGATGTTTTTGAGATTTATGGATGAAAAGTGCTACACGACAGCTGAGTATTATTGTTCTATGTCACTGTTACATAACACTTTATGATAATGTTGATGTGTAGTTGCGAGATTGTATGGACAATTTCATGGCTGAGCAGTTTAAGATATGCAGTTTGGATGGGCCAGCTTGAGTCTGATAGGCTGTGATCAACAGTAGGATTTAACCAGAAGCTAAATCACTCTGCAGAGGTGGCTCCTGTCCTGCAGGGCTGAGCTTGACTCTTCTGGGCGTTGTGACTTGGTTAAAGTGCCACTGTGGTTTGGCTCAGTTACCTCTTTGACATAACACAGGGGTGTCCAGGCCTGTGTGCCAGGTCACAATGCCCAGAAAAGGAGACAGCCAGCCCCAGCCCCACAGGACAGAAGCTGCCACTACAGAATGAATGAGAGCAGGTTCAAACCCTTCCTCCCTGAGACCACCCCTGTGCACCAGGCTAGAATTAGGCACTGAGGTGAAGGG
This sequence comes from Pelochelys cantorii, assembly GCA_032595735.1. Lineage (NCBI taxonomy): Eukaryota > Metazoa > Chordata > Testudines > Trionychidae > Pelochelys > Pelochelys cantorii. Next base: position 73,671,552 of record CM064328.1, read on the forward strand.
TGTTGCCACAGGTAGTCAGTGCCCTCTTGGCAGTGTGTGGGAGAGGCAGGGTAATGGTGGTAGATAAGAAAGATGCTGGCTTGTGATGGTTTTGGGGCTCTTTTCATGAATGAAGACCCCTGGGTTGCAAAAGAAAACAAAATACAGTTGGTGTTCCACCTTAGTAACAAGTTTGAGAACCACTGATCCAATGGAATAGGTTTGCAATATAATGAAGTGTTTCAAGTGAAAAGAAAAACCTCAAATGAGTTTAGACACAATTAAAGATGTTCTTTTGCTTATGCAGTCCTGCCATGAGTGCAGGGGACTGAACAAGTGGATCTCTCAAACTCCCTTCCAGTCCTAGTGATAGAGATGCAGCCGTGTTAGTCTGGTATAGCAGAAACAAAAAACAGGACTATGTAGCACTTTAAAGACTAACAAGATGGTTTATTAGGTGATGAACTTTCGTGGTCCAGACCCACTTCCTCAGATCAAATAGTGGAAGAAAATTGGCACAACCATATATACCAAAGGATACAATCAAAAAAATGAACACATATGAAAAGGACAAATCAAATTTCAGAACAGAAGGGGGGTGGGGGGGGGGAGGTAAATGTCTGTGAGCTAATGATATTAGAGGTGATAATTGGGGAAGCTATCTTTGTAATGGGTAAGATAATTAATGTCTTTGTTTAGACCGAGGCGTAAAGTGTTGAATTTAAGCATGAATGACAGTTCAGAGGTTTCTCTTTCAAGTCTGGTGTTAAAAGGTCTTTGAAGCAGGATGCAGGTAATCAAGTCATTGAGACAGTGCCCTTTCTGGTTGAAATGGCAAGAAACTGTTTTTTCTTTGTGATCCTGTCTAATATCTGTTTTGTGGGCATTGATTCTTTGGCGAAGTGTCTAAGACGTTTGTCCAATGTACATAGCTGACAGACACTTTCGGCACATGATAGCATAAATTATATTTCTGGATGAGCAGGAATATGTGTTCTTGATCTTATAACTCAATTGGTTAGGTCCAATAATGGTATCAGCAGAGTGAATATGTGGACAAAGCTGGCAACGGGGTTTGTTGCAAGGGAAGGTTCCAGGGTTGGTATTAGTGTGGTATGTCCTGTGGTTGTTGGTAAGAATCATCTTGAGGTTAGGTGGTTGTCTATAGGAGACTATGGGTCTGTCTCCCAGAGCCTCTCGGAGTTTAGTATCCTGTTCCAGTATAGGTTGTAGTTTATTGATAATGCGTTGGACGGGTTTAAATTGGGGGCTGTAGGTGATGACAAGTGGTGTTCTATTGTTGGCATGGCCCCACAGTACGCTAACATCTTTATGGCTGACTTAGAACAACGTTTCCTCAGCTCCTGTCCCCTTTTTCCCCTTCTCTACTTACGCTACATCGATGACATCTTTATGATCTGGACGCATGGCCAAGAAACACTGGAGACATTCCAAAGAGATTTTAACAACCTACACCCCACCATCAATCTCAGCCTGGACCATTCTATACGAGAGATCCATTTCCTGGACACCACAGTACAAATCACCGATGGAAAATTAGACACCACTCTCTACAGAAAACCCACCGACTCATATAGTTACCTACATGCCTCCAGCTCCCATCCAGATCACACCATACAATCCATCGTCTATAGCCAAGCCCTTCAATACAACCGCATCTGCTCTAATCCCACTGACAGAGACCAGAAACTTCAGGATCTCTACCAAGCATTTATAAACCTCAACTACCCACCCGGAGAAATACAAAAACAAATTGAAAGAGCCAGACAAATACCTAGAAACCATCTACTTCAAGACAGACCCAAGAAAACCAACAATAGAACACCACTTGTCATCAAAAGATCTATATAGCGCTCATTGAGTTCAGTAAGAATTAGGTGTCTAAATACCTTTCAGGATTTGGGGGGATTAGAATCTGCCTGTCTACAGAAGGTCTTGGTGTTTGCACAGAGAAGAGATGTGACCAACTGAGATGTAACCTGATACACTGACAACATGAAGAACTATTCAGCTGAATTCTTTTGGGCTCAATCCAGTGTTTTGTCCCAATAGTAGTAAATGGTGGAAGAAACTGTCCTGACAAGCCATCCTGAGTCTGATTTCTTGCTAGGTCTTTGGTTTGACTTCAGGAGCTGTGAGATTCCTTTAGGCTTTCCCCCTCCCATTGCCCCCCCTTTCATTTTTGGTTTTGACTTTTTTTTTAATAAAGAAAACCATACTTTCCTGGGTCTCTGGGTCTTCATCATCCATTTCTCTCTCTTTTGTCCAGCTAGATGCTATGGCCAAAGTACCATTACTGGCAGGACTTATTAACATCTTGGTCAGCGAAGAGTTGATGGTCCAGAAAAAAAAAACAGTTGGTCAAAAAATTTGAATTTAGAAATTTTTCAATGCAAAGGGGACATTTTTCACACAATTTGTTTTGTCTTCCACCCAATTGTACTTAAATATGCAGGGATCTTCCACACTCAAGAAATCCATCCTTTGACCCTGGAGCATCTGACTGTTACCACTGTCACACTTTCCTTGTTGAGGGGAGGTTTGAACATGAATAACATCCTGGTATTGAGACCATGATCAATTGGTAATAATATTTAGCATTTATATTTGACTGACAGAATTCAAAGTGTTTTCTGCAGAAGTAATGGATCCCCATTTTACAGATGGGGGAAGTCACACTATTTCCCCCTTCTGGGGAAGGAAGAAAGATCAAATCAGTGGAATCTGAGATTGCTGGTAGAAAAAACTACAGATACTGCCTCATGCCCGCAGGGACTGCTATCTGGAGCCACACCAGTTCCCTCCTGTTTGCCTCTATACCAGCTCTAAGAGCAGATCAGAGGGAGTCCAGCTTGATAGGGGAGGTGCTGGGCTTATACAGCGTTGCTGCTTACATTCTGCAGGCTTACACATGCCTAACTAGCAGGGGCAGGTATAAATAGCTTATTTATATCTGTACAATGAACATTTGCATGCATATCTAATGTGTACATAATTTTTTGTGCACAGTTGTGTGTGTCTAAGTTAAAAATAGTTCATAACTACTTTGGGAAGCTCAAGGATATTGCAGCACATGGAACCACACACAAACATGAAAGAAGATAAAAATCCATTTGAAATAGCATCTCTCTGTCTCTTTCTTTCTGGGTGCTTAGGTCCCAATACGTGTTCATTGGCAATAATCATCTTCTTTTCCCTCCTTGATTTGGTTCCTTCTGACACTGAGATGTATTTTTGCAGGAGTCAGTGCTGAAGAAACTTTGACAAATTGCCCTGGAATTACTGTGACATAAATGAAGCCTTTGCTTTTCTTCTGTATGCTTTGGAAATTGATTTCTGAGTTCATACATGTTAGACATGTTAAAGGCCCTTGTTAGAAGAAAAATCTGGTATAAATGGAAAAGAGAGCAGAAATTAAAAAATGAAAAAAACAGCGATTTTGTGAAAACCAGAATACTAACCGTATACATCTACATTAAAGAAATAAAATGCCAACACTACTTTTCTCAGAGATATCGAAGAAAAATATAGAGAGTGAAAACATTTTTACTCCTTTGCTTAGTAGAAGCAGATGTCAAAGCCTTGCAGATGTCAAAGCTTGTTTGAGGAGAAATTGTTAACATGGGGTGTTTTCATTAAGTTATTTATTTATGTACAAAATGTACACCAGTATTTGCACAAAGGTGGTCACAAAAAGCATATGGGTTATCCTCTCTTTCAGGATCTTCCAAAATACCAATGTCCTGTGTCTAGGGATTAGCTCTGCCTAAGAATTGACTCTAGTTAGAGATTAAAGCAAAGAGCAAACCTGCTAGCTTCTTGTCACAGATTCCCCAAAATAATTTCTACCTGCAAACCAACAATAAATACAAGCATTTATTCCAAAGCTAAAAATTTGCCCCCATACAGTAGGAAAAAGTATAAGATTATGTGTAGCAGCACCAGAAAATGATTCTGCTATAGGGTTCGTCTACACTGCACCGCAGCTCGAGTTAAGATACGCCATTTGAATTACTCAAATTGTGTGTCTTATTTCAATCTTATTTCAAAATAGCTTATTTCGTAATTTGGCATGGTCTACATAGTGCCAGATTTTGAAATAACTTGATATTCTTAAACATACTTTACTCCACAGGAACATTGGAATAGTGAGCCTGTTATATTTTGAAATAGCGGGTTTGCTGTGAAGACGCGGGATAGCTATTTTGGGATACTTTAGTATCCCAAAATTGCACTGCTGTGTAGACGTAGCCATAGTGTGTTAGCAAACTTGAAAAGGAACTTGGCAGGTAGTGAAATTAAACCACGTTCAAAACCATATGATAAATAGAAAATGTCTGCTTGTTTTAAAATGGCCAACAGGGAAATATATATTAAAAAGACTTACATCAAGAAAAAAAAATCACTGACATCAAATTTCAGTATGACAGGAACCATGGATGAGTTATGCAGGTTTTCACAAAGAGGTGTCAATATAAATGTGAGAGCCTCTCCACACTCTATTTGGTATATGTTATTTATTTAGGGCTAGAACGTAATCCTACAATACAGCCCAAGAAAGGGATAGCATGTACATGCACTGCCCCAGGAACAGGTCAGGAACCAGACTGTGGCCTAGAGACATCTGTTTTCTTTTCCTCCTTGTTCTGGAGAGAGGAAACGATCTGTATATCAGACCAGTTCTTAATCTCTAGCTATAAACAGGACACTTCTGCTATTTGTTTTGTCCTGCAGATTTTCTCTCTTGTAGATTTTGCAACCTCCTAATTTATACCTGGCTTGGAATGCAGTTAGGCATAATATGAACAAATGGGGAAACAGGAAGGTAAGCGTCAGTAAACTCCTGTCTGAAAAGAAGCATATTATCTTTTTGGTGACCCACCCAAGACCCTATCAATGTAATTTTCAGTATAGATAAATAATGCTTTAAATATTATCCCTACGTATGCTTCACAATGATTATGATGATCAATGAAAGAGGTCCCTGAATCACATCTCTTTGTATAATGAACAGTTCACTAATTGGTTAAATATTTAAAAAAAACAACAAATGGTCTGGTAGCACTTTATAGACTAACACAACTTGTAGATGGTATCATGAGCTTTCGTGGGCATATCCCACTTCTTCAGATGACCGGAGTCATAGTTAATAAAGAGCTGATTTAGCTAGTTTTTGTAGTCTTCATGAAATAAGTGGCTCTTCTGGGGAATCTAAGTGAGGAGAGGACATTGGCTTTGTGAACCAGCTTAGGAAGTGGGTTCCATATATATAGGAAGTGGCATGGAAGATTGCCTGGAGATGACTGTGGGGGAGGTCTAGGTTGGAAATTAGGAAAAAACTATTTCACTAGGAGGGTGGTGAAGCACTGGAATGAGTTACCTAGGGAGGTGGTGGAATCTCCATCCCTAGAGGTTTTTAAGTCTCAGCTTGACAAAGCCCTGGCTGGGTTGATTTAGTTGGGATTGGTCCTGCCTTGGGCAGGGGGCTGGACTTGGTGACCTCCTGAGGTCTCTTCCAGCTCTATGATTCTATGACTGGGAGAAAGTAACAACCAGCATTGAGGAGGGGACAGTTCTGGCATGTAGGATACTAGGTATAATGTTCAAAAAGGGCAGAGTTATGTAGGGCACGGAATAACAAAAAGCTTGAAGTGGATGTGGTTGAGAAGGGGAAGTCAATGATGACAGAAGGATGTAGTGATATTATCATGCTGTAGTGCCACAGGGTCGTTTCCTTATCATTCCTCAACACTAAGGAAAGAGGAGAATTCTACTGTCTTCTGTACCTTTGTGTTCCGTTCTCAGGCCCTCCATCAAGTAGCAATCTGGTTTGGTTGGAGGACACAACATGCCGTGACCACTTCAGGGATGTTGTGCTCCCCCACGTTGAGGCGAGTCAGCAGACACCTGAACTGTGCCTTGATGCGGCCGAAGGTGCACTCCACCTGGATCCGGGCCTGGTTCAGGTGGTCATTAAATTGGTCCTTACTGGTGTCCAGTATATGGCTTCATTAGCCACAGCATTAGGGGGTAGGCCACGTCCCACACGATATACAATGGCATCTGCATGTCCCTAACCTCAAAGTCACGGTGGTGGAAGAATGTGCCCGCTTCCAGCTTTCTGTACAGGCTAGAGTTCTGAAACATGTGGGCATCATGTGCCCTGCCCGACCACCCAACAAAAATGTCCGTGAACTGTCCACAGTGGTTGACCAGGGCATGGAGCACCATAGAAAAGTAGCCCTTCCTATTAATATACTAGGCCGCTCGATGTTCTGGTGCTTGGATCAGGATGTGGGTCCTATCTACAGCTCCAGCACAGTTCGGGAATCCCATGGTGGCAAATCTGGCCATGATCAGGTCCAGGCCTCCCAGGCAGATGACCCTCCACAGCAGGATCAAGTTGATGGCCCTCACCACCTGCAGAAGGAGACAAACAAACACACACAAAAAACAGAGAATGAAAGGCGTGCCTGAACCCTTGGGAGGTGCCTGCCCCCTCTCTTCCCTTCCCCTCCCCTCCCCCAAATACCCCAGGAGCCACCCCCTATGAGGCCGCCCCTCGAGCAGCAGGGCTGAGTAAGGGTGGTAAGGCATAAACTCTCCCCATATGGGTGCGTATGTATGCTGATAAAAGATCATTAATGTGTCCATGTTCTGAACAGGCAGAGCACCAAACAACACCCTTGTATACAGACTATTTCTGCTAGGGCAAGAATAATGTAAGGCTACATCTACACTGCACTGTAGTTTGAAATAGCATTGCAGTGTAGACATAGTCTGAGAGAGAGAGCGAGAGAGAGAGAGAGGAAGAGAGATGCTATGTCTACACTATCAGGTTATTTAAAAATAAATTATTATTTTGAAATAACTCCCAAAATAACTATTTTGAAATAAGCTTATTCCTCTTCACAAGAAGGAGTTATTATTTCTAAATAACAGGCTTGGTAGGGTGTGGCTAGACTACATAGTTTTTTTCGAAAAAAGTGGCCTTTTTTCGAAAAAACTTCCCGAGTCTAGACTGCTGCCGCGTTTGAAAATAAATCGAAAGAACACGGCAGTTTTTTTGACCACGGAAAACCTTGTTTTACAAGGAAAAACGCCTTTTTTCGAAAGTGCTCTTTCAAAAAAAGGCGCTATGTAATGACACTGTGCTTTTTTGAAAGAGAGCATCCAAACTGCCTAGGCGCTCTCTTTCGAAAAAGCGGCTTGCTTTTTCGAAAGTACTGGTTGTAGTCTAGATGCTCTTTTTGGAAAGAGGCTTTTTCGAAAGTATCTTTTGAAAAATCCTCTTTCGAAAGAGGCTTGCAGTCTAGACGTAGCTGTAGTGTCGACACTCACCTAGATATTTTGAAATAAGGGGAGTTATTTCAAAAGAACTCCCCAGTGTAGATTTGCCCAGAGTTTGTAGGGCCATTGCTATGTCATGGGAAGTACAAGGAAACATGGATTTAATGACTTCTGTGCTGCACCTGTGAGTGTGCTCTCCAACTCAAATAGAGAGATACAGGCTAACACTGCTTGAGCTAATGTGTTAAAAATTGCAGGACAGCTGGTGGCCACTGGTAGCAGCAGCTCCCATTAGCTGCATGAGCACAACCTGTCAGCCCCCCTGTGTGTGTATTCAGGTTCCAGACTATATACTGGTCCTTCTCTCCAGAGTTTATTTCATGGAGGACTTGTGAAGAAGTATCCTTGAGAGTCTCAGGGTAAGCCATCCCATCTTTGCAGAGTGGAGGGGGATGGGAAGTGAAACTAGCCCCACCAAGCTGTGTGGTAGTTTTCAGGGGAGTAACTATGTACAACACTGTTAGACAGTGGCATAGAAATTTACCTTTTCAAGCCTAATATGTGAACATGCCAAATGTGCTATATACATATGCAGGACAGGGGAAGCTGACAGGTTTAGAAGAACACATGGACTGGACAGAGACATTGTTTACGGGAGGGTATATTAATAGAGATTCTCTATGTCCTAGTAAATAGGAGAGGCTGGAAGATGATAAAATATGGATAAGATCTGAAGAGAACAGTCAAATGAAAAAGAGTCCCATTCCATCATATCATGCAATGGCAGACAGCTCAAGAGCGACAAGTTTTTAAAGTGCTTATATACAAACGCTAGAAGTCTAAATGATGAAATGGGTGAACTAGAGTGCTTCGTATTTAATGAGGCTATTGATATAACAGGCAGCACAGAAACTTGGTGGAATGAGGATAATCAATGGAACAGTGATACCAGGGTACAAAATATACTGGAAGGACAAAACAGGTCGTGCACTATACATGAAAGAAAGCATAGAATCAAATGAAGTAAAAATCTGAAATGAACCAAACTGTTCCATAGAATCTCTATGGATAATAACTCCATGCAGTAGGGATATATTACCCATAACCTAACTGATAGTGATAGTGACTGAAATGCTAAGGGAGATTAGCAAGGCTATAAAGATTTTAAAAAACCCCAGCGATAATGGGAGATTTCAATTATTCCCACATTGACTGGGTACTTGTCACCTCAGGACAGGATGTAGAGATAAAGTTTCTTGACACCATAAATGACTGCTTCTTGGAGTAGCTGGTCCTGGAACACACAAGAGGAGATGTAATTTTTTATTAAGTCCTAAGAGGAGTAGGGATTTGGTCCAAGAGATGAATATTGCTGGAGCACTTGGAAATAGTGACCATAGTATAATTATTTTAACATCCCTGTGGTGGGAAAAACACTCCAGCAGTCCAACACTGTGGCATTTAATTTCAAAAAGGGGAACTACACAAAAGTGAAGAGGTTAGTTGCAACAAAAATTACCATAATAAAGGTTCAGCTTAAATGTATACCCCAAATTAAAAAAACATAGTAAGAGAACCAAAAAAGTGCCACTGTGGCTTAACAACCAAGTAAAAGAAGCAGTGAGAAATAAAAGGCACAGTTTAAAAAGTGGAAATCAAAACCCAGTGAGGAAAATAGAAAGGTGCATAAACTCTGTCAAATGAAATATAAAAATATAATTAGGAAGGTCAAAAAAGAATTTGAAGAACACCTATCCAAAAACTCAAAACGTAATAGCAATGTTTTTTAGTATATCAGAAACAGGAAGCTTGCTAAACAATCAGTGGGGCCACAGGATGATTGAGATGCTAGGGGAGCATTCAAGGACAATAAGGTCATTATGAAGAAACTAAATTAATTCTTTGCATCAGTCTTCATGTCTGAGGATGTGAAGGAGATTCTCAAACCTGAGCCATTCTTTTTAAGAGACAAATCTAAGGAACTGTCCCAGATTGAGGTGTCATTAGAGAAGGTTTTGGAGCAAATTGATAAACTAAACAGGAATAAGTCAACAGCACTAGATACTATTCTCCCACAAGTCCTGAAAGAGTTCAAATGTGAAATTGCAGAGCTACTAACTGTGGTTTGTAACCTATCCCTTAAATCAGCTTTTGTACCAAATGACTGAAAGACAGCTAATGTGACACCAACTTTTTAAACGGGCTCTAAAAATGATCCTGGCAATTACAGGCCAGTAAGTTAGTACTTAGCAAATTGGATGAAATGGTAGAAAAGAACAGAATTGTCAGACAAATAGATAAACATAATTTGTTGGGGGAAGAGTCAACATTGGTTTTGTAAAGAGAAATCATGCCTTACTAATCTACTAGAATTCTTTGAGGAGGTCAACAAGCGTATGAACAAGAGGGATATAGTGTACTTATATTTCCAGAAAGCCTTGACAAGATCCTTCACCAAAGGCTCTGTCAGCCGGTGGTCAGGGCAGTGAGTGGTGTGTGTGTATTATACACCCGAGACTTCAACTGCTAGGACTGGGGTCCCTTAGCAGCAGGCAACCTGGAAGAGATTGACGGGCGCCCAAGAAGTTTTACGTCCGTGTCTTTACCGCTAGGATCGGGATCCCTTCGCGGCGGGCAGCCAACAGGCTGACAGACGCCCCAGAGTTTACAGGGAGAGCTTATTACACCTCAGATTTTGACTGCTAGGATACACAATCCCTTCGCAGCGGGCAGCCTGGGGAGGCTGAGAGATGCCCCAACGGATCTGTCCCCTGGAAGCGACATGATCCAACGCTCAAGCTCTCCCTATATCTGTCCCTTATGACCGACTGGAGTTCTTTTTGAAATTGTGCTTGGTTCTGTTACAGCAACTGAAGGAGTCAGGTCACAGCTTAAACAGTTATTATTTTATTGTTACAGGGTAAACTTAGCTGTTAAATGCTACTATTGTATCACAGATAACACAGCCACTACAAAGGACAGGACAGAAATTACACTAATAAGTCACTTACAGGTACCATGAAACCCTTTTGGTTCTCTGAGCTCTTATTAAATGCATGCGAAATAGACACCTAGCAGGTATATATTCTCACCCCTGCGTTCCAGACTTGGCGTGGCCAGCGTCTTTCTCTCAATCCCTCGGGAAGAAGTAGGGCGAGGTTGGGCGACCCACAGACCTCGGGAGACAATCAATACCTGCCAGCAGGTGTAGATGATTGGAGCTCAAATGGGGTGGGCTACTAAACCCCTCTTTATACCCCTTGGGTCACGTAGGCTTCTTCCTGGTCTCAAGTGGCCAATTAGGAAAAATGGCTTTGAATGCCAAGTTTCCCACGAAGAGTGCAAAGCATAATTCACACCTGGGAAAATGCAGACAATGGGCACCTCTGGTATGTGATGGGCGAAGATTCCTCTCCTGGGACAGTGCAGGCGTGTCAATTACTGGTACTAGCCATCAGGGCGGCGGGAGGCCCCGGGTCGTCAGCTAGCCCATTTACTGTCTGGTTTCTGTTTATGGTAGAGTCAGGGACAGGCAGCACACCTGCGTTCCCAGGGCATCAAAGGCTGACTGCCTTTCTCTTGCTCTCTGCGGGGGGGGGGGGGGGGGGGAACAAGATGGGGTTCATGTCTGGCTACAGGCTCTTAAACAGAATAAGCTGTCATGAGATAAGAGGGAAGGTCCTCTTATGGACTGATAACTGGTTAAAAGATAGGACACCAAAGGGAGGAATAAATGGTCAGTTTTCAGAATGATATTAAGGTCTATGAGTCCATTAGAATGTCAGTTTCATACTTTCTAGCCTCAAAATATGGGTGAGAGAATTATCTTGATTCCTATGAGGACTATAATTGAGCACACACTTTCATGAATTTAAAAAAATCTGTTTGGGGGTCCCTTCCCACCATTTTTTTATACAACCTTAATGTAAAATACATGGTGTGTTTGCCCACTCTCCATAGTCCAGTATAGTAAGTAGGTATGGAATAATTTAAACCTTGTTTGGAAAGATAATAATGTACAATTCATTTTCTCTGTTCAAATGTAGGCTTGAAACTACTTGACCTTGTAGTAATTATTTTAATGATGGTCTTCTGTTATAAAGACTCTGGCATGATTAATCCAATATAAGAAAGTTTTGAGGAACATAGAAGACAGGATGAAATTAAGGAGCTCTTGTTTGTTTCTTTCTGTAATGTACTATGAAATGATGCTTATGGACTCATGGAGACGTGTCTCTAAAATATTGAAACAGGCACAGAGTGATGGTGCTATTAATCAATCAGGTTAATGAAATTCCATGTGTATAAAAAACTGTTGAGAAGAAGTACTATCAATTTTGCAGCATGGGTGTATATTAGACTGTGCATTTACAGGTATTAAGCTGATAACTTTGCATACTTTATAGTATATTTTGCTAGAAATTATGTTTGCCTCAATCCATCCAGATATATGTGGAATTTGGGATAAATATTACATACTAAATAATATTTTATTTTGGGAACAAGTTACTTATAATTAAGACCTATGTAAAAATAATAGATTTGAAATTTAAAGCTTTTGATTGTATTTAACAAACAACACCCAGCGGATTTTTATTTTGATTAGATACAAAGATATCATGATTCCATCTTGGCAGTTTTTGCTATTAATTTGATAATAAAATAGTTATTATTTGTCAAATTATGTCCGTTTTGATAAATGATATTACTTGGTAATGATCAAGTATACTATAAAGCCCCTATCAACTTTATTTACATTACATAAAATAAATGAATGCCTTTGAATAATGTCTGTGATATGTTTGCGTTGTGTGTGTCACACACCCACACCCACACTGCAAATACCACAAATGCGAAATAATAATGAGAAAATTATTTTTCTTGTGCTTATTTTCTTGGCACTTGCAGTTTGGTTAGATGTGAGATAGAAGATGCAAATGTTTCACCTATCTGCATAATGAGTCCTACACAAAATGATTGCAGCTCATGTAAAAGACAGGGTGGCATGTTTTCAGTTTTAATGGGGACACTCAGAAAACTTCCAATCTTTCTTGACATTTCTTATAGCAAAATAAATGTGGTCTAGGTTGGAGTGTCTATTATGAAAATAAGAGAAGAGCAAGTCAATTATATTTCAATGACTGAATAGCCAGGGGTCCTCATTAAAATGATCAGAAAGGCTGCAGTGTTGCTTTCCTATATGTAGCCACTGATTAAGTTGTATAAGAATGACATGGCCTTTTTGGGAAGAAAACAGAGTATGCCTTGGTATCTAGCCAGCCAGCCAGAAATTGTTGACACTTAGAAAAGTGAGATGCGCACTCCATCAAGAAAGGGAAGTTACTACTTATGGGGTCATGGACTCCTGATGTATTTAAAAATAGTTGTGGCTGTTTTATTGGAGACAGTCATAGAAAGCTTTGAATTTGCACTAGTTTGTATGAAAAATGCCTGCGGTATGGTGGTGATATGGTATGTTTTCCCTTCCACTGGCTTCAGTGAAGTATACATAGCTTAACAGAATAATGGTTTTAATATAATCTTTGAGTATTTGGACCTTAAAGCAATATTCTAGTTATCAGTTCATTACTATTCATTTTTGGAATTTAAATTCTTTCTATTTGCCCATTAGTTTTTGGTATAAAATGTTACTAGAAAAAGATTCTGCAATTTTTCCCAGAAGAGACTGTATCCTATAACAATAAAGAGATTATTTGTTTAGCATTCTTGATGGTCTGCAGTCTAAATAATTACAATAGTATTTAGCATCTGATAATTCTGAATCAAGTGCCCCTGGATGATCTGTGAGAAATGTTCTCTAGGGCTGGTTCATAGACAATACATATTTTATTTAAAAATAACCATGCAACATCACCATACATGTACATTCTGTAAAGAATAGTTGGTGTAGGATGGGTGTAGTTGTACCTTTTTTATTGTACAGTTTTGAAAATGATTTACATATTATGCTTATGGGTAAGCATATATAAATTAAGTTGCAACTGCTCAGGTTCCACCCCTTTAAATAAATTACTGACTAAGTATGTCTGGAAATATATTCAGAAATGTAGAGTAGGACATAGTAATGATCTCACTTTTTCTTACTGAAGTCCAGTAATGAGTTAAACAGATTGAAAGGATGCATCTTCAATTCTTCAAAAGGAAAGCAGATTGAAGCTTTACCTTAATGTTTTCTTCTACTTTCCCTGTCTGATTTATATAATTAATCCTAATGGAACAAATCAAATGATATAAAATCTCTGCTGAGCTGCAAGGGCAAAAAGTTGTTGGTCAAAACTTGAATTCTAAATCACACCATTTCAAATAATGCTCCGTCATTTATGACGAGGTTTCACTGTAAATTTATATTACAAACTGATCACATTTCAATTAAGGGATTTCCTATTTGGAGTAAGATATCAAGTAGCTAGTACAAATAATTTACTTCTGAAAAATCACAATTAGAGTATAATTTGGCCAAAATAATGATGTCCCTCATTCTAGAGCTTAGTATTGTACAAGCAAAACAATGTAAAGTGCTTGCAAACAAGATTAAAATAATTGATAATTATGAGACTTTCAATTATATTGTAGAATAAACAGACTCCATTAAACAGTTTTCATTGTTAATTATACATGGTACACCCTAAGAAGAGTCTTGAAAAACATCTATAAAATTTTCTGTACTCATAGCCAAAGTAGGCCCTTTAATTACCTTTAATTTAACTTCTGGTATACATTTGACTTTCTATAAATCGCTAGATTGCTTTCTATGGTAGAATTTACCAGTGGCAGAATTTTATTTTGTGGTAAGTGGAGGCAGAATCATAATATGATTAAAGGCATCTTGTTTGTTATCTTTGATTTAAAAAAAGATGTACAATACCAAATCACAAGATATTCTTTAATTGTTATTAATTCACAGTGTAATATACATGTAAGGAAAGTCATGGCTCAGAAGATTAACATGCACAGTAAGAACCTAGCCATTACGTGTTGTACTTATACTGTAGTACAAAATTTTCATATTCCTTTTCTCCCATAATTTTAACATCCAAGTATATTTTTTCATCTGTCATCTTGAAATTACATGATGCCTATGGAAGCCAAATAGCGTTATTTGTTATCATTGCATCTTTCAGAACACCACAGATTAACCGAAGAGTAAAATTAGATATTTCTTTAGATATCTTGTTTGCTTGTTTGTGAACAAGTTCACAATGTTTCTTACAGCCCCTATAAAAGACCTTTTCACAGGCCTAGAATTTATGACATACTGTTTTAATTTAATGCCATTGATTTTGGGTACTGCTTAAAAATAAAATGTTCAGGGAGAATGGTTTCCTAGCACAGACACTTTAGAATGTCAGAGTTAGCCTTTTTAAGTAACCTGTGTTCTTGTGGCTGCTTTTTGAAACAAATCACCAACAGCAGAACATATCAGGCTCATCCAATTACTGATATTTGCTCATGGAATACTTTCACACATCTGAGAAGATTATCTCATAGATAATCTTTATGAATACTTCCTTCAGTGTGCAGGTGGTAACAACAGACTGTGTGTATGAAGTTTAAATGCACCTCTTTAAGTAGGATTTCTAGCATGTTGTCTCCAGTGATATGTGAATGGAAAGAAGAAAACTTACAGGAAGCATTTTAAATTGCTATTCATATCTTTTTTCCCCAGCTATTTGCTTTGTGGAAACAGAATACCTATGTAGTGCTTACATTCTAAAATCTGTTGTGTGTTTAATCAATGTTAAAAAGATAAAGGCTGAGAATGAGTAATTGTATATGAATCTAGATGCAAAATATCCTCATTATAATAACTGAGTCAAAGAAAAAATATTGTTGTACAAACTGAACTCACCAAACATGACCTAATGTCAACAATGAACTCTATTTTAACTAGCCTTTCAACCTGTGTATCATCAGAATAATTGGTCTTTTAGTTGATTTGACTAACTGACAGCTAAGTCACTAATAATTACCCATGGCAGCATTTATATTTTTTATTTTCTATTAGAACAGCACACTAATGAATGAATATTTTAAATAATAACTATATTTGAATGTCTAGCCTATTATTTAAACAATTATTTATGGAAATATGATTACACATCAATGACTGGAACAGAGAGACTTTTAATTTAATTAAAAAGAAAATAACAGCATATCTGTATAGGTATTTTTATGATTAAACAATTCATGACTTATAATAATATATTAATTTTGTCAATTTGCTAGGATATCATTTCAACTTTATGACAAGCTTTCAGTTTTATTTAGATAAAGTCAGAATTCAAGATAATGCTTACTTCACAACTTATGGTTTATGTGCATCTTCAGCTACAAGGTATTCTAACAAACATCCATAGTTTTTCTATGTTGTGATGAGGTTCTCTGATATAAATATATTTCTGTACAGCTAAGGCTAGAACATTTCTATTGGTCTTAGTTAAGCAGAAATGCTCTATAAATGAATCCAAGGAGAACTTCATTCAGAGGTAAGATAAAGGCAAGAATAACTGAACTCAGTAAAACTAAATTGGTAAACCATTGCTTCATTTCAAAAAGCTATTTTAAGGGATCTATAAAAATTTATGATTTATAGTAAGAATACACAGTTTATTAGAACTATGAAACTTATTTCAATTACGATTGAATAGAAAATAATAGATTAATTACTTCCTGGCTAATCAACAAATATTTAAAATGTATTATGTATTACTTGAAAATTATTTAAATTTTTTTAAAAAGTCATTTTCTAATATTGAGTAATAAATATTTATATTAAAAAATGATTTCTTTGTGTCAGATATAATGTATTATAGATCTCTCTCTCTTCCTTAAGAGAAGTTTCCTTTTTTATTCCACCTCTCAAATGTTGGTTGATAATGATTCTAACACAGATTTGTGCTATGTAATATTTTGATAACTTTAAATTCTGAAGTTTGTTCCATTTAAAGAACGAAGGGTATACTGTTGTGTGTCTGTTCATATATAATATGAAAACATATACTGTATTTTCTTTCATAAATATGGGTTAGAGGTGAACCCAATATGTTGACCACATATTTTAAATGCCATGCAGTACCCAAGTGAATAATCAATAGACTTTTTACATTTGTGATAATTTACAAATCTCCTATGTAATTTATTAAATAGTAGCACTTTATCATGTATGGAGGAGTGTTATTGCTTTTAAAAAAGGAAAGTTATTTGAATAACTTAAATTAAGAATAAAATCAAGTGAAATCATATCAGTGAAATCTCATTGAAAAGTTACGCCATAGTGGTATATATTGTAGTATAAGAATATACATAATGATAGATACTACTCAGTACAATTTCAGAAGTACTCATTTTATAATAATGGGGATATTTAAGATTATTAAAGTTATTCAAAATATAAGTTGAATACATATACACAAATTTATTTTATAGTTGATTTTATATTCAAAACCAGCTTTTCATCCAGTTATATCTGTACTTAAAGAGGGTCATTACTACTGGAATAAGATCTTTTTTTTTCTATTTATGCATTTTAAAAGTAGTATTTCTAGAATTTCATTTGAGAATTGATGGTTAGAATAATAATTTCACATCATTTACTATATAGCTTTTTAAGAAAGACACTATGAGATTTTCAGTTTCCATCTTCAGAGCTCTTAACTTGCCATTACATTAAAGTAATATAACTTTATAAATTAAAGAGCTCTTCCATAATAGACAGCACATGATTTTTTTCCTGATGTTTCATTAGTTTTAAGTTGTCCTCTCTAAAAATATTAACAAATGAGAGTATATTATCAGTAAATAATTCCATAAAATGAAACTCATTTTTATAATATGGAATCTAGTTACACATTATTCAAACACATTTAGTCCTTTTATGCATGTGTCTGGAATGTACTCTATGGTTTAAAAACACAGGAATATTACCTGTATGTTGTACTAAACAGTTAACTGAGCTGGATCCTTAGCGAAGCAAGAAAATAAATGTCTAATTTTAACATAAGTCCTATTATGTTATTTTGGTTCTATTGATAACTCAATGAATATGTAATATTCTTTGTCTTGAAAGTTTATGTTGCTATAACCTAACAAGGAGAAATAAAATTAAAATGTTACCTTCTTAGGTAGATCCAAATTTCAGTGAAGAAATAATTATTGCCAGAGTTATAAGCTGTCCCAGTCAATGTACTTAAAACTAACTGCAAATATTTTACATGTTATGATTACTATAATAAGCTCATACAACTGATCATGTGGTTTCTTGAAAATTAACTTTCAGTGCGGCAGTGCTAGTTTATCAGTGTCAAGATGGCAGGGATAATTGCAGAGAGAACAAAAGCCTGGAATATTGTATGAAAACCAAGAAAAGGATGTTTAAAATATTGATCTTAGTATCAGTGCAACCAGATCTTGACTTTGTTGCTTCTCATATTTGTACTGGAATATGTTTCATCAGTATTTTTTATTTTTTAAGATAAGGAAAGCAGCACATAAGTATTTGCTTAACTTCCATTTGATCTATTATTTCCCATATACTGTGTTATTTTCTCTGAAATTTGAACTGTGCCTCTATGAATTATGAAAGCATTAGTTATACTTGCTTAGACTTTCTTAAAAGGAAGGGCATCACATTTATGTATATAAATACTGATGTGTGAAAATTATTTGAAACAATGAGTATTGTGAAAATCACATATTTTAACCAAGAGATTAAGAAAAACACTTATTAGAAAGAATGTTACATTTGTCTACCCAGCATTTTAAAATCTTCATAGAAAAAATTAAACTTCTAGTGTTGTTGGATGAAGAAATATTATAATAAGAAAAAGGGAAGTTGAATATATGAAATGAGAGACTAGTTTGAAAATATCACAAAGATATAATAGGTTTGTTCAGCAGTAATGATGATTACTTAAATGTTTTGACACAGATGACAAAAACACCCACATTCCATATTTATTAAGTAAAAGTAATCTTTTACATCTTAAACATTCTCATACAAATTCTGAATCTTTATATATATCATGTTCACAGAAATTAGCAAGGGACATTTGCCTTATTGGTATGTCTAGTTATAAAGTGAAGTGCTTTAAAAAGTGTTTAATGACATACCAAATATGTAAATTGATATGTTCATTATGTGTATCAGGATGGTACAATTAAATATCTGCTAGTATCTCCATGAGAGATCATCTCTGACTTATTCTTAAAACTAAGAACAAAATATTTTAGATAATAAATCTATAAATCAAGGACTTATTGCTTCGGCTCTTAAACAAACCAAACTGACCTGCCTCTTATGTTCTTTCTGATACTATCTGGGATGTCAGCCTTATCAATGCATATTTTAATTTATTTAAATTGCCTGTCTGAATGCTGTGCTCAGACAGAATTCGAAACAGTGATCAGGGATGCAAATAAACAGCTAGACATTCAAATTATGTTGTTGTGCTGGTCATTTCATACCAATAATCACAGATAGATATCCAACACATAAATAAACTATCCTCACTCAGTGTCTCCTTGGAAGCACAATCAGCCTAAAAAACTTCATGGACTCATTTGTAGATAACATTAATACTGTAAAATAAACCATCCCACTTGCCCCTAAACTCACTCAACTTGCCCTTTCTGGAAAAATCTGGAAAAAATAATTATGTAATGCTGAATGCCCTGAAGGTCAGTAAACTCAAGCTGTATTGGAGTAAGGAGTAAGTTGAGGAAACAAGCTTTTAAGTTAGACAACTCTTGTAGAGAATTTTATTATGGACCCCTGAACTTTCAGTCTAGAGTTCTATTAATTTAATTACCCCCTGTTTGCAACTGCCACTGTATTCTATCAGGAAGGGGTTGACCTTCCTGTAGTCAGGACTGAAATAATCAAGGACTTTGTGTTGGTCATCATCTATATCTCCTTAAATTCCATTATTTGCATGTATTTGTTTGATTTACCATGATTGTCTCCAATAAATAAAGTGCCTTTTCTTTTAACACTGAATTTTACACCTCTGATAACTTTTTAAAAAGTAGAATGTATAAATCACACTGTAAACACATAATACAGGTTCTAATAAAACTATAATTACACTTGAATGTCTATCAACCTAACAAGTTCTCAAAACTTGAATGAAATATTAACAAACTAAGTCTCAACTCCCCTCAGAAGTAGTATTATTTTTCCATTTTATAGATCCTCAGCTGATGTATATCAGCACCAGTTCATTGACTTCAAGGGAGCAATGACAATTTACAATACATGGAACACATATTTTATGGCAAAGGTGGGAATAAAATGCACTTTATTGGCTCATTGGATTATGTTACTATATGAGATACTCATATGGTAACATAATCTGCATGGAAAAGGGTTGATTCTCGTTTATGTTAAAGCTACTGTGTGTTGTCATGGTAACTGTAATTTTCACCCACTTTGGCTGTGTGTGTACAGCAGATTATATTCAGGCCCATGTACCCATGCATGCAGATCCATGCTTTCCAATCTTGTCTATGAATGTTCACGCTGCATTGGTATGAAC